>OU893333.1:32745501-34072376 GCA_918026875.4 Diatraea saccharalis
AGAAATATGAATTGATATAATTACAGCTACGACTCGATACAGCAAAAAACGAAGGCTTAGTTTCAATAATGAAACATTAAATAAGTATAAGTATTCAATTCCTCGTCTAGCAGTCTGGATTTAATTTTATCAATTTAAAAAACTGTATTGGTTTCAAACACTCAAACAATAGTGTGATGAAAAATATGCAATTTTTGTGACTTAGGTTTCGTTGAAACTATGAAATTTGTTCAGTTTGGTATAATGCAATATTACTCATGTAAGTAATAACAGTTATTCAGTGTATATTTTAGCCGACGAGCACAAGCGACCGTGTAATACAGTAAAAAAGGGACCTAAGGGTCGATGCTAATCAGACGAAACATTACTTTAGCTAGTGCATCACGGTATAGTATATGGATCATCCATCTTATGTGTAAGATCGAATGTCATCATATATACTTATAAAGACATCATTTCTCATTTTGTTTGTTTATTTGTTATCGGTAATCTTCAGAAATATTGAAAATTCTTGCACTTACAGGAAGTCAAATCACACTCGAGTGCTGTAGGCTATAAATTTATGCGAGCTTAATCGCGGTAAAACAGCTGCTAATATATAATTGTTTATCTCGAATGATTTGCTATGTACCAGTTTTACGATTTCGGAACTTAATCGATCTACCTATCTTTCTTTTCACGCCGAATCCATTGTGACAAGACACGACTTATTTTTTTTTAATTTCATAATACAATTAGAAACAAAACCAAATCATTAGCTGGAAATACAAAAAAGAATGGGACATTTAAACAATTTGAAACTATTGTTAGGATCTTACACAGACACACTGTATCGTCGAGGTACACCAGTGCCCTGTTATGGGCAACAATGGTATGTTGCAATTTGCAGGGCGCGGGCCAGACCATATACATCAACCATTCCTAGCGAAATACGACAAGAATCAGAGCATGCTGTGCCTTTTTTGTAAATATTCACTGGATCTCCTCCGCTAATAGGTTCTGTGACGAATTCTTCGTGATCCTCCAGAGAAACTCGTTCACTATTTACGCTGATTAATTTAATAATTTAATTGTCTCCATGTTACATTGAAAAGATGGTAGATGGTAGCAAACATGTTATTTTTCACGATTCATTTTAACAATGTTGTTCTTTTACATGTTGTTGTTTTACGTAATCTAATACATGACCTGAAAGTTATTCATAGGTACTTACATACAAAATATATTTAATTCAGATTTATTGGCTTTAAAGTATTAAAATACTTAGGTTTATGTATATTTTTAGATTACTTACAACATATCTGATAAAACATATGCAATAATTACCTATGCAATTCGTTTAATTTTGATTTAATTAATCACAAACGAATTAATTCACTTGTGCAATTCTTATAAAATTGACATTATTTATAGGCGGTACATAAAAAACAAAAATCCTTTACTTTCCGTATAAGCTTTAAACTGTGTTACGGTACATTTTTATTTATAGTTGGTATCTAATATATTTTTATGATAACTAACAAAAGGAATTATGTCGTCAGCAGCTACACATAGTAAAGAAAAATTTGTAGATGCATAATCACCGACCTCACATGATTAAAGAAATAATAAAAATTAGGTTAAATAAAACAATGAAATTTGATTGAGTTTATGTATCCAAAAAATACTAAACAGTGTGTTAACACACATACAAATAAATAGACACTATACCTAATACTTAGGATATTCTATAATATAACATTTATATATTTTATTACATTACGCACAAATTATTTTACTTTTAAATATTTATAATACAAATACATAATTTAAATGCATAATTACATAATACAAATATCAAGACTAAAAATTTACTATTATCTGGTTTTCAATCTTATCATAGTCACGATCTATTACATACAAGTATTCTCGAAGTAACCTTTTGCATAAGTATTTAGTTTTGTTTTCTAATACGATTGTATAAAAAGGACTTTCGCTAATACGATTGTATCAAAAGGACATTGGAAAGCGTTGCGCAAAGACAGTTTTACAAAAGGGATCCTTATAAACCGCATATGTTCTACGATCTAACATATTGTTACGATAAAATGAGTGCTGTCGCAAGATTGCCGCATTAATAAATAATTTTCTCACTGTAAGAACTTCGAATTCTGTATACAAATCAGATGTGGGGTGTTTAAGACGTCTGAACAAGATTACTTTCAAAATTATTCTTTGGGCATTTTCAAGTTTTAATAAAGTAGTTTTTGGGGCACCACTCCATGCGATGATACCATAAAAATTAAAGATTAGCATAAACTATAATCAACAATTTTGATTGTATGATTACATATTAAATGTGTACTAAGTTTTTTAAAAATCGGTATTTACTTACGGAGAAGTCCTTTAAAATTATCAACGTCTTCTGACCACGTGAGAAACTAGAGAACGTTGGCATCGGTAGTAGACCTATTACGTCTAAAACCAAATTGAATTTCAGACAGAATATTATTTGTTCCCAAATAGTTTAAAAGTCTCAAGAACTTTAACCAATGATGGTAGAAGTGATATGGGTTTATAATCAGATATATGGTAAACACCACCCTGTTTATATAATGGAATTACTTCAGATTCTTTTAATAGGATCGGAAACGTCCCAGAAGTAAGAGAGTAATTGGCACAGTTAGGTTGTTCACAAATTTCTTTGGAAAATCAGATGATATTCCATCTTTAGAAAATCAGAGTTGATGATTTTAGCTACTTCAACATCATGTGTTCTCAATAGAACAAAAGAATTCATCTGCCAATTTAAACATTTATAATTTTCAACCAAATCTGCCTGTGTTATTTCAATTTCTGTAAGATTTTACTAGCAAATTTGTCACCAGCGTTTACAAAATAGTAATTGATATAATTTAGAGACTCTTCAGGTGACTTTTTATATTCAGTTCTCCTGTTTTCTATTTATTTACATTTACAGTATCAATTGGTCTTGCAAATCAGAGTGGTCAAATCATATGTATAAAATGGACTTATCTATATCGTCTCAGGTCGGAGATTGTGGTACCAAATTTGTCTTAGATACTTCATAATACGGGAGCATAATAGCTACTCGTCTTGGAATCTTAACAATGTACGAGTATTAAGGTTGTCTGGATTTATTTGTATATTTTTATTTAATAACGCAAAATCATTTTGTTAGGATTTATAAAATCATCTAAAAAAAATACAAGCTGTTTTAGTTATTTCATCTTGTGAAAATGAATAAAGTTAACTTTGAACATGGAAATAATCCGAACCGCGTCCATAACTCCAAATCTCGGTGTGCCACTTACCTATAACAAAACTTTTTAAACTTTAATTGGAGAAATCGCTCTTGTTATTATTGTACAAACTGTAAAACAAAATAACAATAATATGTATATATAAAAAAAAAACAAATAACAAAATAACTCCCTCTACTTAAAAGTTCAGTGCAAATTCGAAACCGAAAGCGCGCTCAAGACGAAAACAAAATTGAAAAGCACTATAAATAAATAATTACAAGCGATGCATGCCTTAAACAGACACGCATTCGAAAGGAACTCGAAGCGTTCATTGTTCTCGGCCGTCTCGGGGAAAATTATCCGCAATTACTATTATGTCCTACTTTAAAACTCGTGCGCAATCAAAAACAATTTGACCAATCAGCGGGCGCACAGCGCAGATCCTGCGTTAATGTCAGAGCGTTTTCAAGTAATTCGGCCCGACCACAATTGGCCTATTTTGACCCGCGGGACACCGCAATGATTATTGCCGTTTCGTGCTGCACTTCCGAACAAATGTCAAGTCGTTGTGATTTTTTTTTTTTAAACAAACCGCGCTATTTGACAATGTGTTCTAATTGGCGTAGTTCCGGTTACGTGAGTCAGGGTAGTACATTTTTTGGTTAATTCGATTTTGAGAAATTTGTAATTGGAATTACGTTAAAATTCAATTATAAATTGTGTCGTGTATAAGTATAACCGCCTCAAAAAAGTCTCTAAGTAAATACTGGTTAGTGACAAAAAGAACACGATCCTAATATAATATTTAATAAAAAATTAAAAAGCTATTTAAAAAAAAATATTTTTATTTTATTGATTGAGTAAATATAGTTGGATACATGATCCAACTATATTTACTCAATCATTCGGAATCACGTTAATCGTTAATTATTTTAGCAGAAGCAAACTTTATTTGATTTCAGTACAGTTCAGTAGGTGGTTGGTGTGTTACAGCCGGCCGCCGATCGACTATTGAATATTTATAAACGAACGTCCCATTATAGTGTCGACATTTTGAATAATTAACAAGACTTTCCATTACGGCGTGGCGCCCCAGCTAAAATTGCTAGACATACTTCAGTAAATAACCCCTTACTTTATGAATAATTAGAAATTGAATCGATGGAACTCTAATAGCTTTTTGTACAATAGAAGAACATCGGTAAACGCGATTTTCCCTCAAGCAATATCGGAACAAAATAGATCACGTACCAGGCTCGCATAAGCAAAAGGCAGGTGTTTTACGCCACATGAGCCGGAATGTGCGGTAAATTTTCCGGATGCCTTCCCAATGATTTCCTCGGAGACCGCCGGCCCAGATACGGTGGATTTCGATACGATAACGCTTCTCAATTTCTGTGCGCTTGGTGTTGCAAAGATATTGTGGCCACGCCCACTGCCGTTAAATATGTATGGGTGAGGTAGTTGGTTGATATTTTTTTCTGCGGATAGGTACCCGTGGGACCTCATCCCCGAGTATCAATCGGCGGTATTGGTATGCCGGTCATATATTGACAATAAGAGATCCGCCACTATTTCATGTGCTGTTAGTAGGGAAGTTGTCTCGTTTCTCCTTCAGTGAATGCAAATTATTTCTGCTCGTATATATCTAACTTATAATAAAACCTAATACGAGGTTATGGATAAAATTCAATGTTAGAAAATTTAATTGAGTAATTACCGTTATTAACGATTTTCTTCTTGAAAATTTAATAACGCCTTACCCTTGTATGTATGTGTGTGTACTCATTGGCTATGCAAAATCTACTATAATAATAATAAATACGTTTAATTTTTAAACGAGAATTATAAATTAAAGAAATAAATTCTATACGCTTATGAGCCCTAATTGAAAATAAATGGCATCAGAGGATTTTACATTATATAGAGTTTCGATATTCAACTAAACTAATTTGAATGATTACGACATAAATACTTCGACGTTTCATCATCATTTACACGAAAAATATAAAGCTGCTCCTAATTTTCCTAGTAATTCCGTAAGAATAAGCAATAATTTACTAAGAGAATTGACTCATATTTTATTATAATTGCAAATTTTATGATTGCGACATCTACAGGTCAGAAACGGCACTAATTGCGCTGTTCAATCAGGATCCGCGAATCTTCTGAAAGCATTTCCACTAACATCTCCGAACCCTTTTAGTGCAGGTGTAAAATATAATATTTATGGGGTAAAGAAAGGGTTCGAATGCTTGTTAGCGATAATGAGGTGCGCGCGCAGCAATAAATTCATTCGGCCGCACGCCGCCGGGGGGCGCGGCTCATTTGCATGTTTATGTATTTCTGTGCCCAAACGAGAAGATTATTATTATTTTATTCTTTTCCCATCACTCAACATTCAAACTGCAAAAATCAGACATAGTGCGTCTACCCGCCGCTAGATGGCGCCGTGCAAATGGTTCTTGTCTCAGCGGTAAAAGTGCTGTGTCACCGTGACGCCGCAACGCGCTCGCCTCGTTAAGCTGACGCGGCGGCTGTCAAGTTTTTGACAGTTTTTGACAGAGACATCGATACCGAGCCGCTTCGTTACCGACGGGGCGTTCTTATCGCGTATTTTGTTGGTTTATGTTTGATTTAGTCATGTAAGTTCGTTGTTGTAGGCGCGTTTCTTTTTGTGATACGTTGATAACGGTTTAAGGTGGCGGCGCGGAGAAAAGAACTATTGTTACAGGTCCGTTGTTAGAAAAAATGTTGCGTGGAATGCTTCCTTTTGTCTCTTGAACACAAAGCGTGTACGGTGTACTACAGATTACCAATTCATCATTCGGACAAATCGCGAGGACAAAGTGTAAACATATTACAACAGCATAAGAAATATATTATAATCACCGCTCCATTTAAACAAATTTAAAACAGCAACAAGCAATGGCTCCGAAATCGGTGCAATCTATCCCAATTTCTCGTCCAATTTTAATGCGACATCAGGCACGAGTGACATCAAGGAGGTGTCCCGGATTCATAAGGCAAGCAGGTGCGACAGTACATCCCGTATTCATAGGCCGATATATCATACCGTGCGCCGCGCTAAAAAAAAGAAAAGAAAATGGCGGAAAAGCCCGCCAAATTCCACCAGTTTTCCCGCCTTGACGTGCAATTATAAAGATAATAACGTTTTCACCTCGGCGCGCGTTTTTATTTGTTCTCTCGTGATTTATAACAGTTTGTTGAGTTGTGCCGCGCGATATCGGAGCGGCGACGTTCGGGACTAAACTCTGACCCGGCTTACTATATTCAGGGGCATTTTTTATGATTTGTCAACATAAAGCTTGGAAAATTTCGGAAACTATGGCCTTTGTAATACGTCACGTTTTTCTCGACTCAAATATTAAAGTGAATAACTATATTAATCGTTATTTAGATTACTTATAAATTTTTAGTAAAGAGGTAACATTATTGGAGCAATTATGTAACGATGTCTAAATAGATAAATTAGAATAACCATACTGTATACACTCAACCAAACTGATGTGAACAGGCAGCGTCTTACTTATTATGATTATTGTTTTTTTCTTTTCTGGACAAGACCCCTTGTACATTTTTGTTATCCTTATTAAGGCATTCGGCAGCGGCTTTAATATTATAAATTTTTGATTCTAATGAACAAAATCTGTAAGGACATTTCTCAAAGATCGTCGTCGTAAGTTAAAAATCCCATCACGATAAAAGAGGTCCAAAAATAAAATAAAACATTCGGTGTCAATGGAAAAAAAATGATGCGTTCCCACGAGCGGCAGGCGACGATCCTAATCCGACGCGTAAACTATTTTGATTAGAATGGCATTCCCGCCAAAAGTGACCTCAAAAAATGGCCGCCGTGACATTTCTCAACTTGTCAACTGGCCGCGCTTTTTGCGCGCCAAATTCCGCGTGCTCGCCTTGAAATCTTAATTCTGAGCGTTTTTTTGGGAACATCTCGTCCGTGGAGGATTTATATAGCCGTACAATTGATAATGATTCACTCGGAATAGATGGAGGATTGAACAGCTTCATTATGTCCTACGGTATAGCACGAAATGCGGCAGAAGCGGCACAGCCTTTCTTAGAATTGATTTTTTCCTCATCTCGAAAGGTTCCGGCTCGTGTAAGTTACTCATTAATCACGCTGTGCCCGCGGTGTAGGTACGTAATGTGATACGCCCGCACGAGATAACATTATCGTAAATATAGTTTTACAAAACGGCGCGCCTACCGCGCAAAAACGACGAGCCACGTTTCCCACAGCGCGACACTCGAGACGAAGGAATTCGCGATGCATTATCAGAATTTACACCCGGTAATAACGTATAACCTAATCCTCGGGTCAGTGCTGCCTTTTTTTTTTCAAAAAAAACGAACGCGTCTGACAGTCGAAGCGGGAAAACAAAGCGTCGATCAAACCCGCTCTCTCTCACATAAATCAGACGGACGCGAAAGAGACAGGTGCAAGGACTGGCCGCCAGTCGATTTTACAAATGGGCGGAGCGCGGAGCGAGATGTCGACATCGTTGAAACAAAAGAGTGAAAAGGAAATAATAACCGGTGCAAGGTGCACGCGGCGCGAACGGGAGGGACGCGTAGTATTTTTTTTTTAACTCAGGAAACGCTAAGGCGGTCGGGAAATCTGAAGAAAAAGGTGGAAGTGAGAATAACTAGTCTCGGCTAGGTACAGCTAATTGGAGCGGCCAGGCGTGCACCAGTTATTATTATATCTAATGCACCTTCAATCAACTGCCTACTTACTCTGAGTTATTACAGACTTATCTAATGAATTATACAAACACTAAAGTAGCACGACACGTTAAGGTGTTATTAATGTTATGCTTTTTAAGTTACTTTATGTTATGTAAGTATAAAAACGTCGTAAAATACATTAATTTAATTTGGCTGTCACAAAAAAAGAACTTTGTTTAAATTTCTTTTAAAATAGTACTTAATATGAATTTTAATTGGATAAATATCCGAAATGTGACTATACAATAGTCCACATGAAAACTGTAATTTTCACAAAAAATTATTAAATTCATAATTCTGTAAACCACAATAATAATAAGCAAAATATATACGCATATAACAAAAAAAGCAAACAGTCATTACTGTTAATTCAATCTTCGCACAACATAAAAAAACCATACAAAATTGCAATAAAACTCAGCAAATTAGTGGATAATATGAACACGGCAATTCAATTCAAATCCGACAATGGCTGGGAGGAACAAATTGGACAATTAGAGTGGTTTCAACAATCTACCTATCACATTGAGTGACGCCGCATGGCCGACGTAATCTCCACAACGAATTAAAGAAAGCATCATTATTGAAATTAACTGAAACAATGTAGTATGGTTAATGAAAAACAAAACGACCAATAGTATACAAAACCTTTATTAAAAAAGAACAATAAAGCATAACAGTAAGGTAAGAGGTTCTATAGCTAAGAACCTTATTAGAGAAATCCTTAAAAAATAAAATTTCTTTTTTTGAAAGAAGCAGTTAGAAATTACATTTTATCTTAACTGTTAATAAATATATATAATTTTCGACAATTATTAAATTGAAATTCAATTATAATAAGTAACTCAACCCGTAAAATTTTAAAACCAATACTTATAGCGTCTATAAAATTGCGAAACGAAATGCCCAAAGCCAACCGGACCACGAAATGCTAGGCTATAATTCGCAAACTTAATTAACTTTCCAACAAACGATTCCGGAGTGAACCACAAGAAAGCCCCACTCGAGCTTGAGAAAGCACCATGTGCCGGTAATTTGCTATTTTATATAGAATGAAATCGCCCCGAATGGTTATCGGACGCTAATTTCACGTACACCCCACAAATTATTGTTTTGCTTGAACACTGATTGCGTACAATTATTCGATTTTCACCTACACACAATTATGTAATCGCAAAAAAACGACCACATCACGTTATAATTTAGTGCACGGTGGCGCACTCTCGCGTGACACGACCGAAGCTTAAATGTCAGAGTTCTCACTATACGCCGCTAGGGGCGTTGACGTGTCAAATCGAAAAGTGGAAGATTATAGGAAAATTATAGTTTCACTTCCTGTTATCATAAGCAGTAATAATATAGAATAACTTTGCAAACTTAATTAACTTCCCAACAAACGATTCTGGAGTGAACCACAAGAAAGCCCCACTCGAGCTTGAGAAAGCACCATGTGCCGGTAATTTGCTATTTTATTTAGAATGAAAAAGCCCCGAATGGTTATCGGACGCAAATTGCACGTCCACCCCACAAATTATTGTTTTGCTTGAATACTGATTGCGTACAATTATTCGATTTTCACCTATGTTAAGTTAATTTTTTAATTATTTGTTACAGGTAAGTTCGAGCATGTTTATTGGAGATAAGTTTTTAATATGAAAATTTATATGTAAATATCTGAAATGATATCCCGATGCAGAAAAGGGGAATAGTGGATTTCTCAAATTTTTCTAAATTAAAATTTATTATCCCCATAATTAATAAGATAAGAAAATCTCTAAACTACTTCATTCTATTTTTATCAAATAAATAATAATATTTTATCAATAAATATTTTGTGACCGCTCTATGAGTAAAGCGTTATATGAGTGTCACTAAAAATGTCACTCATTACAAAGGACTAAGCATAGAACTCTCCTAATACTAAATTCATTCGTCAAAGTTTCCTCCGACGCGTCAACTTTTGCAAGAGGCGATTCACAGGATGGACTACCAAATATTTATTACCTTGATCTCTTCTATGCTTCTGATAGCACGTTAAGTCATTGGTCCCGGTTTCATCTGCCGCAATCCGCACTAGACCCATTTGGTGAGTTATGACGCGTGGATATACCTTGCCCATTCTTCCTAATCATACATTTTCGTTCACATGGAAAATCTTTGCCTCAGCAGTGGATACTTTAGGCTGATGATGACTATCAATTTTGCATTCTCAGTAATTTTTTTAGAATAATATTTTATATTAGGTTGCATGAAGTACCATTTTAAAATGAGTTTCCGGCTTAACTATGAGGCTGTATACAAAAAAAAAACACAAGAATCTCTTTCCTCTTAAAACTACACCAAAATAAAATCTAGGTGGATTTTGGTCTGCTTAATAGTACCTAAGTAAGTAACACAGTCACGCCCAAATACGGCGTGTGATAAATACTCGAAGCACCGAGACACTCGATACTCAATCCCGATACATATCGATAACATCGCGACCGACGCGACTCGGCGACTTTTCCCGAGTCAGTTTATTTAAATATGGATAAATTAAATCTATGTGCACCTGGCCAGTTGTAACTGCAGAGTAAATTACTTGTTTAAAAAAGTTTATAATAAATGAGTTTTTCAACGTAAGTGAAGCTGCGTTTCTGGTGTTATAATGTTTGTTCTCTTTTTATTTTAATACAGTGATGAAATTGGTAATTCCAAATTGAATTCAATGAGTGCATAATACTGGAAAACAATAAATTACTAAAAAAATGCACCAGTACCAGGTCTCCGAGATGGGATCGCACGTTTAAAGCCAGAGGTACCCGAGATCTTTTCAAGACTGATGAGTTTTTGGAGCACTTGATACCTTCGCTAAAAAAAATCGATTTGAAAAATAAATCTCCGTGTATAAATAAACAACATGAATGTAAAAATAATAATAATTAAAAGGATTTTATTATTGCTCGTTAGAAAATTTCAAAAAATATATTACGAGCGTGTCGTACGATAACTTTTATAACATCAAATAAAGCTATCTATGCTATTCAGATGGAAAACAAAGAGAAGATACTATAATCATCCAGAGCCAATAAGATTTTTTCAACCAAGAAATTTTCCAGTTCACACTTCTCATATACTCAGCACTACTGCCGTTGTAACCGTCAAAACGAAAGATTGATGAATTACATTTATAAACCCCATATATTCTGAAGGAAAGGAATACCACAGAACTCGATACAAGGTAAACTAACTAATCTAAGAATCGTTATTCATTCGGTAACATCATCTACCTACCGATAAACATTAACGCGTACATTCATAAACTGACATTTGATTCCTTTTGATTCGAATTTACGCGTCCACAGAGGTCAGCGTTTTTATCTTTTTTTTTTTAATTTTACACTTCTTTTTTTTGGCTTCGTCTCGAAGGTTTTGTGCCGGTTCGAAGCTTAAATTTCTGATGTGATCTCCGGTCGCATACCGAACATATTTAATGTTATTTTCGTTACTCTTTTTGTGTAGGGCTCCGATATAAATTTGATTGTGGTACATGTGAGGTTCGGTTAAAGCGCTTTAAGCGCTGTTACGCGGAACACGAGTCGTTTAGTGGGAATTACAACTTGCGATAATCGTAAAATTGTGCACGGAAACGTTCTCGGGGCGTCTTCAGTGTTCAATCTCTCTGAAGATTCTGCTATCCTGATACCTTCGCGGTGAAGAAGCGAGTGTAAATATAGTTTTAATTATTTGAAATTTTTTAATTCCTTTCTTCGGCGGAAGCGTCTACCGCTCACCCATCTCATTAGAGCCACATCACAGGTTGCACCCCCGACTATAACGAGGCAGGCTTCTCTGCAATTTCTCCAATTAAATTGAGGCTCGAGTGCGACACAGTGGAAGCATCACGCGCACAATGCCCGCTGCGTTATTGTCCAACAACGCGTGAAATGCGCTGACAAACGATGACAGCGGCCGGCGAGCGGCGACCTCCTGCGATTTATGCTATCCTATTACGAGATTTAATGACACTAAACGTCAGCTCTCGCCGTTCGCGTCGTCACTCATTCCGGAACTTCCATACAAAGAGCGAGAGCGAAATAAACTTATGCAAAGAGAACGAAGCCCGTGAACGGAATACGTTTACGGCAGCTGAAAAATTACCATATCCCGTTGTGTAAACAGTCGCCGACAATCTTCCCGTTGTCAGCCGGTCCGAACTCGGAGCGCCAAATATTTGCGCGAGTCTCATAAATTCGGAGCCCCGTCCGGGATAACATACATAATGCGCCGCGGATCGGCAAACATATTGTAATGGAAAACGCCGTCATTGTTTACACTTTATGATGTCCTCGCGCTGTAAAGTGACGCGCTGCAGATTCGCCCGCCCACGCGCACACCAAAGAATAATATCTCGAGGGGTACAGATAACAGACGGGGTGCGCTTGATATGCATGCCTACTTCAGATAACTTAGATCTATATAATTTAACACAATCAATATTCACTATCCTAAGACATTAATCTGAGCTATAATCAATGATTTTATGCGGTGTTAGTTAATAAAAGTTATTTAGATAAATCATCGTTATAAGAACTGAAAAAGCCTACCGATTCAAGGAGCGCACAGAACTTTACAAAGGCGTCGCGTAAACTTAAGGATTCGCTGTAAGTCGGCGAATAGTTCCGAGCGTAAATTATCATCGGCTTATTACAACCTGGTACGTAACTCGGCCTAATCCGGGGCCTGCCGCTAAAATATTCGAAATCCGTCAAAACCGTAAATCGCGCCCGCCTTTTGTATGTGGCTAGGGTCGTATTTACGAGCGGCGGAGCTGCAGATAGCCCGAATTAAACTTGAATTTAAAACCATTTTATATTAGCTAAGCTAGCTTAGATCGCGCTGCCGCCGCGCGCGTGAGATAAGAGAATTGGCCTGTCAGACGCCGGATGATATATTTGACCAACATTTCCATACCGCCCCCACCCTTGCTCCCTTTCCCCTATTTTCATTTTGTACGTGTCTGCTCCGCGGCGTATCTATAATGTATCCTCTCTGTTTAGGAGTTACATTGAATAAAAATGCGGAGGTGAGAAGGGACGCTTCGTAATTTAATTGTGAGAATAGCGACCTGTCAAATGTGACGCGTGGAGTTTTAGTGGCGCTTAGTTTATTGCGCTTAGCGGGATGGCAGTCGGTGGTGATGGTGGTGGTAGTGGTGGTGGTGGTGGGTGGAGGTGTTGAGCCTCTCATTGGTGTAATTAAAAATTTGGCAACAGAACAATATGAAAATGTCGGCTGGTCGTTACCGCACTGCGCTTGAACGCTGCCAGATATTATTCAACTCAACGTGTAATGACGTTGTCGTTTTTTTACTATAACACGCATCCTTTACATTTCAAAAGAATAAATTGAGCTTTAGCCTTCGGTGAATAAAGTGCAAGCCGCTAGTTGTACTCTTTCCCGTAAGTATAAATCTCTTTGTGCGCACACCATTCTTGATCTTTGCCAACCATAAACAAAAGGGCATCACAATTGACTCATCACTGCAGACGTCACAATCGAGTCGGCTATTCGGATACTGTTGGAAAAAAGTGAAAAAAAAATCGATGCCCCTTAAAATTTATTTTCATCGAAGTTTTCCCGGGGAAAATCCTTTTTCCATCGCCTTATCCCGTCGTCGATAAATCAGTGAGTCCATTGTGTCGCCGCTCGAGCCGGCTAATGTACAGGGGCCATTACGGCGCAGCATTGTTACGGCACTGCCGATTTATTGTTCGAACATTCGATAAGTGGGAAAATTTTGATATGTTAATTTTTGCCGACGCGTATGAACTCGTAATGATGGTGCCGAGGAGAAGCCGCGGTTGTCAGTATTATAAGAATAAGTTGTTTTGTTATTAATGGCATAGTCGTAAAATAATTAAATAAACTATTGCTTAGGACCTCGTTTCCCAAAAATTTACAAACCATCTTACTAACTCAATTCTAGGTAGTAAAAAAATTGGTAAATATTTAATACCAAAATCTCACAAGTTACATATTACAAATATAAAAGCTTCGCAGAAAGTAAGATAAAATGAAATTGCTTTTATTATGATAAAGTAACTGAATCAAAATATAAATATGGATGAAAGAAAATTATTGCTAGAACAACGTAACATGTAAAAGCATTAAGCAGCCTAGGTTAATAAGACATTCTGTGCAGAAAGCTCTGCGAAGCTTTAAACATAGCTCGACTTGGCGCCAATCCAACAAATCGATGCCACTAGATGGCGCTGTTCACAAAAAACACTCCTATCAAATATTACCAGCTAATACCTACCTAATAAATCTGCCAGGACGTAAACGAATAGGTATCAAACAATAAGTTATCCTAGAAGTAGAAAACACAATCAAATATCGTCTTTGAGACGTCGCAATAAGAGCAGGGATCTCGTACAATTGTTAAAGTACATCTGTCACTTTCTAACCTACAGGAATCAGTCATGTGGGAGCGAGTGAAGTATCGTTCCATGCCATTGCCAGAATGTCCATAGCAGTTTTCGGTTTTGCAAACAAAGGAATTAGAGCGATTCGCGCGACTCCAGCTAAATTTATGGCTGGTCGCAGTGACCAAATTTTCTTTTTTTTTTCCTCTTTTCCCGTATATTTGCGAGACGGGGAGCCGTTTTGATGTACCTACAATGTTTCATAGCATAAGACGCTTAGAAGATTAGAGTTAAGACGAGCGGAATACTTAACCAACACGAGGTACTTTTTTTAAATATACTTTCCTTAATTCCTAATTCAAATACAATATTTCAATCTTTATAAAGCCGCACTAGCCAGCAGATTTTAGTTATTTAAACAAACGGTATTGTAAATTTATCAAATACAAATTATAAAAATAATATATATATACTTATATATTGGCTGTTTATAAGAACACAGATCAAGATACAACATTGTTACAATCCAAGCTCGTTTGGATTCGACTTTTATTCGAATGTTTTTTTCTTAAGATCAGATTGTGTCGAGTCTATTAAAACTTCTTACAAACTTGACGTACCTTTAAATTCAAACGGTAAGCCATCAGATAAACGTTTTTAAAAAAAAGTTGAAGGCAATGTGACTTTATCTGTGGCTCGCTAATACTCCAATTAAATTAAAAAAAGAAATGACGTTCAGTAACTCCCCCGCTGTTCACGTCTTGTATATTATGGAGTGTTTTATTATACTTTTTTATAATAACTTGGCTTACGCACAGTGGCTCCGCAAGTAACCATTTATCTGAGCAAATAAATTATACGGGACGTACCAATGAGATGTAAGTATTCAATAAGCGATTCTCCGTCTATGTAATGTTAGCTCGTGTATGATCTGAAAATAGTTTAACAAACTAATATAATTTTAACTCTATGGAACTTAAAAGAATAAGAAATTTATTTACTTGCAAAAATTACATTAGGATTCGTCTCTATGTCTTTTGTCAAAAACATATGCTTTTGTTTGGATGAATAATAGCAAAGTCACTTAGTATATCAGCCGCCTATATGATTTTACGGTTAAGTATTCAGTTACTTATGAAACTAAACGGAATGGAATCTCCGAAACTTCTCCATTTGACATAGTTCCCACATTTTCAGTGCTTTAAGATGATATTTAAATATATAACCAAAAAAAGGTTTAATACTCATTAGAGGTTTTAACATACTTACAATTCCTATTTCGAAACGTAAACAAGCAACACGCTGGCTATCTATAGGTATCGGAAAATAGAAGAATTTTTATGTATAAAAAAAAGTTTCTATTTAAAAAAAGAACGTGAAACCGTCTGATTCTCGCCATCAATCTCGCGTGTATCGGGACCCGACATGTCGTTGATCCCGGCCCACTCAACTCCGTGAGAGCCATTTTTCGTTTTGTTCCAACATTAATTTAATTAGTTTTTTTTTTGGCAGCCGTCATAACGATTAGGAAGGCATCGTATAAAAATATATTGTGGCCAAAATAAATTATAATGCGATTTTTTTTAATTACACATAATGTTTCATTGTAAATTGCTTATTATTTTGTTAATAGTTATTTTATGAATGCATACGGAACGATCATTTGTTTCTTAAACTATTAATATGATTTCAATCTTGTTCTCAGTAGTTTTGTGCACGTAATAAGCCAAATATTATTAAGTGTTAGAACTTTTTTTTCGTATTATAGTCTGTGAAAAAGGTAATTTATCACACATGTTAATTATTTTTATACGCAAGTTGTTTCTACGACTGCTGAATTTTATCATTATGGGAATCAAAATTACCATGAAAAAGTAAGAAATTGTACAAAAAGACATTTATTAATGCTTAATAATTAGAGCCTCGACAGCAGACATTTTCTACATATCGCAAATTATATTGAAAAGGAAAAAGAAAAAGTTTTTATCTTGATAATAAGTGATACTCGTTTACATTTACACAATTCTCTTTATTTCCTTTCATTAACATAAAATTAACGCAAGTGACAATAAAGATAATATGAATTATATTTTATTAAAATTCAACAGATATAAGAATATATAATCTGTAGTAAAAATTTATTAGGTATATTGAAATTAATTTTAGAAAACTTATATATTTTTAGATAAGCTTCTTGATTGCAACCCAAAAGCCAGGCAACCTTTGTACCAACAAAATGGATTTCTTGAGCATTTTTCACCAAGAATATTTATCAGTATTTTGTTTGTACAATGCTCTAAATACATTTTTATTTTTCATTTTATAATTACGACCATAAATATGTACAAAATCGAAAATTAATGTTACAAACATGATCATAAAGTCTCATTTTTATTTACATTAACCTATTAAATAAAAAAATATAGGGAACTAAACTATTCAATAAAAGGTCGTTCCTAGTTCAAACTGCCAAGTTTGGCAATCTTAAGTTTTAAACCAGATAATAAATATTTATGGAATTATCGAGACATATGTAAACTCCGTGAAATGGAACTTAAAGTTCATTATTGACCTCCACGGAAAACCTATGTACACTGAACATCGTAGCTTTATCGATATTTAATGTTATCAATACTCGAGAATGCATAACTTGCAATTCGTTAATTATACTAACCTACCTACTTGTATCAGAAAGTACATTTTCAACTCAATTCAATACTTAAATTTCAAAGGTAGCAAATAAAAGGAACAAAAGAATGCTTAAACGTAATATATGTATTGCCATTAGAAAAACAAGCAAAACACCATGCGACAAGCAGTTATTTCATTACATCGAGCACGAATAAATTACACTATTACATCGTTTACCTAATACCTAATTTCATGTGACATGCAACACAAAAATATTGTCGTGTATTTGACAGAAAATTGTTGTATCTCGATCTCTCGATTGGTTAATGGCCGCCTCTATTCACAATGGCGTTTTTTTAGTAATAACTGTTATTACATTAGCCATTACTGTGATTACTAGCGTGTTGTACCATAATGATATCTATTTCGATTGTTGTGTGGAACCAATGAGCTTAGCGCTGCAGAGCGCGTAACGGAAACAATGCTAGCAACACAGATAAATTTTGAAGAAAGTTCAGCTATTAGTCTATGGGAAATGACCGGCGCTCGCGCGATGTCAGCGCGCCTGGATATTGCGAACTAATTCTGAGCTTACAATTCCCTCGTGTTTCAAAAAACTATGACGAATAAAAGTTAATAAAACAAGTCAAGGCAGTAAAATGTAAAGACTAAAGAAAACTGACTTTGAAACTTACTTTATTTCTTCGCTAATAAAATAATTCAGAAATAAGTCAAGGCAGTATTTATACAAACAACGTTTAATAAAAAATGATTACGAAACTTACCTTTACTAAAGTCTCAAAAGAAATAAACACGTTACAATAACACTGCAGCGCTGTCAGATTAGACATTCGAGAACAGATGGACATTTGTCGTGACATTATCTATGTCGTAATTGTTGTCTATGCTCACTCATAACATTATAATTGTTGTCTATGGCCTGCTTTCTGAGCAATTTGCCCGCGTGATTGATGGACAGGAATATTAGAAAAAGGTTAATTGCACGTCACGGGAACCGTCATTAACACCATAAGCTTAGCAGCTATTTTTTCCAATAGCTGGCATTTTGTGTACCAACTCTCATAATGTAACACCTTTTGTTACACCAATTCACTTATACGCATTACTTGTTCGAAATATGAACAACTTTTCCGTTTCCGTTAAACCTGTAATTACTATTTTTTCAATTATGACTTTAATCTCTCGTTTTTATAAATTAATCTACTTGCTTGTTCGAAACATACTGCGAAATTATGATATCTAGCAACTTCCACACTCAGTCAGTATCTACAAGGCCTGCTGGGTCCACCCGTACACAAATTCACGTGTACAAACTACAACAAATCTCCGTGTAGAGACAATTACGCAAAAATCACAATTCAACAACCGTTTCGCTCTATAAAAAAGAGCCTTTCCCGAACTTTTTTCTGTGTCCACACGCTTTGCCTGGATGGCAGTATTTCAGGATCCTATACATTGTTAGATATAATTCCTTAGAAAATATTTCTGCACGTGTTCCACAGAGATCATTTTGAAGCCATATATAATAAAATTAATTCATAATGAAAACACTAGTGTCGTAATTTACTAAAAACCTACTATATCAATTATGATGAAACTCCGCGTAAAGAAATTTGAAATCCTAGCGTGCAACACAGAATTATATTTAATACACTGAATTTCCACTGACATTATAGGCTAGTAAGTATATAATATTGCACAATTTTTAATCTTCCGAAGTATGGAGGAAACAATGAATTTCTGGTCACGAAAATGAAAAGAACAAATGCGTTAATCATTAAAAGATATCGCCATTGCACCATCGATTTTAAGGTAGTGTATTAGTAGTATCTTAAATTTTTTTCTAGACTTAGCATCTTTTAAACCTTATAATGTCTTAATCCAACTGTCGAAATCGGACTATGGCAAAATCCTATTTAGTCTAGCAGATGAATTAAAAACAGCTTAACTGGTGTGCACAATTATACCCTCCGAATGAGGGTGAGTGTTTAAGCCTTATCAGCTATTACATTTAAAAATCCACAGCGGACGCCACCTGAGCTCTCTTGATTTTAATTAAATTCTATCTGTCATATCACAGATAGGTATGAATGTTATTTTCTATAGATAACTTTATAATTATTATCTATAAACACGATAATCTTACCGTTATGTACATGTACGATGATTGTGCCAAAGAAAAAAAAACACTCCACTAAGGACTACCATTTCTATACAAAATAAAAAAATATTACAAATAAAATAGTTTTATTTGTTAAGTCTACCAACTAGGCCATCATAACCATAGAGAATTAAAACGTAAAACAAAGAAGTATTACATGGCAAGACAGAACAAAGATGCGTATTAGACTGAAAACAATGGTGCACGAAAAAGGACAAAACAAAAGCGAGGCCGGCTTTCTGCCCGAAATTTACGTTTAAAAACAACGTAAATACCTAAGCAGGATCCGTATCTATCCTATTTAGATATTAATCTAAACGAAAAAGCAAAAGCAATTCAAAATAGGCAACAAGCTAACAGAAGGGACGGGGCGGGCCGCGCTGTAATTGGCCATTTATCAAACTGCGAAGGGGTTAGGGAACGCTCCTGCCGTTTCTGCCGCCCTGGTACTTCGGCCACGCGGCCGCTCATGGGACAAACAAACACTCAGACTCGATTGTTAACAATAGAATTAAGACCACCAGTGGAATGTGGCATTCTAATCTACAAAGGAAATGTTACAATTATCACAGAAAAACGTTTGTTCAGTTGATATATAATGTGGCTAACAACATTAAAATCAAACAATAGCATCACTACCTCTAAACCATAGCATTGTAATCAATACACACACAACGCTCTCGAAAATAGACCAATATTTCCAAACACCATGAACTTTTAATGTCAAGCTTAAACATACATAACTTTCATAAAACAAACACAAGTCGCCACCCACGTGGCTCCAACCACAGACATATAAAAATACAGCTGAACACACATTTATCGGAAAAACCTAAAAGTATTGTAAGGAAATAAAATAAACTAGCAGTCGACAGCGGAGGGTTTGCGTAATTAGAAACATAATTCAAACCCGAAACGCAAAATTAATCTAATAACCAATACAAACGAAAATTTCGCAAAGTAATCCCAGCCTAAACACACAGGTAGAATAGTCCAGCCCACTCGATTTTGGATAAACCCCCATAAACCTGATTAAGCCCGGTTTTAAATTCAACATTTTAGGGTAATGAAACTTTCTTATCAGTGGCCTCCTTGTTTTGAATTATGACCCTCGCTTATTTCAGTCGCCTTACTCCTTCCAACATCTGATCGCTCGGTACTCGCCTTAATTATCTCGCGCTTTATAACTAACCCGTTATCTAAATAAATATAAAACTAATTCTGTATATCAAATGAATAAATCCGGAGGGATATGTAAACAGAATAACAGACAACAATTTGTCACCCCAGCTGTCGGTGTGATTGTGAAAGGGCAAATCCGTCTCTGCCAATCCACCCGTGTATAATTTAAGCCTTTGTCTATGGCGTTGTGATCGGAAAAGTTAACTTGTAATCTCTATGGTTACGCTGCTTTGTCATTTATTTATGCAAGATAATGGGGGAAACAGAACGCAAACTCGCAGTGTTTATAGAGCCGAATAATTATAATGAATTGTTGGACCATTCCGAAGTGTTGTTATACTACGCGGTCGCTTATGTTTTAGTCTCACAATAAAATTATAATCGTTACTTAGCATATTAATAAGGCTATAAAACGTAAACTCTCCACTTAAGATAGACATTTATTACGATTCCGGCATCTTGAACTACAACCAAGAAGTAACAAACAAGTCGAAACCATAATTAAGACCGTTTCGACGCGCCAGAATGCACACTAAAGGCTTTGATACGAGTTAATAACACTGGTGATGAACTGGAATAACAAGATACGAGATAAAACAAAAATATTATGTTTATTGTACCTAATGAATGCGTTTACATCGCGTATATTCTAAGAAAATGATAAGCACAGATAAAAACCAAAATGGCGAACGACGAAATGTCACGCGGTCGGGTCGCATCACTATGCAAATATGGTTCTTAATTACAGCTAGTATCTTTACTACGATCTAGTAGACCGTTTACGTACATTTCTTTTGAAACAATTATGTTAATTGCTAACGTCGGTTAAACGGGAATCGGGCCGCAATAATTTACAATTAAAGCTGCAATAGCGGGCGCGCGTCGGGCGGCGGCATCGCACTGGCAGACGTCATAATCTGTTCGGATTCGTCCGTGGGGCGGCTCCGTTTAACTTTGCTTATAAATTCAGCTGCGTCTGCTGTAACGCAGTCATACGTAGGCATTAGACGGGCTCAAATTAATGCCGAGCGGCGCGAGCCACCTGCGCCCATTTTCTTTCCAGCAAAATTAACTCTGTACTCGGCAACAATGGGGCCCAAGTTTTGCACTGTTATTTTTTTCCTGCGACTGCGGCGGCTATATTTCAAACTGTCATACTTAATCTTTTTATCAAAGTTTGTTAAACGCCGCAAGAAGTGCACCCGTCCGCAGTGAAGTCTCATCCACCCTCTAATTGCGTTGCGAGTTTGAGCACAGTTTTAATATAGAATTAACAAGTTTTGGCGCAATAAGTATTATATCTATCGTGGAAAACTTCGTGGTACCTATGTCTATTACCATATGAACATGCACATTTTTTATCAAATTGCACTGATTTTGTATTCTGCCGAATATTCTCTTATTTGTGTCTTAAACAATGAACTTAGAGAAACTGTAAATTTTCCTTCACCTAACTAAACCGTGACTGGGTGAATGAAAATCCAGAGAAGCACCAAAAAGCTCACTAATTAAAATCCAACTGTTGTTTATTCAACGCAATTCGCAATACCAGGAGAGCAGCGGGGCCTAGGAGCGAATAATTTATATTTAATTTAAACAAGACGACATTGGTATTCGGAATACGAGTGCGTAATTAAAATTCCCGCCGTGGTGGCGCTGCCCCCGCTCCGCCCCGCAAACGCCCCGCTCGCGACAGTTTTCGCGCCAATTTCAACGCGGCCGGAAATTAATTGTGACAGCAAGACGCGGCGGTCACATCCGGCCACGTTCCGTTATGCGGCGATCGCATTATCAGCCAGTCATTAATCCAACAAAAACTCTGTGCCTCGTGCTTTAATATCAACAATGCATTGATTCGATTGTCAGATATAGGTACTTATAATTGAGGACACAAATATTATATTTATGAGCTTTTAAAAAATAAGCATTTATAATCGAATATCAGATAATTTGTCATAAAAGCTCATTTAATAAATAGACAGCTCTAAAGTAATCCTACGATGACTAAAATATAAAAACATCGGAGTTTCATATTCATTTTCAAAAATGTTTATTCTATCCGTGATTTATCAGTATCAATTTCTCAAACGCCATTGCGTGTCACAAAACTGGTTGCCCATCGATGTAATCAATGAAAAAAAAACTAATATCACCGCCTTTAAAATGTTATAAAATGGTGAAACAATTAATAAGTGTCAAGCTTAACATTTCATTATACGATAAAATCATTTGGATCTGGTGGCAGTGGATGTTCACATTAGAAATAACGGCAACATGTTATAAATTTTGATTCCGGATCACAACTTTGGAATTCGATTTATAGTTTCACATGCATAATCTACATAAATTAAAAAAAAAAGAATATCAATGTGTTCTAAATCTAAAATGAATAATGAAAACCAAAATGTGTAGGTTGTTTCATTATTTCATTCATGCGCTTCGGATAAATGAGTGGATTCTTTATTTTTTCCTTTCGATAACATTTCGCTATTGAGGATTTCACGCTGGCCGGTAACAATTGTCCGATCTCTGCTGGCATCTCGAGTCCGCCGCCAGAGACACATTCGTTACGAACGCTAAGGGCCTCTAATGGCCTCTCCTGAACCCGAGCGGCCCTTAAAATTTTAACCATCCTTTTATTTATGGTGGCTTTTGTCTCTGGCGCGATACAGCTATCGAGTCGAGAAATCTATTTGTTATGATTTCACGCACGCTCAACTCCCAACTACTATATGATAAACCAAATTTTATCCGAATTCGATTTGCATCCAAATACATACATTTATAATTATTCTCAACTAATTGACTGTGTTCTAACTTTAATTATGACAGTAGTTGTCGATGTAAAATAACTAAATAAGTGAAATTCCTGTATAAGTTCACGATTCGTTCCAGAATCTATTCATAAATCTTTTAGTCGTTTAAAAAGCTTGATTTATTTATCTTTGACGGCGTTATCAGTACTGTGATATATCTCTGTCTCATCACTCATCAGTAGACCATGTCATTACCATGTCCTAATATTTCATTATTTAGCAATTATAACGAATTTTCACCAATGCCAATATATATCTAATATATTTTATACCTACAGATTAAAAATAACTTCTTCAATTTATTTTGTGCACATTAAATAGATATTATTAACTAGAAATAAAGTATTATTTTTGGTCTGTGTCCGGATGGAAGTCGATTACTTCACGTTTTCACAGGTGCGGCTGTAATAGCACTATCGCCGAGTCCATTAAAATAATGTATCAAAATGGCGCTTGGTTTTAAGAGTTATCGGAAATGTCGCTCCGTCCGCACTGCGCTAGCTGAGAGCGTCTTCGATCAACATGTGTTTGTTTATCGATGAATTATTAATGTAGAACATGATATTATAAAATAAGACGGGCGTTTTAATGAGTTTTTAATATAATTAAAAATAAACATGATAACTTCAGAACAAAAATTTATATATTAAGAAACAAAATTGATTTTTGTTTAATCTTCAGTTTGATTACTATCTAATATAGAAACAATATAAAAAAATATTTCGCTTCGGTATTTAAATTGAGTCTTTAGGTTTGCTACATGAGATCTCGGCGAAGTAAATATATGTTTGAATTTATTGCATATAAAGTAAATGATCTGTGGATGCACCCACTTTTTCACACTGAAACGCAAAGGAATATTAAAAACAGCCAGCGTTCGCTTTACTTCATCTATCGGTGGAATCTCCGGACGACGTCGTTATGTAAAAGACAGATGCACGCAGCTCTGCAGCGGCTGAATCAAAGTCCCTTTATCTTAAAGGCCGCGCTTGCATTGTTAGCCGAGATGTCGACAGAGAGATTAAACCGCGACTCGCTAATTCGAATGTATTCACGCGAATACGCCATTACGACACGATACTTAAAAGCTATCCCAATTTTATAGTAAGAAATTATCGCATTACTAATGTCTGTGGTGGAATTTTGATGAAATTATTATATTATTTTATCGAAAGTTTTCCGTAATTAGTTATATAAGCAATTACAGGGACACTAAATAAATACACAGAGCCAAAACCCCTTGTTTTTAAGTCTTTTTGACGCTATTCTTCGTTGGCTTATTGACCAGACCAAGTTGTAATATCCTTTGTACTTATCGTATTGATGCTGAAAGAATACTTTAAAAATCATTGTAGATACCTATACTTACCATATACGAGGGTCAAACTGAAAGTTCTTAGAAAATCAAAAACTGATTACATTAGCCAGTTATTAGTTTTATTATATCTTTTCAAAATATTGTCCATTCACGTCAATACACCGCTGCATGCGATGGAACCACTGGGAAAAGCACTTTGCCCACTCGTCCTTAGGGGTCTCTTCAATGGCATCGCGATACGCAGCCACCGCTTCTTCAGCATTCATAAACCGCTTTCCTTTAAGTTTTTCTTTAATTTTTGGAAATAAATAAAAATCACAAGGCGCGAGGTCGGGGCTATACGGCGGGTGACCCAGTAATTCAACGTTTGATGTCGCCAAATAGTCGATCGTTCGCTTGGCGGTGTGCGACGAGGCGTTGTCGTGGTGAAGGAGGATCCTACTGCGAGGTCGTTTCTCTCGAACTTTTTCCAAGACAAGTGGCAAACAATTGGTAGTGTACCATTCTGCAGAAACTGTTTTTTGATCCTCTAACACAATTGTTGCAAAATGACCTATCCTTCCAAAGAACGAGGCCACCATTTTTTTTCCCGCACTTCGATCTCTCTTCACTTTAGTTGGCAACTCCTCGAAAGGAAACACCCACTGAGCAGATTGTCTTTTGGTTTTAGGATCATAACAGTAAATCCAGCTTTCGTCACCTGTTAGTATGTCGAACACAGCATTTGAGTCACCTCCGTTAAATCTTTCAATCATTTTACGACACCAATCCACACGATGGAGTTTTTGAGCCTCAGTCAAATTATGAGGTATCCACCGGGCGCAAAGCTTCCTGACCGCTAAATGTTCGTGGAGGATTTTGTGCACTTGACTCATACCGATGCCTAAGCTTGTCCGAATCTGTTGATAGGTCACTCTTTTGTCAGTCTCTATCATACGCCGCACAACACAGATGTTATCTTCAGTCGTCGCCGTAGAAGGCCGTCCCTCACGTAAATCATCAGTGAGATTAGTGCGACCACGTTTAAACTCATTAAACCAGTTGTAAACAGTCGCACGAGATGGGGCTTCATCGTGAAAGGCCAATCGTAGTCTATCATAACTTTCTTGTTGACTTAAATGACATCGAAAGTCATAAAAAATCATTGCACGAAAATTTTCTCGTGTTAAATTCATGATGACGTGACACAGACAATTTTCAATTTGCCGCCAAATCGTAAAACAAATGACAAATAAATGAAATATATACTCAGTAATATTGGCAAAGAATTATATTTTCAAATTTTAGAATTATTTTTTTATTATATTGTTTATAAGTGGCCAGTTCTAAGAACTTTCAGTTTGACCCTCGTAATAATCAATGAGATATTAATCACAATAAATAACAATCTGTGCGTACAAAATATTCAGATTTTTTTTACCCAATACGCGTACATACTCGTATGTGTTTTAGATATAAAAAAAAAAACAAATAAAAATATCAAGGGATTAGCGGTAACGTCATACCTGTCAAGTACCTGCTTAGAATTGTGATCCCACATCATTAATTTGACAAATGGACGCAATGAAACTGATTCGGTTATGTTTACAGTAATATTTTTTTATATACTTTTGAAGGTTCTTTTGTAGCGCTTTTAGATGTGCGGGCACCTTATATTTGAATTTAGAATTTCTGAAAGTTCGTTCGGATATTTGTGTGTGCAATGTTCTGATGCATTATGTGCTCGTTTCTAATGCATTGTGTATGGTGGCTGAATTATTGATATTTTAACGGATGCCAAGGAACGGCCCGACGACGCGAACGTAAACATACAATACAACGAAAGCTTTCATCGATATTTATTGTTAGAGCCGCTGTTTACACAGATAATTTTCACTTACATACGCAAATAACATTATACAAATATTAATAAAATATATGTTAATATTATAGTACATATTTATTAATTTTACATAACAGTTATTAACAGTGACAGCTATAGGTAGTGCTTATTATCATAAACTTAAAAGAACGGAGACAAGAAACGGAGAAAAAATAGTTCTATTTTTTGACAAGATTTAAATACATATAAAATATTTATATATTTGATCAATTTTGTATTCACGATGCTATACTGAAAAATATTTTTAATGAAAAAAACTCAAAAAATCCACTTTGTCGGTGGCACTCTGAAATGGGACTCGAACCCACGCAATCCGGGCGACTGCTCTTTGCGAAATGTCATGGATTCGAATCCTTAAAGTGCCAGGGACAAAGTTAATTTTTAAGCATTTTTCACTAAGAATATTTTTCAGTATAGCATTAAAAGCACATAAAAAGATTAAAATATGTTATTTGGAATAAGTAATTCGTCTTTGTTTAGTTGTAACCAAATAATATGAATAAATACGTTAAAAAGTGGTAATTATACTATATGTTAATCATGCCTTTCTCCCGGAGGGAACGGCAAAGACTACCATAATATCCAATACCTATCCACTTAACAATATTATAAATGTAAATTTTGGGGCAGATTTCCCGGACAAAATATAATCCTAAGGAAGTCTCCGTATATTGTCTCTATTATACCACTACGTATTCCTGATTACCTATCCACTGGTTATTAGTTATTCATATTACTCTTAGGTACTAAAAAATAGATCTAACATTAGTGTAATGAAATTAGTAATTAGAAACGAGCAATTAGTGTCACAAAGATAATAGGCGGTCATAACATAACAGTACCTACGTATTTATCTAGAAACAACGGAATCAGCAGCCGGTAATCCATCACACCGAGCCAAATTAGTTCGCGCTCTCACCGCAGCCACCGCGAGGCGCTGCTGTCGCACTCATTAGTGGTCGCCGCTATGCTATCCTGGTACTCCACATAAGTTTAATTACAGTAATTAACACAACGAGCGAAAATTCAATAACTACAAAGAATGGCGATACACTTGTTATCCATAAATAAATAACTTCGCACCTCAACCCTTCTGGAAATTTGGCTATATTTAATACAAAATAAATTCGCTCTACACGTCTGGCAATCAGCGCAATATGGCGCCAGGGTCGACCTATTATCGCAATTGCATGTTATCCGCGACCCTGTCTTAGAGTGGGGTCACAAAATATGCGAGCTTCACCACTATTCTAAGAAACCATCATTAATTGAAGGAACGCTAATCTCTCTTACTAAAATGAATTAATATAAATAAATAAAAGGGATTAAGTAAGATCTTTCACAAACAACATAAAGTTAGCGACTGAAATATAGAGACCATGCAATATATTATAAGTAGCTTTATTAATGGAAACAAAAAGAAATACTTTTTATTATTTTTTTAACCACTTGTTAACTTAAACATTGAGATCAAAACAGAGAACCTATGACCATATTTCCAGTGCTCGCTCTCTTGACTCGTGGCCACACTTTTAGAAGGTTTGACGCCATCTGCGACGCATTGAGATATTAACTGCCGATTTATGCTGTCACCTTATCTAATTAGTCTAATGTTTATTGTTTGCGTGAGTTTAAATTTGAAGCAAATGCCTATTATTTAACAAGATAAATCCCTTTTGCTAAATATCAAATATTTACCTTCAAAATTATAAAAAGGGCAATCGCCAATGGCACCACGGTGGGCGCCACTGAATCAGAGATTACTTACTTTAAATGTAATAAGACAAAGTAGCTGAAGCTATTGGGTGTTTTCAGTTAACACTTATCGAAAAAGTCTATTTAACTGTCTTGCAAAAAAATTTATCTGATTAGAATTAGGTTTTTCAAAGCCTATTAATCACAAGGGAAGGCTTATTATGAGTACATTAGATTATAAAAAAAAAAACAAATCTGTTGGTTCAATCACATAACATATTCAAGTGTGTTGACACTCATACGTAATCGATTGTCGTTTCCCCCGATTTATTAGTATGAAAACATCGGTCCGAATCGCACCCCGCTTGTTACATGGCACCATGTGCTGCGTAACTCATTTCAGAAGATGAGGCGAGTGCTGTGCGAGTAATTACTGCCAGGATTTAAGGAACACAGAAATATCACCCCCGGCAATTATAATTACCAACAAGATTGAGTGATTTATAAAAATCCATTAACAGGGCAAAGCGGGATTCGTGTTATTATTATTATAGTTTATTTTACAAAATGTGGTTATCTTAAATATTACAGTATTCCCAATCATAATCATCATCAATGTGAGCCCATTTATGTCCTGACTTTAGGGTACAGATTTTCCATAGTAATTTAAGTAATTAATATAAATATTTATAGAGATAAAAGACAATGTTGACAAAAATTTAATTGTTTGTTAAGTTTGTTCGTTTACTATATGTGCTAGAGCTGCCAACCCATTAGATCGAATACTCAGTTACAATAACAATGCTCTCAATTTAATGTGCTAAAGAAGTATTATTTTTACATTTTACATTCACAATATGTGTTTTTCTAAGGAAATTGATGTATGATCTACATACGAATTAGACGAGTTTCATTATATATTGGTCATTAGTAATAATTAATGTTACAAAATAAAATGGTTCACAAAATAAGAAAAGAAGTAGGGTTTTCTTGATTTGTTGTCATCACTTAGGCAGAGTATTGACATCAAAGCATTATATTTCCTAATATAGCTAATTTATTAATGATAAAATTTAATTTAACTGCAAATTGCAACTCCCAACAATATGCAGCATGTGTTTGCTAGTTACAGGGTCGGGGACCCTCAATATATTACAAGCACAATTATTAGGAAGCGGGATTAATCAGAACTCCCACTTTAGCTTTCCACTACTTCTATCCGCCTCGCAAATTTTCACCGGGTTACACAAATGAAATATATGTATGATCTCGATCGCCCAATACAACGATTTTCCCACGACATGTATAAATAAATATCAATAAATATTCATTGTTTTCATAACGTTGCTTATTAGTATTGTCTCTTTTACATATGTTCAATAAAATGAATTATTTGGCATAAACTATGTACCGTTTCGGTTTACCCGATAAATTCTGAACTATCTATGTATGCATCTAGTCAACACTAGAAATATATGAAACTGTCACCTCCACTTCCCCAAGCCTGAGCTCATACAGTTTTACTTCACAGTATTGAATTAATTTACTTGGTAGACAAATTTTACATTCAAGACAATGGTCACAGTGATAGTAAAATATAAATTAATTAACTATATACACCTAAAAACACGTGAATAGCCCCAAAAACAAATAACTGCATGAACTGTTTTAACAAAATCACAATTTTCCCATTGCTGAATTGAATATGTAGCAATACCGATACATGCTCAAGTGTTTCTCTGAACAACTAAGTAACATAATTTGTTTAGCATTTACCATAATATATCAAGCACCCTTGTTGACAACTGCCCTACGTATCGGCATCCCATTATACCACGTCTCCTGATCCTCACACCTATAATTGCCTGATTCAGGGTAGTTTCTATGCGCGTTGGCGACGCGGGATTCCATGGGAAATATTTATCGTCCCCGGGGGATTCGAGGATTAGACGAATTTGCTACGTGACGACGCCTTTTGTTTTCTTACGACTGACCATATAGCTTGGACAATTTCCTCATATTACGTAACGAATAAAATAAACCAAAGAGCCAACAGAACGCCATAATAGGCAATACTCTAACCGTGTGAATGGAAAATAATATGAAAAGTTTGAGTTTAAAGTTACAAGCTATCAATCACGGATGGTGAGACTGCGATATCTACAGCATCAAAACGCGATCTGTCTGTCCGAGTGGATTTGCCGGCTTCGGCAGCTTAGCGCCCGGTGTCGAATTATTCACCCTTTCTGCTTCCTCTAGTCCTTCTACAAATGCCCACAAATCTCAACAAATCTTTGACAGATGTACTGAAAGTCATACCACGGAGGAACTATATTTTTTACAATTTCGAAATTGGAATCTGTCTTTTTATATAGTAAAGCAAACTTTTTAAAATGAGAATGAACAAGCATCTTTCATAATAACAAAACCTTTTTACGATAGGGAATAAAGAATGCGAATTATGGTGATCATATTACGAATTTTGCCAATTTCTCGCGATCGCAACTAGTATGCCGGCCGCAACAATTTTACTGGACCACAAACTGGCGACAGGAAAAACAAGTTACTAATAATGAATTATGTGAGCGGGCACAAACCCTCGCGACCCAATGTTTTGTTCGGCCCCGCTTTCGTGCCTAACTGTATTTTGCGGCCTTGCGTTTATTGCGCACGTCAGATTTGTTCTCAATTTTATTTCTGTATGTAGATTTAACCTGCTGTTGTACCAGCGTAGCGATCTCTCTGCTATATTTATAAAGGCACGTGAACGTTTGTTATGGAAATTATATAAAATTTTCGAATACTGATCGAGAGGTCCTATGAAAATATAGCTATTATCGTAAAATCTTAAGAAACAGTGCCATATAAAATATTTGGAGGATTCCCAAAACGGAATTCAGAAAATTGTGTTGAAGCCAATCGACTTTCAGATACCCTAAAATCGTGAGTGGGTTCGATCACGCTATGTTTTCGTGCTATATGATAACTAGAGTAAAAAAATTGATTAGTAGGGAGAAAAGTTCTCAATCTTTTTCAGTAAAGGTTTCCATATCAACGTCAATATATCACAGAGCGGCACCAAGAGCGCATCCCCTAGTAGGTGGTGGTCGAGAAGGGCGACTGACCGAGGGCTATCTGCGAGCCGGCTTTATAAAGCCTTCATTTGGCCGGCAACGGCGATAAGCTATGTCGCCCTGGTACCTCGGGATTACAATTTTGGGATTTGGCCTATTCCGTCCGTCCCGATAAAAGTTTGGGGACACCTCGTATACCTAATTCAAATTTAAGCTTAAAAACTTAATTTTAAGTTGAAATAACATTATAGGTACTATAAATTTATGTGGACAAAAACCCTTTACCTTACCTACCCTACGAAAATCGGGTATTAAAATTATAGGAAAAAATTGAAATTAATGAAAATAATTTTCTTCTAGAAGTAAAAGGAAACATTAAGCAATCACGAAAAAAGGCGTCCAAATTAATGCCTTTATAAACAACGACTTACCGGCGAATTAGAACTTAATTAGGAAAAACGTAATTTATGTGCATCCCACCTGGCCGACTAATAAATTCCCCCATTGGGGAGCGGTGTTTGTTTACCCACTTGCCAGCAGGTGGAGTGGTAGTTACGAGTCACTTCAACGGTTACGGTCAAAGGTTCAGTTAATTTGCGACGCTAAGTAAACTATTAATATGACTTCGGGGAAGACTTTGTTTAATTAGTAATGATATCCTTATAAATACTGTATAGTGGCAAGCGAAACACTGTAAAACTATGTATCGTATTTCTTTTTAAATTATCGTAATTAATTTTAACAGTAGAAATCATAAAATGGGTAAAATGCGTAAAATATGTCGTTTCCAAGGGACGCTTGCTGACAAAAGCTTAGTTAAACTGCAAATTTGTTTTACTTTTTCTTGTAACTGTATGTAACTTGTAACTGACTTAGTAATATACTGACCAACACCCGAAAATAAACAAATATTTAATAGTTACTTAAATTATTTATACATAAACAGCATAGCAATTATTTTTAGCTGTTAATGCGTTTCATGTAAATTAATTTATGGTTGAAATTTAATTGATTTGCAACATTTTTTATATTATTTTATATAATTATGTAGAAAATATTGTTTGTTTTTTAATTATTGATAAATAAAATAAAATTAAGTATATGAAAATCGTACTTGGACTATGTTTTGAGTGCTGCTGACTATTAAAAAATAAATAATTAAAAGCCGTCCAACGAATTGAGTTACATGTTAATCTTTTATAGATGACGATTTGTATTACTGTTTGAGGCTTGCAATTACGGTAAGCTAAAACCTATACTCTTCTCATTTGATTTCCTTTCATTAAAGTTATGAAGTTATTTTCTAGCGTAAATAAAATACATATAGAGAAACAACATATCAAAAGAAACACTTTAATGATTTAAATTCCAAAGCGACATACGAGTCACTTAGTGTATAAATTAACTCAGAAACTCAACCGAATTCTTAAAGAATGAAATACTTCCCCCGGAGAAATACCTTCGCTCGAAAATTACAACCCTTACTTATTTAATTCGCTTAAGAGTAATTAAAATCCAAAAACTTGTGAGGCTAAATTAAATTTTATTCCCCCCACTTATTGCGATTGCGTTAAGGTCCAATTTTCATCATCTCGAGATGAGGGTGGATTCTTATAAACCCTCCTTCGATCCTACGTGTCACAAGGTATAAATGGCCTTTTTAACTTTTCCTATTTAGGGAAAGTCGCACCACAATAATAGTTATAAGGTCTGGGACTCTCGGGATAGCTGGGATCAAGAGGTCACTATTATAATAACGTATTAAGCTCAAACATGGAGTATAATGTTAACTAATATTACATTTTACCGGGACCAAGATGTATGAATACAATTATCTTCGTTTATTCTTTTACTCCGTACCTAATTAACAAGCGATAAATAAAAATATCGTTAATTTCTTGTTTTTCTTCATTTAACACACTTGCTTAAAATTATTTAATGAAAGAAAAACTGTCCAAAACCAGAAAACAAACCTTTTTCAACGAATTTTATATCAGTTACATTAGTCTAGTGTATAGTATAGTGTAGTAGTGTATTTTTGAAGGTATTTGTAACAACCCGGAGAGCAAAAAACAGCATCAATTTTGACGATTTCTCTTAAAAATTCCTCAACCTACCTACCTTTCTCCAAGCTGAATATTTTTTTCCCATTACTAAATAGGTATATACAAGTATATAACGTATGAACTATGTATACCTACCAACTTCGACTTTGACAAGTACTTGTTTACAGCGTATAACAAATTATACGTTATTTTTAATTTATATTTACTTTAACCTATAAAACTAATGGTTACATAGCCTGTGACCTCCTCCATGCACAACATAATACTTGAATACTAAGAATACCAATGGATTCGCGCTAGTGTCCACCGCCTTATATGGCTGTGCCTTATTAGGCAGGTCTTATCTTGCGTTACACATCTCTTAAGAACTAGTCAGGTTAGTAAACGCAAATAGAATTTCTGTACAATGTTTGCATACGTATTTCGTTCAATTATTCTGACTGGAACTTGTGTTTATTAAAAATATATAAAATATAACGTTAAGCATAAGAATTGAACACCAAAAGCGTCAAGTGTCTAGATTTGCACATGAACATTTTAATTGATAGGATAGTTTATATATTACTAGTTATGCGACCGACCTGTCACTATTTGGGGAAACTAATGACATAAAAATTTGAAATACTAAATCTTACCCTTATATTACATACGAAATTCTTTGAATTTGTCTATTCAAAAGTTTATATATTTTATTTTGCTTTTCTCTCATAGTATTACTATATTTTTATTCGCTTTTACAAATAACGCAAGTATCTCTTTGTTTTTAAAAATCTGTTAAGAGCGATTTTATTATTATATATGTATATTTATTTCCGTGTGCATATAACCCAGACCTATTTAAGGGAACAGGGAATAGGTTCTTTTTAATCAAGCTCGTCCTACGGTAGATCTCTTGCATACCCTTGGGCTGAATTAAAAATGTTTAAAAAATTAGGTGTTCTAAATAAATCACAGAACAGAAGTCCGAGCATATGTTTCGCGTTCGTTCAACATTTCAAATCATCATTCACAGAACGCCCCCTTTATTACAATCATAATTAGCCCCGATATGCATAAAATTTGCATCAATCAGAGTCGCACATGCACTTCTAACAGATAGTGTGTACAATGCCCAACACAACTGATACCACCCCGGGTACCAACGGACATTGCCCAATACCCTTCGTATCCAAATTAACGAAACTAAGTCTCTTACTATGATTAATAGCATATCCCGCCCTCCATACAACTACCCTTTTTATGTATCCGCCCATATAAAATAAAATTTGTACAAATATGTCTATAATTAGTATAAGTATACTTTTATGTTTTGAGAAATACTTTGGTAAGCAGTGAAAATAATGTCTTTTATACTCTCTGGCAACTTAGATGGATAAGAGCAGTAAAATACAGTGAATAGTAGCGGGTCTGGGTGTACTTGGTCAATGTTCTGTTTAAATGTAACGGAAATATTTAACTGTTACTTATTTTATAATTAAATCACAATAGTATATGATCTCATCCTATAGTTTTATTTACATAATTATAAAGTTAGACAATACTCTTTTAAAATGTGATAATTAAAATTCAATGTGAAATGAAAAATATATGAAAATCAAATTCATTAAAATATACTAATTTTAAGCATAAATATTCTTATAATAATATAGACTAATTTTATGCATAAGAATACTAGTATATATTTTTCATTTCACTAAAACATACATAACGGTTATTTATTTATTTATTTTTAACAGAAACTTTTAAAATATAAACACGACCACAAAAAACATGAAAAAGATGAAATCCTTCTGCAATTACAACAAAGCATTTCCGCTAATCTCCCTTAATTATACAAATAGCGTAATAACAATAAGCATTGTCAAATTTAATACAAGCCGCGATTTAGCGGATGCCCCGCGTGCGTCGTAAAACTCCCCGTTTTTACCCTCCCGGGGTCACGAGACCCCTGGGGTCCAGGGACCCAACGGATGAAGAGTTAATGAACTAATCTAGATATTAACAATACATTAGACACATCGGACGCCAAGTTATTACTCGGGCCCTCGCTACGGATAGTTCTTCGTTTTCAAATTTAAAACGTCCCTTCTTATTTTAAATAGAAATGTTAGAGAAAACGATGAAAATATAGAAACGTCCAATATACCATATACATGCACACCTATCGCTATTATTGATTAGTATTGTTAGTGTATTATGCGCATTTTTTTTATTCTAGCGTGACGGCTTAGAAATAATGACGTCGATTAATACATGCCTTTGAGAAATGCAGCTGATATTAATGTTGATAACGCAGAAAGATAAATGCATTCCACATGTCAAACGGTAAAGACTATATCATAGTTTTTTCTGTGACAATAAGACTTTGAAATACTAATCAACATCAGTATGCTTTTTATAAATTGTTTTTATGAAACGCGCAAAACTCTTTTTTGCTCGGAATAGAGTTTCACTGAAACATGAGAAGAAAACGTTAAAATTGCGGTACAATTAGAGCGAAAAAGCTAATCGAATCACAAACCAATCACAGGTGTATCTCCAGGCCCCGACGGAATCCATTTTGACAGTTCATTTGGGGATGCATCGCTGTAGCGTCATCACTAATTCAGCTGCCGTGTTACATATTGCCCAAGTAATTGTTTCAAAAACCGTATACCTCTGATTTACCTATGCGCTCCTGGTAGACTCACTCTAATTACCTCATGTAATTTTGATGTTATTCCACGCTTTATGGGAAAGGGGGTGCTTATAATTTCCCACTCCAATTTAGCATTGTTCATAATTTGATTATAAAATTTATGTGTGTTGTTTTGTTTCAGGTTTATCAACGCGAGACGTAGGATAGTGCAGCCAATGATAGATCAGTCAAATAGAGCAGGTAACATTTTTCTTATACATCCATCAAAGAGTATTTATTAATATACATATTACGCATGCAGTCAACACCACGTCAGGTTACGACAGAAAGGTGAAATTCCAAATTAAAAATAAAAATAATTTTGTAGTAAGCTAACGTGCTCCTCTGTGTACATTTTATTGTTACGTATTACATCAAAAACGAAAACATGTCCTTTAAAATGTGTAGAATTACGTAGGATAAATTGAATTACTGAGCTATTGTACACACGTTTGAATGCGAAAATAAATATTGAACAAGCTCCGTACTATTCGAACAGGCAATAATTTCCGATCAATAGACATTACTTGACGACCGCATAGGAGGTGCACGTTCCGACGACTTTGAAGTTGAAAATTGAGTTTGCCGACCACAATCCACCTTCATACAGTATGCAGGCGGTCGCATGCACTTGAGACGCGTCCCACGAGGCCGCCCATCTACAGATGCTTTTAACGTTGACCACCACAAACTTACAGGCTCCTGTTACTCCTACATCACCTACTTTCTACCTAGCTTGAATAATCCATTTTAATAAAGCCGCAACCAATTTCACTAGGCAAGAAAGAACGACGACTATGAATTGGATTACAAACGAGCAATTCTATTTTTACTTTGTAATTGTAACACACAGTCCATAAAACTGCTCGGGCCCCGCTAACAAAAATTCCGCCCTGGAAAAAAGGACATCGCAGAAAAAGGGCTTACTCTTGCGAACGCCGGGAACGCAAGAAGGGTAAAAAAGAATAATGTCCGAATTCGTTGACCCGTCCCGGGCGATCCATCACTCGCCCCTCCGCCGACTATCGGCGATGTATGCTCGCTCGGTACCTTTATCTAGATGTGTGGATGTGTTCAGGCCCTCGCCTACTCGGGATTAGAGATATTTTCTCTTTTGTCTGTCTTTAATATGGCACATGAAAAAGTTCCGTATAATTCGGCGTACACGTTTTTAATAAACCCGCCGTATCGAGCGCCGCGACCGATGAGAGCGACACGATTTAATCCTCGCGAAAAGCTCAATAAACGATTGGTCGGAAATAGCGTACGATGGCCGCGCTCGAACGAATTGTAATTTACAGGCTGGCACGGTAATGGCGTCGCATCAGAGAGCAATTTATGCCCTTATAATAAATTCATTAGCCGGTGCCGTCGTTTCGAACTGAAACACCAGCCACCCGAATAGTATATACGGCACCACTACGTCGTATCATTGACAGGGTTATATCTGACGACGCACACGTTCACGTTATATTACAATACGTAACAGACGTACGTAGTGTGAACTCAGCGAAAAAGAGGCGTATTAATGAGAACAAAAAGCTATCGATTGAGTCGTCCATCCGTATATTGTGGAACAAGCGGCCAAGGGGATGCGCGACGCACCAGGAATACATAACGCGCTCGAGAAAATAATATAGTGATTGGAAAAGCGGCTTTTGGCTTGACCACAGGAAATGCGGTGGCCATTTTCTTTAGTCCATTGCCAAAACAATTTTCCATCTATCCTTCCACCCTCCGGTTTTTCTATTTTCCGTCGTCGGCAAACTTGGCGGCGCTCACATCCGCCGGTTTGCTCACCGGGAACATTTAGGAATCGCTCTGTTTTATGTGCTCGACTGCCGCGAAGTACTTTCCTAAAGTTATATGGCGTTGTAAATATTAGATATTAAATATAGTCTGGTTATCGTATGTACGAGTATATTAAGGCCACGTTGCACTTTGGCGAGCATAAATCATAAATCATCGTCGTAGTATCGAAGGCCGCCCTGCAGCACGGGGTGAGCTCCTTTATTGCTTCCTGTTATCCTAGTCACCGGAGACACGCTCCAATAGACCGGCATCTGATCAGAATACAACAAGAGAACCTTTTGAAGCCACAAAAAATATATTTATTTATTACATATGCGACCTAAAGTTTAACTTTAAACATTGACAGTTTCAATGCACGGATACAACACACTATTTATTAACTTTTTATGCATGTTAGTTATACTATATCCTATTAATATTATAAAAGTGAAAGTTTCTTTGGTTGGATCTTTGTCGGTCAATCACGCCGAAACTAATGAACGGATTTTGATGACATTTAGAATACAGATAGGGTATTAACTGACTTAGATAATAGGATACTTTTTATTCCACTAAACATTTCCCTAGGGACCACGCGGGCGAAGCCGCTGGCGAAAGCTAGTATTATATGATTGTGCAAAATCATATCATTATGCCCTAGTCCGTAATTAATTTCCTTAATTGGTGTTGTTTTTTGGCCTAGTGTCGACTGGTAGCGATTGCTACCTTAGGCGGCAATTTGTATTACTATATCTAGTTTTATGTACTTAATGTATATATTTCATAGTGCAAAAACGAATTTATGATTGACAAATGTAAGCACATAATATTAACACACCAGAAGAATATCATTAATTCAAAATTAAATAGACTCATTAAAATATAATTGGATAGCACAATTATGAAAATAGATTGCATCGTTTCGTTTAAAAAGACAAAAAAATATATTGTCTATGGTTCGTAGTTGGTATGTGATACCGGCTTCGCGACATTAGCGTTTGGCCTGTTTGTCCCGAACTCTCGTGGCGCAATGGCGCGTACTACCATAAAGGCCCGGGAGAAGCCGGAAATCGGCATCTATAATGGACGAACACCATTACTTTACGATTGATAATCCGAGGGAAATATTGCATTCGGAAGCCATAACAGTTCTGCGGTAAAATTGAGCGAATTCCTAACTTTTAGTGCGTGCGACAATGTGTAGGCACAACGCGCTTCTTTCATAGCTCCCGATCAATTTTCATAACTGAAACTCGAACACATCATTATGCGGAAAGGGTGAAACTTTGCAAACTATTTATTCTAGTAACGACAGAGTTTTCGGAACTAAAATCTTATATAATATCGAATTTATGGAGATGTAAATCAGACGAGGCTCGTAACGAAAGTAATTTCTTTCTAATGTAATTATTTCTGTATATTTCTATATTAATATAATAAAATATGATGGATAAGCATAATATAAATGCCATTATTGACAAACATAGAATACTTTCAATAGCAAAATAAAAAGAAAATTTCTTTGTGTTCTGTATGGTTGGAATACCATCTGGCTATAACTACTCATGTTTGGTTGAAACCAACTAAAACTGGCTATAACCGGTTCCTAAGTACGAATGTCCTCATTCAACGAGGGCGGCGACAGCCAGCCTAATTAACCGAGCAGTGTTCTATCCCGCAGTGTTCCCTCACGCGGGACCCAGCGGTGCGTACAGTCCCGAGGCAACCATGGGGTACATGATGGACGGCCAGCAGATGATGCACCGGCCACCCACAGACCCAGCCTTCCACCAGGGTTACGCGCACTACCCGGCGGATTACTACGGCCACCATATCTAATGCAGCCTCCACATTTGTAAATGTAAGTATCTGTTTCATTAAAATATTCACTCAACATATCATTGAATTGTAGAAGACTGCATCTTAAAATCCCCGACAACATTGTAAGCATTTTTGTATTTCCAAGTGTTTTGATAAACATTATATAATGCTTTTAATCAAACAGCTTTTGAACGATTATAAACTATGTTATGTTGATTTGATTACGATTTTATTGACACGAAACCCTGTGGCAGATAATTCAATAGAATTTGTTTTCTATTATATATAGACAGTAACAGCAATCAAAATGTATACTTACTTTATAATAATATGCGTCTTTTCCTTTCCAGATATGAATAACAGTGACACCATGAGGGCGCCGCGCGCTGGCCAGCTCGACGCCCCCGCCGCTCGTGATAAAGGAGATAAAACTATGTACATAAAACAAAACGTTTTGTAATATTTGAAACAGTATACGATCTCCTAAATTAAGATTTAAAAGTCAACCTTATGTTTAAATTAATGTAAAGTGGCACTGGACTATGTAATATAAACGGTGCGACATCTAGTGGTGTATCACCCGCGCGGAACGAGCAAAGATCGTTACAATAAAAAAAGGTTTGATAGTAAACGTATAAATATTTATAGCTAATTGTGTATTGTTATTACGTAAATATAAATATAATTGATTAGTTGTAAGTTGTAACTATCACTGGAAGTACTAGGGTCGCAACGAGGCAACAGAGGTGGGACGTTTTTTAAAGGAATCGTGTAAAATTAAGTTGGGGTGTGGTTCTTGAACGGCTTTTGTTATACGATACCACCGTGGCACTGAATAATGTTGGTCTTCAATGATTTTTATAATAAAAGGAATTTTGTATTTCGACGTCTTAATCGATAATCATACGTTAATAGATGTTCATAAATCTATTAATTTCAATGTATTACTTTTATCATATCATTACAAACTTATAGTTTAATTCCTCTCCTTTCAAGTTCCAGCCTTATTTCAATGTCATTGGTAATCGTAATTTCCATTGATCACCATTTTATCAGTACGTTCGTAACTGTAGAAAAAATATATTATGTGCGTTTTGTATGTTACCCACTTACAAACCATATTGACTCAAAACGTGCCTACTTCTATGTGGACGTCAATTTCTTAAGCCTCATTTTTTAACAGTCCGCAGTTTCACGAATATTTTGCGTTACAGGTTAAAAATACATATCTTCGATATATATATTACATGTATGATATATATTATATATTTATTAATTATATTTAATGGTATTGTAACCCCGATATCATTGTTTCTCACTTGCCTTCGTGTTCAACAAATGTAGCACAATTTGAAACCGATGTATACGAAATGACGAAAATGATATTTTACAATGTTGATAAAAAAGAGATTTTAGGTATATTTTTTGTCTCGTGAATACCTGACATCGAATGCCTTTGTTACCAGGAGACCATGAATTTTAATTGTTCTCTATTGTGCGAAACGGAACACTCATTATTTAAATAAATCAGAAAGGCTACGCAGAGTGAATTATTTCTCTCTCGTTTTGATACGTGTTTCTCTTTCTGGATGAAATAGAATGTTCCGTTCAAAAGACCATAGATTAAAAACTTAATATTCTCACGAGTGTTCAAAACGGAACCGATAATTAAAAATAAAAAAGAAATTCTTTTTTAATCTTTGGTCTTTGATTTTGCACGTAGATGATTTTTTTCTATAGAACTTAAAGTTATGTGACTGATATGATATCGTGAGCTTTCTTAGATAACAAGTCATGTTCCGTGGCGTGAAATCCTGGCACTGACATTATAATTCAAATTAATTATCCTGAAATTGAAATATTTTTTAAATAAGGATATTTACAACATAAGTTATTGTTACTTTAATTGCATGGCCGTTCCAACAATATAAACAAATAAATTGATAATTACGATTGAATAAATCATTAATATTTAAATTAATCGTTTTAAGTATATAAATAAATTTCAACATTTTAGTGATAAATTGATTGTGAATTTATTGTTTATATAATTGGGACTACACAATCATCATGTTTGGCTCTCCTAAAATTGACACTTGATATATGTGAATGTTTTATTATCATCTGTCCTGTTTTAACTTAATAATTTTTGATGCGAGAGAGTAGGACAAATCGCGTTCTAGTTGACGATATATCAAATATCAGTTTTAAAAGAGCGTAATGTTAAATCATAACTGTAATTTCATATTTAGTGTACCTAATCACGGAACTGACTCGATAATTCTAAATACTTATTAATCATGAGAATACGTTAAAGGTAATGCATTGCATTACAGCCTTATGACATGTATACGAAAGGGAGCTATAAATTGTCGAAATGGTCCTCGCTACGGTTAACTACAGTAGCGGTGAGAGTTATCCGAAAACAAGCTTTATACTAGGCTAAATAAAACACCCATATTGTCTTGTGAATCACGTGTGGCGCGTTTTTCCCACAGAGGCCAGCACAGTTCGCGCCAAAATTTTAAACGACGCCATTTGTAATATAATGAAAATGGCGTCATGACGAGTGTTGTCTCCGTAGAAAAAACGCGGCTACTGTTTAGTGTCTGATTATTATAGAAACTTTGTTATCTTTTGTAAATATACTTATCGTCAAATTTTATGTAAATTTTCTTTAATTTATATGTTTCAAATATTCTCTAATTTTTCAATAAAATCTCAGTATTAAAACGTTCAATAGATTCAAGTAAAAATAAATCTTATGATTTCTTCTGCAGCTAGACTTTGTTGATATTTCCCTTTTTATTATTGTTATTTGCAATGCGTGTAATATATTTTTATTGAGAGAAAAATCTTAAATAGTAGTTGTTAGGCATTAATGTATTAATTAAAGAATTTTATTTTGATTTTTCTCTTTATTATATATGTATATGTACATTATATATAATGATTTGAAAGTCATCAAGTTATTGTAAATATAGCTACTAAAATGGACATTGAGCGTCTGTCAGCGGAATATTTCAATTATTGAACTGTTCGAGACAAAGTTAATTATATATATTTGTATTGTATAATTTTGGCGAAGTACATATTATGATAAAGTATAAATTAATAGTGAACTGGTTTATAAAAAAATATATACAATAACACCTACACGCTGGCGAGACGATGATAAGAACCTGACGAAACTGTGTCGGCATTATGAATGCTACGAATTGTGTAAAAAATATTAAAACCTAAAAAAATCTTTATTTGTTTCATTTTCTCATACAACGCCTACCCAGTCACAGTTGCTAGATTTCATTGATTCAATAAAGTTAAGGGAAACATAAGATATGCACTATATCCAGCCGTGCTATTCTGTTATGAATACGTCGACTGCAGTACTGTCATAGCATTGATGTTCACAGAGAACAGAATAACATAGCTTTTAAGTTTCTTGTTCGCCATTCTTCTTGTCAATCAAAAGACGTCCTGTAAATGTTTGTAGGTTATAAGCTTATTTAAATGAAGTTTATTTTGATTTTATCTTTTTCTCATTAGTAAATTCTATTCAAAATCACTCACATTTTACAAAGATAATATCGAAAAACAAATTGTTTTATTCAAATAAGTTTTTGAATCGTCCATATTGTTTCCCTACACACATTCGGGACGTTATGACGTCATAGATGACAAGAACAAGCTAAAGAAAGATTTACTTTATATATGACAAGACATAGATGACAAGAACAAGCTAAAGAAAGATTTATTTAGACATTTACATAAACCATTTCAATACCAAAATAATGCTTATTACAACAATTATCAATCTCTGTAGGACATTGCATTGATACATTTAATTAGTCAGTATAGAACAAAGCGAAAGCGATTTATTCCATGCATTGCGGTCATTAAAACGATCATCAACTTTATTTTAAAAAGCCTTTACCCATAAGTATATTTTTTACATAATTTTAAAATATCATTACAAATAGGAAAATTACATTCAGTGGTATTTTATAGAAGACAACATGGCATTTACTCAGAAACGATCCTCTCGTTTTTGGCGTGTGTAACTGCATGCTTATTTTTATTTCTTGTGTTAAAATTTTGAACACTACTTCTTTATAAACGAATAATAATATTTTCTTACGAACATAATGTTTTCATAGGCGTATTGAGAGGCGACAGTCAAAATACTATCGCATTTGTTATGTGAAGTCAACAGCATGTCTGATTCCTACTAAATCTATCCTGTTCATTTAAAACCTTAATCTACGAGAGGTTATTCTTAGTTCTCATATACATATATTAATAATTAAATTCAAAATTAATTACAAAAGTTTTTTCTGGTAATGTATTGTTAAGTATACTTCACATAGTACATAAAATAATGCTTAATGGCGTCGAGATTAGTCTTTTTATATTACATTAAATACTTTTTTATTTAATACTTATTAAAATAAAGAGGTTTGCATATACATACACTGCTCGATATTTTTACCGAAATTGGTATATGTTTAATAACATAATAGCTCAGTTACACTGGTCGATGATATATATCCAAGTGCGGCGTGGCGATTTCTTTTCCTCGCTGTCATTGGCCGGTCATTGTCTTGTTAACCAATTAGATGAACGCCCAGAGGTGATCCGTGCTCCACATGCTGATCCCATCGACCAGTGTAACTGAGCCAGGATGAGCGGCGTTATAAGACAAGAATACATAAGGCAAATATCTGTCTCTTACGTAACAACAATATGAGATTGTCGTTAAGTAGTTGGTTTGTACCATTCTTTAAATCTTTATTATGTTATTTATGTTTATATTCATAAATGATAATTAATGAACCTTAATCTTTCTTTCTGTCTTTTGTGTTTTTAACCAATAAACACAAAAGAATACATAATTATGTACAAAAGATAAACCAGTAACTATAGTTTTTTCTCTTAATAACAACTGCCAATTTAGAAGGAAATAAAATTTTATTTGCGAATTTTAAATTAAGTATATTAAAAAGAAAATGTTGTTTTTGCATATACACATTTTTTATTTTAAATCTTATAATAATGACTAATTGACGAATGAACGTAATTTGGACTTAAAGCTATTGGCATTAAACTTGTTCTTGCAAACTTAATTAATACAAAATCTCAAAATAAGTAAAAGCTGGAGCTGTTATAAAAATAATAATATTTCAATCGTATTTAAATACTCTTGATTTTAAAATAAACTTATCGTTAGAAACGCTGTTGTGCACAGGATTTTTTTTTAATATTCTTAATCTTGTTAGTGTATTAATTTCGTAATAAAAGTTTGAATTTACTTTTTTTTCTATTATGTGTTAGTAGTTATTTGATAATGTTATCATAATTTGTTAATTATATTGACTGATTAATTAAAATACAACAAATAGCAATTAGTAACTATACACAAAATTACTAGGGTGACATAAGTCGCTAACGGTTGCTACGTTACGGTTCTGCGTTTGTAGCGTCGTAGCACCGTAGCGGGCGTGGCGCTCGAAAATGGCTACCGACAGTGAGTAATGGCACTGGGACGAGTCCGGTGACGCGTGCCGCAGGGCTGCCATTAAGTGCAATGCTGTGTATGCAGAAATAGTTTTATGGGACGTTAGTGTGCTGGAAGGCTGAATGAGCTCGATATCACTTAAGCCCCGGTCTATAACAGATATAGCTTACAAAAGCAAGCAACATAGTATTAAGGACATTAAGTATCAAAAAGAATTAGCAAAAAGTAAAACTATAAAATAACACACAGCTGATCAGAAGTTATTTATTACATAGACCTGAATGTTTAATAATGTTTCTTATGAATCATGGAAAAATAACATATTTTAACCCACTCAATAACTTTTATTAAATTGTGATTGATTTTATTTATTGCACAGCTTAGTATATATACTAGTTCTGTGACAAAAAATAAAAACAAACATTTGATAAACGAGCCAGAGACGGTTTGAGAATTCACAATGAGCACAGGATATATTCAAACAACAAAGAACAAACTGGTGCTACTGGAAATAAAAATGCACTTTACACAGAGTATTTGTAAACCAGCATACACACACTTACCTACAACCTAGCGCTCAACTAAAGAAGATCACGTACCAAGCTGTTGTCAAAGCTGAAATATAATAATGATATTCTTCAGTATCAACTCAGTCTCAACGGATGAATTCAGGCTTGTTATTAACAGATATTATGATCACTTTAGCTCTCAGCTAATAATGTACATTATCGTTGACGTCAATACATAGTACTACTTTATTTTTTAGGTATAAAAGCACTACCAGAACATAACTGACAACCCTACTTTTTTCCTACAACGGAGCACAGTAAGCAACGCACCGATTGTATCGTTCGCGGATGCTCGGAGCGGCCCATTTGTCAACCTTGGCCCCCTCGCCCGTACCCCGCGGCCCGCAACCCTCCCCGCCACAAAAGAAACTCAAGCTTCAGATGAAACTGAAGCTGTGTCAATTTATGTGCCCCTGGTACCCGGCTAGGAGGTTCGTCGCTTTTTTATTATCGGGAATAAACCGATCACGGTGAACAGAGACGAGTTAAATAGCAAATGGAAGAATGCAGGTTTGATATTGTTTCGTTTTTCTCTTCCATCATCACTCTTGTTTCAATGACAACCTACTAAGAAGCATGATTTATATTAAATTTATACCTCCTATATCCCTTGTTCCTCTATTATGAAGGTTACAATAAAAAGCGAATAAAAAACATTTAAAAAAGCACATTTTTTCCTTAATCATATTTACAAAATATTCTTTTATACTATCACGGACACTGAAAAAAAATAAGTAACTTCAGATCAACCAATCACCAAAAGTACAATTAGTACACTGATAAATAGGTATGATAACTTTGTATTAAAAATGAAATTCTATTTAGCCCATCAGTCGGACCATATAAAAATATTAGATACGTTTTTGTGTTTCAATTTAACAAGAAACAGCTTAGATAATAGACATTAAAGAGTGGGGATTCGCTACATTACGTTAAAACCTTTACCTGTTAAGACCCTAGCTGGGTGGCCCAACATAGTTAATTTGACCACAAACTCCCTATCACAATTTCCTTGCAATGTTTTATAGTATAAATACATATTTATATATTCTTTGCCATTTGTTACAATTCATTGTTAAACAACGGAGCTGGTATGTGCTGTTGTTGAGCATGCTTGCCTAGTACACACACGTAACAACTTTCTGAATGCCTGATATTTTCTAAAATCAAATTCATAACGCTACGATATTACATTCAACAACAAAAAATCTTTTAAGCTTTAAAAAATTCATTCAAACACGAAAATACCCGCATTTTCTCGTAGTTACTATTATATTATTGTTATATTTAGGCTTCGGAATCAAAATTAACGCAAATTATAGTTCACAGTCAGACTTTATTTAACTCAATTAAATTACAAAAATAATAAGACTACAAATTGACACTTCAACTTCAGTATTTCACCTTACTATGATCACTTCACAACACTAATAGATCGATCACCGCACTAGTTACCGCTTCGAGTTTCGCTTCCGAGCGCTTTGGCTTTCACGGGTAGTCCATCGCGTATTTATAGGGGGCGAATACCACTTCTAGATCGTTCTAGGTCCTAACCTAGAACGATCTAGTGGTGGTATCTTAGGTCTGCGGTCATAATGAGTCTTCATCCTGTCTGATGCCTGCCGTTGAGACTGTCGACTGTGTTCGTATATGTTGTCCAATTTCTTCTCGGCAGGCAAACGTAATTCACGTCCAAAATTAGAGAAAGCCGGTGTCACAGCGGTGCCTTCATGCACGGCGCTGCAATACGAAAGAATAAACGGTTGAATGTGCTTGTCCCGATCCTTCTGCCTATTGTTCACTTCTTCCAGATAACGCTCCAAGGTCTGATTAAAACGTTCCACCATCCCATCGGACTGTGAGTGATATAAAGTGGTTCGGTTTTATGAGCACCCATCACACGGCCTGTTTCTTGAAAGATTTGGGACTCAAATTTCCTCACTTGGTCGCTGTGTATTTCCAAAGGAACTCCAAACCGACAGAAGACTTCGTGAACTAGTTTCTCAGCCACTGTTGATGCCTCTTGATTGAGGATCGCAAAAACTGCCGGCCATTTCATGAATAACCACGAGAAAATATTTATTTGTACCACATTTCCCATTAATTCCAATTCCAAACCATTAAATTCATCATGTCAATTTATTTCTTTACATTAAGACTAAATATTACTAGTACCATTTTGTAGATTCTTGTCACTTTAACCCCCTTATGTCACTCAACTCTTTTCTAATCTACGTTATTCCTTATTTACTACTCACAGCCTACTACATAGTATTTGTCATTTAATCTTTGTTTGATTTAATAATCTTGTCTATGATTAACTTACTGTGCTCAAGGAATTTCTCACGTTCTGTCACATCTTCAATTATTGGTGGTAAATTTTCTTTGCCAAGTTTTTTAGTGTTAGACTTTGTGTTAGGCAGTATCTATCCTTACTATTTATCGGGCACTCGAGAAAAATGTGCATTATGTCCTGCATTGCTTGAGAAGTCTCTGCGCTTGTAATCATGGAGATAATATCGAAACCCTCCATGCCCCGTGATTAATTGTGCAGCTAACCTGTCATGCTTCATTTTTCGTACGATGACGAATGCCTTCTTCCCAAGCGCGGAGAAGGCCTTCGTCGTGGCAGCTGTACTCTCGCTTTTATAACGGCCGTCCCATTCTGCCCTTTTCAAATTGCGCAGATTTCTTTTGACATAGGAAATCGGACAGCCGTCATAATGCGATTTGCACCCGAGGGCCGCTCCTTTCGCCAGTTAATCCGCTCTCTCGTTCTTAACCACGCCGACATGGGCCAGAACAGGAAACCTCCCGTCCACTTTCCCTGATTTGCACCAGATTGCCCTGTATGGCACGCACCATTGGATGCGAGGAGTCTGGATTTCCTAGCGACTGTAAAGTGGACCTCGTGACGCTTAGTATCGCTACCTCCTTCCATTCCTTCCCCATTATTACTTTGGTCGCTCTAAGGAGGGCGTACAGCTCGGCCTGGTAGACTGTACAATACGGCTCTAACCTGAACTTTCGGAAAATGGTTGAGTTTTGAGCCGTCTGTGTACACACTAACTTAGCCTACCGGCAGCCTTACCTTGGGGCTCAGACCCCAAGTTGTTCTGGCCACCTTTGCAATTCCCATATAGACATTTATCGATTTTTTGCAGATATTTTGTATGTAATGTTAGTTTGCTGTCTATTTTTTTCTAACTCAATTTTTGTTCTAGCCATAATAAACTCAGGGTTTGCGAGTTTAAATATTTTAGTGATAATCATGGCATGTTATATGTTGCAAAATTTAATTTGTTATTTATGCCCCAACAGTGAATCCTAGACAGCGCCGCGTTCGCTTTCTCTTCAATAACTCTTGTGTTCTTCCTGTTTATAATTAAAACCACGTCGTCCGCAAAAGCCTGACAATATACCCTTTCCTCGGTTAGGTCGTTTAGGAGAGTGTCCAGCAATATGTTCCAGAACAAGCGGCCGCCGATAGACCCTTGCACGCATCCCTTGTTGTGGTTTTCGTGAATTCCTCTCCCGCATACCTGACTGTCACCGTTCTCTCATTTAGGTAGCTGCAGATGACCCCTCCTTAAATTAACAGGATATTTCTTTATCTTAAGTTGGTTCATAATATGTGGTTCGCCGTCTCCGTGATTTGCTGCGGCATAAACCCGTATCGCCTAAGGTTCAATTTATTTAGGACATGCCATTTTATTCTCTTTACCACCATTTTTTCGTAAATTTTTCCTAGTAATTAGACCTATGGGTCTGTAAATTTTAGAGGCTGAATAGTCTTCTATTCCTGGTTTTCTTAGTATTATTACGATAGCTTTTTCCAGGACTTTGGGAAGTGGGAGAGTTCTAAACACTTATTGAATATAGCGAGGGCCGTTGTTATGTCAGCTTTTATGGATATCCCACTTATGTCCGCCGTTAGTCCGTCCCCACCCGGGACCTTTTTAAGGACTCTGTCGCATGGCTCAGCTCTACCTCCACAAAAGGGGGGTCTCCAGCTGTTTGCTCGTCCCCGCTTCTGTTTCCTCAAAGCTGGCCCTAACCTCCTTGTGGTATTTGTTCTCCCCTTCCTCCGTATCCTCCGGGTAGAAACTCTCCACTGTAATTTTTGCTGACTTTTGAATTTTTTTGACCATCATGAGGTATTCCTCTCTAGTTGCCGTTCTGCCTATTACTCGGTATATACCCTCCCACATATTTTCCCTATCCTGTTTTTACAGAATTCCTTCCAACCAAACGTCCTGGCATTATCCATTGCTCTGTGATAAGTCTGGCATGCCTTCTCAAAAACCTTTATGCAAAAACAAATGGTATCTTGATTTTAGGCACAATCATCTGAAGGTTACTAGACTCATTCATTGCAACCACCTCACTCCATTTAGAGCTCGGTGTACTAGCCTTGAACCATTCAACGTTCCATCAAAGGCAGGTGCTTTAAATCCACTGGGTACACGGCTTAACACCACCGGCACATACTGTTTTTAAGTTGTCCATAGTTTTAGTCATATCGGCAGTTGCATTCTCAGATGCCGTTATGCGTTCCTTGTCCATACTCGTTCTTTTAGCTCCTTCTGTTGAACGCCCAGCTTCCCGCACAGATCCTCCATTATCTGACGCATTTTTTCTTTCTGTTCATCTTGGCGACGCGGCTGTTCTTCTTGATTGCGAACCTGTTCCTCTTTGAACTACTACATAAGAGCCACCAAGCAGCAAAATCTGTAGATCCGTTCAATAACACCATCTAGTATTGCATAGATGAATCGGGGCGCTGCGCTCCGCAACAATATTAAGTTCTTAATACTATAGTAAGGTATTAATTTTTCGTGCTAACTACAGCCTGTAATGTTTATGTTACAAACATTTCTAATTTAATGCAGTATACAGTATAGTGTTATTTTGATACAAAATAGGTTATCGCAATTAAATCTAATATAGGCTTAGTCATATGCCACTACGATTGTTTAATATAAAAAAAATACAGTTAATTATTTATTGTGTAAACAGAATGAATCATGCACAAAGCAAAGATCACATTCGCTGGTATCAGTGTCATGACGTCAGAGAAGGCGTATCGCGCAATTTTCAGGGGGGCCTAATTTAAGACGGGACCGCGGTCGACATGTTTATTGGTTAATTAAAGTTTTACGCGGAAACAAACAGGTACCAGGGGCGCAGCGGATAACTGGAGCGTTCGCAGAACTAAACTTTCCCTGGTTCCGTCAAATGAAACATTTCTTTGAAATCATGATTAACAGAGAGGAAACAAGAATAAGAAAGCTTTGTAGAAGAAGAATTTCATCGAAATCATATTTTTAACATAAATTCACTCATTCAATACGGTGTATCAGAGATTAATCTTTGATTAAACAGGGATAGGTGTGGGTGCTAATTGATTTCCATTAAGAAAAGACAATAATTTAACTAAAATAAATTCCAATTTTGCTATTCAATATATAATAATAATACTTTCTATAATAGTGTGTGTGACATTAATTAAGATTTATTCACACGTATCAGTTCCCGCACAGTACCGGTACAGCCCTGAGATTCTGAAAAATCCAAACCCGAATTCCAATTCACTGAGGTGTCTGAATTCACATCATTTAGTGAAGAAATTCTATTGGTTTCATTTTAAGCATTAAAATATAAAACAAAATTGATTGATTAAACGTGTTTCAGATATTCTATTTCTGTGTCATTTCGAAACTCACTCCACTTATGCCACGAAACGTCATTACCAATTCAAGAAGATTTCAAATATAATAAATATTTCATGTCGAGAATTTTTATTGGTACTGGTAAATTGGCTGTAGGTAATTTTGACGTAATTGTGTGGATTTGTAAAATGTCCACACTGTTATCCAACAATTAGTGAAATGGTGTCCATACATAAACAATGTTTTAGTACATAAAAATAAAATTCCAATTTTCGTTTTATGATTATAAATGCATTTTATTATTGATGTGTATAAGGATCTACGTTATTTCTGTTACACGTTATATATATGTACATGTGGTGTGTGTGCATTCATATATTTATTTATTGTTTTTGAAAGAGTTCCTCAGTTTGATCATAATCTTGTTTTAACAGCACGATTGCACGGCAAATTTTCGATCTGACTTACAATCTAATGGTTTACACAACCAACTTTTAGCCAAATTTACATGCTACGCATAATTTTCCAAATTGTTCTCCTTCTCTGTTAGATCTTATTATGGTTTCCTCTCTCCAACACGACGCTAAACATGGAAAATTTCCGTCTGATGCCTTCTCATATCATGATTTGATTTTTCTCTTATATAAAACTCGTCAACCGAAGGCCAAGCCCGGAATTTTGTTACAGCGCAATTTTAGTGGCATCAACCTTGATAATTCGCGATTGCGCAATTAAAAATGATTAGTCGCAGCTTTATAGTTGTGAATCTGTAGATGGAAAGCTTCAGTTATTTGCATCGGCTCTCACTTCCTTGTATGATACACACGCACCGATTCGTTAGGTCAAGATGAACCATCGCCCATCACCTTGGCTCACGGAATAAAGCTGCTGCTAAAATGAAATATAAATGCCGACCTACCGCTGCTATCTGGGAAAAATACTTAAATATCCGTAATCACTGCAATAAGGTGTGTAGGAATGCACAACGCCAATTAATTCATACTTCGATTGAAAATGGAAATCCAACGCAAGTTTGGAAATCACTTTTGTTCTTCACATGGTTTCGTTTCAGCAAACTAGTTAAATACTTTGGATATTCTTTCATCTCTACCATGCCCTAATTTTTCCCTCTTTTCTCTTTCTCAATTCTCCGACTGTGATAATAGAAAGAGTATTATGTCAATTTCGTCTGGAGCCGTAGGCAGTTACTGCATCAGCCGTAAAATGATCCTCCCTGTCCTGGATGTAGTCCTCCCAGTCATAATACATGTCCTTAATCATTCCATTTGTACTGGATACATTCCATCTAGTTGGAAAGATGCTCAAGTTATCCCTTACCAAAGAACTCCAAGCCATTACCTTTGCTGACTACAGAACTATCTCAATCCTACCTTTCCTGTCTAAAGTCCTTGAACGTCTAATCTACAATCAACTGTCCACCTTCTTTATTAAGAACCTACTCCTGAATTTTTATCAGTCCGGTTACCACACTGGTCACAGCACTGCAACGGCGTTAGTAAAAATCACCGATGATATCAGGTCAGACATGGAAAATAGAAAAGTCACTGTTCTTAGCTTACTTGACTTCAGTAGTGCCTTTAATACGGTAGACTATGACATTTTGCTTGGCATACTACGCTTAATTAACATATCGCCAGTGGTGATTGATTAGTTTCGTAGTTACATGTTTGTACGCCGACAGCGTATTCGCATCGATGATTCTTTTTCAAAATAGTGTGATATTGCTGCTGGAGTTCCGCAGGGTGGCCTTTTATCCCCGTTACTTTTCCCTTTATCACTTTTGTTCTTCACATGGTTTCAAATTCTCCATGTAAGATTTTTCCATGTAAAAATCTTACAAGGAGGCCTCAAATACAAGAAGTGGGCCGAAAGCTCATGTGGCTACCAATTCGTCTTCGTCGGAATGCACATATTGTTTCGCTTCTTTATAATATCCTGTTTAATCCATTTACTCCTACTTATCTTAGGGAACGTTTTAATTTCCTTCATAATACACACAGTCATGTTTTAAGGTCATCGGAGAACTTGAAATTGGAGATACCAATACATTCCAGTAAATTCTTTGACAAATCTTTTACTGTTCAAGCTGCCCGTCTCTAGAATGCGTTACCGGAAGATGTCAGACATGCACAATCTCAAGTTCGAGTTCAAAAGTAGACTTAAGGAGCATTATTTGTCACTAACAACACCGTTTGCTCTCTTCATCTGTGTATATATTTATATTAGTTTTGTTATCATGATTATAATAATGTGTATATGTGATCCATTATATGTATTATTATTTAAATTATTTATAAGTATCATATTATAGGTAATAAAGATTCTTTTAGACGCCATATCCTACCGATTTATAATTTACTTTGTCCTTTCTGTAACGGATGCCTGGAACAAATTGCGTCTACGTGATAAGGCCGCCGATTGTACTGATTGTTAGATAATAATTGTTAATTTTGTGACTGTATGGTATATGTACATAAAATATATAATATTTCATTCATTTATTCATACAATTAATTTACAAGCACATATATTTCAATGGTTTAATTCTAGTTTTTCATTTAATTTGGTTAACAAAAAGCGACCTAAAAAGTAAAAGAATTTCCTGCAAAAAGAAGAAAGAAGAACTATATTTGCGTCAAGTTCGTGTTTAATTTTTACCAAGACGAAGAAGGTCAACGCTAGTTTTATACGCCTCACTCCGAGATATGATACAATATTCTAATAAGGAGTGACATAAGGCGTAATAATCTTTTATAGATTTAGGTTTCGCAACGCGTCTTAAATAACCGTAGATTTCAACCAATATAATAGAAATGTTGAAAGCCTTATTAAGGCTATAATTTTTTTTTTTTTTTTAATTGCATGAATATTTTTATATGCCATTTTGAAACGATAAATCTTTATGCTTATATTTGAGTGCCATTATTTATTTGAAAACTAAAAAAATAACGAAAAACATTTCAAAGTTCTTCATATACCATTAACGGTATCAGAAACAACTAAAGGTGAACAATTCAATTATCATATAAATTTAAGACATTTATTATATTTTACAAGATTACACTTGACTTAACATAAAGAAGTTGATATAAAAAATGTCAAAAAATTTAATCGACGTTTATTAATGATGATAAATCACAAATCTTCACAATAGATGGAACCAATCCACCCAAGATTCCGTACTGGACCCACGTGTGGATGCCGAAAGCGGATCGGTGGTGCAGCACATGTATTCTTAATGAACGAAACCAATACGCATCCACCCAACATTCCGTACTGAGCCCGCGTGTAGGACCCAAAGAAGAATAATGGTGCTAATGCACAGGTAGGTATCGTTAATGTATGAAACTAATCCACACAGCATTCCATACTAGGCTCGCGTTTTCGGCCAGAAGCGGGTTAGTGGTGCTAAACTACAGGTACTCTAATAAATAAAACTAATCCACCTAGAATTCCGTACTGGGTCCGCTTGGAGGACCTTAACAGATTGGTGGTGCTACAACACAAGTATACTTTGCAATACTTTGCGATCGTCGCTTAACCACTACACCATCGAACTTTTCATCTGTTGCTATAGAAGGAATACATTCTTTTTTGTCAAATTGAATAATACATATAATTGCACAACTGATATCGTTCCTGGTGAGCAATTTCATGAGTAACTTGCGATTCTTCATACATTTTACTCGATATCGAATTGCGTCGCATCGACCCATAAGTAAAGACAGACTCAATACAATAAGTGTTTTCCTTGGTTGTGGATACATGTTAAATAATTTTTCACCAAACACAGATCAGAAGTTCTCGGGTTAGGAGTACAAGGAGAAAAGTGTAACAAAGTGACGTCACAGCAACGAGAGGCAACCGCGCGTCGTGTGCCTAACTTAAAAATTTAATATCTTGAAAACTATAAGACGTATCGAAAAAATTTTAACGTATTTCTTTTATATTTTTAATAGAATACACTATAATGTAAAAATAAAAAATCGATGAGATTCTTCATTATGGAAAATGAATTGAAAATAGTCTTCTTTGAAGGAAGCATAGACTTGTATCTGTGATAGATGCTATTTTGAAACAGCGAGAGTACCAAAACTTTTAAACAGATTTATGTTTAAATGATATTTCAATAATTTCTCAACTTTTGGCCTTATTAATTTGCTATCGGTACAGGTACAAAAACACCTGTTATATACAACAACATCGGCCGACGAAACAATAAGCCGAGTTCACAATTTATCCGTTCAGCGGCGCCACCGTCTCGGGCGCCCCCTGGCGGGCGCGTAATTAACTAAATAATGGACAACTACGCAGTAATTACTTTCGCTAGAATTACACACGAATTATGTGCGTTTGATTCGTTTTTAAAGTTGTTATAGATCCAAGCTATTTCTGAAATTGTAGTTGGAATTATTGATTTTATGGTAACCACAGATACATGACACAGATATGTACGCTACAATTTGCAAAGTTTTGACTTGATTTTCTACCGTCAATGCATCAATCTTCAAAATCTAGTGTAGGCACGAGTTTGTATAGACTGACGTACTGTTGACTGAGTTTTACAAAAAATACTTTAAAACGACATAAGTCTGGGCGTCAAGAAAAAGGAGATGACGAGTCGAAATAAACGCACCTGCAATGAGGAAGTACCTATTAAAAAAAAACAAAAGCACTAAAAATAGCACCTCCTCTATATGGCGACTCTAGCAAAAGTTCATTTTTGCAGGAAACGAATGGACCACAGACAAGTCATTTCCGTTCCTATTAAATAACATATTAAAAAACTAAAATTTGAAAAGTTCGAAAATTAGTTCTCTATACAAATACGAAAAAGTACAAATAGACTATGAATTGTTTATTGAATTTTGAAAACTAATCTACTTTTAAACATGAAAAAAAACCGGAAAGGTTGTCATGGAGAAATCAAGAACGTACCGTAGCGACAACTAGTTAGATTTCGGGAACTAATATCTTTTTAAATACTTCCTCATGTATAAATCAACAAACGGTTGCTTATTATTGCTCGTGATTTTTTTTTTATTAATTACTATTAAACCGTTTCTTTACATAAATACTCTCTTCGTTCACAAAATGACTTAGTTATCCACACATATTTATCCTTATATTTTTTTTATAAATTCACGCTTTGACTATAACAGAACCCATAGATAAATATAATGCTCTTTTCTTATTTTTAAATTCACCTTATTCGGTTTTTTATTTTCTATGTATGTACCACTAGTTGAAAATTAGACATGTAAGTTAGATTTATACATGAAATATGAATATAAATATATTTTAATTCACTTCTACAATATGGGCATCAAATTAAAGGGCTTGTTGAGAGTAACTTAAAAAAGAATGTGACGTTATTTTAAATCCAATGTAGTGGAATATCCAAGATTTGGGAATAGTCACTTCTGCAATGTGGGTATTAAAGGAAAGGGCTTGCCGAGAATAATTTGAAAAATAATGTGACTCGCTCAAAATCCAATATGGCCAATATTAAAGTTTATTACGCTTATAGAAATGACGAAATTGTAACAATGATGCATTGAATAAGATGAACAGACTGAGGAACGTAGCCAGCGATAACTAAAAAGTTAAATATAAATTAAAAGCAAAAAAAGTTAAAGATGACTTTTGTTTAAACGCTCTAAAAAGAAGATTTTTTTTAAAATTGTAACTACCAACTTATAACCATTAAAGCTTGTCGCGAGGTTTAAGTACCTATCAATATTAAATTAAATAGAAATTTTAAAAATTAAATTTAGTAGATTTTACAATTGAATTGGTATTATTATTATATATATATTCCTTTTTTTATTTACGAAAAATACCACACGCATAATTTTTGGTGCATACTTTCTGTACAGATAATAATATTTTAAGTATAAATTTCATAACTTGTAATATGGCGCTGGCCAGCGGCATAATTTTTTTTTTTTGTCACTGTTCTAACGTTTTTCAAGCCAGGGGCAAGAAAAGTACTTTCATTATATGTAATAATAATATTAAGCGAATGAAAAAAATGCTTAAAAGATAATAATGCCAACATAAAGTGTATGCAAAAAACAACTATGGCAAAGTATTGTTTTGCCAAAGTATATACATATTCTAAGTACTTGGTTGTATAATTTGTATATCCAAACTTTCAAAAATCGCCTCCTAGATATGACTTAAACAAAGGTCGCTAGCATTGAAGACATTAGTGATCATCCAATATAATATTTAGTGTTTTAATATAATCCTAATTTACAGATTCTGAAATTCTTAATATGAAAAATCACTTCGTTTGCCAGAAAAAAAAAAATTCCATTAAACAAATATGATACCATTAACTGCTTATTTGCAATCAATTGCATCAGAAAATGTTTAATTGAACACTTCATCATAGAAAATAGCGAACCCGCCTCCGATTCTATTTGCATAAATCAAGAATAAAATGTATGGAAAATATACAACAGTCTATACTTAATACATTAAGTCAAGATTCGAAACTGAGACCGGGCGCATCAAAGCCAGCGCCCCGCTGCGCGTGAACGCTCGAAACATACGCGTACCAGGCGAACAGCGGCGCGCAGCGTGAGCCGGCCCTTAAACCGTTCATGCAGCAATATATCGTGTTTTAAAACCTCCCTCTTGTTCATGGTTCTCTAGTAGTTCGCAATCCGCACGGTCGCAGTTTTTAAGAAACAAGGTCGGAAATGGCATAAAAAATTGCTTCTCCCGTTCACTGTACGCTGCAACTATTTCAAGTTAAATGGACCAAGTAACTTGCTTTGATAGCCGGCCGGACTGTCCGCCGTTTTAACGATTTTTCGCGAGGAAATTTCCGTTTTCGCGGAGTTATTGTTATTGTTTGGCCGCAGGCTCGTAACGTTTGTGTTCATTTGTCCACATCCGCCGCTATGTACTACTATCTATACCACAGAGAATGCACTCGGACAATTACAATTATTCCCAAAGTACGCTTTATATTTTTATTTATCTCCTACGTAAATAGTGACGATATATATGGCCGAGTGACTCGCATGTCAGTTTCAAGTAGTCACCATATCTGAGGTCCCGGATACGATTGCTGGTCGGGATCTGGGAGTTCTTTCCTTCAGATTTCCAAAATAAATAATAATACACATTTCACATAGGAAACTTCGGTATTCCTTTTTACTGTTTAAAACTACAAAAATATTTTTTTATTTCATACTAGCTGACCCGACAGACTTCGTCCTGTCAAAAAGATTTGTAATGTGGCAGTTTTTTTGCCTACGTATTTAAAAAAAATTCTCCTGAACAGAACCGTCACCCTGGTGATAGGGCGTTGTGAACTCCTCCAACTATGTATTCTGTGCTCCAACGCACACACGCACATTGTTTTGATAGATATGATCTTTGACGTTAGGAACACACCTACATTGCTTAGACAACAGTGAGTGCTTGTAATTTAATATGAACTTTATACCATAGCAATAAAGCTCAAATTGACTACGTTTTAGTTACAAATCATTTGTATGGGAAAAAGAAAAGGGCTATTTTTAGGGTTTTTTCAGCAATAATTCTAATTTTTCTCGCCGTAAAAACCATCCTTGAACTTCAACGAACATTTTAAAAAAAGATTTGGCCAAATTGGTCGAGGCGTTGTTGAGTTATGCGCTTACCAACACATTTTGCGATTCATTTTTATATATAAGATAATAATGTGTCTATAGCATTAAAAGCATTGTGAAATGATTGCATTATTTATAATTAGCAAGTTTATAATAATAATATTTTTTTTCAGTCAAAGTCCATAGATTTGTTAGTAAAACAGGAACTTTAAAAACTATGTAAGTATATCTGGTAGCCATTATTTATTAATAGATAAATAGGTCATGTATATCATCACCCAATGCCTCAAAATCGGACCGTCGCAGCGGTCTGCAATCACGTTCAGGAGACCGTTAGTGCCATCACGGACTCTGCGCATCAACGATGTAACTCTCTTACGAATGATTACGTAAAAATAATTGTCTCTAGCGTCCGCAAACATGCGTGATGCACTGCAGAATCGCGGATGCCTCAACAGCATCCTGAACCCATACTGAACGCGCAAGGCATTGTATGACTTACAAGCGAAAGTCATACAATGCCTTGCGCACGTATAGACTGCACGAGTAAAACGACTGGCAGTAATAAAGTTACTTTGACTTCTTCATTATATCGCGCAAATCTACGCCTCAGCATGTTGCACTTTACAGCCAACGCCCTGTTCTCCCTTTCTATGTCTAAATCATCTGACCGGTCTTTAGTGACCCAGTGGCCCAGGTACTTAAAACGCGAGACTCTACCTAATAGTATATCATTTAATTTAACGGGTGGAATTTGAGTAAAAGCTTTATAACATGTATAACAACATAGCGACAGATTAGATATTTTATGAAGTATATAATATATTTATAAGTAAAACAGATTTTTCACTGGTTTTTGTTTACACGCGATATGTTCCTTGTAATGTAAAGACCACAGAACACAGAAAATGTCTTTCTGTGTTCTGTGGTAAAGACATAGCATATTAGATTAAAAAGATTAGGTAATTTTCAAAACACTACTATATAATTCAATTGTATCTAAATTGCTTAGAATATTTCATGAAGTAGTGTTCGAAATGGTTTTTTTTTTGTCTAGTTGAGAAAGGCTATTAATATCTGACTTATTGCAAAGCAACGCTTTGTTAGTAAACATTCTTCATAGAATTTTACTGTAGTATAAATATAATCTCTTCTTTTGCGAATACTCTTTTATTAAAAACAAAAATATCGGTTTTATAAAAAAAAGATCCAAATGGGTGAATTTAAAACAGCCTTGTAAACCCTGTTAAAACCCTACATACATGAGCATACAGCCGCAAAGCGCGATGTAAATAATAGCTAACCTGTGCGCTTGTAAAATCGCTCGGCCCGACCGCATCCTAAATCGGGCGTCGCGCGTCGTTGCCGCGGCGTCGCTCGGTGTGATCCATCACGCAACACGGCACGACGCGGCCTACTAGATTGCAAAAGCATAGATTATATTTTTATCGATGTCATGTTTTAAACGAAAAAAGAATTTGAATTACGTCTACAAGCTGACAAAGACAATCTTTCACCCTAAAACGTTTCCCTACAAAAGTGCCATAACAACATATTTTCACACCATATAGTTAGTTCAACAAAATAAGTAATTAATTGTGGTACGCAAATCTTACGCAATAAGATACACGGCACCACTACTTCCTGACAACGCTTTGTAAAGATCTGAGCTCATTTTAATTCTCGTGAAAGTATGTTCTCCTAGTAACTGTGTGGTGGGTGGTTATCAGGACGACATGCACTGAGCGTGCTGCCCTGGTAGAACAGAGTTTATTGATACTAGAGGAACAGCACTTGTAATTGAACACGTACTGAAATTTATGATTTGAATCGTAATTCTAAAGTAAATCGTTTGTTTTTTCCCCGACTGCGCGACGCAAAGGAGGGTAATGTGTTTATTTGTCAAAAATATTTAGAGGCTACTTTTGTTTGTACAAAATATTAGATCTTTTTTACCCGACTGCGCGACGCAAAGGAGGGTAATGTGTTTATCAGTCTATATATGTATGTATGGCGTTCTAGAGACCAAATGCGTAAGCCGATTTTTATGATTCTTACATCAATCGTTTTAACCTTGCGAGTGTCACTAAAGACATGACTGTAATCAAAATTCATCACAGCGACATCCAGACGTCATATTGTCAAAATGAAAAAAGAAATCGATGAACTATGTCAAGTACACAATTTAAATAGTTTTATAATCGATACACACCTAAAACAAATCATAAATTCTAATGTAGAAAAGAACGACTCTTAGCCCTGGGCCCCTTAGAAAGATTTGATTGGTAAAATTTGAATGGTGAAATTTAAATCGAATTGGTAAAATTTGAATCGATTATAAAACTATTTCAATTGTGTAGTTATTTAGTATTACTAAACAGAATTCTAAAATACTGGGCTTGTTTCTTTCTTTTTTAGTTTTTATGTAAGTTAATTTTTTCATGTATTTTTTAAAATTCGTTTTTACGCAGGCGGACTTTTTGTTTTTCTTTAAATTATTTACTTTTTTTACTTAAATATGAAACTATTTTTTTGACAACTATATACACTGGATGTTATTTGTATTTAATTTTCAAAAACTAATATTGTTTTCGTCTTAATTAGTATTATTATGAAATATGATACAAATTATCGAAAAATTTTTCATTGACAGAATCAGGAATTTAAATAATATAATATGCATTAATGTAATGAAATATGCTTTATTACCTCATATCTTCAAAACCGCTGAATGGACTTAGATAAATGATGTATCGTTAGATTTGTCTTATTAACCCAAGTGTTCTTAAATAGGTCACATAAAAAAAAAACAAATATGGCAGCTGTGCGATGACATTATATATAATGATTTTTTTTCAATATCAATATGGGTATCAAATAAAAGGCCTTAATACAAGAATTCGAAAAAAGTATACCATGATTATCATTACCGTCATACTAAAAAAAAACTTTGTTCTTTTACTTTCTGAAAAATATAGTAATTTGTGTAACTGAAAAGACATGAATAACATTATAATTAAAATAAAACCAAAAAAAACCGCCTGCGTGAAAAACATCTAACTGAAAAGGCTTAAACAAGATACCTACAAAATTAATGCAACATCATACATAACATGCAGTCGGCGGCATGCCATTGAACGCAGGCGGGTCATTTGTTTCAAATATTTTTTTTAACAAAATATTTCTCATTTGTTAAAAAAATTAAGTTAAGAAGTCACCTCGGTCAGTTAACGTCACTTAAACAGGTTTTCATTTCTATTTTTGTTTTTTTTAATTATCAGTTGGTAGCTAGATAAAACTACAATATTTTTGACTTGTGAAACATAAAATACTAAAGTTAGAAAATATATATTGAACACAACAAAATTACCTTACTCTCGAAACGTACCTTCAAACGAAACAGTGTATGTCTGTATGTTGGTATTTATTTATCTATGTTATTAATCTACTTATCTATTTATTATAACTTTTATCTTATTATATTTACTTTTGAGATCCCACATTTTACTTTATTATTTAAATTTACTCTTGCCTATATTAAATTATTGTTATTTTTAATATGAGTTATTTGAATATCATATGATATATGTAGTGAAATAAATATATATATTTGCTTGATAATGTTAGTTTTTGTCGGCTATTATCGGCTCCTCAATTATAAAAATATAGTCTTAATGTAATAATTAGTTATAAGCTGTTGCCAACCCAAATAAAATAAATAAAAATTAAATAGCACAATCAATACTAAAACAGTTAGTTGAATTACATACAACGTAACCGTCACAAATCCAAAAGAATTATTGTTCTACGAACCGGATGCTTTACTCGAAACTATCCGAACAGCATCACAAACAGGGCGGCGGCTCAAAAGAGATTATTCAATTAAGCTGAATTCATTACCATCTACATCAGCAATGTTAAAAACGTACGTAAAAGGGATTGCAATTTCTTTATTACCTCATTCTGATTCCGTCTCTGACGGCCCCATGTCAATATAAGAAACACAAGATAGATGTCGCCACTTCACTACACTTGACTAATGAAAACGACATCTATGGTGGTAAGTCCTGGTCGTCGCTTGGAGAAATGAAACTGTATTTTCAGCCGTTTAGAGTTAAATTCCGAACGCTCAACGAATTGCACAAGATTAGTAGTATTCGATTTTCAAATTTTGAATTCACGGACAAGGAAACTGCAATCCTATAGCTTGGTGCATAAAGCTGGTTATACTTCATTATGGATAGTGCTTTACGTCTATTGCGAATGGACGTGAAACGATTGTTTACATCATTACTTCTGTCTCTTTCCTTAACATGAACTGTATATATTTGCTTCCCTTCCTTGGAGACGTGACTGGACATTCAGATGTTCTCTTCAGCGCGGATAATGGCTGGTCGGTTTGACAATAACATTAGTTCGGATAGGGACCCGCTTTGATTGGATTATTGAAAGATATCGACATCTAGTGATTTATGATTGCCTAGTACCCGGATGGATTTTCGGATCACTAATAACCCAAAAAAACATCTGACCCCTATCGTCCTAGCAGTTTCTATAAAAATGTATTTTCCTAACAAGCTATAAGTTTGTGAAAAAAAAATGTTTTAAAGAAAATTCCAACTAAGTTACGCATTATTATACATATTAATCATATGAGGAATATTCAAAAGGAAATACATAAAAAATATTATTTGTACAGTCAACAGCGCGTGATGTTATACAAATCAGTCAGTCAAGTTTGATTTTGATTTTAAACGATAACGTTTTGAAGGTAGCCTTTAAAACCAACTGGAGAAACTTTGACATATTGTGCTAACCTGACGTGCAGCCATGTGTACAAATTATTACAATCATAATTTAAGTACACAATCTCTTTGATTATAAGATCAATCTTATTCATAAGGTACTGAAGCAAACCTGTACGCAACAATAGTGCACTTTGTTTGATTAATCAACCTCTTATCAGATGACTCTCAATATATTTATACAAATGTAATTACATCCCACCAAAAACATTTTTATGAGAAATACAAGACAAGACCAAAGACCATTATGACACGTACTGTCAAAAAGTTTCTGTTTTCTAATAATACATAGTTGCTGTAGAAATGAAACGGCTGATCCGAAAATGGTATTTTATTATTATAATAATCAAATTTCGCAGAAACCACACATCGAAATTCCATCCTTTAATATTAGGACTTGGGTAAAGTTTTTTTTTTGTTCTTTGTGTTCTATTATTAGAGAAAGTGCACAAAGTAAAAGCTTACGCTGGGAGCTTACATACCGAATTTCAGCTTTCTACGACTTTAGGAAGTTAGGATTTTAATTTATCAATATGTGAGTAAGTCAGAGTCGAAATCAAGGTTTTTTTAGATATAACACAAATATCAAAAGTTTTACAGCAGTCATATCACGTACAAGATGACCACAAATCATAAAAGGCAATGCCATAACTAAATGTAAAGAAAATGATTGGATTTTCTATAAAATGCTTCGATCAAGAATATCGAAGACAAGATGCGAAGAATCGTGTCCCTCGTTTGCTTACTTTTATATTATTATGACTAAATTATAATAACGTCTATAAAATGTATATCTGTAAATAGAAAATACTCATATTCTAATCATTAATCTTATTAAATACCGTTGGATCCAATCACATGAGCTAATTACATACTTATTTTACAAAACATTTTTTGCGGCAATGTAGCTGCAGCGAATGCAAGAGGTTTGCTGCTATATGAAGCGCCTCGCAAAGAGATTGCATTATTTATTAGGTTCAGTATGTTGAAATGTAATGTCTTATTTTCGGAAGGCTGCCTGATTGCCCAATGTTCCTAACTAACGTAAGGTTACCTTCCTAATATCTCAACGCTAGTTACGGCTTGTGGCTGTTTACTTTTATACGTGATTTTGTAGTAGTAATTAGAACAGTCAATATATCGCAATTGGAAAAACTTGCTGCTTTAAAACTGTAAAATACTATATAACATCTTCGTGGTTTGACTGTAAAAACGCAAGTTTATAGCTCTATCTTAGAAATATTTTAAGACGACAGCATAATCCACCAAAGAAAAATTTTTACACATTATAGTACATAGTCCATTGGGGACTAAAAAATATATGATAAACTTAAAAACTACCGAATGCAATTTCATGCGGTTTTGGTGTATAATGATACGTTTTCATAAATACAGTTTTGTCGTGTTATCAATATTTCTAATTTACATTACATAACTAATGTCATGCATGATGAAACTAATATCATGCACATGTGAAACTGTTTTCCAGTGAAAAACTAGGTATCATCGGTTCGCTGATACAAATAAGCGTTGCAAGTAAATAACTTGATTAAATAGCTAAAGCAATATTGTTATAGAAATCTGAAATAACGAAGGTACCACAACAACCAGGCCCAAGACAATATATATAAAGTTAATTTTCTATATTAAGCCGACCGAGAATTGCACAAAGAGCTCAGTAATGGCGACACCTTGAAAACGACGTACGAGCCTCGCGGCCATGGAGGTCGTCTCATTATTTGGGTAGTAACACAAACAATAAAATTTATAATATATTTTTTCAATCTATAAAAAATTACGAACGTTTCTAAGTCAGTTTAGGTCCAGCCGTTCACAAAGCAATTAGCTTACCCACAAATAACTTTTTGCGAAAACAACTTTAGATGAAATATTTAATTGAGAAGCCTTTTCAAATTCCTTAATACAGTTGTTCTTACCAAATATAATACGAAGCTTTAACAATATTTAATCTAAGGAGTACATAATCGCAGTCGGTATGAGTAGCTGGCGGCGCCGTAGCAAGTACATTTCCTTCATTTCGGAATTCCCTCTCACAATCATTGTAGCAATTTTCCGGGGCATCCGTCCTGAGCTACGGAGCATAGCCTTAGAGACTGGGTACATGTAAATAACAAAAAAACTACGAAACTTGTTCCAATAATTCACTAAACATACTTGCAGCTAATATTAGTATTTTCAGAATAAAATATGATGTTTTACAATTTCTTAGTCATTATATATTTTATTAATTAAACAATACTTAATCTATTGTAGACTATGTTGATAGTTGTGTGTTAACACAACAAAAAACTACGGGATCTAGTAATTTGAAAATTTGCACATCGATTCATAAATAAGTACTATAAATTAATTGATCACGAAAATCACACACGAAACTGTTCAGCGAAAATTAATTTGGCATGTTGTGGTACCCTGACTTGCATGCGTATGTATTATATCGAATTGTCGATCGTCAAAAACCCGTCACCTTCGATCCATCGACACGATATTTGGTTTCTGTTCGATTACGATATCGTACATCATTTATGATTTGAACATACACCATCGATCGATCGCGGCGATCGGTCTGAAACGATAGATTATAACGACGTATTATTCCGGTCGTTAATCTCCGATTAAGAGAGAATTTAAAATGGCCAATGAAAGCATTTGTGGAAAATTATAGTACCTATTCGATGGATAAACTCGTAATTTTCTCACAACTTTTTCAATTTCAAACAAATATCCACGAGAACAAATAAAGCCTTAGCCTCGCTACGACCATTATGATCGAAAGTAGACACAAACTGATGACGTCGGTTCGCGTACCAAACGTCACAGTCGACTGATATTCTATACTTCATGTTCTGCAATTGTATATATTCCATTATTAAGGCTATAATAACATTAACCTTCAACATTTGCTCACTAAAATCTAAAGTTATCTCCATTAGAGTATCCTTCATTAGTGTTGCAGGGGTGCATTCGAGGGATCACTTGACATTATTTTCTGACATAAAAATCGCAAACATTCATCCCAATGATACTAGATTATACATAGTGGAGTCTGTCTCCTGGCGTGCGGGTGGTTGGCGGGCGCGGCCCCGTTGCTGCCATGGGCGCGGGGGGATGCAGTGACGTCGCTTTCAAGCGTGTGAAAATTACATTCCGAGAGCGCCTCGCGTATCTATCACTTGCAAATTTAACTTTAGTTGGAGGGCGAGCGAGCCGCGGCGCTACGATCGCTACTACTTGGCGCAGACAGCTATTTGTATCACCGATATACTAATTGTAACATAGTCCAATCATGTATGTAGTTAATTAACCTCCAGTTGCATTTTCATTAAAATTATCATTAGATTTAGGAGAAGGAGCCTTTATCCGCACCATTTTGCATCACAGACCGACTATTACCAAAAAGAATATATTAATTATATGTTGCCATTGGCCAAGTTATAATAAAATATAATATTTCGCCTGTTTCTGTAAAAAATAGATTTCTATAAAATAACGTTCTTTGATTTTGCTATATTTGAGCCGTACTGCTCTTTTTAATGAACACAACCATTGTCGGTATTTAGTTTTTTGCTGTGTTGAGTCACTCTTCTTGGAAAACACCAGTAGGTGTATAAACACCTAGATCCAGTACCTGATTATCTGTTATAAAAATCTATAGAAGAGGTAGTGTTTCTTTGTAGAGTATTCGGCGGCGGTGTATAAACTATTCGCTGAAGACAAGTGCGTCCTTAAACGCATTTTATATGAATAATATATAGAGTAATGATCACAATAATTAAATATCAATAAAATATATGGATGTTTTTTTTCGAATGTCTCTAAAAAGCGGTTAAATTATGATTACATCTTGACGGTAAAATTAAATAAACACTTGACTCGTTGAGAGTAAACTTGGGTTGATGCAAGTTGGCACGAATGTGAATACAAAAAAGGCATCTCCTTTTAGAACATTCATTAAAGCTTAATGAACGTTTGCACAACGTCCATTAAGGAAACGAATGAATGTCAAATTTATATGTGTAATGTCGATTTAAACTAATGACAATTTTAATGAACGTTCTTGCAATTTGATATTAGTGTGTAAATCATAATTACATAAGGGAATAGACTATTAAAAAGAATTAATATTTGAATTTAATTGATATTAACGTGTTCTTTAAAAAAAATACTTTAGAAAAATAAAAAAGAAATTATTTGTAATCGGGCATTCAAAATTTTTAATATTTATTTTTAAATAAATAAATTACCAATATTTTAAATAGGCAAAAATAAGTATAACTCAAACATAAGTTTGTCACTTTGCCTGAACGTTAATGAAAATGCGCTCGTTAATTGCGAAAAGGAAAAAGTGTTTGGCGGATTCGTCAGTCTTGTGAGTCAGTATTTAATATGACATTATTTTAACCGATACCTCAGACTCAGAGGTGGCGTCTCCTTAAAATCAGTACGAAAGTCTGATATTGCTTATTAAATAATTTCAATTCAATTCTCTAATCAAATAGATATATAATTCCGAACGAACAAAGAAGTTAGTTATTTTGTGAGTTGCAAAAATTCTTCATGTAATATAATTTAAAAACAAAGTGAGAGCTGTGAACCATTCATAGTCCAGTCAAAATAGTCAAAATACTTAACTGAAAAATGTTTTTTTTTCCCCATTTTTCTCTTACTTGAACTTCTCGGCGATGTTCTGCTTTCTTCTGCCTATAGTTATGTTCTGCTTTACTCAGACAGCACGTCTTTTAGCTGCAGCTATTTTACTCTTTCGAGTGTACATTTACAACATATGGCGTAGAATATGAAGTTTTCAACTTTTAAAACCACGATATCTCACGAATGATGATTTGTACGAAAAAAAGTATTAGAACAATTTTGTAGAGAATTGTATAGTTTACAACTTTTGTCTAACAAAACGGGAAAACCTGAATTTCTGAAGGATCGACGGGGATTTTTGATATTTCATTAGTTACGGTTTATTTTAGCTCTAATCGAATTATGTCTTACTTGAATTTTTATTTGACTGGACCAAGCTATCGATATTCGGTGCAGAACTGCCCGGTGAAGTAAATTAAATTTGAAAGTAAATGATTTCAAATTAGAACCCTAAAAATTCAAAAGGTACAGACTTCAAATATCTAAAAATGACAATTAGTGAGTCAATTTTCATGAAGAGCTTCAAATATCCATGATCACACTAAAATGGGCAGAATTGGCTTACAGGCGAAGTACACATGGACAGCATACACGGTTCCAATGTATAACAAAAAATAGTTTTGCTTTTTGGTATCATCAGATGCCGTAGTTTGTCTGTAGGCCTAGATGAGACATGGCCTAATCCGATCTATAGATTTTAGCTGTAATATGACTTGACCAACCTCAACTCTTACCTTACCTTACCCTCGCTAAGCCTAAACTGAATGGTTTGTAATGATTTTCACATTTGCAATGATTTTCTTTATTATTCTATTAGATAAATACTACCTATATTCGTTCTAGTTAGTTGCAAACTGATATTTCATTCAGTAAATTCAATTTTTACACAAAAATTGAATCGAGACCTTTGAGCGGCCGGCGCGGCGCCTACGCCGGGGTACCAAGAGTATGTACGAGATAAAAATCTTGTTTTAAATTCATGCTAACGGAAAACAGACACTTTGTAAATGTAAAACATATGACTAACGAATGGAATACGTACTCGATATTGTTATCAAAGAGTTCCATTTTCAAGTTTTAAAATTTATTTTTATATTACTTATACTAATACAAGTACTCTATTTTTCTACTATTTTTTATTTTTTCTGTTACCTTCATAGGGTCTTTTTTTTAAATATGTACATTTTATTATACTAGTGGTCGCCCAGTGGTCGAATTTGGACCATAATAAATTTCATTTAGAAGTTATTTAACTTTCATTAAATTTAGAATGATAGCACATTTGAATATTGCATTGCATTGTACTTACCACTCAAAATCACTTGTCTGTAAGTATATGAAATTACTGAAATCGAAAATCTTGTGACATTCAGCAAGACCACAGTAAACATCACAAACATATAATCTTGACACTGGCTAAATGCACAAACCGTGCGAAGCCAATATTCAAAAGAAACAAACAAACTCTATGTCAAAAGAAACAATTTGACCACAGAGTACATGCATTGCGTGTAGCAAATACTTGTTTGTGTGTGTCAAATACATTGTAGTGTGTGTAATGTTTTATTTCTCGATTTAATGTACTTTATAAGCATTATTATTGAAAAATATTAGCCGTTTGCACTTCTCTTCACATAAGTGTGCCAAATTTCATACTCCTCCGTCCTCGCAATTTTCGTAAAAAGGGATCCAAAGTTTTTGCTTCACTTATATAGATTTGATCAATTTTGCATTACAATATTTTTAATGAAAAATGTTTAAAAATCCACTTTGTCCCTGGTATCCCATATACCGTGTTCCGTATTTCAGGGTACTAGGGACATTGGATTTTAACACATTTTTCATTACAAATTTGTTTAATTTTGCCTAAGCACTTCTTCAACTAAAATTTCTTACTTGGTTACTTTTCTTTTGTTTTTTAATATGGACTTACTTTACTTAAGTAACTTTCAACTAGTTCTGTACAAACAAAAATGTCCAACTGAACTGTAGTTATAAAAACTCTTTTCAAATCATAGACTTCAATAAAAAAATAAGTAATAAATAATACTCAATCAAAAGCGATTTACTCAAGAAAATGCTATTGAAGTCGGACGGAAGTTTTCTGTAGGTTTTTCTGTGATTTTTTAGACGGTTTCAGTTCTATTTATTGGAAAAGGTTTTTATTTTATGCTTTTTAGTGATATTATTTTTTTATATAACAGGTAAGATTAAAAATATTAAATATCTATATAAATAAAAATATTCGACGTCTTTTGATTTTTTTTTCATTCTATTATAAATAATTTATAAAGAGGAAAGATTTGATTGCTTATTAATTTGTATTAGATAGGCTCCGAAATTGTTGGACCGATTTATAAAAGTATTTCATCTACGAGAAGCGTCTATCTTTTATCTACGAAATGTTTAGGTGATATCTGATGAAAAGCGTATTTTGTTTCGTTGTAAAAGGAAAACTACTAATTCGTTTTCAATAAAATTTAAATAGAAAATTAAACTGTCAAATAAAAAAACAATTTTGAAAATCGGTCAACAATTGGCGGAAATATATCATAAATTAACCGGTCAAGTGCGAGTCGAACTCGCGCACAAAATTAATACGTTTGTTGTATGGGCGCGCCCTTGAATATTTATTTTATACTGGTTTTAGTGTTTGTTGTTGAAGCGGCAACAGAAATACATCATATGTGAAAATTTCAACTGTGTAACTTTCACGGTACGGAACCCTAAAAACATACATCGCCGTCGAACATAAATAACCTTCTACTTTTCAATTTTGAGTTCTTTTGCAAACAAAAAGAGTGGTCATTTTATAAAAATAACCCCAAAAATTCACATAATTTCCATTTCTTATTGTAATTATATAATATTTGCCCTTTTTATGGGGAAAATGTAAACATAGTAGCATCTATATACTAATTGTAATAGTTTGCGAGTGTGTAATTAATTAAAAACAGTTTTTGCTGAGCAATTCGACATCTTCTGTCCCTATATCTTATCGCAGGGCACAATGAGACAGACAGGGTAATCTTTTGGCTTTACGATTTCTATTAAATCGCAGTGTGTTGCACGCATCATGAGTTTGTTTTGAAACCTAACTGGTAATATTAACGAAATTTAACAGAAAGTGTTTTGAATTTTGAGAAAAGAAAATACGTCTCAAAAATACAAAAGGAGTTTTTATAAAAAGTATTTTTTTAAGCATTACAAGTATTTCAAATAAATGACATATCTGCATTGAAGAGATCCCTAAAGAAAACTGGGCCCGTTGTTTTTGTCAATGGTTTCACCACATGCGGCGGTGCTTAGACAAGAACGGAGACTACATCCAAAAGTAATGATATTATTAACAGACTTCTGCGCACTTCAGTTTATTATTTTCTGAAAACTCTCAGTATGATCCACATAAAACTTAATCTTTGTCACTAAAATAACGAAAACTATTTGTAGGATAAGAGATTCACCATACAGCTTAGATCGCAAACGGTGCGTCTTGTCTTACTTAAAATTTAAGAGAAATCACACACTGCAACTGCTTTATGATTTTAAAAAATTTTAAAAAAGTTATTCACAGATTTTATCTTGAATATTCATTGGCCGTGAATTAATTAATGTGTTCTGTAAGGTTGTTGAAGAGGTCGCTACGGGAGAATGATCCAACTTATAAGCCAAAAGGCGGAGGTTCTACGTTCGACGGCGACGTGTTATATAAATTTTATCAAAATCGAATTAGTAGTTTCGTTTTCAATCGGTCATGGTCGGTTTTTTGGAAAAACAAAATTAATCCTGTCGTCCTGCGTTTATAATTTATTAAATAATAATAGTAAATAAACAGAAATAACCTTTGAAGTTAATTGAAATCAATAAAACGCTTATCGCCATTCTTATTAAAAAAATAAGGATATTGTAATAACTAATAAAACATAAGTAATCATAGCGCAGAAATAAATTATTTTTCTTTGCAGGTAATCATCGTATGACTAACAAACTCAAATCAAAAATATGTAAAATTAGTCACTCTCTAGATACTTACAGCCAGTTGCACAAACGTCCATTAAAATTATCATTAGTTAAAAGCGACATTACCCATACAAATTTGACATTAATTAGAGCTTAATGGACGTTTGTGCAACTCACCGTTAGTATCATACGTATGTTAATGAAAAATACATAATAAATGTACTAAAAGAAATGGAATTGCATCCAGACGATTGCCCATTATTAATTAGCACCTAATAAATAACCACAATATGTGTTTCTTATGAGTCAATAAGAAAGGCAAGATGGAAGAAGAATTACCATAAAAATCAATATTATTGACATCTGAAATTTGTACTTCAAATTTGATAAATGTTTATGAGATACAAAAAAAACTTTAAATCAGAAACGATACTTGTAGCGCCATCTAGTGGGCGGTAGCGGAACCGTGCAGTTTACGATACGTTTGATGGAGTTTTAAATTATACCCATATCCTATAGATATAGATATAGTGTTAACATTTTTTGCCCATTTTTCAATTAAAATACGATTCTATTTATTGAACAAAAATATTTAAATATGTCACAGTAGCCAGAAAAGTATATTTTGTAATTAAACCTATTATTTTAAATGAATTTAATCAGTCAGTGTGTGTGTTTGATTAGTTTTTTAATTTTAAATTTAATCGTGGAACTTTTACTTTTGTCGTATATTCTTTTTCATTACTTGCAGCTGTTTTAACAAGATACATCTACGACCACACAGATTCAGCCCTATCTCCGATAGAAGGAAGGTTTCAGACTTCGTGGGATACAGCCATAATTCGATCACCTCTCTAGCCATAGAATACGAATAGTTATCGATGTTCTATTGATATATCGTTTAATTTTACCACTTTGATGTCGTTTAATTTTCACATGTACGCAGGGCCGCGAATCTTGCTACACATCGGTACCGTAAGCAGACCTCTGTTAGTAGAAAAGTGCTATACAAAGCACGGTGGGTACAAAGTTCGTAATGTATAGTCTAACGTACAGTCGTGTGTACGTACTTTAAAACGACAAATGATTGATAAAGAATGATGATATTATAAGCTGAAAGTGCTACCTACTGTAATTGTACATAGTGGACAGTCACAATAGATATTTTAAATCGCAGCGACTAGAGAACTCGTATGGAATTGTGTACTAATCAGTAGTAATCTTCACAGATGTTACGTATTACTTTATCATACACATGTATCTCTAATTTCAACTTCTGATTGTTTTTAATTTTTATAAAACAGCGTTGGCACAACACCATCACTTCCTACGCCACAGGCAATATTTTTAACCGGTTCAAAGTGTTCTAGACCAATTTCCAACATCTGACTGCGACTTATATATACAATAGTCACATGCAGATCCGTCCGTCCGTCCGTCTGAATGGCGCATTAGCGTACAATGTACAATAAGCTCAGATCTCGCCGCTCGCGGGCCCTTTAACGTCCACTTCTTGTACAAAGATCATTGTTTTTTGTTTCATTATAAAGACGGCGCACGGACGGTGTTAAAGACATTTTATTTAAATAAAGGCATCAATAGATTATACCACGAACATGACAATAAAATGCTCATAGGTATATAGTTCGACTTTTCAATCTAATTTATTCATTCATTCAAACATCTTCAATAGCAGTTTCGTTATTTTAATACAAAAAAATAAGTATACAGCATTGACGCCACGTATACAAACTTATTATGTTTAATCATAAGAAGGGTAGATAACACAGAAAATGTATGTATTAATGATACAATAGCAATATGTCAAACTGTTAATATTCTCTAACTTTGTAAGCGGTAATTTTCGGAAATACTGATCCGATCATGAAATTTCTTTCACCTACGGGACGCTATATCAGACATGTGTAACATAGGCTATAATTTACGTGGACGAAGTCACCGATAACTAGCTAGTAGTTAATAAAGTTATAGGCATATACCAATAGTATAAAGAGAAAAGATTTGTTCGATTATTTGCATCGAATAGGCTCTGAAACTGCTGGATCTATTTTAAAAATTCTTTCACCTACTGGAAGCTCCTACATAAGTAAGATTTTTCTAGCCCATCACATTTGCAATAGTTACATATACGAGTGATATACCTGTTAGTCTTTCATATTTTACAAAACTATACTTAGATATCTCAAGTTCTATTTACAACTCTAACTTTAAAAGTTAACAAAAACTAAACAAACAGTATCAATAATACTTTTTAAAGGAAATATATGTCTATACTATCAATGTCGGCCGTCAATCGGGACAGTGTTCACATTTCATTAATACCACTAAAATAATGTACATTAAGATTATAAAAAGATACAAACATAACGTTAATTACGATATAAGTCAACGACCCCCAAACAAAAGCCTTCAACGACGACGCGTCGAACGCGCGTGATGCCTATGTAACTCATTATGGCCGATTTAATTTCATATTTCGAACCCATCCATTAAGCATCCATTCACGATCGACCATCGGACAGCGCGCCCGTGCCGGTATAAAATAAAAAAAAAGCGCGCGCTCGTCTTGTAGCACAGATTAAAAAGCACACTTGCCCGTAGTAGCCCTCTCCTTCTCTAACACTGTTCATCGTTTACCTGTCCCACTCGTATAATAATAAAACATAATTGGTTTTAAATGGATAGGATTGGCGATGGGTAGAATAATAACCGAAGAAGCAATTTACCGTCGACCGGAGGAGCGCACCTCACTTATTAAAGCTCCCTCTCAAAAATTACTCTATGCATATTTATAAGAGAACCTTTTGGTGACCATAGACGTTGGTTCAATTTTTAAACGGGGCGTGAAAAACGTTTAAAATGTACAAACATGTCCCAAAATTATAACGCTCATTATCATTTAAATTACAATGAGGCTTTCAATAATTTCGTTTTGATCCTTTTAAATTTTATTAGAATAACTTTTCCGCTGTTTGGGAAACTTTTTACATGACTGCCAAAAAAGTAGTGTAATGCGTTTTTATTAATCATTATGCTATATATAATAATTAATAGATAAATGACTCTAACGGTCAGTTGCACAAACGTCCATTATGATTTAATGACGCCTTCAAGCTCTAATGAATGTCAAATTTGTATGGGTAATGCTATTTTAAAGCAATGAGTATTTTAATGGACGTTTGTGCAACTAGCTGATAGTCTAATAAGCTAAATTATAAGGACTATTTTTATAATTATATAGGAAAACGTCTCAATATTCCACGATTCTTCAATCTTAGTTCCAATGATCACGGAGCGTCAGCTTTGACAAGATAAAAGGCAAAAATGTATCTTGTGACGATTGACAATTTTTACTTTGCCATTTGTTTAAACTTTCTTATCTACATGCGTTATTGATGGAATATATAATATTCAATATGCTAGTCTGTGGGGCCTTTTTATATATATAAAACTTAATATCTTTTTCTTAGCACTAAAGTAAAGGGTATTCGATTTTTTTCTTTAGAAAAACTTCCAAGAATCGCTTATGGCACTCGATTATACAGCTCTGGGCAATTGCCAGTCTTATTCCAAGTTGCAATGGACCTAAAGCCATCGCAAATCAGGTCCAAACGTCACATTACAGAAAAGGTTTGTATCCTACAAGTAAAAATAGAGATTTTTGTTATTAGCTTAAATAAATATAATATTAAATTAGTTACTTATAACGTAAGAACTCTCATTATAAAAGCTATGAACATAAACGCACAAATAACAAAGATCTTATGAAGATTGCCAGACGCCCATACGTTTTTCTCAACCGTAGCACTGTGTGACGTCACTAACGGATAGTTGCACAAACATCCATTAAGATTTAATGACGCCTTTAAGATCTAATGAATGTCAAATTAGTTGCAAGGAGCGTTTTTTGCCGACAAACAGCAGTTCCGCAAATATAGCACCGTATCGCCAAAACTATTAATCGCAGACATGCTGTTACTTCTACATTATTTCTCAGAAATTAATGGACTACTTATAAAATAAAAAAGTCAACTAGCATAATGTGACTTTTTTGGAAAAAAGAACAATCTACTTCATACCATAACTCATGCAAAGACTTCTTTGTGGTAAAGTCATGGTAAAGTTCCATCACAGAGAGTAAACATCGTCGCAGGCGCAAATAGAAATGGCTTCCCGGCAAAAATTATCATATACGTAGGGTACAGAATATGGGCGGGGCTCGCGGGTGTGTATTAGTAAATTATTTCTGTGAAATGAAGGCAGCAATTAGATGTAATTGTGCGGGGCCCTCCCAGCACGCGTCCCGCGCTTGGCAAGATCTCGTGCGATAAAATACCTGTTTCCAGATGACGTACTTAGGGAGAATGAAATGAAACATTCATTTTTATCAGCTAAAATGACGCAAATTCTGACTGAGCTGAGTCGATATAGAAGCCTTAACAACTATTTCGGGAAAAGACGATTAAAGTATAGTATGAAAAATTCTTACAACCGTAAAAAAATGTGAAAAAAACTTGTTAAAACATTAGATATTTGATCAAAATACATAACGTGACCTACAATTTTTAAACAGTCCAAGAAACGTAACAATTAACGGAAGCATAACGGAACACGGCATTAATAAATTTATTAGTACCTACGTAGGTATTTTTGGGAGAATGTATCATCATCATCATCATCATCAGCCCTTTTACGTCCCCACTGCAGGGGCTCAGACCTTCCTTATGGATGGTTAAAGAGGATGGGCCATGACCCTCCACGCTGCCCCAATGCGGATTGGAGGGTATTAACGACTGCAAATGCAGCCGGGACCAACGGCTTAACGTACCTTCCGAAGCACGGAGTAGCTCGAGATAATAATTTTTCGGTCACCCATCCCGTGACCGACTTTTGCGAAAGTTGCTTAACGACAACGATAGTGGGCCGCCGCGCTTATCCACTACGCCACCGAGCTACTGAATTAAGAATATTGGTTACAATGTATATTACGTAGAAATATCATTATAACATCGCATAAATATCATATTTACCGCCAATTGTACTGTTTATTGTTATTAATTTGTTATGTTGATTTTATTTTCAAGTACAATAAAGTGTTCATTCATTCATTCATTCAAAGTTCATTCATTCTAACGACTAGAGGAGTTGAGAGTGCATAACAAAAAACTACTGTGACCCAGGAATCGCACCGAATCGCCCACTGGAAAATAATAATATTGTAAACTAAGATTTGATTGTCTATTTGTTTGCATTGAATAAGCCCCGAAACTACTGCACCTATTTAAAAAAAAATCACATTATACGCGGGTAAAAAAACTAGTGTAATACAAACAAAAAGATACATTTTGTTATACGTGAGTTCCTATAAAATATTTTTGACGGCAAACTTAAGATTTATTTTTATAAGAACAAGACAAAATGTATTACAAATGAACCAGACTAATAATTAACACCAAATTGGCAGCGATAGATAACAACGAGCTGAATGATATTTATCTCCCACCTGCATCCGAGCAGACCTCACTCAATCAGAAACGCTCCGATCAAAATGCAAAATGTAATTTTAGTTGTTTTGCAGATGCAGCCATCAGGCTGGCTGGCTACCATAAACTGCTTACAAATTATACATTGCTTTTATTTTTAATTACTATGGACGAGCCACCGACTACGCCGGAGGCTCCTTGACCCTTCTATTTTTGAATTATGGCGCGAGAACGCGTGATTGGTAGACGGCGCGGAAAACGTTCAACACTCGGTATTTATAAGCTAAACGATGCGTTCGAAATAGATGCATTATCGTTCAAGTAAAACTAGTTATTTTAATGAGTACAACGAAAATTATTGGAGACATTTGGAAGATCACATGAATACGGATACGGACAATAGATACGGATCCGGTGTACCTAGATCAGCTAGGCCTCCCTTAGCGTTTCATTCCCATAGGACTGTCGCTTTTACTGGATCCTTCCGATACCAGGCGACTAAATGTTGGAACAACATACCCCCACCAATAAGACTTCTCTCAACAAAAACAACATTTAAAACACATTTAAAAAAAGGTTTTATTGGAATATCAACAAAAAGGTCTTGTCTGATGTCGCCTAGGTGGAGGATTGTGGGGTTGTTGACTGGTGTCTTGAAGTTTGCTGTTCTTTTATTTGATGGTGATGACAAATATTTGCGATTGGATTTCGGACATTTCTGTCATAATTTCATTTGTATTTGCTAATAATTTTATATTTTAACTAGCTGACCCGACAGACTTCGTCCTGTCAAAAAGATTTGTAATGTGGCAGTTTTTTTGCCTACGTATTTAAAAAAATTCTCCTGAACAGAACCGTCACCCTGGTGATAGGGCGTTGTGAATAAAAAATAATTAAATAAAACATATATAAGGATTTAAAAGTAAGTAATCGCTTTATTGTTAATCATGTGAATCATAATTATTATTGCAATGTATTAATAGTAATAGTATTAAATATAGAAAAAAGAGATTTTTATGATCATAAAAACACATTACACACAACAGCATTATAAAAGTAAACTATTCGAATTAAAAAAATATATAAACATTCTCAAGGAAAAATGCTGGAAGAATCCATCTACCTGTACCCCGGAATGGGACTCGAACCCATTCGCGATCCAGGGACTGCTCTAACCAATGAGCTATCTAGGACCCAACAGCTTTGCTACTACAGAGCGTATTTTCATCAATGTTCCGGCAATACATGTAATGACGTGGAAACTGATGCATTTTATCTCGCGTGCCGAAACTAATACAAAAGAAACGCGAGTTTCGGAACGCGACATTAAACTCCTTCAACTATGTATTCTGTGCTCCAACGCACACACGCACATTGTTTTGATAGATATGATCTTTGACGTTAGGAACACACCTACATTGCTTAGACAACAGTGAGTGCTTGTAATTTAATATGAACTTTATACCATAGCAATAAAGCTCAAATTGACTACGTTTTAGTTACAAATCATTTGTATGGGAAAAAGAAAAGGGCTATTTTTAGGGTTTTTCCAGCAATAATTCTAATTTTTCTCGCCGTAAAAACCATCCTTGAACTTCAACGAACATTTTAAAAAAAGATTTGGCCAAATTGGTCGAGGCGTTGTTGAGTTATGCGCTTACCAACACATTTTGCGATTCATTTTTATATATAAGAAGATTTATATTTATTAATTTATTTTATACGCTTTTCTTTATTATTATTTTTTATTTTATTTTATTCAATATGGACTTAATGATATGCAATTATGATCTCACTCATTAATCTTACACAATATCTTTGGTTCCCCGCTAATTCAAACTTAGGTCAAAGCTGAAAATCGGCAGTTTGCTTTCCAAGTAAATATATTGCCGAGCTTTTGTCCTTTTTGCATCGTCCCGGCATATATGTTTTAAATAATTGTTGAATTCTGCTTTTATTTTATTTCTTTGTTTTTATAATTTAATTATTTCAATGTGTATATGTATATTGTAGCATGTCTTATTGCTGATTGATGCAAATAAAATTATCATTCATTCATTCAATCATATAGTTTATGTTTTTGAGTATAGATTGTATAAATATATTTTTTATAAAGAACCTGAAATTAAACTTTGCGTGTTTATGAGCGTCAAAAATAATTTTAAATTATAAAATTTAGAACACATAAACTAAAAAGAAATTTTCAATTTTGTTAAATACTCTTAAGTACATTCATCTATTCGTCTATATCTTTAAGTCGTATCCTTTACGGGGTAGGCAGAAACGTTAAAATTCCACATACCTGTGTTATATAAATATATACTTAGAGTATAGTTACATATATTTATACAAAGTTTTATGAACCCCTTCACTATTTCTAGACGTTTTTACGTTCAGACGTCATATTCTTAAAATCGTCATATACGTATTTTTACAGTGTATTAGAAATGGGCGATACGAATAGTATATAAATATTGAAACGATATACATATAAATATCATAATATCCGACATCGATGCGCACAGAAACTATTTAACTTTCGAAACACAATATTGCTGCACCGATGCGATACGTTAGATTCGGTATCTCGCTCGATATCCGATATTTATACTCGTAGATATGGGACACAAACCGTACTGCATCGTAATAGGATTGAACCGATGCAGGCGTTTGTATTTGTGAATGAATGAAATAACAATATTCAAATATTCTTGAGATTCAAAACCTTAGCGTATTAGAATTAAGCTCGTTTCCATTCTTTTGTGTATATTTTGGTACGTTTTTAATAGACTTTATTTTGTGAAAAATACGAAGAAGAGCATGCTAATTAATCCCACGCCGTTTTGTTTTCCCTAGCTATAGCAACTGTGAACGTGACACGCTACTTTTTTTGTTTTGCTACTTGTTTACGATTGTGTTCACGATGGCTTAATATTACCGAATACAGTTTAATTCACACATATATATACTCCATTCATTATAACATTAGAAAAAAGAGGGTCATAGAAGCAGCAGTGCAGAACATTTTATTTCAAAGGTGAATATAAAAAAAATATATTATAGTTTTGTTGAAACTTTGAACGTTAGATAGTCTGAAAGAGCTGGGCAATTTTCCATTTTTTACCTATTTGATTTGATACCTCGGGGTTGAGATGAGGCCAGCATTTTCTTAATTCATCTTTCATTCTCAAGCCAACATGGAACTGAAACTATTTATCTGTTTTTTTGATAAATTCTAATTGTAAGTGCATATAAGTAGAATAGAATTTTGTTATATCTGTGCCCAGGAATGTAAGGTAAACAAAATGAATTTGTTATTATAACATTTATTCAGACATTAGTAAGACTATAGATGAAGACATTAGAAAAACTTCCTGAAATGTCAAAGGTTGAAGGTAGGTATGGGATTTGAGCTTAATTGTTGTAGGCTACTCGGGCCTGCACCGGCATCGTCGATATTTAACAAAACTTAACAACAAAACTATTACAAAATAAAAATAAAACAATAACAACCTAAGTCACTGAAAACGGCAAAACAATAAGAAAGACAGTAGCATTCACAACGGATGACAATCCCAGATTACGTATTTTAACAATTATGAATACATTATAGTCTGACAAAATTAAAAAACTGTACTGCCGAAATGTTTGAAAGGATGAGGCAACTTTTAACTTTGGTAGAGTTTTAATGACATGAGAATTGTGCCAAAACTATCCAACCCTGCTTCTTTAGGTTCTTTAAGATGCACACTTTTCAATGTAATAGTTATTAAATCATTTAAGTTGGTCAAATACTCATAAATTTGTTTAATAGATAGCTTAAATGAGAACAGTTAAGTATAGCAGTTGGTATTTAAGTGGATATGTAGCAATTAGCCGTCAGTCTTAAGAGTAATATGATTATTTATATTTTATCACAAAGTATACCATAAAAAGAACCTTATTTAACTTCTGTCTAATGCTATAATGAATGGAGATATTAAATATATAGTTTCGAATTAGTATTATTGATAAAAAATCTTATATTACCATACAATATATTTAAATATAATTGACTAAATAAGTAAAAATAGTAGCACACAATAGTTTACAATCTATCCAATAATACTAAAAAATACTAAAGAATTCTCCCTCAAGTTCCTAAACGCAAGACTAATAAGTCAAAACAATGACATAATCGCACTGGCTCAGTAACTGAGCTGTGGCCAGCTGAGGTGTACGAACGAGGTACTTGGTTTGGCGACTATTTACTGTTGATAAATACAAAGCAAAAGGTTAATTAAATGTGAAAGTGTCGTGATTAAATACATTATATATATATCCACATCATGCCGTACACACTAATGCGCCATTTGCGTCGTGCAGCTCTTGTTACTCAACAAATAAGAGTTGAATCAACCATGACGAACTTAACTCAGAAAGACTTCCTCTTTCGTCCTCCTCTGGCTCATTGGACAAAAGTTATTAAAGAAGCTGAGAAAATAGTTGGTTATCCAACCTCCTTTATGAACCTGCGATGGCTCTTAAGCGACGAATTTGCCAATCTAGCAATGCATTTACGAAAAGTGGTAAGATTAATACCTTTCTATATAATCAAACTCTACAATATTTTCACTGAAAATCTTATAATAATTACTACCATGACCATTGATTACGTAGAAATGATGTCAAGGCGTAACTCCTTGCTTTATTTGGAATTTTTTACATAAATTATGTAACAAATAAGCGCCATGTGACTGGTTAAGTACCAAGGTTATTTCCTGCACACAAATATTAATTTACGTCATAACAACGAGTTCTTGCTACTTTTATTAACTTTTGAATTTTTAATGAGGTAGGCTTTTTAAAAGTTAATATGTTTTTTATTATCTCATTAATGTAATGTACTATAAAACACTATTCACTTGTTAAAATGAACATGAAGCTGCTTTATGTTTTTTAAAGGGTTCCTAAAATAACTAAACTTCTCTTATACATTACGATCTTAACTATTAACAGATTAACAGCCAGTTGCACAAACATCCATTAAAATTGTCATTAGTTTAAAGTGACATCAAACCTTAATGGACATTTGTGCAACCTATTCTAAGAATTAAAATCACTACAATATTTAGTGTTTTATAATATCATTACATACTGTCAACTGTAACTAAACGGGACCAAACAAACTGTAGATTATTTGTATGAAATTCAAAAGAACTCTGTCTTATGTTTTTCATTTTACTTTGTTTCAGGTGGACAGTAACCATCCTATAATAAAAACTGCTAGAAGTATCATTTACAATGAACAAAACACTCTCCAACCTTGGGGATTAGTAATTCTGCTACTGTCTAAAGCATTCAATCCGTCTAATACAACCCTTTTAGCCAGTCAAGTCACTGAAAATCAGAGGATACTAGCTGAATTAACTGAAATGATACGCACTGGACATTATGTACACTGTGGTCTTCTCAATGTACCGGTGGAAGAGAGGGAACAAAATATGGACACATCAATGTTTGCAAACAAAATTGCAGTGCTCATTGGTGATTATTTATTAGTAACTGCAAATAGCATGCTGGCTAGGTTGAAAAATCAAGATTTGTCATATTTAATTTCAACAGCCCTGAGGGACATCAGCGAAGGAGAGTTCTTTGGTGACCGAGATGCACAAAACATGCCAATACCAGGGAAACCTGTGATGAATGATTCAGATGAATTTCAAATAAGCAGCGATACACTGCCCCTAGATGTAAGAAATACACTGGGATCACCTATAAGAGAGTGGACATTACGAACCATGTATAATGGTGGTTCATTGTTTGGACGTGGTTGTCAAGGAGCTTTATTATTATCTGGACAGACTTTAGAGGAGCAAGAAAAGGCTTATTTGTTTGGTTGTCATTTATGCTTAACATGGCAAGCAGCTAGTGAGCTACAAAATTTTACATCACAAAAAAAAGAATCATATTCTTTAGTCAGCGCTCCAGTTTTATTTGCATTAAATGATAATCCAGAATTGTATTCAGTAATTGAAGAAGCAAGAAATAACTTGAATGATATAGATTTAGAGAAGTTCCGAATGGATGTGGTTAAAACAGATGCCATTGAACGGACTAAGTTATTGTATATAGAAAATGCAAAAAAGGTATACAATTATATAGAAATATTGAGTGAAAGTGAAAGTGAGGTCATCAGTACAATTAAAAGTTTAGTTAAAACTTTGTAGTTATATTTTAGTATTACTTGTTGATTGTGATAGAATCCTTTTTTGTTAGTTAATTTTATTGAAATATAGTGTCTTATCTTGAGAACTTCAGCAAGAAAGGCAGTGTCACCTCTGCTCGAGGAGGCCATCTGGTCTTCGAAGAGAGATAACCTTGATGGTGAAAAAAAAAACAATATATATCATCACATAAGTATATGTGGATAGTGGCATGCACTACAATAATGATTTCATATCATTGACATTATTTTTAAATTTCACAAAAAAAAGAAACAAAAAGCACTCATATCATGGACTTATTAATCTTTATCCATAAAAAAATAGAAAATCCTCCCTGCTCTGTACTCTGTAAAATATACAAAACTGAACAAACTTTAGCAAACATTGTATTTTACCAATCAATGTGATCATGAATTATCAATAATTAATTAAAAAAAAACACTCTTAAGTGTAGTTATAAAATTTTTAGAAAATGATATTATTTGTTGCAGAGCATTAAATGTGTTCCTAATTTTAAAATTTATTTCCGTGTTTTATATAATATATGTACCTCTTGTTACAAAAGTTTTTTTTTACAACGAATTATATCCACTTTCTATCCACCGTTTATGATAATTTTAATTAGTTTCACTTAAAATATAATAATATCTTAGCATTTTTTCATTTGGAGGCCAGGGAAATTTGTAAATAACAAATAATAAGTTATTACAGCTGTCGAAACTAGAAATAATTGTGAAGCTACTTTAAAAATTAATGCATTTAACCAAAGCTTTTTCATAGTTTGACTTGTAAATACAGAAATAAATCTAAATGTATTTGTTATTGTGAACTTTTGTACACTATGTTGAATGAATATTTTTTCCGTAGCAGATGAAACGAAACGTAGCAAACTGTCATTGGGTCCGAATCGCATTCGGTTAGTTATCATAGCACGTCTGATTCCGTTTATCCACCCCGAAACAGCCACCCTAAGGTGGATACTCGGAAACGCGTGTTCATCTATCCACCTTGAATGGGGTGAATAGATGGAAGTCACTTTTGAATGTTCTTCCAATTTTTTACCCCAAGTATAGTGGAACAAAATTGTCTAATACACAAAAGCTTCTATCGTGTATTTATAAAAATCACATTTTCATTAAACAAAATAAATCATTTAATGTTAGGTACTGTAACGTCCGAGTACGTTACTATAGGTAGGTTTACTCTCCGTACGGTTTATGGTCAATGCTGGTCGTTAATATTTTGAACTATTACTTTTCCGTATTCGAATTCGCGTGTTCGTATTTTGCTAGTGGATAATCTTTTTTTCTGATCGAGACCGGCATAGAGTCAGTAAGTTAGATTAATGTAATACCAATTGCAAATCCACCCAGTTCAGGGTGGGTAGATAAACACGTGTTTCCAAGTATCCACTAAAGGATGGCTGTTTCAGGGTGGATCAACGAAATAAGCCCATAGTATTATGGATATATCACTAGACGCGTTAGTACATTTTTTAAGACAAAATTGGACATCATTATATATACAACGTGTCCCAAAATTCAACGATAAGCGGGCGCCAAGAGGTAGACCTGCTCATGTGTACTTATGGAAAAATAAGAAAAAAATTATATCTTATTAATCTTTTTTATTATAAATTTAAATTCGAAAATTTACACCTTTTATGATATTTTCAACTACCACGACCACAACTTCTCAATTATGTTCAATCTTTTTTTGGTATCGGATACTTAGTAGCACTACTATTCGCTACAACACATAAAAACACCAAAATGCCCGCAGTTTTTACACAAAAAACAATGAAAATATATTTTTTCCTTAAATTTTCACAGATTTTTACGTTCCGTAATCTTTGACTTACGGTCTTGTAAAAAAAAGTATGGACACCACTGTGGCAAGTTGTTTTTAAAATTGACTGACCTCATCAAGATTCCAAAATGGTATAATAATCTAAGATAACTAGTCACAGTAAAAAAATATGCACACCATTTGTAAACCAAGAGTATTCCGGGCGTTAGATTGGGCGACTTGGTCCTATCTTATGGCCACCCCGAGCACCCGACCTAAACCCCCTGGACTTTTTCTATTGGGGTTGTCTCAAAGACAAAATCTATGAAAAACCCATTACGACATTGGACGAGCTTCGGCAAAAAATTAGTCAGGCTGCGTCACATATCAATGCTAAAAGGTATGCACGAAAAATAAAACGCTCTTTTTTAAGGCGATGTCGTGCATGTATTAATGCCGGTGGAAAACAATTTGAACATTTACTGTAATGTTAATTATTAATAAATGAATGAGACTAAAACTCACTATTGTTTTATTTCAATATTTTTTTAAAATATTAAAACATTTCGGAATAGTACAATTTATTACTCACAACTTTGGTTCTTGATTCTAAATGGTATGATTTTTAGTTTGTTGCTAGTTATCATGAAGTATTATAATACCATTATGGAATCTTCATGAGCTGCGTCAATTTTAAAAACAACTTGCCGCAGTAGTGTCCATACTTTTTTTCTACATGACTGTGAGTCAAAGATTACGAAACGTAAAAATCTGTGAAAATTTAAGGAAAAAAATACATTTTGATTGTTTTTTATGTAAATACTGTGGGCATTTTGGTGTTTTTAACAGTTGTAGCGAATATTAGTACTACTTAGGTATCCGATACCAAAAAAAGATTGAACATAATTGAGAAGTTGTGGTCGTGGTAGTTGAAAATATCATAAAAGGTGTAAATTTTCGAATTTAATTTTATAATAAAAAAGATTAATAAGATATAATTTTTTTCTTATTTTTCCATAAGTACACATGAGCAGGTCTACCTCTTGGTGCCCACTTATCGTTGAATTTTGGGACACGTTGTATATATATATATATAAAACAAAAACGGAATCCTGTTCCTCCACAATTCCCAAAGAAAGGCATTTATGAATTTTCATACTATATACTCCCAATAAATAGGGATGCGTGCGATTTGAATACATCCATCATCCACGCTAAATCACACAGACACCGGAAATACAATCTCATATTGACACCTACTTTGACAATTTACTCCATCTGTCAAGACAAAATCACCTTTTTTTAAATTGTTTAACAAAATTGAAACAGGCCCTTTGGTCTACTCTGGACATATTCTACTTTCGACAGATTCTACTTTTGACATCGTTGTATTGAAAAAAACTATATATAAAAAAAAAACAGATATAAACATCAGCCTAATATTTCGTTGGTATGGTAAGATACGGACCACTTCTGCTAAAAAACTTAAGATTGCGTATTTAGAATTCATTCAAAATCTGAAAAGTGAATTTTCTATCTTCAAGGAGTTTTTATGAAAGTAGGTATGTTAATCGATTACTTATTGAATTGTAAACCAATTTCTATCAAAATAGCTGTTTCCCGGCGACTTCGTCTTCTTAAATTATAGCCTATGTCCATCGCATATTAAGTAGCTTCCTATAGATGAAAGAAGACTTTCACTATGTTGAATATTTTTATTTATATAGATATTTAATATTTTTATTGTTACCTGTTATATAAAAAAAAAACAATATCACTAAAAAGCATGAAATAAGAACTAAAAAAAACAACCTCAATCTTTAAGAATATGATAAATAATATTTACCTCAAAAGCTACTTATTAAAAGCCTATCATTTCATTAATAACTTACAGAAGACGTCCGCCTATTATGGAAAAAAATCCGTATCAATAAACATTACAAATAATCTGCGAAAAATTTAACAATATCAACTGCAGAGCCGCAGAAGAGAGGTCGGATGGACAAAGATCTTCGAATTTCGCGCCCTTTTGTAATGTTGCGCACCGGCACCAACCTAGTTTTGCCTTAAGAATAATTCGCTACTGAACAAACTTGTTAATTTGGTTCCTCGTTGAAAAAACGTTAGGTAGGTATAATGTAAATTTAATTTCATTACGGATGCAGTAGTTCTTTTAAAAATAAAGCAATCACAGGAAGCAGTTCCAGAAATGAAGATGTGAAAAATGATTGCTAAAGTGTTCATGAATAAAAAAGCTATAAATAAAAAAATCATACTAATTTAACCTTTTATTTCTCTATGTATTCTAAAGTCTCAACATGTATAGTCATAGCCATTTTCTGGAGAGCGCACCTCGCATCCTTCACTGGAAACTTGTCACTGTACCGCATGACAGCATCAAACTCCTCATTCAAGAATAGTGTTAAATAATCCACCGCCCTTGTACTCCGTACGGCATAGTAAAGCTGTTTGTACTCCAATGGAACGCCCTCTACTCTATGCTCAAATATATGGCCATAAAGCTGGGGATATTCCCACATCGCCCAAATAACAGGAGCTCCGACCAAAGAGTACGAATATGGATGCGTGAAGAAGTCTTTCACGTCAAGATGCAGCTGCCAAATCAAAGCTAAGTGTCCGCCAAGGATATATGCATCTCTTTCCATCTGTTCCCCTCTCTGTGCCAGCTTCATGGCTCCTTGACAACCTTTGCCGAGAATACTGCCCGAGGAAAGCATAGTGCGGAGTATCCACTCGTCTTTGCCTTGTCCGAGATATTCATTTGAACCGAGCTTGCATAAGTTATCTTCTGATTCCCATTCATAATGTCTGACGTCACTTTTGCCTGAAATATAAGAAAATGTAATGTAATAGGTTGGCAGCTACATGTAAATAACGCCATTATGAAACTTAATGCCATTAATTTTGTGAGGTGAACAAAGGTAAAATAATTAAGTTATAAGTTCTCATCCATCTACCCGTGTCACCGACAATTTCAATGCTGATTTCCAATATCCTTACCCTTCGGTTTCGTCGGTAAGGGATTGTTCACGGCATCATGTTCGCCTAAGAAGTCCCCCTCGACCAAATCACGTAACCCTGTAGAGATGAGCTCGGTGACAGCGTTGTTGCGAAGCCCACCCAAGTTCTGCAGGCAAGTAGCTAGCAGGTAGTCTCCTACACATAACCATTGCAATTTTCCAAATTTAGAGATAACGATTCAGATTTCGAAATAGTACTAACCCAACCAATCTTTATGTTACAGTTGAAGCATGTTGCAATTCCGAGATAAGACAGAATTGTATGTACTCTATTTATCTTCAGCTTCAATACTAAGTAAATGGTTACTCTTCAATCATCTAGAAACCCTAACATATACTATACTGAAGTCTATGGCTTTGCGCAACACACTGAAAACCGCTAGCGTATGAAATTGGAAATTAAATACGAAAAGTATATCTTACCTGTAAGCAAAACAATTTTGTTGCCATACAACAAGTCTTTATACTTGTCCCGGTGCTTCTCTTTGTCCTGAAGGTTGACCATCGTTTTATGAATCATGTGGCCGGTCCTCTTCATCTCCACTATCTCAGCCAAGGCTCTCTGCGAGTGTAGCACCCCGGAATCATACTGATCTCTTGTTTTATGAACATAAACCGATAGTTGAAAATAAAATTCCATTTGTACATAGGTATGCATATTTCTCAAATATCTGCTAGTTCAAATCTATAAGTCGATTGGCAACGGGCGATGACATGTCACCGGTTTTCCCACACCCTTAATATTCCTTCCAACGATATCTCACACTATGTCAAAGACGAAAAAAATATCACAACCCTTTTAGCCATGGAACCCAATTTTTTTTTTCAACCCTTTTTGCCTGTGTGATTAACGTATACTCAAGCAGAATAACAACTTTCTATTACCAATATTTTTTGACAAAATCCGCGGTCGGACGGAAATATTGTCTATATTATCTATATATTAGAATAAATATAATTATAGAAAATAAATTATGTATTATGCGTCTTCGTTTTATCTATCTATCTATGTATAAAATTAATTCCTTGTACCTCATGAAGTCATGTGGATTGAAACCAGCTGCCTTTGCGACCAATAAAATTATAAGCCCGACGGACTGGAGGTTGCTCTTGGAACCAATGAGTAGATTCTTTGCAGACTTTAAGAGCGGATGGTTTGATCCGACCTGATAACGGAAGACACCTCACTCTATAATTAATTAAATATTTTCAAAAATAGATAGCAGGTATATCTGCCCCCTAATTGTCTAATTTTAAATCTATTGCAATCGCTTTCAGTTTGAAAGGTGTTGCTCAACCATTGCTGCATAATACAAATACTTTTTTTCAACTGTCTTCAGAAACAAGCAATGGTTGTGCAACACCTTTCAAACTGAAAGCGATTGCAATATATTTAAAATTAGACAATTGGGGGCCTGTTTTGTGGAACCTGTCAATATAAGATATTATATTTTCACCTTATTTATAATCCAGTTATTGAATGTAAAAATAGTTCCTTACCTTCGATTTCTGTAAAACTGCATGGATTTGTCTGAAATCTTGGAATTAAGCTCATCTTAACCTGCACTTCAATCTGAGTTACTTAGTCGCAAGTTGCGCTTTTTTGTTTTTAAGGAGTGAAAACTTCCCCTTAACTTAATAAATTGAAATTAATATATAAACCAGTATAAAAATATAAAAAAATAATCTGATTTCAAAAAGTATACATATAAAAAGTTACGACTGAAAAGAGGGAAATAATACCAATAATTTGGTTAGGTAGCGTTAGATTATTTTGAAGTAGTTCTTTTTTTATTACTTATTTTATTACTTTCTTTTTTTAATAATTAAAGTAATCACCAAATCTATCCGATACCATATACCATACCATACCATAGGTTGTTGGAAGAAATTGCTGTTTAGCAAAAAGACTGCCATTTGTTTACTTAATCTCTTAAATAATAAGCTCCCGTAAACCATGTATCAACTTGAGTGCAACAAAGTATTATTATTAATGACTTAATACATTGCATAAATGGATCAGTTTTGAGATTTGGTTTCGCTGTTTGTTTTTGTTGTGAATATTAACTTAAGTTATAACCTATGTCACCTGCGTATGATGTCTCTTGCAGTACGTGAAAGAATTTTAATAATCAGCCCAGTATTTTCGGAGTCTATTCAATAAAAACAAATATAGAATAAAGTATGGATTAAAATTAAAATATAAAACTACATAGATAAATAAATACAATGATAATAAATAATAACATAAAAGTAAATTGTACTGCCATTACTACATTACAATATTATATTATAAGGTTTAATATGTAATATTCACTTTTCACTTTTAAAAGTATGCAGATGTACTATTATTTTGTTAGAAAAATCAGTTTGCGCTTACGTCTTCGAATTTCCTAACAATTTAAAAACGAAAATGGTTATGTACTGGTTAGTGGAAAAATTTCGCTCTAAGTCGTAAGGGACCCTTGCAAGTTTCATAAAAATATCGATATATCGCTTCTCAAAGTATCGATATGTTTTTGGGATATTAAGTAAATTCAAAAGTCTTGTTTGTTAATGTAAATTATATAAACAAAATACGTTTAATTCTAAATGTATATAAAAAATCGTCCAATAATTAATGCTTGGCTACTAACCCTGTTTTATACTTCGTGTGATGTTAGTTCTTCTACGCGTAGCAGAACGAACTCGAGAGCGTTTTATTTACTCCCAAATGTAACCTCTCTCCAGTGTGCTCATACGCTATCATGCTTTGGACCCAAGAAACGTGACGTTATGTGTACACAAAGTATTCCTCGACCACAAATCGTTTAGAAGGCATGATCCTGATTACAATAGCAAAGTGTCTTATTGCCACTTTAAATTGCGATTAGATTGGAAATAACACTATATTTTGGAATTAAGACAAAGTATATTAATTAATAAAAAAAATATTTTAAAGCAGAAAATCAGTGTAACAAAACAATGTCACACGTCTTACTAATATAATTTTACATGAATATGCCGTTGGATGTAAAAATTTTGACATCAGATTCACATTTACTTTCAGGATTTCATTCGATATTAGGTTTAGATATGTTGCTTTTCTCGATGTCAATATTGCTGTTAGTTGACTCTCGATGAGATCTGAAAACTTTTTGATTATGCGCGACATATGGTCTCGTCGTCTTAGCAACATTTTACATGATATTATTTTTGGTAAGACTTCAAAATTCATTTTAAATTCATGGGAAGAACATACTTATGAGTAAAGGCTATTATAAAGTTGATGATTATATTTTTAAGGATCGCAATGCATGGAATTAATAGCCTTTGCTTTGTTCTATAACGACTAATTAAATGTATTAACCTATGTCTTACAGACTTTGAAAGTTGTATTTATTATTTTTAGAATACCTACGTATTATTTCGGTAATGACATGATTTATGTAAATGTCATTACTTATGATAAATAGCTGGTAACTTTCTTTCGCTTGTTCTTCTTGACATCTAAAAGACGTCCTGAACAAGTGGGAGGAGAAAACTTTTTTTGGACGATTCATAAGTGCTCGAAACAAGATTTTCATTTCAGTATGAGCCGTAACATAAACAAAACCAAATGATTTCTTTGTTTTCTATATACTTTGATTTTGATACTAAATATTTTTCCATGAAACGTCAAATTTTTGAGTTATGATAATTTGTTTGTAAACTGTTAGGTTATTGGAAAAACTAAGTTTATCTTTCGATTACTAGGGTTATTTTTAATTCTCTTCCCCGAGATGGGGTGGCTTTCACCCGTATTTGGGGTAACAGCGTATATCGGCACTAAGTCAGGTTTGTTATTTGTATCATTTTAGAGCTACTGTACAAATTTCAAAATTTTCGATGCAGTTTTACAGAAAACGGAGGTGAATACACTACTTACCTTCATGGATTCTATGCTTAGTATCACACGGATTATGTACCAAATTCAATATGCAAATCGTCATATACCTCGTACTAACCAGTTTCCTGAGTTGTATGGCGGTGTTAGCAATTTCGTCGTTGAACAACCAACGTAGATTGAGGAAGGAGGTCGGATAGCCCACTATCTGCTCCGCCTCGTTCACCACATCGCGCCAATCTTGTTCCTGGCGACTACCGAGGCCTACACCCCAATCGGAAAAAAGCCGGCAGCTGCCATTGAAAAGAAAAATATTTCTATAAATCAATATTCTCAATTCATAATAAGTTTGGTAAAATAATCTCAAGAAAAAGTGCTCTTTAAAATCGATCTCTGGGTGTCTGTAGACATTAAATAGTTATCTAAGCTTCTCCAATTTTTTCATGGTAACATCCAATATGATATTAGACAATTATTGAAATGTTTTAAATATCTTGTCTAGCATCGTCGTCGAAGCTTGGAAAAAACGCCCCTACCGACCTGTTAAAATAGAAGGGTGTTCATATGAGGCAGATTTTTATATATGTTTTTGTTTTAACCGAGATGGGCTCACTTTTGACCTCAGGCGTAATAATATTAAGCGTAAGGCCTAAGATGGGACGAGTTTGCCCAGAAAATACCTATTCACTCGTGCTTTAAATATTCCTGGGTTATAGGATACCGGGAAAACGGGGGCAGGTAAGCTATTCCACTCCTTGGCTGTGCGCATAATAAATGATGATCCAAAGCGCTTTGTTCGGATACGTGGAATGTGAACCAGGTGGGCGTGATAATTTGCTGTACGCCTGGATTCCCGGTGGTAAAAAGGTGCTGGAGGAATGAGCCGATGCAGAAGCACACTATAATATTCTGCGGATAAGTATTCTGTATCAATCAACCATGAACCAACTTTAAAATTTTGAAATAAAATTTTAAGTTCCTCGGGAGATAACTTCCACAGAAGTATTCAAAATGATTTCCCTATTTGATATGTTGACTTAGAATTATACTCAAGTATGTACTAAAATGCTTATTAACTTTCAAAAATATAGTCCTATCAAACAAAAATAGCTGATCAAACCTTAATTGTTTCGTCGGTGTTAGCTCGCCGTAATTCTGGAATTCTATCTGCCTCATTTTCGAAACCTGTCTAGAACAACATTCACTTTCAATGGAATATTTAGAATAACCAATAAATCCACGCGTAAATAATAAATTTATCTTTTTTGCTGCCATTCTCGACAATGAAACTAACCAAAATTTGTTTTTAAAGAAGCAAACGTCATATTAATACACAATCTAAGCTTTTTGGACATACCTTCCCAAGAAGTTCGCAATCTTAGATACTGTAAATCGGAAATCAAAACTTCTTTCGTCATTTAAGTTCATTTTTTTGTGTATTCTCCGAGGTATTCTTAGGTGCGGAGCCAGCCCTTCAAAAAGGTTGTGGTTACACCGTCGAAGTATGTATAAATTTGCTCTTGATCGATAAAAGCAAATTCCTACAAAGATATTACTGAGTACACAATGCTCTGAACAAGATTTTGTACAGTATTTGATATAGTTTTAATGGCCATCGACTTATATACCCTGGAAATATGACATTACAAGTGCGTAAGTAACTACGTATTCGTAAGTAAATCTCCTCTCCATTCTATCACGGCCAATGAATACTTAAATCTTGATAATATTACTGCAGGCTTCCTCAAAATACCTTTAATAACGAATCCTAAGGACGAGCCACTCTGCGGTCGTCATACTTTAATTGACGCTGAGTAAAAAAAATACAAAACAATCGACAACAAGATATAAACGATACACAAGCAAAAAAATCAAAATATATTGTAATTACGTTCGTTTTCTATAGATATAACTTACGCTACTAATTAACTTTATGCTATTATCTACGTAAAGGTAATGAGTGGCGTAAGTTAAATTAGTCAAGTTTCGGGTAAGAGTCGCCCGGATTGCGGACGGTTATGAGTTCGAATGGATCTAATGGATTTTTGCGAACGTTTTTCTCTAATAAAGTCTATTTGACTATTATCCACATCTGTCTCTCTTATAATTACTTTAAAAACCATTTTTAAAATTCAACAAATTGAAATAGGTACTCCGAATAACAAGAAAATTTATTTAATTTATTTTCGAATTATAAAACATGTAAACACTGCGTTGCTGCAATTAAAAAGGCGAATGCTATGATTAACAGTACCTACAGGATAATAACACTGGTTGTATAATTACTAACCTTGTGCCGTGGTACGAACAGAAAATTGAGATGGTAGTATTTATTCACTAATTAGACACCCACCCTTAATCTAAGGATATTTCATACTTTGCCTTTTTTCCTTCCTCCAGGCCATGAAACCTTCCGAGCAACACACAAGTCATATGAGAGCAAGATGAACTCACGATAAGCAGTTTCTGGCTTCATAACGCTTCTATAACTGCCAACGTGATAGGTTATATTGGTTAAAAGAGTTTTTAGGCGTAAATGAGCTAGCTTGATAAATTATGTTTTAAATTGAATATTTAGTTTTAAGATTGATACTAACCATAAGTAGCACTAATAAATAAACGATATACAGATAAAAGCAGCTCAGATAACTATTAGCTTTATTGTAGCTGGAACTTCTGAATTACTCTGTATAAGTTTGGCAAATATTCAAGCTAGTTAGTCTTTAGAAACATACCTATATACTTGGGACGTCAATTTATCCTTATAATATTGGATACCTATACAAAAACCACGGCTATTCATAAAAACCGCTATTATTTATTGGAAACACGAGAACTTAAAAAAAACATAATATTAAAACTGGAACAAGCGATGATTTACGATCTCGCAGGCCAGTAGGCGCACAGCCACGCCCTACTATTATCTCGACTTTTTCAAATTTCGAACTGTTTATATCGGTATATTATGAATTGTTGCGAATATCAGCTTCAGCAATTAGCAACAAACGATGCTGACATTCGAGTCGTTACGCGTTCGTTGATGGCAAGAACGAGCGCAACTCACGTGTAGAAAGTTTAAAAAACAAGCTGGCACAATCTCGTCGTTAGCTAGTTTTGTGAACCTAATTTGGTTGAGCTTGTCAATTTAAATAGATATGAGACTAGTTTTTGTTTGTCTGTAAATTGTTTAAGATTATATCAAATATTATATCAAACTCCTAATTTATTATTTTTTGCGTAATCAATAAATTACTTCGATACATTGGGTTAAAATGACGCGCAAAAACACATTGTACATTTTCGACATAGTTGTGACGTAGAGAGACTCCTCAACTTCAATGCCTATTATCTAATTAACTCTTATTAAATTGAAGCAAAAAAAAAGTATCTAATATTTTTATATTAACTGACTGATGGACTAATTAGAATTTCTTCTCCAAAGACTTCGCCCACGATAAATGGCTACTTTTGTTGTAATACTGTTTTGGAAAAATTATTTTTAATCTTTCACATGATAATATTTATCCACTGTCATATTTATCCACTTCTCTGAAAAGTGTTATTAAATATAGAAAATAAATATTTTACTTAATTAATTTAAGTTATCCCGCATAAACAATCAGTCACGTGACATTTCGAGCCGTGAAGTTATAATGGGTATGTTCCGATATACACTGCGACCACTGAACAGTATGACGTCAATTTAGTATACTGGAAGCCCGTTCCTTTATAGCTAGTTATACTGGTGACTTTTTAAAACGGAACGCAGGCCAGTATACTGTTAATCCTATTTTTTGGCGCCATTTTCAAATTTGTTAATGCAAGGTGAATATAAATATAAAGATTTCCTCTTTTCAAAAGAAAATATTATAAAATTGGAAAAAAAAATATTTATCAATTAAATCCATCTTATAATAAACGTAAGTATTTTTTTTTTGTTTATTTAGAAACTTATCATTTTCTGATTCTGTTTCGACTGATCACGTGATCAAAAGCACTGCGAGCACCTTACCTCGAAATCTCCAGTGCTCACAGTACAAATATGGCGGCAATTTATGACGTCATAAATTTCCCTAGGGTACTGTAGCAGTGTACTGGCAGTCCATAACGGAACGGATTTTTCAGCAGTAAGACCACTGCGCAGTGCTCGCAGTGTATATCGGAACATACCCACAATAAATGTGAGTACTTTACACTCGCAACAAAAACTTTACCTACGTTAAGTTTATTAAAATGTGGCGTCACACCATGCTACGTCATGGCTGACAGCGTTTAGGCTCTAATAATCCACCGATTCGAATCGAAATAATTATTGTTTACACATTAGTTACATCCCTTTCCAAACATATCAAGTCGCTATTAATGGGTTATGTCAACAACCTTGGTACAAACCATGCACAAACATACATAAATAGGTAAAGTACTTAGTTCTCTCTCTAGGATCCTATATAGTGTGATCGAATAAATATCTAAAAAAAAAATAGCTGTAGACATAATTTGACATAAGTACATATACATTTTTTTTATTATCTATACTATAATAAAACCGTAACCGATCGATGTCTGCACATTGCAGATATATGAAAAAAACTGTTTTCGAGGAATTTGTAAACGTAACAGAACACAAAACAATGATTTTAAAAATGTTTGTCGGTTTGTCTGTCTGTGCGTTTGTGCACGATAATCTCAGAAACTGCCGAGCCGATTTGAATGCAGTTTTCACTATTGTATTGTGGTAACCTTCCGTTAACATTTAGTGTAAGTTTTATTTCAATCAGTTCATAAATAAAAAAATTATATCAATTTGAAGTACTGTGTTCTGCAAAGTTGCTATGAAATTAATTGCTTTATTAAATTTTAAACACTGATATATTGTTTATCATTGTCAGCTCTTTTATATCTCCATGCAGTGGGGCTCGGGTCTTTATTTAATAATTTTTTGGTCCCGTAAAAAACCCATGCGAAAATGGCTTAATAACAACAATCGTGGGTAGCTGTACTTATCCGTTGTGCTACATATCCACGTATTGATATTGTATGTAAATTTATAATTTATTTAAATATAAATAAAAAAATAAGTTTTCAATATTTTGGATAATGCAATGTCAGTTGATGTCAATTAAAATATGATTGATATTATAGGTATTATAAGCTGAAGCTTTTATGCACATGTAGTATATGATCACGCGAGTAGGAGATCAAGCGAAAAGAGCGTTGCGTTGCTGCAGTTAAGCAGTGAACGCACGTTATATAAGGTTTTCGATAGTAAATACTTATCAAGTTAGGTTTACGTCTTCGAGGCTTACGGAGGTGGTTGGCAGCCACCTCTGCATTGCAGGGCCTCATCTGTCTGGGAGAGGTTCTCGATGGACCCGAGCCTCTCCATCTGCTATGGAACCAATAGACAACGCTCGAGTTTCCTGGTGACTCGGTTGCGGCTGGGTGACGACGACGTGGGAATTTTTTAGGCCAGGTTACAGTTTTATTGACAAACAAAGTCGCTTGACCTCTCAGAAAGTTCGGACAGGAGACGCTCGGTTACAGGAGATACTTGACGGGCGCGAAGCATATTTAAATACCCATCGCGACGGTCATGCACTATCAAGTTGAATCAGGAGCATTCATTGTTATGTTAGGGAAAATATCTTGAGTTCTCAGAGAACTCATATAGCAAGCATTTGATCTCAGAAAACTCCTGAAGATAACTTAGCACGTCTAACTGCTGATCGTAACACATATGCAGTATTGTTTGAGTCTGAAACTTCCTTTGATAGGGAAATGCGGTCGAACTCTTAAAAATCAAGGACTTTGCAGTATACAGAGCGAGAAAGTAGTTTCGATTATCGCCAATCGGTGTTGCCTTCAACCTGCCTGTACCCCACAAGCGTACCTATTTAATTAACTGTTAACTGGCCGCGTAAAATATAATCCGAGTATCACGTAGCTTCCCGTAGGTGAAAGAATTTTTAAAATCAGTTTAGTCGCAACCAATTCGGTGCAAAAAAAAACATTGAAATTTTTCCTCTTTTTAAGATTAAAGGTTAGCGCATTCGGTTTACGATTCGGTTGAGTAAAATATATTTCTCATACATAAAAATATATTTCACTTACTTAACCGCATTGTAAACTGAATTGAACGATATGGCGGATGATAGATGGCCAAATCGAGAAATGACGGCAGATGTAGATCGACCCATCAATGATTTGCCCCACAACATACTTTATTATTCATCTTTGTAGTTTTTCGATACAAGATATTTTTTACAGTTATTAGTATAACGTTATAAATTATGATAAAAAGTTATTTCTAAAAATGTATTGCTTTATAAAACTAAAACTAAGCTTAAGCTTGATGTAAAACTAAAAAAATCACAGTGAATGCTGTCTTTATAATTTATTAACATAACTTTACTATCATACATACACAATAATACATTCACTAATTTCGAATGTCATTCTCATTATTGTCCTCTCAACCATTAACCAGCAATGACGGTACCCAGACTTCTCCGTACATACATACAAGGGAGTCTTTGGCAGTACCATAGGATTCAATGTCAAATAACGTTGGCGTATTTCCTTATAATCTCCCGGTAGAAATTGAACACCAAGTCACTGGCAGCGTGGCATCGCGCTAACGCTTCCTTGTACGTATCTTCACTGAACACACCTTCTGTGACACCTGAAATGAGGTGAAAAGAGTTATCAAAACTCGCTAGAAAATTTTATCATCATATTTTTGGTGTCATAGATTATCATCAGATTAATTTATATGGCTTGTTAATGATTAGAAGTAGCATTGCAGAAGGTAAGCAAACGGTTATCAAATAAATTACTAAAAATGTATAAATTTTATAATGCTCTTCTTCCATACTTTAAGCCGTAAACTGTACGCCAGCGGGCGCGTTGGCAGTGCCGACCGCAGTGCAACGCGCGGCTCGCGCGACTGAATGATTATAGTGTTGCCTACTACAGTTTCAAGTTATTTTAAACCGTAATCTACATTTAAATCAGTATAATTAATAAACAAGTAATTAAATATAAATATTTCGTACTCGGGAACTCATTTTAAACATACAAACTGATATTAGCGATCTGACTGAAATAGCCTATATAATTAGATATAATTAGAGGTAATGTTAAACTAAAATCACTGCGTCTGCAGTCATCTGTGCGATCCTTGTGGTGGAATATAACATATTCCCCTTATTATTCCATCCAGTACGGTCACCGAACAGAAAGAATTTCGTACAATGACACGGCACTCCGCATTTCTCTCACTCAAACGCAAACATATTGCAGTTGCGCTCATGCAAACGTAATAACTGCCATTCTGTTTAATAAGATAAATTTTGTCTCATACCAAGTACAATCTCAGCATAAATTTAATCCAACACTTGACCTTATTTATTTATAACACTGAAAATGTTTACTGTATCTAACAGTAGTCACAAAGATTGCATATTATACAATATTCTCTATTTAGCAAGCTGACTTTAGATATTGCAATGTCAAAAATACAAATATGTACTTGAAAGATCTATTATTATGTTTCTAATACAGGTGAAAAAGTGAACAATTACTTTACACAAATATTATGTGAGCGTTTAACAACTGACCCCTGGAACTGACTATAGGTATACTCACTAGTAACCAAATTTTTCTCTCTACTATCAAATACAAATGTCATTGTTGCCCTTGCGGTGTCCAGGTGTTGTTTTGATGGTTCTAGAACTATATCACCACTTTCATCAATAGCACATGTTATGGCTGCATATGTGCACCGCATTGAAACACCTGAGTTGAGGAGTGCAAGACAAGTACAATTCAAACAACATGACAGCAACTGAAATAAACCAAATAAACATAAGATATAACAATAATTATTTACTTTTAAGGTCATGGTTAATATGCTATAATATTATATCTTAAAGTGACATATTTTAACATATTAAGCTATCACACACCGTTAAAATATGAGAATATAAATGCTAAAAGAATTCATCTTCAGATTCTATCTTCACCTACGAAATGTATATTATCTTAAGATATCATAAGAAAAATAAATTTGAGTATCACTAAGCATTTTAAGTTACTTAAAATATGATATTATCTTAGGCATGTGTGTTAGGCCGTTGGAATTTATGGCAAGCAATATTTTATGTAAGAAATAATATAATAGCATTTTAACCACCTGTATCTCCATTACATTTGGGAAAATTTAAAGGCTCTTAAAGATATTTTCAAAAACAAAAAGTACAAAATCAGTATCAAGAGAAAGCTCTTCAACACCTGTCTATTACCTATACTTACATATGGCTGTCAAACATGGGCCCTAACCCAGAAACTCCAAAACAAATTAAGAACTACTCAGAGAAGTATGGAAAGGAGCATCCTTGGATACAAATTGAGAGATAAGATGCGTGCATCTGATCTACGCAAGATCACCAAATTCGAGGATGTTAATATGAAATGCAAACTACTAAAGTGGAGATGGTCTGGCCACATTGTAAGACAGCCAGCAGTGAGATGGGCCAAAACCCTGACTGAATGAATACCGCGTTATAACACAAAAAGGAAAAGAGGTAGACAGCTCAAGAGATGGGCTGATGACTTACGTAGAACAGCGGGGACTCTATGGATAAGAACAGCTAGAAACAAAGAAGAATGGAAAAAGTTGGAGGAGGCCTATGTGTCAGCAGGACACACTGATGAATGATTTGCGAATTTCGGTATAAATTGTAAATTGCAAACTACAAATCAGTAATAAAGGCTTTATTATTATTATTATTAAAGGCTTTGGGTATACTCTATTGACATGCTCTATGAACTTAATTTTAATTTTTTTTGATGAGGAATGGAAATGGCAAAATTAAAGATTAACCATAATTAAGTCACATATTATCAAAGGTGACATCTGACCATTTTATCTAAAACAGTATCTCCTGTGCAGATTTTAGTGTTAAAAGGCGTTTTAGTCAAAATATTTCAATTTTTTATCTTCACTTAATTTTAAATAAGCAATTCTATTCTGGATTACAGATACAGATAACACATGTAATTGAAACATATTTACTTATTAATAAATTTATAAGTTTCAATATATAATCTTCAACCCAGCCCAACAACAGTTGGTTGTAATCAGAATATGTATTTTACAAACTTTCATTTTTCATTTTCATTTCAGACTTGGTATTCAAACTAGCAGAACTAGCAGGTTAAATAATTGCATGTACGGCAGCTCCCAGGGACTGATGGGTTTTGACTCACAAACTCAAAGACCAACTACGAGTCTGAAACTTCATTACTATTATTATTCAATATATTTTATTAATAAAATTTTCCATAAAATTCAATAATGTTTCTCAAATGGTATACTAAAAGCTTTCTCACCCCTCCGAAGTCTTCTAGCTCTTGAATGGTAACAGTAATACCTGTTCGAGGGTACAGACTGCCCAACACTGCAGCTTCACAAGTTTGACGGATGACATTCTCTTTATACCTGTAATCGTTGATGCAAGTCAATCACAATCATAAAAAGATGGGAAACAATGTTCAATTTTGGATTGTAACATACCTATCAGCAACTGATGGTTTACCACCCTTGGTACAGTATAAAACCTCTAAAGTAGATTTTTCTATACTTTGACTCGTCGATTTAATGTCTAGGGGTCCATTAACACTTACTACTGCTACTGTATCTCCTGAAACACAATGTAAACAAAAACTTAACCTTTAAGAATTCACACGCTCACTTAGAAATAAATACCTAAATACACATAAAATTATATTTTTCAATGAATAACATGGTTACCGTTGTTTGGTATTATATTAATTACAGCATGTTAATAAAAACACTTTGGTACCTTGCGATAAAATCGCTGAACCATCTGATTTACTCAAAAAATTGAATTCGCATTTCATTGGTTTCAGCTGAAAAGCTTTTGGCTTTTCTTCTTCTATACCCATACTACAGATTTTATGTATTATAACAAAGGTAATATACTTTATTTTCCAAAGTCCAACCAGTATTTATGTCAGGGGTACCGACCACCGCAATATCTTAACCAAAGAGAAAAATAATACGGTGGATCTTAACTAAAGTACAATGTAAAGACCAAAATATTAAATGTTATAACTATAACACACAACATACACGCTTTGAACTTTGTGTTATTCGCTATCGATATAAATATTGGTTCGATATAATCGATTTATTTGGGGTGAGTCCCTACCCTAATTTGACTTGACAGTGACATTGACAGCAAGTTGACTGTTGTTGCTTGGTTGGAAAATTTGGTTTTTTTTCTCAGATTTTTAATGTAACAACGCAACTTATTTTCAATACTAAATGTATATATAAAGCTTTACATAAAGATCCAAAATGAAAAACCGATTCAACACATACGATATAATATGTATGGTAACAGAATTACAAAGGTAAGGTTATGTTTTTGTTTGCAATCTTGACTTTCTATAAGAAGAGACGATAACCATTTTTCCCATAAACTTTAAAACTAACTTGCAGTTATCTTTAACGTTTGTGAATATTTAAACTTACACTATTAATCAATTACAGTATTTACATTTACTTATTAAAAGTTATTTCCTCCTTTCCTTGATTTGATTATGATTCATGAGAGATTAGGATTTGTTAATAAAAAAAATATATGTGTCTCTAACAGATTGATTGGCATGCGAGTCAATCAAGTCTATGATATAGACAATCGTACCTATGTGATAAGGTTGCAGCGTTCTGAGGAGAAAAGCATTCTTTTATTGGAATCTGGAAATAGGTTCCACACAACTCAATTTGAATGGCCCAAAAATGTAGCACCTTCTGGATTTACAATGAAAGTAAGTACTAGAAAATAGGGTTTGTAGTGATAATTGGGATGACAACAAAATTTTGTTTTTATAGTCCGTCAGGTAGATTATTGAAGACAATGAAATACACATTTTTTTGCTTAGAGTATTCAATAAATTATAGCGATATATTGAGTTGAAATATCAGTAGAAAAAATAGTCTTTATAATTATAAAACACTACACAAGCTCTTATTGTACTTTAGGACGTGTTATTAATAATAATAATATCATTTATTCATCTCAGATACCTTTATATGATTAATACAAATTTAAATCAAAATTAATTAATTAACCCACAGCCTCTGTTATTCTGTCATAATTATATAGTAAATATTAGTAAACCAATCTACCTAGCAACATTTTTTTGCTGATATTATTTTTACTTAAATTAAGTGGACAATTATTGCGAAACAGTCTGTACAGAAAACATGAATATTTGAGAATACAAGTGTTAGACATTTTGAATATACGCCTTTGCAATAAATGCAGTTATATTCTACTCCTACTAACTATTGCATAACAGAATCTCATACATGCATTTTGAACTTGTTCACGTTTCAATGTTGTTTTATATTAACATGGAATACAAACAATAATTCAATAAGACTATACCAGAGCATTACAATGAGTCTAGCATGTTGGCTCTTTAATAAAAGGTGTTATCTTATAAAGTCTTAAAAGATGATCTTTTATCATCATAAAAGGGGAATCTTTAAACAACTGTTAATATGGTTTTTCTGATAGAGAAAATTTTCTAAGATGGACTTACATAAAAAAATTATAATATTCAATTTATTTATTTATATTTTTGTTCTATGTGATTTTTTAATTAACAATTATTTTGTGTTATAATTTAAGACAAATAAAATAATAGTTTATTAAATTATGAATGCCTTTGTGTATTTCAAAAATTGCTCCCCATAATAATGGATAATTATCATATATTTATCAGATAATTATCAAAAAACAATTACCTTGATAATTAAGAACCCTGCTATGAAATATCTTAATACATTATTTTATTGTGAAAAAATATAGGTAATCTCTTTTATTACATAATATTCCTTTCTATACAGTATATTTATACCTGTATCTTGAAATTTCAATTATTTTTGTTTTTTAGTTACGTAAACACCTAAAGAATAAACGTCTTGAAAGGTTAACACAACTGGGTGTGGACCGTATCGTTGATATGCAGTTTGGTTCCGGAGAAGCAGCATACCATGTCATTCTAGAGTTGTATGACAGAGGCAATATTGTATTAACAGATCATGAGTGGACTATTCTTAATGTATTGAGGCCTCATGTGGAAGGTGACAAAATAAGGTCACTATATTATTTAGTTAATTGTCAATTAGACTTGTGAAATTATTGATATGAAGGTGACAGTTCATTATTAACATTCATTGAAAAGTTATTTTTAACCATTATATGGAAAATGTATCTAATAAAGTTTCTGAATTTTCACATAGGAATTTTCTAATGCTGTCATTGAGTGGCAAAAATTGTGCAGAACAGAGTAATGTAATGCTATAGCAGACTATATACAGACAGACAGAAAGTTCCACATGACATTAATAACTTCTAACAATGTTAACTTTAAGCCTGTAAGTAGCTAAACATGGGCACATTCTTCTGATTTGAAAAGTTTCTACAAATACCTAAATAAATAAAAGTTTCATAGATACTACATGTATAACATAGTATGTGTCAGCTGAATTTTGTAATACAGATTTGTTCAATTCTCAGGTTTGCTGTTAAAGAAAAATATCCACTTGACAGAGCTAAAACAAACTATGATGCACCATCCAGTGACACTTTGAAAAATATATTATCTAAAAGTAAACCAGGTGACAATCTGAAGAAAATTCTCAATCCTAATCTAGGTAAGATTACATGTGATTTAAATATTTATCCTCCGAGAATTCAAGGAGCGATTTTCTCACCAGCACATATGATAAAAAATTGACATCTGATATAATATGTTTCATCATCATCATCTTAAAAGCAAGAGATTGTAAAATAATACATTTACTACTTAAATATGATTTGTTTTAAGAATTTGGTGCGGCTCTAATAGACCATGTGCTCTTGGAAAATGGTCTGACTGGCAATATGAAAGTTAGCCCTGACCCCAACAAGGGTTTCTATTTGGAGAGGGATCTTGACAAACTGGTCATAGCTTTGAAGCAAGCAGAAAAGTTGATGGATGATGCTAAAACAGAAGTTTCTAAGGTAACACATTTGAACTATTATTATGTATAAAAATTTTTGGGTATACATAGTATTTTGAATTGAATATAGAGTGCTGGACTTGTTTGTATGGGGCTAAAATAATAATAATAGTATTTACATGTTTTATTAGCAAGGCAGTGTTTACATATTACTCAAGAAGTGACCAGAGAATAAATTAATTATTTTTTATAAATGAAACAGCTGGAAGTTACTGACGGTAATATAATCGCAGTTTTAAAATCTTAGGTCAAGCTTGATTGAGAAGCTACTACAGAAATCCAAAAGTTTTAAGTTCAAAAACTGGAGGCATATGGATTCCCTCAGTAATAGCGCTAATCCATGGAAACCTCAATGGATGGATACAGCATGCTCCACACATGAGATAATGAATAATGCTAGTTCTATACAATATACAAGTATTCCTTGCATAAAAAAAAAATAATGTGGAACACAACACGTAGTAACCCGCAAAACCTTTGTATTCTTCAGAACAGAAAAACTTTAATTTTGTTCCGATAAATAATTCCTATAAACGTCCATGGTAACAAATAAGGTGTTCCTTAGTCAATTTATACGGAAATAAGTTTTTTTTATATAAATATCTTCCACTCTAAATATCCATTTTGGTTTAGCAAGTTACTACTTGTTTGCTTTCCAACGTCGATATACGCCCACCACCCCATAGTTTGCTCTAAAGAGCTTTGTTTATCATTGTGTCCTTATTACAGGGCTATATAATCCAAAAGAGGGAGGAACGTCCGAACCCTGATGGTTCAGAGCCCACCTTTCTGCTAACCAATGTGGAGTTCCACCCCCTAGAGTTGATGCAGCATCGTGGCCTTCCTCGCGTCGAGTATGAAACCTTCGACAGGGCCGTGGATGAATTCTTCTCCGCCCTGGAGGGACAGAAGATCGACATGAAGGTAAGTCGGACTATATAACTCTACAATTAACTTGTATTCATAGTGTTTGTAATGGTTTTTTATGACAACTTAAAAGACGCTCGTGTGTTACTCAATGTCTAATAGACTGATTTGAAAACCTATGTACAATATCGCCTCCAAATTCATACTCGAAAAGGACTATGTTACACATTTTGCCGGCCACATCAGTCAACTTAACTGTTAACTTACAACACGATAATCTACAATTGTGATATGTACTGCACTTGTTGATTTTAAATGAAATATAAGAAAAATATTATAACATTAATCGCTTCTTTAGCATTATTTACACAGTATATATCGTTAACCTAGACAGTCCAAGTGGAGAGGGAAGCGATGAAGAAACTGCAGAACGTTCGCAAGGATCACGAGAAGCGCGTGTCAGAACTGGAGGCGGTGCAGGCGTCGGACAGAGAGCGCGCTGAACTCATCACCAGGAACCAACAGCTGGTGGACAGCGCGCGCCTCGCCGTGCAGACTGCGCTCGCCAACCAGGTACTGTACACTGGCATGTACACCGGCACTGGGCACTGTACACTGGAATGTACACCGGCACCGGGTACTGTATACTGGCATGTACACTGGCACCGGGTACTGTATACCGTCTGGTGCAATACTAAATACTCCCTCCTGTTGGACTTGCCCCGTGGGAATTAATTAAAGAACAGAAGCATATCCCCTAAAACCCATAGATGTCTCTATTTAGCCCGAATACCGAATACCTGGGACATCCCTCTCAAATTTCACACCTTATTAAAAGTCGCAGTAGCCTACATTTCCCTCAGAGAGCTTGTAGTTACAATTAAAAAAAAATCGATTGAATCCGTAAACAAAAAATTAGATTAGTTAAAAGTAACGAATCCAATTTATTTTATTCAATATCCAATCAATTCATCGATAATTAAGTTTAGTCTATTTCGAAAATTTTGTAATTTCTTGGTAACACCCTTTTGTGTGTAAATCCTATCGACGATGCTTAATTGTTTGTTGGTATACGTTTTATTCTTTTATCCCACCCAGTTCTAACAGTACAAAACATAACTGTGGGTATATATACATAGATGTCCTGGGATGACATTAAGCTGCTAGTTAAAACTGCGCAAGACAACGCGGATCCCGTAGCGTCCTGTATAAAGGACCTCAAGCTGGCCACCAATCACATCACCCTACTGCTATCTGATCCGTACCAACACAGCGAACAAGAAGACGAACTGAAGCCTATGCTCGTGGACGTAGACCTATCACTTACAGCGTTCTCCAATGCCAGGAGGTGAGTAAAACTGGGAATGTAATGTACTACGGAACTTCATTATCTTACTGGTCTGCATCAGAAACGACCTTGGAAATGTGGAAATCTCCAATCGATTTGAAGCTTTGAAGTTCTAAATCGGTTACGGAAATTTGGAGATTGGTGATAATCCGATGTACTGCCGTATGGACCTACATTCCTCTGCTCATATGTCGTAGGTACTATGATCAAAAACGAAACGCAGCCAAAAAACAACAGAAGACGTTAGAGTCAGCCGACAAAGCGTTGAAAAGTGCCGAGCGGAAGACGAAGCAGACGTTGAAGGAAGCGAGCGCCATCAGCAACATCACCAAGGCGCGCCGCACGTACTGGTTCGAGAAGTTTCTGTGGTTCATCTCCTCTGATAATTATCTGGTGAGTTTAGATCAACTATTTGATTATTGAAATATTTGAACAAAAGAGTAAAAAAACATTTATAAACAAGTCTAAAAATAAAATTTATGAAAAATAAATATTGAGTTTAAATAAAGAATAAAGAAAATGACAATTATTATGACCAAATATTAATAAAAAATATCAAAAAATATAGGTCTAATCAAATTACAATAAAAATCGAATAATAAAACAAAATGTCAGCAATACAAAGATAGAAAAAAATATTGTCAATCTACAAATTAAAAATTGGATTTCTCCAAGTACATGTAATCTATATGAACGAAAAGAAGTATTATTTCAGTTTGTATTCTCAATTTCATGCCATCAAAACGATACAGCAGGGGTGGGCAAACGGTCGATCGCGATCGACCGGTCGATCGCAAGGGAATCTATGGTCGATCGCATTCCTAAAAATGTACTGACGTGTTGGGCTAATTCCAATAACAGTGGTCTTTTCACCAGTCAAAATACCAGTATCTAAAGTGCGTTCATAAAAAACATTTTATTTTACACGCGCGTAACTTTAAGAAGAAAATACTTGTCAACAAACAACCTTTCATTGCGAAAATGTCGATATGAAATAAGAAGGCACCAGATTTATTTGCGGCTGTACTGTGCACGTGTGCCGGTGTCGGCTCGTTAAACGGCGCGGCGGCGTCCTTTGACCTGTGCGGGCGGCGAATTAGCTTTATGCTTGCCGCCCGATTTACTTTGCTTTGACAATTACCGACGGCCGGCACGTGTTCGCCAGTCTCGCACAGATTTTGGTTTCGGTGAGACGTCATGTCGTGATTCTGGATTCTGTACTTGTTTATGTTTCCCAATAACTTTCGTGATCGTGTGACTTCGTGCTGCTCATGAATATATTTTGTACTGAGGGTAACTAAAGGAGAGAGTGAAGTTGGTAACTATTATTTAAAATGAGTGCGCCAAAAAAAAGTAAAACTTATCATTTCAACGATGAATGGGAAGAAGAATTCTTATTTACCATGGTGAAAGACAAGTGTATTTGTCTTGTTTGTCGAGCTTCAGTAGCTTTGCCTAAACGCGGCAACTTAGAAAGGCATCATAAATCCTTGCATAAAATTTACGAAAGTGATTTTCCTCTCAAAAGTGAAATAAGACGTCAGAAAGTTCAAGATCTGAAAGGTAGCTTGAAGGCCGAGCAAGCTATGTTTACCAGGCCAAGTAAACAATCGGAAGCTGCGACAGTTGCGTCCTTCAAAATATCTCATATATTGGCAAAACACAAAAAACCCTTTGAAGATGGCGAGGTATTGAAAAAAGCATTTCTCGAAGGCGCAAATTCATTATTTGGCGACTTTAAAAATAAAACTGAAATCATGTCTGCCATAAAAGAGCTCCAGTTGTCTCGTCGGACTGTAACTAGACGTGTTGAGCTCATGAACAGTGATATCGAGCAAAAGCTAAAAAGTGATATTATGAGATGTTCATTCTTTTCTTTACAATTTGATGAATCCACTGATATGATTGACACTGCCCAGCTATGTGTGTTTATTCGGATGGCATTTCCAGATACGTCGTCTAAAGAAGAGTTCTTAACAATCATACCTTTGAAAGAAACCACTCGCGGTTCAGACATATACGATGCTTTTCTAAGTTTTGCGAAAAACTACGAGCTGCCTCTGTATAAACTAGTGTGCATAACAACAGATGGAGCACCATCAATGACTGGAAAGACTAATGGATTTGTGGCACTGTGCAGAGCTAATGAAGACTTCCCATCTTTTTTTTCTTTTCATTGCGTCATTCATCAGCAGGTGTTGTGTTCGAAAGTACTGAACATGGCAGATGTGATGAGCATCACTATGAAGATCGTAAATTCTATACGAGCCAGAAGCTTGCAACGACGCCTCTTCAAAGTGCAATTGGAGGCCAGCGAATCTGAGCACACAGATTTATTGCTCCATACAGACGTAAGGTGGCTGAGCCGGGGAAAGTTCTTAGAACGGTTTCAAGAATTACTACCTGAAATCATTTCTTTTCTGGATCAAAGGGGTGATGACACGGAGATTCTTAAAAGTGAAAGTTGGCTGTGTGATTTGGCTTTCCTTACTGATGTGACTGGTCATTTGAATTCTATAAACCTGGAGCTACAAGGGAAAGATAAAACTATTATGGACATGATTAGCACAATTAACTCATTTAAAAGTAAATCGCAGCTTCTGATCAACCAACTGAAAAAAAAGGACTTGAAAAATTTTGCGTGTTTGAAAGCAAAAACAAGCGCCGTAATAAATTATAATAAATACGAAACAGAACTTGGAAATATTCTCAGCGAGTTTGAAAGACGTTTTTCTGACTTACAAAAATTGACGAACGTTGTTACTTTCATGATTTATCCTTTTTCTTGTGTGGATGTTGAAATTACTGCTTCTGAAATATCGAACACTTTTGACATGGATTTGTCTTCTCTCGAAAACGAGATGATACAGATCATTTCAGATGTTCACCTAAAAGCCAAAGCAACAGATATCAGTTTTTGGTCTCTTTTGACCCAAGAAAAATACCCAAGTCTCCAACAAATCGCACAGCAATTAACTGCTTTGTTTGGGTCGACGTATTTGTGCGAATCTGCGTTTTCTGAAATGAAAATAATTAAATCCAAATACCGCAATCGACTTACCGACGAACATTTGTCTTCCTGTTTACGTTTGGCACTTACTAAATACGTGCCTTCCTATGAGAAATTAGCAGAAAATACGCAGTGCCATGCATCGACCTCTAAGTAAATCAGTCCAGAGAGGCCCGAAAACTGATAAAAACACTCTTAGTTCATGTGATTGGCTTCATACTTATTTTTAGTAGTTATTAGTTATTAACTTGTATAATAAGAAACTGTACTTCTTTAATTGTAAATAAAAGTATATTTAAATAGTGATATGTGCGCAATACCTACAATAAACGATTTAACATAAAAAAAATATTGTCTTATTGCAAGTCGATCGCTTGTCGTCTCAATTTATTGATATAGATCGCCATTAGTGAAAGTCTGCCCACCCCTGCGATACAGGCTTTGTTCTGATCTGCCAGGATCTGATTATTTACTGTCGACTTCATTTAACCTTTGAAAATAAGCTCGAAAACCGTATAACATTAAGAAACATTAGGACTTTTTTAAGTTTGACTGTGCATAGCAAAGAAATTGATATTTTTCGCTTGGGAAGTTTAAAAGAAGCGTGATAGAGTTTTGCGTCTAAATAAGGAATGAAACAATAAATAAAATAAGGACATATCGAGTTATAACTAATTTTCTTTTCTTTATTTTTCCATAGTTTGTAAATTATATATAAACATTTTTCTGGATTGTAGTCTAAACTTAAATTATATTGTCAAATAAGTGTGTTTTGTACGTACACAAGTCTGATTACGAATATCTACATCATAAATATTGCTAATAGCAAAGTACCGGTGCAGGTGATAGGCGGTCGCGACCAGCAACAGAACGAGTTGCTGGTGAAGCGCTACATGCGCGGCGCGGACGTGTACGTGCACGCGGAGGTGACGGGCGCCGCCTCCGTGTTGGTCAAGAACCGCAGCGGCGAGCCCGTGCCGCCGCGCACACTTGCAGAGGCGGGCCAGGCGGCGGTCGCATACAGGTAACGCGCGCCGCCACGCCCTTTGTATTATACATAGTAGTGACGCTCGTATCTAGTTGCTTAATTTATTGTTAAGAATGAAACGGAAAGAAAATAAATCAATAGTTGAATGATGATTAAAATATTTTGATTGTAATGATATATATAACCGAAAATATTTTGCTTCTATATTGAGGGAATGCTCGATTATTGTATTTTAAAGTGTAATAAATCCGTTTTAGACCTAAATCTATCGAATGACACAAAAACAACATATAAACTAACTAGAGTCAAGTGTTTCTTCAACTAAATTAATAATTAGTAAACTAATTTTAATATATAATAATGGGTATTAGACCCGGCCGAAACATCGGCGCAGGTCAGTGAAAAAATCGCGTCTAATACCCGGTATTATATGTATGTAATCGAAATTGAGGACCTAAATAAGACGCTTATTTAGATGGACCATTCATCGTAAGTTTAGGAATTGAAAGCAAAAGTGAAAGCAATGATTCTGCCCATGAAATGACAGCATTAGTAGGTTCGAGTACAGGAATTTCACACGATTATAATTACAACATGAAAATTGTTAATTAACAACCCTACTGTTTTAACAGTAGATTTGCTGTTTTCTGTTTCATTCCGTTTTTTACTCTTTTTCAATTGGCGTTCAGCGCCACCTATTACATTATGCAAATTTAAAAAACAGACTGCTACTCATTTGAAACCACAGAAAGGCACATGAAGTAATTCAACAGAACTATGTATGATTTTAAAAGGAAAATAAGTCGGAAAATCAAGAAGATGAGACAATTTAGGATTAAAGTGGAAAATAATTTTGTTTTTTTATCGTTCATTTCATTTTTATTTTTTATTTTATGATCAACATTATAATGTAACAATGTATATAAGTCCTGATAACTAATAAAAGTATGTGGTTGTTTTAATTATATAAGTACAGTATGAAATATGCCTTTTTTACTTAATGTACTGCCGTTTTCTAGTTTCTTGGGGATAGCAAGACTGCTATAAAGTCCACTCCTTGAGAACTTGGCTAATGTCATTATTATTACCCTTAAAACTGGGAAAATATTATTTAGTGACAGTACTGAATTCAACTACAGCGACGCTGTCGCCGGGTCAGATAAGTTTGCGGCACTGTATCGATATAGCGATCAGTTTTTATTGATTTTCATCTCTGAAGTGGAGGCATTAAGGTTTAATACAGAGTGTTGAGTGTGCGCGTTGGTCGGCAGCGTGTCGTGGGAGGCCAAGGTGGTGACGCGCGCGTGGTGGGTGTGGGCGCATCAGGTGAGCAAGTCCGCGCCCACCGGCGAGTACCTGCCCACCGGCTCCTTCATGATCCGCGGCCGCAAGAACTACCTGCTCACAGACCATCTCGCCTTCGGGTTCACGTTCATGTTCCGGGTCAGATGTCACATATTTAATGCGTGCTCGATGTATATATTACTATAAGTGTTCCCTATATCATGTAGTTTCCTGTAGGTGAAAGAGCTTTCGAATAGTCATCATCATCAGCCCTGCATCCCCACTGCAGGGGCTCAGGCCTTATGGATGATTAAAAAGGATGGGCTATGAGCTTCCAAGCTGTTAATTAGAGGGTAAATTAGAAGGTATTAATGGTTGTAAATATAGCCCACGGCTTAGCGAGCTTTCCGAAGCACGAAGTAGCTCGAGATAATCATTTTTGGTCACCCATCCCGTGACCGACCCTTGCGAAAGTTGCTTTACAATAACGATCGTGGGCTGCGGCGCTTAGCAACTGCGCCACCGAGCTACTCAATCTAAATTTTAATCAATTGCTGGACTGCGCGTATTGCATAAATATTGAATTTAAGTTACAAAAACAATATAACCATCGACCAGAAATAACATACTATTGATAAATAACTTCCTTAAAAATTGACGAATATAATTTGGAACTATCGCAACTGACAATTCTAGAACGTCGTTTCCTTTTTGCATTTGCGCAAACAAACTAAAAGAAACAAATTTATTATAATGCATTAATAGCGAACTCAGTTCAGAAGAAACCTTATAGGTTCTAAAACTGAAATCAGTCCATAGTTAACCTAGAGTTTTGTAATAAGACGGTATATGTCTGTAACAGCTGGAAGACAGCTGTATAGAGCGTCACCGCGGCGAGCGCAAGGCCGCGCCCGTCGACGAATCCGCGTCTGACACCACCTCCGTCCAGGAAGATGAACAAGAGATAGTGGTCTCCGATGGTGAAGGTAAACGTACCTTATATTATAACAGATATATTATTGCAGGCAAAAAGTTTTAATACCAGTGTACAATAGATTAAAAAAAAAAAGTTTTTTTTCGTTACAAAAAGAAAATACTAGTAGATAACAGAATCCGAAAATAATTCCCAACGTTGCTCAGATGGATAAATGACATGTTTCAATTTCATTTTTATATGATTGTAATTAGAAATATCACCAAAAGAAATCTAATAACATGTTAACATCTACTTTGTGAACTACTGTATTTATAGCAAATAAAAAATTATTATTATTGTATTAGATGATGCATCAGACAAAGAAGATTCCGGATCAACAAGTGATCCAAAACTAGAAACCATCAGTGAAGAATCCAAAACTGACGCCAAAAGAGATTTATCTCCCGACACTGAGAAAACAGAGACTGAAGTTGCTAGAAACGAAGACAAGAGAGGCGTTACGTCGGAGAAAGAGAAGGAAGAAGATGAAAAAGACAAAGATGGATCTAGTAGTGACAGCGATGAGGACAGTTCAGAAGCTGACTTCCCCGACACTCATATAAAGGTGGATCACGGCACCGGTGAAGTGATAACGCAATCTAAAACGAGAACAATATCAGAGATGTCCGACAAGAGTAAGTAGTCTGTGTATATAAAGTAAGCACGCTTTGTCTTTTTCATGAATTTTGCCTCTAATCTTTTAAAGAGTAATTTAGAAGTTACTCTACGTTATTTTTCATTTTTCGAAGTTAGTGACGGAAAGTGTTCTTAGTAAAACTGATTTGGTTTTACATATTTTTTTGATAATTTTCTATTTTTCTTTTATGAAAGATATTTATATTGTTTATATTATATGTGTGTTTTAGAAAAACTTATCATAATGATCCAATAACACCCCAAATATAATGTAAAAATCTGATAATTTACATCAGGTGACGGCACATCCCTCTCATTTCCATCTCTACCAAAGAAAGGCGGCAAAAAACCGCAGCGAAGCAAGGAGCAAAAGCAGACGGAAGCGAAACAGAAGGACAATGGCATGAAACGAGGACAGCGCGGGAAGCTGAAGAAGATGAAGGAGAAGTACCGCGACCAAGACGACGAGGACAAGGAGCTGATGATGAAAGTGCTCCAGGTGGGATATCGGTTCAAATGTATTATTATATAACGTTTTACATATTTGTGGTCTTGACAGAAAATTGCGTGAAGAAATTTACCCGCAGAAAAAAAGAAACAGGCAGTGTTGACCATAGAGAAAAAACATTTGTCAAAATGGTTGCTTTCCATTATTGCCATAAAGTCATAATGTTAAAATTACAACTTTCTACTACACCGAAGGCTTAGTAATAGGTATTCTTTGGGTACGGAACCCCAAAATGTAATTTTTTTAAAGCAAAAGTAACGAACTATGAAAACTCATAGAGCAATGGTTCTTGTTTATTATGTCATTTATCTAGTTGTGCCCGGTTGCTGGTATTTTACAAATCGACCAATACGTTCTAACGAATAGAGAATAGTGACGTATAGCTCAGCGTAGATGTCAAATTATAAATGAAAAAAATATTGAATTGCTACTGTCCTCACTATTACTCTTATTATTTGCTCAAAATTCTGTGAATGGCGTAAGACGTTGCAATCTGGTGATAGAAATTTAAAATAATATGTCCTATTAATAATATATCAGATTTATAATGTATATACTTTGAAATATACTTGTCTGTCCAGTCGGCGAAACACGAGAAGGAAACTAAGAAGGCGCAAAAGAAAGCGGCCGCCGCGAAGGCGAACAAACCGAAGGGCCCGCGCGGACAGAAGATACCCGCGCCCGCGCCGGTACTGCTCGAGGCGGACTCCGACCAGGAACCTGAACCGGACCAGGAGGTTACTATATTATTGGTTTTACATCCCAACGTATATTGATATCATTGCGTAAACAAAATACTTTATTTTATGGTTGGTTTACACGTAATATACTAAATGAAGTAGATTTTCAACATAATTTAAAGCAAGTGAAGTAATAATTAAAAAATTAATATTTAACTCTTATTATGCTCATAAGTACATTTTAACTTGCCGTTTATTACTTTATTTTTGTTTATTCACTTAAAATCTTCTTACTACTTAATCACGTGTAAACTAGCCGTCAGAAAAAAGTCAACACAAAAATAATTCTCGCAACAGAGTTACGACCTTTGCAGTATTACTAGCAGCTGATACTGTATGCTTTATGTTGCTATGTGCGTTCAACACTATTTTATTCTTCGTGGTTTGCCCTATATATATATATATATTTTTTTATTTTCATAAATCCCAGATGGAGACCACTGCGGGCGATGCTGACGACGAGTTGTTGAGTCAGCTGACCGGATGTCCGCTGCCAGAGGACGAGTTACTGTTCGCTGTGCCCGTGTGTGCGCCGTACACAGCCTTACATAATTACAAGTCAGTTTATATATATATATATACTCGTATATATACATACTAGCTTTCCGCCAGCGGCTACGTCCGAGTGGTTCCTGAAGAACCGTCTCGTTGAATAAAAACCTTTATGTTATTAGGGGTGACGAATAGGAAATTCTATATAGTCTGTTAATCAGACAAAAGAAAAATAGTAGATACGTATTTTTTTTTCTTAAGTTTGACAAGAAATAGATGGGAGGCATACAAGTTGAGGAAAGGGGGCTCGCTACGTCACAGCCTTGTGGGAAATGTATAAAAGCGTGCCGCCATGTTATATTTAAACGCAATGTCATCGTCATCATCAGTCCTGTTACGTTCCCATTGCAGAGGCTCGGGCCTTTTTTATGGATGGTTAAGGAGGATAGGCCATGACCTCCCACGCTGGCCCAGTGTGGATTGGAACGATTACAAATGCAGCCAAAATCAACGGCTTAACGTGCCTTCTGAAGCGCGGAGTAGCTCGAGAATATATATTATATTTTTTAAGGTCACCCATCCTGCGACCAGCTTTGCGACAGTTACTTAACAACGTGTTTAATATTCTACCTGAATGATAGACAAAAAAAATTAGTCATTATCCCTATTATCATGTTGATTCGTCGGATTTGTAGAACCATGTCTATAAGTTGCACCGATGTACAGTAAGATAAACCTGGGCAGAAGATTGAATTGTAACAGCGACAAATGTCGACCAGTCTGTCAGGTTGATTCTGACCCTAGCCGAGTGCGAGTGCGTTACATGTTACACCTTATGATTTAAAGAACTAAGACTCTTTATGTTTCTTAATTGGCCTTCATTTTTAAAAGGCGGGAAATAATGTTTGCCAATCGTATAGTTACGCGTCCACGTACGAATCGTGGTCGTTTGCTATTGTTCGATACGTCTGCACCAGACTCGTGTGACACGTTTCAACAGTCGTGAGTTTTACTACGAATGTTAACTTTAATTTAACGTGTTAAAGTCTATATTTCCAATGGCGTTTGTACTCCTATTCTTTAGGATATCTTCTTTGCAGGCAGATGTTATTAATAAAAATAGTACTATATTATTTTACATAACAACACAACAGGTCATTAAATAAAAAAAATACTCGCAACGGAATTTTAAAGGTGTCTTCAATATATTAATAAATAAATATTAAACAACATAACATTCATTGCTCAAATAACAAGATAAGGAGCTAAAGCCCCCGTATCTGAGACAACAAAGGTACCATAACACCCAGACCCGGGACAATATATTAAAGTTCATTTTCTACATTGACCCGACCAGGAATCGAACCCGGCACATCAGAGATGGCGACACCTTGACACCGGCGTGCGAACCACTCGGCTACGGAGGTCGATTAAGTTTAGTATTGACTGGAAATCTTGACTCTCTGTTGAATATACGATATCATAATATTGTACCTTGCTTTTTTATCGTTAATTATAAATTCGTATATATGTTAGGTACAAAGTGAAGTTGACCCCCGGCACCAGCAAGCGTGGTAAAGCTGCCAAAGCGGCGGTACAAGTGTTCCTCCGCGAACGTTCGGCGACCGCTCGCGAGCGCGACTTACTGAAGGCCGTTCGCGAGGAGAACATCGCGCGAAACTTCCCAGGAAAAGTTAAGCTTTCTGCGCCACACTTGCACAAACACAAAAAGTAGCCTAACGCAAAGAAAAATACACTCAACTCGTAAATATTATAAGAATCATTTTTCAATAACGGCACCGATGGCATAGCAATCATGTTTTTCGCCATCGAACAATAAAGTCTGCACTTTATGTACTTGTCTTAAGAGCGATATCTCTGTTAACTTCAGACATTTAATTTTTCGCCACGTTTTTGAATAGTCTGTTTGATTTCAGTTTATTCACTGATTTATTATGTAATATTATTACTGTTGTTATTTATTATAGCCGTTTTCGTTGTAATTATTACTCTCGTACAATGCAAGTGTTTTTTTTGTCGTTGATAAAATAATATAAAAAAATTAACAACCAAAAATTTACTATTTGCACAAAGTACTCAACCTCAATACGTTTACTACACATCATAAAAAGACAATAAAAAAATACTTCTTGTGCCTGTTTTTAAGTTGATAAATAATAGTTTTTTTGTTGACTAAATGCAATTATATATGTACAGTACATAATCACTTTTGTTAAGAAATTGAGGAAAATTAGAATAGAAATGATATTATTTTGTGACAGTTTCATATTGAAAAGTACAATGCCAGCACCGTTGAACATGCCAGCAATTTTTTGTCTACTACTACTCTTCTAATCAGAAATCATGATGTCTCTTTCTATTATTATAGACACAACATGGACAGTTTATATTAATATATACAAATAAAAAATGAGAAATCTCTTACTAAAATGTATAGCATAAATCAAAACACCAACAATGTTATAAAAGCGTAATTCAATTTGAAGTGATATTTTTATTGTTAAGAATTGTGAATACTTATTTGTTCAATAAAATATGATACTTTTTAAAATGTTGACTTTAGTTTTATTTCTCAATGATTTATATTTTAAAGAAATGAGTCTGTTGTTATAATAGACATTTATTTATTAACACAACTAAAACTAAAGCTTCTAACTAACGCACTGGTCCCATATCTAGTTTACCACGTTAATGTGCATCTCTTTTTAATAATAATAAACGTCTTTTAAAAGAACGGGCAAGTTTTCGAAAAGTAATGATGTTTCAATGCAATATAAAGAGATAGGCAGAAATGTGGCGACTTTATCAAACTATAAATGAAGAGTTTAATCTTCGTCTTCCTCCTCTTCACCGAAACCCTCTCCCTCTCCGGGCAGCTCGGGAGGTGGTGGTGGGGGTAGATGCGCAATGCGATACGCCTGCAATAAAAATAATGAAACTAGTTGATTTTGAACGTTACTTTTTCGAACATTTTGTATTTTGTAAATTAATCATACCCTTCCTTCTTATATCCACGTGTGCAGCAATAATATATGATTAGATTGAATTACACCCTTTCTAATGTACGTAACGTCTGTACAACAAACTTATAGTAAGCGCTCAATTGAAGTTTTAAGTATTTTTGTGTACAGTCAACAAGTTAGACAAATATGTCCAATTTATTTTTCTTGTGTAATTGAATTTAAACCTTAATTTTTCAAGTTTATAGTTAAAAATCAACTGGAGAAATTTGATGAATAGGCTTGTGTCCTACAAGTGAAAATACAGGTTTTTGTTATATCTTCGAAAAATATGAACCATTTTAACTTATAAATGTTTAACAAAACAAATTTTAAGTCACTGATTTGGAAAATTTTACGCTTTGAAAACTTGAAAAAAGTAGAAAAAATCTACTACAAAAATTTGCTAAAATACATTAGGCATTAAATTAGATATAAAAAATGTTACCATTTTCATTATAACAACTATAAACATAAACGCACAAATAATAAAGATATTACAAAAAATGTCCAGACGCCCATACATTTTTCGCTACAGTACCACCATGTGACGTCACTTAGTGCCTTGAATTTGTTGGGAGCGTTTTCGGCCAACTAGCAGCAGTTCTACAAACACAGCACCGTATCTCCGAAACTATTAATCGCAGACATGCTGTTACTTCGACATTATTTCTCAGATGTTAATGGACTATTTATTTATGAAATAAAAAAAAAGTTGGCAACTAGCCTATTGTGGTAACCAGAAGTGTGACGTGTACGGCCGCGGTCTTGAAATATTTACCAGTTTTGAAATTAGGTTCATTATACGAGAAACATTTAAAAGCTATATCTAGGTAGTTATTACTTTTTATTTCTTCATCATCAATTACTATCAAATTACTTCATTGCGTCAATAAATTTTATAAAAATAGCTTGAGAAATTTTGCTGTACTAGAATTATTTTAGTTATATAAAAGTTTAAAAAACTGGTGTTAACTTACACTTGCTTTTACAATAGGCTTGTGTCCTACAAGTGAAAATACAGGTTTTTGTTATATCTTCGAAAAATATGAACCATTTTAACTTACATATAAATGTTTAACAAAACAAATTTTAAGTCACTGATTTGGAAAATATTACGCTTTGAAAACTTGAAAAAAGTAGAGAAAATCTACTACAAAAATTTGCTAAAATACATAAGGCATTAAATTAGATATAAAAAATGTTACAACTTTCATTATTATAGCTATAAACATAAACGCACAAATAACAAAGATATTACAAAAATTATCCAGACGCTCATACATTTTTCGCTAGTGTAGCACCGTGTGACGTCACTAAGTGCCTTGAATTTGTAGGGAGCGTTTTCGGCCAACTAGCAGCAGTTCTACAAACACAGCAACGTATCTCCGAAAGTATGAATCGCAGACATGCTGTTACTTCGACATTATTTCTCGGATGTTAATGGACTATTTATTTATGAAATAAAAAAAAAGTTGTCAACTAGCCTACTCGATAAGAAGAAGATCATAGACTTTAAACCTCCTTGTTTTTGTTATAAAGAGGAATAAAAAGTGACTAGGTACTTACATTTAAATCGCATATCAACCTTGTAGTATAGATAGATATATGCATACAATTATGAATCTTAAGGTGGTAAACAATTTTAGACCGCGGCAGTACCTACCTAACCTACTTCTTGTTATATTAGTTCAACGGTTATACCTCTTCATCGGCGAATGTCGGATCGGCCATCTCCATGACCTCTGGTCCTATAAGATACTCATCTTGAGGCCGCGGCAGCTGCAGCGGACTGAAGTTGGGCAGCTGCAACTTGAGACCCCATCCGATATACATGCACTCCGAACGCCTACACCACAACATACAATAATTTAATTCCAGTGGGTCTACGAATTTTTTAAAAGAACCTTCCACCCCCCCCCCCCCCCCTCTCCTCCTCCCACGCTCCGTGAGGCCGGATTTTATATTATCATATTTTTATAGTGTATGATATTGTTCTTTTATTTAGTTTAGAGATTTTGAAGCATGTCTGTCACATCGTAGCCTATAATGTGTATGAAGAGATTTGTATAGCTCGTTCTTTTTTAACTGTAAATTATGGATAAATAATGATGATTTTGACGCCCCCCTAATACTGGCGCCTGAGGAAATGCCTCCACTTGCCCTCTCTCTTCCCAGCACATAGCCTGGCTATCGATTCGCCAATCTACTGCGGGAAACCTTCTACCTATTGAAAAGAATCGGTAAGCTTCCAGCAGGGATCTCGACAAGGGCTGATCTTTTCTTCCCGTTAACAGCTAGTTTGATACATACTAGCTGTTCCGCATTATTACGTATGCACGAGGGAGACAGGTAGGGTACCTCGGTTTTCTCTCTCCCATTGGTGGACTTCCTGTCTTAGTGGCTTACTCGAAAAAGGATCCAGAGGATTTTGAAGAGGGTTATAATATTGGTATACAAGATGTTAATGACCTTTCCTTGTGCGTCATGGTCCGCGGGCTGGTGTAGAGCGAGGAATTCACTAAAGGGGCACGCTCGATGCCTTCCAGATCTGGTTTCGTATAGGTCTGTGTGTAACGGCCCTACACTAGCCAGACATCATCATCATCAGCCCTTTTACGCCCCCAGTGTAAGGGCTCAGGCTCCCCTTATAGATGCTTAAGGAGGATCGGCTATGACCTTCCACGCTGGCCCAATGCGAATCGGAAGGTATCGTCAATAACTAAGGTAGCCGGGACCTACGGTTTAACGTAACTCCCAAAGTTCGAGATAATTTTTTTTTGGTCACCCATCCCATGGCTGACCCTCGCGAAAGTTGCTCGGCAACAACGATCGCGGGCCGCGGCGCTCACCCACCCCGCCTACGTGCACTCACTTGCCGGTGGTGGCGTACGCGACGGCGCCGGGCCACAGCGCGCTGCGCAGCGTCGCCAGCGCGCGCTCCGCCGCCAGCGCGCTGCTGCCGCGCGCCGCCCACGCGCGCACGCCCTCCACGCGCGCGTCCTCCGCCAGCGACGTGAACAGCGCGGGGCCCAGCTCCGGCGCCACCGGCGGGGGGCCCTCGTCCTCCTCCTCCTCCACGCCCTCCTCCTTCAACCAGACGACGTTTATTCATTGTCCCACCAACAAAGAAAACTTAAATCTTGCAGGATCTAGACGCAAACAGATCCCAGAGTCCCCATGCCGCAGATATCGCGGACTTCAACCTATATGAGATTAGAGTGACTCTTCGACAAAAAAGGCTGCGGAGAGTTTGAAATGCGATACTTTTAACAAAAAATAAAAGAAACAATATCTGTGGAACATTTGTAAACTAATAGGTAACTCTATGGCTTAGCCATAATACAACTTGTTTCTGTTTTTAGTTCGATTTTGGCAGTTGTGTTTTTTATTATTTACAATATCATACACACACAAATACATCGTTCATTGAAGACTTTGAATGTTGAACACGACTCATTACTGACTACTAATGTACCGACCATGTCAGCATTGGGATTCCACCATAAGGTGCGACCCTGCTTGAGAATGTAGCGGCCGTGGTGGACCCAGTACGTCAGGTCGGGGTCCAGGAGATCTTTCAACGTGTGCCCCTGGTAGAACGGGTTCGGATTGAAGGCTAGATCACCTGGTAGGGTGAAAGAAATAAAATAATAACTATTTCAAGAATTACATTTAAAAAAATATATTAAAATAACGTTAAAATTGTATATTTATTCCTATTCTTCTCCTCGAGTTCAATCAATCGATGTGTGACGCTGTGTGACCACTGTGTGACGTAAAATGATGACGAAAATACACGAGAAATGAATCAACAAATAACAAACTAGTAGGCAAATAATCGTCCTCCATTTTATGCCTAACTAGCTTCAGAGACAGCTATCTTCTAAATGCCAAAATACCTTAAAATCCTTCTGCGTACTCTATTTCTAATACTCTGTATTGTCTTAGTTTGATTGGTTTTATAATACTTCGCTATTGCAACTGCGCCCCTGTCGATAATCTATTCAAATCAGTCCACACTAGGACGCTTGTAATATAGTTACCAGCGCCTTCCTCCAGGTCGATGTCTTCCTCCTCCTCGCCGGAGCCGTACGTGAAGAACCCCTGCGGAGACACGCTGGTGGCAGCCGCGATGCGCGCCACTTGAGCGCGCAGGTAGTTACGCTCCGTACCCTCAAACGGAGGGAACGTTAGTACCTGGGTTATTGACCATATGTCCTCATTAGTTTACTAGAAGTTTAATAATATCATGTTCTATATTTCTTACTGTGAAATCAGTTTTAAGTGAATAATATCAATTGTTATTTACATACAAACCAAAATCTTATTTATTGTTTTAAATGTTGTAATGTCATTGCGTGAGGCTTCTCCGAGAACGAGGTTCAAATGATTGCCCTGCTCGCCACTCATTTAGGCCCCTATTGCGTGTGTGTTGTAAGTACCCCTTAGATACCTCGGCGTCAAGATCGCCGGTCATGCAGCGTACGGTGAGTCTGGCGACGCGCAATTGTTCTGGAGTCACGTCCGGCAAACATATCCACTGCTCGCCTGGCTGGCTGCACACCCAGTACACCTACACGGCATATTTTTATTTTCATTTATTCTCAAGATTATTTTTTCGTAAATTCAGAAGCTACATACGCACGAACCTAAAGAATAAACGCTGTACTTATTTGTGCAAATGTAGAAAACATGAACAAAACAATCTTCGTACCCAAATTGCTCACCGGTACTCGGTTTTGAGGTGTCATGACGCGAAATCCGGTTCGATTTCTGGCCGAGAAAACGAAAAAAAAATGAATATATTTTTTTCTATATACCTAGTCTCAGGCTCGAGTATTGTGACGGAATGTTTGATGTTTCAGATCTTGGAAGCAGGGTCAGATCTGCGGAGGGTAAATTCATCACCGAACCTCACAGCTAATTATAAAAAAGACAAGCGGGGAGCCGTGGTGGGTAGAAGGTACTTATTGAACAGAACTACATTAGGTTACACGAACAAGGTTTTCAAATGCACACCTTCCTATTGACTCCCTGGCCGGGACGTTCGACGGGTATGGGCGGCGGTGGTTGCCAGGTAGACACCGGCTCCGGTGGTAACTTCGGCGGCACTGGCTCTTTAGGTTTCTCCTCGCGTGCTTCACCCTCACCCACTTTATGAAATTCAGTGTTGCTTTGATTGATATTGTAGATAATTGAGAAAATTTATCAACCCTTTGGCATTAGTCATCATTTGGTGTAGAAGCAACATTTTCTAAAACCACTAAGTTAAAAATTGCGTCTACGCTATAAAACAACATTTCAGTCGACTACTAATTAATAATAATACTCGCTTAATTCCTTCTGTTCCTCAACTTCTTGCGGATGTGCCTCCTCCAGACCTTCGCCCTCTCCCGGCATATCTTTCATCTCAAATTCCTATACAATTTATTTGGTGTAATTATTTGTGCTAATGAAATATACCTATAACAATAAGAAGAAATAGAAGAAAATATCAAGCTACTGTTACTGAGATTTACAGAATTTTAGTAATGAAAAAAACTTTATGCCGATACTTAAAGGCACGTTAAGTCGTTGGCGCCAGCCGCATTTGCAGTCGTTAATACCCTTCAATTCGAATCTATAATGCGTCATCGAAGGTCTGAGCTCCTGCAGTGGGGACGTTAAAAGGCTGATGGTGATGACAATACCTACAGAGAATGTCGAATTTAAGAGTACAGAGTGTGGTATACAAAACGCGTGAGAATATCATACTTAAATTGTAGAGAGCAACAAAATCGTTATTAAAGCGATTTGTGCTTCATACCCTGATCCGGCGATCCAGTTCCTCGATCGTCAGGTCAGTCTCCGCTATGTAATAATTCGATCTTGTCCCGTAAATTTTGCCAAAGAATCTAGAAAAAGATATTGATCCTAAATGTAATGCTTTTTCTGTTTGTAATTTTTTATGCCCATAATGGGTATTTGTTATTTTTAATCATCAACTCGAGCAATCCAGTACATTTATGAGTACTAGAACATGATCGAGTAAATTGTGAACAGTCGTGAAGTGAAAACGAGTGGTGCGAGCACAAACACATTTTGCCATAACACGGTTATGCCATAACAGGGTTATGCCATAACAGGGTTATGGCAAAATGTGTTGCGCACACCATCCAACACCAGCGCTCGTTGCAAGTTGCGTCCCACTGCGCAATTTGGAATTGATTTCAATCAAACTTGTTGACAAAAAAACATTCGCTTCACCGTAACCGAACAAACCTAACTAAATGCTATTGATATTAAGCTTACCTCACAGTCGCAACCGGCTCTTTGATGGCAAGCATCTGTAGAGCGATGTACAAGGCATAGCACTCGCTATCCGGGAGTCCATAGCCGCCCTGGTCGTAGGTTAAAAATCATCAATTTGTCGACGTCCATAGGTTGATCGTCAATGTAGAGATAACAAATGAGCATGACAACATCTACATACACATGTGTTGGTAGAGGCCGCCAATATTGACGCAGAGGGACCAAGTGTCAGATAGCGACGTTCATGTCTCTCCTTTCATACATGTTCGCTTTTTTTATAGATTTCAACAACACACTCTAATAATATTCTATCTATTGGATCGGGGGAGGTGAGTTTTTTGGTATTAGCCTCCTTCGGCTTTTACATTATTCCACTTTCGTATTGTATACCAGTTTCATTGTTTCTTTCTTCCGACATTCTTTATACGTCTCAAAATTAACACTTGCTACATAAAACAAGTTTAGGACGTATAGAAGGAGTCGAATGTCAGAAACACATAAAAACAGTATCGTATACCATTTCCGTTCCTACCTCTCTAAAGTAGTAGTTGTGTTCAATTAAGTCTGCAACTCTCGCCTTAGTGCTATCCTCTTCCAAGTCTAACTCTTGTTCTTCTTCACCCATGTCCTCTAGCTTCTGATTCTTACTCGCAATCAACTGTGATACGCATATTTTTAAATGCATCAGGTGAAAATAAAATGACAAAAATTCCTGCATTCGATTTAATTTATTTACCTATCAATGATATATGGACCAATGGGCAGCTAGCCACCGATAGGCTTCGATGGCTTATCCACTAAAACCCCTACTGTATACCTTCACCTAGGGCGTGGAATCTAATAAGCCTTAGCGGAAACGCCGGGACCGTCGGCTCACCCACGCGGCCGTGAGGCTCGGGTACATACTCCCAGATACATGGAGTGAATTTAAAAGGTTTACACAGCATCCTAGGCAAATGCTTCATCGGCACCCCATCCTCTTGTAGTCGTGTAACAAAAAAAAAAGTAATATAGGTAATTATTTTTTCTTTGACTTTTTTATATCCTACACAGGTTCCTATACTTAAATTAGTTCCTAATGCATTTATAATTGTCGTGCCTAGTTTGCTAAATAATAAATCGCCACTGAGTGGACCTACCTACAAAAGAAATGTCGCTTTACGTTTAAAAAAAGATTAACTTTAATATCCAAAGCGATGGAAGTTTCGCTATAAAATATAAATCATGTCTGGCTATTAGAAAATCGAATTATGTTGATATTATAAAGATTGATTACCCTAAACATTTCGTCAAGGCGGCGAACGATCGCCAGCTGTGGGGGTGCCAAGTAGATATCATTCAGCAGATCGAAGTTAGGGCGGAACTTCTCTCGTTTCACCTCCCAAGAGTATTGCTCGAACTGGTCCACGATATCAGGCGGTTTCTGAGAAAGGATCTTGTGTACCACGTCCACCAAGTGATCGTACCTTTGTTAGGTAAAAAACGATGTAAAGACAAAAGTTGGCATCGATTTCCTATTTTTCGAAGTCCATTTTTTAACTACCATTTTCATCAGCAAAAAGACTAAATTAAAATAAGCTAGAGCTTGAGAGAATTTTTTACATAAAGTTTAGCAAATATCACCCATAAAGTAGCATTCAGACATTCTAAATCAAAACATAATTTAAATTATAGAAAAGAAAATTATTTATTGTTGATATGATGATAATAAAACTAACAAGCTGTCCCCGGTTGCTGCCGATTGCTGCTTGAGGAAATTCTTTGCCATGACCAAATCATTGTTGAGATCGGGCATAACATTTTCTGTTGCCGCTATTATATCAGGCTCCAATAGAAAAGTCTGTGACATTGTAACAATTGATTACTTGAAATTACTAATGTGAAAATAGTATTAAATCCATCTTGTTTCCAATATTCTTAAAATGTCAACTAATGTCAAACTGCAAAAAAAACTATTATGGTATATAGTTTTGGCTGCTAAATAAATAACATAAATTATTATACCTATACATAAAAAAAAAAAGTTATAACTGGCAGAGTATAAACAAGTCAAATTTTATGTTTATTTTTAAGTATATTTTTTTCTACGTACAGGTCAAAATTACATACATCAAAGAGAATTTAAACACTATTGCCCATTTTCACTAACCTATAACAAGGCATAGCTTAATAGAAATCCTACACAGGCAACCTGTTAATTGAAATAGGTATAGTCAACAGGACGTCAAGGTACCCGACACTTTAAATTTCTCCACTCGATTTTAAACCTTAATATATTGCATTTAAATTTCGAAATCAATTACGGTGTTAAAAATCAACATATTGTGATAGCCTGATGTGCAGCCGTGTGTATCCAATTAAATAGACTTTTACTTCAACAATAGATAGCTGATTACTCTGGTTTCCCTTCAATATTATGGTTTCCTGTAGATGTTTACATAAATTACAATTAGATAGCTGACGGACGACGTAATGACATCATTCACATAAAGGGCTATATATAGAAGGCAAGATTAATCTAACACAGATGCATGATTGATTAGAATCAGCGTTCTACACAACACCCACCTCTAACCAATCAAACTTCAAATAAAACTGGTTTTATGGCAATAGTGACATTTTCGTTATCGGTAAACCCTGATAAAAAGAAAGATAACTAGCACTAAAATAAATGTCACTAGGAATTCATTCAGTCCCAAGTCTACAATGATAATTTCAAGTCAACTGGTGCTTATATCGTCACGCCCTATCATTAATGTGGGATCTGCATTTTAACGATTTTTGTTTTTTTGTATAAAACCTCATAAAAGGGTGTAAGGAATAATATCACAAAAAAAATATTGTTGATTTTATTATAATTACGAAGATAATTACGTTATTAATATCGGTAGTGTCGCTTGTGTACGTACAAAAATGAAGGTACTCACTTACAGTCAATTTTGATCGGACATAACCGACGAGTGGATGTGTCGATCTTGCGTCGATCTGCCAGTTACATAGTTAATGTCGGGAAAAATGCATGTAGGTTCTTTGGAGCGCCAAATTGTTGTGAAACATTACATACACTCTGATTTCAAAAGATATAATGTCGGTCGACCGCAAAGAAGCAGATCCTCAAGGATTTTAGGCCTTATTTTACCAAAAAACGCAGTTGTTGAAAATGGTGCATGTAATGATACAGGTAATATTACAAAGTTATTAACTTTATATAAAGACTTGCCACTCATATTTTATTAATAAAATAGATTTCAAATTTATTATTTTGTATAGCAAATTATTTCCATTTTTTTGGTATAAGAAACAACGTATTTAGGAAAATTAACAAAATATACTTAGTTTTCCGATCAAAAACTTCATACCTACCATATCCGACTTATTGTACAGAATTTAATCGAGTAAAAAATGTTAACCCTTAAATGCACAATTTTTTATTTTTCGTCGGAAAAAATGTTTTTATTTAGTTGATTGGATGTATGATCTAGGAAAAATAAATAAAAAAATCCAGCTTTTATTTTTACTGGTTTATATACAAAAATATACATAGTAGCCGTATGGCAACATTATGCATTTAGTTCAAAATTGACTATTGCATGTTGACTGAAACACAAACTAATAAATAAATAAGAAAATAATAACTAGGTAATTACTGATGAAATGTTGCGAAACAATTTCTGTCTTTTGTGTGGCATAGAGCGACTTTGCATTTAGTGCACTCGGTGCGGGAGAAGCCTTTGCATCCTGGCAATTTGCACCTATTTTTATTCTCACAACGTTTCTCGTGGTGGCCGACACCATCAGTTCTTACGTCTTTTGGGGGTACAAATTTCATTGGACCGCGTCGTTTTTTTGCTTCCAGCTCTCTTTCAATATTGGAACTGGAGGGTCTTCCTCTTTTACTTTCTCCATTTATCCTGTAGCGACACAAAGTTTCAGCCAATTCAGACCTATAATCTGCCAAAGTAATTGTTTTGGAATTTCCTCTCTTTTCATTGACTTTTTTGTATACTACCCATGAGTTTATGACAGCTAAATCAATCAGGTGATAAAACAGTCGCATGTACCATTTTCGGCTTTTAATGCGAATTTTGTAACGCCCCAAAAAGCTGTCCATCAAATCCACGCCGCCCATATGAGCGTTGTAATGTTTTACGATTTGTGGGCACTGTACTGCTGTTTGTTTTTTCTGTTTTTTATCGTACCTAGTTATTGTTTCGACTGGTTCAGCTCCAACATATGTTGATGCCAATGTAACCGGCTTATTATCTTTCCAAACAATGGCAGATATTTCGACACCTTCATAATCGACAACTTGTTCTTCATATTTTCCACGAGGGACCGATACTTTCATTATTTCCGCTTTTGAAGGTAGTTTGCAATTCTGACCAAGGCGATTTCTTTGTACAGTGCCTACCGAAAGAATACCTTCATTCTTCAAATAGTGTAGTAATGGGATTGAAGTGTAGAAATTGTCAAAATAAATTATATGGTTCACATTTCTCGACACTGGACGGCACAAGCGAACTACGACGTTTCCTACGGCACCAAGGTCTGGCTCTCCTGGAGCGATGGCTGTTTCCTGGCCAGAATAAATCTCAAAATTATAGGCATATCCAGCCAGAGAGCAAATGACATACAATTTGAAGCCCCATTTATGAGGTTTGTTAGGTAGGTATTGCTTCATAAAATGCCCAATTTTGCTCGCACACATTTGTTCGTCTAACGACAGCCTTTGTTCAAATGGAACTTTTTTGAACTGGCCGTTGAAGTGATCTACTATAGGCCTGATTTTATGAAGTCTGTCGTGGCCCGGGTCGCCAACTGGCTTGTGGAGGAAGTTGTCGTTGAAATGCAGTACAGATCGAAGTTTTTCAAATCTGTTCAATGGCATGGTTTCCAAAATATTCTTGAAACCGTATGTAGACCAATAAGATCGAACACTTGGATAATGGAAAACAGACATAAATATAATTATGCCTAAAAACTGACGGATTTCAGCGTTTGTAGTTGGAGGACAGTTAGAAACTCCCTTTTGGTTGATGTATAAGTTAGTCTCTCCAACTATTTTGGTCAGAATTGTATCGTCTATAAATTCAGAAAAAAAATGGTACGGTGTCTCCAGTTGCAAAAACTTTGTAGGTAATTCAGAGTTTCCTCTAAACAAGACCTGGTCCTCATTGTAAGGTAAAGTACGTTTTTTCCAAATCACTCTACGACTTCTCGCCTTCCAAGCTGCAGCCCCTAGAATCCCGGCGGTTGTTCCAGAAGATGAATCTGGCAACGAAAGTGTGGACGATGAATTATTAGCCGGAAGCTCTTCTTCTTCCAAAACAAGAGTAATGTCAACAGTGTCATTGTTTAGATCTTCCTCAGGTTCATCATCTAAGTCCCTTATCAAATCGCGAACATCTGTATAATGATCGAGTTCATTTTCGTCCATTTCGGCATCATCTTCCGAGATATCTCCATTCTCAAGACTTCTGAGAAGTTCCTCAATGTCTTTATCTCGCAATCTGCGGGTCATTCTATAAAAAAACGGACAAAAAAGTCATCACAATGTACATAACTTTCGTTAGAATCCAAAATCTGTTCATATTCGGTTAACGCATACTGTAGACAAATGGCAACTAATCGAAAATCTTTCCTAAGTCAGTTAACGCATAATGTAGCCAAATGTCTACATACCCTTTTTTACTAAAATTATCGTGAATATTCTGCAATATTTACTTTTTGTACATAAAATAGTTTACTTACTTTTCTCCGCAGATGATAACGTTTTTTCACTGAAGAAATAACACTTATGCTAACGTAAAATCAAAAAATAATAAACTACTTCGCTTACTTTTGCAAAACTTGAACTGCCGCCGACTCAAATGTCAAAATTTTAAAAAGTGACGCCGATTTTAGTGTTGCCAGTTGTTATTTCCAAAGACTACTGCTTGGCGTTTAGTATAAAGGTGCATTCAGGAACTTAAGGCTTTTTATTTTGAATCTGTGAGCTGTCTACTGTTTTGTAGACGTTTGGCAACAATATGCATTTAAGGGTTAAATATGCCACATCCGACACGTAGTATAGAATTTTATACAACAAAAAAAGTTGGATCTACCACATCCTGCGTAAGATAGTAAAATATGTCCGTGTAAAATAGCTTCACGTGACATTGTAACGTATATAAAGTAAAAAAAAAATAATCTATTATATTTCTTTAATGTATCGTAGAATAAAAAACACCCATGCCTAATTTCGTAATCCTAACCCTTAAAATATCGTTTTTATTCAACTTTTCAGCTTTAAACCACTCTCCTGTAAAGTTGCATATTTGTAGATACTACATTAATGATAGGGCGTGACGATATACACACAGCAGCACGTCAAGTTACCACTGTATGTCAAGTTTTCGCAATTGATTTTGAACGCTACCGTCAATACATTTTTTTTTTTTTTAAGGAACAAACAGTTTCAACAATATCCATGAACAAAAAAAACCTAACAACATATAAACCTACAGTTCCCTACATATACATTTACAAATCTAATATAAAGAAATGGTAAACAACTTAAAAGAGCAAACATAGAGAACATAATACATTTAGGCATATTTAAAAAAATAATTCAAACAATTTAAGCGATGTACGATGTGGCGTGTTTAATAGGTTTAAAATTAACTGAGAAATCTGACAGATTTTTATAACCCGTCGTGCTGTTGACTGTACCTTATGCCTTATGATCTCAATAGGGAATATGTACATTTTTTTATATATATTTTTATATGATAATTTATGTTGTTATAATTGTAAAAGAATATCGCGCACCGAAAAACAAAAAAAAAGAGTAACCAAAATTAAATCATGAAAATAAATAACAACTATGAGCAGTTTAAACGCCGAAAATGTTGGCGCGCTCGTAGTGACGTCAAAGTACGCAACTAGAGACGGTATTTTAAATCATCAATATGGATTTTTGATTTGGTTGATTATTATTCAAATTTGGCTCATTTGGATCACCAATTCTCAGGTAGATTCAAGAGCAGAGAGCAAGTATTTAATCGTGTTACGAATATATTTAAAAATTCACCTTTGATATGGAACGTTTGTTTTAAAAATATAATAAAATGATTCTCGTACCAAGATTAAACAAAATAACACTTTTTATATTTTATATTATTAAGTTTAAAATACACGATTCTTCTTCAAACTTTAATCAGGCTTAAGATTAGGATTTAGTAAGCGCCACAGACTGGTCCATTCGGAGCAAACTTTGAGATTCGAATCAGTGCATCATTTTGCTGGACCGTCTAACTAATTACTAAGTCGATTCCGTAAAGATTAACTCATTTACACCACAAACATAAACTAGTTGGATCATTCATTATATAAGGCCACATTTGACAACTGTCAGTGTGAATTTCATAGTGATGTTTTGTGTTCCTTGTATCCTACCTAAAATTATATCCTACATCAATATTAATCTAGGGATGATCGCTATTAGAAAAACATCGATGTCAAATAAAATACAGTGAATCTTTCGAAATTTATTTGGAAACAGAACAAATCATTACATATTCCAATATTTTATATCAACTGATTGAAGTAAATTTTGAAAAGGAAGAACTTTTAATCTTTTTCTTTATTGATAAAGAGTAAAATAAGTATTTCAAGATGTGTATATGTTACATACACAAAAATTCGGTTTTCATTTTATCAAAATTTCGATGTTTTTTGTAATATCGATTAATTTAAATTAATATTATCTAATATTAAAGAATGCATTGGTCTTGCGTAAACATTGATGATTAATTTGTTAACATCGATCTTAAGACATTGTTTTTTTTTTGCTTTCAACATCGTTGATTATCTAAAATCGATTATCCCTATTTTGAAATATGAAATAAAAATGAGTTTAGTTAGAATTTCACGTCCCAAGTCCCACCGAATAACTCTTATTCCTTTATAATAAAAGCGAAAACATTGTGATCCGAGGGGCTTCTTTCGTGAGACGAACTTTAGTTAGTTTAGCATAGTCATCACTCATCACTCATACATGCGAAGCTACCCGACACCGAAAAAAAAAATATTCTTAAACCATTATACCTTCAATGCAAAACAAAATCAGCAAGCAGTTAGTATCGTAATCTTCTTAAGGGCAACTTATTAATTTTTGTTCTCAAAATAACCTATAAAATCGTAGCAGTCATTGAAGTACGTTATCGGTTAATTATAGGGTACCAAAGAGCGCTGAAAGCGACAGATTTATTTTTAACTTCTTTGGAAAATACAAGCAAAGAAAAACTATTTGTTTGGTTACTCCAGTTACGAGTGCAACGGTGAAATCTAGTGAAAAATTGTTGAGCATGATATACGAGATCATCTAGCTAGTACATCTAGAGCTCGTTAGAGGATCCTAAGGATATATTGACTTTTTATTCATAAACATCGATGACAAAAAATCGATTTTTTCTAGCTGAATATCGATGTTTATTAAACATATTATTATTAAACATCGACATCCCTATTAGTCTATGATATACACTACATCTGACTACATTTTACATTTACCCAAGTCTGTTATGCATGACTTAATACTACTACATATTTTTTTAGGTCTTTTAAATTTTATTGATTCTTATCTACCATACTAGTTTAAAATGAAAATCAATTCAAGTGCAAGTAAATCAATATAACTTTTATTAACCTAACCTCAAAGTCAAACTAATAATCTCGAAATGGCTACAAAATTCGACGCTGCGGCTTATAATTTCCGAAAACAGTGTCCCTACATAAGAAAAGACTTACTAAGATGGTTTCCGGGGCACATGAATAAAGGCTTAAAACAAATGCAGAGAAAGCTGAGCAGTGTTGATTGTGTCATTGAAGTTCACGATGCCAGGATTCCTTTTTCTGGACGAAACCCTATATTTACAACGACTTTAACAGGCGCCAAGCCTCATATTCTAGTTCTCAACAAGAAAGATTTAACTATAAACTCACTAATACCTAGAATAAAAGATCAACTTAAGGCTGAACAAAAAATAGAAAATATAGTGTTTACAAATAGTAAAGATCAGAACTGTCGTGGTCTAAAGGCTCTCAGACCTCTAATGGTAGACCTGATTAAAGGCTCTAACAGATATAATAGAAGTGAGGAGCTAGAATATAACGTAATGATAATTGGAGTGCCAAATGTTGGCAAATCATCCTTGATAAATATGCTTCGTACAAGGAATATGCACATTAGGCATGCACTGCCCGTGGGTGCTGTGGCGGGAGTCACTAGGAGTGTTATGACGAAAATGCGAATTAATAATGACCCTAAAATTTTTATGTTTGACACACCCGGTGAGTTATATTTTAAAAAATGTTGCCTTCAAATTCAGTGATATGCATTTTTACCTCCTGAGCGTGATATCTTAGACACAAACATTGAGGAATGGCTCTATGCATGTTCAACCAACAGCTATCCAAGCCGCAACACACTAGCAAACATTGTACAGAAGACATTAACAGCCGATTTCTGAATTGAGAAAAGTACAAAACCTCAACTGATTATTTTCAATAACTTAAGTATTTTACATTTCACATGGCAAAAAGTTCTAGTTTTATCAAGTCGCTATCGACTGATCATTAAAAAAATTTAAACAGAAATGAATATCTATTCAAGTGGTTATTAAGATGATCTAAGTTTGGTTGGAGTCATGCTTAACTTTAAATTTAGAAACTATGTGTTAGACCAAGATGACGTGCTCTCTTATGCCTAATTTTATTTAATATATTTTCCAGGTATTTTAGAACCAACAGTGACAGATGTTGAAATGGGGTTAAAGCTTGCGCTTTGTGCATCATTACAAGATCATCTTGTGGGTGAGGAAGCCATTGCAGACTACCTGCTGTACTGGTTAAATAAGCACTCCAAGTTCAAATATGTTGACTATATGGGTCTTATGGAACCTTGTGATGATATTAACAAGGTAAAAGGTTTTTATAACTCAAAAAGAATTAAATCTACTTATCAACATGGAAAATCTCACAATATAAATGCCCATATATTACTGTGGCTCAATAATTGTAATAATATTAAAGCCTTTATTTCGCACATAATTCATCAGTATGTCCTGAATCCATCCTTGAATTTGGTGATCTTGTGTAGATCAGATGCATGCATCTTATCTCTCATTTTGTATCCAAGAATGCTCCTTATCCATACTTCACTGGGCAGTTCTTAATTGGTTTTGGAGTTTTTAGGTATTTTCATGTTTGACAGCCATATGGGTAATACACAGTTGTTGGAGATTCACAAATTCTATTTGTTCATTATCAATAAGTATTATTTTTTCAATATTGTTTGTCATCACCTTGGATTTCAACTTGTTGATTGTTAGGCCCATTTCTTCACTTTTGCTAGCTAGGTCTTGCAGCATAAATTGGATTAAAATAGATTCAGTAATTTTGGAGTTAATCAGTGACATACATTATGACATGAGAATTTTATAATTTTTACAGGTGCTGTTAGCAGGTGCAATAAAATTCAACCGTGTGAGAAGGACTCGTGACTTTGATGGACGTGTGAGAGATGTGCCTGATCTGGTAGAGGTTGCCCGGACCATGATCAAGGCTTTCCGCACTGGTGATCTCGGCAAGATGCTATTAGATATAGAATTACTGAACTTAACAAAGGATGACTCTAGAGATAGTTAGCATAAGTTTAAGATTGATGCAGACAGATGACAGAAAGCCATTTGAATACCAATAAAAATCAAATCAACCTATTGATTGATTTGCCATCATAAACAGTTAGTGTTATTAATAAACAAAGTTTAGCGTCAGAGTAAATTTACGCTATAATTGCTATTTAAGTATTAGTCCAAATTCATATTATACAGAGAATAAGCAAACCTACTACCTTCTAGGGGTAAATATTACTCCCATAGTACCATGTACTAGGTTAACCTTGTAAATTCACTCCAACGTTAAACCTTGTTTATTAATAACACTGCTAATGTTTACCGCGTTACCATAAGCCCTGATTGATGTGTCAAAACGAACTGTCACTGTCAACAAACCAACCAGTATTGTCTGTCTGTCCAATGCTATACAAATCCTGATCGGTATGCTTACAGATTACCTGCCAGATGTGACAGATCATTCAGAGCTTTATTTGAACAGATCAATCAGTGCTTCAGTTGCGCCTTTGAGCCGTCAGTCCTTCCTTCCTGATCTTAGTCTGTTGTAAAATTGTATATAGTTTTTGTAAATATACTTAGGTAGTTAAATAAATAAAGATTTAACAATGTTATAAAGCATTTGTCATTAAGAATATTTTCCAGTATACTATTGTGAATGCAAAATTTATCAAATATAATATTTTATATATTTTTTACTGCATGGGATGCAATATTGGCAGTTAGAGTGTAAGAAGTATTTGATGAAATACGACTACGCTTATAACGCTGATACTTGCAGTCTATTAACATAGCCTATTTACGTCCCCGCTGCAGGGGCTCAAGTCTTCATTATGAATGGTAAAGAGGAATGGCCCATACCCTCCACGCTGGTAGTTGGGCCAGCGAGATTGGAGGGTATTAACAACTGCAAATCTAGCTGGGACCGTAGACCGGGCCGGGAATCTGCAAATCTGTCTGAAACACTGAGTAGTAACTCGAGATATGTTTACATGAATCCCTAACATAAAACGAAGCACAATGTGTGCCAAATCTTGATGAATGACAAATATATTTTAACTTCAATAATTTTCCGAACTACTTATAATAACGTCATTATTGCAATTTTACTTTCGGATTATAGGCACTAGCATGAAGACCTTGTAAGTGAAGCTAAGCTCAATAATTTTAAAATTGGTCACTCGTGAGTCAGTGTGAGCAAATGATGTACGATTCTTATTTGGAATAATCATTAAGTGTCCATTTTAATGTTTTTTCATATACTTATAAGCCCGACGAAATATCTATCATAGATTTATTATAATTCTAACTAAGAATGCGAATTATTAAACCAAATGGAACTCTTTATACAAAAAAAGCTGGCTCCAAATAATATCATATCATTTCATAAAAAAAATAGACAACGTCAAAGTTGTGAAGGCATCACGATCACGAGTAATCATTTTCAAACTGATGTAACAAAAAATAAATGGAAAATTACAATAACAAAAAAAATAACTACATGGAAAACTAAACCGGTTAAAAGTAAGTGAACATTCATAGAATGTTTTAAGTAATTAGTTTGATGCACATGCAGCAGTAGATCCCGTCGAGCGCGACGTCAGTAAATCAACAATGAACCCAATACATTACTTAGAAAGTATCGTGACCTCCATGCAACAGTACAGGTGGTTGTTACAAATAGCCACCGATTGCTATCCAATCGCTTTATTATCAAAGATCCATACAGCCTGAACATGCGAGTCCATGAAATAAAACGCTACCATGAGCTCTAATCTTGAGCGAGTACAGTCTGCTACAAAAATCGATAGATCTTCAGAAGGTTCGCAATTAAGCCGAACCCTAGCCACATCAGTTACCGAAGACAGTATTATTTATTCCAGCGAAATAACGCTTACTGATGATGATGACACATTGGGAATGATCAGCACGCCTTGGAGTACAGAGTCTTGGAGCGAAAAGTTCGATATTAACTTCATGATCAGGGATAATACATTATCTTCGTCATTTTCCACATGGACAGGTAGCAGCTTAGACTCTCTATCGACCGAAAGCATTTTGCCGAATTCTTCAACCACCTATGGAATGACCAGCCCAGAAATAAAGACTGAAAGTAATACCACTCTCATGCTACTAAAAAGAGACTCTTCAAGATCCAGTAACGATTTCAAGCTTCTGCCTAAAGGGAAGTTTAGTGCGGAGACGTACAGTTCCTGGACGATAGGATCGTTTTATTATAGCCCTTGTTTACAGAACTTGGAGTCTCACACTGTCAAAGTGAATTATCCGTGGAGTCCTAATACGATCACCTCGACGACAGACATGTGTACGACAAGCGTCTATCCCAGCAGTATAGCATCGCCCACCGTACATAAAATAAGCAAGGAATCGTTCACCACCTCGCCAACCTTTCAAAGCACAGGAGAAAATGGACACATTACACCCCTAAACTACATCGGTTTCACTAGTCGACATGAGGACTGTATACTGGACCAGAGCTTATTGAACGAAACAGCAGTCAAGGGATGTTGACAAAAAAAAAGAAAATAACTTCTAATATTTATTTTTAACAAAATAAATGACTAACCGCTCTATTGCGCAGTCTTATTATACAACCATAAATCCATTCATATAAATCTTATGAGGTATACCTATGTAGACTAAAATTACGCATTTAACATGGCAATGGAAAACGAAAGTATTAAATATAATAAAAAAGATCACCTATAACCCTTACAATGCTAATACATTATATTATTGTTTCGGTACATTAGTGATGCCGATGACAGACTTGTAGTACTTCGGCTCGGAGAGCGAATCGACGAGGAAAGCTCCGAGGTCCCGTTTAGAGATGGTTCGACCAGGAGAAGTGGTGGGGTTCACTTGGACGATGATCTGCCTACTGGGCTCGTCTGTAGAAATAAACGATGTGCGATTAAATATGTCGTACAAAGTATTACCACTATGTTATTATCACTCACAATGAACCACAGGTAATAACGAAACAGTTTATTTATCGATGACGCTTAATAGCGAAACACGTTATGGACGCTGCCATTAACGTCAGATCGTAAATTAAATAAATATTATCATCAAATAGGAATAAATTAATCGGCGAGGTCTGATTGTGCTACTAGTTAGTTCCTGTTAATGGTGTGTTCTAAAGTATGCCTACCAGCAATATGTGGGGGGAAAACGGCGACCCAATCGAGTCCGCTGTCCTTCAACACCTGGTACATTCTCTTGTGGTCTTCATTCAAGTCAACAAATCGAGCCGGCACTTTGTCATCGTCATAAAATAAAAATGCGGATAAGCATACTGAAATCGGTTTCACGTTATTAGCTCTCATCGCGTCAATGATATTCTTGGTGCCTTCGGACATGTCGGAGGTAGGGTCCAGGTTATTGCGAGTGCCGAGGGCTACCACCACGCCGTCCACGCCCTCCACCGCTTCAGCGACGGAATCCGGCTCCAACACATTACCTTCGATTATCTCCACCTTATCTCTCAAGCTCTCGGGAACTTTCGCTGGATCTCGAACGAATGCCCGCACCGACAGACCTGAAACAAAGATAACTTTATCTTGCTAGTATTCTTCGGCGTAGGAGAGTTGTTTTTTTTGCTTATAATTTATTTTAAGAAGCAACTTCAAAATCAAAAGCCTCCTCCAGTTCTATGTTCGATGGATATTTTATTGAGAGTGGGATTGAGAGTGAGATATTGTAAGGCAGATCATAATCATCAATAACTTGCAGTCATACACTGTCCGCACGCAAAAACTTTGCTGTTGAGTTGTGGAGACGCCCATAGGAAGAAGGCCAACCATTAATCTCGACACGCCTTTTGAGTTCTTAAAGCATTTCTTGAATCTCTCGAGTTCGTCATGCTACATGGCTTACGCCCGTCCTCATCCATTACTAAAATACAGGCTAGTAAGTTTTGATTTTGGAACAAGGCATTTGTATTTGAACTGAATTATTCGAGTAGCAATCATATGTTCCGTGTTTATGACCCCCAGACTGTGACAGAAACTTAGTGTTTTATTTTTTACAACTTATGTTTATTTATTCTTAATGGAAATTATTAAAAAATCCACTTTGCTGAGATGGGACTCAAACCCATGACTTGAAAAATTCATCAATCCCGTTAGATCTTAGGTAGCTCAGTGGTTAGAGCAGTCACCCGTATTGCAAAAAGTCAGGGGTTCAAGTCCCATCTCAGATTGCCAGGGACAAAGTGGATTTCTTAAGCATATTTCATTGAGAATATTTTTCAATGCAAAATTGATCAAATATAATAATTATGGATATTTAATTAAATTGACTGACAGCCAGTTGCAGAAACGTCCATTAAAATTTCCATTAGTTTAAAGTGACATTACCCATACAAATTTGACATTCATTAAAGCTTAAAGGCGTCATTAAACCATAATGGACGTTTGTGCAACTGACCGTGAGGAACCTTATTTGTTACCATGGACGTTTATAGAAATTATTTATCAATAAAAAATAAAAGTTTTTCTGCTCTAAAGAACAATTTTGGTTTTACGGGTAACTATTTGTTTGCTTTCCAGCATTGATATATATCCCTTCGCTAACATAACATCATTTTTTTTTTATCACTTTCTAAAATATAGTTGGTGCCATCATGATGGCTATATTTAATTGAATTAAATATTAAATTCAATCCTTAAAAAATCATGTATTATTCATTTCTCATGGAACCCTGCCATAAAGGTACCTCAAGGTACAAACAAAATCCCAATCCTTATCCATAACCTTCTGTTTATTATAGATATAACTCAAATTGCCATTACATACATTGTTATACTTATTACGAAAAATATAATAAATGGAAAAAGTATTACTTTCTTATAAAGTAAACTAAATAAGTAATAAACACAGCAATAATGCAGTTACCGTAACCATAATAATAAGATATGTGATGAAAAAAGTATCTTTTTTTATACTGTAACATGGACTAATAAATTAGAGAATAGATTTAAACATTTCAGTTAAGATAAGATAAAATTGTTAAGGTTTACTAGATCGCATTGGCTATAAGCTGTAATGATCGATGTAAATGTTGTTGTTAATAAATAAATGATATCGAAATAAATAAATAAAATATAATTTGGCTTAATAGTGGGTAAAAATTCAATTCTTTACCAAGGTTACACCATATCAAATAACAGAAATAATAAAATTCATTATAAATGAAGTTTTTGAAGACACTCTACCTTTTTTTACTGCTGTCTCCAAGGCACAGAGGCCAGTCATACCAGTGGAACCGAAAATTACAATTTTCTTCATCTTTTTCAAAAAAAAATATTTTAAACGTGTTTTAAATCTTTACAACTTGAATTAAAACTTGCAAGTAATGTAATAACCGGTTTCAACTTTCGATTAGACTTGAGCAGCTCGCGAGCGAATGATATAAATGTCTCAAGTGAGATAATATGTCATTTCGCTCGCCTATGTTTTAAATACATATTTATCTTCGTAACACGATAGTCGATAACTGAGAGTGAATGAAATATTCCTTTCAAATCTTCTAGTTCGCTCTGAAGTTGTGTCGCGGAGGGATACGGTATTTTATAAACCTAAAAATAAAATTTACTTTCTAAACGCAGCTATGCTAGAAACAACTTTAGAGGGAGTAAATGTGTTCTGCAGTGTTGCCAACAGCCCTAGCCCTAATATCGCCATTTCTCATGAATTAAGTAGCCTAATATCGCCCAATTTCAGTTATAGTAGCCTAAAGTAGCCCAAACACAAAAACATCAATATGAATAAAATAAAATGTAGTTTTTATCAATTTATTTATAATATACGTTCAAAACACAGTGATCAGGAGGCAAAAGCCATCTTCAACACGTTATAATGTACCTAATTAAAATTTACATTTTAAAAACTAATAAACAAATTAACAAAAATTAGAACTAATCTGATTCGTCCTCTGCTAGCAATAATAAGGCATCAACAAGACTTTCACCGACTTCAGAAGTTGTTGATGTGCTAGTACTGGCGCAAGATCCACCGGAGACATACATTTTTCTGCCAGCGTGTAAACTGACCATGTAATTGCTTGGTTCAAAGTTGTTACAACACATACCTCTTACATTCATATGGGTTCGAATTCTAAGAATGGCAATCAACATGGGCAGTTGCATGCGATTCCTTAATTTTGTTTTGATTGTCCCCATTACGCTGAAAATTCTTTCAACGACGGCATTACTCAAAGGTAATGAAAGGCATCGTATCGAAAACTCTGCTAGTTCTTTGAATATCTGGCTTCCACCAGCATTCGTCATTTTTAGCGCTTGTATCCAAAAATTACACTATACACACGCACGCGCGGCCGTATGCCTTTTTACCTTAAAAAAACATGCCCCTAGAGTAGCCTAATTGGCGACCAGTCGCCTTTTAGATTTTTTCGTCGCCAGTTCTCGTTCTGAGTAGCCTAAATGGCGAAAAAGCGCCTACGTTGGCAACACTGGTGTTCTGTGCTTTAGAATGACCTAAAGTTTGGCACAGATTATACGTCAATTCGATACGTAATCTCTCCCGTCTCACACCAATTCGAAACATAACAAACATTCATTAGGTTAAAAAGTTCGTGAAATTTAAAGACATTATTTTTGCCTAATGATAATAAAATATATTTAAAAATCAAGAAGTAAAATGTTTTTCTAGATATGTAGTCTTCGTTTCTAATCAAACGAAACATCGATCGGCGCGTGACATCTGATATTAATAAGTATTTAAAAAAGGTAAATGCATGTAAGAAAACGTAAATATTATAGTAGAAATCTACATATATGTAAATAAAATTTGTAAATAAAATTTGTAAATAGCCATTTATTTTTAAAACATCAACATCATGATCTCAAACTAAAAAAATTAATCTGCGAACGTTTCACTTACAACCGCTTTACTTTATCATGTTCAATAGAATATTTATCTTTTATATCTCGCTCAGAACTTCGAACTGAGCGAAATATAAAAGATACATATCTTCGAGCTAAAAGATGTATATCTCTCTTTTCGCGTGAGTGATATACATTGCGTAAGGCTAGTTTCGATGACGATAAACGGAATGGTTCGCGAGTCACATCAGACTTATCAGATACATTATCTAACAGAAAGATTATTCGACAAGGTCCATAAAATCTAAATTTTATTTTACGTAATCAGGTTTAGATTCTATCAAAGAGAATTTAAACACTACGTTTAAGTATTCGCAAACAAAAATTAAACGAAACGAGTTAGCTGACTTGACTTGAGTAGTTTCGCTGAGGTGTTGAAACGACAAAAAAATTATTAACGTGCTATAGACCAATGATAATTTTTTTACGTGTTAATTTATTAACGTGTTAATGAGAAAGTATTTAAAAAAACGAAAGCACTAAAAAGCACCCCTACTAGATGGCGACTTTAGCAAAAGTTGTTTTTTGTAGATAACGAATGGACCAAGGATAGTAATTTCCGATCCTTTTAACTTTTAACATATTAAAAAAATGAAATTTGAAATGTTCGAAACTTTGATATCAATACAAATACGAAAAATTACAAATGGAACATGAGTTGTTAATTGAGTTTAGAAAACTAATGCACTTTTAAATTTGAAAGAACTCCGGAAAGGATGTCATAGAGAAATCAAGAACGAAATTGTTTTTTTTTTAAATTCTTCCTCATTCAAAGAAGGGTAAGGGCGCTTGTGCACTACACTGAATTTTCATGTATGGCGGTCCGATTTTTTCTGATCCGATATGTCAGGCCATATGTAGGTAATGCGCGCTTGTGCACTGTCAGGAATTTTACCGTCCGGAATTTTACTTTTCTCTATGGGCGCTTGTGCACTACACTGAATTTTCAGGTCCGGCGGTCCGATTTTTTCCGGTCCGGAATGACATGAAAAACTCGGATGAGTAGCTTGTGCACTTGTCCGTTTTTTTCTTGATCGGAGAGGCGCAGTGTAGGGCAGCTCTCTTTGAAGCTACACGTCACTTACGCTAGATACGATGAGATTTTTGGAACATCGGTAATTCCGTTCGAAAACGTAGAAAGGTACCTAAATAATGGTCTGATCGTTTTACATAAACCATAATAAATTATGGCAAGACGAAAACATTTTTTTACTACTATCGGATGACTACTATCAGATGTAAAAACTTATACCCTTACTAATTTAGGAACAGCATTATTCACATACAATAGCTAAAAATATCTGTGACATTAGAATAAAATTACTGATAATGGTCTAGTACTTGATGTTAAAATTTTTAAACGTGCTACTTTTTTTCGAAGTTTTGTAAAAACAACTTTCAGCGATTACAGAGATAGACCAATCGGTGGCGCCATTTCGTAAACAAATCGAAATTAGTGGCGTGTTAGCGGAGAATTATTATGCTAAATGAACTTTACGAAATCAGTTGACTGTATTATATATAGGGATAATTTTATACGCGTGGTGTAGTTTCTTTGAGCAGAAATATTATTAGGAATAATTTTATACGCGTGGTGTAGTTTCTTTGAGCAGAAATATTATTCCCTTAAAATACTTATTTTTTTTTAAATTTATTAATGACACATACATTTAAAATTTTATTAAATACGAAAAAGACATTGAGTGTCACTTAATTACTTTTGTTAGTCTTCTGTTTATTCTTTATTATTACTCCTGTTGTCAAATATTTATCAATACTTATCAATTGTCTAAAAAAATTAGATAATGACAAATTTCCAGGCAAACTTTTATCCCCTATTTTTCGCGATAAAATGTAGCCTATGTCCTTTCTTAAAGTTAAGTCTATTTACTATATTAATTTCCATTTAGATAGGTTCAGTTGTTTATGCGTCTAAGCGTAACAACACTTATTTATCTTACCTTAAGCTATCGATACTTTTAATACGATTCTAAAATCTAGCTAAGTATCGATACTAGAACCATACGCTGATCAAAATAGAACTATACTGAGTTTGCCAAAGCATATGCAGTGATATATACCAACTATATTAAATCATCATATAAAATATAGCATTTTATAATCAACAATAAATATCGATTATAAGTTTATTGGAAATTAACAATATTGCCAAAATAAATATCGATTCAAATCGATTATTTTTTCCAAGCCTATTCCTTATGAATTTTCCGGATCGCGGACACAGCAGTGCACAAGCGTAAACACGTTTTTCATTGCCGCCATCACGGACCTGAAAAAACCGGTCCGGAATAGAGAAAAGTAAAATTCCGGACGGTAAAATTCCTGACAGTGCACAAGCGCGCATTACCTACATATGGCCTGACATATCGGACCTGAAAAATTCGGACCGCCGGACATGAAAATTCAGTGTAGTGCACAAGCGCCCTATTCCGGACCGGTTTTTTCAGGTCCGTGATGGCGGCAATGAAAAACGTGTTTACGCTTGTGCACTGCTGTGTCCGAGATCCGGAAAATTCATAAAAATTCATAGGGAAAAAGTAATCGATTTGTATCGATATTTATTTCGACAATATTGTTAATTTCCAATAAACTTATAATCGATATTTATTGTTGATTATAAAATGCTATATTTTATATGATGATTCAATATAGTTGGAATATAACACTGCATATGCTTTGGCAAACTCGGTATAGTTCTAATTTGTTCAGCATATGGTTCTAGTATCGATAATTAGCTAGATTTTAGAATCTTATTAAAAATATCGATAGCTTAAGTAAGATAAATAAGTGTTGTTACGTTTAGACAACTGAACCCATCTAAATGTAAATTAATATAGTAAATAGACTTAACTTTAAGAAAGGACATTCTAGGCATCATTTTATCGCGAAAAATAGGGGATGAAAGTTTGCCTGGTTGTCATTATCAAATTTTTTTAAATAATTGATAAGTATAGATAAATATTTGACAACAGAAGTAATAATAAAGAATAAACAGAAGATTAACATAACTTATTAAGTGACACTCAATGTCTTTTTCGCATTTAATAAAATTTTAAATGTATGTTTGTGTCATTAATAAATTTTGAAAAAATAAGTATTCTAAGGGAATAATATTTCTGCTCAAAGAAACTACACCACGCGTATAAAATTATGCCTATATATAATACAGTCAACTGATCTCGTAAAGTTCATTAAGCATAATATTTCTCCGCTTACATGGCACTAATTTCGATTTGCTTACGAAATGGCGCCACCGAATGGCGCCATCATCTATCTCTGTAATCGCTGAAAGTTGTTTTTACAAAACTTCGAAAAAAAATAGCAGATTTAAAAATTTAAACATCAAGTTCTAGACCATTATCAGTAATTTTATTCTAATGTCAGATACTTTTAGCTATTGTATGTGAATAATGTTGTTCCTAAATTAGTAAGGGTATAAGTTTTTACATCTGAAAGTAGTCATCCGATAGTAGTAAAAAAAATGCTTTCGTCTTGCCATAATTTATTATGGTTTATGTAAAACGATCAGATTATTATTTAGGTACCTTTCTACGTCTTCGAATGGAATTACCAACGTTCCAAAAATCTCACCGTACCTAGCGTAAGTGACGTGTAGCTTCAAAGAGAGCTGCCCTACACTGCGCCGCTCCGATCAGGAAAAAACGGACAAGTGCACAAGCTACTCATCCGAGTTTTTCATGTCATTCTGGACCGGAAAAAATCGGACCGCCGGACCTGAAAATTCAGTGTAGTGCACAAGCGCCCTAAGGATGCGTGAAGACTCGTTAAATTTTGTAGCACGCTAAACATTGTAACACATTCATTATTTTCTGTTGTACGTTAAATATACTCGGTGGAACAGAACGACCGACACTCCCGAGGTTCCTAGAGAGTACTATTTATCTTTAATATGATGTAAAAAAATATATATGCCTAGGTCAAATAGTTTCGGAGATATTAAATTTCAAAGTTTTTGGAAAAAAATGAGTGTTTCAACCCTGAGTCAGCTGTTTTTGGGACGTACTAAGGAAAAGTTTTTAATCGGTCATTGACTTTTTCATTTCTAAAAACGAAATAAACTAGTTGGTGATTTATAAGACTGCTTCCATGTAAATAATACCAGACAATCAATAAACTAGACAGTCAAAATGCTTAAATCAATTTACAGACTAACAGCTGGCGTCTGATTTGAAAAAAGTAGATAATCTCTACTGCTTATTCTAAATAACCTAAGTTTTTTTTTAATTTCATAAGTCAAATAGTCCTAGTTTTATCAAACTGCTATCAACTGATCATCAAAAAACTAAAATCGGAAACGAAAACCAAGTGATGTTAATTTGAGACGTTTAACTTTAAATTCTCAATTCAGAAACCGACTGTAAAATTTTCTAAATTATTGTCGAGAGATCAGTCTAACATTAACCTATGTTATTTTAAAAGAGCAGTTCTCAAAAAAATTGTTTGCATGGGGTAATACTCCTTTTAAACGGGATCGTTAATTAAACTCGATAAACTCACAAATCTTCCAGTCTTCACAAATCATTAACACAAATCAACTTTGTTTTAAAAACATTGAGGAATTTGTTATTAAAATAGCATTTATAAAGAACATTAAAAAAAGCGTGATATCAAAAGCCGAATAAAAATGTGAACCGAATTCGTCCCTCAATATCAAAGGCTTCATTATTCTGTCGGTATTTCCCGGCCGATCAGTCGCCGCCGACCTTTTGCGCTGTGTTGTTGCGCATCGCCGCCGATGCACCGCTGCGAAGCGTCTTTTTTGTCGATTTTTGTTTTGTTCTAGTGCATTTTCAATTGAATTTTTGAATTTTAATAAGTTACTACAGTGTTCGTCTTGAGTGTTAAGTGTAGTTTAGTAAAGATTGTGTTTAGTTTTGTGTGAAATGTGATGTGTTTTGCGCATGCATGTACCGGCATGCAAAAGAGCGTGCTTAGCTCAGTCTTCAGAGAGGAAATGGACATTTTCAGCATCGACTATCATCAAGATATCGGTAAATAATTAAATTAAATTAATGTATTTCGCGGTCCATTGTTATCTGCGCACAATCGATAAACGCATGCGCGTTATGGGGCTCACAACACATAGAAATTAAAAAATTTTTTACTCCATTTTTACACCTTCTTTATTTTGAAATATTTGTCAAATAAAATGATGTTTACATGTAACCTGACTTGAAACTTTCGGCTGTGTCCGTCATTTATGTGCTATATTAAACAATAACTCATTATTATTTAGTCTATGTAGTTCGAAATAAAAAAGGGCTTTGGACTGTCTGTAATTCAATTATAGGGGTATTTAAAAGTTCATTGATTTTATGTACAAGAATAGACTATGCACATTTGCTATCATATATTTTATTTTTATATAATTGTTTTTTTACTCACAATATAATTGTTTTAAACAACCGTTTATAATCTATATACACACACAAACTTATTAAAAAATACACAGAATAACACATAATTACCCTTCTAATCACAGAGGATAAGATCGCGCGTAATAATTACCTACTTAGCGTGCTCCGATCATCTTCAATAACACGTCTGCCAACGATAGCGCTCACATTATTGTTTTGCGGCACTCACGCGTTAACTGCGCGGCTGGCCGCGGTCTAGTTTCGTTCGTTCGTCTGGTCGTTTCGTAATCGTTTTGGAATTTCACACGAGAATCGTGTTAGCGCGTGAAATTCTTAGCGCCTTCGCGTATACCTACTTAGCAGTGTTAATCGTTAAGAGTGAAAAGCGTGTTAATTAACAAGCTGGACGCTAATTTAACCATTGATAAAATTGGCGAATAAGAAAGAGTTGTTATTCGCCAATTTTAACCGTAAATAGTGACGTACCAATCAAAGTAGATAACAGATTTTATCGATTATAATATGAGATATCTGTATGTTTGTGTGTCGTGCGCACATATTTTTTTTTTGTTTGATAGAAATTACTTTTCCATTTTGAAATATGAATAACTCCAGAAACAAGATTATACAAAAAGATTCAATTATTTGTCTTTACTGATAATTTTGTGCTCAAGCAGGTCGCAGGAAATACATTTTTATTGTAACTTAATTGCTGTTGGGTCATTATGAAAAGCCATAATTAACATCAATCAGAAAGTTCAGAAAAACGTAGATGTACTTAAATTAGGGATGATCGATATTCATCGATGTCTAATAAACATTGATGTTTTAACTTCGATAACATCGGCATATCGATGTTTTCTAGCCAAACATCGATGTTTACGAACACAAAATATTAATATATCCTTAGGATCATCTAACATGCTATACCTGTACTAGATGCTCTCGATTAGATGATTTTTCCTAAAATTTTCGATTAATACAACGAATTGATATGGTTTTCTAAGTAATGTGAATCGAATGACGTTATTCTACAAAAATAATAATTACAATATGAAATGGAAAAAATTGAAAATTTTAGGGGTAACTTTGTTATTTGGGTCCAAAGAGAAAATTTTATAAATCACGTATCAGATTAGAGTAACAGAATCCTTACAAATATGACGTTATTTTATAATTTTGTAAATCGAAACAATGCATCACATGCCTAATTTTGTCAATGTCAAAAACGGATTATATTGACACTTGATATAACCTCAAAAATCTCATGTGTTGTGTATTTAGTTTTACTGTGTCCTTGGTACTAAAAGAGAAAACATTTTTTTAGATTATTTTAAAGCCAAAAACAGACATGGCAGATACTGAAGACTATTTCCCTCGCGGTGGAAAAAAGCCCTCTACAACATATTTCAAACAAAGTGGAAATGTTAGTGAACAAATATTTTTAGTCTCAACTTCATCAGAAGAATTGAGTTATTGTTTTGCTTTTATTTGTAGTTTTTGGGGGCTGCTGAGAAATCGGAAAAGAAAAAGAAGAAGCAGAAAAAGAAATCAGATGCCGATGATGGATATTTATCTGATGATAACTTCAAAAATATTAACAAATCTTTCAAAAGTTGTGCTTCGAGGTTAAGTTTAAAGGTATAACATGCTATTTAATTCTATAAAAAAATCTTATTTACTATTTAAGTAATTAGCAGTGGCATAACTAGAGGGTGGCAAGTTAGTAAAATGCCACAGGCCCCCAGTTGGAAGAAGCACCTAGTCAGAGGAGAATTTTGACTCCTTTTGGCTCATATTTTCATAAAGTAATATTAAAAAGTGTTGATTTTTTAAAAATAATTTGTATATAGGAATACAATAATGACATTTTTAACTAAATTTAACAGAAATCAAAGTATAAATTTACTAAATACTATAATTTTAGGTTATATTTCCATTATAAGCACTGGCACCAGTGTTCAAAGCAGAAGCTTAGTAGAAGCAAATTGAATGACCAAACATAAAACACTTACTGCTGATATGTTAATTTGGCAGTACCCAACACATAAATATTTTAAAACATTTCTTAATGATCTAATCTTCAAAATCAGTGGTGAGCTTAGAACTTACTTTATGAGAAATAACAATAATTATAACATGTTTAGTTGATCTATTAGGAAGTTTCTTAATTTAGTAAAAATAAATTGTCTATAAGTGCATTTTCCCTTTAGAGGTTCCTTCCCTCTCCTTCCATGGTCTGCAATGAGACCTAATTTAGTACTTTATTATTACTAAATAATTATGGTAATATTTATTTCTGTTTTAGACAATAAAGCAGGGAGTTGTGATATTAGGGAGAGTGAAATATGTGCAAGAAACCAAGCTGACTGTATGTTTACCAGGCAATATGTTGGGTGCAGTGATGGCCTGCCATGTGTCTGAGACATACAACAAAATGTTGGAGGCTTATGTCAATGATGAGGTATAATCTTACTATTACAAAAAGGAAGTTTTAATTTATAGCTCTTTGTATATATAATGAACTTATGACTATAGTTATTATGATGCTAAGTAAGATTCATATAATTATTGCATATAAATTAATCATATTTATAAAAATAATATTTTTGTAAATTATTTTTTTTACCCAATTTTGCTGTAAAAATTTTGCTTGAATAATTTAGGTCATACTACTATAGACCATTAGTTGAAAGTTGGTTTGAAGAATATATATAAGCCAACTGTCAAGCTTGTAACTTCAGTTGTACTATGTATTGACATATGACACTGATCAGTCATATGGTCTGTGCAGTACTGAACATTTTCAGTAAATTTCCATCACATGTTGGTATTCGTACACAGTGCATATATGCACACATACTTTTTTCCCAGTAATGTAAGGTTATATGAAATCACAAATAAATGACAAACAACTAACATTTGCCTCAATTGTTGGTTCAGTGCTGTAACCGGCCTTAGCCTTTCCACTGCTTATATTCATATGCAATTATGCATATGCAATTAACTATTCATTTACCAATAGACAGAGAAGATTAAAGAGCTGCCAGAGATGTTCCACCCGGGTCAATATGTTATTGTGAAAGTGCTGGAGGTGGAAGGTTCTAAGCTGATGCTATCCATGATGCCACAGCATATTTACAGTGGTAGAACACACACTGATTTACAAAAAGGTAACTGATTAGTTATTTCATCAAGTATTTCAACTATAACACGCGCTCCTCTATCTTGTTCTATCTAAAAAGAAAACCTTTATCTCAACAATGGTTACATAAAAAGGCTCATTTATCTAAAAGGGTGGTCCTTGTTTTATTATTCTGAGATGTAAGACTTAAGACATAGTTAAATTAGATTATAGTATAACTGTACTTGATGCAAACGCTGAACTTGAAAGCAACTTAAATCATGACAACATTTGCACTTTTATTTATCATCTGATGAATGTTTGCAGTCAACTACATAAATAATATATAATAATACATTCCTTTATTATATATCAAATATGGTTTTAGGTGAAATTTTACAAGCAGCAGTGTCTTCAGAGGAAGACCATGGATATGTGATGGACATTGGAATTCCTAACACTAGACCATTCTTGCCAAAGAAAAACACTAATCCTGAAATTGAACTAGGTAAATGAATTGACCATCCTAATTACCCTCAGCTTAGCTCATGTTGCTATTATATTTGTGATTTCCTTTATGTATTTTTTTCTCAGGTAAAGTATTAAGCATACTAAATAAAATGTTCAAGGGGGACCCTTGGTCACAGACCTACTATTTTAATTATAATTTTATTTATGTCTATTTATATTAACCTCTTATATTTTCACGCGCACTATCCATAAGGGTGTTGATTGACATTGCTTGTCCTTGTTTGTCTTTAGTCTTATGTGAATATGATCCTGTAAAGGGTGTTAAACATCATATCATACAAACGCGATGAAACCGTTTAAAAAGTTATCTCATTTATATCTTTTTAGTTAGACAAATTACTAGATTGGTTCAGAAAGTCAAACAAAAAGTCCACATTTTTAAACTTTATCATTGTGTTATTTTTATTAGTATTTTTGGTAATGATAATCATTAAGCCCTTTAATTTCATATCAATATTATAGTTTAACCTGTTGAACAAAAAAATATATTTTAAGTATAATGGCGTCGCACAGCCGCCATATTTATATTTTTTTACGTTGCCTATCTAAGAACACTTGTGCTACTTAAACAAATCTAACTGTACCTCATTTATCTTAATCCGTTCATCGGTTTCGTTCAGATACGCGCGCAAAACATAACCCTTCCATTGCAAACAGGTAAAGAGGGTCACATGGTATAGGAACATGAATGTTATATATGAATGTTGCCTGTAGAGGCGGGCATGGTGACGTGGTGTTGCATCAAGTCCCTCACTCAGTCCTCGGACTCGTGTATAGTGAAGTTGAGCGGTGAACTGAGCGCGCTACAGAGCGCCGCGCCGCCGCCGCCGCCGCGACAGAAGCCCGCGCTACTGATGCCCGCCACGACCGTCTACTTCACCGTCGACCAGGTAACTACACTCGACAACACATATTATTGTAATATTGGTTGTATACATTGTAAACCATAGTCATTGGTTATTTTGATTTTCAACGTACGACAATTATCACAGCTGGGCATTAACTCGTTAATGCGTTAATTAACGAAGTTAAAATTTCGACTAACGGATTAACTTTTAAGTTAACTTTAAAAAATGTTAACGGACTCATTAATTTCCGTTAACTTACGCTAAGTCCGTTAATCGTTATACCAGTACCTATTATTTACCAAGCACCTTGCCACAACGACGATGATGAGAAAGAAGACTTTTTCAATTCTGTCACTCAGTCTAAAGTAAACTCTGACTCTTAGTCATAGATCTTTAAAAATTTAAGCTTAAAAAATGTGGCTTGACATGAGCTCAATCGACGCTTTCAACGATGCAGCATTCCTTGGAGAACAGATTATTATATTTTAACGCCGAAACGAACCTCTCAGACGAGAACTTCAACAAATTAATGTTTATGAAGGGCAATATTCATATTTTTGAGTTTTTGTTATTGACCAGTTAACTTCCAGAACGCAAACCAACAGTTCTTATGAGCATATCATTATCATGGTGTTATGATAAAAATGCATTTTTTGTCATATGTTAACGGATTAACAATCAACATTAACTTGCGTTAAATCTTGCGACATGTAACGCTTTAACTTATAACGAAGTTAACTTTTTTAGTAACGGATTAGCGATTTACGAAGTTAATTATTTGATTAACGGTGCCCAGCTTTCACAGTTATTATAGAATAACGATAGGGTCTTGGATTATTTTTCAAGTGTCTAATTAGATTTTTTATTTTCATTATTATATTTTTTTTTTTATATTTTTTTTATTTTTTTTTTTATTTTTTTTTTTTTTATTTATTTATCTATCTACAATCAGCCCAGCAGCTATAATCAGATTTTTTGACATTTATTAATGACAATTTGGGTTATTCACATCCTGCGATGTGTCACCTCATATACAAAAGTTTAAACAGATGTTTACAGCGTAGCTATTCTCTTTCTTTTTAGCCGGTAAGCAGATGCTTTATTATCTAACAGCATTACAGCAAGCTGGTTTCTATGATGCTGTAGCCTTTGTTTATAGGCCATACAAGACCTTTCTATATCTTCCTTGACGGTTGGAATCTGTAAGTATTCATGTACTTCAGTGTTCATTGTGAACCATATTGCACTGCTTAGTGTTTTTAGGGCTTTATTTTGAAAGCGTTGCAGTATTTCTATGTTGGAGTGACTTGCAGATCCCCAGAGCTCTATACCATATGTCCATATAGGTTTTATTATGGATTTATAAATTATGATTTTATTCTCCAGACTAAGTGTAGATCTCCGGCCCACCAGCCAATACATCTCCATAAATTTTCTGTTAGCCTGCTCTCTTTTATTTTTTATGTGTTCGCGCCAAGTGAGCCTTCTGTCCAAGTGCATACCTAGATACTTGACCGTGTTTTGCTGTGGTAAAATACTTCCACCAAATGTCACTGGAGGACAGCTATCTCTTTTTAAAGTGAAAGTTATGTGCATAGATTTTGTGACACTAGTTTTGATTCTCCACTTTCTTAACCACGATTCTATAACATTAAGTTGTCTTTGAAGTTTCAGCGATGCAGTTATAGGACATCTATCACAAGACAAAACAGCGGTATCGTCTGCATAAGTTGCGGTGATGACTTGATTGGAAGTAGGCAGATCAGCAGTGTATACTGTATATAATATAGGCCCGAGAACAGATCCCTGCGGTACTCCAGCTTCTATTTGATGGCATTGGGACAGACAGTCTCCGTACTTTACCTGGAACAATCGGTCTTGTAGGTAAGACTTGAGGAGCATGTATGCAGTATGTGGCAAGGAAATCTTCAATTTACATAAGAGACCCTTGTGCCACACTCGGTCGAACGCCTGTTGAATGTCAAGGAAGACAGCCGAGCAGTATTCCTTCCTTTCCAGAGATTGACGTATTGTGTGGGCCACCCTGTGTATTTGCTCAGTCGTTCCATGTTGTTGTCTGAAACCGAACTGGTGGTCTGGTATTGTATTTCGTTCTTCAAGTATAGGAAGCAATCGCTTCAGTAGCAACTTCTCGAACAGTTTGGATAACAGGGGTAAAAGGCTTATAGGTCTGTATGAGGTAATTTCTGTAGCCGGTTTGCCTGGCTTTCCGATCATATTTATGATTGAAATTTTCCACATAAGGGGGAAATAATGTAATCTGAGGATTGCATTGTAAAGGATTGTTATGAGAACGATTCCCTTCCTTGGCAGACGATTCAATATCTCTGACGTGATTAAATCAAATCCTGGGGCCTTTTTCTTTTTTAATTGTTTGATACTATTTCTGATATCAAAAGGAGTAAATAGCCGTAACGGCAGGGACATCTGCTGATCGCTATCAAGAATGTCGTCGAATTCCTTCTCTGGAAACATTATGTCAGGCTCATTTGGTTTAAAAACTTCTTCAAGGTTTTGAGCAAATAGTTCTGCTTTTTCTACAGGTTTCCTAGCCCAGTTACCATCTGGTTGTCTTAATGGAGGTATGTGTTCTTTTGGCCTTTTTAGTGATTTCGTTATTTTCCAGAGTGAGTAGTCGTCTCTTTTAAAAGGTGATAAAGTTTTTAGTTTATCTTGAAGTGTTTGATTTTCATTTTCTTTGATTATTCTTTTCAGATCTTTTTGTGCTTTATTAAACGCTTTTTTATCATGCATATTCCTGCTAGTTTGCCATTGTCTTCTCAATCTTCGCTTTACAGTTATCATATTTCGTATTTCCAGCGTAAAGTCATATTTTTGTGGGCTGTACTCAATATGCGGAGTAGATAACCAGGCAGCTACTTGAATAAGATTAGTAGTATACCAGGCAGCATTTTCAATGTCCTCCTCAGTTTTCAACGGCATATGTAGATCTGCATTTTCCTGTATGTATTCCTGGAAAGACCTCCAGTCTGTTTTGCTATTGTACAATTTTTCATTAGTATCTTTCCATATTACCGTGGTGCTCAGTGTACATATAACTGATGTATGATCGGAAGAACCATCCAGACATGACTCAACTTTTGTGTATAAATCTGACATTCCATTGGTGATGAAGAAGTCAACAAGATCGGGTGTTTTATTTGGATCTGATGGCCAGTAAGTTGGTTCCCCCGATGACAAGGCGTTTAGTGAGTTTGTATCTATAGCCTTTTTTAGTTCCCTACCTCTAGTTGTGGTCAGCCTAGAACCCCAGAAAGTATTTTTGGAGTTCCAATCTCCTCCAGCAATGAATCTGGCACCAAGAGTTTGGAAGAAGTTATTAAACATTTGTTCATTGATGCGATGTCTAGGTGGGCAATACAGCGCGGCGACTACAAGCGGACCCTGCCAGTCATCGACTGATACTATTGCAGCCTGGAGAAAAGATTGCTTGAAATTTGGAAGAGCATGCTGTTTAATATTTTCCTTTATTATAACTGCAGCACCAGCATGTGATGTTCCGTCCGGATGATTGGTGTAGTAAATATTGTAACCCTTAATTTTGATGATTTTCTCATCAGTCATGTGTGATTCTGATAGTAAAAGGATATCTATATTATTGAAATTAATGAATAATTCTACTTCTTGCTTATTAGGAGACAAGCCATTGATATTCCATGTTGCTATGCGAAGGAACTTCATTTTTTACCTTGGGCTATTATTGTCGTTAGAAGCCCCATTAGGGTACTTAATTGTTGTACGAGAAGATCTATTTTCTCTGATTGTTTTATGATTATTTGCTCTAATGAGCTTCATTATTATATTAGATTAATTTTGCATTCACAATGTTATATTGGATAAAATTCTTAATGAAATGCTTAAAAACCCCACCAGCCCAAGGTACTCTGAGATGGGACTCGAACCCACGACCTTTTGCAATCCGAGCGATTGTTCCAAGATAGCATTGTGAATGCTAAATTCATCAAATAAATTTTCATGTTAATCGAAATTTTAAAATATGGATTTTGATAATGACAATTTTAAGCATTTTTCATTAAGTTTTTTTTTTTCACTTTTGAATATGACGCTAAACCGCTACCATTCTGATACTATAAGCTGCCAGATGAAATAGACAAATTCCCCGAACACACCTCATATCTCATATCATATGTTATCATTGTATATCCACATCAACCAACGGTTGACTAACAGATAATTTCCAAGGCATTAAGCCCACCCTTGTACATTTGTGCAATAAATATTAAATAAATAAAAATACAGTAAATGTTAAAAATATGTTTTAGATTATCTCTAAAACTCATTGCATGGCGCTAAGTTCGTCGTTCGCCAAGTCGTGTACAGAGAGCCCAAGCCCATTACATTGCGTGGAACTAAACAATATTATTTGTTTTAGCCTTTAGATAACGGCATCGAGGGTCACGTGTTCGGTGACACAACCGCGTACATACAGCGGCAACATGTCGACAAGATCAAAGGAAAGAGACCGGCGCTCGGACAGAAGGTATCACTCGTACCAATTGACGTGGCACACGAACGGTCTGTTCTATTTGTCCTCCAACGGAAATTCGGAATATTTAGGAACGTTTTTTAAAAACATTATCTCCATGAAGATTATTCATGCATCAGTGACAGGTTTCATCTGATTGTGTAATATTAAAATCTATCACAATCATACATATACCGGTTGCGATAGGTAGTTATTTATGGAATAGGGAATATGCGTCTGATTCAAAAAAGGGTTAAATATATTTTATTACAATCGTTATTGCTTTAGAATAAAGTCTGTCTAAATATTTTTCAACATTAGTTCGTTTTCGTCTTGAAAATAATTATTAAAAAGTGCAAAATAAACGCGGTAACTACAAAATATTTAAACGCCATGCTACTTGTCAGAGCGGATGTGACGAAAATGTACACGTATAGGGATGTCGTTGTTACAAAAAGTTAACATCGATGCGATAACATCAATGTATTATGTCGCAAAATAACAACTGATTACAATTTAAATGATGTTTTAGGCTTTTATTTTTATTTCACCAATATGGTAAATTATATGATTTATGAAAAAAGTCTATTATACTTTAAAAAATCGATTAGTCGTTAATCGATTATGGTAATTGAATAATAATCAATCACCCAAAATCCATATTGATTTAAAATGTCATATCTCTTGTACTTTGACGTCACGACGAGCGCGCCAAAAATTTTTAACTGCTTAAAAAGTTTAAACTGCTCGTGGCTATTACATATTTTCATCAATTATTAATGTTTCAAAATTTTAGTTTTTCGGTGCCGGGTATTTTTTTACAGTTACATATTGGTGTAAATTATCATATAAAAACATTTTCCAAAAATGTGCATATTCCCTATCGTGTAACTTTTGAATTTACAACTGCTTTAAGAACGAATGGTGATTTGAATGATATAAATGTCATAGACACTTCGTTTTGTTCGACATTTCCCAATAGCTATTAAAGATAATATCCTTTAAGTATAACGTCGCGATCACAATTACTATTACATGTCAATAGTTGTAACGTGAAGTTCGTGAATTTCTTTCAAATTCAAAGTACTTGTGGTAGATTTTAATATGAAACAATTAGACCACGGGTCCTACAACTGTTGCATAATCAATTATTTATCGAAGAATGCGTTTATTTGGAATCGTATTAGCATTTCGAAAGCAGACGAAATTTTGTTTTCGGAGAAATAGTATAGTCCTTTAAGGTGTCATATTTATTCGTATGAGTAGCATGCGCCATTATGTTAACACGTAATATATTCGAAGTAGTCCTTTGAATAAATAAAAACCTCCTGAAGCCCAGTTCGGGCTCCTCAATGGATTCACTCGTGTAGAGTGAACGGACGTGTTATAGACATCTTAAGTGTGGATAGTGATTCAGTGGTTCTCAACATTTTAGTTTAATATGAAATAATATAAATGTAAATAATAATGTTATAGTAATTTTAATTTATTTTCCACACAAATACAGCAAAATTACATGTTATCGACAAAACAAAAAAATAACACAAAAATCGTTAAGTTAACAGAGCCATCCACTGTTAGACTCTAGTACGGATAAGTGATGGTAAACTCTATTATATTCAATCGTGCTAAACTAATAAATGTGTTTTCCCGAGCATGCTGGAACTTAAATATTTTCTTTTTCTTATATTTTGTAAAAGTTGCTGAACTCTGAAATCGCAAACTGACCACGCCGACCAATACACCGCCGAACTCTTTAATCGTTTTTTTCTTTCCTTTTGTTTTTTGATTACACTTTCATAAGTGTATTTCACGTTATTTTCACAGATGGTAAACAATTTTCTTATTTTTTGTTTGTAGGGCATATGTTAATGTTGCTCAAATTTAGTTTAATTTAAATTTTCATTCACTTCTTTTTTAATATGAGCCTTAAAAATGCATCGAAACACATCGACAGTTTGTTTTTATTTTTCGAATAAAATAAAGTTATAGAAACATACACTATGTTTACCTTATTATTATTTGTGAACAGATCAAAGCGCGAGTTTTGTACGTGATGCCTACACGTAATACGCCGTTCCTAACTATGAAGGACATATTCGAGAAGTCCCGCCCCGACCTGGAGACGGAACAGTTACTGAAGGAGGGAGACATCATCGATGACGCTAAGGTGATAATGCAGTTATTTTTCTTTTTTCTATTATATAAGTCCAATATTCGTGATTTAATGAAATAAAGATGACATGACATGTTTATTTAAACAAAATATTCTAATGAAAAATGCTTAAAAAATCCACTTTGTCTCTTTGACACCGAGATGGGAATCGAACCAAAATCTTTCGCGATCCGGGCGACAGCTCTAACCACTGAGCTACCTAGGACCTAACAGGACTGACGACTGTTTCACAATGTGTTTTATATTAGTAATTTTGTCATTGTGTGAAATGTTGGAGAGAGGCCAACTGTAGAAAAACTGCAGGGATTGTGGGATAATGTAGCTTACGTTTCTATTTTCCTTTATAAATTGTTTGGAAGTCGCCGTCAGATGATGACGTCATAACTTCGAAACTATATCCAAAATTAGTCGCTCCGTTCGTAGACTCGTTAGCTCAGTAGGTAAGAGCGCCGATATAGGTTTCCTACTTGATCATCGGAGGGCGGAGGTTCAAATCCTTCACGAGTCAGTGATATTTTTGTGTTGAATTTTTTTGTCTCCAACTTTTTTGTCCCCTCATCAAAATTCGAATTCAGTTAAGATTTGAGGCGCTATTCGCTCATCAAATCTGCGTATATGATCTTTCTTAGACGGTTCGATCAATGGTTTGTGTGAATCTATGCAGAAATTTAGATGCACCGAAAGCAACATTTACTAATGAGTAGGGTAAGATAAAAGATCTTAAGAGTAGGTACAAAAAAACCTTTAAATTTTTTAAATCCTGTGTATCAAAAGCTAAAGCTAGATATTTAATTTAAAACAATAATGTTTTTTTATAATTTTTGTCTTTGGACGGTAGGTATGTAATACAATGTAGGTATTATAAAATTATTCATATTGTTTGAAAACGTATTTTAGAGCTTGCCTATATTCAAATATCTAATTTGGTGCAAAATAATAGAATCAAACTAAAGACATATTTACGAATTAGCGCCCAATGTCAAAGCTCCTTTTAGTTGATATTTTTGTGTATGAATCGCGAGTATGGACCAGGACAAGGTCGCGACGTCACAGCAGGTGATGACGTCATCTCTTCAATACCGTATCGTAAATAGGTCGCTCCGTTCGTAGACTCGTTAGCTCAGTAGGTAAGAGCGCCGATATAGGTTTCCTACTTGATCATCGGAGGGCGGAGGTTCAAATCCTTCACGAGTCAGTGACATTTTTGTGATTACCATTTTTTTATTCAGAGCAAATGTTATTTATTAGCCGGTTGTTGTTACTTCGTTAATAATTATAAAATCAAAAAAATTATAATATAATATTATACACTTGATATGGCTTCGCTTTGTTATGGTTGTCTGAATGTTCCTGTGAGATTTTCAGGTCGGAAAATAAAATTTGATAATATTAATTGCGTTATATCCTGTGACGAGAGCTGAGCCGACGACGAATCGTTTAACCCCTTCTAAATTGCGGAATGCATTAGTTAATTCAGTTTTATCAAAAATTCTCATACATTTACGTATAGTTATCTGTACCTGAAGATTAAAATCAATATATACCTCTATAGTCTAGTTCAGGGGTTCCCAAACTTATTTTGTCTACTTGCCCACTTTGAGAATAAATATTTTTTTAAGGCCCCCATTTTTTCACCTTCTTAGAAACCACTAGTTATAGTTGTTCAAATTAAATTATAAGCTATATTAGCGTAGATTAAACATTAATTTTAAACGAGACTTTTACTAGAACTCGCTAGAGTTAACTTGAAACCTGAGTGCAGTAGGTAATACACAACGGCTCTCAGGTCTCAAGTTAACGCTTAGGGCTACACCTGCCAATGAAAATGATTATTGAAACACAACTTAATAATAGTATTCAAGCAGAGTATTTTTTATTGAAAATAAACACAATTGCTTCTTATATAAAAACTAATGTGAAGGATGAATCTGATGCTGTTTAATAAGTCTGTTGATGATATCAAGTTCCAATTTACTCAAGAACAGTCGCAAGTCGCCACGTTCGGTAACATGCAAACGATTTCTTTTTTAAGTAAGCGGTGTTGCCACAGCACTAAATCCCCGTTCACACAAATATGACGATGGGAATACTATCAAGAATCGTGATTGACCATAATTCAGGATACAATTGCGGGATTTTTGTTGCCAAAATTCTTGGTAACCATTTTTGAACTTGATTTTAATTTCCTCGTTTGTTGTCAATTCTATAATTTCTTCTTCCAGCTGAGGTGACATTCCTGTGTTGACATTGGAAAACGGATAAAACACCGAGTCTGGTATTTCCAAGTTCAAAATGTTCTAATTTTCCAAATGGCAAATAAATTGTCGTTACTGCAGGATTTAGATAAATTCGGAAAATTGTGAAACTCACGTCTGCCCATATTGTTTTTGTCTAGAAGCAGTTTGGCTGCGAAAGCAACAACGACGTTGCAACGTCACAGCAGGTGCTGACGTCATCTCTTCAATACCGTATCGTAAATAGGTCGCTCCGTTTGTAGACTCGTTAGCTCAGTAGGTAAGAGCGCCGATATAGGTTTCCTACTTAATCATCGGAGGGCGGAGGTTCAAATCCTTCACGAGTCAGTGATATTTTTGTGATTTCTTTGTTTTTTACTCGTTCATTTTTTTATAAGTTCTGAATTTTCATTGTTTTTGTTATCACCTCGCAACCTTTAAACCTTCCCTGGACTACGACAAACATTTTAAAACCAAAATCAACTAAATCGACCCCGCCTTACTCGAGTTTTAGCGAGACAAACGAACGGCAATTGATTTTCATAATATAAGATTTAAAAGTTTTATATCTCGTAATTGTTCAACTTTTACGAACCTGTATTCTTTTTAATCAATTGCGGTTCATTTCATAAAATACTTTATTTCACGCAGATTAAATTTCATATTATAAAGATAACGATAAAATAGGTACCTTTTTTTTAATAAACGCTGCTAATGCTATATTGACAAATATTCTTAATGAAAAGTACTTAAAAAATCCACTTGGTGCCTGGCACCCTGAGATGGGATTCGAACCCATGACCTTTCTCCATTCATTATAACATTAGAGAAAAGAGGATCACAGAAGCAGCAGTGAAGAACATTTTATTTACAAGATAAAAAAATTATATATAATAGTTTTGCCGGAACTTTGAACGTTAGGTAGTCCGAAAGAGCTGGGCAATTTTCAATTTTCTCGGGGTTGCGATGCGACCCCTACATGGAACTAAAGCTATCTATCTGTTGTATTGATAAATTCTTATTGTAAGGGTATATAATCAGAATAGAGTTTAGTTATATCTATGCCCAAGAAAGAAAGATAAAATAAATGAAATTTTTATTACTACTTTTATAACAATTATTCACATATTATTAAGACATTGGAAAATTTTCCTGAAATGTCAAAGGTAATTGTTGTAGGCCACTCGGGCCTGCACCGGAATCGTCCATATTTTACTTCAAAAAGATAACAACTAAAACAAAACTATAAGAAAACAACAATAAAATAATAACAACTCAATCACGGAAAACGGCAAAACAACAAGAAAGGCAGTAGCATTCACAAGTAGTGACAATCCCAGTGAACTTATTGTGACTATTGTGAATACATCATAATCTGACAAAAGTAAAAAGCTGTACTGCCGAATCGTTTTAAATTTGGTAGAACATGGAAATATCTGTCTATGGAGTAGCTCGGTGGCGTAGTGGATAAGCGCCGCGGCCCGCGATCGTAATCGTTAAGCAACTTTCGCAAGGGTCGGTTACGGGATGGGTGACCAAAAATTATTATCTCGAGCTACTCCGTGCTTCGGAAGGCACGTTAAGCCGTTGGTCCCGGCTGCATTTGCAGTCGTTAATACCCTCCAATCCGCATTGGGCCAGCGTGGAGGGTCATGGCCCATCCTCCTATTTTCCTTAAATAATAGTGATAATGTTTTTGTTTTCATTGAAACGAATGGTAAACTTAATCTAGACGCTAAATTTCTGCTGCTGGCGACCACAGTACAACATATTATCCTGAAATCACCTACAATTTATAATACGAATTATACATAGTGAGTTATAGAGCCTGATACAAATACAAGAAAAACGGAAATAATTCGATAAAAACCTGGAATATTTTTAATCAAGTTTGTGCGCCAATTACAAGAGACTATATTTAAGAATCCATCTCATTTTAGCAACGGAAGGTATAACAAAAACATCAAGTCAAAAAACCTTCATTTTCTTCACGCAAAATTACTAACACGGCTTTTTTCACAAATTTTGGTTTTATTTATCATAGCGATGATGAAAATTACTGAAATCCAACAAAAAATTTACAGGAAATAGTGATTTTTATTAAACTTTATTTTTTAGGTACTTTTTTTTTGTAGTAGTTTAATATCATAAAACTTTTATATAAAATATTTCTGAGTGGATTTAATTGATATTTAGTATAATATGTGTTTAACTCAAAAGTCTGCTGTATATATTGCATGTTATATTTTTAGGCTATTGGTATGCAATATTCCCATGGAAATATTCATTGGATTCAAAACAAAATATACTTAACTCAATATAGTACCTAATATCGATTGAAGTCGTATTTCATTATTAATATTTTTCAAAAATTTTAAAAAATTTATTGTCCATGTTTTTATAAAAAATTGAGTTTCCAAATATAATATTAGAAAAATTTATGTATTTCATGGAAGTAACATAAATAACAGCGTGAAAATACGTAGACGTCACTTTATATGTGTTTTGCTTATCGTGCCATTAAGAAATTAAGGGATTTTTTATTACTAATTATTAGTAAAAAAAGAAAATGTCGATGGATTAATTCATATATTACAAAAAGGAAATATATGAAACCCTCATAATAAAAAAAAACCACATCTGTTATGTTTTAATGTTTGATCTCCATACTGAAAGTTGATATTTGTATCAGGCTAATTTGGGAACGATTCTATAAGTTGGTGCCAAGAACTCTTTTTGACGTAGCTAACGTTTTTTTATAAATCGATGCGTCGTTATTTGGTAGTTAGACTAAGGTCGCGCAGCTGATGACGTCATCTCTTCAATATCGTATCGTAAATAGGTCACTCCGTTTGTAGACTCGTTAGCTCAGTAGGTAAGAGCGCCGATATAGGTTTCCTACTTGATCATCGGAGGGCGGAGGTTCAAATCCTTCACGAGTCAGTGATATTTTTGTGTTGAATTTTTTTGTCTCCAACTGATTTGAGGAGCTATTCGCTCATCAAACAAAACTCCTCTAGTTTTTGTAGTAATGGCAATTTTTTTTATTTCGCTTCGTTCCCATCACCAAACCTCGACTTAGTTAGGATTTGAGCCGGTATTCACTGATCAGGCAAAACTCCTAAAAATTGTAACGACAGTATATAACCAAGAGTTTAGCTCATGGAGAAGACTGGTCGCGTCAGTCTGGATAAATTCATCTTACCGATTTGTGGTGCGGGGAAGGTCAGTTTCGGCAAAATTCAAATAATTTTGTGGTAAAAATATTTTTTGTATTTACTTTTTGAAACGCATTACTTATGGGTCTACATTTAGATCATACCATTAACATTTTCCCTTTTCACAAAACTGTCAATTAACAGTTAAATAAGATGAACATTGGTAGTTCTATGACATAAACAAGACTTAATTTAGTTTTAACCCTGTCAAACGGTTTATAGTAACTTTACACTTTTTATATTAATTATAATTAATATAAAAAGTGTATAAACATTTCGCATATGATTATATATATAAGTTATTATTAGGAATTCCGCATTCCGCATTATTATTAGGAATACACAAGTTTTCTAATTTTTCTCGTAAATTTGTCTCGCTAAAACTCGAGAACGGTTGGCCCGATTTAGCTGATTATAGTTTCGTAACTTATATTATTATCAACACCATATCGTTCTCATTTATATCTTACATTTTTCTTGAACGGTTATACTTATTATTTAAACTAGTTTCATTAATTGATGGTGCTGCTGCGAAACTTAAGTATTTTCCGAATTTAGTGATAGAATCTGTAAAAACATATCTTAAGAACACTATTTTAATAACCAATCTACATAAAAAGATACTTGCCAGAGAAGGTAAGTACAGTGTGGGTAAAGAAGAACTGTATAACAGCGTCTATTTTTAAAATTTTCAAAAAGTCTGGAGTAAAAGCCTAGAACATACACCTACCTAATACTTGCTGAGTAATTGAAAAATCTAAATTATTTTGTCTCTTTATTGGGCTAATATCTATATCATCAAAGATTCATCAGATAAATCATAAAGGAGCGCACAGAACACAAACATACGAACGTCAAATTGTATTTCTTCGGATCAGGCATTTATAGATTCCATATTAACTCCCTAATCCGGTCCTGTCTGAACTTTCATACAAACTTGTGAAACACTTAGCACCCCATAATTCGGACTTATTATAAAAATCTTTTTAACTGACACTGTCAAAATATTACTACGTTGCCAAATTTCATGTCAGTAATTTTAATAATTTTTCCGATTTTATGATTAATAAATTAATTAAAATTAATGAAACAAAAATTTCTTACTTATGGTATTATATTTAAATTAAATCGATTAAATAATAATTTACAAATCTATATTCGGAATTTGTCGATATATTTTGTTACGATGTCGTTGTACAGCACTACCGAGAAAAAAAAGGGACGTCTCCTTATAAACATCAATGCATCAGAAAGAGACGGCATGGTAGACATCAATGAGCGCATTTCAGAAATAATAATTTGTAATTATTTTTTTGGACTTATTCTAATTTCAAAATAAAGATAGAAAATCACATACCTGCGAAATGATATCCCATCTCTCGTGTAACTTGAAGTCATAATGAACTTTCCACACCATTTATTAGTGCAACTAGGCAATTTTTCTAATTGTTTTCAATTTAAAACGAGAGAGCGTAACTTATCAACTAATGCTTTATCATAACTCCGACTGACGGATTAATTCGTAAGTGCACTTGAATTAGCGTACTATTTTCGAAGCGCTTGCCCCCGTTTGCTCACTTCAGTCTACTCCATAGTTTAGTTCTTCCTTAGAGTCGGAAGTATTTCAATAATCCAACTTTAAATTTGTTCACAATTTGCCTGTGTTCATATGTTCTAAGCAATGGCAGATCAGAAAGAAACAGACGCAGAGACGATGTATTGGAGTGTATGATCTTTCTCAGAGGCGATGGTTTGTGTGAATCTATACAGAAATTTAGATACGCTGAAAGAACATTTACTAATGAGTAGGGTAAGATAAAATATCTGAAGAGGAGGTATAAAAAACGTTTAAATTTTCAAAGACCGTTTATCCTGTGTATCAAAAGCTAAAGCTAGATATTTAACTTTGAACAAATTTTTTATTTAATTATTTTTATTCTTGGACGGTAGGTATGTAATACAATGTATTATAAAATTATTCATATTGTTTGTAAACATATTTTAGAGCTTGCCTATATTCAAATATCCAATTTGGTGCAAAATAATAAAAACAAACTAAAGAACGTTTTATGAAGGAGCGCCCAAAGCCAAAGCTCCTTTTTGTTGACATTTGTGTTTATAAATCGACGTGGCATTGTTTGGGAGCATGGACAAGGTCGCGACGTCACGGCAGGTGATGACGTCATTTCTTCAATACCGTATCGTAAATAGGTCGCTCCGTTCATTGACTCGTTAGCTCAGTAGGTAAGAACGCCGATATAAGTTTCCTACTTGATCATCGGAGGGCGGAGGTTCAAATCCTTCACGAGTCAGTGATTTTTTTTTGTTTAATTGTTTTTTCGTCCAAGGTAAAATAAAGCTTAAATATTTTAAGGTTATATGCTTGTAATTTTGTTTCAGATCAAATTGCCTTATAATATGTGTGAGACATAAGTAAATGTAATTGAAAGATAGTGAAGAAGTCCAAAAAATATTACTTTCACAATTTACATATAGTTTTGTAAACACTTTGATTGGTTATATATATTCATAGGTATTTTAGTAATTATGATCACCTATTATAATCACCTAATCCAACTGGTCATCTAGTCACTCAAGAAATCTATAATTGATTTGTGTTTTTTTTTAATTGAGAAATGGAGAGGAACATAAATAATGAAATGGAATCTGAATCAATATCCGGTCATATGTGAAGATACCCTGAGCGTATAAATGTTGTATTATGTTATAATAAAATTTTGGAAAACTGTACATATTGTAGCTTATGAACTTTTATTGTTACAAAGTGTTATTGTACAAAATAAAGTATTTTATCACAACTCATAAGAAGCAAGTATAGACTTTATTAAAAAAACGCTCAGAAACTGATACATATTTTATTGATTGTTCGTCTTGTCTATTTCCTGATGAGCAACACTGAGAAAGCATATTCTTTGCTTTTGGATTACACAGCAACACAAAAAAAAGTCCGGCCTGGGGGTCTCACTATATATACTATATCATTTCGGGGTCGCTGAATCCAAATCCGAGGTCAATTTTACCCCCATCAAGTCAGGTTTTCGACATAACCTCAAAATACACTAACACCCCCAAAAACCATATAAAAATAAATTTTTCAGCCTGGGAGTCTATGGAGGAGTGGGACTATGTAAACTATATTTTTTCAGGGTTGCTGAATCCAAAATAAGGGTAAAAATGACCTCGGATTTGGATTCAGCGACCCCGAAAACATATTGTATACATATTCAGACCCCCAGGCTGATTTTTTTTTGTGTGGCTGTGTTATTTTTGTCGATTTCTCACGGATATGTAATTAGTATAATGTGATAAATCATTAGGTGGTGAAGATATTAGGACGGTCGGTGCAGTTCCGCCTGCGGGATGGGTGCGCGGGCACCATGAGCCTTAAACACGTCGCCGTACACGAGGATCTTGATGATGAACAGGTCGTTGCCAGCTTCTACCCAATAGGTAAATAAATATAGATATTATAATTATTTTGCTTTAATTTCACTTTACTTGAAATCAAATCACCTGCGTATAAATATAGGAGTAAAGTTTTCACGAGAAAAGTAATATTAGAACCTAATCATATTAATATTTGAGTTATACAATAATTATGTGTGTAAAAAGAACAGAAACTCCGACCGTCGAATCTGGATCTGAACAGAATTAGACAAGAGATCACATACATCGCTCAGGTACCAAGATACGTAGCTCTAGCCCTCGTGTTAAATAGTATCTGAGACAACGAAGGGGCCGCAACACTCGGACCGCAGACATTTATTATATTAACCCGACGTGGTATCGAACCCGTGTCCTGAAGCGATGGCGATGACACCTCGAAACCGTCACGCGAGCCACTCGGCTGCGGAGGGCAGTCGATGTACATTGTGATGATTTATTTTGGCACTTGTTCAGGCAGTTGTCATAGGGTCCGCGTGACGTCATACAACCCGTGCGACTTCTTGTACACGGTGAGCGACCGCGCGGACGTACTCGCCGAAAGATACTTCACTCTGGCCGCCATCAGCGTCGGACAAATTGTCGACGCGACTGTACGACAAGTCACCGACAGCCATCTGCTCGTCGACGTCGGACGGACCAACGGTAATATTGTATCTATATCGTGTATAGCCGTTCTCTAATTATCACTTACTCACTCATCACGACATCTCAGAAACTACAAGTGCTAGGAGTTTCAAATTTTAGATGCTAGTTCTTTTTAGGACGAAGGTGCTCCCTAAGACGGAATTTAACGAAATTCAACCCCTAAGGGGTTAATTAGGGGGATGAAAATTTTTATGGAATTTTCTCATTTCTGGATTTAAAACTAGAACAGTCTGGCGAAGCAGCTGGGTGGAAAGGATAGTTTTATATATGTATATGTTTCCTAATTATAGTCTACGTCGTCTGCTTAAGATGTAGCTTCCCGTAGGTGGAAGAATTTTCATGACAATATACAGTATTTCCAAAGATTATATAAAATATGTAAATGCAAGGCTAGGTACCGTCTACATTGCACTTTTTTTCGTCTCTCTTGCAACTAGGGTTTATATCTCATTTCTCTTTCACACAACCAATCACTCTGACCTTACTTATTTTATCTTACACACGCAACATTCTTTCTCTCTTTCATACAACGTTTCTTTCACAATTACATGTTAACGTTATAGAAAGTGCAAAATTCAGTTGAAGGTGATACTTATAAATTTATAATATTTGTTTATTTATACATAAGTTATTTACAAACTTAACATACATCCATTCTTTTGAATGAATTTAGTTTAAAGAATAAAATTGTAAAATATAAGCTTGAAATTGGAAATCTCAGTGACAACACAATAATGGCTATAATATGTCCAGAATTTCAGATTACACTGTTGCTATAAATCATTCATCTGATAAAATACACGAGGGAATCGGCGAATGAACGATTATATTTATACGCTGCGAAATCGATGCGTCATTGTTTAGGCACGGTCGTCCGTAACGACGACGTCATAACTTCGAAGCTATATCCAAAATTAGTCGCTCCGTTTGTAGACTCGTTAGCTCAGTAGGTAAGAGCGCCGATATAGGTTTCCTACTTGATCATCGGAGGGCGGAGGTTCAAATCCTTCACGAGTCAGTGATATTTTTGTGTTGAATTTTTTTGTCTCCAACTTTTTTGTCCCCTCATCAAAATTCGAATTCAGTTAAGATTTGAGGCGCTATTCGCTCATCAAACAAAACTCTAGTTTTAGTAGTAAAAGGCAATTTTTTTATTTCGCTTCGTTCCCATCACCAAACCTCGACTCAGTTACAGTTTGAGCCGGTATTCACTGATCAGGCAAAACTCCTCTTAGTTTTCGACGAAAATGTACGAAAATGAGCTAAGATGTGTAACGACAGCATATAACAAAGAGTTTAGTTCTTCCTTAGAGTCGGCAGTATTTCAACAATCCAAACGTAGGTTTGTTCACAATTTGCCTGTGTTAATAATCTCTAAGCAATGGCAGATCAGAAAGAAGCAGACGCAGATCCGATGTATTGGAGTGTAAGGTCTTTCTCAGAGGAGATGGTTTGTGTGAATCTATATAGAAATTTAGATGCGCCGAAAGAACATTTACTAATGAGTAGGGTAAGATAAAATATCTCAAGAGGAGGTATAAAAATCGTTTAAAATTTCAAAGACCGTTTATCCTGTGTATCAAAAGCTAAAGCTAGATTTTTAACTTAGAACAATATTGTTTTTTTTTTTTTTTTAATTTTTGTCTTTGGACGGTAGGTATGTAATGCAATGTATTATAAAATTATTCATATTGTTTGTAAACGTATTTTAGAGCTTGCCTATATTCAAATATCCAATTTGGGGCAAAATAATAGAATCAAACTAAAGACATATTTACGAATTAGCGCCCAATGTCAAAGCTCCTTTTAGTTGATATTTTTGTGTATGAATCGCGAGTATGTACCAGGACAAGGTCGCGACGTCACGGCAGGTGATGACGTCTCTCTTCAATACTGTATCGTAAATAGGTCGCTCCGTTCGTAGACTCGTTAGCTCAGTAGGTAAGAGCGCCGATATAGGTTTCCTACTTGATCATCGGAGGGCGGAGGTTCAAATCCTTCACGAGTCAGAGATATTTTTGGTGATTACCATTTTTTTATTCAGAGCAAATGAGTCTGTTGATATCCAATTTACTCAAGAACAGTCGCAAGTCGCCACGTTCGGTAACATGCAAACGATTTCTTTTTTAAGTAAGCGGTGTTGCCACAGCACTTAATCCCCGTTCACACAAATATGACGATGGGAATACTATCAAGAATCGTGATTGACCATAATCCAGGATACGATTGCGGGATTTTTGTTACCAAAATTCTTGGTAACCATTTTTTAACTTGATTTTTATTTCCTCGTTTGTTGTCAATTCTATAATTTCTTCTTCCAGCTGAGGTGACATTCCTGTGTTGACATTGGAAAACGGATAAAACACCGAGTCTGGTATTTCCAAGTTCAAAATGTCCTAACATCGTTCGGTGAAATCAATATAAAGATTTCCCAAATGGCCAATAAATCGTAAATTCGGAAAATTGTGAAACTCACGTCTGCCCTTATTATTTTTGTCTAGAAGCAGTTTGGCTGCGACAGCAACAACGACGTTGCAACGTCACAGCAGGTGCTGACGTCATCTCTTCAATACCGTATCGTAAATAGGTCGCTCTGTTTGTAGACTCGTTAGCTCAGTAGGTAAGAGCGCCGATATAGGTTTCCTACTTGATCATCGGAGGGCGGAGGTTCAAATCCTTCACGAGTCAGTGATGTTTTTGTGATTACCATTTTTTTATTCAGAGCAAATGTTATTTATTAGCCGGCTGTTGTTACTTCGTTAGTTATAAAAAAATTATAATAATAAAGCCGTTGAATGTACCGTTTTCAAAAACAAATTACAGACGGAATACATTCCTATAACGAGCAGGTAAGTCCTTCAATGATTTGAGCATGATTTTGAATCTGGATCTTTTTAACTCTAGTTGTGAGTCAATAAGGTCCAAGATGTCAAAAATGGTTTTAGAAAGTACAAACGAACGATTATCCGATAAATAACGAAAAAAGAAGAAATGTACTGTTTGCGTGTGTCCTTTGTGTAATACGTGTCTTTTATCATACCTCACAACTACCGAGTGAACTCAAAATTGTTGTCTAATTTTAAGGCTAACTGTGTGGATCTATAATTGGTTATCTGATTTATGTAACGATGGTGCAAGTTCATTTATGCAACCGTTGATCTACCATGCAAAATAAAATAATATAATACACTTGATACGGCTTCCCTTCGTTATGGTTGTCTGATATGTTCCTGTGAGATTGTCAGGTTGAAAAATAAAATTTGATAATTTTGATTGCGTTATATCCTGTGACGAGAGCTTAGCCGACGACGAATCGTTTAACCCACAGAATAGATAAAAAAGTTAGAATGATAACGTACTAACATTAGTACTAGGACCGCGCGTGCCAGATATCACACAGACATAAAACTTTACCTATTCAGCTCACAAAGAGAGCGATGCTTCCATTGGCTACAAAAGTTTCAGCAAAATAAGTATTTACTAGCCTATTAATACAGGTGATTTTACAGTAATACACAAAATGTATGGCTAGCTATAATAAAAATTTGCACAATTACTTTTATTAGTTCTAAATATTATATTTTGTTCGCAGATATTAAATTAGTTAATGTGTAAACATTTGAAATACATGTTTCATTACATAAAAATGGTATTGCACGACGTATCTGCATTAAAACAATTTTTCAAAATATAATGCAAAGAATTTTACGCTTCTGTCAACACTGAAATAGTGAAGTGCCCTGTGATTCACAATTTGATATCGATAATCAGAAAATCATTGATATATTGGGTTAATATAATAAAATAATTTATTAATTTATCATTTCGCATATTCACGAAAAAAAATGAAATGAAAATAAATACCATATGTATGTAATCACTTCACAATGATTGTAATCAACTTTCACTTGAAACGGCTCGATCAATTAGACCAATTCCTATCTTGCTAAAGTAGCAATGTAACTGCGATTTTTGTCAATTTTAATCAGAAGTTGGCTGCGACGGGGTCACATATCAAGAGCAGGTGACAGTGATGATAATTTGGCCCTTTGGGGGCTAGATTTTTATAATTTGAATTAGCCTTTTTTCTATTATATAGTCATTGTTTTATTTTTTGATACCTAGCTAATTTTTTTTTGTATTTTTAATGATCCATATGTTTTTACTAACTAGGTATTACATGAAGCACAATATATTAAGAATGGAAAATAATAACAAAGATGTCTCATTGATATATACTATATTTCAATAATATCCCAATATAACATTTAATTTCACAATATAATCAGATAATTAGATGTAATACATAATATTTCATTATAAATTTGTAAGTAATTTATCATATTATTTAATATTAATGAAATCATTTACAGAAAAATATGTTGAACAAATGTAACTAGTTTTAGAAGGAAACCATTGACCATTTCTATCACGCGTCAATCCACTTTTCTTTTATGTCGGGGTTTCTAGGAAAACTGAAACATACAATACAAAACTCTTTATTGTTTACATTACACAATGAATTACAAAATTTAATAGTAAAAACACTATTATGTAGCAAAAACATACAAATCTCTAAAAAATTCTGTTAACTATTTATCTTAATAGATTTAATGTTATAATTGCATGTAAATTGATTGCCATTCATAATATTAGGGTTAAGTATTATCGATAGCATTTTATCGATATCTGCAAGCACTATGTTAACAACTGACACAATCTCACGGAAAAAAAAATGTGATTATATCTCGATAAACTGATATATATCCAATATTTTTTACTTACCGATGAAATGAAATTTCTCCTTTTTTCAGAATTACATTTTCATTACGCAAACGACTCGTAATAACGGCACTCTTCGGCATATTTTCGTATTTTTCGACGCACCATAGACCACTATGACATTGTGCAAATAATAAACTGGAAATTTGAGTAACATGACGTTCATATGACCGTTTTGGGCATATGGATGGTCGCACGACCACGCCCACTTAATCGTTCTACCTTTTTATCTGTTCTGTGGTTTAACCCCTTCTAAATTGCGGACTACATTAGTTAATTCAGTTTTATCAAAAATTCTCATACATTTACGTTTAGATCTGTACCTGTAGATAAAAATCAATATGTACCTCCATAGTCTAGTTCAGGGGTTCCCAAATTTATTTTGTCTACTTGCCCATTTTGAGAATAAATTATTTTTTAGGGCCCCCATTTTTTCACCTACTTAGAAACCACTATAACTTCAAATTAAATTATTTCATTATTGTAAGCTATACTAGCGGAGATTAAACATTAATTTTAAACGAGACTTTTACTATCACTCGCTAGAGTTAACTTGAAACCTGAGCGCAGTAGGTAAAACACAACGGCGCTCAATATTTCTAGAAGAATCAACTAGATGAGTTCACTTTACCAGCAAATAAGCATTGTTGCTATCTTACGTGAGGTTTATTAAACATAAGAAAATATGTGAAGAACTATTGTTTGCTAGAAATTTAGAGATCGATACAAAAGGCGAAAGCATATTCAATACATTGAAAAAGATTAGTAATAAGTAAGATATTCTCTAGAAAAATATTATATCAGTTGCTACAGATGGCGCTCCGGCTTTGACAGGGAGCCATAGACTCCCTAGCGCACTTCAAAAACCAAATTCCAGATGTCCATGCTGTACATTGCGTTAGTCATAGACAACATTTGGTCGCTAGAAACTTAAGTGAACGACTATTTCAATCACTCCAATAAATCATCAAAGCAATCAATAAAATCCGCAACAGCTCCTTGAATGTTAAATTATTTTATCAGTTTTGTATCACCAATGACGAGGATTTTAACAGTTTGTTGTTTCGAATTGAAGTTCGTTGGCTATCAAGAGGCAATTGTCTGACTCGATTTAACAACCTGTTTAACTCTGTAATAGAGTTCTTGGAAACTAAAGATACAGAATGGCACAACAAGTTCATTACATCAAAGTATGATATAGCTTAAATGACAGACCCTGTATAACTTGATCAACGACATGAATGTCCAACTGCAAGGCAATGAACTAAATTTAATTAAAACAAAACAAACGTCGTTGCTGCTTTCGCAGCCAAACTGCTTCTACACAAAAAGAATATGGGCAGAATATGGGCAGTGAGTTTCACAATTTTTCGAATTTATCAAAATCCTGCAGTAACGACGATTTATTTGCCTACTGTCAACATTTGGAAAATCTCCATATTGACTTCACCGAACGATATCAGGGCAATTTGAACTTGGAAATACCAGACTGGGTGTTTTATCCGTTTTCCAATGTCAACACAGGCAAACTACAAAAACCGATCCTGCAATTGTACCTTGGATTATAATCAATCGTTCAACGATTCTTGATGGCATTCCCATCGTCATATTTGTGTGAACGAGGATTTAGTGCGGCAACACTACTTACTAAAAAGAGAAATCGTTTGCATGTTACCGAACGGACGACTTGCGACTGCTCTTGAGTAAATTGGAACTTGATATCAACAGACTTATTAAACAGCATCAGATTTATCCTTCACATTAGTTTTTATATAAGAAACAATAGTGTTTATTTTCAATTAAAAATACTATTAAGTTGTGTTTCAATAATCGTTTTCATTAGCAGGTGTAGCCCATAAGAGTTAACTTGAGACTTGAGCACCGTTGTGTTTTACCTACTGCGCTCAGGTTTCAAGTTAACTCTAGCGAGTAAAAGTCTCGTTTAAAATTAATGTTTAATCTCCGCTAATATAGCTTACAATAATGAAATAATTTAATTTGAAATTATAGTGGTTTCTAAAATGAGGGCTCTAAAAATAATTTATTCTCAAAGTGGGCAAGTAGACAAAATAAGTTTGGGAAGCCCTGGTCTAGACTATGGAGGTACATATTGATTTTTATCTACAGGTACAGACCTAAACGTAAATGTATGAGAATTTTTGATAAAACTGAATTAACCACAAAAATATCACTGACTCGTGAAGGATTTGAACCTCCGCCCTCCGATGATCAAGTAGGAAACCTATATCGGCGCTCTTACCTACTGAGCTAACGAGTCTACAAACGGAGCGACCTATTTACGATACGGTATTGAAGAGATGACGTCATCACCTGCCGTGACGTCGCGACCTTGTCCATGCTCCCGAACAATGACTCGTAGATTTATAAACACAAATGTCAACAAAAAGGAGCTATGGCATTGGGCGCTACTTCATAAAACGTTCTTTAGTTTGTTTTTATTACTTTGCACCAAATTGGATATTTGAATATAGGCAAGCTCTAAAATATGTTTACAAACAATAAGAATAATTTTATAATACATTGCATTACATACCTACCTTCCAAAGACAAAAATTATAAAAAAAAAACAATATTGTTCAAAGTTAAATATCTAGTTTTAGTTTTTGATACACAGGATAAACGGTCTTTGAAATTTTAAATGTTTTTCATACCTCCTCTTCAGATATTTTATCTTACCCTACTCATTAGTAAATGTTCTTTCAGCGTTTCTAAATTTCTGTATAGATTCACACAAACCATCGCCTTTGAGAAAGACCATACACTCCAATACATCGGATCTGCGTCTGCTTCTTTCTGATCTGCCATTGCTTAGAAATTATTAACACAGGCAAATTGTGAACAAACCTACGTTTGAATTGTTGAAATACTGCCGACTCTAAGGAAGAACTAAACTCTTGGTTATATTCTGTCGTAACACATCTTAGCTCATTTTTGTACTTTTTCGTCGAAAACTAAGAGGAGTTTTGCCTGATCAGTGAATACCGGCTCAAACTGAAACTGAGTCGAGGTTTGGTGATGGGAACGAAGCGAAATAAAAAAATTGCCTTTTACTACAAAAACTAGAGGAGTTTTGTTTGATGAGCGAATAGCTCCTCATATCTTAACTGAATTCGAATTTGACGAGGGGACAAAAAAGCACAGGAAAAAAGTACACAAAAATATCACTGACTCGTGAAGGATTTGAACCTCCGCCCTCCGATGATCAAGTAGGAAACCTATATCGGCGCTCTTACCTACTGAGCTAACGAGTCTACGAACGGAACGACTAATTTTGGATATAGGTTTGAAGTTATGACGTCATCCTTACAGAAGATCTTGCCTAGTCAATGACGCATCGATTTCGTAGTTTCTAAATATAATCGTTCATTCGCCGATTCCCTCGTGTATTTTATCAGATGAATGATTACTTTATCAGATTAATGATTACTTTATAACAATAAAGGAAGTAATAACTACCGTGCTTCATAAACCGGTTGCAAAGATTATCCGAAAAAAATCTTTGAGTAATAATTATGTGCAAAGACTAATTGATGAAATGGCTAATACTTTGAAATATCATTGTGCGATTACCCGAGAACAAGTCAATTCAACCATATAAATTTCTCGATTCAAGATCCTTCAATTCAAGATCCTTCAATGATTTCAGCTATTTCGTCAATTCATCTTTGCACAGAATTATTACTCAAAGGAATTTTTCGGATAATCTCTGCGGCCGGTTTATGAAGCACAGTAGTTATTACTTCTTTTATTGCTGGCAAAATTAACTCTTCTCCGATGTTATGTGGTTTGCCATTTTGAGCAATTAACAAAGAGATATTGTACGAAGCTCCAAGTCCGTCATCATCTTGCTTGGCAGCTGCCGAAAATAGTTTTGCTACACTTGGCTGAGTATTATGCGATACGTCGTTGATTAGGTAAGGTCGTCGACGTTGACGTCATAACTTCGAAGCTATATCCAAAATTAGTCGCTCCATTCGTAGACTCGTTAGCTCAGTAGGTAAGAGCGCCGATATAGGTTTCCTACTTGATCATCGGAGGGCGGAGGTTCAAATCCTTCACGAGTCAGTGATATTTTTTTGTAATTTTTGCCTGTGCTTTTTTGTCCCCTCGTCAAAATTCGAATTCAGTTAAGATTTGAGGCGCTATTCGCTCATCAAATCTGCGTATATGATCTTTCTTAGACGGTTCGATCAATGGTTTGTGTGAATCTATGCAGAAATTTAGATGCACCGAAAGCAACATTTACTAATGAGTAGGGTAAGATAAAAGATCTCAAGAGTAGGTACAAAATAATAATAATAATAATAACAACTTTTATTCAGCTTACGAGTTTTCACAATTTATGAACAAAAAACTTTTAAATTTTTTAAATCCTGTGTATCAAAAGCTAAAGCTAGATATTTAACTTAAAACAATAATGTTTTTTTATAATTTTTGTCTTTGGACGGTAGGTATGTAATACAATGTATTATAAAATTATTCTTATTGTTTGTTAACATATTTTAGAGCTTGCCTATATTCAAATATCCAATTTGGTGCAAAATAATTAAAACAAACTAAAGAACGTATTTATGAATTAGCGCTCAATGCCAAAGCTCCTTTTAGTTGATATTTTTGTTTATAAATCGACGAGTCATTGTTTGGGAGCATGGACAAGGTTGCGACGTCACAGCAGGTGATGACGTCATCTCTTCAATACCGTATCGTAAATAGGTCGCTCCGTTCGTAGACTCGTTAGCTCAGTAGGTAAGAGTGCCGATATAGGTTTCCTACTTGATCATCGGAGGGCGGAGGTTCAAATCCTTCACGAGTCAGTGATATTTTTGGTGATTACCATTTTTTTATTCAGAGCAAATGTTATTTATTAGCCGGTTGTTGTTACTTCGTTAGTAATTATAACATCAAAAAATTGATAATATAATATAATACACTTGATATGGCTTCGCTTTTGTAGCTGTCTGATATGTTCCTGTGAGATTATACCCTGTGACGAGAGCTGAGCCGACGACGAATCGTTTAACCCCTTCGAAATTGCGGACTGCATTAGTTTTATTTATCTGTACCTGTAGATAAAAATCAATATGTATTGGCATAGTTTACGCGTATATTTAAATTATCCGGTTGATTTCGTTTGATTAATATTAAGCTTAGATAAATTAATTAGGTAAAAGGAAAAACTTCTTTATTCCTATATAAATAACTAACATTAAAACTCCTTTCTTGAATACATAGTAAAATTTTCCTATTGCTGTTATTCAAGATGTTTTTAGACATGAAAACTTGGTTGATTGGCCTTTACTCATCCAGTTCTCATCACGAGCTCATTAATGACGAAGATGGGACAAATAGGGAGAATGGCCATGTGCGTATTGGTGGGTGTTGGTACTCCAAAGCACAGAGAAGTTGAGAAAAATATTTTTAGTCACCCATCATATGACTAGCCCTTACGAAAGTTACTTAACCTTCGCATTGTAGACCGAACGCATTTACGATTAAGCCATCGAGCTCCTCGTTGTAATTCATATTAAGCTAAAAGAATTAGGCTTCATGCAATAAAAATATATTGACTTGGCTACGATTATTGACTTGAAATCAACACACCCACATGATATTTTGCAAGTTTGCTATGGATTCTAAATATTGTGAGCCAGTTTACCGATACAACTTTTACATTCATTAGAGCTTAAATGCGTCATTAAACCTTAATGGATGTTTGTGCAACTGACCGTGTGTCTGATAATAATATATTAAATGTACTCTCAGGATATATACCCAAGACCCACTTCTCCGACGCTGGCATATTCGTGGATCCAAAAAAAGCGTCACACTCGAAGCTCACTAAGAAATTCAAGCCTGGTCAAACGCTACGTGCTAGAGTACTCGTGGTGGACAAGGCGAAGAACAGTCTGCTTCTGACACTGAAACCCACGTTGCTTGCTGAGGACCTGGAAATTTTAAGCAGTTATGAGCAGGCGCAGGTCGGGAAGGGGTACACCGGATTCATTAGAGTGAGTTTTGAATAAATGAATTGCACTTACAATATAGATCGAAACTTAATGCGAGATGTGTTTTGAATGAATAAATATCTTGTAACATTGTAGGTCCCCTTTTTTGTTGCTGTTTATAACAAGAGTTATGTATAATGTGTATCGATGTCGATGGCAGGTAGTGCGTGACTACATCGTGGTGTCGTTCTTCAACAACGTGTCGGCATACGTGCCGCGCCATTACGTCACTAAAGAACCGCTGGAATCGTTACAGGACGCCTTCCATCTCGGACAGATTGTGAGTAATATTACAAATCAAATCAAATCAAATCAAATCAATCTTTATTGTTGATCACAGGTTATATAAAGATATTGGATGCAAGGACTGAATAGTTACACCGTGATCTGCCTAAAAGGCATACAATATTAGTAGGTTAGTAATTGTCAACTAATCTAATCAATAACATGTTATGTCAAAAAAAATCAATTAATTCATTAAGTATTTATACATTTACAAAGTACTGTCAGCTAGATACTCGTTTACACTATAATATGCTTTAGCTACTAACAATTTACAAAGTTTTCTTTTAAAAACATTACAATTATCCAGATTACGTATTGTTTTTGGAATTTTATTAAAAATTTTTGGAGCCATACAAAATATACTTTTGTTCAACAGTGCTGTCTTAGAGGGTATTGTACACAATTTGTCTCGATGACGCAATCTCGTCTTATTTTCAAACAGTTGTTGATTCTGTTTGACAAAAATACCAACTTCGAATATATAGATTGATGGCAGGGTCATAATATTTAGTTTAATAAAATATGGCCTACAGGTATCCGTACTCTGTAAGTGACACATGCTATATATATACTTATTCCATTCGCTATATTAAAAATTTTATAAGTTATAATCATAAAGTAAACATACTTAGCTTTCATGTATAATAAAAATACAGCATTCAAGGGGCCGAAGAGACTGTGGCCATAAACCATACGTATCATAAAATGTGCATTAATATGTTTCCGCCTGATACACATTTTAATGCAAACATCATTTAACACAAGTGGGTGTTTCTTCGGAAATTGAACTTTCGCTTTGATACATCCATCATCATTCTTTAAAAGTAAGTAAATCTGATTTATATCTTTTTTTTTAAATCGGTGACATCAGTCTGCTACAATATTAAATTGTATATAGATATTAAAATTATAAAAATATCAATCAAGATTCATTATTTTTGAAGAACAATAATGGCGGATGTATCAAATCTCATTAAAATCAAATCAATTTACAAAGAAACGCCCAAGTGCTTGTTGTCAGCATGTTACATAAAAAAATCCATTATGAACATGATAAAATCTATACAAATTTATTCCAGGTCAACTGTACAATTTTGCGAGTGGATGCTGAAAATAAGAAAATGGGCGGTAGTCTCACAACAGTTCCGTTCTGGCCAGCCGTAAGTTATATTCACAATAAATTCTTTGTTAAATACAAGGGAATAGTTTAGATTTTATCTTACAAAAACATACTTGCTTTATATGCAGATTAAACGTGAGAAAATTAGGAAGCGGAAATCCAACAGTGACGATTCAGACGAGTTACCAAATAAGAAACGAAAACAATCAGATCGAGATGAGAAATCAAATGAAAGAGTAAAGAAGGAAGATACATACGAGGAAAACAATGATGTTGATGATAAAAAGAAAACTAAGAAAGATAAAAAGAAAAAGGAGTCGCATATAGATGAGGAACTTACAAGTGAACAAATAACGAAGAAAAGTATAAAATCTAAAGAAATAATTGAAGAAGATGATGAAAAAACTAACAAAAAAGAAAAGAAAACAAATAAAAAAAAGAAAAAAGGAGACAGTGATGAGATGAATAAGGTATCCGAAGAAAGTGATGCAATAGAAACAGATATACATGAAGACAGTGACCAAGTTTTGACGCCCGAAGATCTGTTCTTAATAGATTTATCGGATTGTAACGATATACACAAATGTAAAAAGAGAATAGTATCACTAACGAAAAATATTAACGCACGAATGAGGCGCATAGAAAGAATAGACGAAAAGATTCAAAAAATAGAAAACGTAGGACTAAATGCGAAAAATAAAAAATTTCATACAGCTATGCATATGGAAAAATTAGTGATAGAAGAGAGGATTAAGAAGTTACTGGAAGGATTAAAGAATGCTCAGGAGAAGTTAAATGATTTAGGTTATGATGGCGAAGATGACAGGACAAAAAGGAAAAACAGAAAGGGATCGACGAGTGACGATATAACCGAGGATAAACCTGACCATATAGAAACTAAGGCCACAAAAGAAATGAAGAGTAGATTAAAGAACAACGACAGAAAAGAAAGCGTAGCGGTTAAGGATGTAAAAGAAAGTGAGAAAAAGAAAATAAAGGTCGTGGAGAGTTTAGAGCCGGTGTTGGAAATTCCGAGTGCTAAAGATTTCTGGGCTGGTATGGAGAATCTGTTACCGAATAAAGTTCAAGAGGATGAATCTAGCAGCAGCGATGAAGAGGTAAGTTTCCACTCGCTGGCTTGTATAATAAGGATTAAAAGTTCTTTGCAGTATGATAAATATCGCTTTTTATATTTGAATGTAACCTTACGATATTTGAAATATATGTATAGAGTTAGTTTTAACTTTGTATGTTTAAAAGCCTTTTCTAAGCCACTTCAGCCCATGTACGTAGAATATAATCCGTATTTCGATGGTGTATTGAGTAAGCTGTAAATCACAGGAGAAGGAGCAACCAAAGAAGAAGCGTAAGAAGCTGACGGTTGCGGAGAAGTTGGCGAAGGCCCGGATGGAGGAGGAGCACGTGCGCGAGCTCGAGCAGCGCGCGATCGAGAGCGAGGCGCAGCCGCGGTCCAGCGAACAGTTCGAGCGCGCGCTGCTCGCCAGCCCCGACGCCAGCCAGCTGTGGATAGCGTACATGGCGTTCCATCTGCAGGTCAGCAACAACACGAACGCGCGCGAATAATAATTTGTCAAAATATTGAGACATTATGTTTGATCACTTATTAAACCTCTGAATCGTGTTGATGCTATATTTATGGAACGTGATAATACGAGGGTAACAGTCAACAGGTAGCTCGGTGGCGTAGTGCATAAGCGCCGCGGCTCGCGATCGTTGTCGTTAAGCAACTTTTGCAAGAGTCGGTCACAGGATGGGTGACCAAAAAAAATTATTATCTGGAACTACTCCGTGCTTCGGAAGGCTCTTTAAGCCGTTGGTCCCGGCTGCATTTGCAGTCGTTAATACCCTCCAACCCGCATTGGGCCATCGTGGAGGGTCATGGCCCATCCTCCTTAACCATCCATGAGGAAAGGCCTGAACCCCTGCAGGGGGGGCATAAAAGGACTGATGATGTATGATGATGTAGTCAACAGGATACCAGATTATACAAAACTATCAAAATCCTCAAATTTATTTTTAAACCTTAATGTTATGGAATTAAATATCAAAACCGATTGCGGAAATCTGTTCGAGTCTAATATGTCGCTGTGTGTATTTAATGTTTGTCGGGTAGACGATAATGTTGTTGTCCCGTTCTGTTGTTGGGCAGGCGACAGAGATAGAGAAGGCCCGCGCGGTGGGTCGGCGCGCCCTCCGCACGATATCGTTCCGCGAGGAGGACGAGAAGCTGAACGTGTGGGTAGCGCTGCTGCACTGCGAATACCGGTTCGGCACCAAGGTAACTACGCGCTGTCGTACTCTAAATTATTGAATTTTCATCAACTGTCAAAGACTTCGTGCCGCCTTTCTTGCTTTTTCTTCTCAGTACAAGGTACCTGACGTGGATTTGCGGCTGACATAAGTTATAACCGAGGGGATTTTTAGGGTAAATCTTTATGTAATAGTGGAAGTCTTCCATCTGATATGATGATAGTTTGCGACTCCACTTTCTTTATTATGTATTAGCTGTTTTTCCGCAGTTTTGCCCATGTAAATTATATATTATAATAATTATATATCCTAGATTACACTATAGTAAGATGTTATCTGTAACATCATCAGCCTTGCGACGCCCACTGCTAAGCATAGGCCTCACCCGTAGATCTCCGAGACGATCGGTCCTGCGTTACCCGTATGTGAAAATAAAATATTCGGTCCTAGTCAATGGAAACGGTCAAAAATTTCCTTTTTATAATATTAGTAAAGTCTCAAATCATGTTAGTCACACATATACTGCCTGCCTGGGCTAGCACAAAAAAAAAACTTTTGACACTTCAAAAATATAGAGTTTCAATAGGTTATACGTGACACTACTCGCCAGATGGCTATGACTGAATAAGATAATATTTCAGGAGACCCAACAGCAGACCCTAGAAGAAGCACTCCAAATGAACGAACCGTACAAGGTCCACTCCAAACTCCTGGACATACTAGTGGAGACCGGAAAGGCTCAGGAGCTCAATTCGCTGGTGGAACTCATGATTAAGAAATACCGGCGCGATCCCGCGGTCTACCCGCTGTGTGGGAGAGCTTGCTTCAAGCTGGGGCTAGTTGATAAAGCGAGAAATGTCATGCAGAAGGCCATCAGCGCTTTGGAGAAGAAGGAACGTGAGTATTGTACTACATTTGTTTTGAAACGGAGGCAGTAAAAACAAAAAAAAATACAATAACAGAAAAAAAATAAGACGCGGTGCGCATTGTAATGTGTACATAATAACCATATTAAAATAATAAAACATTATAATATTTAAAATCTGCAGACTCTTGGTCTGATCTTGTACTGTATAAAGTTCCTACATATTACATACTAGGTGCGCGCACAGTAACAGTTAATTGTGTTTGAATGAATTAGAAATTTACGAATTATTGAGTCTTAGAATAAGCGTTGTCTATTCTAATCCTGCAAGGTTGTTAGTATTTTAAATCTAACCCTGTATATTCCTCGTGAAGCATAACGATGATAATATAATCTAATATTTTTAGTTGATCTAAATATACAAGATTCAAAACAATTCATGTCATGCTGGATTGAGCCTACTTGTTTTTATAATAACACGCCATATAATTATTATTGCTAATCAATTACGGCATAGTGGCCAATTTAAATGTATTCTAAACGTTCTCTGTTTATGACTAATGCTCTGATTTGTATAAATCAAAATAGAAATCATATTTTTTTTCGGCTTTAAGCTACTTTTACGTCGCTAGTACACCGACCGAAACATCTACGAAACTATACGAATGATGACAGGGTTGTCACCTTTAAGAAACCGGGTCGGGTGGCAACCCTGAATGTCTCTAACGACATTTCGCAATTGTCTGCGAAACCTTACTGACAAGGACGCAGCTATTTAATCGAGCTAATAATAGAGCGAGACAAAGCACATACGAAACATTACCATACAACTGAAAAGATTTCGCAAATGTTTCGCATTCACATGCAATTGCGTCGGTGTACTAACGGCATAACGGTGTTCATATGTAAGTAGTGTTGTTAACGTTCCATGTGTGTGTGTGTGTGTGCCCGCAGACGTGTCCGTGCTAGTCCAGTTCGCGCTGTTGGAGCGCGAGGGCGGCGAGCGCGAGCGCGCGGAGGCGCTGTTCGAGCACGTGCTCGCGGCGTACCCGCAGCGGGTGGACGTCTGCCAGGCGTACGTGCACGTGCTGCTGAAGCACGCCGAAACCGAACACGTCCGGTATGTATATGTGTGTAGTATAGCTCGACACCACGAATTAACGTGACACCTGAGAGCGTATTATTCATTTAACATTTAGTGCACGATTGAAATGGTAAATTTAGTTAGCAAAAAAAATCTACGAAACATTAAAATTTGTAAATCGTTCGAATCTATAAATTAAATTTATGTGTTGAGTTATTTTGATGCGTGTTACTTGAAATACGATCTGTCAGACCAGACGTTGATCCTAATTTTTTGTGATAGATCCCTAGGTGACGTTGTTCTTCTTTTTACATTTTCTAGCAGATCATAAGATGGCACTCTTCTTGTCTGATTGCTATCTTTTTTAAATAAACACTTACTAGTACTTTTTCAAACAGAAGTAGAGTACCCTAGTCTGTTGTGTATCTATAAACTGTAAAAAACTATTTTAGTTTGAATTTACGGTAAGAGGCCTAATTACAAATACAAAAACTCACTACACGGCCGAAAAAACTGAACTCGGGCTGCCGGTGCATCGCATTTTGTAGTAATTTTGTACTTATATTTATCGTTTTATTGAAATAGGAAAATTATGAAATCTTTATTCCTTATGAAGTAATTATTATTTTGGTACAAATTTTGTTCACAATATCATGTAAGATAGAAGATATTTACAGTTAACTTAAAGCTATTTTCGTTTTTTTTTTTTTTGTATATAATAAGTTTCTTTACTCTATATTATTCAATGATATTTTTTAAAATTCTCGAGCCCACTATGAACTATATGACTATATAAGAGAACATAATATTTTCTAATTCGTTTGTAGCAGCTCAATCCAGTTCAAAACAGTGCTATTTTGGGTTTAATTATAAAATTAAGCATAAATTACAAAAAGCAAAGCCGCTACACACTATGCCAATAGTTATTCTTCACTATTCAGCGAATCAAAATTAATATATTTTTGATTCAGAGATCAACAACGCCACAATTGACCATTTTACGCAAAATTCATAGTCGAAGTACAGCTCTTAACGTTATTCTGTTGTCTCATGGAATAGGAATTGATCTGAATTGAAAACTAGGTCACTTATGCTAACAAAATTGCCACTGCTGTAACGGTACTGTTCAATTTTTCTTAGACAAGTTATGGAGCGGATGACGTCGCAAAAGTTACCAGCACGTAAAATGAAGACTCTATACAAGATATGGATAGAAGCAGAAGAGAAAATTGGCGATCAAGAAAAAGTGGAGGAAATAAGACAGCGTGCAATAAATTATATAGAAAAAGCCAAGTTTTAGTTGACAAATTCATCAATAAATTATTTTAAAATCTTTAAGGCTTTTATTTTCTATCTGGAGACAATAAAATATATTAAAAATAATAAAAGAACGAATTTTTGTTGTGATTTTTATTAACACTGAAAACGAATACTAAATATACTTAAACATGTAAGTCTTGTTACTTTTCATTGTAACATAGTTATTGTTTACATTTGTCATCGGCATCGGTGGGGGCGGTGGGGGTGGCATTCCATTCGTAATACTCGATACTGGCACAGAATTTTCAATCTTATGGCTAGCAGGCTCTAGTTTAAAACTAATTGGCTTACATCCGTAAATAGATACAGGTTCGCAAATGATATACCCTAATTTAGCATAGAAATTCTCTTGTCCTTTAGTAGACAAATAAACTTTCTCTAAATTTAATACATTTTTACAATAGTCCTCAGCTTTACGCATCAAGTGACTACCTAATTTCTTACCACGTAACTGTTTGCTTATAACTACTGTTTCAATGAAACAACTCTCTGGTATGGCCGGTATGGGTGTTAACTTGCAATGTCCTAAAATATCTTTTTTATCGTTGGTCAGTATTAAACTGGTGGGTAAGGTATCACATGAAGCTTGCAGGGACATCATCCTGGCTGTTTCACTTCGCGGCCACTCATCGTTTATTAGGTCGCAGCATGCTCTAAGAAATTCCGGATGATGATGAAGTAATAACACTGATAATTTATCTATTTCTTGTGATTCCATTGCTGCTGTAAAGGTAAAATTACATTAATATAATCAATAAGTCTTAAATCAGGCAGTAGAGCAGGTAACATAAAGTTACTGTTGAATGCCAATTTAGCTTATTTTTGTAGTTATCTTTAATATTTATAGTGAGTTTTGGTTCGTAAAAGTGATGTTTACAAAGTGAATGTAATTTAGTAATCACTAAGAATTATATTTACTTTGGTTGTATAGTTTAGATTCTTTTGCCTTTACCTATAAACAATGTAAAAACTGTCACATTAGCTTTTTGACAAAGAAAAGCAAAAGAAATTCCATTGGGTTTATGAATATGTTGTAAACAACTTAATAAAAAGCAAGAATTGATTAAAATTTTAAAGCACAAATAACTTACCAAACCCGCTTCACTCATTTTCGTTAGTTTCGTCGAGATTGAAACACGGTAAGTACATTTTTATAACAATAATTTTGTAGTAACTCTTGCACGCATGAAAGTCTGTCCGAAACTAACCTATTTTTATCTGTCAGTAATTCAAAACAACCGCTCACATAGCTACTTTTTGCGTAATATGTTGTTCAGAAATAATTAAGTCTTATGAGATAATACCACATTCATTGTACGGTCTATTAATTTCATTAAATTTACCTATTGTACTATTATGATATCAGGAATCTTATGTTGAACTGAACTTTCATTTCACTTGAAACAAGATAATCTAAAGAAGTTGTATTAAAATATATATAGGTAATAAGAAATATTTTCATAGCTGTAATGATATTTTATGAATCAACCTGTTAACATCTCTGCTGCAGAAGCACAGACCTTCTATGTGAATGGAAGTTATAGTAAAAGGATAGCTACTTTTAAACAATAGTTATTTTACATATAAAATTTCTTGAAATTGTCCAACACGCATAGATTGAACTTGTCTGTTGGTTTTGACTTTTGTGTTTTTAATGGTTGTTATTATTCATCTGGCAAAGATATGGTTTTTGTAAATGCTTATCAGCCAAAATATGTCCTAGATAATATGTAGGTAAAAAATGTTAGATGATTCAAAAGTATGTTTAACAAGTTGAATAATTTGAATAAAGATTATTTTAACTTTGGCTTGAAATAATACCATTTGAGTTGTTTATCTGTAATAGTACTCATATTGTCATTCTATTCTGTATTTTATTAGATATGGAGGATGATGATGTGCCAGCATTATCTGCAGAAACATTTGCTGCACTTCAAGAGTTCTATGCAGAACAGCAAAAACGGGAAGAGATAATTGGCAAGTTAGATGCTATTGGAAAATTGAAAAATGTTGTGTTTGATGAAAACTGGGTTAGACATCTCTTAAACTATTTTAATAATCAATCATGCATTTTCTACACAACTTTCCATAAAAATACAATTGATTAGTTATTATCAGAAGTCGGAATTAGGTAGAGTTATTTATGTACTTGCATCGAAATGTTGATATTAATGTGGACCTTCCCGGGATTTCTTTAATTCTTTCTTTCATTGATGTAAGTTTGGCAACGTTGTTCATGCAGTAGTTTAAATTGTGTAAAAGTAAATAACTTTTTATTTAAAAAATCACGGGATTTTTTCTGCTCTTTAAAATTAATCTCGGGATTTGAGGCATATCCACTTTATTCTTTCGCTGTATGAAATCAGTGTAAATACATGAATAACTCTACCTAATTCCGACCACTGGTTATTATACTCTACCTGGGGTGCACGTTCAGTTACTAGATACTCCGAAAATGTCTGTTTATAGAATTCAATTTTATTACAGAAAAAAAAACAATACAAAAACTTATTATACTCACCAATCCAATGTCTGTGCCATACTTATTAATAGATATTTAAGTTAAAAAAAAAGTTTTAATGTATATTAGATTTCAGTTATACTATATTTATGGATATTTGACACACATTATATTGATATAAAAATATAACACATTTTGTACATAGGTAACAACTACTGACCATCTTTAGATGTAAACCAGATCTATGAAAGCATTGGAAATTCTTTGATAGAATCCTAAAACTTACTTTTGTTCACATGACAGATGGCAATATGGATCGGATTCATGCACTGATAGCTAAATATTATATTTCAGACTACTGATAGGTTAATACCTTATTCGGTCCAGTAGTTTAGGAGACACAAATGATACTATAAGTTTTGCCACACAAACATCCTGCTATACTTTATTCAATATTTCTTTAAACCATCACCAGCAACTAAGTCAATTTTGGTACGACGAGAAGACAATAGAGGAGATGGTGAAAGTCGTAGATGCCAGTGTGGCCAGTGGCGGGCGGGTGGCGCTCATCTCCTGCCCAACACTCTTTGTGCCAGTAAAGACCAAGATTGGGGAAAGAGCTACAGGTATGATGATTTAATTTAATGACTTATTAAAATTAATCATACCATACATAATAAAGAATCATGATCAATTTTGACCCAAAACATTACTAACGCGTCTAGTGATGTGACTTATCTTAAATTGGAGCTAATTTTTTACTTATTTCATATCAGGAAATTAAATCGCAAAATAAAGGCAGGATAAAAATTATAAGACTTATAATATTTTAAATAGAATTCAGATCACTCTTCAAATGTGATTGGGACCTTAAAATAACTGTTTGCTACACTACCTCAATGCAATTTAGACCCAATGATGGTTTGCTTTGTTTTATTTCATTGAGTATGAAAAAATATTCTTTCGTCATATGGTTAAAAGTGCACATTAACAATTATGTTTATTTTTATTTCCAAATTTGCGAGTCAAACTTTAAAAAGCTTTGATTTCAATGCATTAATTTTTAAAATAACTTCACAATTATCTCGAGTTTTGATAACTGCTATAACCTCAAAACAATATTTACAAACTTCAAATGTCCCTGGCCTCCAGATGAAAAGATGCCAAGATTTTATTCTATTTTATACAATAACTAATTTAAATATCACTAATGGTGGGTAAACGTCACCTTTATAAAAAACATAACAGGTCAATCAATGTATGGAAAGTGGACATGATTCTTTGTGTACATAAAATCTATTCCATGTACGCAGTGGGAGATAAAGGTCTCCTAGGCAAGCACTTTGTTAACAAATATTTTAAGTTTTAAGTGAGCGTGTTTAGAATTTGTATAGAAATTTGGAGTTCTCGGTAATTACCGCTAGAGGCGCTGTAATAGATTCCATATTCCACACTAAAATATCGCGCCCACGATCGACGATGAACGTAACCTCAAATAAACTTACACTAAGTGCTCAGATACCTAATAAAAATTGAGCATTTGCCTAGGGTATTTGCTAGAAGTCTGGGAACTTAGATCGCGCTGGCAAATCAACTATTCTTAGTAACGTAGCGCCACCTTAAGCACTGATAAAGGATAATCTATATTGCATCATCCTTATGTAAATAAATTTGTCAACCAATAGCACCTGCTCCTGGCGAGCTTAGCTTTCTATCTTTACTCAAAAGGTTTATTGTGTCAAGTGTTTTTTAACAATACATTGCAGACATTTTAGGGTTGAAAAAAATTGTGTATATGGAGCCAATTTTTAATTATGACATAATTCATTAAAATATGATTCCTATTGTGAAAATAGGATGTATCTACAATACAGTACAGTTGTTTATTTCAGTTTCGCTCCTGGAGTTTGACACTAGGTTTGAAGTTCATGCTCCGGATTTCATTTTCTATGATTACAATTACCCTGAGAAGTTACCTCCGGACATCGGGCAGTATGACTTGGTGATAGCTGATCCACCATTCTTGTCAGAAGAGTGTATCGTTAAAACATCACAGACTATAAGGCGTTTAGCGAAAGAAAAGATTGTTGTGTGCAGTGGAGCCATAATGAAACCACACATAGAAAAATTATTAGATCTCAAACTTTGTAACTTCCAGCCACACCATAGAAACAATTTAGCTAATGAATTCTCATGTTATGCCAACTTCGACCTGGATAGTTTACTTGAAAAAGCTAAGTCTGGAAATGATAGTAGATGATAGTAAGTTAATATTTATTACTTTGAATATAAAATATTCATAACTACCAACCAATGAAAACCTCTGTTTTCTTTATTATTTGAATAAAATTCTATATTTTGGGCATTTGCCACTTATAGTTTTTGTTTTGTATGTATGCACAATAGACACATAGCATAAGAATAGTGAGATTTGTATTGTTGGGAAATTTAAATATTAATTTTAAGTCAATTGCACTATATGTAAACATTTTATTAGTTGAAATTTTGGCTTATATCGAGTGCCGTCTCTGCGTAAATTTACTCCAACTCTAAACCTTGTTTATTAACAACACTATAAGTTTAATATAACTAATGTAAAATGTGCAATAAAACAACATTCTATAAAACGCTGGCTTTATTGTTCTCATTAATAAAACTATTACCTCATAGTATCATATTATGGTTAACATATCATTAACTCTCTCGTATATTATGACAATCAGCAACTTTTAAAACATACAATATCAACAATCGGAAATATTATGGTACAACAAGACTACTCTGCCAATGAAGATGTTTAATCAAAATGAATTATTTCTTATCGACCGAGTCGAACAATGTCCAATACATATTTAAACCGATAATTTCATTCATTTACTATTTAAATATGTGAATGTAAATTGTTCAGATTGGAAGCAATTTAATCGAAACAATTGATAAATAAATGGAACACAAATATATAAAAGATATTCCTAAGAAAATTACCAACTTCATCAAAATTTCATACAATTAGTAAGGCTAGAATAAAAAGCATTGGTTTTCTGTAGTAAGCTCCAGTTCGCAAGACCTTTTCAAACTTCTTTTATATTGATGCGCGCCTGGTATATGAAATAAAAATATGACACTTCTAGACGTACCGTCTAGCGTCTTAAGGAAGTATGAATTATTTCTAACAGGATCTCGAGTGTGCACAGTTAAATTTCATGTCATATATTTATCAGATCTGAGGTTTCGAGATGTGACACATCGTCCGGCAGATAAGAACCGACCCTAAGAACCGTAAGCATTGACCTTGAATTAGGACACGCAATGGATGCGGCTACTTTTTTTTATTCTTGTCATGAATAGTCCTAACGGGATCGGTACATTTAAACTTGTTTCGGAACTTTACCTTTACATTACGACATGGCAGAGTAAATCTTTAATATCGATCCGTAATAATTAACAAAGATACATCATACATCGCATAATACATTGTATTTATAAGTGATATAATAACTCTTACAATAACAAATATTAACTCTTACAACACTTTGAAACGAAATTTACATTGAACTATTTGAACACGACTTGTTGAATTTGGTAGGTAAATCAAAGAAACCTTTCACAATGTTTTTAATAAATGAAATTTTAAACTAAAATTATTTGCAATAACTTAAGAAAAATTTGCAATTGATTGAAAGACATTAATTAATTATTTTTACCAGTGTGTACAGTCAACAACATGTCAGGTTATACAACAGTGTGATATATCTCCATTTGATTTTAAATCTTAGTGCATTGTGGATAGAGTTCAAAATCAATTGTGGAAATTGGAAAATTGTGCATAAACATTAATAGAAACACACTAATGTAATTATAATCACGGCCTGTGTGTAGAGTGTAGACGAGCGAAGTTCAATTACCTCTCAAGTAGTAATTTCTATGACAGGAATAAGCATAAAAAAATTACGTGGATGGGGGGGGGGGGGCGTATATTTAGATAAAGTTACGGAATAGTAAGTTTTATACATGTTCGAAAAGCAAAAAATGACATTGCATCTCTAAAATAGCTCAAAATTATGTTTCGGAGAAGCACCATCTAGTGGTAATAGTAGTAAAGATCACTTTTCTTATTTTCAACTTTATAAAAAATAATATATCAACCACCGCATTGCACCATGGTCTCGATACAATATTACAATTTAATTAATTGGACACTTCAAAAGGATCCACTACAATAAATTCTCGCACTTTCATCATCAATAAATATATAGTTTTTATTCATTCAATTACTTACAATTATAATCATTTGGTGTTTAAATACCTACAGTAAATTGGGTTTTATTTAGTGATATATATCTACCTATATATACATACAGTTGTGTTTGATAATTCATTTTAATAATTAATGCATATTTTTTTATTGAATTTTCTCTTTTTCAGTTTAACATCGTCATTAAGTTTGAGACATAAGTCATATTTGTACTAAATAATGATTACAGTTATTTATATTAATATACCAGATTCGAAAATTATTCTATCTAGTATATTACTCAATTACACGTGGTACGATAACTGTTACTTGTGGTGACAGATCTCTTCAAAGCAAAACAAAAACTAATGATAAAGGCACAGAGTTCAAAATCAAAAACAGATTTTTCTATTTTTTAAGAGTATTGAAATTTGATTTCTATTCCTTTACGACAAATGGTATATTCCTTTGCAGATACAGTGTCAAAAGTACCATAAAATCGTACCACTTATGTAATATTATAATAATTCGAAATTATCTATCTACAAGGCCATGTTCCTAATGGGGTCGACAAATACAGTATGTATATTTTCCCTTATAATTACGTACGTTGCGATTTGTGTTCTTGCGCTTGATTTTAATTATACACATATATTTATTGTCATTTTGGTAACACCGTTAAGGATATGTATTGAATATAATATCAGCAATCATCATCATCATCATCATCATCATCATCAGCCCATATTCGTCCACTGCTGGACATAGGCCTCCCCAATTGCACGCCATCTACTTCGATTTTCGGCTGTTCGCATCCAGCTCCTGCCAGCCATCTTGCGCAAATCATCGCTCCACCGCGCCTGAGGTCGTCCTACACTACGTTTGCCGAGACGCGGTCTCCACTCAAGAACTCGTTTACCCCAACGGTTATCGGTTCTGCGGCTAATATGGCCAGCCCACTGCCACTTCAGCTTGCTAATCCGGTGCAATATCAGCAATAAATTCTGATAATCTTGCAATCTACGCTTATGTGAGTATAAATATATATATGGTCATTATCGAATAATTTTATATCGCAAGAACACAAATAGTTGACATCGAAAACTTGAAATCTAGCTAAAGTTAATGCACGGTAGTAAACTCGCCAAGTTGATGTATAGTGTTCTCGCGATATTCTAGATCGCATGCGTGCGTGGCTTTTCAAGGGGAAAGCTCACAGAAGCGGTACCGTCGCGAGACAAAGAGGGGAATAGTAAACACTAGAAACAAAACACTCACAGCACTATGAAGAATCATGTTATCGTTTAAAAATACTAAACAAACTAATGTTTAGGAAACAAAATTTATTCTAATTGCACATCTCATTAAAAAAATACTTATAAATTAATCCCTATCCCTGTAGTGTTAGTACGGAATATTAGACGTACTCAATACATACTTTACATAAAGAGAAGCCGAAGAAACAAAATCAACGGTATTGATTCAACAGTTAGCATTTGTGCCAATAAACTGCCAGAGATAATCAACAGTGCAATAATACTTACTTAAAATAAAATAATTGGAATATCACAACCGCAGACAAATGTTAACACAAGTAATATCAGAATGTATGTCTCCTCAGATTTGCGATATAATATAATACAATATATAAACACAGGCTGATTTTTTAAATGTATAAATATAAAGGAGATGTTCATGTTGGTCTGTAACATGTACCATGACAAAAATATTTATGGGAGTCAATATTTAAATAACTCCATCGCATAATATATATTCTGTTAATTTATAGGAACTTCAGAAGAAGAAAATAAGTAAAAGATACTGACACTTACAAAAATCATTCTGTATGTATAGTTGTATTTTATCTATGTCGTTTATTGTGTAATATGATAAATATATTACAAAATCATAATAAATTATCACTTCTACTATTTAAAGAACTATTCTCATTATATCATTTGACAATAATATATTTGAATATAAATCTTACAAATAGAATAAAAGATAAATCTACTCTTGATATAGATAAAATAAATTATGTGCCTTATTTCCTTTCACATAAAGTCCATTATATTTTAAATATATTTATGTAGAGTATTTTCGAGAAAATACAGTTTAGCGTTCCAACTGTCTGTTGACGTCACTGGAACTATAAAGTCTCCCCCACAAAATAGTGATTCGTATTATACATTATATAAAATAAGCTTTATAGGCTCATGTTCCATTTGACATTAGTATCTAACAATATACTAGTTTGATCATTAGTTAACATATTCAGGTATTATTACAACATCAAAAATATTGTTTTCTTATATATTTCATTTAATTGATGTAATTGGAAATACACTGCGGTTTGTACTATGAATCGATATTAAATAAATTAAAATCACGTTTTATGGTATATTATGATTAAATCATTTTTTTTATTAATTTCAAATAATGACAAATACTTATCGAATACGCATACTGTTGTCATGTCAATTCAATAATGAAACATTATATTACGTTAAATTTATTAATATTGATATATATTATGCACCTCTCCCGGTCTACAATTTCAAACATCGGTCTAACTACTTATAATATTTTATGATAACTTACGACTACATCATCTCGGTTAATCAACCGACAATTTCATATTGGAGCTCGCCGCATGAAAAAATATATTATGTCTTATAATTTTTGGGCGCTAAATACAACTTAGGCACACTACACACATATATACCATTCCTTACTATCAAATATGGAGAATGTCCTTTTTTCAAAAAGCACGCAAATAGAGTTTCATCTCTTTCTTTCACTTGAAAAGCGAATGAGAGACGTGTAGGCCACGTAGCGCACTAAAGGAAGACTTGAGTTTAAACCTAGCGATTGCACAACATATAAAAGAGATAAACATTATAAAGTATACTGTTCATACTCGTCCAAACGTTAAAGTGCGCTTAGGCCTTATTCCGGGTGAAAAAATAACTCAACTATGTTAAATGTAAAATAAACCTTATTGTCTAAATAATAAGACTTAATTAACCGGAATGTATACGCTATCTCGCTTAAAGGACGACAATTTCCGTTATTCAGAAGATTAAATTTTAATGCGATTGCAATTCAAATCTTAAACAAATAAATCTTATAAATAAGAAAACTCAGAAAGCTTATCTCGGTTCAAAAGGAGTAAAAAATTCTATAAGAAACCCGTATAACTTCTGATGTAACAAAAATTGCCTCCATTCGTAAATTTTGTTTATCAAGCGAGTGAAAATTAATAAGGACAAACCCAGATGACACGCCAGGGCCCAACATTTACTACCACCCACATATTATGTCTAAAAGATATTTACCCTTTGCTGTGTATAAATCTTTGATTGCGAATGTAATATTGTAATATCATATTACGTGGTGGTAGTATATGCGTCGTGGTTGCGTGGTTTAGTGAAGGCACCCGAGGTGACGCCGCCGCGTATCTACTGTGACGTCAGCGCACACTGGAACGGAAGACAATAGGTTAAATGTAATAGCGTATATAAAAGTGAAGGTAACTAATTGACTTTATATAGATTATGATGCTGTGAATCTAATAATTTATTAGGCAGCGTTTAAAACACATTACTGTCGGAGAATATATTTTTTTGATTTTGTGCCACCAGAATGAAAATATTACTCCATTAATTATTTAAATATATTTTCATAGATCCAGGCACCAGAAACATAGATAGCATAGTAAAGTGACATAAACAAATATATAGTTGGTTTAGCTTGACTTCATATTCTTATCGTAAAGTTCAAATTGTGTAGTTTTAATTTTAAAACATAACAAAAACTCTTGTACAAACGCAAGAGTAGTTTTCTCTAAATAACATAAAAAGTAAAAGTACTAATGATACAATACACGTATAACCAGCTTTAGTTCGGAAGTCTTTTTTTATTTCACTAAAAACTTGAAAAATAATCCCAATTTAGATATGACTGGTAAATCACAAGGAAAAGGATGGGGGCGTACCTGGTTCACTACGTCCCAGCGTGCTGGATGTTCTGGACGCGCGTCTTATTTCCTAGTGGTGCACCACACTCTATATCACTTGTTCGCGAGACAAACGCGTCGATCGCCGTGATACTTGACTTCTCAGCTTTTAGATATTGGGAGCTATGTCTGCTCGACCCGGCTGCGATTGCGGAAGTGAGTTTACGATATTCTCGGATTACCCCCAAGGATTTCAGATAATAAAAGGCATGGAGGTAGGAAGGTATCACGAGTGATGGGACACGATTGTATCGAATAGGTAAAACCTAAACCTTAAAATCTACCATACCGCCCCCCAAAGAGCGGTTCAGCTCTTTCAAATAAAGAGCAAGGATGAGTACACTAAATGTATGCTACTTTGGTAAACTAATTGTTGAACAAAGAATAATAAAACTATGATTAAACTAAACTTAAATCTAGAGATCGCTGCTTTCGTGCTAATTTAAGGTTCTGGTAATAAGCGACATAATTTAGCCACAGGACGCAACAAGACTCCAGTAGAAGTATTAAGCTCTACGACTCGAACAATGCTATCATTACCCGGGTAGAGCTTTGTCACACGAGCCTTTCGCCATTGTAACGGCGGTATATGAGATTCCGCTACCAAAACTAAATCCCCGATTTGCAAATTACGATCAGTCTTAAGCCAACGATCACGCTGTTGCAATGTATGTAAATATTCGGTGTGCCAGCGTTTCCAAAAATGTTGCGTTATTTGTTGCAACAATTGCCAACGATTAAGACGATTAGCAGAAATTTGCTCCAGATTATGTTCTGGCAAACCGAGAAGTGGTTGCCCAATCAAAAAATGTCCAGGCGTAAGAGCCTCAAGATCATTTGGATCGCTACTAAGCGGACAAATCGGTCGTGAGTTCAGTATCGACTCAATTTTGCAAAACACGGTACTAAGTTCTTCAAACGTTAGTACACGTTCACCGATTATTCGTTTAAGTAATGTCTTAGATGATTTCACTGCATTTTCCCAAATACCACCAAGATGTGGTCCTGAGGGAACGTTTAAATGCCAATAAATTTCGCGAGGTGCCAGATAAGATTGAATTTTTTCGCTGTTTTTATCTAATTGCGTTTTAAGTGCGTATATATCTTTTAAATAGTTACGGGCGCCTAAGAAATTGGTACCACAATCAGAGAATATGTCAGATGGTAATCCTCTCCTCGACACGAATCGATCTAAGCAAGCCAAAAAGGCGTCAGTTGTTAAATTAGAAACTACCTCTAAGTGCATCGCCTTAGTGGTGAAACAAATGAAAACACACAAATATGCCTTAAAAGTTTTCGGCTTTCGAGCGTGAGAATCCTTAACGATGAATGGGCCGGCGAAGTCTAATCCAACTCGTTGGAAAGGTCTTGCTTGAGTAACTCTGCTAGCAGGTAAATTACCCATGAACGGGTTAACAGGCCTTGCCTTTAACCTATAACAACGCTGACATTTGAAAATCCTATGACGAACTGTACGTCTAGCTGATATGATCCAGTATCTGTGAGACAGGATCGCCATGAGAGTGGACGGACCAGGGTGGCCATAGAGTTGATGGTAATGATCGATAAGGGGATCCGTTAAGTGATGAGACTGAGGTAACAAAATCGGATGCTTGCTGTTGTAAGGTAAGTCGGCATTGACTAGCCTCCCTCCAACACGAAGAAAGCCAAACTCGTCGAGAAATGGATGAAGCCGGCAGAGACTGCCCTTGACAGGCCTACGTTGCTGTAACAATTTGATTGTATCGGCAAACGCGGAAGATTGAACCGATTTGATGCAAATTAACAATGTTGATTTTAGTTCCGACAATGATAAAGAACCTGATCGTTTATCTTTTGGTGTACGTAAGTTATAACTATAGCGTAGCCACCAACCTAAAATACGTAATAGTTTAGATAGAGAGCTATATCTTTTAATGACATGTTGAACAACTTCGTGAGATGGAATTGCAACAGTCGATGTAGAGCCTTTTATATGAGATGCCTCCTCGACAGTCCGCACGATAAGCGAAGAAACTGGAGGGGTAAAGAGCAATGTAGAGTCAGAGTGATGTGTAGTCTCGACAGTTTGCACCACATGTGCAGCAACTGCAGCTGATTTGACACCTGGCAAATCGTCAAGATCGAGAAATTGACATGAAGAAGGCCATGAATCGGGATTAGATTTGAGCCAAGAAGGACTCCACCAAAGTGAATGATTTAACAACTCGCGAGGGAGCAAGCCTCGGCTCGCGCAGTCGGCTGGATTGAAAACGGATGGAACGTATCGCCAGGTAGCCTTTGGAAGAATACCTTGAACCTGCGAAACTCTATTCCCTTCGAACGTCTGAAGCTTGTGAGGCGATGTTCGCAACCATGTTAGCACTATGCTAGAGTCGCACCATGCTGTGACTGAAGTGATGTTTATTTTATGTTGCAAAACCTTGCAAACATGTTCCAAAAGACGAGCCAATAGAACTGCTCCACAGAGCTCGAGTTTAGGAATTGTCTTCCTTTGCTTGACAGAAGCGACTCTAGATTTGGCAACCAACAAGTTCGTCTCTACATCGTCATCGCTACCACAACGAAGATATACGCATGCGGCGTAACCGCGTTCAGACGCGTCGCTAAAACCGTGAAGTTGACATTCAGACATTTGATCACGCGCTACATAGCGTGGGATACGAATTTTATTTAATGAATGAAAATCTTCAACAAACTTAAACCAAGTCTGCTGAGCGTCAAAAGGTAGTATATCATCCCAACCTATCTCCAAAAGCCACAAATTTTGTAAGAAAGATTTAGCAAAGAACGTTACAGGAGCAATGAAACCACAAGGATCATATAAACGAGCGATATTTGAAAGAATACCCCGCTTGGTTAATGTTTTACTCATACTAGACACTCGATAAAGAAAGCTATCAGAAGATGGGCTCCATTCGATACCTAAAATTTTGAAAATGTCGTCACCTGAATCTTCGAATCGATAAGGCGTCTCACAATGATCAGCAGGTAAGCCCTTAAGTAGTTCGCTAGAGTTGCTAGACCATTTCCTCAAATGGAAACAACCTTGAGCCAACACGTCAGTAATTTGCTGCTGAAGTGTTTTAGCGCCATCCAGTGTAGAGCTACCACTCACGATGTCATCTACGAAAGTATCCTCCCGCAGGACACGTGCCGCCTCAGGATATGTAGAGTCGTTGATGTTCGCCAACTCGTGAAGCACTCTGATAGCTTGGTAAGCAGAACTAGAAACGCCGTATGTAACAGTGGTTAGCTCGAACTCCTGCAAAGGCTTATCGATAGAGTCACGCCAGAAAATAGTTTGAAACCGCTGATCATCGTGATGTATTTTGACCATACGATACATTTGCTTAATATCGCAAGTGAAAACAATTAAATAAGTTCTAAAACGTAAAATAATATCTTGAATATTTTCTTGTAACTTAGGACCCGACATTAAAATTTGATTAAGTGAAACTCCTGTAGAGCTAGGTAGAGATGCGTCGAAAACTGCTCTCAGTTTTGTAGTGCTGCTACTCTCCTTGAGCACGCCATGATGAGGAATGTAATACCTGTCAACGTGGCCATCGGATGACACTAACTTCATATGACCAGACTCTATATAGTCCTTCATAAACTGAATGTAGAGTTCACGAAGTCTAGGCTCCCTTATAAGCCGTCGTTCTAAATTGTGAAAACGTTTCAGAGCAACAAGACGTGTATCACCGAGCTGAGAAGAGTCTACCTTAAAGGGTAGACGGACAATGAACCTCCCATCAGTGTCTCTACTATGTGTGTTGACAAAGTGCTTTTCACAAACGATATCTACAGGATCTGGAACGGGCATCAAAGGAACGTCTTCAGATTCCCAAAACTTAATTAAAGTATTTTCAAGCCTAGACTCATCAGTGAGTAAGCTTATATTTTGATATTGTGTTGTGGTCACAGGGGTTGAACCCATAATGACCCAACCGAAAATAGTTGAGTGAGCTGTTGGTAAACCATTACCTAAATCTAACTTCGGACCACAAAAAATGTCACTGAAAAGATTAACACCCAAAAGTAGGTCAATTCTACCTGGAATGTTGAAAGTCTTGTCAGCAAGCTGAAGGTCGCTACATTTCTCTGGCACAATTGGATTGACCATTGCTGCAGGTTGATATCCAGTGATACGCTTAAGTATGATGGCTTCAGTGGATAAACCAGGAATGGAATCTGTTGTGAGAGACACAATGTTACAATCTACCCTGCCATGGGTAGACTGTCGATGTTGACCAACACCAAACAAATCGCAGGACTTACGACGACGAAGTCGAAGCTGCTGTGCTAAAGATTCAGTCATAAGAGATGATTGAGCACCAGGATCTATCAACGCGCGAACAATATGCACATGACCATCAATGTCTTGAACTCCAACGAGAGCAGTACCCAATAAGCCAGTAGACGATGGTTCCACGTTGAGCAAGACCTGTCTCGAAGATTCGAGATTCACATTTGAACCTGCTGATTTACTAAAATCATTATGTAATTTGGTATGATGACGTCCATTACATATTTGACAAGTGCTTTTAGATATACACTTTGATACAAAATGAGGCCTTAAACAGTTGAAACAAAGCTTTCTTTGTTGAATAAATGATTTCTTATCTCCAAGTTTTTCAAACTCTGAACAATGGTATACACCATGGTTACCACCACAGCAATGACAAGTGATACTAGATACATGCAAAGTAGATGAACGATTAACTAATGATTTTTCATTATTATTTGAATATGCAAAATTAGTAACTTCCAAAACTCTCAAGTGATTTTCTAAAAATGTTAATAAGTTATTAAAATCAGGAATTTGATTTTGCTGCAAGGTAAATTCAAATTTAGTTCTTAAGTCTAAAGGTATTTTTCTGATTGTTATGTGATATAATAGAAAACCCCAAGATATCACATTAAACCCAAGTGAATTTAAAGCTTGTGTATTCTCTTTCAATGTGTTAATAAAACGTTTCAGATTTTTTAAATTAGGACATGAAACTGAAAGTAATAATTCCAAATGTTTATCGGCTATCAAGCGCTTGTTTTCATAACGTTCATGTAAAATAGTACATGCAACCTCATAGTTGTCACTAGTAATGCTTAAATGTTTTATTAAATTTAGAGGTTCCTGTTCTAAAATACTCAACAGATAATGAAACTTTTGAATGGAAGATAACTCATTGTTTTGATGTATCAAACTATCAAAAATTGATTTGAAATTAGGCCATTCTGTGTGAACACCTTTAAATCTAATTAAGTTAATTTTTGGCAAATGAAAACGAGTCGTTTCATTATGGGATTGAGCAAATGTCTGCTTCACTACAGGAATATCGGTTTTGGAATCACACATACCTAAGTCGTCATAAATAGTTTTTATGGTATAAAATTTTTCGTAAAACTTTGAAAACTTTGATTCTATGTCTTCCCTTTGTTTGTCATCTAACAGAGTAACCAAAATAGAAAAGTTCTCATCGAATTGTTTCCGAATATGTTCTAAGTCTGCGTAACGCACACGAAACATAGCTATTTGTTTAGCATTTGGAGTTGTTTGTGTAAGTCCTGTTGCTGATTCATACAGTTCTTTTATAAAATCATATGAAATTTTGAATTTTATTTGAGCAATCTTTAGATCGGAGTTCATCTTATTAGAAATTGTAAACAAAAAGAAACGAGGTTAAGTTATGAAATAATGTGACACTTGTCAGAATGAATGTCGTCTATAAATGAATGTAGTCTATGCAAGCAGTGTTGCCAATAGCTAAACTCGGAAATGCACTAATGTTCCACAAAAAATGCACCAATTTATTTTAAAAAATACGAGGGTATCCAAACAGTAAAAAGTGAAAAGAAATTACAAAGAACTAATAAATGCTTGGATATGATTTTGGATGATATATTATTAGGAAAATTCAAGACTACCAGGGCAAAGGATAAGGATATATGGCTGAAGGACCAGGAAATATGGTGAATCACAAGGAAAAGGATGGGGGCGTACCTGGTTCACTACGTCCCAGCGTGCTGGATGTTCTGGACGCGCGTCTTATTTCCTAGTGGTGCACCACACTCTATATCACTTGTTCGCGAGACAAACGCGTCGATCGCCGTGATACTTGACTTCTCAGCTTTTATATATTGGGAGCTACGTCTGCTCGACCCGGCTGCGATTGCGGAAGTGAGTTTACGATATTCTCGGATTACCCCCAAGGATTTCAGATAATAAAAGGCATGGAGGTAGGAAGGTATCACGAGTGATGGGACACGATTGTATCGAATAGGTAAAACCTAAACCTTAAAATCTACCATGACTATTTATATCGTGTAGAAATTAAAAAGCATTTGAAGAAAATGGAGAATACATTGAATTAGTTGAATTTTTCACTCAGAAACTTGAAACTATCGTATTATTCTATATTTCCAAATCTGGAATATCTATTTGGCACTACATTTAATCTCTCCAGCGAGGTAAAGTACCTAGGTATTACACTGGATGCCAAACTGAACTGGAGTACACAAATAGACAAATCCAATACAAAAGCCAGCGTCGTCTTCTGGCAATGCCGCAGGATGATCGGTAAGAAATGGGGACTAACTCCACGTATTACGAAATGGTTGTATGAGACAATTAATAGGCCCATCATAAGCTACGGCGCAATTGTTTGGTGGACAAAGACCACACAGGTAACAACTATAAATAAACTTAAGTGTCTCCAAAGACGTGCCTGCTGTGCAATCACTGGCTGCATGAGAACTACCCCAACGGCATCGCTAGAGACGATACTCAACGTAAGACCACTTCATCTTTTTATACAACAAGAAGCCATGTGTTCAGCCACACCGCTAAACATGCTGGGTATACTCCTCTCCCTCCCTATGGACCCTCCATAGGGAGGGATAATGATATCCCGCACACAAACATCCTAAAAGACATTAATAAGGAATACCCCTTCTTTATGGCCACGAATGACTTAACTCCCAGAAGGTATGTTTTTGACAAGAAATACAAATTACAACTCTACGAAGATACACCAGATTTCTACCTTCACAAAGAGCTAAGGATCTTCACGGACGGCTCTAAAACTGACACAGGTACAGATGCTGGTGTCTTCTCGGAGGATCTACATATCCACGACACTGGGAATCTACAACATAATATTCTGGTCTGGGTATAATAAAAGCTGCTGAGGCAATTATAAGCCGGAGAGTAAAAGGTAATTCCGTATTCTCTGACAGTGCATCGGTATTACAAGCTTTAAATAACAATTTGATGACATCAGGTCTATTACAAGAATGTCACTTTAAGTTGACAGAGGTATGTAAAAGAAATAAACTGCCATTACAATGGATCAAGGGGCACAGTGGGTTGAGAGGAAATGACGCGACAGACAGCTTGGCCAGAGAAGGGTCAAGCAGAAAGCCCATTGGACCGGACCGGAATCGACAGCTGAGAAACTGGTTAAGAGAACGCTATTACCTACAACACGACGAATACTGTACTCAAACGACTAACTGCAGGCATGCCAAAGAAGCAATCCCCAAAGTAGACCTGCAACAGGCACGTAAGTTAAACAAATTACCTAGACAAACGCTAAGACTAATAGTAGGTATACTAACATGGCTATTTTAACAAGCACTTCTATAACATGGGTATCTCTGACAGTTCTCTGTGCAGGGCATGCCTGGACGCTGAAGAGACAAGCGTTCACGTGCTACTGGAATGCAAGGGCGTTTCAAGACATAGGACTACACATCTAGGTAGCCCACGGACATTAAAGGAAGCATGCGGCAAAGTTAAAGGACTTATGGGCTTCCTGGAGGAGCTGGGGTGGCAGGATTGATGCAACATTTTTCACGCAAAATAGGCATTAGGTGTCGAGTTGCGGTAAAGCCCGCCGTATAACATAGCATACGGGGCAATATAACATACGGGGTATATTTTCAAGAACGCGTGAGTATAGTCTGTAGTGAATGATAGTTTTTTTATGAAGATCATAGGACATGACCGTGCATTTATTTTGTAAGCGGTTTTTCATTGCAAGTGCAACATATAATTACTTTTGTTACAGTTAAATTTAGTATAGTGATGCGACTCGAGTAAGATTTTGCGACTCGAGCTAATCATACTAATAATAAAAAAGTTTATTTCCTACGTTGTTGCACAGTATAATACAAAAGTGGTAATGACATCATTAAAAAAGAAACTATTATTGGCTAATAAGCTGTGCCACAGTGGTGAAAAATCTCTTTCTCAGCATATATCACGACGACAAAAATTTTATCGCAATGACGCTGATTTTCAGACGGAGGCTAAAAGTTGCGCGTGAGTTGTTTCTTATAAGACTAAATTAAGTAAATCGTCGCTGTGTAAAAAGCAGAAGATAAGAATATCCCAAGTGCAATTTTTCTAAATATGTGTTCTATTATGATTTATAAATTATCCAATATAATCTAAATATCAAATTAAATTACAAATTAAATTAATATTTAAATATCCACATAAAACTGAAATTATCCAAACATAATCATGTACTTATTTATTATAAATTCATTTAAATTATAAATAAAATTTCACTAAATTATTGACATCGGTAAGTTACGGTATATCTTCTATGTTGCATTGACTATTGAGGAAATGCTTCTTAAGCCCAGTTTTGAAAGCAAACTTAGACTTAGGTGGTGGTAAATTGTTCCAACATTTTGTTGCCAAATACCGAAAGCTACCACGAAATGCTGCATTCTTTGGCCGGGGCAGGACAAGTTTCCAAGAGGCACCTCGAGACTTCAAGTATGACCTAGAATTAGCCCAAATCAACTTATCGGGGCGCTACAGTACTGTACCTGCGCGGGCGGCGCGTGGTGTGCAGCAGCAGCAGCAGCAGCAGCAGCAGCAGGCAGGCGGCCAGCGCGGCGGCGGCGGTGCACAGCGCGTGCAGGGGCGCTACAGTACTGTACCTGCGCGGGCGGCGCGTGGTGTGCAGCAGCAGCAGCAGCAGCAGCAGCAGCAGGCAGGCGGCCAGCGCGGCGGCGGCGGTGCACAGCGCGTGCAGGGGCGCTACAGTACTGTACCTGCGCGGGCGGCGCGTGGTGTGCAGCAGCAGCAGCAGCAGCAGCAGCAGCAGGCAGGCGGCCAGCGCGGCGGCGGCGGTGCACAGCGCGTGCAGGGGCGCTACAGTACTGTACCTGCGCGGGCGGCGCGTGGTGTGCAGCAGCAGCAGCAGCAGCAGCAGCAGCAGGCAGGCGGCCAGCGCGGCGGCGGCGGTGCACAGCGCGTGCAGGGGCGCTACAGTACTGTACCTGCGCGGGCGGCGCGTGGTGTGCAGCAGCAGCAGCAGCAGCAGCAGCAGCAGGCAGGCGGCCAGCGCGGCGGCGGCGGTGCACAGCGCGTGCAGGGGCGCTACAGTACTGTACCTGCGCGGGCGGCGCGTGGTGTGCAGCAGCAGCAGCAGCAGCAGCAGCAGCAGGCAGGCGGCCAGCGCGGCGGCGGCGGTGCACAGCGCGTGCAGGGGCGCTACAGTACTGTACCTGCGCGGGCGGCGCGTGGTGTGCAGCAGCAGCAGCAGCAGCAGCAGCAGCAGGCAGGCGGCCAGCGCGGCGGCGGCGGTGCACAGCGCGTGCAGGGGCGCTACAGTACTGTACCTGCGCGGGCGGCGCGTGGTGTGCAGCAGCAGCAGCAGCAGCAGCAGCAGCAGGCAGGCGGCCAGCGCGGCGGCGGCGGTGCACAGCGCGTGCAGGGGCGCTACAGTACTGTACCTGCGCGGGCGGCGCGTGGTGTGCAGCAGCAGCAGCAGCAGCAGCAGCAGCAGGCAGGCGGCCAGCGCGGCGGCGGCGGTGCACAGCGCGTGCAGGGGCGCTACAGTACTGTACCTGCGCGGGCGGCGCGTGGTGTGCAGCAGCAGCAGCAGCAGCAGCAGCAGCAGGCAGGCGGCCAGCGCGGCGGCGGCGGTGCACAGCGCGTGCAGGAGGCGCGCGAGGGCGCCCTGCAGCGCGCTCACGGCGGCGAGCTCCACGCGACATCATCCGGTGCCGCACTTGCCACTCTCGAACACGCCCTGCACGACACCCATTCACCCGACATGAGCAAGTTGTCGAACGAAATTTTGATACTTAATAATGTTGATATTATTGTATTTAATACAACTTAATCAAATTATACTTCAAAACTAAAATTAATCAGAAAAGAAAACTAAAATCCGTCAATAAATTACCAAGTTTATAGATTGTTAAAACTGCGTGTTTTCGCACGAAATTGTGGCCTCCGACTCGCTTGTGACGTCACAACTCCGAACCCGAGATCGTTGCTATACAAATTAATAGAAGTCTTTGCAGATCACTTATTAATTTCGACTTATTGGGTGCTCTGGCGTTGATTTTTAATTATCAATGGACATTATTTTTTTTATTCATGTGTAGTTTATTATTATATTGCTTTAATAATAACAAGAAAAAGACAAAATGTATATGCAAAACACACATCAACATCGTCTAGGAATATTTAAATTATTCTTAATTTTCTCAGTCTTTTTTTTCTGAATTACATGCAACATATTTATATTTTTATATATAATAAAACATAAATATTTTTTGTACCTTATAATAAATTATTTAAGTAAAGACGAAAAGTAGAATAATGGTTAAAATAACGATAAATGTGTTTTTCAAGAAAAAGTGAAAAATATAGCGAAATTATTCCGTTATTTGCAATTTTGCGAAAATCAATAGTCAGTAAAACCACCCATGACGTTAACAACGGTCCTGCAACGATTTTTCATGCTTCAAATCAACTTATCAAAGTCTTGCTGCGGGATATTGTCCCAGGTTCTGGAAAGATGCAAAAAAAAGTTGCTCTTCAGTGACAATGTTTGTAGGTAAAATCCTCAAAGCCCATGCGTGTTCTATGGGGTTTAGGTCTGGTGATTACGCGGGCCAGTCTAAGACCGATACGTCGTGCTCCTGCAGACAGCTGGTAATCACTCGCGCTGTGTGGGGACAAGCATTGTCGTGCATGGGCGTGAATTCTTGACCAATTTGTAGTCGATGCAGGAAGACTATTGGTACTAGCACTTGGTTGAGGTATTTTTCTCTTGGTTGAGGTATTGAGGTCATGGTGTTTCTGATCCTTGATTTGGGCGTTTTCCTTGATAACAAACTTACTTTCAATGAACATCTGGATTACATCACGAGTAAATCTTATAATTCATTGAGTTTCATCCTACGTACTTGTCAACCGCTTACTGAAATAGGCAGCGTTAAAACAGTATACTGCGCATGTGTACGGAGTATTATGGAATATGGTAGCTGCTCCACTTATGTATATCATAAATCCCGTTTAGTAAACATTCAAAAAATATTATTCCTACATCTACAATATCGCACTAAGCAGAATCACGCCGATTACGATGCCGCCTGCCGGCGTTACAAACTCATGACACTAGAGGAACGCCGCTTACAGCTGGATATGTCTTTTCTTCACGAAATTATAGCGGTCGTATAGATTGCGTGGATCTCACTTCCGCTATTGGTTGATGATGAATAATAATATGTATATATACTTTTTTCTCATTTCCCTTGGTGACATGAATATCGACTTAACGAAGGCTATTAACAAAGTTAAACATTTGACGTTTTTTTTATATTCTGCTGTGATGGTTAAGTTCTTACATTTCCAATTCAAGTTAATATGTAAGCATCATTCGGATTTTCAATAAATGAAGAGTTAAGAATTACAATTCTGAATTTTTCGAAATATATTAATTAAAATACCGCAGGGCTCGTATTTAAGTCCACTTTTGTTCACATAATTATAACAAAAACGTCATGCTTTCAAAATTAATGTTATTTGTTTATATTATTTTCGTATTTAGGCAAATAAATATTCCAAGAGCAAACACTGAAAGTGTCCCTTCATTGACCAGACTATTTTATTGTAGAGTCAAATAAATATCAAACCTCACCTTTTATCACCAAGGGGGAGGAGCGGGGGTTTAAAAATGCTGAAAATAACATCACGTGATTAATGGACGACCCCTAATTTGTAATAAACCTACGTTTCAATACAATTCATGTTTTAATATTAATGCCCGATTTCTCGGGTTCGTGAACATACCATGGTTAGGAAGGATGCAGCGAGGGGGGCATGAATAGATCGGGAACGAGCGCACTTACCTTCCTGAAGAAGGGCGAGAACGTCTGCAGCGTGTCCCTGTTGAGCGGCGCGCGGTGCAGCGGGCAGCGCGCGTCGCGGGCGCACGCGGCCAGCAGCCGCCGCAGGAACTGCTCCAGCTGCGGCCGCCGGCAGCGCGCCACGCCCTCCGACGACCACAGCTGCCGCGGCGGGAACGGGATGCACCCCACCTGCCACGGCCGGCACACGTCGCGTTATTTGTGCTCTCATGTCATATCAATATAAAAAGTATAGATAGCATAAAACAAATATTTACAAACGGATAATATAATTATTATGTCAACCATAGTAAAAAACAACGAAACTTAACAATCATAATCGAAAACAACAAAAATATAACAAAAATTGCGTGTGATCCCAACACGACCCAACTCAGTAAGTGTACTGCCCCCTTACTCTCGAACGCAATCGCGACCGATCGACATTGCAATTGTGCCGTTCTATACTCTTGATTGGGTACACTAGTGCCAGAGTATGCTAGTGAGCCGATCAAACGCGCGGACCGCCATAATTGCAATGTCGATCGGTCCCGATTGCGTTCGAGAGTAAGGGTGCCGGTCAACCAGTGTTTATCTGTTAACGGTACAAACTGTTGAATGCACTTACGTCACCAAAATGGCGTCCAGGCGTTATGCGTAATTTGCGAGGATTATACAATAATACACTAGGTATATTACGACACAAATTATCAAAATCAATAATGCAAAAAGAAATGGATCGTAACCTATTATATAACGTTTCCACTATAGAATATAATTCATTGCTCTAGTGACGAATGAGTGGTCAGGACGAGCGGCATACCTCGGGCCCGTACAGCCGCCGCATGGCGAGGTAGAGGTCCCGGAAGCGGCGGTACCGCCGCAGCAGCAGGTAGCGGCAGTCGGGCAGCGTGACGCGGACCTCGTACTCGTGGTGGGTGCCCGCCCCCGCGCCCCGCGTCACCCAGCCCGGAATGCTTATCACTTCGCCTGCGATCCAATTTATATATTTTGAAATCAAAAAAATTAATAATATGTATCATATATATTATGAAAAGTTATAGTTTTCTTTTTCTAATAATTTCCGATTCGTATTTTTTGTCGTCAGGCTATCAAAACGAGTTAACATATAAACGTTGCATTGTATCGAAAGTATTCATACCTAAATGTTACATATAGGTATATTTTACAGGCATAATTCTTCTATATTTTGCTACATTAAATTTATTATTATATGTTAGGCCTTAATTAATAATAAAGTGTACATACTAAATGAATTTAGTTTATTTAAAACTAATAACTTACTGAAATCTATAGGATGCACTAAGCTCGGCACTACCGTAGGATCCTGGAACAATAATTAAAATTATTATAAAATAATCAACGGCACATTGCTATAAATGAACTGTGAACTTTATAGTAATACAGACCGGCAGTGTGGCCCGTGGGGGGCGGTGGTCGCGCGCGGGCTCGGCCCCGTCGCGGAGCGGATGCCACGGCTCGTCCCTGTCCGCGGCCAACTCGTCGTTGGAAGTGGACACGTTGTCTGATCCCTCCATGTCCTGCTCTTTCAACCTGCTCCAATAGGAGTTGCACATTGTACTATATAACATATTAAACTAACCCACTGTTATAGTAATAAATGTTACATTCAATAAGAAAAAAGTGTATGCAACAATATTTAAGGCAAGACTATGGGTATGTTCCGATATACACTGCGAGCACTGCGCAGTGGTCTTACTGCTGAAAAATCCGTTCCGTTATGGACTGCCAGTACACTGCTACAGTACCCTAGGGAAATTTATGACGTCATAAATTGCCGCCATATTTGTACTGTGAGCACTGGAGATTTCGAGGTAAGGTGCTCGCAGTGCTTTTGATCACGTGATCAGTCGAAACAGAATCAGAAAATGATAAGTTTCTAAATAAACAAAAAAAAAATACTTATGTTTATTATAAGATGGATTTAATTGATAAATAATTTTTTTATACACAATTTTATAATATTTTCTTTTGAAAAGAGGGAATCTTTATTTATATTCACCTTGCATTAACAAATTTGAAAATGGCGCCAAAAAATAGGATTAACAGTATACTGGACTGCGTTCCGTTTTAAAAAGTCACCAGTATAACTAGCTATAAAGGAACGGGCTTCCAGTATACTAAATTGACGTCATACTGTTCAGTGGTCGCAGTGTATATCGGAACATACCCTATGTATATCCATGGTTAAATTAAATCATATAAGTTTACATCCATTATATCCCAACCGATTCACGAAGCGAATGTTTATAAACTAATAGGTCAGCATATTTTTTTTTTTAATATGATAAATAGTGGTAATACCTATGCAAGAGCGGATCATATATGTGTCCATTTTCAGTAGGATCCACTCGTCTGTCATTGTCCGTCGGTGATTGGTCCGTGTGGCTGTAAACATTCATGAATTAGTGGTAAACTGCAGATATTTTATACGAATATCAAATTTTAATCAACGTTATATAGAGACAAAACTCTATTGACAGATAAAGACATGTGTGTGTACAGTACCTGTCGGAGGCGTGCTTGTTGTCCTCTGTGGCCAGATGCATGTCGCTCTCGGAGAGCGTGAGGGAGGGGGTCTCCTGTATGGGGGTCACCATCACGGGGCGGCGGCTCGGCTGGTTATCGAAGAACGAATACTGCAACGCCATCTCCAAACGGACGTATTTCTTCTGGAGCTCTTGGAGCACCTGAAAGATTGGGCTGATTTAGACATATATCACTCATGTGATTAACTTACATTTTAGTGTCACATATAATTTTCACTTTAATTATTGTAATAAAGTAAAAATTATATGTGACACTAAAATCATTAAAATATACATATGAATTCTTGGAAAATATAGTTGTGAGTAGAGCATATTGAATTTTTAAGGATCCTATTAAAATATCACCATTCTGTGACAAATAAAATCCAGCATTTTAGGATAAGGGTAAATTCCAACCAACTGGCGCATGATGAATCTTCTTTTGAGCAGAGCAGATCTACCTATACCATCTATGACCGAACGTACTATTAAAATTTGATAGTGAATATTATTTCAATAATCGTAACGTTTAAAATACAACACATAAGTTGTCCGTCTCACTCACACTCGGCGGGAGACAAACGCGTGGATATCGGGAGATCGCCCGAATTATGCTAGAATCTGCGCAGGTACATATTAATACATCGACGCAATTGCATGAGAATGCGAAATATTGAGAAACGGCAATGTTTCACATGTGCTTTGTCTTGCTCTTTTATTAGGCCATTAATATAGCTGCGTCCTCGTCATTACGGTTTCGCTTGCCACCCGTCCCTATTTCGGATTACTAACTGAACGTCACGAATTTTGTTTCTCAAAAGGTGACAACCCTGATCGCATTCGCAGTTGCGAATGCGTTGGTGTATAGTCCCCGCAAATTGCTAATGCGCCTGGCCGACATTTTAAAGACGTGATTGCGTTCAAAAATCAGTACCGTTAACAAATAAACGCTGGTTGTAGAGTGCACTTATTGAGTTGTGTTGTGTTGAGATCACACATCAATTTTGTTATGTTTTTGTTGGTTTCGATTAGTATTGTTAAGTTTTTCTGTTACTTGCTATTATTATTTTAACGTTAAATAAACATAATTTTACTAATTATAAATATATCTAATGTCTCTCATTTCATTGTTAATTTTGGTTACATTTAAAAATGTCCTCTCCGTTTGTTATCGCTTTCTTACAAAGTGGACAACATTTTTTCCATATTTTTTCTTTTCCAAAAATTCATGGAATGAATTATAAAAATAAGTTTTTAAATTATTATCAGTATATTTTGGTGATTATACATAAATATTTTAATAATTAATTAATGTCTTGCCTTTTGTGCTATCTATACTTTTTATTTTCATATGACGCAACGCGGGTGTTATAGACAAGGTTCCATGGAATTAGCAATTTACAGGACTTGCAGTAACGGTGTTAGTGTAGGGACGAGTAGAGGCCATTACCGGAGATGCAATTTGGTAGCTGGATGTTTTTTAGGATAATAATTATTAATAATAACATTAAGTCCAGCCAACAGATCGCACCTCCGATAACGCGATGCAGCGATGTGTGAGTGATTGTGGCATGACGTCATACCGCGATCTGCCTGTTGAGCTCTTCCTTGGAGCAGTCGTTCTCCAGCGATGATATGACGAGCATCTTCTGCGCGGCGATGCGCGAGCACAGCCGCTGCATGGCGCGCAACGCCTCCGCCTCCGTCACCTGGCGGCGGCCCGCCTTCGCCTCCGCTGCACGATACGACACACACTGTACACTACACTACACTACACTGCACTACACTACAGCGCCAGATCATGCGGACAATCATATATATGTCGTACAATTACAAAACGAAAATTTAATAATTCATTCGATAAATCAATGATGAATCTCATGCGTAGCCTCTGCCCGCGTCATTCCTAACAGTCAGGTAGTATGTACGTACTAGTACTAGTTGGGTAAGGCGTATTGGCCCGTAAGTATGTACTAGTTGGGTTAGGCGTATTGGCCCTGGGGTCCTGCAAACTATACAGGTGACAGAGCACAACGACCCGGGGGCCAAATAGTAAAGAAATTAAGAGGTGTTCGACCTTGTGGTGAGATCCCAATCTGTAACTCCATTTAAGTAAGGTAATGAAATGTAAATTATAGAAAACTAATTGTAAAATTGTAATTATAAGAAAGAGAAGAATTTAATAGATATAAATATACTATAAGATATAAAAAATAAGTAATGACAAGGGTAAAAGAAAAATACAGACAGGGTGTCAAAATTGACACCTGCCAGTAGAAAAAGAAAATAAAAACATAAGAAAAGAAACAAAAGACATAATAAAAGCCTGGGGGATAAAAGAAGAAAAAAGAAACGGTCAGGTAGCTGTCACTATCACTTTGATAGAGCTAAAATCGATCTAGAGATTAAATCATACTTGGAAAACTATTGGAATTGACAAGGTGATATTAAATATGTCAATAGTGAACAGTAAAATGTGTCTTTATGTACTTTCGTCACCAACGACTCACTTGTTATTTTTCGCCTGTACTTGGCGCGTTGATGCCTCTCGTCCGGGGATCGCTCCACAGAACTCGACGACTGACCTTCCACCACCCTCGCCTGGTACACACGATAATACATATTAGGTTACCTAACATGTCTCACGATACATAATTATTACCATATACACACAAAGTAGGAAAACTTCCCGATCATTTTCCAAATTTGCTACGGTAAAGTTTGTTGTACGAAATAAAAAAATAAAGGAATTGCGTTTACAATACCTGTCTGCAGTCATCGGCGCTGGATATATCGCTGTCATCAGCGTCGCCAGGGCCCAGACGGAAGTGGGGGGGTGGCGCTGGCGTGGGGGAGCTGTCGGGGGAGGGGGGGAATGGCTTGGGGGAGCTGCACGACGCCGTGTGGAACTCCTCCGTGTTTATAGCTGTGTTCGGAGACGCGAGTGGGTCCAAACTCAGGCTCAGGCTACAGACCGAACGAACGAACATTATTTAAGACTAGAGACATTTTTTAAGATTATGTTCAAGCAAAATAAGCATTTATAAAAGTTTAAATGCTTACAGTATTGGTGGGTAAATGAATGACAGACCGAGAAACGACTGTTAAAATTTTTTTTTCAATGGAGAATACATATTGAAAAAAAATCCTTACTAATCATAAAAAAAAATTATTAAACTTATACTTAAACTATTATACTAATACAAACATATTTTGTGTGACATTAACGACTGCTATGAGTTATATAAGAAAACATAATCGCAAGGTTACCTCATCTTCTTGGCGCAGAAATCTTCCCGTTCGTCAGCAGACAGTGGATCGAGGGTCTCCTCGCGGGGAGCCCTACGCAGCACCAGTTCAGACTTGGATCGCTTCACCCCCTCTATAGGTGACAACTCACCACCCTCTGCACAAGAGAAAATCGATAACTGACAATAACTTTACATTGTATTGTAAAGTAACCTAACAAACGGAGAGCTCGTGACAAAATGTGCCAGAATATTTTCAAGTTTGATTGCGCTTAGCTTGAAAGCGTATTTCAGTATACGTATTCGGTATACTATTAGGGCGAAACGACAATGTTGTATTATAATCAAGCAGTAGATGTAGTACCTGGCCTTGTGGTAAGGTCAGCAGCGAGGGCATGCCTGAGCCCCAGCTGCTGTGTATGTAGGAGGGCGAGCTCGGCCTGCAGTCTCTCCACCTTGCCGCGGTGCGTCGCCACCATCGATACGCGACACTGCAACTCCTGCTCGAGCTCTGACACCTCCCTTTTCTATATAACGCATTACGTCATAATTAACTAACTCCAAAAAAAGAATGGAATGTGGTAATGATAGTTGAAAAAAAGTTAGGAAACAGTGAAAAACATCTTATGCTCTATAATATCTAATCTAAATCTAAAAATATCAAGTTATTATTTCAAGATTTATAATGAAAAAAAAAAGAAAAAAAATGTTTAATCACGGGTCTATGCATGTCGACTTTAAAGTAACAGCATCGTCACTCACGTGTCTCTCGACGGTATCCCGTATGGCGTGCGCTGTGGCAGGCTCGCACTGCTGCAGCAGTTGAAGCAGGCACTCCGCACTCGTGTCGCTATCCGGGCTGGAGCTCTGCAAACACATGTCACCTTATAAAAGGTACATCATTATCTTGTCTTACCACAGTGGTTGAAAATAACGACTGAATTAATGGACGTTTAGTGGACTGTACTAGAATAGCTCGTAAGTCAGTTTCAATATTTTATTTGGCCCCAGTTTCAACTCACAGTTGGATCAATAACGACATATTAACTCTTCTTTATTGCCGAGGGTTAAAGTGATTTTGATGGTGTAGATAGATAAATATCATCTGTTTTTTTTTTTTTTTTGTATTTATATTGTTTAATATCCATATTAAGGGTATAGTATGCCTCCCAAGTGTCAAAAGCAAATGGCACTCCGTGGGGTAGTTCGTTGTTCCGGGTCCGGAGTATGGTCATCGTATGAGCACACAAAGGAGATTCTTACATAACCTCGTCGCTCTCCATGTGCTACGTTGGTTTTTCTATGTTACATACATAAACTAACATTGTTTGATACAGAAACACTTATCACTGAAATATTCAAACGTTAACTAATTTAAATAATGTTAATACATGAGCTGCTTTTTTAAGTTCATTGGCCACATATCAAGCAAAGACTTATATGTCACAAAAGATGAATCACTATATTACATATTATGAAAAAAAAAAACAATAAATTCATATGATATTGTTAACAAAGCGACAACACACAAAGTTAACATGCTTTAATTATAAATTTACATATGATTGGGTATGCGCATTATCATTACTAAAAAGATATACAACTCTATAGATACAAAAAAAAAAAAGATTAACCACATGCAAAATTCTCAATTTCCCTAAAACATAATTAAAGCTTTTCTAAAAGGTTGCTAATGTCTTATACATGCATAATGTTAGTCAGCATAGTTATATTTCAGTAGAAAAACGTTTACTTTATTTAGTTTAAACCCGAGAATAGCTGTTGTGATTATTCCGTTAGTGTTGTCCTCTTCCACCAGTTTATATATCTTACCTCTATCCCTTTCTCCCCGAGCTCGTTGATAGTTTTCCGTACATATTCCTCTAGGGCTCCTTTCCGCGACTCCACCTGACTTCGGAGTGCGGACGCTCGCTCTTCCTCCGCCTCCGCCTAAAGACAGGGGATGTGTAGCAACAGAAAACTACTTTGGAATTCTGAATTTAAACTTTTTAACATTCTATTAACAAAGTATGATTTCAAATAGAGTTTTAAATAAATTTCGGAATTCATAATTGTTTAGTTGCATTTAGGTGCCTATTGCATTGAAATAGTGGCATCAATTTTCTTGTGAATATAAGCTTTCAAGTAATAGCCAATTTACATTCTTACGTGATATTATATCGAATAATACAGCAAAAATTCAGAACCCCATCACTAATAAAAACAAAACGGTCACTAAAGTGAAAAAGGCGAACGGATCAAACTAATAGGAACTGGATATCAATACTATATGCGTGTACGTGCGACCGGTCCAATTTCGGAACTAGTTCATGTTGCACTGTGAGAAAAATATCAAAACAATCGAGACATTGTCTGAGCTGAAAGTGAGCGTATCGGCGGCGGCGTGCGATCGGTGTCTCGATATATTCCTTTTTTTTTTTGGTCCAAGCGATTATGTTGTGAGGTGACAAGTGAAAGTAAATTCATTACTCATTACTGAAATCGGAAGACTTATTAATTCAATCAGTGAAAGTAACGTGACCATATTTTCTAATAATAATTTTGATTAGACTGACCGAAAATTATTATAATATAGAGAGAGTATCTTGTAACTAGATGTCAATTAAATCAAACCAACAAATTAAATAATTTGTTTATGATTTCATAGTCGCAAATTTTGCATTTTAGATATATTGTAGATACGCCACAAAAACTGTTGAAAGTTACTTTATTCCATAGCTACATACGCCCTTTTCGCTAGAAACAATTCCTCTCAAAACCCTTGACATAAAGAGCGCTTCCACGGCGTGCCAACATAAAATAATGGAAAAATTTAAATTAAACTAAAGCATACTTACTCTATCCGGTTCCGAATAAAATAATGTCATTAAAATTCTTAATATATATAAAAAAGGGCTAGATTTAAAAAGCGACTATTCCACATCACTAAACAAAAATAAATGAATACCGTTACTCTTTTAAATACTAACTAACCCGTTTGTGTAAATAAACACTAGAGCCTGTAGTAATATTGGGTTAGTGACAACGATTGAAGAAACCTTACACAACTGGAGCGCGCTAATGTTTAAAGCATGCTTTGTGTCATGTCATGTACGTGCATACACACATCTGTAGACCGACCACTTGGCGGCATTGTAATTAAATAACTCGAGAAGGTTATCAAAATAAATAATTATCGATATTATTGGACTACTATTGGAATGTTTGTATTGCATAGGAGATTCAGATAAATGCAAATAATTGACATTCGTTATTAGATATTGCTTAAGCAAATTAAACATTGCGTGCGTATAATAAATGAAACAGATATTATAAGTATGTTTAATTTTTATGTAGCAATTTTTTTTGACGATTGAACCCTTTCAGAAAACCAAATATTTTTATTAACAAAATCAATTTTACTTTAATTATGTGTATTTATCATCATCATCAGCCCTTTTACGTCCCAACTGCAGGGGCTCAGGCCTTCCTTATTGATGGTTAAGGAGGATGGGCCATGACCCTCCACGCTGGCCCAATGCGGATTGGAGGATATTAACGACTGCAAATGCAGCCGGGACCAACGGCTTAACGTGCCTTCCGAAGCACGGAGTAGCTCGAGATAATAATTTTTTGGTCACCCATCCCGTGACCGACCCTTGCGAAAGTTGCTTAACGACTACGATCACGGGCCGCGGTGCTAAACCACTACGCCACCGAGCTACGTGTATTTATAGATGGCTAATATTTTCATGGAACCCCAACACTACGAGTTACATTTGTAGAGATAACAAGTAGATTTATTTATTCATAGAGACGCTAGCGACCCGGACAACATTCGCACGGACGATAAACATTCATTGAGAAATACTGTATAACAGTGAAAATCGCATCGAAATAAGGTGCGTGAGTACGATTTGCAAGCTTGAGAGGGCCGTAAAGGCAAAAAACTGCCTGCCAAGTGTCCATGTCTAACTTATTGCTCTCGGGGATAGCGCATTGTGCGTCATAAACAGTTTCCAATTAATTACTCTCAAAATATTAAGTTATTGTAAAGGTGCTGAATCATTCCTTCAGCTACAAAGTGACCAATTTTCTCTATAACAAAATCAAAATAACCAAAAATATATATATAACAATAAATTTTACTTTGTGATTTTCTTCTATGGGTTTTTTTTATAAATTCGCATTTAGGCACTGCGATAACATAAATCTTTAAAATACTAATGTATTTTTCTCATTTTGAAACAATATGAATATTTTAAATTTGAATGTAAAGAAAAAATATATACCGAAATTATTTTACGAAATCAATTGAAAGTGTTTGCCTTTTGTTTCGTTTGTGCCCTCTTAAGGTTTTGTGTAACGACACACACAAATCATGACAACGATTGTTGAACATGTCCCCAAAACATGTGCCGATTAACAATTCCATTAATCGCATTTTTTTTTATATATTCAAATAGACTTCTTAAAAGTACTTTTGAATCGTCCAACATTTTTTTCCCTACCGCTCGTTCAGGACGTCTTTTGGCTGATAAGAAGAAAGAGCAAGAAACTCACCAGCTCTAATAGGAGTAATGACATGTTACCAGATCAATATATTATAAATAAAGAGAGAAAAAAAAAAGAAACTATGGTCTTATAATGATAACATAATCATTTAATAATAATGGAAGTAAGATAATTTTTGATATATGAGTTAAGAAGTAATCACCTATCCAGTTGCTGGATCGTCTCAAGTCCAAGCATTCTTATCTGTTATATAATCGGATACCTTATAGTAAGCTTTTTTAATAAGTATTTTTTAATAGTAGATTTAAACTGCATGATATCTAATTGTTGTATTTTGTTTGGGACCTTATTGTAGAAGCGCACATAAAGACCCCTGAATGACTAATTAACTTTTTATAGTCTAGTGACAGGCACCGTTAATTTATTTTTATTTCTTGTATTAATATTGTGTACATCACTTTTTATAGTAAACAAACTAATATTTTTACAAATGTACATTAAGTTTTCGTATATGTATTGAGTAGCTCGGTGGCGTAGTGGATAAGCGCCGCGGCCCGCGATCGTTGTCATTAAGCAACTTTCGCAAGGGTCGGTCACGGGATGGGTGACCAAAAAATTATTATCTCGAGCTACTCCGTGCTTCGGAAGGCACGTTAAGCCGTTGGTCCCGGCTGAATTTGCAGTCGTCAATACTCTCCAATCCGCATTGGGCCAGCGTGGAGGGTCATGGCCCATACTCCTTAGCCATCCATAAGGAAGGCCTGAGCCCCTGCAGTGGGGACGTAAAAGGGCTGATGATGATATGTATTGAGAAGCAACAGTCATTATGCCTATTTCCTTAAATTTCTCCCTCAAAGAGTCCCTAATCCTAAGATTATAAATTGATCTAATTGCTCTTTTCTCAAGTACAAAAATCGTTTGTATGTCGGCAGCATTTCCCCACAATATGATTCCGTACGACATCACACTATGAAAGTAACTGAAATATACTAATCTGGAAGTGTCTATGTCAGTTAACCTACATATGCTGCAGAGCTAAGTCTACTCGAGAATTTATCAATAAGTGGGCCTCACTGTAGTTTAGAATCTAAAGTTATTCCCAAAAATACTGTGGTATCCACAAGGCCCATGTTCTTATCTTTTATATTAACATTTATATCTACTTTTTTAACATTAGGTAGTAAAAATTTTAGGCATTTTGTTTTTCCTTCATTAAGGGGAAGATTATTTACATTCAACCAATGTACTATTTTAGCGACAGAATTGTTCACATCGTTATTAAGAGGTAGCCCTCTTTTAATTTTAAACAAAAGTGAAGTGTTATCCGCAATCAAAACTATTTCGTGATCATCCCTTACGAAATAAGGCAAGTCATTTATGTAAATTAAAAACAAGAAAGGACCAAGTATTGAGCTCTGCGGAACACCCATCTTAACTTTCGATCCAGGGGATCTTTTGCCATTGATGTCAACCCTCTGTACTCTGTCAGTTAAGTGTGAGATAATAAAATCCAATGAGTTATCTCTAAATCCATAATAATGAAGCTTCCTAATCAATGTCTCATGAAAAACACAATCAAATGCCTTGGATAGGTCGCAGAAAATACCTGAGGCATCATGTGAATCCTCCCAGGCATTAAAATTTCTTGTATTAACTCGACACCAGCTTCGGTTCTTGAGCGACCCCTTGTAAAACCAAATTGTTGTCTATTCATAAGGTTATTCTTGTAAAAGTATGTTTGTATTTGATCCACCATGATTTTTTCAAAAATCTTACTAAACGTAGATAGCACGGATATAGGTCTAAAGTTAGTAGGATCAGATGTGCTACCCGATTTGTGTAAAGGAATAATTTTACTATATTTCATGAGCTCAGGAAAAATACCACAATCTGCTGATTAAAAGATTTTATTATATCTTTAAAATCAATGTGTTGAAACTTAAATTGGCTATTACAATTATTTAAACTTGCCTTTAATATAGATTCAGTAACAGTGGAAGAGGAATTCAAAGATTGTGTAATTAAGACTGGAATTTCAGTAAATAAATTTTCAAATACTGTAGCAACTTCAAGATCTGATGTTACTTTTTTGTTATCAATGTTTAAGTTAAAATTTATATTCCGGGATTTTTCTCTTCCAGGTTCACTATTTATGATATTCCACGTTATTTTAAATTTTTGCATTTAAATAATTACATTTGGCTAAGCGACACACTTTTTAAAATAATTTAGAGTAATTTCGTACATATTCTTTAAATTCATATACATATTCTTTGTTTACTCTACAAATTCCCACGCAAAAGCCATACCGCGATCAGGACATATAATAATGATATAATTATTTATTCCACAACAGATAACAATTGATTCTATTGGAGTCAGCAAAATACAATGTAGGAGGGTGTCGTTTGCTAATTATCATAGAGGTACTATTTTTAACGTTAAAAATTACAAAAAGACACCTACCCACAAGCTTTTACTCGGTTCTAAGTTCTAAAACTACGAAAGCGTTGCTCAGTGAATAAATTAAACTATATTGTTGTTGGAATACTGTTACTTTCATATATCGACTATAATCGCACACTTCATCAGCAGAGAGTAGAGTTTGGCAAGCGAAACGTGACACCACCTATTTTTCCGTTTTCATATGGCAACAACATAGAACTGTCAGTTTGACACTACATTAGACAATTCAAGAATATTGAATTTTGTTGTTTTTGCGAATTTGAACTTGTGTTTTTGGTTAAAAATTATGTCGAAGCCGATAAAAAGTTCATCGAGGAAACTTCTTTCCATCATGATTGACAAGTTTACTGAAGTGAAAACTGAATTAAATAAAAATTTCATGGAGAAATTACAACGATTAGATAAAGTTGTATCTTTTTTAGGTTAGTTTTGTATTATAATTTTGATACTTTCGTTTTAATTTTCTGTAATTAACTAAACAGATATTTTTTATAAAATATTGCTCTATTTCAGATAACTGTGATGGTGATATTCAACCAATAATGGAGGAGATAAATGCAATAAAAACTTTAGAAAAACAAGAAATGCTGAATTCGGAAACGCAGTACTTACAAAAAATTTCTTCAATGACAGGTCTCTTTTCTTGTTTTGATTTAAGATAGATTGATAGTATTCCTATAATATTTACATAGGTTTTTTATGATGTATTGGTTTTTATTGTTGACATCCAATGATGTCATAAGAATGTTTTGTTTAACAAGGAAATTCACAGAATTCATGAAACTAATCAAACCATGTAATTGTTATACATGCTAAATATGCACATAAACTTAACTAAATTAAACATAAATTGCATTCATAGTTGAATAGGTATTTAAATTATTTTGATGTATGTGTCTATCATTATTTGCTTTTAAATACATTTAACATATCTTTGTTTCAAAGTGTTTAATCTTTTATAGATGTAAGTATAAGGACACTAAGAAGGATAAAAAATGAAGCATTAATTAATAAAGGAAAATGGGACACTCCTGGGAAAAAACGACCTCATCAACCAACAGTGTCTGCTTTAGATAATTTTGATTTAAGTGCAATTCGGAATAAAGTAAATGAATTTTACTGTGTGAAAAAAATTGTTCCAACATTAAGAAGCCTTCACAATGAATTAAAAGATGCAATAGGATTCAGTGGTAGCCGTGAGACTTTACGAAAAATTATGCTTAAGAATGGATTTTCTTTTAAAAGCAATGAAAATGAACGTTCTATGCTTATAGAAAAATACCAGATTTCTGCATGGAGGCACAAGTATTTGAGAGAAATAAATATAAAACGAAACGAAGGAAAGCAAATTGTGTACCTTGATGAAACTTATGTACATCAGAATTATAAAGTTAAAAAGTCTTGGCAAGGACCTTCAACAACTGGTGTCACTACAAAGATATCCTCTGGAAAACGGCATATTGTTGTGCATGCTGGATCTGAGGAAGGTTTTGTGCCTGGTGCATTATTAGTGTTCAGTAGTAAATCCAAATCTGCTGATTATCATGATGATATGAACTCATCGAACTTTATGAAATGGGTCAGAGAAAAATTAATACCAAATTTAAGTAAGCCCAGTGTAATTGTTATGGATAATGCCAGCTACCATATAAAACAAATCAATAAACCGCCTATAATGTCTAATACCAAAGCAGAGATCCGTAAATGGCTTGTAAATAATGGAATACATTTTGAGGAATATCAGACAAAGGCAGAGTTAATGTGTTTGGTTAATGATAAGAAAACATTGCCTGTATATGAAGCTGAAGAGATTTTAAAAGAACATAATCATGAACTTTTATTGCTGCCACCGTATCATTGTGACTTAAACCCAATAGAGATGGTTTGGAGTCAAGCAAAAAGAAAAATTGCAAGCAGAAACATTGGAATACCAGGAAAGGAAATGGAAAACTTAATAATAGAGTGTTTTAACTTAATTACCCCTAGTGACTGGAAGAAATACACTGATCATGTTTTAAATGTCGAAAATGATTACAAATTAAAAGATGGCATTGTTGAAAACGAACTTGAAAAATTTATTATATCTGTTGGTGCAGACAGTAGTGAAGAGAGTGACTCTGATGATTCCTTGTCATTGTTATCAGGTGTAGAATATTTAGAAACAGATTTTGACTATGAATCAGACTAAAGTATTTTTAGTCTGATTCATAGTCAAAATCTTATCTTAAATTTTCTATTGTGATTAACATGATGATTTTGTGACACCTGTATTATGTAATTTATCCATGGCACTTAATTGTAACAAAAATAAATGTTTTTTTTATTGTAATCTGGTGTTTATATTGACTAATTTAATTTGATAGATAGTGGTTCTGGATCAGAGCAAAAGGTTGTGATGAAAATCCCTTAGGAGACATGTATGTGTTATGAACACATTATAAATATAAGGGCCAGAAATCAAAATTGGCTAACATCACATTTATTAAAAAAATGTGGCCAGAGTCGCCCATATTCATTACAAAAAAACAAAGAAGTCGTTGCAAAAAACACCCTTTTAATTAATGACAAATATGAATTTTTAATATTATAAGTGCTGTTAGCCAATAGGTATAACGAATGGGTTAAAAAAAAGATTCGATTTAGTCCGTCAGTCAGATAATAGAAAAATATTGGATACGTATTTTTTTTCGCTTTAATTTAACAACAAATGGCTTAAGAGGTACTATGCGACGACTTCAAATATGCTTTGCAACAATGTTACTTTAATACAGTTTATCGATACGAAATCAAGTGTCAAAATGGAGTCCAGTGGAGAATGCCGATATTGACATTTCGAAATTGCTCATCATTGATAGAGAATACGAAATAGTGATTTTGACACAATCAAAGTGTCTATTTTTTACGGTGATGACGATTCTTGGTTGTCAGTTGAGTTAGTGAATAGGCCTACTGATATGCTGTTAACTGTACAATTAAGAACAGTCACGCTTTAGTCAAATGTTCCAAAACAAATAATTTTAATTGATATCTAAATGTTAAGATTAAATATAATTAATAAAAGTATCAAAATTATTTTGCAGTACTACATTCAGTGTTTACTGCTTAAGAATTTTTGAAATTGCCGCCCTTTTCTTGTGACACGTTTCGCTTGCCAGACTCTAGTACTGATGAAGTACTAATTAATTTTTTAGTAAAATTATATATTAAAAGCATTCTTGTTTTTTTAAAAAGCACTTTATTGTATTTTCGGATTCCTTTTACTTTTGCTATATCGTTATTTCTTGATATTTTCATGATTCCAGATCAGCAGAAAGGTTTTTGATTTCGTTGCGTATCAAAATACACAGTTTAAAGCATCCACCATATCTTTCGATTGCGTTGACTGGTGTTTGATTATTTCACAGCTGCACAACATTTTACAGACCCCGAGTATTTTTTATAAATATTCACATGGTCTTTGAGGTATAAAACCCTTAAAGTTTATATTCTGTAATTTTAAGCATTGAAATACAACTACAACTTGAATGTTACACACACATAAGGATAACTATAGTATGACCGTTTAAATGAGTCCTCGCCCGCGCGGTACAGGGGCGCGGGGTATGACGACAAAGGGGACCGAGAGAGGTGCGGGCGGCGGGCGCATTTTTGTTTTACCTCATTTCGATCGTTACGCGAGTAGCGAACACATGTGCTGATTTTTGCGGAGGCTTTGTGAGAGATATACATGAGATTACATTCTCTAGATGAATCGCAATATTTTCGGACATAAGGTTAATATTCAGTGCAAGCAAATGGCTTTTAAGGTTTACGAATACTTTAGAAAAAAAAATTGGACCCAAATTCTGTTGAATATCAACAAGACATACCTTTAAATGAAACCGTAGCAGAAGTTACTGGGCTATCGGAAAAGACTGTATCTAGAATTGTACAGCAAGGGAAATTATTGAAAGACAACGAAAGATTCACCTCACCGAGAAAACCGAAACAAGTTCGCAGAAAAAGAGTGGAAATAGACGATTTCACAAAAGGAGTGGTAAGAAGAAAAGTGACTCAGTTTTACACAATTGAAAAAAATATACCTACTCTGAAAACTTTGAATGCTGTACTTAGACAAGAGAATATATTACACTGCGGCAGGGAATATTTAAGGCTGTTATTACATGATCTTGATTTTAAATTTAAGAAGTGCGGTTCTAAAAGGAAACTTCTTATTGAACAGCCAAATATAACATCGTGGAGGTGGAAATACCTAAAGACTATTAAAAAATATCGTAGAGAAGGACGGCATATTTTATATCTTGACGAAACTTATGTAAATGCGTCTCATAACGTTTCAAAATGCTGGCAATCAAAGGATATCATGATTATATGAAATTCGTGAATTTCAGTAAATGGATAAATGAAAAGCTAATGCCTAATATACCACCAAATTCTATCATCGTTATGGATAACGCAGCTTACCATTCGGTTCGAGAAGAGAAAAAGCCGACTATGGCTTCTACCAAGGCAGTTATGCAAACATGGTTACGACGACAAGGCGTGGCTTTTGATTATGAGCTTAGAAAGGATGACTTATTTAAATTAATTAAAAATACAGAAACGGAAGATATTTATAAAATTGACGAGTTATTGAAGAGAAACGGACATGAAGTGTTGCGTTTGCCTCCATACCACCCACACCTGAACCCTATTGAGATGGTCTGGGGTGATATTAAGGGACAATTAGCACAAAAAAGTGTCGACTCAAATTTGGACCAAAAAAAATTACATTAGAGGGATTATTTGCTGAATATTCCATAGAGAAGTGGGAGCATTGTGTTAACCACGTAATTAAAATCGAGGACGAGTACTGTAAACATGACGGACTTCGGGATGATGCTGTTGATTTTATTATTAACACTCAGGACGACTCTGATGATTCTGATGACGGCAACTTTGAAAGTGAAGTATCAAGTTCCACTGATATTGATATGGACATAAGTGATTGATTTATAATTTTGATAATTCTTGTATTTAATAAATAGTACAAAAGTTTATTACTAAATATTTTATTTAGTTACCTACACAAGTTACATTTTCTTTCTTTTAAATTTTATGTAATCATCAATTGATTTTCAAATAAAAAAATCAGAATTTGTTCACCGTTATCCACTATGACGTCACATATCTTAGGATCTGTCTAGTGTGCATTTCATCTCATGCGCGCGCGCCTGCCGCCCGCCTCTCTCTCGGTCCCCTTTGTCGTCATACCCCGCGTCCCTGTACCGCGCGGGTGAGGACTCATTTAAACGGTCATACTATAGGATGGATGATAGGATGCTTGATAAATCATAATCCTTGGCACTCATGTCACTAGTCGACTAATCTTTCTCGCTAGTTTAGTAATAGTAACTAGCATGCATTCTAAAAATTCTAAATGTCGCATAACATTGCACTAGGGTCTATTACTCAACTACGTTTTCGATACAACGATCAATAGAAGCGCGCGATATAAAGAAATGTGAACAAACAATCAGGAGATCGTAACCTTTTCATAAGAATATTATTAGATTTACTACACGTAGTAATATGAAACGTTATTTGAGATAATTTTGGTCACAGTGCGTGTGCAGTGTTCCTAATGAATAGTTTTTATATTATAAATATTAGGTTTGATCTAAGCTGATTCGCTGTTCAACAATACTCACGTGTTGCTGGTGGGCTGCGTGCGTGTGTGTTCGTGTGTTAGTGTATGAGTGTATACTCAAGTGTTGTTGGTGGAGGGCGTGCGATTGTGTGTGTGTGTGTACTCACGTGTTGCTGGTGGGCGGCGTGTGTGTGTGTGTGTGTGTGTACTCACGTGTTGCTGGTGGGCGGCGTGTGTGTGTGTGTGTGTGTGTGTACTCACGTGTTGCTGGTGGGCGGCGTGTGTGTGTGTGTGTGTGTGTACTCACGTGTTGCTGGTGGGCGGCGTGTGTGGCGCGCAGTCGTTGTTGCCTGTTGCGCAGTTCCCGCTGTCTGGTCTTCAGCGCGCGCCTCCTGTGCGTCCACCCACGCTCTAACGCGCGCCAGTCGCCCGATAATCGTCTGCACGCCGCTGCGTATTCGCGTTCCATCGCTTCACGTTCCTGTATAACATTTATGCTGCAATTTTTGCCCGAAAAATACATCAACTCTGTGTTTATAAACATTTCAGCCCCCTAACTCTCGAACGCAATCGCGACCGATCGACATTGGAGTTGTGCCGCTCCGCACTCTTGTTTGGTTCACTAGCATACTCTGGCGGTAAAGTTATAGTTAGGGGGTGGGGAGGTGTGTTTCCATTATCAAATCGTTTTGCTGCTGTAAAAAAAATGTACTTAAAAATAATGCCCAAAAAAGTGTGTCGATATATTTCACGTTAATTGGATCTACCCCGATATAGATGTACAGATAGACATAATTGATTGCACATATGTCGAAGTATCTTAGTCAGCTATAAATGGCATCAGTATAGTGACTTGTGACACTTATAAAAGTAAAATAAAGAATGTTGATTATAATGTAATGTTTAAGTATATAATGTAATGAAATAAGAAATGTATGTATTTGTTGTTATGCCGTATGTAGTTTAATTTCAAAAACTTTAACTGGTACAAAGCCCGCCACAGCTCAGGTTTAGCCTAGTGAGGGAGCCAGAAAAATCTTGTAAATGTATATGTATGTAATCTTTTACAGCAGCTTTCTGTAATATGTTGATGGTATTTTCATTGAGATCTATTGATTTCAAGAGTCGTATAGTTTGATATGGTACTACTACCCCAGCGATCGATATGATTAAAGGTACTTTATAGACTTTATCTTGTTTCCAGATTCTTATAAATTCATCTTTTAGGTCTGCGTATTTACTTAATTTTTCTGATATCGATTTTTGGATGTTATGGGTGTTTGGTACTACGATGTCTATCCGATAAGTAGTTTTATTTGTGTTATCTTCATAGCCGGTTATAATACTCAATACGGGGCTAAACCAAGTAATGAGTATGCGATGTGTGACCTATTCTACTATGTAATGGTCTCTATTTAATGATACTATATCATCTTTTATTTACAAAAAAATCCTCTCAATGCGACATGTGTTAAGTATAGCGGCTTTTTGTAATTTTATGTATGAGTAGGCATTAATATTATCATTATCGTTATCATTATCATTATTATCATTACCTGGTCGAGCTGCCGCTGCGCCTGCAGCAGCAGCTCGCGCTCGGCGTGCCAGCGCCGCTGCCGCTCGTGCTGCTGCCGCAGGAACTCGGCGCGCTCGCGCTCCAGCTGCCCGCGCGCCGCCGCCGCCGCCGCCACCGCACGCTCCGGGCCCTCCGCGTCCCTGCGCCGCATATATGTACTTACTTACTGCGACCGCCACACAGGTGATCGCCTTGGCTCAGTTACAAGTCTATTTATTACCCGACTGCGCGACGCAAAGGAGGGTAATGTGTTTATCAGTCTACGTATGTATGTCTGCGGTGTTCTAGTACAGTGACATGCGTAGGCCGATTTTGATGATTCTTACGTCAATCGATTCGTCTTAAGCTTGCGAGTGTCACTAAAGACCCGCTAGTAATCAAAATTGGACCGTCAGCGACAACCAGTCGCCATATCTGTCATAATGCAAAGTAGAATTAGTACCGATGAACTATGTCAAGCGGGGTATCGCTGAAAAAGTATTTTAATATCATATTTAGGGTTCTTTTATCATGTTTTACTTGAAATAATAGTGTAGCCTGTATACCGCAGTTAAAGCGTGTTCAATAACTAAGAATTCAATCATTCTCGCTAATTTTCCTTAGTTACTGATTCAAGTTTTATTTAAAGTATAAACGATATACAAACAAAAAAAAAACAGTGAAAAAGCATGGAGAACAAATGTTTGTTAGGTAAATAAATAAAGCATATGTCAGCTTTGAGCCGAGTTAGGTCTTTAGAGGGACTTATCATCAGTAGTTTATGTAACACCGCAAGTTACTTGATAATCCCCCCGACTAAAACTCCCTCAATGCAATGACTAGATTGCGAAACTATATCTGACTACTGTATTGTACAAATCTATAATTGATATTAATTAAAACAGTGAAATATTATTCTAAACGATCAGGTTCACATTTGAAGGCATGATATTTAGACATACGTTAACGACACAATATTTTCGTGTCATTTTAATTCAGGTCGATCACTCTCCGTACATCTAGTAATCTTGCCCTCTGAAAATCCAAGTAAATCTCTAATGTATGTTCTTAGATGCGCTATTGTATTATTATGTGCTACACGTATGAGTAAACATGTATATATACTGACGTGAGGGCGGCGGGGAGGTTCTCGCTACTGTTATTGAGGTCAGTGGTGGACCAGGACAGCAGCGAGAGCCGCGATAGGTTCATGAGCGGGGCGCCGCCCTCCTGCCGCAGCTTGGCCGCCTCCGCCGGGTCGTTGTACCGGAACATGTTCGTGCGACCCAGCAGCAAGATGCACCCTGTACACAAACATTCCATCGCTAATTTTACATTCTCCTATCAAACTAAATTTTCTTAAACTTACATTATGTAACAAATAACTTTCCATGGGCAAGAATATTATAACATTTTGTCAACGTTAATGTAGACAAGTGTAGAATTCAATGTGAAGTGTACATGAAGATTGTTTCACGAAATGTATTCTGGTCTTAAGTAAACATTTACCCTGGCTGAGTTTGGCGGGGCTGTCTATGAGCACGGTGTTGAGCCAGCACTGCGCGCCGGGGCAGGGCCGCAGCGTGGCCTCGCCCTGGCGCAGCGTCACCACCGCGTGCAGCGGCAGCACGCCCGCGCCGCTCAGCACTATGTCCGGCACCGGACGGTACTCCTCGCTACCGATCACCGTCTCGCCCTCCTGACCACGCATCGTGAACACAACGATTACTATCGAATCGTGTCGCAAAAAATCTAACAAATTCGTATATGTTGAACGTAGAAAGAAAACCAAACTTTAAAGATGTTGACAAAAATATTTTATTCTGTCTCAATCAACACCATAGTGTGGTCTTGAAATCACCGAATTTTGTTAAGCACATGTAGCGAAAAATTGTATAATTTAAAACTTCTGGCGAATTTTGAAAAAAAATGCGAGTACCAATTCGTAATTAGAAACTGATGTCGCATGTAGATAGTTTTTAAATTATTTATCAATCACAACTTTTTTCTAAAATCTATAATATGCGTTATGATATTTAACAAAAACCAGAGAACTCAGCATAGGTTGAATTCCGTATATAAAGCAGAGGTCCAAGAATAAAACCTTGTGGCACACTTATGCAGACTTTTGCTGCAGCAACATAATAGCAGTTGATATTTTGGTGAAACATAACAAGTAACAACAAAACTTATCAAATAATAATCTAAAACATAAAAATTGTCAGTGTAGACGTGTTTTTGTTAACGGTACTCTCTATTCCTTGAATGAATTTTTGACGTTGCGTATAAGCGAATCTACTTTTATGACATGATGTAATTAGATACTGTAAGATTTTTTTTTTCTCTTGAGATTAAGATTTAATTGAACTATGAATTGTGAACTGACATACCTTGTATAACAATATTGTTATAAATGGCTAATAAATAAATTGAAATTGATCTTTGAACGTCACCAAAATGGCGGCCAGGCGTATTAGCAATTTAGAGGGGATTATAAGTGTCGAACACTCGAGAGAAATGCAACAAAACTAAAAAAGTTATTAAACCAGTTTTAGTTTTTAATCAGAGGCAGCGGGAACCATGATATTATAAATAAAATATAATCCTGCCTTAATGCAATCCTCTCAAAATTTTGGATAAGAAGAAAGTGATGGTTGTACGATAGCAGTTTTATAATTTGTAAATTTAGAATATATATGCAGTAAAAATATAATAATTTTAATATTGTGTATATTTTTCTCTCTTTTTAAACATTAACAAAAGAAAGGTGTTTAAACTTGGTGACCAATTTAAGTACAATCGTTGAAAATATACGTGGTTTATATATTTAGATACAAAAATGTTAAAAATATCCACTATTTCTTCTGAGACCATATCCTCACTCTGAAATCGATGCTCTCACGATTCTCTGTGTGTCACTCATTACCAAAAAAATTACTCCAACTCGAGAGCATAAATCTTTCACAACAAATCATAAAAGTAACATATATATCTGACCTTGAGATGGTAGAGCGTGACGCCGGTGGACAGCAGGTTGTCGTCGATGCCGACCAGATGCGGCATGTCCGAGTCCAGCACGACCCCGAGCCCACTCTTGCGCAGCCCGAGCGCCTTCTGCTCCTGCAGTATCTGCTGCGTCTCGCGCCACTTCTCCGTCCACTTCTCCGTCAGCACCTTCTCCTGTGCTTCCTTCCTCTGCAGCGTCGCTAACACAGCCGGCTCTGTTTCTATAGGGTCCTGTATGGGGAATTGTACCGTTAAATTTAAAGGGTGATATAAAACCTGATTTAATTGATAGTGATAACACTCATTACCAAGCGAAAATTACAATGATAAACAGTATTATTGTACAATAAAACAATAATAGGTAAAAGTTCTCCTAAAAATGTTTTACAAGGTAAACTTAAACAATACAGTGACATACTTCCAGATACAGTGACAAAAAGTCAGGTGTTTTCGTTCCATGTCCCGCCAAATTAAACAATATCGGGCTTTCCGGGTTTTTTTAGCATTAACTTCATTTTCATTAGATATTGTCATGAATCAAATAAATAGCAAAAATTGTTCAACCTATCTCAACAAAACACTGCCATAATTTCATCATTCTAGTAGCTATGCCCTCTAAAAAAATATTTGTTTACTATAAAAAAAAGAAAAACTAAATGTGACCGTGTTGTGTGATATCTGCGCGCGCAGCTTCTCGATCTCCTCGCGCAGCTCGCGGATGAGCTTGACGTTGGGGTCCTCGTTGATGGTGGGCTTGTTGATGATGTTCTTGGCGCGGTTGGCGTACCGCAGCGTCGACAACGTCTCGCCGTAGTTGCAGTCCGCCGGCGATATCTGAACAGTGTACCACAACTTATATAAGATACAACTAACTTTTTTAGCCTGCGACTACGTAAGCGTGGTATAGTTACTTTAGGTAGCATGTTAAATCCCTGAATATAAAGTTTCATGATTTTATGTCAGACAATGGTGAAATTTATACAATCTTTTATTTTTTCGCTGCGATATTTAGCAGTATATTTATTTACTGCTGATTCGATTTCGATAAAATTTAAATGGGACCACCTCGGCCCTTTATCCTATCGAATATAAAAGGATTTACAACGAGTAAAGCGAGGGTCTCCCGATACCGCTATTTTGTATAAAAAAGTTTATAGTAAATTTTTTTTTAATTACATACAAACAGTATCCAGGCAGTGTGTAGAAATATAGTGATTTAAAACAAAATGTAGGTATACTGCTCTGTGGTGAAAATAAATAAGATAACTCACGGCGGCGATCATGATAGTCTTGGAGTTGCCACCGAGGGAGTCCTTCAGTAACCACGTGAGCACCGAGTCTCTGTATGGTATGAATACAGTCTTCTTGTTGTTTTTCGGACCGTTTTCTGTAAGCAAACAGTATGTATTAGCATGCCTTAATATTTTGGTTTTGAACAATTTCAATTATATTTCCATTCTCCGTATAGTTCACGTTTGGATAATTACCAATACGATGTAGTATAAAAGTGTTTGAATATCTCGACTTTCTCGATAAGAGAATGTTGACGTGAGCGCCCTCCACCAGTGAGGACAGTTGTTGTATATTAGTGTACATGTATAGAGAAGGACGTTTAAACGAAAAGCACTTAATAAAGCATGCTTTTCTAAATAAGCGTACAAAGAAAAGTATGCTACTGCTTATTATATGTCCCGCCATCTATCAAGTTATGATGTTACTACTAGCGTCAATTATTTTTTCTATGTCGGCATTTTTCTATTGAGGGCAGCACTTTACATAAATGCTCTGTATTATACTATTACGCGTAATATCCATCTAAACTTTTTTGGTTGGTTTATCCAAACGCTTTTTTAAACGGAACTTAAAAAACCAGTACGGTTTTCGTTGTCGGAATAGGCGCACGTTGTTTTGAAAGCTAATTCATTGCGTAAATTGAAAGTTAAATTTTATTATATTTATTATAAGTCTGTGATTAAGTACGAAGGAAAATTCATTGATAGAAATAAAGTACAAAACAAAAAGACGTTATCAACAATTTGTTTACTTACAACAATTTCGTTTTATTTGTATTTGTAGCTCGTTAGCTTTGAAAAAATATTTATTGTTTTAATTTTATTTATTTTAGTCAAAGCAAGTTAGTTTCGTAAATAACTACAACACAACGTTGCACGCTTATTATAACGATTTTAAACGTTAGCTGAAAAAAAAAAGCGTTTAAACAATAAGCTGTTTTTAAAAGCGCTTAGGGGTCATCCATAAATTACGTCACACTTTAGGAGGGGGGGGGGCGAGGAACTGTCACATTAGAACAATATTTAGTAGAATTTATATAGATAAATAGGTGACAGGAGTGGGTGGGGGGGGGGGTAAAAAAATAAAAATAGTACAACATAACAACAACGCTTAAAAATTTTCAGCCGGTATTTCCACCTCTATACATGTATGTATGTATGTATGTATACTGACTGTCAGGTGGATGTTGGCCGGAGTCGGCTAGCGCGGATATCACGGAGCCGAGTGTGACGAGGGACTTGTTGATGTGAGCGCCCTCCACCAGTCGCTGGCCAGTCGCGCCGGTGGCGTCCGCGCGCTCACTGGACAATAAATATATAAAAATATAAATGAAATTGTCTTTCGTTGAATTTTAAGTTGTGTATTTTTTTTTCGCGAGAATATGGATGATGACTGGTTAATAAGAATTATCCGTCAATCAGATAATAGAAAAATATTCTATACGTATTTTTTTTATTGTATGCGTAAATGGATTAAGATAATAGGCATTAAAGTTGAGGAGTGGGGGCTCGCCATGTCACAGCTTTGTAGAAAATGTACAAAAGCGTGACGTCATACTAGAGTTCAACTCAATGTATCACCGTTATTTTATTGATTACACAAATAAAAAATACGTCTTCTATATTCCTAAATAATATGTAAATAATTTTAAGAATATAATAAATAGGTACACTTATTTACCCAATTAATTATTTAAAAAATTCTAAGACACTATCAATGTCATCATCTTCACATACACGAACACACAAACAAAAATTCTACATCAACTCTATTTATGTAGCTTAAAAATATGCTATTACTATAACTTTATGTTAAACTTAGTAAGTATTGTGCGATATATCTGACCTGCCGGCGAGATCGACCAGATGCACCTTGGAGGCGGTCTCGCTGGGCATGTTGTTGTGCCGCAGGTAGCTCGCCTGCACGAACGTGATGGTGAATATGGCGTGCGAGCGAGACGACACGTCGTTCATCTGCGTCGACGCAGTCGTGCGGTGCAAGTTGCCGCGGTGCATGCATTCCTATACACACTATACTATGTAGACTAACTCTTACTATACAATAGACAACTAACTTAGCAAGAATTATTATTGTCTTTTTAATTAGAACAGGTTTTATTTAGTAATTTAAGTTGCATAATTTTAAATTATTCACGTCTCAATCTGTATTTTAAAGTCACTTAAACAGGTTTTCGTCCCCGATTTTAGATTTTTTTAATGATCAGTCGATATTAAGATAAAAACTAAGACTGTGAAAAGTAAAAAACTTAAGTTATCAAGAATAATCAGTTGAGATTTTGTACTTTTCTCAAATCTGAAACCGGCCCTTAGTCAATAATAATTCGTAATTTTAACAAATAATAGGTAGAGAAGCAAAGCTTAAAGGTTTTTATGATTTGACCCTTTGACACTAATTATACATGTTAATACATTTTTCGGCCAAAACAGCAACAATTTTGAAGGTCAAAATAGCAATCTGTATCATATAAATGACAGAACTCGTTAAATATTGACCTGGATGTCATCGTAGTCGGAGACGAGGTGCTTGGAGAGGTCCTGCACGTAGGGGCCGAGCTTGGGGTGTTCCCTCACGCGCAGCGAGTGGCCCGCGTCGGTGGCGAGCAGGTCCTTCACGCGCTCGTTGTATATCTCCAGGTAGCTCACCTCCGTGCGGTACGACGCGCCGGACTCCTTGCCGGCCGCCACGCGCGAGAACAGTTGACGACATATGCGAGGGATCAGACCCTGGTTGTCCTGGACATTTGTACGATCCAATGTCAAGCGTTGGGATAGATATAAAGATCATTCCTAAGTTAACTTTTCAATTACATACTCAAAAAAAATAACCAAGCAATGAGTCTATTGTCATGATAGAAAATTTTGCATATATTAAACTGCACAGATTTTGCTATAGTATGAAAATTCTGCAATTAAAGTAGTTTAAGATCTATACTTTTAACCGACTCATATAAATACAAAGTAGTTAAGATACAAAGCATTTTTTATATATGAAGTTCTTTAATGAGTTTATTAAATTTTTTGAGCTAAAACTAGCAGAACATGTTTCGATTGCAGCTCTGCGATCAACCAAAATCAATGGGAACACAGAACCGGTATTTAAATGTATTTTCATTAAATAATAATGTGTTCTGACCGGCGCGCCCATCATGGTGAACGTCTTCCCGCTGCCGGTCTGTCCGTACGCGAACACGCACGCATTGTACCCCTCGAATGCGCTGTCGATCACGTCCAGTCCCAGATCAGAGAACACCTGGTGATAACAATACGAGAAACATTCAAACAAACTTACTTGATAACCTATGTGGCTCATTAACTAATATTTTTAAAAAGACGACCTCTATAGCCTAGCGAGTCGCACGCTGGCTTAAACATGTCGCCATTTCTGAGGCCCCGTTTTTTTATTCCCAATCAGGTAATGTGCAGAATGAACTTTTCTATATTGTTTCGAGATTCGACTCCATAATACGACTCCATCTTGGAATGTGAGTATGTGATGTCTAATATTTATTTTATTTATTTAAACAAACAACTTTACTACGTTGATTAAGAATCTAAGCAATGTAAAATGTTGTCTAATACATAATGATAACCTGCCCGTGTTGTGTGTTGTGCACGAATCCAAATCAACAGCTGGCATATTATTTTCGACATATTCGAAAATTTAAGTTAACCATGCCCTTAATGAAAAATACTTAAAAAATCCATTTGGTCCCTGAAAGCCTGAGATGGCCAAGTGGATTTTTGAAACATTTTTAATTAAGAATATTTTTCAGTATAGCATTGTGAATGCGAAAATGACCAAATAGTATAATAATTAAAGTTAACCATTTTACATAAATTATAACAATCATTTACTTGCATAAAACATTGTATAAAATGTTGGTTTTATTAAATTCACATATCTAATCTTAATTACCTTATTATACACTGAAAGCTGTCTTATAAATTACTCTCTCTATCGGTGAAAGCCGCGTGAAAATATTTTCAGTGAATTTTGGACAAACGTAAGCGGCGGAGCGATCCCACATATCGTGACAGTAATAGGGATGACGACTAATTTTTGTTTGTTTGTCCGTCAGGTAGAGTGTAAAAAAATATTAAACACGTATTTTTTTATTTTTTTTGTAATCATAAAATTACGGCGTTGCATGGAGTTGAAATTTCGCCTGACGTCACGTTATGGTACGTTTTCTACTAAACTGTGACGTAGCTAGCCCCCACTCCTCAACTTTAATGCCTTTTATCTAAGCTATTTCTTTGTTAAATTGAAGTAAAAAAAAATACGTATCTAATATTTTTCCATTATCTCACTGACGGACTAAATGGAATTGCGTTTTTTTTACTCAGTCGTCATCCCTATTATAATCAGCCTATTATGTTCCCTCCCACTACTCTCCAGTAGTCACAGGCCTCGCTTATGGAAGGATTCAAATCTAGAAAACGGGTCAGAATCCACCATATGGGCCCAGAGCGGATTAATGGGTGTTAACATTCTAATATTTTGGTAACCCATCCTAAGTGTGCTAGTAACACTTGTGAAAGTTGCTTAATTTCAACAATACAGAACCAACGCGCTAACCACTGCCCCATCGAGCTCCAATATCCGATATGTAATGTTTCTTTAAATTGTCGATTGTGATTTTTCTGTCTATAGAAAACTTTATATTATATTTGATTACTTTATTCAGAGCTTAAAATGTCTAATACTGTCAATGTTGTGAACTCTATTGTATGTGTAGTTTATGTGAGTGATTAGTTTTCACTTTATGTCGTGGGGGACAAAAGTTTATGTCATTTTGTAGATTAATACAATAATGATAGTAGAACCTTCGATCAATTTCATTGTTAAATCTTTGACGTAGACTTATGTTACAAAAGAGTCGGCCCTCGACTGCAAATGAAGAGATATAAGTATAAATACAGTTATCAAAATCCACAAATTTATTAAAGCACTTAAGTATAACTTAGCGTACAGTAATTTGGTGCTGGTCATGTATACCCTTAGTAGCTTTGAATATCCTCATTTTCTTTTTAATTTAAGTTTTAAGAAAAAAATCTTTAACTGACGATTGCCTATAGTAGCTAGGTAATAAATATTATGGAGATCTACTGATTCAATTTATTCTATATCCTAAACTCTTAATGTGTTTTCAATGGTCAGCCGTGCCATGACCTCGCTCTTTGTCGAGTTCAACGATGAGCGCGAACAGATTAGGTAACGCATTTTTAGCAAAACGCATGAATAGTCTCTTTATTGCTGAGTTCACAGTCGTATTGTGAAGTGAACCGGCGACCTTGGGACCATTACGTTGCGGTATAGGTACACTTCAGGCCAACTGAATAATCTATACTGCCTACGTAATGCGGCAACTACAACGGCATGTGTCCATAAATGACAGATGTTACTAATATTACATGTCATTGTATCCTACACGCAATTAATATTAACGCAATTGATATAAGATTTTTTTTTTTTACTTTATGGATATACTTATAGAAATTTGTTTTAAATATCTTGCAAGATGGAGATAGATGAGAATTGAAAACTGGTACTAAAACTCTTAAGAGCTTACCGCATGATTGTGCTAGTTACTTTATTATAATAGAACCCTTATCATATGATAAATAACTAAGTATGTATTTTATAAGAGTTAATAGAGAGTTCTAGAGAACTCATGTTTGCAAACGCTATCTAACCAAATAAAAAATTCACTAGACGTATAATTATTACCATCTCTAATGACAATTGGCTGGAATTCTTTTTTTTATAAGAAATGCGGTAACGAGTTACCGCCAGGTTGCGCACGCGCCGCGCGCCGTGCTCCAACGTGAAGTTAAATTTAAACTGTTGACTAAACGGGCCGTGGACAATGTAATAATAACAGTAAAAACCTCTTTTATCATCCATCACTGTGAGGCTTTCACGCTTCGAGTGACGATGTCACGACAGATTTACCTGCATGAGGTTAATTAATAATTTCTATTTTTAAGGAAATCATTATTTTGTATATTAGCATTGCGAAGCAGTGACTAATACCAGGAATTAAAGAGGTAGATACGTTTACCTGATCGCGCAATATTAACTACAAGTTTATTACGACGAAAGAGATAGGTCGTAGCTGATGTAAAAGAATTTACTAAATTCATACAAGATCTAGAATTGTCACAATAAAGAATTAAATACAACAATCATTAATAAATAAAACTAAACGTATATTGCGTACGAGTACGATTGAGATTGCAGTCAATTCCATAAATACCTACCAAGATGCCTACCTCATTTTAACTCATTTCGAATTCTTTATTTTTAAGACTGAGTTAGCAACAAAACGGTTTAAAATAAATAGCAAAACCAGTGTGAAGAAACAAGCGTGATTTAAGTCTAGCGCTCGCATATGACGACAAACGTTAATACAGAGTCTTAAGTTTTCGAGAAAACATTTACAAATATTTTATTTTAACGAGTGTGAAATTAGTTGGACACAGCGTTTTTTTAATGGCAATAAATTTTATTTTAATGTAAACGTAAAAACCACACGAAACATGATTGCCCGTCTCGTTGAATTTCATTGCTAGTGTCAATGAACTTCACGAACCCATTGGCGTAATGATCCCTCGGAAAAACGCTAAATGACCCCGAGTTTGATTTCTAATTAAGAAACACTCCAACTGCCTGTGATATGTATAGATTGGCTGATTTATTCGTTTGTATTAATCAAGATCTATGAAGCTTATACACGACTTTAATATCTCCGCTATAAGCAGTAATTAATTTAGGTATGGATCGATATATTACGCTCAAACACCGAAACCGCTTACTGAGCGACTAACTAGCTCACAACGCGTTATGGTCATAGTGAAAGAGCCACAACGCGGAATTCGTGTTATAGATCTAACAAAAACGCTCATAACGCGTTGTGGCTATCACAGAAAGACCATACAGCGAAATTCGCGTTGTGACTGACATGCTACACAACCTCAAGGCATTGTGGCGAAAAAAATATATGTTTTTTATCTGAAAGATTAAGTTTTGTATGTGTTCTCTATGAGAATTATTATTACATTACTTCCAACCTTCATATGATAAAGTGAAGTACCTAGTGATAATAATCTTACCTGCTCCTGTGATGCATAGTGCTTGTCCTCCGCATCATACGACCAGTATGAGTGGTCGAATGTGAAGTCTTTGTACTTCTCACGGTCATTTTGCTCTTTGCTATTCTGTATATAAAAATCAATTTCAATCAACAAGAACTACACCAAATACTATTTGTGAAACAGAAAATATTTTATTATTTATGTATCATGTACTTTGTCATAAACCATGTAATGTAAGCAGGTGAAAAACAATAAAAAATGTGCGACTTAATTTATAAACGATCCTTTTTGGTGCCAAGTGGTTTGTTTAAACATTATTTCACAAGGCATCAAAAAAATATAGTATACATCATTATGGAATAAAACAGTGCACATACTTACTTTCACAGTTAGTAATCTTGTTTTCTTTCCATCCATTTGAACAATTAACTTTGCACCCATATCCTTTTCTCTGTAACAATTGAAATTTAATCAAACATCTTAAAACTCATTTAATTTTTTATTTTGATCACCAGTGGAAATTACTACAAATCTTGCATGTAAATTCTTACCAGTGTCTTATCGCAATTTAATTGTCTTGTTGCTAAGTATATTTTTTTTGACAAAAAATATTTTATTTTATGTAAAACATCTTGTACCTGTTGATTCAACAATATCCATAGGGAGTAAAGCTTACATATAAACAAATTATTCATACTCATGTTTAGGGGATGGTGTGTTTATGAAATCAATGATAATTATTAATTTATTATTATTTACTTTTTAATAAAACTGATCTTAAATTTATATTATTCAATGAATGTGCGACTTAATTTATAAACAAAACAGTACAAAAAATAAGTGTTGAAATTTGTAAGTGTTGAAAAAAAGTATCAATTTTATGAATATTTTACATTATATTTTTCAGTTTTTCCAAAAATAAAGGTTTTTAATTTATCATCTTTCTCATCAGATAAGATATTTTATCGTATGTGATAAGACAGACTCTCACATGCTACTGATAATAGACAATAATAAATAAATTAGTAATACCTACATAATAAATAAATTGCTATCATAATTGAATTCTCAAAAATTTGGGTTGGCAACAGTTTATAAGTAATTATTATAAATAATTGGTTTTTATAACTGATGAACCGATCATAGCCATCCTTGAGTTTCAGTATATACTAAATCAAAAGTGATGCTCTAATAGTTCTTATAAGATAATGAATTCCTTATCTAAAAAACATTGACACCTTTACAATACTAAAGACACAAAATATAATTTACAAATATTACAACTTTTAAAAGGTCAAACTTAAGGCTTACAAAAATATAAATCCATTGTCTTTAGCAGTGATGCCTAAAGATTAACCATAGAATCTGGATGATTATTTTAGTAACTCATATTGAGATACCATCACATATATGTACATAGAATTATAAACCACAATAATGAACTACTAAGCAATTATCAGTGTTTGTTCTGATATAAAATACAATCTCTTCAATTTGTAATTGTGTGATATGGGGTTTCATAAAATAAAAGGTATTCAATGGTTGTTCTGTACTGTAAAAGTTATTAAACCCCTGATTTAAGGAATCTCAGGTAATGTTATACATTCTATAAATGTTAGTAAACAAACAACAATTCACTCCATAATTACATCCAACAGAGCTGCCGCTCTGGTGTTCATTTAGGTCAATCTCTATATACATTTTTGGCAACTTTCATCTAAATCACCCGCTCGAGGTACAGTTTGTGCTCTAAATGCAACTGAACCGTGAAAGTCATTGCCATTCATCATGACATCACTGTTTTTTTGCACTTTCCAAACACCCATTCCAAAACCACTTTAAATGTTTCTCCAAAAGATGATTCTTTTCAATTATAATTATCAAAGTGAATATTTAACTAAAAACGATGGTAAACAATGAAAGAGGCCTAATTATAGCCAACATCCTGTAGCAAATGCTTAACACGATCCTATCAATATTTTAACAATAAAGAATCAGAACCACTTGAAAATACAAACCTTTGATTGAACGGGCGAACCCTTACAGCAACTTTTACGGAGGCCATCGTCGAACATTATATGGTCAATTCAATATAAAAATATTTTAAAATACATTTAAACGACACAAACACGACACTACAAAGCAATCCATTGACATTTTGACTTCATTGACAAACTTTGACAGACACATTGAACAACACAGACCACAGGCAGGCCTTAAAAATATAATAGTGAAACCTTAAATGGCATCAATTGAAACATCGATATATGCGATTTCAATATTAAAGTTGATAATGTACCATATCCTAATCTTAGATAATCAGTAATAATAATTCTTCTATTACGTAGGTAAGAATCAAAGGCTTTGGCACCGGGGCGGGGGGGGGGGGGGATCGCATAATCGTGGAGGTCATAAGCTAATTTAGATAATAATACAGTCTTATATAAATTAGAGTTGTTCAAAACAACTAAAATATATTAACACGCTGAGGCTAAATGCTAAGAAAAATAAGCGAGTTAATTAATGCGTTAATTTATTAATAAATGAATAATAATTTTATTTGCATAATTCACACAGACACACATGCCAAACATACAGACACAAAAGCTCAGCAGCATATGTCTACTTGTAGAGCAAACTACTGATTTACTGATCTTGAAAATTGGATTAGCGTGGACGCAACGTGGAGTTAAGTTAAACTATTTCAAATAAATTCCACGAAATAATGAAACTTGGAATATAATGTGAATTGGATTAAGTAATGATCAGTGGTCGGAATTAGGTAGAGTTATTCATGTTCTTACACTGATTTCATACAGCGAAAGAATAAAGTAGATATGCCTGAAATCCCGAGATTAATTTTAAAAAGCAGAAAAATTCCCGTGATTATTTAAATAAAAAGTTATTTACTTTTACACAATTTAAACTACTGCACGCACGACGTTGCCAAACTTACATCAATGAAAGAAAGAAATAAAGAAAAAAGAATTAAAGAAATAAAGAAATCCCGGGAAGGTCCACATTAATATCAACATTTCGATGCAAGTACATAAATTACTCTACCTAATTCCGACCTCTGGTAATGATATATTAAAAATAAATTGCATTATAAATTATATAAAAATAAATTAAATCATATTTGCTTTGTATTAAAATTGATCATAAAGATAAAGCCCAGTGTCAAAATGTTTAAAATAAATAATTATAATAAATCATGACATGCACACACAAAACGAAAAACCAAAAACAAAATGAAGAAGAGCAAAGGCCAACCATCACCTCGACGACACCTTACCTAATAGCTCTCTGTTGGGAATCCAATAATAGATTCTTAAAATGCATCTTAAATGAATTCCGTTAAATGAATTAACTCGCTAAGTATATAATAAAAAGGGTGCACGACAAATGCATTAAATCAAGCAGTACACTAAATCTCGTAGCACGTTATTTATTACATGTCGATATTTGAACTGAGCACGAGCTATAGTAAGCAATAATTTAATAATATTTTATTTTAATAGATGTCAAATAAAAGTAAGTGAACTATGTACATTTATTATTTACACTTAATACAATTTTAAATCGCTTCACAAAAAAATTGTCCTTATATTTATTGACATTATCATCTTTATTATAAACACGTACTTATCATAGTTAATCATGTCAAAAATATATATATAAATTTATATTTTTTACAACTAAAACTTTAATTTTTTTTTATCTTACATAAATTTTTATTTTACTTAATCTAAACAATATAAAATATCAACTAACTAAACTATGTCAATAATACCCAATCATAGTTAACATGCTACTAGAATAAATCGTTAACGCGTCCATTAACATTCGCACCTTCGCGTTGATCCAAGATCGGCTTCGCGCGTGATGTTACTAAACGTACTGCGAGGATAAATCGCTTACGCGTCTTTTAGCGTTCGCGCCTATGCAAATACGGCCCACTCGGCCTCGAGCGCTAATGATCGTTGCGCGATAACACGCTAAATTTATCACGCCTTAACGTGTGCATACTTAACACCGTTAAGTGCTTTGTACGATTAGCGTGTTAAATTAACACGCTAAGAGCTAATTTACATGAAATTAATATAAGGGCCGGTTTCACCGGTTGCTGATAAAGTCCCTGATAGTCTATCAGGAACTTATCTGCCAGATAAACTACAACTTTTGGTTTCACAGGTCTCGGATAAAAATATCTGGCAGATAAAGTATTAGATATGTTATCAGCCGATTCAAGTGGCTGATAAAGACGTTATCTGATAGATAAAAAAAAGTTTCAATTGACGGGAACGAAAATAGTTTTAGTTTTAGACCATTATTGTGTGCTTTGCGTCGATTGAAGTCACAAGTGTCACAAATATTCTAAAATGGATTTATTTGAGTTTTTAGAAGACGAATTAGATGAATATTTCGAACGTATTACGCGACCCCGTAGGAATCGAGTAATTAACCCTAGACCTAATTATTGAGAATCACTTGACGATCAAGATTTTAGAAATCGATTTCGGCTTACCAAGCGGGCTGTTATTTATATTCTATCGTTAATAGAAAGTGATATAAAAACTACAACGGGCTATTTAGTAAAAAATCTCCGTTAACTAGTAAGTAAAGAAGCTCCGTTTGTTTCTTCTTGATTAAAATTCACACTTCTTTCACGTTTTTGTTTTTCCATTATTAATTAACAAATACGAAAATAATACACAAAGAAAAGTTTAAAAACTGAAAAGCGTCTTAAGCACAAAATATCAACAAAGCAAAACAAATGATAGTTGCGTTTCGTTTCTGTAAACACGTAGCTAAGTATACGAATATCGTATTATTTCATTCTAGAATCATAAAATTATAATTCAAAATATGTAAAGTATAAGTATAAAAAGTTTACTTAAATAATATTGAACACAAAAAATAATATTAATTAGGTTTTAAAAATGATTTTTGATTGACGATAATTTGGGTCGTAGTATTGAAACGCAAAAAAGCGACGTTGCCGTTCCGTCAACTAATAAGTGGCCGATAACTTATCTGCCAGATAAATTATCTAGCAGTTTGATAGTGAAACAGAAAAAAGTTAACAGCAACCTTTATCCAGTAGATAGCGTTAACTATCAGATAACTATCTGAAACTTTATCAGTAACCGGTGAAACTGGCCCTAAGACTTGTATCTATTGTTATTATTTGAAAATTTTTGAAAATATTTATAATAAATCTATTAAGCCAAAAAATTATAATAACATTATGTATAAAAATTTTAATTTTAATTGTTTCTTCGGAAATTCAAAATCAAGTTTCTTCAAAAATATTGACTCCTAAGAGATATTTTTAAAAATTAAAAATCTATATAGAATCCAATATCATAGCAGATTGATCTGATGTCAGCGATTTAAAAAAAATATATATAAATCAGATATAATTATTTTTGGAGAACAATAATGACGGATGTATCAAAGCGTAAGTTCAATTTCCGAAGAAACACCCAGTAGTCCACTTAGGTCCTGGACTCAGCCCAGGAGGGTCATGAACCTCTCCTGAATCTGCTCATAGTACGAATTATAACTAAAAAGTATATGATGGTGAAATTAAATAGGAAGAAGTTTTTTTACATATTTCATTAAAATTAATCTCTTTTCATGTTTATTTATTATGACAGTGGCCTTGATATATATATTTTTGAGTACTACTCGTATCAATTAAAATTACACCTGAAATTAATTTTATTTCTCCGAAAACGAAATTTCGTCTATTTTCGACATACTTATACGGCTCCAAAGAATAGCATTTTTCGATAATTTATGATGCAACGGAGATAAGATGTGATGATATCCCTGATGCACAAAAGGTCTTCACGGATTTGATTTTAACAAAATAAGAATGATTTGAAATTGATTTCTTACATTTTCATGCGCAATATCCATAAATGAATCAACTTTTAAAGAGTATCGCTATACTCTTAATTAAAAAGACAATCAACACCTTAGTCTTATGTGAATATGAATAAAATTAAATACTAACGCAAATAAATTATTATTATGAAACATTGTTTCTTTTATGATTTGATTTTTTTGAATTTTAGATGTCATTTTCAATCGTGTACGAATACAATACATTTATAGCAACGGGCATCGCTTCAGCCATTACTATATTAGTTTTAAAATTCTGACTTCCAGTAAATATTACGAAGGAACTATAAACATTGATTGATATTTGTAATTTTCGATTATTTTACACATCTGTAGTGGTCCGGTGCAAGAAGTTTATGTCCGGTGGGAAGTCTGTAGCAATAAATCTATTGCTGTTATTGGAGGTAAGTGAAGGAAGGAGCAGGGAGCCACAGAAGTCTATTATAGTTTCTTCAAGTTTCTTTTGTATGAAGATTACTTGCCACATATCTAGAGATGGGCAAAGTGTTTCCGAGCATATAGAGAAAAAACCCAGGGATTTCGAGAATAAATCTTATTTGTTCCATAAAAGCGGGGGTGCGCGCGTGTTGCATTGATTGTTTGCTTACTTTATTAGTAATGAGTTGGTATTTATATTATTATTTATAACATGAAAGAAAAGTAACATAATACAATAAAATCGGCCAAGTGCGAGTCAGACTCGCGCACTTAAGGTTTCGTATCAGAAACGAGTAAAAAAGAGAAGCAAAAAACACGTTTGTTGTATGGGAGCCCCATTAAATGTTTATATAATTCTAGATTTTAGTATTTGTTGTTGTAGTGGCAACAAAAATGAGCAAGTATTCAAAGAAACTACAAAAAATTGTGCCACTAGATGGCAGCACAAATTGTAGGATCTAAACGTCAATGAGGAAGTATTTAAAAAAAATAAAGAAACTACAAAATATTATGTTACTAGATGGCAGCACAAATTGTTGGATCTAAACGTCAATTCATGACGTTAAACCAAAGAGAATAGATTTGTTAGTGTTGTTATGGATCTGATAACTTGGATTAATATCGAGTTGAAATTTAACTAGTTCGAGTTATGCAATCGCAACTCGATTAATACAAAGTAATCTTTGAATAAATTTATTTTTTATTTGTATAGAGGAAAATGGAAACTAACATAATGGAAGTGAGCACAGAGGCTTTTTAAATTTATAAAAGTGGCATCTAACTACGGTATACAATAATATTACGTTTTATAAATAAAATAGGTACTTATGTCATAGTAGGTCTAGGAATTTTCATTTTAATATTTAACAAAAGTTCTGAAAAAATAACAACTAGGTAAGTTAGTTTTATTGCTATTAGTTGTTTGTTGAACTTACAACAACAAAACTACATCAATTCTCAATATTTTTTTTATATTATGTATGGTGAATGAATGAATAGGGTTTATTAATCAGCAACAAAAGTCATAAAAACAATAATTTTTAAGAAAAATCCGTTTATTATCTATAAACTTACCCGATATGTATCAAATATACTATATATTCGTACAAAATAACATAACTGCTGGCTAAAATGACGTTTGTGCAAAGTGTAACGTGCAAATAACTTGTGCTTTCGAAATTAAGACTTTATAAAACTATTATCAGTTATTAAATCTTATATTCATAATTAAATCATCTTAATAAACATTCAGCAATTAACAAGAAACGTCTGCTCTAAACGAACAGCAAGGTTGTAACTTTAAATTTCAAATGTCAAAGACACGTACAGTTATTATATTGCTACTGATCTTGCATGTCGACGGCGGACGTCGAGCCATGTGTTAAGTTAATTCGTACGGCGGGTTTGTTCTTTTTGGTTCTTACAATAATATTGTTAATAATAATTTGAATTCCTACACAACCTACTCTAGAAATCCGTTTTATTGAAATATATTATTTACTAAGTACCTAGAGTTGTTATGGTCTCTTAAAATCTCTGCGGTGGTATCGTGTGCGTTAGGTGGTTACGATCCCTCAAATATAGTATAGTTGAGTTGTTTAGTTGAAATTAAAAAAGCAGCCCTTGCTGAGTTTCTTGCCGTTTCTTGTCAGTAAGAGATCTCCCGCCTTAGTTTTGCGAACCATTGGTAAAGTTTTCGACTTTCACAAGTACTATGTAACAGTCTAGATTGAATTGATTTTGATATTTATATTAATATCATTCGTTTTGTGGATGCATAATGACACTTCATCTTCATCATCATTTTTGTTCTCCATTCCAAACCTGAATTCGACGAAAGTTACGAGCAACCAATAAGTTGGCTCATCACTAATGTTGACGTATCAACCAAACATCGTTCCTTTACACGTAACATAATAAACAACTTAAACTTACAATTAAAATAAATTAAAATTAGTTTGAAAGTGAGACATTATAAGAAACACAAAACGATGTCATATTTATTAATCGAAAATACTCAATTTTCATTTATTACGTCAGAAATAAAATTTGAATTAATATCATAAACAAAATCCAAAACTCGTGAGTGACATCTAGTATGATTTCAAGAACTAATTTTTATTTTTTAAATACTTCCTCATTCATGACGTTAAACCAAAGAGAATAGAATTGTCAGTGTTGTATAGATCTGATAACTCGGATTAATATCGTGTTGACATTTAATTAGTTCGAGTTACGCAAACGCAACTCGATCAATACAAACTATAATCTTTGAATAAATTTCTTTTTTATTTATATACAGGTAACTTGAAACTAACATAATGGAAGTGAGTATAGACAAGGCTTTTTTTGATTTATGGAAATCAATTAAATTAATGCTGTGAAATAATTAAAAGTGGCATTCAATAATATTACCGTCAAATAATTTTCATAAATAAATACTTATGCCATAGTAGTTCTAGGAATTTTTCATTATAATATTTAATAAAAGTCCTGAAAACAATAACAACTAGGTAAGTTATATAATTTGTTTTAAACGAACAGCAAGGTTATAACTTTAAATTTCAAAATCACAAAGACACGTACAGTTATACTATTGCTACTAATCTTGCATGTCGACGGCGTACGTCGAGCCATGTGTTAATTTAATTCGTACGCTGAGTATGTGCTTTTTGGTTCTTACAATAATATTGTTAATAATAGATTGACTTCATACACAACCTACTCTAGAAATCAGTTTTATTGAAATATCTCATTTTCTAAATAGCTAGAGTAGTCATACTCTCTTAAAAATCTCTGCGGTGGTGTCGTGTGCGTTAGGTCGTTATGTTACCTCAAATATAATATAGTTGAAATTAAAAAAGTAGCCCTTGCTAAGTTTCTTGCCGATTCCTGTCAGCCTTAGTTTTGCGAACCATTGGCAAAGTTTTCAACTTTCACAAGTACTATGTAACAGCCTAGACTGAATTTATTTTGATGTTTATATTAATATCATTCGTTTTGTGGATGCAAAATGACACATACAAATACTGTTAAGAAGTGAAGACTTCTTGGTAGTTTTTCGATCTCTTTAGTGTTTTGTGTGTTTTGTACCTACTTGACGTGTCTGTCATTCCTGTTTGTATCTGTCTTTATGTTTTGCTATTATACTCGTATTTTATACTTCCAATCCGAGCTTTATCATTTCTTTAATAAATACAAGCTGAATTCTGCGCTCCGCTTTTTGTTCTTCATTGCAAACCTGAATTCGGATTTAAGTTACGAGCAACCAATAAATTGGCACATCACTAATGTTGACGTATCAACCAAATATCGTTATTTTACACGTGCAACTTAAACTAATGATTGAAATAAATTAAAATTAATTCGAAAGTTAGATATTATAAGAAACATAACACGATGTCATATTTATTAATTTTCGATACTCCATTTACTTTTATTATGTCAGAAACAAAATTTGAATGAATATTATTAACAAAATCCAAGCATCGCGAGTGACATCTAGTATGATTTCAAGAACTAATTTTTATTTTTTATGTTCTTCCTCATTACATCATCGACTAAGCTGAACACGACACAACTATTTCGATTTTTTTTAAAGTAATAATCGCCAATCGCTATTGTAGTGCTGTCCACAAATTATAGTTTTGTGCTGTCTGATTGCAGGTGTACGATAAAGGTTATTTTAATATTTTTTTAAATTATCTTCCGTAGGTGTTAAACATAGCTTAATTTCTTAATTTGGGATTCTATTTTCTTAATTTCTCTTCTATAAATATTTACGAGACATTAATTAATAGCGAATCTGTGAAAACAAATCAATGTCATAGGTTGCCACTTTATTACATAATTTTGTATTACTGTTTTAATTACAGGAATAAACCGCAATAATGTCGTCGGATGCCCCCGCACGCCCCATGAAGTTCCCGTACACATTCAGTGCAAAGATTGCACAGTTTCCTTTCAAGTATTACGTGCAGAACCAGTGGATCTGGCGTTATTGGATGATTGCCTGTGGTTTATCCTTGCCTGTGTTCTACAAGATCCACAAGCTGGGTAAATTTCTAGAAAATATTAATTAAGACTTTGACAGACAGTTAAAGCTACGATTGGGTCTTTAAATACATACACACCTAGTTTAAGTATCTTGCCTTTAATTTTTTTTTATTGTTCCTTTAAATTAACTTTGTTGTTATTTATATTAATAATGTTCTAAAATAACATTATTTGTTATTGTATAAATTGTACAATGTAAAAATAGAGGTTTCTTAATCAAACATTTTATTTTCAGCAAACTCCCCTGAGAATGTAAGCAAATGGGCCGAGAAGAGGAGATTAGAGGCTGCAGGACATCATTAAACATAAGATTTAAATATTTTGGTTTCCAAAGTAATATAAATTGTAAAGATTTTGTTGTAAGGGAAGAATTAAAAATCATGGATTAGTTTGAATGGAATTTTTAATTGGTTAAATATATTTTGAGTAATATATTAGTCTTGATTGTTGATGATAATTAAAGAAGCCCTGCTAATAAATCACAAGTTATTTTAAACTTTAAAAACCTTTGTTGTCCATGTATTAAGAAATAATAGACAGCACCAGGTTATTACAATGATAAGTTTTCAGACAACTTTTAAATTTATTTTTACTGATTCACACATTCTTATTTGGTTTGAGGTTACCTTCTGTTAATTTATTGATTTTGTGTTATTAATGGGCTGGCTCATCCATACGGGCAAACTAAGCAACAGCCTAGGCGGCTCTTTTTTTTGTGGGGGGGCTTGGAGATTTAATGTAAAGTAATTATTTTTAAATCAAAATGGATGAAAATAATAATTCAATGTTATACTGTAAGGGTGCTTTATTTGCTAGGTACAATATAAATTAAAAAAAACTTATAAATTACATCAATAAATAAATACCAGGCAAATGATCAATGTTATTGATAATAGCTTACAATTATTAGAAAGCATCAATTATTGAAGTCTACAGGAATGCAGATTTATTGTTTGTCATAATAAAAACAAGTTAAAGTACTACATGTAAATTACTGATTATTTTTCGAAAACAAAAATGCAATCAACCGGACTTTGCCCTCCAACCAAAAACCTACTTTTGCCTGTAAAACGATTATAAACTTTTGTAAAACAAAACATAACCCACTAAAACAAAAGCTGATCAAAAACAATCGATTTTGAATGCCAGCTAAAACCAATATCAAAATCGCCGTCATAAACAGCAGTGCCTAAACTAAAGCTTAAAATTATGTGGGTAAAAGCTATTTAATCTAGAGCACTTTAGTAGCAGTAAATCAAACAAGCCAATCACACTGACGTAGGTATGTAACGAGATTGTATTCAGATAAAAATAATTATATGGACTTAGCACGAATCCTGGAGAATTTGTTCATTCATGGAAATATTGCGAGTAGCTTTTGTTTAACCAACGAATTAACGCAAGCAACAGATTGTGTTAGTTGGACCTCGTCCAGAATGGGTCAATTCGATGGAAAATGTCGCGCACTTGCTAGTGCGTACGTTACGCCGATAAAAACGTGCGAGTGTTAAAGCACGATTAATACAAAACCGGAACAATGTTTATATTCTGCTTCTAGACGCAATGTATTGGCACGAATGGATTCGTGGCGAATTTAAAGATAAAGTATAATGTACAATCAGGAACTTTGAGACCAATTGCTTCGATTACAGCATGATCCTCCTGATCACCAAAGCACATAGAGTATTAAATCCTAAGATTGTACATTTTACTACTAAAGCGTTTACACACGAATTTTGACAACCATATATAGAAAAGTATTGGTCTTTTAACAACTCTCTTACCTAAATTAGTTCAGGGTTGGTCCTAATAAATGCTTGTTCAGAACTTAATTTCAAATGCATATATAATAAACACAATATAATTTTCCAATAATTTGTTAATTTGATGAAACTTAATATATAAACACATTTGCAACTAATCATAGCACTGAAATACTGAATTATTGTTCTTATTCAGATTCCGAAAAATCTACCTTTTATCTGTTAAAAATATTTTTACTACCAATCATGCTTTATTCTTGAAATCAATTAAAATAGACACTCAAAATCATCTACATAATATTATTTCAATATTAACAATATAAACATAAAATCAAAGCCTACTTTTTCTTTTTCAGTGTTATTGATAAACAAGGTTTAGCATTGGAGTAAATTTACGCTGAGACTGCACCTAGTATAAGTTAAAATTCATATCAGAGACTTAGCAAAAGTTAACCTAATACGAGGTTTTATGGGAGTTTTATTTACCGTTAGAAGGGTATATGTTTGCTTATTCTCTGTATAATATGAATTTGGACTAATTCTAAAATTGCAATTTTAGCGTAAATTCATTCTGACGCTAAACCTTGTTTATTAATAGCACTGTTTATGTTTTACTTTTTATTTTTTTTTTATTTTCAAAAGCTAGATAAGTGATTGTGAAATTGAGATTACAAATTTTTAATATACATTTAAGGCTACATGTTTATTATCACTGGAATAAATTATAATATTATTCCTTCTGTGGGCGGGCCAATCAGCCATTTTTTTTCTTTTATAAATAATTTTTAAAAAATCTCTTAGCACTGTCAAATTTATATTATAGCTTAAATGTAATAACAATTGACATTAATATATGTGTATTTGTATAAATCTTATATTGATGGTTTGAACTGTTCCATTTTTCCATAATGACGTAATATGTTCGTTCTTCAATTTTTTAAACAGATTATATATTTAATAGCAGTTTTACACTCAAACATATGTCTTTTTAGTTAAAATAATTTAATAAGCACTTCATCACAGAAACATGTTAATTTCAATTCAGTAATGAATCTATGTAAGATTATTCTTACCAAATAAAACATACAGATAAAGTAAATTTGCGAGAATGGAAATACTACAGAAAACTGTGATGCATTTAGTAAAAATTATAATTTTACTGTTAACCATTCATATTTGGAATCTCATTATTTATTGAACTAGTGCTTGAATCGTAAAGGGTCACACAATCTTCAAGTTTTTGTCAGGCGCCAGCGCCTCAACCAAGCCATTTTCCATTTTACGCTAACACTAATAAGGTACAAATCGCACGACGCACGGCGCATCGATATCGCTGAAGTTTTGGTTCATAATTAGGTAAGCAATATTCACATCATATCTCTATACTCCAATTTTCTCTATTCATTATACAAATAAAGACACTAAACAGTTTAATAGCTCAGTATATTCAAGTTACAAAAACCATACTAAATATTAAGGCCGCATCTAGTGCTAATGGACAATGATGCAATGATTGTTATAATTGTGAAGCATCATCTTATTGGAGTGCAAGAGTCGTTAATGTTTGACGCTACAAAAATCACCTGTTCATCAGCATAGAGCATAATGTAGGCTATATCTCACTATAGACTCATTATTAATGGATCAAATCACATTGTGCAGACTCAAACCGTATATCTTCAGCGAGTATAATTATAAACTCGGTGAAAACACCACAGCCACTGATATACCGCAGTAACCTGTACTAACTCGTCATCTTGAATGTTCTCTCACACACGTACATATTACACCACATCACAGTAGTACACTATATCACATGAGAATGGTCACTAGTAGAGTAGATACGCCCTGAGCCTAGTGGGCGGCGCGGGATATCAGTAGAGCCGCGTTCGTTTGGCGTTGTTCTGTGGCGCGGAGGTTCTACGTTTGCCGTTTGTTGTAGTGGTTGCCTCCGGATCGAATTCTGGTAGCGAAGGAAGGTCCATCTCCTCGCACCGCTTGTTTATATACTTCTCTAGGCGGGTACCGGCTCTGTAAAAATTTGCATTTATAAAAAACGCAATATTTTTTTTAAACAGGCAGCACATTATCAGAGATTAAGGCAATCTCCGTGTTGGTTATTAACAGAACAGTAGTCTAGTATTACTTAACACAAAGAATACTTTTTTCCGGTACATTCTCATAATGGTTAAAGTATGTTTTCTAGTTTATTTTATAAAAGGCTATTTTATTTTATTAGAACAATGAATGCATACTATTAATCTGAAAACGTAATTACGATTATTGCTACGACATGTATTATCAAACGTCAATATTTTAACGCTACGCCTCATTTTAGCGGGCTATATAATGCAGAAATACGATGAGTATAATATATTACAGAGAAAAACCTTATACATACTTTGCGACAGGATGCGTGTCCTGGTTGTAAGTGAAACAGTTGTGGAATACGAGCGCGATGTCGGCGAGTACTTCCGAGTCCTTCTTGTACTGTTCCGTCTCCAGTTTACACTTTATAGTGCCGAAGTCCATCGGATGGTCTATCACCTCCAGGTAATCCGGCACCTAAGGCAAACGTCACGACGTTAACATACCTATACTAATATTTCTTTTTGATTTATGGATAAAGTTATCAAGCGGATTTTATTCGACAAAAAATGCATTGCATTTTGTTTCCCCCATAACTAATTTACTCACAACACTTGTTTTCTTTTTATTTATAACATATTCAAATTTATTTACAACCATTGGATAAATTAACTAATTAAAAAATAATGTCACAACATATAGAGTAATAAAACTGTTTAAACATTGCTTACTAAAATTGTTAAATCCACGTTTTCGCATTTACGATGTGTAATATTGGAATAGCCAGATGTATGTATGTGTGTGTATGTATATATATATTTTTACCTCATCGACGGAGACGGGGTCGTGGAAGGGCCAGCAGTCCCTGTGCTTGGCGGCCTCTCGCAGCAGCTGCGCCCACTCGTGCGCGTGGAACTCCGCCCCGTGCCCGCCACGACTACGCCGAGGCCTTTCCGCTACACAAATAAACCATTTTACTTCAAATAACATAATATAACGAAATGTACCTCGACGAGACGAGTAGCAGATCAAATCCTCGATTCCTGGACCACATAGTAGGTGCAGACCCATGATTTTTGGCAACTTTTGCCCGACTAAAATACTGAAACACGCCTCCTTGCCCCTTTTAATATCTCATGATTTTGCCATATGAATACATCATAAGGGTAAGGTGTAGTGAGATAATATTCTGATGAATTCTGTGTATCCCATGTAGTTTTATTTCTATTTGATAGATCGACAGTCAAGTGCCAATTGATATAAATAATTTTTAATTATATTATTATTTATTATCAGATTAAGTACATACTGTGATCACCGTTCGTGAGAGAATTTTTCGATCTTCTAGAACTCGACTTTACACTAACGGGTTCCTCTTTAGATCTGAAATTGAAGAAATAAAAATATCACTGATAAATGTATATCCCAAAACCTAAAAACTGAATATGAAATATAGTATTCGTTTTAGCGAGAGTCTCTCTGTAAATCTATAATTGTTGATAAAATATAACCAGTCCAGTTAACGTGTATTTTTTAAAGTTTTAAACGTATTCCCTATAACTACGAATTAATTGTATCATGTCATGATTCTGACAAACAAATAATTTCCACTAACTAGCTGACGCCCAATACTAGTTAATGTGTGTGTGTGTGTGTGTGTTACCTCCTTGGTTTCTTGAGCTGTGGTAGCGGCGACCGGCTGTTTTGTCGTGAACCGCGTGATTTTAACTTCACTAACGCTGTGTTGTATTCGCTGTCGTCCGATTCTACAATACAAGGGGACAATAAATCTCACTTCATACACGCATAATAAAATATATTTCCTTTAGTTAAATATTTACTTTTATTTGGTAAAACATTTTGGCAAACAATAATAATTTGGTCTTAAATAGGATCCCTTAAGTACAACTGATTTGGTTTTAATTAAATCATAAATAAATGGGAGTACAACACAATTTCATTCACATTAAAAATACTTAATTTCGTTAAAACTGAAAGGAAATTACAATCAAAATAATGTTAAAAAAAATGCATTAATAATGGAGACAAGTCAGCCAATTGTTAAAAATCATGAGTAAACCAAAATAACAAAATAGTATTAAAAATATTAGTTAGATATTTTGCCAAGATGAAGGTTTGATAAAACTGAATATAACAACTAGGATGAGGAATTACAAAGCAAAAGCCAATCGAGAAAAAGAAAGAACGAGCTTAATAAATGTTATATACTTTCTAAATCGAAATTCTGTACTCTTTTTCATTTCATATTGATGAATACATATCATTATGTAATTTACGCCAAATAGACTCTAGGAAATGATAGATTAAGAAAAAATCAAAACTTTTTGAGCAATTACTTGAAAAACTCAAACTGTAAGTTATGAAATATAGTGAAAAACTTGTGTCCACTTGATTTTTAACCAAATAACTAAACATAATGCTCAAATTGAATACCAACCCATCTAAAGATACAACAGAGTAAATTAACATGTATTTTAGCTGTTTGATTTTGCTTGTTTCGGGTGGATGGTAATTTTGCGGATTCACAAGTTTTAGTACTTTCATTTTTAAATACTCGTGAAAGAAACGTATATGATTGTTAAATTTAAGATTTAGAAAGTGTACATCTAAATCGAGCTCTATATACAAAGGAAGTAAGTTAATGGGCCACATGGAAAGCTGATGAACAAGAGCACCAATGGTCGCAGTGAATGCAATAGAAGCCACCGCAGAAATGTCGCATCACTACACATAACTGTGTGTCGATTTTAATACAGCCGTTGTTACGTTTAATACTGATTGTAGAACTCAAAATCAGTCGCCGATACAATTACGTATTTGACAGATTTGATAGAAATCTGTTACATTTAGTTTGCCATTCGAAAATGGACTCTATGGTGTTAGACCCGAGGAACAGAAAGTACATCTGTTTAACACCACAACATATACGTATCGTCGTACTCTGTACGCCAACATACACATTTTAATATGTCACTGTTATACAATTATTCGGAAGATTTAATATACCTAGGTATACTCAGTACACTATACTATGCTCATCTATAAATTATGATACATATTGAAGCAGTCATTCTCCTCTCACGGAAATCCGCTTATGAAAAAGCAGAATTTATCAGATATCTCCTCCTTAACCATCCATAAGGAAGGCCTGAGCCCCTGCAGTGGGGACGTAAAAAAGGGCTGGTGATATCAGATATCTGATTCATGTATACATTATATAAATTGACCAAACCTAATATTAAACGGTCAATCTTCAGTTTATGTCGTATCTATCTTTATCATATAATCATAAGATTGTTTGACACATTGTTGATTAATTTTCAAAGTTATTTTCATAATTCCTAAATGCTTATTGTTGCTATATTGATTTCCGATTTGGCTTTTTGAATAATTCGTTTATTGTCTATACGTTCGCTAGCATCGTTGACGTACTGAGCACGCATTGAACCACCGTGAATCGCGTGAGAGAGATCACGGCATCTCATGCATCGATCGGCATATCGGCTGTATATTGTTGAGTGGAGCATGTGTAGCGTGCGTCACTGTATTATGAGCGTTATTAGTTAGATGGTGGGGTCTAGTTTGGACCGACCGTCAGATTCCCGTTCGTGTAGCGCGCGCGTGTACTCGTGGATGGTGTGCAGCGCCGCCGCCGCGCAACGCCGCCCGCTCGTCTCTTCATAACACAACCACTCATGTTTATATACGTACACACTAGGCTAAGTTTTATTTCTTACGAATTTTATAGATCTTCATTATTTGTCAATTACGCTATTTGTTACGTTACGTTATTCGGTATTAATTATTGTTTAATTTATTTGTATATTCGTAATTAAGTTATGGTTTCTTTAATAATTTGTAAAAGTATTTCATCCCATCAAATGCTTGATTGTACTGAAGCTGTATCGTAAAACAGAGAAGAGCGCTACCTTCTTAGATTCGTGTTAATAAATTAAATAAATCTGAATCAGTGCCTGAAGCATACATGTATATTTTTTGCACATTTGCTAATCAATTATGTAATTGAGTAGCACAACATTTAATTATATTTATTGACGGTATTCAGTTTTGAAAAATTCATTTGATAAAAAGTTGTTGTAAACTTAATAAATTACCAGCTGACAATAAATTATCACTTTTTGATTTTTCAATTTGACTGGTTTAGAAAGGACTACAATTTATCTGAAAATTTGATCAAGAATTCTTATAAATAATTAATGTAAAGTTTAGTATTTAATTATTTATCTGGTATATAAATAATTTAAATATACAAAATAGATACTGTGAGCGGCTTTAGTTATTAAGAATTATTATGAGCTGAGCGACTTATTCATGTCTGTTAACATATCATCAGATAGGTGTATGGTAGTCGTCTCTGTATTGCACGATTTTGCTTATGTAGAGGAGATCCTATAACACCTAAACCTCCCACTTGAAAGAAATTCAGATGGGGTCGCTATAAGAGAATGAGTGCGCGGAGACTGGGTTATCCAGCTCTCGAGTCTCATTTCTCTGGAAAGATTATACCAGTGTTTTAAATGGGTTTATAGAGTTCCGCATAATCTCCGAGGAGTTTTTCCTAAAACCTCGTCCACACGATTGCCAACTAGAGCTCCGACTAAGGTGAATTTGCTGGTTTTCAACCGTCTAGACAACTGTTGCAAACCGATTAGACGTGACTTTCGACGCCCTTAACGAAGCGTACCGTTGGAACGTGTGATCGGAGTGTTGTCATATATCACAAAGGGATAAAGAGTGCTTAAAATGATTATAAAATATCACTTAAGTACTTATAATAAGTACAATTGGGTATCTTTGAAATCAAAATATTTATCTCATCAGAATTATTGCAAAAACGAGATTGCTATCTTGTTTTTATTGAGTTCGTGATCCATGATCACGTGCAACAGCGCCGAAATATCGGGACGACCAGGTTTAAATCACATATAATCCATCGTATGTCCTGTAATATCAGTTTTTCTGTTTCATTTAATAAAATAACTTTTGAAATGAAAATGACGGCGGTCACACTTTTTGGCTGTAGTGTGGCCTCAGTCATGAAATATATTTATAGACTCTTTCAAATGCTACTTCCTTTCACATGTAGTTCCTTTCACGTTAAATTTTAATACAAAAATCATAATACACTACTTCACAGCTGCATACATCGTTACTTACGATGTTTTGACCAAGGTCACTTCGGTCGGCAACCGTGTGGATCACATCTAAAAAAAGGGCAAAGGAACAAAAAAATTGCTGCAAAATTCTGACAAAAGTAATCTGGTGTTAATCGTTTATCAATTGCAGAAGGACTTGGGTCGACAAACATTTCACACCTGCTCCACAGCGTGGCCCGTGATCGGCGAAAACAGGCCATCACCACTGCGGAGACGGCACGATCGCCCCTTTGTCGGTTTTTGAGACAATAATCAAAGGAAGTTTAGCCATGATCGTGCGCGCGTCATCATTCAGTTCGTATTTACTTATGCTATTTTGCGTTTCAATCGATGCTAAAACGTCGCAGTCGAAGAGGACCTACAACCGTTTATGTTTATAGAATTATGGGTATGTTCCGATATACACTGCGAGCACTGCGCAGTGGTCTTAGGGCGCTTGTGCACTACACTGAATTTTCATGTCCGGCGGTCCGATTTTTTCAGGTCCGATATGTCAGGCCATATGTAGGTAATGCGCGCTTGTGCACTGTCAGGAATTTTACCGTCCGGAATTTTACTTTTCTCTATTCCGGACCGGTTTTTTCAGGTCCGTGATGGCGGCAATGAAAAACGTGTTTACGCTTGTGCACTGCTGTGTCCGAGATCCGGAAAATTCATAAGGAATAGGCTTGGGAAAAAATAATCGATTTGAATCGATATTTATTTCGGCAATATTGTTAATTTCCAATAAACTTATAATCGATATTTATTGTTGATTATAAAATGCTATATACTTAGCTAGATTTTAGAATAGTATTAAAAGTATCGATAGCTTAAGGTAAGATAAATAAGTGTTGTTACGCGTAGACACCTAAACAACTGAACTCATCTAAATGGAAATTAATATAGTAAATAGACTTAATTTTAAGAAAAGACATAGGCTACATTTTATCGCGAAAAATAGGGGATGAAAGTTTGCCTGGAAATTTGTCATTATCAAATTTTTTTTAGACAATTGATCAACAATTGACAATTGACAATTGGTCTATCTCTGTAATTGCTGAAAGATGCTTTTACAAAACTTCGAAAAAAATAGCACGTTTAAAAATTTAAACATCAAGTACTAGACCATTATCAGTAATTTTATTCTAATGTCACAGATATTTTTAGCTATTGTATGTGAATAATGCTGTTCCTAAATTAGTAAGGGTATAAGTTTTTAGTAAAAAAATGCTTCATTCGTCTTGCCATAATTTATTATGGTTTATGTAAAACGATCAGATCATTATTTAGGTACCTTTCTACGTCTTCGAACGGAATTACCGACGTTCCAAAAATCTCATCGTACATAACGTAAGTGACGTGTAGCTTCAAAGAGAGCTGCCCTACACTGCGCCGCTCCGATCAGGAAAAAAACGGACAAGTGCACAAACCACTCATCCGAGTTTTTCATGTCATTCCGGACCGGAAAAAATCGGACCGCCGGACCTGAAAATTCAGTGTAGTGCACAAGCGCCCTTACTGCTAAAAAAACCGTTCCGTTATGGATTGCCAGTACACTGCTACAGTACCCTAGGGAAATTTATGACGTCATAAATTGCCGCCATATTTGTACTGTGAGCACTGGAGATTTCGAGGTAAGGTGCTCGCAGTGCTTTTGATCACGTGATCAGTCGAAACAGAATCAGAAAATGATAAGTTTCTAAATAAACAAAAAAAAATACTTACGTTTATTTATAAGATGGATTTAATTGATAAATATTTTTTTTATACAATTTTCCAATTTTCTTTTGAAAAGAGGGAATCTTTATATTTATATTCACCTTGCATTAACAAATTTGAAAATGGCACCAAAAAATAGGATTAACAGTATACTGGACTGCGTTCCGTTTTAAAAAGTCACCAGTATAACTAGCTATAAAGGAACGGGCTTCCAGTATACTAAATTGACGTCATACTGTTCAGTGGTCGCAGTGTAAATCGGAACATACCCTACACCAAAAGGACGGTCCGCGAGGACAATTTGGATATCGCGTTTCGGCGTCCATTTAGTTCAGACGGCAATGAACAAGTGTAAGCGGTACCTCTGGTGGAGTTGTGTGCGCAGTGCGCGCAGAGCCAGGCGCGCGCGGTGGCGGCGGTGGCGCGGTGGTGGGGGGCGGGGCGCGCGCACTCGCGGTGGTAGCGCGCCCCGCACGCGCGGCACGCGCACGCCAGCCGCCCGCCGCTGCCGCAGCCGGAGCACACGCCGCTGTCCACCGAGTCGCTCGTCGACCCGCTGCACGCGCACATACATGTATATATATCGTAACGCTCTTACTTATTCTTACTCAAAGCCCAGTAGTTTCGGACATAAGAAGGGGGCGGCGATGGAAACTACTCATCTTAAAATTCTAAACTAACAATTTTTAAATCTTCCCCGCGAGCGATTTCGTTTGATATTTCACATGGTATAGTTTATGGAATATTTTAATTGTAATTGTGCACGTCTGTGAAGGTCACGAATGCTAGTTGCAGTGTCGCAAGCTTATCTGACCCGGTGACGGCGTCGCCGTTCAGTACTGCTCCTGAATAATATTTCCCCCGTTTTTATGGTAGTAATAATGACATCAGCCGAGATCTCAAAATTTTGAAATTTAATATTTTGCACAGAACTACAAAATCTGACTCGCTTTCGGGCAATCTTTCAATTAACATTAGGTCAATAAAAATAAACGATAATGATCATTGAATATATGAATGAATATTATATTTACATGCAAACTAATATCCTTAACTAACATTATATACTTATAACAGCAAAGTAAAAAGTACTTTTCTTATGTCTTCATTGTAATCTACCATAACATTACAACTGTAATAAGCTCTTCAAGGTAATGTGTATTCTAATCTACTGTATGGTGTTCATTTCAATTCAACTAAGCGGATATTGTACTAAAAAACAAAAAAAATGACACTCACCTATCATCAAGTACATCTTCTATTTCCTCATCCGAGAATAATTTCCTTTTCTTCCTCGGTGTTCGTTCTTTAGGCTTACATTGCTCACAGAACCAATCTCCGTTAGGCACTTTCTGTGATATAAAAAAAATGAAAAATCAATTAAATGATTCTGGACAAATCAAATATAAATAATACCCAAAAGAAAAACAAAAAAAAAATAAAATACAATTCTATCTGTAATAGACGAAAAAGAGATAATTTGCAATTATTTATTAACATAATTTTTATGAAACTCAATTCTATTTATTATGAAACAAGGACTTAATTTAATACTTAGTTTAACCTCCAAGTAAATTGTCAATGACAAGAGTGAAAATGTCAAACTAAGATGTGGAAACCTATTTTCTCTTGTCATATTTCGTTGCAAGTTGTAAAGACATAATAACATAAAACAATCATATATCATCAGGTATACCTTTCTCGTCAGTCCAGACTGTACGCGTGAAATGGAAAGCAATCATAAAACATTTCAAGTTTAATTATGCAGCCATAAAAACTAAAAAAAGATTGTGATTTCTTCTCTCTTGCACATTCATACCATAAAAATGAATTTTTATAAATAACTCCTTGATTAATATGATAAAAACTAATACCATGTCTCCTCTAAAATTAATAAAAATATATTAATAGTGAATTATTTTAAGAGAAGAACAGCGTGTACGGCACTTTAAGATAAAATCGAGTTGGGCCAATAGAAAAACACTTTTGCAATATGAACACAAGGTATAATTTGGACGACAATTACCGTTAGCTTTGGTTTCAGACAGTAAAGATGGTGTCCCTTGTTGCATCCGTCACAGAGCAGCATGTTGTCAGGGTCAGCCTTCCGTCTGCAGATTCTACAGCTGGCGTTCAATATGGACGCGGCCCACGCCACTGACGAGTCCAGAGTGAACAGGTGCAGTACCACCTATGAGCAAGAATTATGTAACAGTATGAGATCGATCTGCGCTGCGGATGACAATGGACTAAATTATTGAATAACTTTTTTCATGGCAAAAACATTGCTCAGATCTAGTTATATCAGTGGTTATACGAGGGTCAAACTGAAAGTTCTTAGAACTGGCCACTTATAAACAATATAATAAAAAAATAATTCTAAAATTTGAAAATATAACTCTTTGCCAATATTACTGAGTATATATTTCATTCATTTGTCATTTGTTTTACGATTTGGCGGCAAATTGAAAATTGTCTGTGTCACGTCATCATGAATTTAACACGAGAAAATTTTCGTGCAATGATTTTTTATGACTTTCGATGTCATTTAAGTCAACAAGAAAGTTATGATAGACTACGATTGGCCTTTCACGATGAAGCCCCATCTCGTGCGACTGTTTACAACTGGTTTAATGAGTTTAAACGTGGTCGCACTAATCTCACTGATGATTTACGTGAGGGACGGCCTTCTACGGCGACGACTGAAGATAACATCTGTGTTGTGCGGCGTATGATAGAGACTGACAAAAGAGTGACCTATCAACAGATTCGGACAAGCTTAGGCATCGGTATGAGTCAAGTGCACAAAATCCTCCACGAACATTTAGCGGTCAGGAAGCTTTGCGCCCGGTGGATACCTCATAATTTGACTGAGGCTCAAAAACTCCATCGTGTGGATTGGTGTCGTAAAATGATTGAAAGATTTAACGGAGGTGACTCAAATGCTGTGTTCGACATACTAACAGGTGACGAAAGCTGGATTTACTGTTATGATCCTAAAACCAAAAGACAATCTGCTCAGTGGGTGTTTCCTTTCGAGGAGTTGCCAACTAAAGTGAAGAGAGATCGAAGTGCGGGAAAAAAAATGGTGACCTCGTTCTTTGGAAGGATAGGTCATTTTGCAACAATTGTGTTAGAGGATCAAAAAACAGTTTCTGCAGAATGGTACACTACCAATTGTTTGCCACTTGTCTTGGAAAAAGTTCGAGAGAAACGACCTCGCAGTAGGATCCTCCTTCACCACGACAACGCCTCGTCGCACACCGCCAAGCGAACGATCGACTATTTGGCGACATCAAACGTTGAATTACTGGGTCACCCGCCGTATAGCCCCGACCTCGCGCCTTGTGATTTTTATTTATTTCCAAAAATTAAAGAAAAACCTAAAGGAAAGCGGTTTATGAATGCTGAAGAAGCGGTGGCTGCGTATCGCGATGCCATTGAAGAGACCCCTAAGGACGAGTGGGCAAAGTGCTTTTCCCAGTGGTTCCATCGCATGCAGCGGTGTATTGACGTGAATGGACAATATTTTGAAAAGATATAATAAAACTAATAACTGGCTAATGTAATCAGTTTTTGATTTTCTAAGAACTTTCAGTTTGACCCTCGTACTGTAGTAAATGATACAGCAAGACATCTAGTATTGATATGACATGCAAGACTCAGATATTATATTTATTGTTTCTCAGAAACAAAAATTCAACACGGAGTAACTCAAGATAACACTTTTTTAAGTCACCATCCCGTGACCGACCATTACGAAAGATACTTAACAACAACGATCGTGGGCCGCGTAGCTTATCCACTATGTCACCGAGATACTCTATTGACAAAAAATGAAATAATTCTTAACATCATTGATTAAATCACTGTATTTTCTTCTGATGACACAAAATCCAATCTTAATTTTTAATACTATCATAGTTATCTTGTTTAAAGCAGTTTTTTTTGTAAATAGACAGTCATAGGAGTGCATCCATACTAATATAACCTTTAAGGGGTTTTACAATACGAATGTACACCATCTTTATTAACTAAATGTATAAAAAACTATTTTACAATATAATATAAATGTATTTTACAATATATACCTGAGCGAAACTGCGACACTCCATGAGGGAGACTTCCCAACGTTCCAGCGCTTCCAAGTCTAAAGGTTTGTTTTTGGCTTCGCGTTCCTTCCGTTCTTTGTCATCCAAACCTGACGATAGAAAGTGTAAAAGAGCAAATTCAAGAAACTTCATTTAGATATCGGGGTGGTTATAAGCATGCTTCAGGATATTCGTCGTGTAGTATGTAGTATAATATTCACCGAGCGGTCTCTTGATGTACTTGTGGTGTATGGCCTGCTCTACCTGCAGCAGCGCACTGGCCAGACCCCGCACCACCGCGGCCCCCGCTCCGGCCCCGGCCCCCGCCCCCGCCGGCTCGAGGTAGTGGCCGGGGTCGCGGTACTTGTTCTCTGCGATGGGCGTCTCCGACGTGTCCACGCCTGATAACATCACCATATTGTAATAATAGAGTTTCTCGATTAGAATGAATGAGCGCGTATGTACTGACGAATATCTGTAAAAGTCCGAACCCGAATTCTAATTCACTTCAAAAGCGGCATCCGCTCAACCTCGAATTGGTTATAACGTTTCGTGACTTAAGTGAAGTGAGTTTCGAAACGTCACAGGAATAGAATATCCGAGACACGTATGAAATCAATCAATCCTGTTTTGTATTTTTATTAAAAAATGGAATCAATAGAATTATCTAAATTAAAATAATAACGTAGTTTCAGTATAATCCAGCAAATGAGCGATTTCTTAATAAACCTAAGTCATTGGCCCCCTGTAACGTTATTGTGTGGTTGTGTTAATATGCACAAATAGGTAACCTGTGGGCAGCCGCAGCTCGCCGTTGGGCAGATGGCAGTCGTCCCTGTACTTGTGCCCGGGCCCCCACGTGAGGTACTCGGCCTGCTTGTCGTACCCGCGCAGCATCAGGGTACCGCGCCACGCCTCGCGGTCCTGCACCACGACAATCGTATAATCTTCAATATAACATTTGTTTTCTCTAATCGGTTTAAAAACATTTTAATGATTTCTAAAAATTAGATAAATTTTTAAATTAACAGTGTAAGACAAAGTGAACTTTAAAAATGAACTTTAAAGATTTTAATGTAAGAGTTCTATCAAACTAAGGACTTGAACTTGATTATGTTTGAATAAAGACAAATTGGTAATTATCATTAAATCTTATTTCGTTGATGGACGAGAAACATTACATGAAAATCAAAACATCACAGTTTAAATAAAATAATATAAATAAAAGGATGTTGGTGTACACTCGATCATTAATATCTATTAAATAGAAAATAATTTACCTTGACTTTGAGCGCTCCCAAACAGCCGTGGAAGATTTTCTCCTCTAGTTCGAGTATGTGGTCCCGCAACGACAGCTCCAGGGCTTCGCTCAGCGAGCAGTCGGCGGGCACGTGGAGCGACACTTGTACCTTCTTATGTCGGGTTTGATGAACGGGCGGTGCCTATCCATTTACACGATACATTGTTATAGATACATCACTTTGCGTAACCAATGCTCGCACACTAAATTTTAATTTCGTATGTTATAGTCCTGTCTCTGTTGTCACTTAAAATGCTGTTTTACAGTAATTCAAATAATGACAAACTATAGATTAAACAAAAAAATAATTAACAAAAAAGAAACTAAGTCTTTAGTAGGAGAATGCAGCACAAGGAACCCCTTAAGGGCATGCTCTAAGAATGTGGGAGTGGATAACATTTCAAAACTTATTTTAATTTAATTATTGGTTTTAAAATATACCGATAAAATAGTATTTCTTTTTAAATCCAACTATAATAATAAAATGTAATCACGTTTTATTTTAAAAGAACTATCAATCGATAGATCTTTAATGCTGATTTTATCAGTCATTTTGAACAATGACGTCATTGTTTTTTTAGTGAATGAGTTGTGATATAAGGTGCAAAAAAGTAGAATTGTGACGGTCAACTTCCATCTCCAAATCGACTCGGCTTTATTCATCAGCAGACAGATATGCCGAAATGTAGCGTAGTAAATGTGCGAGCGAGTGTGGTGAGGTGTAATCAATCCTGAGATTCTATAAAAATCCGAACCCAAATTCGAATTCACTTCAAAAGCACATTCCACTAAACCTTGAATGAGGAAGTATTTAAAAAAAAACATTAGTTCCCGAAATCAAACTAGATGTCGCTACGGTACGTTCTTGATTTCTCCATGACAACTCTTCCGGTTTTCTTTCGTGTTTAAAAGTAAATTAGTTTCCAAAGATCAATAAACAATACATATTCTATTTGTAATTTTTCGTATTTGCATTGATATCTAAGTTTCGAACTTTTAAAATTTCAGTTTTTTTATATGTTAGTTAAAAGGAACGGAAAGGAACGGACTGTCTATGGTCCATTTGTTTCCTGCAAATTCAACTTTTGCTAGAGTCGCCATCTAGTGGAGGTGATTTTTAGTGTTTTCGTTTTTTTTAAACACTTCCTCATTGGTAATTCGTGGTAACAACGTTTCGTGACTAAAGTGAAGTGAGTTTCGAAACGTATGAAATCAATCAATCTTGTTTTGTATTATTATTAAAAAATGTAATCAATCGAAGCACCAACCGGGGCGTGCGCGTGCGCAGCGTCGAGCAGGTGCAGCGGGCACTTGCGCATGGCGGCCAGCAGGTGGTGGCGGTCCGTGTCGAGCGCGTGCCGCAGCTCGGTCTCGCGCAGCCCGCGCTTGTTCAGCGCCCCGATCAGCGCCTCCAGCTGCTCCTCCGTGTGGTACACCACCCAGCTGGGCCGGTCGCCCTGCACGCCCAATTTACATTTAACTAAAGTATGTAGGCACCATATGTTCGATAACTTTTTGTCGTCTTGTAGGTGCTTCTGATCAAAAAACCGCGCAAGTAGTTTTGGCAGTCCTTGAGTTTTGTTAACTTGATGCTGCCTAAAGAATTCTGAAGAGACCGAAACAGCTGGAAATCGGAATGTGCAAGGTCAGAACTATACGACGGATGCATTAATTCTGGATAAAAATGAGTGAAGATAAGCGCACAACTACCTTGATTATACATTTTTTATGATATTAACCTAAGTAAATCAAGTATGTTTTTGATGTACCTATCACCTATTGCTATATTTATATTAGATGCTATTTTAACAGGATAAGGGTATGATTATAAATATGTAATTATAAGATACCTTTCCGTGTGCCAGACAGGTGGAGATATCACCGGTGCAGACCATCAATTCCCTCAGATGTGGCGTGTTGTCGATGCCGTTCAGTTTGTGTGTGAGCCCGTTAAGGTTAGTTAGAGGTTTTTTAGGAGAATTCCCACGGGAATTTGCTCCGGAATCGTTCTCCTTGTCGCTGCTCGCTAGAGGTCAATCATTACATATCAATAATATGATTATTAATAAAAATAAAATTAACATCTTGAAACGCTCAGTCACAGACACTAATATCTTTTTTTGCTTAAATCTACAAATTTCTGCAAACATGCAACTTATTGAATCAGAATATTTAACTGGTTGTATTATATAATAAAATACACATATCAGAATTAGATAAAGGACAATGTTCTGAATAGCCTTCTTGACAGTTATAACAATAAATTATGAAATATGTTGGAATTAGTAACTCGTACAGAAACAATGTAGTAATTTTATTCAATGTAGTATTTTTGTTTTAAAATAAATTGTGAGTACATTTTACTTTTGCAAATTGAGTTTGGGTTTTATTATCTGTGCTGTGTCGGAGCAACGTGTCAAGTCTCATTTCTATATAAAAAATATCGACGTCTTTATTGCGAGTGCTATCATTATTCGTATTTATTGAAATGTGACGTCACAACTCGAAGTGTCATGTGACCGATTGTTTTAGCTGGACAATTTAAATTAATGAACAAAAATAGACTTTTTCTTTACTTATTACATTTCTTAGAAAAAAAAAAAAAATCTTATAGTAGTTTAATATTATCAAATGAAAATTCTGAACAATTTTTCCAGAACTGTCAAGTAGCCAATTTCTCCAAAATTATGATTCATTTATACTGTAGTGAAAATAATTATACGTATCTATAGAGATTCAAAGAGGATCATGAGATGCATGTACCCGTAGCTTCGTGTATATAGCTAGACTGACCTCGTTCGCTCTCGAACAGTTTGGTGACGTAAGCGAGCGTGTCGCCAGGGGGCGGCGGCGGGGGCGCGGGAGGCACGGGCTTGTGGCGGCACGGCCCGCGGGCCTCCGCCCCCGCCTCCACGAACAGCCCCGCCACGCGCTGGTTCACCCAGTACCGACGGAACGCGCGGTCCGATCCTATGTGCAGAGCAACGCAACAGATCAATAACCTTGCCAGAGATCACTAACTTTAACCTTTATTGAGAGAACATCTTCTTGATTTATAGAAGCTGATTTGAGTGTTGTGTTGTGTTATTTATATACATATTTATAATTCAAATTGCATTCTCTATAATATTGTCTGTTATGCATGGTCTATATAATACTTATTTACATATTAAATTTAAATATTTGGGATTAATATACATAAATATTAATCCCAAATATTTAAATTTAATATGATTAAAGCTTAAAGGCTGATTGTAGATAGATATAGAAAAAAAAAAATTATGTATGGTGCATAGTAACGTCTTCTCCTCTCCTCATCTGGTGTCCATGGAAGATCAGCGTCGAGGTATCTTAATGAGATCTCGGTACTATGCTGAATGGATACCTTTTTAGAGCCACAATGTGTGTTTATGTATTCATTCAATTTGATATTTCTATATTGTGTGGTTGATAAATAAATAAATTATTATTATTTATATAGGTCATATTACGAGCGATGAACACGTTGAATGCGTACAAGTAAATTTGTGACACCTGCTCTTTGATCTAAGCGATAGATAAGAGAAGCTAAAAGCGATCTGAAATAGAAACGTTATACGACATGGAAGCACTTTCAATTTTTAACCACACAAATCTTAAGTCTTGATTTTCACCTAACATTTAAAACAATATGTTAGTAAACAAATATAGATTTCAATTTATTTAACATGAATTTAAATCATACATTAGTACCAAATTTTTAATTAATATTAAAATTAATCGTGATATTTGAAAAGCTTCTTTGAAAAGCTTCTTTGTAACAAAGAAGCTTTTCAAATATTGTCATCAATCAAACATCGCTCTGATACCACAATATTTTCAATTAATATTTCATAAAATAATTAAATCTGCCGACTCACCGAGATACGACGTGTAGTCGAACAGCTCTCCTTGCAGCTCTTTCAACTTCTTCTCGAACTCCTGTTTCTTGAGCTCGCTGTCTTTGGCTAATTTCTCTATGGCCACTTTGGTCTCCTCGTCTAGAGCTTTGGCTTTCTCTCCAGTCAATTTGAGCTCTTCCTTTTTAGCAGCGGCTTCCTTCTTCAACTCTTGTCTTGCTGCTACCACTTGTACTTCGCGTTTGCGTTCGTTAATCTGTATATTTGCATTTTTTTTATGTTTAAAAAGAACCTCAAATATTTTTTGGAAATGTATATTGAATTGATTATTAATAGAATATCAGTTAAAATGTTGTTTCAAATAATATGATGTACCACATTGCCACTTGGTCCTTCGAGCCGTATTCATTATTAATATAAGCGTAAAACAATAATAAACAATATTTAAAATTATGTGTGGTTCGACGATCAGTTTTACGTTGTCGTCATCTCTGTTGCTGACAAAGATCTATATCGTAGATAGAGAAAGTGAACTTTTTATATTATCTCGGGTCTGGGTAGGACCTTCTTTGCTTTTGATACTCCATAAGATGGGTTTAGCTTCTTATATGAACAATGTATGTGATGTTGTCTAATACAGATTATAAACAATTTAGAAAATTAAGTGAATGTTATTTGCATGTACTCACGGTAAGCGTCCTCAATGCGTGCTTAGTGTTTCTGAGTTCTTCAAGTTTTTCTTCGATAATGTCACGTACTGTCGCATAACTCAATATTTGATTCATCAAGCACTGTAGTACTAGGAACTTATCCTCTGGGAAAAAAAAAAAATTAGGATCACGTCGCGTTCGATCTATTTTGTTATGGTTTTACCAAAATATTTTGGTCAATCTCTAATAATTACAAATAATGATGATAAGGTAAAGTAGTATAGTACAGTACCTAGTGCCAGGTCGGCCACGTGCGCCGCGTGCAGGGCCCGCAGCAGCCTGGGATGGGTGACCCTGAGGCGGAGGCCGGGGTCGTCGCGGCTGGAGTAGCCGCCGCGCTGGTGGTAGCGCCACGTGGCACAGCGCGCGCCCGCCGCCGACCCGGACGAGAGCAGGTGCAGTCTGCACATAAACATACACACATGCCATGTCTTATCTAATGGTCAAAGCATACCCAATTGGTTACTTAGCTATAAACAATTAAAGAAAAAAAAAAATTACGAGAAACGAAACGCAGGCGGCAGTGGCAGAGCATCGTGTGACGTCACATTTCAATAAACTAAATGTCGACGTCTTTAACCAGTACTCATGTTTATTGCAATGTAACGTGACTGATTGTTTTCGCGGGTCAATTAAAAATAATGAATAAAAATATGTTTTTTCTTGAAGAAAAATTAATCTGGTTGTTAATATGAAAGTTTTTAAATACTTTTCCAAAATAGTCAAGTAACTTCATTCTTATGTCATGTTATGTTCCATTCCAAAGCGGAACTGATAGAGTTGTTTATAGAACAAAAAAAGCGGTTATTAATGTTTGTAATATTCTTTCAGACACTTCGAGGCGTGTCTCGCTCGCGTCTTCACAAGTGAGATGTATAGAGGAGACTAAAGAGCGAAAATGGTAGTAATTCTGTTGCACAAACTAGTTTTAAATCAAATAACTAGTTTAATAATTAAAACTTATAATTTTAAAATTTAATTTCATATTGAATTGGAACTGCTGTTATTCGACAGAAAACACTTCTTACAAATTAAAGCAAAAAGGTATGGACATAGTTTAGTACGGTAACGAAAATCTGTATGTGGGTACAATAAATGTTATTGATTGATCTTGTTCTCTAACATAGCAAATACTTTATTGCTTGACTAGACACTGTCCTAGTTCTGGCATGTTATTTTCTTTTTCTACTTTTAGTTTTATGTAAGTAAAATGAAGATTTCCGTAAATTATTATTATTACTGACCTGAGTACTTCGGTGACGGTTGTGGGGTCTAGTGGTAACTTGCTAAGCGGCGTGCCCAGGTACGTCTGGGACCATTTGCTGGCCTTAGTGGCTAATTCCATCACTTGATCCATGCCCATGTCTGTCTCCATTTCTTTCAATTCTAAAATATATATTACGTTAGTCAATATGTATTTATTTATCTTTATTTAATGTAGTTAGTAGTGTAGTTCAGACATTTGATGAATTAGAGATTTTTGTTCTGTTAATATTTTATTTTATAATACAATGCTCTGGAAAAGATTTTAATTTAAATTTAGCCTGTGGATGGAGTTGAAAACAACAGAATATAAATACTAACCCGTAGACTCCTGAATGCCTCCGCTTTCATTATGCTCCTCTGCCTCATCTTCTTGCAATGAAAATATGGTTGTGAGAAACATCTGCACCAGGTCACTGAACACACCTGCGTGTTCCTTCTGAGTGAGACTCTTCCTGAAAGTCTCCAGGTCTAGCTCATTGTGGAACACGTCTTTGGTCTTCAGGACATCAGAGTATACATGTACAAATTCCAATACTGATAGGAAATCTCCAAATTGCGCTGGAGGGATACCTTCGATGTCAACTGGCGTCCCTTTCGGCAATTCCTGTTAACAGATGAAAGTGATTCAATCAGGGCATTTATTGTAGTATGGGGCATATATTTTAGATTCCGTATCTGCCTAAAGAAACAAACGGTAACGCGATCTTCACTCCCTCCTCCACACATTTCTGCTTGCCATATATCTTCTCAGATCTATCTAGGTATAGTACATCCATACTTTTATTTGCCATTACAGGCGCTAATAAAGTATTAAATCTCGAAATAGAATTTCATAATGTTATGACAAAACTGTTTCTTGACACAATATTTGTCAGAACTTTCATATAATATTTGTTTCTTTTAATAGATGATCCTAAATTATATTGCATATAAAAGAAATAGTTGTTCTTAAAATGATGTTTTATTTTTTGTTAATTTGCAACATTTTAGCAAAAAAAGTTATTGTATTGTAGTATCAATAACAATTATAATAATTTTGAAAAAAAAAATTGTAAATGCCTGCCAAATGTGACATATTCAAATTAAACAATAAAGTACTCACCTTATGGTCCTCAAGGTCTAAGTCTTCTTTGACTTTCTGCCACTCCTTGAGGTAGGCCTGCAGACGTGCGGTCTTCTCCTTCTTTTTAGCTTTCTCTTCTTCCTTACGCTGTCGCATCTGGTCTTCGGCGCGGCGCATCTTCTCCGCCAGTTCTTGGGCGCTCTTTTTGGCAGCTGGATCTGCTTGCGGTTTTGGTTTTGCTGCTGTACAAACCATTTTACAGAAGTGGTGTTAAGGTTTTTAGATAGCATGCAATATAATTGTTATAACAAATGTGTTTAAAAAAAATAAAAATGATTCAGCCTTGACTTTGTCAATTACTCGTTGCTATTTCTATTATGTTAAGGGAAGGCGATGTCGTAAGGGGCCGTCCATTAATCACGTGTTTTTCTTCATAATTATTACCCCCCCCCCCTTCCTCCCTCTTGGCGATACATGGTGAGGTTAAACACTAACCCTCCCACCCCCCACCCAAATCACGCGTATTTTTTAGTACCTACAAAAATCTTAATTTTTGACGCCTCTTTTCGGTTTAGTAATCACGTGTGAGGTAACAGTAAAACAGTGATATATTACTATATCCCCCTCCTCTTGTGATATTTCATGATTTTTGACAAACCCATTCCCCCTAATCACGTGAGGCCCAAAGGGGGAGGGGCTTTGAGCCTCACGTGATTAATGTACGGCCCCTAAGTTAGTTTTTCAATTTGAAATCCCTGTAGGAGATAAAATATATCATTGGATATGTTACATCCAACCCGGTTTAGAAATGTTTGTAATAGTAAAAATTTAATGAATATGAAATTGATTGATGTCTTGGACTTACCATCAGTTTTATCTGTTTTCTTCAGAAATTTATCCATGGATTCCTGCCTGCCCTTTTTGTCTGGACTAGGTTTTTTGAAGGATTTATTTAACTTAGAAGCAGAGTTGGCTTTAGTCAGATTCTTGGACGCCGTTGGGGACAGGCTGGGCTTTAACAGCTTCTTGGACGAAGGGAACTCAGGTGGTGCACCCGTAAATATTTGTTCAAAGTTGACTTTGGAAATATTGTACTTTTCTAGTGCCGCTGGCTGTAAAGAGAAAATATTGTTTGACTCATTAAGTCCCAATTCACCTCATGTCATCAGCAGAAAAGAATTTAGTCAAAAAGGTAAGTGAAAGAATTAGGACATAAAATAAGATTTATTTGTAGCTTTTATGTGATACGCCGATAATTGGCGATAATGAGGTGAAAAAGTTTATTATTAATCGGTTGTAAGCTTTGACACTTAACTCAATCTTTTGTCACATGTGGTTTGTGACTTCATATACAGCTTCTTTCATTCTTATGGGCAGGAGTGTCTTATTTGATTTCATGATTTTGACATTTTAATATGTTTAAATAAATATATAGTTGTAAGTGAACATGTACCTTAATACATATGATGCCATTAGCCTGTTGCACGAATTGTTTGAGGAACAGACGGTTCTTGTCCCTGGTGTAGATGCCCTTGCGCCGGCGCACTCGGTCGTGAGGCGCGGTGCCGATCTGTCCGACGGCCGACGGGTCCGACTCGTCGTACTGCTCCACTTCATACCAGTAAGCGGAGGCGGGAAGCATGGCTTTGCTGTATATTTAATATACATTTTTCATCTTATTTTTGGACTACTTAACCAATAACAAGATAAAAAAAAAGGCTGAGGTTTTAATCTGTTTAGATTTCCATTGTACAAGATACAATAGAATACTTGGATTTTGGGCAATACAATATATGTACATATTAAAGAATGTGTAGTAACATATTTTATTTATTCATAAATTCCTTAATCAAATAAAATCTTCTATCACATGGCATTCAGTTAGTTGCTTTTTAAAGTAATTAAATAGAAGTTCTATTATGTTCTTTTGAAGTTTATTATATATTTATTAACATAAAAGAATTATTTCTGTGGTAAATATTTATTTACGCATTATTATAACTGATTGCTTTTTGGAATAAATTAGCATGCTTTCTCACAAAAATATCCATTTCCAAAATATAAAAACCTGTGACTGTCAATAACTTAAGATTTCTAAATAAACATTTACAATTTTGTAAATCGTGATACCACACATGGTAATAATATGCCATTATAATATATAACATCAACAACTTTTCTATTTATCTGGTATCAGTAAAATAAAGTTATTGTTAAAATTATTTTATTTATTGAACAGATCGTTCATCATGTTTTTAAAAGATGTTGCTGAGTTCTATATTCACACTAGAGATTGTTGATTTCTAGTGATTTTTTTTTTCAGTTTAAAGATATTAATGTTAGTTTAAAATTATCAAATAATTATAATTAAAATTACTAGTTAACATAATATGTTGGACAATATGATCTTTATTGCTATCTAAATATATATAACTTTGTCAATTTCAAACCGATCGGGCTAAGACTTTGCATGCATAAAGTTACTATGATGTAGGCATCCTATAAGAAAGGATATTGATAAATTGGGAATAATATAGGGGATGAAACTTTATTTCAGGTATTTAACATGATATAATGAATAAATATTCTTTGAAATGCTGCTCAAAGTAACTTTACCATGCGGACGAAATTGCAGGCAAGAGCTAGTTGCAATATATTAATGCACTTTTACTTTTAGCATTTACCTAATTAGTTTCTTTGTTTACCTACAGATTATTGTTAATGTAATAGCAAAATATTGAGACTTAAAAACAGATATGAAATTATTGTACATTTATCTAAAATAATCATAATTTCAACAAACATTATAAATGCAGAACATTTTGCTTATTTATTTGAAATAATAATACACATAAACAACTGAATTGATAAATGAAACAGCTTTTAAACTATATCATAATGTTTGTATTTAGTTTTGTTGAAATTTTGGCCCTTTACAGGTTCCGTGTTCATATAAGTATTACTTGACCATGTTAATAAAACTAAATACAAACCTGATGAAACCATTTAAAAGTAAGAACACAAGTATTATGTGAATATGGAACCTGTAAAGGGTCTGATACATGAATAAAACTGTTTAAAAGTGGTTTCTTTTATGAATAATGCTTGTGAAAAAATAAGAAATCAACTAAATTAATTTCAATGAATACTGGTGAATAGATAGATTGAAACTGGAAGAAGAGTATGAGCTTTTTTCTATGAAAACTATACTTGATGGTTGTGAAATACAGGATGAAAACTTGTTAAGGGAACACTTTTAATAACAATTAATATTAATGTTTTAAATAAGAAATAACATACACAGGCTTATATCAACTAATCTTTGTTACTTCTTTGTTTATAATAATACTAATCTTTGTTTATTATTATTCCACCGATATTGAAGTTGATTTAGTATAAATAGTAAGAATTTCAATATAAATGTTAAAATGAAAACAATATTACAAACCTCCCTGGCTGCTGTTTTTGTGCTGTCACAGACATTACATGAGCCTCACACCACGAATCTCCCTCTAGACAAGCCTCCACTGTCTCTCCAACAAAGTATCTCTCTCTAACAAAATTGAATATGTCTTCTGACATTTCAGCAAAGGATGATCTATTAGTCTTAACTGCTAGATACAATATTGGTATACGGAGCTCCATTGGAAAATCTTTCAATTGTCTTCTTGCAGCTTTCTCACTTTCAAGAGCCTCTGCATATGTCAAATTATTCTTCCCTGTCATCTCACATGACCAAACCATGGAGTTAACCAAAATGATTCTCTCACAGTATTCCCTAAAAGCATATTAGAATGTCAAAAGTCGTCAAAGCAAAGAAAATAATTCCGCGAGTTGTTGAAACTGCGAAAAACAAGTGTCACGCTCGCGTAATTACACGGCATAACGCACGGCCACAAAGCCAACGGTCTTATTGATAACTATACATTTTAGACCATTATTGCAAAAATTCCGCCAAAATAAGCAATTACATGAAACTTACTCATAATCTTTAAATATCTCATCGGTTATCTCGCAGTGGAACACTTCGTCATCGTCCCGAAGATACTCCGACGCCGTCGATTTCTCGAAGGCTTTCCTTTTCAATAGAGGCATGTTAGGAGTTCGCGGGTCACTTCGGTGGGAAAACGTTATTCAGTCCAAATTACTAATGCACTTCACCAATAATAAACTTTGTTTTGAACGGCGCATCGAATATTGTATTCTTTGGAATGAAACATTGGGAAACTAATCACATTTATCAAGATTAATAAGAATGAAAATTGTTGCGTGGTTTCGGTTGACAAGCCAAAAAACGGCGCGCTGATCGGAGCGCTTCTTTTTACGCCAGAAACATATGAACTGGGTTACCGCTACGTACACTTTAAACTTAGTAGTTTAGTAGATTATTTGTGTAACTTCATTCTACTAAAATATTTTTTGGCATTATTCAAATTTCGTATGAATGAATATTAACCACATATTTCTCACAAATGCGACCGCGGCGTGGATTGATTTTTTTTAATTATTAGCTCTCAACTTATTAAAAACCACACCCTTTTCCCTATCGAAGCGATTCAATAGTTTTCAAGATATAATTATTAAGTTAACCAACTTTAAATAAAGGAACTTTTTTTAAATAAACCAACTTCAATCGCGCTCAGTAAAAGTCAAAAATAATTTGGGAAACTTCAGTTTAAATCGGGTGATTAATATTAATAATCTAAACAAAACAACCGGATAATTCTTTTTAATAGAAGATAACTTCAATAGAAGTTTCATAAAATTTTTAGCTTTTAAAACAGACTTCAAGTAAGAGGAGTTTATCAATTTCACTAATAATAAGTGTTTTAATCGGTAATTTCAAAATTCAGGGTTTCTCAAAAAAAAGAAAATCTGTGTATTTGTATGTCTGACTGTATTCATTAATTTATTATTTGAAACATGGCAGTCTCCTTAAATGGGTACTTATATAAACAAATGAAAAAGACAATAACATTGTTCAATATTAATGAGGGAGTATTTAAAAAAAAATAAAGAAACTTCTTCTTCTTTTTTAATTCATGGCCTATTTGCATTTACACAATTCCGCCAATGTCACGTTTGTGGTCTTTACACGTATAGAAACAATAATAAAATATGTAAAATTTTGAATTTCAATAAAATAAAAAAAATAGCTCTGAGCGCGTCTATCTGATTACATTGTTAAAGATAATACAAATAGAATGTATATAGAAAACAAATATATTTATAAATTAAGACTATTATTGATTGCAAAGAATTTTGCTAAAATTTTGAATGGGCTGGGATTCTCCATACTCAAGATACATTTTATATTTGTTGGACGTGGAACTTTTGATGGTAGCAAATCATAAAGCGAAATGGATAAATTTGAACAATTAAATAAAATATGATCCGTAGTTCCTTCCTCAATGCCACAATCGCAGAGGGGGTTGTCTTTAATTTTAAATTTGGCAAGTCGAACCGGCGTACACACATGTCCAATTCTCAGGCGACAAATAATTGAAATCGTTTTTTTAAGATTTGTCAGTGTTGTTATGGATCTGATAACTCGGATTAATATCGAGTTGGAAATTTAATTAGTTCGAGTTATGCAAACGCAACTCGATTAATACCAAGTAATCTTTGACTAAAGGGTTTAGCCGGATACGTATGACGAGTCGGCCCCCAAATGGGAATCGATATTGAAACTTATGTTTTAATATCGACTTGATGTTCAAACACGATTTATGTACTTTTCGCGACCGACTTCCGCTTTGACCTTGAGATAGAGAGCAAAATATCCGTATGCTTGACTATTACTGAATGTGATATATCTCTAAAGCTAATTAAGATAAAGAAGTGAAACTAACGCAAGGTGTTAGGTTACATTACAGAGTATATCACATATATTTTTTTATAATTTTTAGAATAAAAAATCACATTAAAAAAATAAAAAATAAAAAAAACATGTTTTTTTTTCTGAGTTCTCTGTGACTTACAATCACGAAATTAATATATGTTATGCTCCTTTGTGTGCTCTATTACCCATAAAAATTGCGTGAAAAAAAAGATGGTGCAACACAACGAAAAAAAATTATATGTGATTTCTGTCTTATGGTATACCCCTGTATTGTAAGGTTTTCACATTACATCATTGTTTTTTTTTTCGAAATTTCACATCAGCTTGTTTTAAAACATAAGTAACTAGTCTTAAAAGATGGGATAATAGTTAAAAAAGAAATGAAAAAAAAACAGCCAGTGTTCAATACTTATTATTATTACTTTTACGTGTCTATCAAAATACAAGAAACAAAATATTAATCATCGTCACTGTTGTAATTAATTACAATCGGAACACTTTGAGTCGCAAATAACTTAGTTAGGACCTCAGCAGGACGTACGATTTTGGACAAATATCATCCATATGATAGATAATAAATAATAGCTGCTACATGAGAACAGCATCCCACTGTACGTTTGCCATTGGGGCAATCACAGCAATAACGAAGAATACTATTGTAGTCATTACCTTCGGAAATATAGTGAATGTAAATTCGATAGACTTTTCTATTTAAATATCTTGATTTTACTTCTGTTTTGATGATATTAGGTGTTGATTTCACATATTGTACTTAGAGATTATTTTGATCGTCCATTATTTCGGCCAAGTTAAATGCTGCACATTTAGAAGTAGAAGCTTTTTTGTTCATATATGGGATAAGTCGACACTTCTCACAAAAAATATCATTAACTATTACGATTTTATTCAAACAGTCACTAAACACTTTAGCTTCTTCTTCATTCTTTATAATTTTTTTATAACCAGGAATCTTACACAGGTACTTGTTACAATTTTTACACTTTTTCGACATTATTACTTAATAATGATTTGGTTCGATAGTTAATAATTTCAAAATGCTGATACAAAATACCTATGACAGAATATGAGTCCCAAACTGCCTTCTTGTGTAATACAAATGACTGCTACTTTAGCTAAACAAACGATGCAGTAAACAGCTCGATAACAAGTTCGAACTTGTTTGTTTATACACTCACATTACAAGGCGCGAATCACATATAATTTTTTTTCGTAGTGTTGCACCAACTTTTTTTTCACGCAATTTTTATGGGTGATAGAGCACACAAAGGAGCATAACATATATTAATTTCGTGATTGTAAGTCACAGAGAACTCAGAAAAAAAAACATGTTTTTTTTATTTTTATTCTTTTAATATAATTTTTTATTCTAAAAATTATAAAAAAATATATGTGATATACTCTGTAATGTAACCTAACACCTCGCGTTAGTTTCACTTCTTTATCTTAATTAGCTTCAGAGATATATCACATTCAGTAATAGTCAAGCATACGGATATTTTGCTCTCTATCTCAAGGTCAAAGCGGAAGTCGGTCGCGAAAGTACATAAATCGTGTTTGAACATCAAGTCTATATTAAAACATAAGTTTCAATATCGATTCCCATTTGGGGGCCGACTCGTCATACGTATCCGGCTAAACCCTTTCTTTTTTATTTGTATAGGGGAAAATGGAAACTAATATAATGGAAGTGAATACAGGGTTTCCTGCAAAAATCAACTTTTGCTAGAGTCGCCATTTTGTGGAAGTGCTTTTTTAGTGTTTTCGTTTTTTTTTAAATACTTCCTCATTATTTTTGTTTTTACGTACCGTGTAAAGGGACCAACGTGACAGTCACAAACTTTTGACATTTGTGGGATTGTGTAAACGCAAAGCAACGGAGTCTTAAAGTTTTTACCCGTGAAGACGAAGAATTGCAAAAGACTTTTGAAGATTTTAAAGAATTAGGATTGTTTATTTATCCTTTAAAAAAAGGTTTTTGTGTGTAGTTATTGAAGTATTTCAAAATGCCGAAAGAACAATACAGAGAAACATATTTAGGAAGAAAAATGTGAGTCAGGTTATGTTTACAATATTCGTGGTAATATTTTTAAATAAAGAATTTTTAAATTTCAGTTTTTTTTTTCAATATACTTAACTTTGGCACTGAAATGTTTTAATACTTATTGTTTAATTGAAATATAATTAATATTGGTTCTAGTTCTCATGTGACTTTCAATGTGGATAGTCCTTCAGAAATTCAGAAGGCTGCTCACATACAAGTTATTACAAAGAATTTATATGCACAAGATGGGCAAAGGGTGCCTGCAGCATACGGTGTATTGGATCGGCGTATGGTAAGTATTGAGTTTAAATGTTGGGACAGCTTATAGCATATTTCAAAATAATCAACGTTCTAGTACGATTTCTCGCGACTGTTTGGAAATGTTTGAGGCTGATCCACGGGATTTTTTATCTAGATTTGTAACAATGGATGAAAGTTGGGTACACCACTATACTCCAGAGTCAAAACAGCAATCCAAGTAGTGGAAAAAATGTGATGAACCAACTCCAAAAAAGCTAAAACAATTTTGTCAGGTGGCATCAGTTTTTTGGGATGTTAAGGGTGGACTACCTTGCAAAAGATGAAACTATAAACTCAGCTTATTACTGCACCCTCTTTCGTCGCTTGCGCGAAACAATCAAAGAGAAAAGGCCAGGATTACTCAGCAAGTGTTGTTCCATCAGGATAATGTAAATTTTGTGGCTTTGAATTACTGCCCCATCCCGCCTATTCCCCCTGATTTGGCACCTTCAGAATTTTATTTATTCCCAAACCTAAAAAAACACCTTGGGGATCAAAAATTTTCATCAATTGAGGAGGTTGAAGCTGCTGGTCGAACTTTTTTTATGACCAGACCTGACCTGACCATAGATACAGGTAGTTGGAAGCCAGATGCAAGAAGTGCATATAGTTAAGTGGAGATTATGTAGAAAAATAAAATTACTTTTGCTTATATTTTATATTGTTTTCTTGCTGAGGCCGTGAACTTTTCAATCCACCCTCGTACAGTACAAAATTCTTATTTGTGGCTTCCTTATTCGCGTTTTCAGTATTTGCAGGGGAAAAAATTGTAACCCAATTTTGTATGCGCAGCTAAAATCTGTTATTTGATTAGTACTTAAATTAATTCAGAGTTGTTTATTCTAATAACCTCAATTGGATTTATTTTAGCATATATATATTGCTTTTCTTTAGGAACCTTGGAATGTATCCCCTATAATTCTACCGTACATTAAAAAAGAAAGTATTATAAATTAAAAACAAATTCAACAATATTATTTTAAAATTTTAATTATAGTAGCCAGCTAACATCATGATGCTGGTTTGATGGAGTGGGGAAATGTTGTAGGTTAAGTTAAATTACAATCATTCTAGTACAATTATAAACTGACAATACTTACAATGTCACAGTGACATACATAATAATAATAGTAATAAATTTTTAATTAATTCCTGTACATTTAGAGCAACACTTACCACATACCTACTAATACAGCAAGTTTATGTAGAAGACAGAAGTCCAAACTGGGTAGACCCCATTCTATGGAACTCCTGGCTTTCCTCTGACCTCATGAAATTGTAAACACTGTCATTTTAAATAATATACTGTTAATAAATTATATACTTTTTTTTTTGTTTGGCAAAACATGCAAACTCAAATCCTTACTCTCATTCTTATTTTTAGGGCACTAATCAAAAAGATGCTAACTGTGAGACTTGTGGCCTTGGACTGGCAGAATGTGTGGGCCACTATGGGTACATAGAGCTCGCCTTACCAGTATTTCATGTAGGCTATTTCCGATCCATCATTACTATACTACAAACAATCTGCAAAGTAAGTTATGAACTGCTCTTTGTTTCTTTTTGACTACCACTGAAGATTTTTCATTGTGAAATTTTCAACTTTCAAGTTGAGTCATACATTACCTAAATGAATTATACGCTCTGCATTGACTAATTGGTGAAAGTGTCATGGAAATCTGTTTAGTAGTTTTCGAACTTATGAATAAATATATTTATTGGAATGTTTTTGTATGCATCTTTATTTCAATACAGGAATGTGCTAAAGTGATGTTGCCTGAAAGTAGAAAAAAGATATTTCGCCGCAAGTTTATGAACCCTGAACTAACATACTTACACAAAAAGAATTTGCGTGCTGCAGTTCTGAAAAAATCAAAGACATGCACAAAGTGTCCGTCCTGCAATGAATTGAATGGCATCGTAAAGAAGAGTTCTGGAGGGATTCTGAAGATTATCCATGACAAGTACCGGTCAAAGAAACCAACAGATCCATTAGTAAAGAGGGTGCTGAAAGATTTTTATGAAGCGAAGGAATCAAATAAAGAGCTGGCAACAATGCTCAACAGCGGGCTTATTATTGAAATGAGCCCATTAGAGGTAAGGCATTTTGACAACAGTTAATTGATTTTGAATGTTTTTCATATAGAGTTTTAGTGGTGTTACTGTAGCACTTCTAAGTCGCGCGGCGTTTTCATGTGATAGTGCACTGGGACCATTATTAGAACAAACAGTATTCATTGAATGCACAGTCAGTTATCTGAAATTAAGTTAGTTATAAACTTGAAATTCTTTGAAAATCCAATTCTATCTGACAGATTGGAACGTTTGTAACTGGTTTGAGTCCAGTAGACTCAAATTAGTAAGCAACTATTTTTCTAACTAAGCTACGAGAGATACAATGTGGTTGTCGAACTTCTCAAATACTCATTACTGTGCTGCTACAAGTACCTGAGAAATCGGGCAGTTGAAAAATAGTAACTTTTCCATATTCACTATGAGTTTAAATCTCAATGGCACTATACACAGATGCACTATTTTTATCGCAGGTTCTAAGTTTATTTCGACGTATTCCCGAGGAGGACATCGCTCTCCTGGGTATGAACTCAAGGCTCTCACGTCCTGAGGACCTGATTTTAACGCGGTTACCTGTGCCGCCGCTCTGCATTAGACCCAGCGTGGCTTCAGATATTAAAGCTGGAACGTAAGTTCGAACTGCTTTTTATCTGACCTTTTTCATGCATAAATTTCTTTGTGACAGACTACTTTTTTTTCTTAGTTCTATATAGTTAATGTATGTTTATCTATGATATTATATTCAATTGCCCTAAAATGTTCAAATGGACAAGCTCGCTATTCGATTCAGAGATTGACGCCCATATAAAATATTTCGTCGCTTAAATTTACTTGACAGAAATGAAGACGACCTCACGATGAAACAATCTGAGATCCTTTTAATCAACGACGTGATCGCAAGGCACATAGCTAGCGGCGGGAAGTGTGAACTGATACAAGAAGATTGGGACTACTTACAGTTGCACGCGGCGCTTTATATAAACAGCGAGCTGTCTGGAATACCGCTGTCCATGCAGGTAATATAAGATATGTTGGAATAGTGCAAGCTTATCCCATAAATGTATGATGATATGAGTTGGTACCAGGAGATTGGAGCTTATGCATTTACCACTGAGCTTTGTAAATTAATTTGTACACAAATTTAAATATTGCCTTTGTTGTTTCTTAAAATAAATCATTGATACCTTTTTTCTTAACAAAAAGAGTTTTGATAAAAATTATACCTGGAGGTTAAGCACCGACTTTTAACTATATAAGCAGTATCTACAGTATTTTTACTTTTTATTCTAATACAATATTCAAACAAGGAAATAATACCGACCGACGTCTACTACAAGCCGACGATTAAAATGAATAATGAGTCATATTTCAATAATCATAAGATGTAAAATACAAAACATTAGGTATCCGTCTCACTCATTCACACACACTTCGATATTGGTGGATCGCCCGAATGGCGCGATACTTGAATCAAACTGATTAGTCGAAATTTAGCTTTCTGCGCAGGTCCATCAGTAAATCACACCAGTTGTATATTACTTTGATGATATTTTTTTATTAACACAAGATTAGGATAACTAATAATGCCTTACTTTAGTATACGTGATAAGCAGTGGTCGGAATTAGGAAGAGTTATTCATGTACTTACACTGATTTCATACAGAGAAAGAATAAAGTGGATATGCCTCAAATCCCGAGAATAATTTTAAAAAGCAGAAATATTGCCGTGCCGGGAGATGTGACTGTTCCGTAAAGTAAAGATTGTGATTTGACAGCCAAAGAAACCAGGTCGAGGCCTGGTGCAGCGGTTGAAGGGCAAGCAGGGTCGTTTCCGTGGCAACCTGTCCGGGAAACGGGTGGACTTCTCGAGCAGAACGGTCATCTCACCCGATCCCAATCTTCAAATTCAGGAAGTAAGACTACATTTAACGGGTTACGGTAGAAGTTGTTTGCATTATGATTGATCATAATCAGCCATACGTAAACCTTCGTGTGTGCTCCCCCCCCCCCCCAGGTGGGCGTGCCGGTGCACGTGGCCAAGACCCTGACGTATCCGGAGCGCGTGTTCCCCGCGAACCTGCAGTGGCTGCGGCAGCTCGTGCGCAACGGGCCCGACGCACATCCCGGCGCCAACTACGTGCAGCAGCGAGGGCTCAAGCACAAGAAGTACCTCAAGTACGGCAACCGGGACAAGATCGCGCAGGAACTCAAGGTGACGTACAACTATGACGAGATCGTGACAGTGTTATATACTAGCTGTTTATCCGGCGACTTCGCATGCGTAAATTGAAGCCTGTGATGTAGCTAGAAAGAATATGTACCCATAGGTGAAAGAATGTTCAAAATCGTTCCAGAAGTTTCGGAGCTTATTCGATGCAATCAAAGAATCAAATCGATGCAATCAAAGAATCAAATCTATTTATTTTTCCTTTATTATTCCCAAATTAGGATTTTTTTAATAATTAACACGTGACACGTGACTCTAAGTTAAAAATTTAAACCGTGTGACGTCATACCGATATGTCAGTGTCATTGTCGAAGCTCGTGAAACTCCATTACAATCAAAAAACGTGTTTAATAACATTCCCATTGAAACGCACGATCGGTATATTGCTGGTAAAATAATTGTACAAAGGATTGTCGTCGTAATATGAGTGACATTAATGCGTACTCGTTTTTGGTTAAAGGACCAGAGCAAGCAAATGATAATGGTAAATAAAATTGTTCCTGTGTATTTATCCCGTAGTGTGGAGACATCGTGGAGCGCCACCTGGTGGACGGCGACGTAGTATTGTTCAACCGTCAGCCGTCCCTGCACAAGCTCTCCATCATGGCGCACAGGGCGAAGGTGCAACCGCAGAGGACTTTCAGGTTAATACCATAACATACGTTGATTACACATTTATTTGTCAGTTAAATAATTTACCAATATTTATTAAGTAAAATGGTTGAGAAGTGGGATCCCCAATTAATAGTATTAGTTTTTTTTACTCTAATGAAAATAAAGCAGTAGTATGTTAAGAAGATTTCGTGTATACGTGTATTGCCAACCAAAATCGAATTTTATCAACACATAGATGAGCAATAATGACCATCACATTTGAAAGTATCGATATATTGTCACTGATATATCACTAAGTACATCTTAATAAAATTTGTATGAATATTTGTAGGTTCAATGAATGTGTATGCACACCTTATAATGCTGACTTCGATGGTGACGAGATGAACATGCATCTGCCACAGACCGAGGAGGCCCGAGCTGAAGCTCTCATACTTATGGGGGTAAGTTATCAAAATAAAGGATTAAAATAATTTCATTCATTAATTTAAATTGTCCTGTGAAAATAATAATCAGTTACGACTCACGTGACATTTCGAGCCATGACATCACATTTCAATAAAAATGAGAATTGGTTACAATCACCACAAAGTCGTTGACGTTTATTAAAATGTGACGTCACACGATGCCCCGCCATAGCCGCCTGCGTTCTTGTATTCACAGATTACAGATTATAAATCGCAAGTTGATTTTTCATAGATAAAATAAATTTACAATTTAATTTAAAATAATACTACATAGTTATCGTTTACATATATGTAAGTTATAATTTTTAACATACTTCATATTTAATTGTTACAGCTGTCAAATAGCCAATAGAGTATTCTACTGTTTTAAATAATACTTGTATCTGTTTATTTTAAGTCTTTTATAACAAATATTTCAAAAAAATAGACACGTGTTCTTCCTTGACATTAAATTAAAGTTTAAATTTTTTTTTATACCCGCGAAAACGCTTTCCGTTATATTCGTGACATCATTGTCATACGTACACAAAACTGATGCACAGAGTAGAAGATTAAAAGATGTAAATAAAACAAGAATAATGCCACATAGTGATCGATTTCGAAATCAAATATATAAATAAGCTAAGAACAGCGCTATCTTGGAGGTTGATTTATAATTATTTATTAAGCATATCCTTATGACATGACTAATCCGACAGTTGTCGCCATAGTGACGTCACAAAATGGCGGGTCGTGTTTCAAGTCACGATTTATAATTAGATTCAAAATCACAATCTCAATGTTTGTTACGGTGTAAATTTAAATTTTATATTTCACAACGGAAACTACCCTAGTCTCAGTGACAACAGCGCATTAATACAGACAAATAATGTCCGTTTGTGCCAGAACAAATCTAACCTGGTGACGCCCCGCAACGGCGAGCTGCTGATAGCGGCGACGCAGGACTTCATAACCGGCGGGTACCTGCTGACGCAGCGCGACACGTTCCTGACGCGCGCGGAGGCGCAGCAGCTGGCCGCCTGCCTGCTGGCCGGGCCCGACGCCACGCTCACCATACACATGCCGCCGCCGGCCATACTCAAGCCGCGGCTGCTGTGGACGGGCAAACAGATATTCAGGTCAGCAAACAGATAACATTCGTTGTATGAGAGCCTTAAATGTTGATTTGGTTCTGGTTTTTATTGTGGTTTTTGTTGAAGCGGCAACAGAAATACATCATTTGTGAAATTTACAACTGTATAACTTTCATGGTTCATGAGAAACAGTCTGGTGGCAAACAGACTATCAAACTGCTCCTTTAATTACCAGATTAAAGTACCATTATTTATTAAAGTACCATTGTACCAGTACAAGAATTAGAGTACCATTTGATAGTAAGTAATTAATTAAAATAAAATATGAACTTTAAACTTATTTAGCCATACAGAGATAGCATGCAATTATTAAATTAAATACAATTTTCATTACTTAATATCCTATGGCACAGTATTTATTATTGTTTAATGTCGTCTTTATTGTTAATTAATTATTTTAAACATTATTATCATTGTCAGACTCAAGTTTCTATATTTTATTATTTATTGTCGTTTATCCAGTTGTGTATCGAATATATCATATTGTCTTATAACTACATTTTAATTTTTTTCTTAAATTGCAATATAATGTAACTCTTGTTTCAAAAATATACATATATGTTAGCCGCAATATATTAAGTTCTTTAAAATATTCTTTACAAGATTCATATGGAGGAATACCCACTATAGCTCTTATACATTTTTTCTGAGACAAAAAAGCCCGAACAGAATCGGTAGAATTTCCCCATAGTAATAAGCCATATCGTAATATGGAGCTTACATAACCATGGTAGGCCAGTAACACTATGTTGAGTAGACATTTATGCATTTTTAAAATTCATTGTTGCTTTACTCTTTTTTTAGTTTGATTATGAAACCGAATAAGAAATGCAAGGTGCGAGCTAATCTGGAGACCAAAGGAAAGAACTATACTGGCAACAACGACTTGTGCGTACAGGACTCGTGTGAGTTGATCACGATAATACCCTTTATTGCATTTAAAATAACACACAGTGTACAATAACAAATATTTAAAATTACTTTGAGTAGCGTTTTGTCTAATATATTTTAATATTATATTAAAACACCTATTAAACAGAATGAAAATATTTTAGATGTTATAATAAGAAACTCTGAACTGATTTGCGGTTCTATGGACAAGAGCACCCTCGGGTCCGGCACCAAGACCAGTATATTCTATATACTGCTGCGAGACTGGGGAGAGGAGTTCGCCGTTAGATCTATGTGGAGGTAACTTGCATTATTACTGTAAACTCGATTACGCACCAAATTACTACAAAGTGCATCTTCTTAATAGATTTAAAACTTTAAGTCGTATGGTTTAAGGTTAAAAATATATTTGCGGGTAGTTTTGAATAAATTGTTTTGGTACTATGGTATTGATATAACATCTTCCCTACTCTACTCAATAAAGGCCAAGGACAAGCTATGGTTGTATGTTAGGCCAGTAGTTCTTAACCTTTCAGTCATCATTAGGGACCATTCGATAAAAAAAAAATTTGACCATGGACTTTGACCATGGACATTGACCAAAATCACGCCTTACCACTTGGAATGCTTTAAACGACAACCATCTGTTAGAACCTTTTTGTTAGACAATGCCCAGCTTTAGTCTCTGCTGCATTTGTTATTTGCTGCCCTACATTAGTGTGCCTTCGGTATATGTATCAATTGTTGGTGTAGGTTGGCTCGTATGGCGTCCTACTACATGATGAATCGCGGGTTCAGCTTCGGCATCATCGACGTAACGCCGGGACGACGGCTCATAGAAGCTAAGAACAAGTTGCTACAAACCGGGTATGTTCCAAGTTATAAATAATAATAATAATTCAATATTAATAATATTTTATAATATTTAGCAACCCTACAATGTACAAATAACAAAATTTATGAATAAATAAAGACACACCGTGGCCCTAAAAAGGTATCCATTCAGAATAGTGCTGAGATGTCACTAAGATACCTCGACGCTGATCTTCCATGGACACCAGATGAGAAAAACATTATCACTTACTAGTTATAGTGGTGAAGTGTGTGGCTTATCTTTCTAGTTACTATAGAGCGACATTGTAGTATGATTTAGTTGCAATTTGCTTATTACCAAGAAAATCGTAATTAATTTTAGAACACATAAAAACGAAGATCTATTTATTTATACTGTCAGTGACGATATGTTTATATATAACCTCTAGCTGATTTATAATTATAAAATAGTACCAAGGAAATATAATAATAAATTGGCGCAGGCCAATGCTGACAAACACCGATTCTGATGACTAATCCAATAATGAACCTTATTGCTCTACATGTAAAGTTATAATAGTTTGTAATTTTTGTACAATTTGGTTCCGGTAAGCTACTGACTGAGGGTATGTTCCGATATACACTGCGACCACTGAACAGTATGGCGTCAATTTAGTATACTGGAAGCCCGTTCCTTTATAGCTAGTTATACTGGTGACTTTTTAAAACGGAACGCTGTCCAGTATACTGTCAATCCTATTTTTTGGCGCCATTTTCAAATTTGTTAATGCAAGGTGAATATAAATAAAGATTCCCTCTTTTCAAAAGAAAATATTATAAAATTGTGTATAAATAAATTATTTATCAATTAAATCCATCTTATAATAAACGTAAGTATTTTTTTTGTTTATTTAGAAACTTATCATTTTCTGATTCTGTTTCGACTGATCACGTGATCAAAAGCACTGCGAGCACTTTACCTCGAAATCTCCAGTGCTCACAGTACAAATATGGCGTCAATTTATGACGTCATAAATTTCCCTAGGGTACTGTAGCAGTGTACTGGCAGTCCATAACGGAACAGATTTTTCAACAGTAAGACCACTGCGCAGTGCTCGCAGTGTATATCGGAACATACATTGAATGAATGAATTCTAGATACAGTACAGGAGCTAAGTACTCTGCCACTGTCTAAATACTTTTAAAAGAGTTACACATGAAAATATGAATAAGGGCATATGTGTAACACGGATGAACAGGGAATTTTCCCCAAACTTCAATTACTTTGGTGATAGATATTATTTATGAATTCGTTTGGGTAATCAGGTATTCTAAATGCGACGGTTACATATTGGAGATGGAGAAAGGAACGTTACAGTGCCAGCCGGGATGCTCTATGGAGGAGACCCTCGAGGCGGTGATGCTCAGCGAGCTCAGCAGCATCAGGTACAGTATGCGTGCCAACTACAATCAGTTCATTGGCTGTTATTGACAATTAGAAAATCAATATTTATATATTAAACCACGAAGTAAATTGTATAGTCGTAATAATAAGGCACATCCTGCAAGATAAAGTTCAGTGCAGACAGTATTTGGAGTTCAAAATTAAATATGTACAAACTGTATGCACCCTAAAGGTTTATTTGCTTTTTGCTCAGCGACAGTAATTATAATATTTTCCAAAATATCACCACACCACCACCACACCAGCCCTTTTACGTCCCCACTGCAGGGGCTCAGGCCTTCCTTATGGATGGTTAAGGAGGATGGGCCATGACCCTCCACGCTGGCCCAATGCGGATTGGAGGGTATTGATGACTGCAAATGCAGCCGGGACCAACGGCTTAACGTGGCTTCCGAAGCACGGAGAAGCTCGAGATAATAATTTTTTGGTCACCCATCCCGTGACCGACCCTTGCGAAAGTTGCTTTACGACTACGATCGCGGGCCGTGGCGCTTATCCACTACGCCACCGAGCTTCCAAAATATAATAGCATTCAACTATGGAAGGTTAGGGTTTAATTTGACCCCATAACAAATTATATTATATATTGTATCGAATCTTGGTGGCGTTAGTGATTTTGCTATGTCTGTTTGTAAATACCGTTTATTTCAGAGAGTTGGCTGCTAAGGCTTGTTTCCGGGAGCTCCACCCCACGAATGCTCCGCTGATAATGGCACAGAGCGGATCTAAAGGTATGAGATATTTGTAAAATATAAAGTATACCATTTAATTTTGATAGTGATCTTTTTGAAGCAATAATTATTTGTCTTGGAAATTTTCAAGACTTTTTATAAAGTTCCATGAAAATTTTCAGATCTATTTTTAATGCCTTAAAGATTGAATTGCATTTATTCGCTCGGTGCGCGATGACGGCGCCAACTAGCGGTTATAATGACGTCGGCCTTTGCAATGCCAAATGGCTGGCGGTCAGTGCGAACATTATGTAAACAAACAATAATTTCAATAAAACATCGTAATTTACTCAAGATCTATTTGATCCAGTAAATCACTATATATTTACTCGATAATAATGTAATAATAATAATAGTCAATATTTTTTACTACTCCTTATTTATTCCTTAGAAAATATTGAGGACTGTAAATTTCCTAATAAAATGGGAAATATACAAAATATTACCAATACGGCAAAACAAGTTTTGAGGAATTTTATTGTTACTCTCGACATCGATCACTGTTTGCAAAAACTTACTTCCTTCCTCATCGATTACGCAGCTTGTTTCATGGCGCATGTTTATTTAAAATGCACGTATAAATCATTCCTCTAGTAAAAGTAATGGTACGTCCAGCTGCAGTTCCTTTTTCCGCCACGGTGCGCGTTGCGATCGTTTCGTGGTTCCCCCACCTTTTACTTTGCACCCAGCGAATAGCGTACAATAGAGTTTCCAGTAGTTTGTGTTGTTCGATGATAGTCAGTCAGTAAGTATTCATATTCATGAGTGTGTGTATACGTCAGGTTCGAACATCAACATATCACAGATGATAGCGTGCGTGGGACAACAAGCGCTCAACGGTAAGCGAGTGCCTAACGGGTTCGAAGATCGCTCGCTGCCACACTTCGAGAGACATTGTAAGTTTAATTCATTATTATGATAAATCATTCATGTATTTATCTTTAAATGAGAATTTTTACACTTCGTTACTTTTCACGGGCTTTATCTAAAATTTGAAGGGAAAACTTATTTTAATTAATTAATACAAACCCTCGAAAACAATCACTCACGTTTGATTTCATGCCCTTACTTCACATTTCAATAAACATGAGTACTGGTTGCACTCGCAAGAGAGATATTGACGCTTACATTATAAAATATAAGATTTATTTTAAAACAAAAAGTAATACATATTTATTGTTTTCATATAAGTTAATGTTTCCAATATCACTACATAGTATAAAACAAAGTCGCTTTCTCTGTCCTTATATCCCTATGTATGCTTAAATGTTTAAAACAACGCAACGCATTTTGATGCGATTGTTTTTCATTGTTAGGGTGATCCAAAAGGAAGATTTTTATGTATAATACAAGATCACGTGGGCGAAACCGCTGGCGGAAAGCTAGTATTTCATAATTGATTGTTGTAACTGTCGAGTAGCTAATTACGTGCGGGAGTGAAGGACATTATATTATTAGAGGGACATAGATGACATGCAAAAAGCACTTGGAATGTACAGAGTTAAGGTATAATTTCGATGAACAGCCAAAATCCCTGAGGCTCGTGGCTTCGTGGAGAACAGTTTCTACTCTGGCCTGACACCGACGGAGTTCTTCTTCCACACGATGGGCGGACGCGAGGGACTCGTCGATACCGCCGTCAAGACCGCCGAGACTGGATACTTGCAGAGGAGATTGGTCAAGGTCAGTGGTTGAAGCGTCATATAAATGTATATATGTAAAACGTTCGATAGAAATGTTTTTGAAGTATGCGGCATTTATTCGCACTATGTTACAGTGTAAAAATTTAAGTCTAAGCATTCATCAATGTCGCAATTTTTTCTATTCAATCTATTTCACATTTGCTTATTGGTAATACGCGTATTTAAAATAAAAGTTGTAGTGTAGAAAGAAGTAAGAGCCTCGCGCTGCACACGTATGTGCCATTCTTGTTACAAAAAATTAAATATCTCCCAACTCTAATTGTCTCTATTATATGAAATTTAAGAGTGAAATTTGTGAGTGGATTAATTAACAAACTTTACTTTTGATATAAATGTATTCATGTACGGTAACTTGGGTCCGCAGCCACGCCCCTTTCGCCTCTTTTACGTCTCACACCTACTCTATTTAGGCGTGCCTGACTACTGGCACGAACAACACTTCTAAGGCACACCTTGTAACTTTCTAAGCTATTTTTCTATAACACAAATATGAAAATGAGTTGAAATTAAAATACAGTCGCTGGAGGATCTGGTGCTGCACTACGACATGACGGTCCGCAACGCGACAGGCGAGGTGGTCCAGTTCCGGTACGGCTCGGACGGGCTCGACCCCAGCTGCATGGAGGGCAAGGACCGGCCCGTGCACCTGCCGCGAGTGCTCACGCACGTGCAGGCGCTGCAGTCCAACAGGTGGGTGCCGACTAACAGACTTTAAAAATTGTATTTATTATTGTTATAATACATACTATTTTGGTAACGACATAATTTATGTAAATGTCATTACCAGAGGTCGGAATTAGGTAGAGTAATTTATGTACTTGCATCGAAATGTTGATATTAATGTGGACCTTCCCGGGATTTCTAATGGACAATCCCGTGTGGCCAACAATCTTACAACTAAATAATAATAACAACGTCAGAGATAGACAAATAAAACAAAGATAATTAACATAAAAATTTTATTAGTTTACATTAATTTACAATACAAATTATTATGACTTTGGACATCCGATGTCATTGATGTAAGTTTGGCAACGTTGTGCGTGCAGTAGTTTAAATTGTATAAAAGTAAATAACTTTTTATTTAAAAATCACGGGATTTTTTCTGCTCTTTAAAATTAATCTCGGGATTTGAGGCATATAGATAGATAGATAGATATCCACTTTATTCCTTCGCTGTATGAAATCAGTGTAAGTACATGAATAACTCTACCTAATTCCGACCACTGGTCATTACTTATAATAAAGAGCTGGTAAGTTTCTTTCGCTTGTTCTTCTTGTCAGCTAAAAGACGTCCTGAAAAAGTGGAAGGGGAAAAAATTTTTTGGACGATTCAAAGTGCTTGTAACAAGCTTACTTGAAGAAAGATATTTTCATTTCATTTCATATAGCGTTGTGAATGCGAAATTGATCAATTAAAACAGATTATCGAAAGTTAACATATTTGTAAAAATATATCTTTCGGCTGATTGCCTGAACATTGATGAGAATACACTCTGTGGTAGCGAAAAAGTAACAAGTGTTTGAAAGATACGTCAGTCTTGTTAGCTCCTGCGAGATCGCGAAAGGTCATAGGTTCGAATCCCACAGACTCTACAACTTTTTGGATTCGCAAAATTTCCGAAGCATTCAAGTTATAAGGAAATGGAATTTTCATTTTCACTAGATGATACTAGTCTATCACTAACCAAATATTTTTTAAAATAATAGTAACAAGTATTTTTATTGCACAATGTCAACAGGGATGAGGAGCCGCTAGATGGTGATGGCATCGAGTTGGCAGCCAAGGAGACTTTGGCGTTAGACGACTTCAAGAACTGCACCGAGGAGTTCAAAACGGAATTATTGTGAGTGGTTCAAATATTTTTTTATTATCAGCGATTTATTTTTTCATTGGCTTAAGCCTAGGTTTGTTTCTTAAATATAATGAAAATTGTAGTATAACCTATGGTTTGACATGTTATCCTTGTTACCTTTGACATGGAAATTACAATCTACTTTCTATTAAATTATATTGGCGTTAAGTCCAATGGAACGTTTTCGACTCGGCAACGTAAGAATGGGAATATACATGGATGGCTACATGGATAAGATGTTTCTCAAACGATTCCAAAGAAACGAAAATAAAATACTATTGTCTCTTGTTGGATCAACAGCATTCAGGGTACTCATAGATTTTTTTCGTCTAGCCTTCATAACGACGAAAACGTATAACGTAAACGGGACTAATTAGTGACTTCTATACTACGAACTTTCATTTTACTCACTTCAATAGAATTCGAACAATTAAAAAATTAATTATAAATATTCCTAAGTCTATGACAAGGTCGGATAGCTGCTCTCACAGAAAATAGGTACTGAATTATTCCATTTGGTTTATGTTGATTTCATAACTTTATACTGCAGAAGAATTGCATTGTTGTTGATGTTTTATATTTATTAGCGTAATTTAGTTTCTGTTGTGAAAAATAAGTCATAAAATTGCATAAAAACTAAAATTTAAAAAGTTACCAAACATAGAAATTTTGATTTTGAGTCTTATAATCGCATGATTATATTATTATCTTAAAAAAGACGCGATTTTTTGTCTGTGTGTCACGTGACTTGAAACACGTCCCGACATTATGTGACGTCACTGTCGCGACAACTGTCAGATTAGTCATAAAAATATGTTCTTGTTTTATTGACATCTTTTAATCTTGTACTCTATGCATCTGTCTTGTGTACAAATCACAGAGACGTCATGCATATATATTTGCGTCATCACGGATAGCGTTTTCGCGGGTAATATTATAAATTAAAATAAACAATTAAAAGTATTATTTCAAACGGAGTAGAATACCCTATTGCGTTGATCATGACTTGGGAGACTTGTAACCATTTGGAGGCCCCCCAGGACAAGAGGCCCGGGGCGGAAACGCCCGCTTAATCTTCCAATGGGTTTAAGCTCTCTCATTTAGCACCTGAGCGACGTATGCTACGTGGTCTAGCAAAAGATCGATTTCCGTTTCGCAGAACATTCCTGAAGGGCGTGGCGGACAAAGTGCGCAAGGTGCGCGCGGCGTACGCGGGCTGCGGCGCGGCCGCCCTGCAGCTGGAGCGGCTCAGTCTCACGCAGCTCGTACAGTTCCTGCGCACCTGCCACGACAAGTACCAGCGCTCCGTCATAGAGCCGGGCACCGCCGTGGGCGCGCTCGCTGCACAGGTATACTGGAGTCCCTGCCGCCTCGAGTAGCTCTTGCGGTGGTTAAGCAACTTTTACAAAAGCCGGTTACGAGATGGGTGACCAAAGTTTTTTTATCTTAACTGGATCCGCAGTGGGTAGCTCTTGGACCATTCTCCCTATAGATAGGTCTGTGACGAGTTCGGTGCTTGGGCCAATTAATGCAAGGTTGGCTAGCTTGAGAATGATATATTTGATGAGTCAAAATTTTAAATTACGAAAGGTGAATAATAAAAAGAAATGATGTTGAATATCAAAGACAAAGTTTGCATGCTGAAACCTAGGAAAAATAAACGGTGGTTACGGCACACCGTTACAGGATATTAGTTCGCCGAGTCAGGCAGACGAGCGTTGAGCATGCGTGACCGTTTCCAGAGTATAGGGGAGCCCGGTACCCAGATGACGTTGAAGACGTTCCACTTCGCGGGCGTGGCGTCCATGAACATAACGCAGGGCGTGCCGCGCGTCAAGGAGATCATCAACGCCTCCCGCAACATCTCCACGCCCATCATCACCGCCGAGCTGCTGCAGCCGCTCGACCAGGAGTACGCGCGGAGGGTCAAGGGCAGGGTGGAGAAGACCACTTTGGGAGAGGTAAAGATTATGCTTGCCATAGGTTTTGTAGTCTTTGTTCTGATCTTTATATTCAGATACTCAAAATATTGGGCCTCCCACATTGGTGTTATTTTGGAGTCTGTAACATTACATTACGTGCAATCGCTCCAGATGAGGGAGCAGGGAGAACTCTTAATAATTTGTACGTTTACCATGTGCTGCCCAAAGAAAGAAAAATAAAAATTGATTACTGAGATAAAGATGTTTCTTGAGGAAAAATGCATAGTGAATTTAGAACGAGCGAGTTTATTATACGTAATTCAACAATTACTATATTACTATAAATACTCAGTAATGATTTTTATTTCCAAAATAGTTTATATATTTTTGTCTCGCAGATAACTACGTACATAGACGAGGTGTATCTACCGAACGAGTGCTTCCTGTTGATCAGACTGGACGCCGAGCGGATCAAGTTGCTCTGCCTCGAGGTCAACGTCCATTCGGTCGTATACTCGTGAGTCGAACAATATCATCTATTGTGGTAGGAAGTAATTTTTAATCGGAGCTAATAAAAAAAATATTGTCACTAGAATCTGCACTTCGAAGTTGAAAATCAAGCCGGGCAACGTGCAAGTGGTGTCCGAGTGGGCGATCAAGGTGTGCGCGGAGGCGGGGCGCGGTGGGGGCGGGGCGGGGGGGCGGGGGCGGGGCGTGGCTGAACGTGGCGCTGCAGCAGGCGGCGCGCCAGCTGCCGCACGTGGTGGTGAAGGGGCTGCCGCGCGTGTCGCGCGCCGTCATCGCCCTCGACGACTCCACGCCCACCACCAGGTACACCTAACGCCTGATCTTTGTTTCTGTGACCGTCGGGTGGGATTAATGGAGAATCAATTAATTACGGCGATACGTTGAGTTGAAATGACGCATGACGTGACGTACGAAACTGTGACGTAGCCAGCCTCCTCTCCTCAACTTTAATGCCTGTTATCTAAGCCGTTTCTTGTTTAAATTAAAGCAAAGAATACGTATCTATTATTTTTCTATTATCTAACTGACGGACTAAATAAAATTTCTTTTTTTATTCAGTCGTCATCCCTATTCATTCCACATTTATATAAACACTAGCTTTCCGCCAGCGGCTTCGTCCGCGTGCTCCATAGGGAACTGTTTATTTGGATATCGATTCATATTATGACAAATGGTTACTACGGTAACGTTCTAATTACCTATATAAAATGTCACTACCAGTTTTATCCATTTATTGGCTGTTTTTCCGGTAAAAATATAGCCTACCTTCACCGCGTATGATGTAGCTTCCCGTAGCTGAAAGCCTATTCGATCTAAACAAACAAAACAATCAATATTTCCTCTTTATATATTAGTATAAAAAGGGTTCGTGTGTAATCTTATAAATATTTTCTTTGGTATTCAATATGAGTGACTTTTTGCTGCAACAATTAGTGAACATATCTTGATATCACTGTAGGTACAAGCTGTGCGTGGAGGGCGACGGTTTGCGTGACGTGATGGCCACATACGGCGTCGACGGCACGAAGACCACCTCCAACAATATACTCGAGGTATAACAATATACTAGTTATTCGTTACACATTTCGCTTACACGATTCGATCGGAAGCATATACAGACGTAACGTTGGTGGTTGGTGCCGTCAGGTGTACCAGACGCTGGGCATCGAGGCGGCCAAGTCGACGATCATCAGCGAGATCCAGGCGGTGATGGCGGGCCACGGCATGAGCGTGGACCGGCGGCACGTGGAGCTGCTGGCGGGGCAGATGACCGCACGCGGGGAGGTGCTCGGCATCACCAGGTACGGGCTCGCGCGCATGAAGGAGTCCGTGCTCAACCTGGCCAGCGTGAGTATACATCTACACTACATTTTTCAACTTGTTTTTGTACAATTAAATAATATATAAGTAGTCGCCCAGTGGTCGAAACTCGACCATAATAAATTTCAATTAGAAGTTATTTAACATAAATCTTTTGACATTTAGCAAGACCACAGTAAATATCTTAAATATATAATTAGATGTCTGTGGTAAACATATAATCTTGACACTGGCTAAATGCACAAACCGTGCGAAGCCAATATTCAAAAGAAACAAACAAACTCTATGTCAAAAGAAACAATTTGACCACAGAGGACCTGTATGCGTGTAGCAAATACTTATTTGTGTATGTCAAATGCGTAGTAGTGTGTGTAATGTTTTATTTATCGATTTAATGTACTTTATAAGCATTATTATTGAAAAATATTAGCCGTTTGCACTTCTCCTACATATAAGCTATAAGTGTGCCAAATTTCATACTCCTCCGTCCTCGCAATTTTCGTAAAAAAGGATCCAAAGTTTTTGCTCCACGTATTAATATATAGATAAGAATAAGGTTTTGTCACAGTTGAAACGTGAATAGGGTATTTAACGCTTTTCTGGATTTTTTTTTAAATGGTTGTTTGATACATTATATACGTTGTCGATTTATTTCATGAAAATCTGTTCTATTTTCGATGAAAGAATTGTTAAAGTTTAAATAACCAAAATCGCGCAAAAAACGCTGCTCTATGTACTGGCACTGATCACGTGGTATTGGTGACGTCACATGCCGATAAATATGTCTAGGTGACATAAGCTATTTATCAACTATTTATTTACAAAGTAAACAAATAGTATTACAGAAGAGAAATCGAAGTAAAATTTTAGGAGCTACAAATTTTATGTATTAATACAAAAAAATTGCGTATCTCAAATAACCCTGTTTTGACATGACAGCTTACTGTTTATATGTGACGTCACATGCCAGTAAACAAGCTGTTATTGGTTGCGACGACAACCAATTACAGGGGGTTTTCGTCGTTCAATTCGTAAAAATATTGCACTTTTTCTTTACGTTATTTTACTAAAGCTAAACATATTTTGTCTGCAGATTCTAAGAAATAAACTATTAGATTATTATCTAACAGGATGACCATAATATCCTACTTAAATATAAATGTCCTCGTTATTATACACAAATTAACCTTTTACAATCACAATTAAAATACACTTTTAATTTTGATAAAGGCTGTAATTTACGCGTGGCACAGCGCCAGCTAGTGATGTAGTTTTTTAAATTATTAAATTGCTGTGGTGTTTATAGTTCGAGAAGACAGCGGACCACCTGTTCGACGCGGCGTACTACGGTCAGTGCGACCGCATCGAGGGCGTGTCCGAGTCCATCATCCTGGGCGTGCCCGCCGCGCTCGGCACCGGCGTGTTACAGCTGATGCATCAACACCCACACACTAATGTACAACCGCCCACGCAACAGCTGATCTTCGACAGACCAGAGTTTCACACCTCCATATGGGACTGAATTAATGCTAACAACTTGTAAATAAATAAATCTGTATATATGGATACGTGTTTTATTACGCAAGTTTAGATAGGTTTATGGCCATGAAAGAACAGTAAAATTATTCAAACAAAAAATTTTATCATACGTTTATTGCAATCTGAGGCAATATAAATGCATTACAATCTCAACTAACAACTAGGAGCTACATTAAGGCTAAATTTTAACTTACAAAATCGTCACATTTCTGTCAACATGAAAATAACAAGGATGAATTATAATTCGCAGGCAAAATAAGAATAGAAATAATCCTCATTAATTGTAGAAAAAAGCTAGTTATTATTCATGTTTCTAACTTTTCATTTCACTTTTTGGTCATCAAAGTCTTATTTCCAGCCCTGTACTTGATTAGCTTCCTCGAATTTAACAAAATGCAGTTGGAACATCATCCTAAATTATTTTTTTGGTGCCATTGTACCCGTTTAGCGCTATTGTCGCGTTCAATAGCGCCCTCTGTGTTTGTTTACGCAGCGAGTGCTCTAGCTATTTCCGCCTTGTGTTCGTGGAGTTTAGTCCATTTCTCGCTCACTTTCCACAGCCAGTACGCCAGCTCGAAGTCCTGTGCTTCTTGGGACGGATCAGTTTTATTCATACCCCTGTGGAGTAATAAATATTTTTAAGAAGTGTTCAATTCTTTTTAATGTCCATAGATGGCGCTAATAATAAATTGTTGATTTTTTTCAACAAGACGATTTGCGCTCATAACCTAATATCATTAAAAAATTTTAACAGTTTTTTTAATTGACTAATTAAAGTATCTAATAAATAAAATATTCAAAGCAGTTCAAAACTCTTGATAATAAAAGTAATTGATATGTCCCAGACTTCTAAGGCTTTGTTGACACCTAGCTTGCATGAACTCGTTACATTTTAAAGTTCAGGGTGTCCCATATATTAAGTGTAGTGTAGATTAGTTCAGCAGTTGTATGATATGAAATAAAAATTATAAAAACTGACACATAGTAGTCTCCAGTGCACTTCTCCAGCTGGGGGTCTAGTGCCGCGTGCACTATCACCTGTGACGCGATCCTGGCCGACTTCATCACCGGCCAGAAGAACGGATACACGAAGTACCGCGTCATGGATTTGGACATGGGCATGTGGCGCGTCAGATTCGTGTCCGAGAACCCTGGGTCCACGGCGATTACGGCTATGTTTTTCTCTGCAAGATTACAGGTGGAAGTGACATTATATTTTATACAACTGCTTTTAAATTCATTGTTGTTAATTCAGTGTTAGTGAAACTCGTTCCAAAGTTTTTGACAGCACGGAGGCTGGAAGATCTGGATGGTGTTTACGTGAACAACATTGATTTATTATACATCGTATAATCCATCCACTATAAATAGAAGACAATAGAAGCCCTCTTCTATTGTCTTCTATTTATAGTGGATGGTAAAAAGAGTCTTGCTTGGTGAATAGGGCTTAAAGAATTTACTAAAACATAACTTAGATAATATATATATATATATATATATATATATATATATATATATATATATATATAAAAGCTATAATTACCAGTAAACAGAGATATAGAAGTTTTACTGATATTATTATTAGTTTGTTTAATGAACTCCGGCTCGAAGGACCAAATATTCTTTAACTTAACTTTACGTTGTTTATGGTAAACGAATCAATCGAAGGGCTTACGTTTTCTTGCTAATCCGTTTAACTGATACAAATAGATGTTGTTAGTAAATAATGTAGTAGGTAGTTTGTGTAGGTACCTAGCGTGCGTCTCGCAAGTTCTCTAGCGAAGAGCATGTTGGCGAGCTTGCTCTGCGCGTACGCAGCGTTTGGTTTGTAGTCATTGGTCATGTTGAGGTCCGACTTGTGGATGTGGCCTTTAGTGTGCGCGTTACCTGACACCACCACCACGCGACTCGGAGACGATGCCTGCATAACCGTTTTTGAGGGACAAGATTAATGAGGAAAAGTTTTTTTTAAAAAAAAGAAAGCACTAAAAAAGTACCTTACTAGAAGGCGACTTTAGCAAAAGTTGGTTTTTGCAGGAAATGAATGACCAAAGATAGTCGTTCCGAAACTTAGATATTAATACAAATACGAAAAGAACAAATAGAATATGAGGTGTTTATTGGGTTTTCAAAATTAATATAAATTAATTAATATATGAAAGAAAACCGGAAAGGTTGTCATGGAGAAATCAAGAAAGTACTGCAGCGGCATCTAGTTCGATTTCACGAACTATTTTTTTTTTAAATACTTCCTCATTGTCTCGCGAAAACAATCAGTCAAGTGATTTTTCGAGCCGTGACGTCACATTTCAATAAACATGAGTGCTGGCTGCACTCGCAATATTAGTCGTTGTAGTTTAGTTTATTGAAATATGACTTCATATGATGCTCCGTCATAACCCACGTTTCCGTTCTTGTAATCTACATATTATAAATGGCAAGCTATTTTTGCAAAAATAAAATATACCTGCTTATAATTTATTTTTAATCGTAACATACCACATAGTTAATGTTTACATATAAATTATCTTTTTAATACATTTGATAATTTATCATCATCACTATCAAGTAGGTAGCCAAATATCGTTACGTTCAAAATCTGATATGTCTAACGGCCAACGCACCTACCTATATTCGATAACAACTTTATCCTTTAAGGACTATTCAGAGCGTGGACTTCCATTAGTCCTTATAAGAATAAAGTTTGTTATTAAATTTCGATTGGACTTCGTTAGCCGTTTGTTCATTACACAAGAATTACAACCATAGACCTAGAAAAGAACTATAAAGTTGTTTTAAATAATTCCAAGAGCGTACCCCCGCAGTTAGAAAATACCGCAATATACTATCAAGCACTTTCAAAACTTGTATTTATTGTGTAGTATACCTATAATTTATATATTCGTAAGTACCTCGAGTGTGTCGAGTAATAAGTTGGTGAGCAGGAAATGTCCCAAGTGATTGACGCCCAGCTGAATCTCGAACCCGTCTTTGGTGACACCCCTAGGCGGCTCCATCACGCCCGCGTTGTTCACCAGTACATGCAGGTGTGGCTCCTCTGATTTGAACCTTAACATCATATAATTAAAAACTTTATTTTCGTATTACAGTTTTGTATGACTGGCTGTCTGTGACATGACAAGTTTCATTAAAGAATACGTGTTTTGTTTTCAACCGACTTTAAAATCCAAAAGGAGGTTATATGTTCGACGGCAATTTGTTTTTTTTTTAATTCGACAGCTATGCTAGTAACTCTAGTATTTAAGATTTCAGTGTTACCTATTATATAAAAAATATCAATATCATTAAAAATCCAAAAAAAAACTTTAAAAAATTAGAATAGACTTAAATTTAAAAAAAAGTGATATATAATACTTATCTCAAAAACGACTAATTCAAGAAAATGAATGCTATTGAATTCGGGGCGCCGCCTATCTTTCGATTAATAAATCTACACAACACCTCCGCCCGACTTCAATAGCATTTTCATGAATAAGTTACTTTTGAGATAAGTATTATTTATCATTTAATTAAGTTTTAAGTCTGTTCTATTTTTTAAGTTTTATACTAACTGTATATTCAATTGAATATATAGAATTCATTATTTTCACATTTCGCGGGAGAATCTTATACTTAACTACAATAATAATATAAAAGTAGAAAGAGTTGATTGTTTGTTCGTCATTGTTGCATTGATCGCCGAGAAAACTGCTAGTGATCTTATAATATGATATGTGTATATTGTATTAATCAAACACTTACGTCTGTACAAAGTTTCTAATGGACTCTGTGCTCGCGAGGTCACATGGTCTGCAGTACACATATTTATTCCTAGTCTCCATCACGATGTCGCGGCGACTGGTCTCACATTTCTCCATATCACGGCATGCCATGAACACCTAAAACATATATCGATTAAGGTCGAGTCGTTTTGTGGAATCACAGAGCCCAATGTAGAAGAAAGTAGTGTTTGTATAAATTTTTACTTAATAGCGGATCGGACAACTTTCGAAAAAGTATTTTAAATTAATAATTATCAAAAAAATATATATTTTATGTAAACTAACCACGATATGTACCCAAAACTAAGTTTAAAATTTAACTGTTTAAAAACCGCGTAAACGGCATCTTGGAGGCTACGTGACGTAATTTATGGGGTAAACAAAAGAGATTTTCAGTGGAAAAATGTATGATCATCTTCAGTACTTTTATGTAAACTCACAAATAAATAAAACAGTAAATTGACCCTTGTAACTTGTTACTAATCAAAAAAATTATTAAAATTATTTTGTACTTTGAATGTTTCCCGCGCTTTTCCTAGTTACATTTACTACCAATTTACTCAAAAATGACGTCACGCGCTCTGATTGGTGTTTCATACGACGTGAGACACAGACTACAAATATTGAAAAATTATGTATTGTTTTATTGATTTAAAAACATAAATAATTGTTATTTAGCAAATTTATTCGGCAAATAATCTTTAAACTTTAAGAACATTTTACACACAATTTAATTTTTTATTTCATTGCTGTCCGCCTATTGTAAGTTTAAAGTGCATACGACCTTCGTAGCCAAGTAGTCATAAGTATACCGGTTTTAAGACGTCGCCATCTCTGTATTGTGGTACCTTCTTTGCCTCAAATATTCCACAATACCGGGGTTTTAGCTACTGATATTGGCATCTGAGCAATGTATGTGATGTTGTCTAATATTTATTTATTCACTAGCGGACCCGACAGACTTCGTCCTGTCAAAAAGATTTGTAATGTGGCAGTTATTTGTTCCTACTTATTTTATAGTCGGGGCAAAAAATAGGAGGCATATCAAATATAAATTATTGTGTCACATGCAATATTATTATTATAATAAATAGTGATCATAGGTAACTAAACACTCTGCACAAAACACGATATACGAATTTGTTTCGTGTATTAGACAGTATCAGTTGACAAAAGCAAACTCAGTAGAATAAGTAACAGAAAATCCAAGAAAATAATACTTCCACACCGGCAAATTGACATCGACAGTTTATTTTTCTTAGTTTTTTTTTTAAACTAACTAAACATCGACAGTTTGTTGTTGTTTCAATTTTCAACTTTTTTTAAATTTGATATGACTTGGAATCAAATCTTTCAGGCCGTACCAATTTTTTATGTGTGTAAAATAATAAATAATAAAACACTTTTGGTAACGCGGTTTGTGTTTGACTGATGTCATGACGTGAAAACTGATGCATTTTATGTCGCGTGCTGAAAGTAAAACAAAAGAAATAATATCGCAAAGCCGACCAAATTGAAAATCAGTACTAATGATTTACTTTAATTGAGTTTCGGAACGCGGCATTAAATCCTCCAACGATGTATTCTGTGCTCCAACGCACACACGCACACTGTATTGATATGATTGAATTTCAACTTTGTATAGCGGTAATAAAGTGCAAATTGACTATTTATGTGTGTAAAATAATAAATAATAAAACACTTTTGGTAACGCGGTTTGTGTTTGACTGATGTCATGACGTGAAAACTGATGCATTTTATGTCGCGTGCTGAAAGTAAAACAAAAGAAATAATATCGCAAAGCCGACCAAATTGAAAATCAGTACTAATGATTTACTTTAATTGAGTTTCGGAACGCGGCATTAAATCCTCCAACGATGTATTCTGTGCTCCAACGCACACACGCACACTGTATTGATATGATTGAATTTCAACTTTGTATAGCGGTAATAAAGTGCAAATTGACTCTTTGACGTTAGGAACACACCTACATTGCTTAGATAACAGTGAGTGCTTGTAATTTAATATGAACTTTATACCATAGTAATAGAGCTCAAATTGACTCAACGTTTTAGTTAGAAAACGTTTGTATGAGAAAAAGAAAATGGCTGTTTTTACGGTTTTTTCGGCATATATTCATATTTTTCTCGCCGTAAAAACCATCCTTGAACTTCAACGAACATTTAAAAAAAAGAATTGGCCAAATTGGTCCAGGCGTTGTTGAGTTATGCGCTTACCAACACATTTTGCGATTCATTTTTATATTATAAAATAAATAAGAAGATTACCTTGGCTCCCCTTTTGGCGAACTCCCAAGCTGCCTCCCTGCCGATACCCGTATTAGCGCCAGTAATGATCACCGTCTTTCCATCAGCCGTGACTGATCTGTCGTACGGACTTCCGCCGTAATAGTCTCTAGCAAAAAAGTGGTTCGTTGCAATGTTAAGAATATTATAACTGATACAGTAAGATAAAACTGATTTGACTCCCGCGAAGGTTAAATTCTGACAAATTCTAACTGCGCAAGTACGAAACAAATCTCACTATAAAGTTTAATAGTACGTGTCGTCACAGTTGGTATTGGTACATTAGCAGAGTGGCCGCCTAACTACAGGGTACGACATTTTAGCGAATATTATGACGATATTTCGCACCTATAATTCTACTAATTTGGCTTTTGGTGGATTAATTTGGGATAATTACTAAGTTGGTTGAGAAGCTCGGTGGCGTAGTGGATAAGCGCCGCGGCCCGTGATCGTAGTCGTTCAGCAACTTTCGCAAGGGTCGGTCACGGGATGGGTGACCAAAAAATTATTATCTCGAGCTACTCCATGCTTCGGAAGGCACGTTAAGCCGTTGGTTCCGGCTGCATTTGCAGTCGTTAATACCCTCCAATCCGCATTGAGCCAGCGTGGAGGGTCATGGCCCATCCTCCTTAACCATCCATAAGGAAGGCCTGAGCTCCTGCAGTGGGGACGTAAAAGGGCTGATGATGATGATGACTAAGTTGGTAACACTGCTATTGTAATTGCTGACATATTCATTATTCTTTACAATTTATGCTTCGTTATTAAAGTACACGTCAAAGTAGTAAAAAGAAACGAAATAGCGCTATTTCATCACGCCACTCCACGAGATGTCGTATCGAGTAATAGCTAGAGAAACGAAGATTTACCATGTGCCACATTAGTTTGATCTTACTGTACAAAATATGTTAACTATTTGACTAATGAGACATTATTCAGTGATATTTTTGTCAAGCTGAAGCTTAGAGTTGTCCTGTTTTCAATATATAAATATGAACTTACTTAAATAAGCATGCGATACCGGCGCTGGCGCACACAGCGCTGGCTATAGTCACCGGCAGGCTGGGTACCCACATACCTACGCAAATATGTAATACATAATAAAATAGCACACTAGCATAATTATCTATACATACGAATAAGGAGGGAAGATTGTTTCCCCTACTTAGGCTTTAAAATTACTGGATAAATCGCAACTAATATCTAAACTAAACGGCCAAAAATCTACTCGTATATTGGTCATAAGGTCATAATCACTTTTATAAAAAAAAAAACATATTTTCTTATGTCATATAAAATAGTATAGCTGTATATAGAGGTCAACTGTAATCGGTGTTTAAATGAAATAAGAATTTTGTTTTCTAGTCCTTACGGTTATAAGCAGCGAAATTGATTCTGATTACAAAATACCAGCACCATTTTTCACATTTGTTAATGTTTTATATAAAAAGCCTGCTCTTCGAAAGACGATATTTAATTTAAACAATAATATTTGTATTATATTGTATATTTGTTTTTTATTAATTTGGAGGTTGTGCTTTTGAAGGTGTCCTAGATTTCATAGGATTCAGTGGATATAAAAAGATTAGAAACCGCTGAAAAAACATTCTTATTGTATGCAGAGTTTTTTTTACATACTTTTTTTTTATTTACATTTACACTCGCAGTCGGAACTTTATAGTCGTCAGGAGAGAAAAGGAGCCTCACCGAACTCCAACATCAAAGTACAGAGTTCGCTCAGGATTCGGTGAGACTCTTTTTCTCTCCTGGCGACTATAAAGTTACGACTGCGAGTGTAAATTCTCTGCATACAATAATTATGTTTTTTTCAGGTGAGAGTAAAAAAACATAACTTAATATACATACATATAAAAGAGCTTTATCTTTTGTGAAGTACTTTATTTTAAGGTCAGAAGGAAGAGGTATACAGTCAATAGAACATTAAACTGTCACTGTCTCCGCTTTATTTTAGACTTAAATAAAACTTATTGTAGCAACCTGATATGCTGCTATCTGTAGGTAGAATCAACTGCAGGTCAGACTATACAAAACTGTCAAATTTCCTCACTCGATTTTAATCTTTAATTTATTGAGGATAGAGGTCAAAATCTATTAAATAAATTTGACATATTGTGGTAGCCTGACGTGCAACCGTATATATACATGAGCATTGATCCAAATGCAAGGACAAAATATTTGCATAAGTGATTGATTGCCGATACGCACGCAAGTATTTATGATTGGTGCTGCTGTTTTTACGTATCTGCCTTTTGCTTCGCCGTCCAACAGTAATTGATAAATTCAAACGTTTAAGGTGATAATAATAAGTAATCCCTACACCCATGCGTCGCTCTACTGTACAGTTAAATATAAAAAAGCACTTTCTCCAAATAATTTTTAATATTAATTTGTTGAAATTTTAGTTAAATTCTATTGTATAAATTGTAGATATTTATAATAAATATGAAAATAACCATAAATATCATTTAATATTTGTTTATCTATTAAAAAATAATTAAAAAGTAGTATGCGAGCGAGAATTCCCAGTAATATAGGGGAAAACCTGAAATGACTTGTAAGTAAGACTGCTACTTCGGGCCAATGTGGCCAGCGTCACAATTTTCTAGCTGAGACTCAAACTGACAGTAAGCATTATAAATATAAAACGATACATATCCCTCGATATTTATCAGCGAACCCTGATTATAAGTAATGGACGTAAATAATACAAGATAATGTATTTCTTATATTGTAATATCATCATATAACTTTTACAACTTTACATCTCGAGTGTACAGTGTAAGGCTAGGTGGCGGTGTCCTTAAATATTACGTATTTATACTGTGCTCCAAATAAACATAAATTGCAGTATGAATTTATGTATAATTTATTACAAAAACTTATGACTGTATAGCTCTCGTAAATAATGTAAAATCTAACATTTTGCATCATAGTTCTTTATAATTTTTAAAAGTTCGAATAACGATACCAACGTTAAGTTTTCGATCGTATCAAGCATTATACTCAATTGAGTATATCAAGCATTATACTCAATTGAGTATATCAAAGCATTATACTCAATTGAGTATAATGCTTGATACGATCGAATTATTCGAATATAAAGATCGTGGAATTCCACCCATCTATAATTATTATGTACGATATATCAACCAATGAACGCTAAATCAAAAAAGTACTCTTTAACTTCTAGACAAGTGAAACAGGTACTTCAGATATATGTGGCATATATAAATGAAACTTTGTTTATTGACGATATGCAGGGCCGGATTAGCCACGTAGCAAAAGTAGCACATGGTATGGGCCCACGCCATTGGTGCCTCGCTGTGGTTTAGGCCAATAAATGTATTTTTCAAGTCAATGTTACAAAATGCAAGAAATAAAATAAGCCACGCTTTTGTTTAAACTCATATTTTTAAGTATAAACATAATCTGACAAATAAAACTCCAGTCCTAGATTAATTGTGTTTGTGTTATTCGGAAAGGACTACTTTTCTGTTTCTGATTAATCGAACGTTGAGATATGTTGTGTATGACTAAGGTATGATATTAAAAACAGCTAACAAAAACTCGTTGCACAGTTTAGTCTCTTCGCCGCTGTGGCGTTAGTTTTGTTCTGTTTACAAAATGGCATCAACAATGTTTATTATTATTGCCCCACATTATTTACGAGAGCAAATATTTTATTGCCAAAGAAATTTACCAAATATTGCGTTTGGGGAAACCCGCAAACGCCAATATTATATTTGCTTATCATATATTCGATTTTATCAAGAGTAGATATAATGTTACGATTAATAGGAACATGAAGCTTTGCATTTTGCATAGCAAATACAACGAATTTTCACCATCGTATACTGCAAGCTCAAACATTGTAATTAGTATGCGTAAACAGCATGTTGTGGTAGGGCAACACTAATGACAGCCCGCGCATATTATATTGTCGGTTAGAGATTATCTATGGAACTATGGAGGCTGGCTTGGCTAGGTTGTACTTTGTGAGTAGTGTGTTTGTTACAATAATAATAAAAGCTAATTCCTTGAATGTCGAGTTAATCATTTCTACACAGCAGACGAGATACAAAATCCTCTCAAGGTTTCACTCCACTTGAAAATTATAACTGTTAATAATTAGCAAAGTAAAAAAATATTCAGGTAAAATAATCTTAATATTTCTTTAATTAGATATTTTAAAATACTGTATTTTAACAATGTTATTGAATGGATTTGAAAATTACAAAAATATAAAACTTTCACATATTAAAATTTACACTAACTGTTAGATATGAAAAAATATAAACAATTGAAATCTTAGTAGCACAATGACACTAGTAAGTAGAGCTATTAATTAACATGTTATTACGAGGTATAGGTTATATTATCACAAAAATATAAGATGAACCTAAATAAATATAATAAACTTAACATAGAATTATTATTATTTCAATTATTAGTTTGGGGATTTATGAAAGTATTATTATATGGCATATTTTCACATGTGCATTATTTGGGTAAGGATAACTTACATCAACTTTGCGTTTCTAAACATATCGTTATACTAACAGCAGACTAGAAAGCGAAGGGTAGATTCGGTACAGGATTTTATACTCTATTGGAGTACTTACTTTTTGGTATCTGTTATAAAAACTGTTATAGGTAGTTTAAATAATGTGAAACAATAAAAAAACCAGACTGCGAAAAAGTTGACCACTATAAAGAAGAAAATAAACGGTTTTTCCTCAAACCAAGAGACTAGGTACTCAAACTATAATATAACATAATGTAGAATGTTTGCAGAGTTTGTAGTATTTGCATTAGCTCCTAGCTTAAAGTTTCAGTATTTATAACGAGTTCCATTCCTACGACACATGACTTTATATAGATAAAATTACTATAGGAAACATCATAGAGGGCGATTGAGTATTAGCCGGTGGTACTGGGCTTGGGGTATTTGCCCCGGGTGCCAGTGTTAGGTGGGCGCCAAAATTATCTTAAAATACGTTGAAAATAAGATCGAGCTATCAAGTTTCTGTTTTGCTTGGCAAATATTGTAAATCAGGGGTTGGGTTTATTTAATACATGTGTTAGTCTTGCCAATTTCGCCGAGCTCTGCCTTATTACGTTGCATGTAGAGTTTAAAATCGATTATGAAATAATGACACCTTGTGATGTGTAATATATATAAGAAACTCCAAATCGAACCTTCGCTATGCCGTCAAGAAGGCGAGACGCCACAAAGGTACAACTACAAGGCAATAAAGGTATCTAACGTGCTATAGTCATTTGCTAAGGTCAATAGTACGTATTATGCGATTATATACAATTTTGAAATGTAAAACATGATTATAATAGGAAAAAAAAGATAAATTCAAATGAGATTGAGCGAGAATAGAACATTACTCACGCTTTGGGAGATCGGATACAGGGGCTCTATTTTTGAATCATTCGTCTCGCGTCGAGCGCTCGTTTTCTTCTATCACTCGCATACAACGTTCGCTAAGCGACGAGTGGTTCATACCACTCGTTGCAGTCGAGCGATTTAGAAATGGCGAATTTGTTAAGTCGAACGAAAATCAGTAGAAAACGAGCGCTCGACGCGAGACGAATGATTCAAAAATAGAGCACCAGGATTAAAGTAGAGAATGTCTAACCAGAAATGTTACAAAAAATTATAAAGTAGCATTAACTTTGTCTCTCTCTCTCTCTCTCTCTGTAATCACAAAATCGAATTTATAAATAAAAATACTTTCAATACATATATCCACATAAAAACTTAACAAAATCACAAACCTTATAATAGCATTCATGCTATTATAATTGGAGAATAAAGCAATTGATTCATTCATTATAATACTTTCTTTTAGTGTAGAAGAAATTAATTCTTAATCAAATCCCTCTTGTTATATTTATATAAATCTTATTTTATGATGAGATTCAAAGTGACTGTATATATTATTTACATAAAATTACATTTTATATAATTGTTCCCTTAGGTTAGTATCTACAAGGTCAATTGTTATAACTACAATTTTAATTCCATCATGTTAAAATACTACATTATTCATTTAATTAAACTTTAGAATGCTTTTTGAAGTTCACAACGTCTTGAATAAAGTAATGTTTGAAATAGCAAAAATAATTAGATCAAATTATCATATAAATACCAATACCAATATATAATACCAAAATACCAATATCATTATGAATATAGTTTGATAACTGTGCAAGATATTAAAAAACTTGTTTTTTTTTTATATAAAAAGATACATTAGTTTTTAAGTAATACATAATATATTTCTGAGTTATTCATTTTTGGTAGGTACTATTTTAATTATAAAATCTAGGTTTATAATAGTTTGTACCTATATAAAAATCTTAGCAATAAGAGTAAGTTGTAATAAATGTTTTCTGTTTTGAATTTATAATAAAAATAGAAAGCGAATATTCAAGACATTGTAAGCATTCCTGGGTATTAAAATTTTGTGCAGTACAAAAGGACATGTGTAGCTTATGAAGTCATTATCTACCTAGTAAAGCGTAAAATTTATTGTTTCATAGATTTTGAGCTTCATTAAGTACTAATATTGCAGACAATAACTAAAATGCCCCAGTATTGACTAGCACTTAGTATTTGTGCAAATTGCATTCCAACAGATTCAGTATTCATTGAATCGAACATATCAAGCGTCTAACACATTGTGTTTTAAACACTCGATGTGTATTGCACCTTAATTTCAATTTAAAAAGTAGTAGAGATATGATTTTAAACTTTGACTAGTAGGGTTTAAATAATCACAAAGGGCTAAGATTAACTTGGTTTAGTGTTTAATGTGCTTGTACTTTTTGTCTTTGAGTCATGTGGTGGCAACGGACGTGCAATGCCAACTCTTACTACACCTCTTGGAGCACCCTTTAAAGCTTGCACAGCCTGATCTAGTGTAGCATTCTTAATACTAATACCATTCACAGACATCACCCTATCTCCGGGAGATATCTCACCATTCTTCTCTGCCATCCCACCGGGAACTAAACTTCTTACAACAATAACAGTTCCATTAGGATCTACAGGATCTTGGTAGTCTAGAATAGAAAACCCAAGACCTTGGTCTGCTTTTACAAGTTCCACAATATCCTCCTTACTCTGCCACATGGCAAGACCTGAAATACACTCAAGCGATCGAGACTTTCTAGAGTGACCAGAGTGATTTGTTAATGTAGCTGTGCTGGATGTGTTTATTGATGTATCTGACTGAGCTTTAACAAGTGTGGTCAGGTTGTTGAGGCTGCCTGATATAATTTTTCTTGCCTCAAAGCCCTCTCTATCTGGCGCCAAGTTTATGACCGGTCTAGGGCCACTTTCGGTGCTGCTTCTTGCACACACCAAACGTACCCGGTTGGGTAATTGTTTCAATATATTAACAACTTCTGTATGAGTCAGACCATGTAACCGATACTCATTAGCTTCAAGCAATTCATCTCCAGCTAACAAAGTACCCTGTTGACCCACTGGACCTTCTGGTAAAACAGATCTAATGTAATGGTGAGGTCGGACTTCCTGTCCACCTTCCACATCCACTGTTCCCTCTAGACTAATACCGAGACCTTCAAGTTTGTTAACTTCAGCCACAATAATTTCCTTTTCAGTGCCTATTTCACTCTCCCATTTCTTCTTGATTTCTTCATCACTCACAGCTAGTATTTCATCTAGTCTTCGGTCTAATTCCTCCTGAGAGGGTTCTTCAATTTCAAGCTCTCCTACTTCTAAAACATTAGAATCAATGGTAGTGTTGGATTCAGGCTCAGGTTCTATATCAGTTAAAGTGTTATCAACTTGAGAAGGCACTGGGAACCAAGAGAGGGTGGTGGTAGTTGGTGAGGGTGAAGAGGGCCTCTCCTCATTAAATATGGCTAATTGTAAGTGCTCATACTTTGGACCTCTTAAATATCTTTCTAACACCAAGTGCACTGATATACCTGTATTTCTCAAAATATCTACAGCTTGAGGATTACTCTTGTCCACTAAAGACACTCCATCCACCTCTATTATTCTATCATTAAGTTTAATTTTACCACTCTGCTCAGCACTACTGCCTTCTATAATACTTTTCACAAATATCCCAGACAATTCTTCCTTTTCACAAACATAACCAGCCACAGTAATACCTAATCCATATACATTTTTATTTAAATCAACATGCACTATCTCCACCTCTGGTAAATCAGGTATTTCCACTGGTACGGTTATAGTAATGGTCGGTGACACGCAATCCGCTACGATGGGATGATCCGGAATCTGCTGAGAGTTGTCCCCTAATACACTAACAGCTGACACCACAATGTTCTCTGTTTGATCTTCTTGACCATTGATATACTCATTGTAGCATTGAGCTACATCATAAACTGCTCCATAGCCGCATTCTATCAAGTGGCGGTCGAGGAGTTCCGGATCGGAGAGTAGTTTAGTGGGTACTAGAGCAGTGCCGGGCAACGGGGCGCGGAGGGCAGCAGAGGGGTCTGCGGGGCGCGCTACCAACAGTCGCACTGAGGGACCGGCCTGCCGCAGGACTGCCGCTACTTGCTCAGATGTAAAACCACGCAGATTCACAGACCCGACTTGTAGCACGTGATCTCCACTCTGTAACCGCCCATCCTTATCCGCTGCTCCGCCCGGCAGAACATATTTGATTACCACACCTGTGCTCCGCCCCCCGACCAGGTTGAAACCGAGTCCATTGCCATCATTGATCAGCTCGACGACTTCCACCTGCGCCCATTCGGTACTCAGCACCATCGTCCTCACCATCGGGCCATATTAGACGTTACGTGATACACACTGTCCGCGCCTCGCGGAGGTTATATTCTCTTAATGATGGCATCACGATCCGTAGTTCACCGCACACGACACAAATCACACGCGTGAACTTAAAAATAACAATATTTTATCTTATTTATCATAGAAAAAGGGAAAATAGGTAGAAAATGACATTTACATACTTGCTGAAACGGAGACAGCTAGAATGTGACCAGCTTCCTCGAAGTGTGCTCGATGAATAAAATAAAATTCTACCATTTTCGTTTCGATATACTTATTGTTTATGAATAAAAATGTCGTAAGTAGTTTACGTAAGGAATTCGGAGGTATAATCTATTCAATAAAATACATTGGTAGTAGGTATTTAAGCAATCCGAACTATATAACTTATATTAAGTTAAGGATTATAAAATGTATACACAAATCACAATCTTATTAGAATTATGTATCAAAATAAACAAGACTACTAAGCCTTAGTCATGAATTCTCTCATAGCAAAAATCCCAATAAATATTGTATTAAAAAAAAGTATATTGAAAAATATCTATTATGTTCAATCATAAAAATTTTTGGTTTTACTAATACTATATAACGATAATTTGAAAAAAAAAACCTTATTTTTAAGCTTAGACTGTACAGATTATAATATATTGACGGTGACATAAATACATATAACAGTCGTAAAGATTAATTTATGTTTATCGAATCAGGAAGTATTTAAAAAAACATTAGTTCCCAAAATCAAACTAGATGTCACTACGGTACGTTCTTGATTCTCCATGACAACTCTTCCGGTTTTCTATCATGTTTAAAAGTAAATTATACAGTTTTCAAAACTCAATAAACAAATTCGTATTTGTAGTGATATCTAAGTTTCGAATTTTTCAAATTTCACTTTTTTTTTAATGTTAGTTAAAAGGAACGGAAATTACTGGCTTTGGTCCATTCGTTGCCTGCAAAAATCGACTTTTGTTAGAGTTGCCATCTAGTGGAGATGCTTTTTTAGTGCTTTCGTTTTTCTTAAAAATACTTTCTCATTCTCAGTCGCATGAAGAGTAAGAAAAAATATGTGTTATCTGCTCGTACAGATGACTTCGTTAATTTCTACCATGCTTTGACAGTGGAGATGAAGCGTTTTATCTACTTGTTAATAGATGGCGTTGATAATTAAACCACATCTACGAGAGTCGCTTGCTACGTATGATGAAATTCGATGCTACGAGAAACACAAGAATTGATAAGAGATAAAATTGAACGGTCGTTAGTTAACTAGTATTTTGGTTAACCAAGTTAATGAACATTGATGCAAACGTATACGTTATTGGTTAGTAAATTAATTAAAAATTCTTAACCTTATTAGAATTCTTAATTTAAAATACAATTCTTAATTCGTATTTATAGTCGAAAGAAGAAATTTAAACACATTTTTTTTACCAAATAAACTAGAATTTGAATGTAGTAAAAACTGTTAATAATTAGAATACTATCATTATTAGCTATTAACAACTCTTGCTTCATTCAAATTTTCTTCTGTTGGAAAAAATAATTACTTGAATTATGATATCTTTTTATTTTATTGATTAGACTTTCATGTCTCAATAGAATAAGTTTATAAATAATTGTAATCGTGTACGTCTTTTGACATATTAATTTGTAAACAAAAAGCTCGGCCACGGCCTTGGACGGAAATATTTTGTACTGTACTACCCATGAAAACACATAAAGCTAAACGTAACTCTATGTGTTTCCATGGGTAGTACAGTACAAAATATTTCCGAAAGGCTTTTATGTAAAGAATGTCATAGGCAAAGTGATTGATCGGACTTTATAATTAATATTCAAAGTTATTATTTGGCGAACACGTAGTTAAGAATGCTTCAAAAGCGCTTGGATTTATTAGAACGTTCTCTGTCAAGTTTACCCAACTTGAAACAATAAAAGAATCTTACTGTTCGTTCGTGCGTAGTATCAGAAATTTGGAATCCCCAATATGATGTGTAAATTATAAGAATTTAGTCTATTCAAAGAAACTTTTTAAGATATTTGAAATTTAAATCTTAACTTTTTTTGGTAAAGAAAGGCGAAATAAGTTTCAATTTCTTTTCCTCTAAACACGCTGAGTTATATCTGACATTAACTATCTTATTAAAATAATGATCAATAGTATTGATTTTCCTGAACTGTTGAGGGAATTTGGTTCATGTACTCCTTCAAAATAATTACGTCAGTATAATTATTTTCATATCCCTAGTTTTAAGACTAATTACAGGCAAAATTAATTTATCTGTAGAGCCAGCAGTCAAGGTAAAAAAATGTTAAAGGTTTACCTACCCTTTTGTTATTTTCGTATAATAAATAACTAACTAAATAGCTAACACGTATAACGGCGTTTCATAAATTGCAGAGTTTTCTTATTTTATTTAAAAAAGTATTAGAAAAAATAATATTAATAATAATATTACTAATAGCACTTTATAATATCAATTTTTCTTTCATTTGTTGGCTATTTGTGAAAATAGCCCTAAATCCCCGTGGTGACCGTGGGCATACGACCTACTAGGCTCATCCAAGGTGTGGCTGTGCCAAAAGTAAGTTTCAACATTTGGAGGATTCAATCTTGAAATAGTTACCATACATTTTAATTTCATCGTAGGTAGTTCTTTTTTAATATAGAGAATGATATTAAATAAAACAGTTTTTAAATTTTGATAAACATGGTTATAATTTGGTTTATAATAGTTGACAAGTACCTGCCTTATTTATTCATAAAAAGGCACAGTAACAGAAAACGCACCATGCAATATAAGATTACAACATATGCTAGTATACAACTAAGTTTGTACAACACTTAAGACTACAACTTATATTTGACAATACATATATAATTAGCATTAATTTATAAGATCATACGTGCGCAAGTAAGTGGATAATCTTTGGAAAAATGTCCAAGTGTTTACACTAATATTATTGTAGGCATGCTCTACACATACGAAACTCTGGATTTTCGAAAGTTACATTGTTGTAACATATATGTAGGTAAACAAAATAGTCTCTTGCGTCAGTGAGAAATGGGCCTACAACTCACTTGTATGCCATTTGGTATTGACGATAAATACCTTGACTAAATATTAAAAATATAAATATTATGTGCCCATATTATGGATTTTAGACTATTTACAAAACAAAAATGCTCCCTCCCTATAAAAAGCTAAGTCTGTTACAATAATACAACGTAATGTACTCAAAAGTTACTTACTGAATGATCATGCTATTTTCAGTAAGTTATGTGTAAGCAAGATTGACGTGTATATTTGTTGTGATTTGTGTAATTTAACTAAATTATGATTACTGATGGAGATGTCTTGGAAGAAATCTACACATGAACTATGTAAGTATTATTATATAATATATAATATGGCTCATGGTGTATTTTATTTTGAGCAGAATAACTTTTTCTTTTATGAGAAAATATTTAGAAAGCATTGAACAAGCCGATGTTCTACGTCCTAGGAGGTACTGAGGGTAAATAAAACGGCGTCATAAACTGACCATATTTTAGTATTTCATAAAACAAAAATACCTTTTTTTTTCAATGTCACTGTGATTATTATTTTTGAATAAAACAATAACACCGCGATATACTAAATATACAGAATAATGAAAATTACAAATGTAGTATGTATGTCATAAATATCATTCACATAACCATAAATACATTATTTTATAAGCATTTAATTAAAGTAAACATATTCATGAATGGCTTATACAACCATCTCAGATTCAGATTCATCTTAATTTCAGATTTTCGTTACAGGTTTATTTTAGTTTTGTAACGAGATATTATAAGTTTCTTTATTTCGTTAATAATTGCACAATAATTATAGGTAAATTAAAAATTATAGATAATTTAACTCGATTAACAAAAATAATGATTAACTTACAGTTATGCCTATGAAAAATGTATTGGAAAAATATACAGATAAATTAGACACATTCTCTTAAGTATATAGTTATTTCTAATTAACAATTTAATATACCTAGTTCATAACCAAAACAAACAACCAATTGCTGTCCCTTTAACGTTTTTGTAATAAAACATTATCTAGCTTTTAAATAAACCATGAAAGAACGTTTTTAATAAAAAATCCTGATGCCTAGTTTTTGAAAATAGGTGACACGCATTATTATTGGGACTTATATCTACATAAAAAATCTTAAAATCTCATTAATTAAAGTACCTATACATAAAACTATGTAACAAATAATATCGAATTAGGACGATAAAATAAAATATAAGCATACTGAAACACTAAAACTAAATGTCACATTTTAGTACACAAATCGAACAATCCGCAATAAATTCTACTTTTATATTTGATAAATAAGCAAAATTTCTTTGTCGTTCTACGATTTCACTTACGTAAATATTTGACTAATTTAAGAGATAATTTTGTTTAATTTAAATGACAAATAGTTGTCATGATAAGTATAGGTTTCACACATGGATACCTACATATGGCGAAATGTGTAAGTATATAAGTTTAATCAACATAAGCACATAGAATGCTTGAGAAAATGAAATGAAAACAATAATCCAGTCAATGGGTCAGACATAATCAATTGCTGTATTTTAAAGTTTATGTATTACAAAACAAAAGAAACTCATGAGGATAATATTCAATATAGAGGAAACAGAATCATGCAAGGCTTACTTAATAAAATATAAAATCCTAACGCTACCTTGTTTGTATATTCTTGAACTATGCAAGATTGTTTTAAAATACCCAAATTTCTATACCAAGCGAGATGATACCATAATTAAACCTCTTATACCTAGAAATAAATTAATGGCACCTTCTTAAATACCACCTTCTAAAATGAAATATTATTCTTCAAGTATATATGATACATATTTATGCTTAAATAATAACATTAGCGAAATTGAAAATTTATAATTATGTATCGTTTATTTATTTTTAAATTACAATCATAAAAACCAGTGGTCCTACTTTCTATTATTGTTGTGCCCGACAGGGTCCATAGTGAGACTAACTTAACTATGTAACATTAACATTAACAACAATAAATTTATTGAGTATTGAGTTATTTATCAATATATTTAAAAAAAATCTCAATATATAAAGATTGTAGCGTAAAAAGATGTCTATTTGTTTAAGACTCTATTTATTTGTTATACTTATCGTCAATTGTACTTTACAATAATGCATTGGTTTAGGCGTTCTCCTTTATTTTTAATAATAGTCAATGCGCATAGATATAGCCAAAGACAAAACTTTTTTTTATTCATATAAACTTATTAAAAGTACTTTAATTTTTTTTTTCATATTTTTTTACGTACCACCCATTCAAAAAGTTTTTTGGCTGCTAATAAGAACGAGCGTCTACGTCACCAGCTACTAGTGCAAAATGAATTTTGTAATCAATTTATTGCAACGTAATCTTATTATATAGGTATGAAAGCTACCTAAAATTGCTAATGATCTGTATACTTATTTAACAACTTTGTACTTTGTGACATGCACTGAATAATAAATAATTATAAAAAAATCATGGCATCACCAAGTCAATAATAATATAAATTCATTATGTGTAACAAAACATTGACTTTATTCGACTATGGTATTCGAGTACAATTAGTTGTTGTAGAGGTATATTGCTTGGAATGTTGTTATACAGAAAAGTAAAGATTCTAGAAAATAGATTCACTTTACAAAAACTTACCAATGTTAATGGATGATTGTGAATACTAATAATTATAATTAAGAAGCGATACAATAGTAAATAAACACTATTTATTATTTAAATTAGGTACACTTACAGATTACAGTCAACATATGAATTCGACAAATAGATAATATAGACTAGACAATAATCCAAAATTACTGTACACAGTATGATTAGGCCGCCAGGCACGTGGCCGACTGGCGTGTTAAACTAGCATAATCCATGTAATTCAATAGAGTTTTTGAACCAAACATATATTACTAACAGTATTAAAAATAGAAAACATGCTAACTGTAAACAGTGTTGGAACTGGCTGTTTCTGTACGCTAGACACAGGTATGGAATTGTATTTTGAATTTAATCACTATTAATTAAATACAATTTTATACTTTAATGCATTCTTTAATATATTTATTACCTATCTATAGGTAGATATAAAAGAAATAGTGGACCTTGACGTGCCGAGGGTTTGCGCAAGTTGTTATTAACTGCCCGCTATTTGCAAATAAGCACATGAACCGCCTATGATTAATAAGATTAGTATTATTTTTCACGTGTTTGAAGTTAGATTTATTTCAAAAATTTTAACTTGATTATTTTTAGTGATATACATATAGATATTTTATGTTACATTATAAAAATTACAAGAATCATGGGAATGTAAAATACGGGCGGGATATACGGATTTCTCAGAGCTTTGTCCATGGTCAAAAACTACTAATTAGAACGTAATGCTTCCTTTGTTTACATAATTAGCTTTTTCAACTTAGGAAACATTTTTGAAATGAAGTCAATTAAGTAAGTAGTATTAAAGATTAGAAAAATTAATTATTCACTTACAAAATATAACACTCGTGTGTAGGTAAGTGTGTTAGATTAACATATGTACATATATGAATGTAGTGAGTGCCATTTATATGTACAGTTCAAATGTATAATCTCCTTATTGAAAGTCTAATGTAATTTTTAAAATATTTATGTCATTCTAATACACATAATATGATATGAATTTCAGGTATGTTGCTGTTATGAACTATTATTTTTGTAGAAATTTAAGTGTCAAATTAGATGTGTGGCGCGTTGATGTCTATATGTTACTGCTCCGAGGTTAACTGAATCAACTGTAGTTACACAAATATTACCACTCACAGATATAAAAATATTGGAACAACATTAAATAGACATCAGAAGAGCTAACCAAACAAATATTTACAAACTGGAAACAAACACAAGAAGTCTAAAATGTAAATACCTTTTGTTGATAAAACTAAATCAAAATTGGTGTTCGTATACTATATGAAAAAAATAAAAAAAGAACACTTAAACACTTTCGATTTGAATATAACTATTGTCATTTAATTATCTATAAATGTAATAAATCTCACTAAGCTATAAAGTCTAAAATCTTCTAATATCGAAACGCAGGTAACAAAGTCGTGAACCACGCGAGGCGATCGATTACAAAACGTGTAAGTATATGCGACATTCACAAATTTTGTAACCGTATTGAACAATTAGCGAGTTCACGCGCCCTCCCCACCACGCGGCCGGTGAGGAGACCGGGCCCGGGCGCGGCCCGCCGACTGACTGCGCCTCGCCTCGCTCGGTCGGGCCCCGGCTCGCGGGCCAATCCGCGCCGCCGACGCCGGCCATAGGGCGCCGCGCCACCGGCGGGGCGGGGCCTCTCGAGTGGCCGTAACCCGCGCCGGGGGCTCCGGCCGCCACTCTCGCCCCGAGAGCCACTAGAGGCTGAGCCGTCGAGTGGCGTCGAGTGCCGGCCGGTCGGATGTCCGCGGAGGGCGGCGGCTACTCGCCGTGTCCGGCGGAGGCGCTGCCGGAGCTGAGCGCTGCCGAGCTGGCGATGAGCCTGTCGCCGAAGTCGGCGCTGCTGCAGCAGAACCTCTCCCAGCTGCAGCTCCAGCATTCGACGCCTTTCTCCGTGACCGATATCCTGTCGCCGATCGAGGAATACAGAAAGCTGGAGTTGGCGAACAACCCGCCTTCGCCGTACAGGTGCGTGGATCGATCCGTGGAGAGGGGGGGAGGGGACTCCACCCGCTGATTTTTCGAGTGCCGAAGGTCCCGACGAGAGTGCTCGAGCGGCGCTCGTCGTCGAAGGATATAGTTCGGTGACGTTTGTTTGTGCAGGTATGTTGTGATCGGCGGTCAAGTGATGATGCGGTGTGATTGTGCGGTCAACGATGTGCTCTAACTATGAGGACTCTTAACGTACGTACGCCGCGTGCCGATCGATGCAACACCTCGCGTTACAACAATACGCGCGCTCATGCTCGCACTTGAATTATTTAATTACATAACAAATCGTTATAGTTCATTCGCTCAGTTAATGAGGTATCTAATATTTATCGGTTATATAGATATGGGCGTATAGTGCAACCTTGTGTTAACCCTTCGTCGCGTATTCGAGCAGCTGCAGCGCAATGCTTGTTGAAGATAATATGCATATGTACGTATCTCTACTATACATGTTAACCAGCTCCCACCTATAGTGTATTGGTCGATGAAATTGCGAAATAATAATAAATAAAGAAATAAATCAATCATTAAAAAAAAACACTAAGGTCTAAATATTTAGAAGAAATTTAAAGTAAATAAATCCGGAGAAAAGTGCTTAACGGTGTTTAAAGAAAGGATTATTATTACATAAGTAGTATTAATTTCTGGAAATGATCTTAAAAGCAATTCATTAAAATTTTAAAGTGCTTATTAAACAGATACAACATTTAGTTAACTGCAAAGAAAGCAAAGATTTGTCCCGCCTGCAATAAAGTTTTGCTGATGGAGTGTAAATCAAATCAAATAAAATAATTTATTGGCCATATAACTCAGAAGGTTACACTCGGCAAGTCTTTTACAATAAGCATATTAAATTAAAAATAAATGTATAAGAAACAAAGATCAGATGGAGTCATTTATGAAAGAATTTAAATTAAATGTTTTAGATATTGGATCGATTCAAAGCATTTTAGCCGAGCCTAAGTCTATAATTGCACAAAAATTATGTAAATTAGTTAACATAAACTTTAGTATTTAAATAAATCCATTACGCTCTTATTATACGTTGAGCTGCAACATAAAATATGTATTTTATTGCACTTAGAGAAAAATCTGGGCAAATTGTACCTACCTGTTTTTAGTTACACTTGCTATTTAATAAAAACTAATAGAAATAAAATAATAACTGCGTATGTATCAATATTAACCGAGTTAATAATAATTATTTACAAAAATGATATATAAATATTTTATCAACATTTTTTTAAATATAGCAATGAGTGATATTCATCCGATAAACGGAAAATTTTAAAGATTTTAAATAATATTTGTAGTAATTATTACAATAGTCTTGTATTTCGCTCTCTTTTCTTGATATTAAATTTCCGTATATACACTTTGGCCATATTTAATTTGCTCTTCCGTTCTTTGATTTGATGTATTTCCGTGGAAACTTCAAAAGTTATAAAATGCATCCTAGTTTTAAAAAATAATACTACTTTTTTTTGTGCAGCCGGATGTATAGAGGAGTAGTTTTTTTTTACAAACTCTTGAAAGGCATTTGTATCGTATTATTTGAAGTTAAAGTACTAATAAACTAATACTTAACCGATCATCTAACAACGTTCACCTATTGTGAAGAGAAAATAAAAGGTTATATATTACTATTTTTATAAGTTAATTTAGTCCATGTTATAAGAATAATTGTACCGATTTTTGGTAACGTATTTAAAATATCTATTGGGAAATGGTAAAAAAATAACTGACCTGGTAATGACTAAAAACGTCGAAAAATAATCTTAGAAACCTATTTTGAATATTTTTTAACGTAGTGGAACAGTTTACTTTAAAAATAATTTGACTTATTTACCTAGTTGTGAAAGATTTTAATGAAACCCTAAATGAATAATTGCAAACCAATATAGATTTTATTTTCCGAAAACGTGAACATACATTGATGAAAGAGCTTTCGATATTTACTTTGGCTGTTTTTTTAGATTCGGCATTTTACGAGGTGTAACCTCTTTAAATTTACTTAACTAAATAGGTAGTTGATATTATTAGAAATATTAATTTATTGAGCATCTGCATCTGCAAATGATGCAAATCTCTCAGTTTTATTTATATATGAAAAAAGATTTTAAACCAATTTACGTACAAAATCTTGTTAGACTTGCTCACACTATGAAAAAGCTAACAAAAACAAAAGCGCGAAGTAAGTCCGCGACTTGATATGGAAAAAAAATCTATTGTCTTTTTATATTTAAACGAGCCATTCGAAATCTATTATAAAGACGAAAGATTTTATTATTTGTTTGTATTAAATATTACCAAAAATGCTGAACCGATTTCTGAATTTCTTTTACCTACGAGAGTTACATGATACGCGGGTGACATAGAATAAATTTGATGGAGTTTTAACTGCTAAGCATAAAGCAAAGTTTTTTTTAAAATCATACTTTAATTATAGTATAAGGGAATTATAAATTATGCCATTTTTTTTTATTCGGACCAAGAGCTTATTGTCGGTGACCGGCAACAATGGTGCTTTCCTCGTGTAGTTAAATGAATTATCCCAAGTTAATTAACAGGAAACCTTTGGCTTTATTTATTTATTTATGGCACGTAACAGATTACAATCAGTTCCATTATAGATAGTTTCAAAAAGTTAAAGCTCATACAGAACATAACTCAACAACATGTGTCTATTGTGACAACTGATGTTATTTTACAATTTAACTTCACAATTAATCAAAATTTAACATTCGAAATATAATTAAACAGTATTATAATTTAAAATAAAATAATAAATTATTACATTAAAATTAATCAAACAAAATTAATTAAGGTATTAAACAAATTAATCATTACATTTCTTATTTTAATAAATAAGTTACTTTTTCAATTAAATATATCAATGTCAGCATTATGTTTAATGAGTTCAGTGCATTGACGGCACACACGGTCTATCGGAGTAAAGTAAGAAGTGTTATTGCGTTATACGTTCAGCGTGAATATCCTTTGATTACGAAAACGGCGGTTAGTGGTGAACCGGCTAAGTGAAAGAAGGCAAGGAGAGTCAATATAACGATGTAAAATCTTATGCAAGTGACAATTTTGATAATGAGAACCTCTTTAGACGTTTGTCATATGTATCACATTTCCGAATGAGGTTGTATCTAAAACAAAGTATTCTGAGAGCTCGTCTTTGAATCTGCTCGATACGGTTAATGGGAATAACATAATATGGGGACCATATAAAAGAGTTATACTCCAGTAGGCTACGGATGAGTGCATAATACAAAGTGATGATACCCTTTCTCGTTTATAAAAGCTTTCGTAGATCTACTTATTAAACTTAGATTGTGTGAGATTCTACCTATTATATAGTCATAATGTTTGTGAAATGAAAGATTCGCATCAAACAGGATACCCAGATGTTATACCGTTGAAATTTATTTTATTTAACTTTCGAGTAAAAATAATGATTTGATATTTCGCAACAATTAGGACCATTTTGTGCACACTATTGTGAAATTGTGTCAAAATCACGTTGAAGACTTAAAGCATCCTGTAGACTAGTTACTTCAATGTTTTCATTAGATTTTCATGTCATCAGCATATAACAATCATTGAAACTGCTAAAGATCACCCAAGTCATTTAAAAAATAATAAAGAAAAGAGGTCCAAAATGTGACCCCTGTGGCACTCCAGAAGTAATTAAGACAGGTGAAGATGTTTATACCTTTTAAAGCAACGTACTGTTTTCTACGCAAGATATAAGACTTCAGCCACCACAACAAACAGTCATGTACACCTTAGGCTTCAAAATTTTCACAGAGAATGAAATGATCAAGCTTATCAAATACCTTCGAAAAACGATGTATATTGCATCTAATTGCTTATTCTGAGCAACAGCAGAAAATAAATAATTTTTATATTTCATTATGTTACTTCTTCCTAATGAAACAGTGCTGCAAAGACAAGTGTAAGGGCTCTACATTAATATCTATATACAAAGCGGTGCAGACAAGAGATTCGAATATTTTAGCGATGTATGACAACAAACTAATAGTTGGTAGTTTTTGAATTGTGACTTGTCTTCTGAATTATGAATGAGAACAATGTGTGCGATCTTCCAATGATTAGGAAAAACACCCGAGCGCAGTGAAGCATTGTTGAAAAGCTAAGTGGGCGGAGTAGTAAGCAATTCTCCGCATTTCTTTACGAACAATAGTGGAATACCAGCGGGACCGGAGCCTATTAATGCTATTTTTTTAATGTTCAGTATGACTTCAGATTCCTTTATAGACCTACTTATACATAAATTATATTTCTCTGTCTGAAGTCTATCATGAGACAATAAAACAGATGAAGCATCATCAGTCGCCTCCTCAAAAACCGAACTAAAGTATGTTGAAAATAATTCACACAATATTATTACCAGTCGCAATTCTTTTACCGTATTTAACAGATTGAGGAATAAAATACTTAGAATGTCGTCCGTTAGTAACATAACTCCAAAAGTATTTCATGTTATCAGGCAAAGCGGACAAACGTGTCAAAATCTAGCGTTTGTTTGTCCCATTTTAAGTAGGACTAAATAGGACTTTACTACCATCTCATTAGTCATGAACTAGAAGTCTTAAATATATTAATACGTTTAAATTATTTTGTCGTCAAAAAAGATAGTAGTAAAAAAAACTATTATGAGATAATTTAGGAATATAGACACATCTTGATTTATTTGTATTATAAAAATCATAAATAGGTTATTAGTATTTGTAAAATTTGTATTATCTACACAAACTTTCTGTTGCGTGGATTATTTCGGACGATGATACTCGAATGTTCTTTCTTATTTAATATAAATTAAATTTTTCTTTAAATTGTAATCAGTTATTTGGTAAGCTTTCATATAATGTTTTTAACAACATACTAAAGAATAACTTGGTAATACAGTCGGTTGTTTGTATTAAAAAAATACGATGTTCTATAAAAATGAAGGCAAAAATTTTTTTGTGGCGAATTTTAGCAGATTAATCATTTAAATATTTAATTGGACTGCAGTATAACTCGATGTGATATTGTTTCAAATCGGTCCGTCTTTATACATAAAAATAAAAGTAAAATAATATTTGTGATACAGATACGTAGAGGTGACTCCTTATAATATAAAAAGATACAACAATAATTAATTCATGTCTGTATCTATTAAAGTAAATTAAAGTAAAATGTGTTAGATAACAGATTAAGATGCTGTAAATGTTACAATTTGTGAGGCACTCTTTGATACAGTATTTTCGAAGTGTTTTTTCTTATTTTGGGCCACTATAATGATGATAGAAGCCACTAAAATTACTTAATTAATTTATTAGATAAATTTTCTTAAATATTCGAATAAAAAGTGCTGTTATATATATACTCACATTGACGTGATGTGATTTAAACAAAAATATATGAGGTTTAGCTAGGCTTTATATTCTCACCATATTGTTAAAGTTATGTTATATTAATTGAGAATTTAGAATAAAAAATTAAAATAATTATTAAAATCTTGTACAAACACAACGAAAGTATTTCTCAAAATTACATAAATAAGTATAATAAATGACACACTACACTCATAATGAGCTTTAATTCTGAAGTCTTTCTTTATCTCAACGAAAACTTGAAAATTATTTTCATCTTCATAGTCGTAGATTTACATATATTTCATCAGTTATAATATCCCGCTCACGCCACAAGCTAGTCCCAAACAAAGTCACAAATAGACAATTGTATTTTAATTGTATTCTGAAATCCCTCTAGACAAGTGGGATGTTTTTATTTTTGCTTTAAAAATGTAAATTATATCTGCATGTTTTTCATAATCAAACATGACTCTGGGCTATTTGTTTTGAATGTTTTGAATTATTGTTCTTTATTTTCTGTTCTGTATATTTTTGATCACCATTAGAGCTACAATAATTACCTATTGACGCTAAATGTACAATGTGCATATTATATTTCGTATGTACCTTGAATTTTTTCGTTAAAGAAACTCTGTAGGCGGGTTGTATAAATATGTAAGAATTGTGTAAAGATGAAAAAAAGTGAAGTGATTTGTATGATAATGCAAATTAGGTGATTTATTTATTCACAAATGTTGTAGTAATAACATACCCACAATGTAGGTAAGTTATTACTACAATATTATTTGTAAATTATCACGGATTGAAATCGATGAAATTTATTAAACATAAGATAAATATTTTCCTTTCTTAAAAAAAAAAACTTACACGCTAAAGAAATACTTAATATTCTGTTGAAAATGTATCGTAAGCGATAATTAATCATTGACAAGACGGTCAGTACAACATGTTACAAATGAATACACTTTACAACTTAAGCTTAAGCCCATACAGATTAAGTTATATAAATATTACGTCATTCCAATGAAATTACCTACATACACCCAGAATTTATAATCTCCTTTTTAAAATTCGCTTTTAAGTAGCTTACATTTTATTAGTTTTATATCTTCAAATCTATTGAACAATCCATTGCAAAAACTTGCAAAAACTTAAAAAAAAATCATTGCAATCCGATGTGATTATTCCATTTATTAAAGGGAAAACTGCTTTTTTTTTACGCCTGCCTCTCTTAGGCTCATTTAGCTTTGATTATATTCAATAAATTATTACTGATAATAATTTAGTATCTCAGAGATGCCAGTATAGGAAACTATAGATTAAGTCATACGGGCATTTTAGTGTTACTTTATTTAGTTATTAAGTTATTCATGTCGCGTGATTTGTTTTTATCAGTTAAAATGTCCTGTAAACTTTAAATAAAAACAAGTTTTAAAATAGAGTTCGTTAATTCGTAAATTTGATACGTTGTCTTTAAATTACAGGTAAAAATTAAATTATCGTTACACTAATTAATGAAAAGGCACGAATCGAAATCGAAAGAAAATAACCATTAGTGAAACTAAATTATCGCCTAATAAAATGAAACCTAACCTAAAACAGTGTTGGCGGGAAAATTTCCCGGCCTGTCAAAACTCAATTTGTCAAGTCAAACACGGTAATGGTGGCGTTAGGGGTGTCAGGACGCAAAATATAGGTTTACCGCTAAAATAAATGGGAACGTTCTCTAATATCACAGACGTAGGGTTCAGAATCGTTACGTGATAATTTGGGGATGATGATGATGAGTCGATATGAGGTACTGGGGATTAAATTGTGTAAATAGGGATTAGGTAGATAAGCTGTCCATTGTTTGAGAGTGACGAGCGGCTGCCGTTTAACGCTGCTGCTGGCATCGAGTATATGTATGATGTGTGAATTATTATATCAGGAAATTTAATTTATTGTCACAAAAACACAATGGATTTTTCGTACACAATTTTTTTAACGGGACGATGATTTTTTACGTTGCGTGATCATTTGGGTCTCGGCGAAAAGTATTAGGTGTTTAATTTTTCTAATTATCTTTGAATGACGGTTTCAGACAAAAGATCCAGGAAGATAAGACACTTTTAATTGAAAATTTACTCAATCCAACGCAATAATTGTAACAAATGCCTCATATGCTCATACTTATAGTGTTATTCTGACTTCAGAAAATAATAATTTTAATTTGAGTTACGACTACTTTAATCAACTTTTTGCAGAACCTTACGTTTGTGAATAGATGTCTGTAGTGGACCATCTGTCCTCTACATGAAAAGTTTAGATGATTTATTAAATAAAACAATAGTTTCTGAGGGTTGTTCCATGTAGCCACTTCTGGCATCTGATATGTATATTAGTTGCCTACTGAATTTAGAATGCATCCGATTGATTAAGTATACTGTGTCAATATCAAGCACAAGTATGTTAAGTTCGTTTCGTAGGATAATCTTCAACGGATTGAGACATTTTGTGACTGTATTAGTTGCAAGTTTTTTGAAAACGAGGCGCCTTACCAACTGCGGCATTAATATGTATCACATTTAGTCTGCATATTAGGCATCGTCGGATAACAAATAGCGATGGAATAAAAACGGAAAGCGACTTTGTCACTTTCTGTCTGTCTGTCCCTGTGTATGCATAGATCTTTAAAACTACGCAACGGATTTTGATATGATTTTTTGAATAGATAGGGTGATTCCAAAGGAAAGTTTTTTTTGTATAATTCAGGCCAACGCGGACGAAGCCGCTGGCGGAAAACTAGTTCCTGGTTAAAGGTTTTTAGCCTTAGATAGATCGATTAAAACGTTAGACCCACGAGTATTTGCTCGTCAATAACGTTCTTTATTGACTGAGTTTTTCAATTTGATCTGTATGTGTAAAATGGACGAAAAATAACATTAAGTGTTTAATGACTATTAAATGATATTTAAACGATTCGAGAATTTTTAACATCAATCGAGATAATGAACACTTGGTAAGATTGCCGGCTCAAAGAATATTGTGAGTAATATACAACGCTACAGTGGAAGGATGTAGAACCCGGGAAGGCAAAGTCACATTAATCAAGCTGGTCACGTGTTATCGGAAGGTGTCAGTCATAAAGTAGCGAAAAGGCATATATAAAGTAAACTAAATAAAATTAAATATGCAAAGTAAAATTGAAATAAACAGTTCTTGTCGGGTTATTTCTTGGATCTTCTTAGAGGAAGACCTTGACCCCCGCTATAGCGTACTAGTGCTCGTAACAGCCTAGACTGAATAATGAATAATAATATCCATTATTCCTTATCTTCGGCTATGATCTTGACTCCTTGGTACGACACGACGCTTACTTTTTTTTTCACTTAGTCAAAGTAGCTGCGTTTAGGTCTTCTTCTTCCTCTTTTCCCTTCTATTTAACTTCTATGATGTTTGATAGTCTTTCCTGTCTTAACAAGTGTCCTAGTATCTTTCCCCTCCTGTTCTCTATAACGTTAAACAGGCTTCTCCTTTCGTTCATCATTATTAAAACCTCCTCATTGGTCTTCCTTTCAACCAACAACAATGATACTAATACTTGAGAATTAACAATATGATATTTCTTGCAGATCGAATTCATCCGGTAGCAGTATAAACTCGCCGCTCGGTCCGGGCGCGTCTTGCGGCATGGCGGCGAATCCGTACGCCGTGCCGCTGTACGGCGGCGCGCCGGTACAGGGGTACGGGTGTGCGCCAGCGGATCTGCCGCACTATGGCGACATGCGCGGCGCCGGATGGTACCCCGCCTCCAACGACCCCAGGTTTGCCAGTGAGTCGGCGGATTTATTTTTCGACAAGTTTTTCATTTTTAATAGACTTAATGGTTATATCTTCAGTCTTCTCTCGTCTAAATTTTAAGGTATAGTCTATATATCGAATGACTTATGGTTCAATGATGGGCCAACTCATAATTGAATTGCTATTAAGGCTATTTTCATCGTCAATTATTACAAAAAAATTATGCCGTGCATACGGCATAGAGCAAGAATGATCTGAGCGGTCAGGGATTATAAAAATGCCCGAAATTACAATATATATTAACATTGTTATGTTTGTTTTAATAGAAGTAAACAAACCGTAGCTATGACAAAAAACGGTTATCAACCTCCGCGTACATTATTAGATTTCTTACATAACTAGCAACGTGTTTATAGCTATCTTTTAATTGCTAAAAGTGAATGTGATTCACCGTGACGATTCTAATATTACATTTTGTACACTGACTACATTTTTTTCCTGTGTATGTTCATTATATTATTACGTTGCCTGGAAGAAATCGCTGAAAAGAGATAAACCCGCTACTGTCTAATTATGAATGTTTAAGCTTTATTGCGCAAATAAAAATGTACAAATGGTGGACTTAATGTCATTAATTACCAATCAACTGGAGAGTAGTAGCAAAGAGCTTACCTACGAGTAATTAAGTCAAAACACGGTCTATTTCAATATTGATTGTGACGCATTCATTGCTAGTGAATGACGCGAGTCGCTATTCCATACATGACCCGTATAAGTGGGTGTCAGGTTTCATGTGCCAATTCCATCACAAGCTTAGTACACTGATACATGTCAGAGGGACCACACTCAATCTTAGTTTAACTTGTATTATATTACGGGACGTTATATTTGTAGAGAATGTGTATCACTAAGTGCGGTGGTCAATAAAATCATTATGAACAGTAGAGGGCCAAGGCTTGTTCCTTTAGGCACATGATAAGTTTTAGATGATGACTTAGCACTGTCCTTAAACAATTTCCTCGAAATCCGTTTTTGCGCGATACGGTTACAAAATACATACATCCATCGTCACTTTCGTATTTATTGTATAATTGATATCAGTCAGAGTTAAGACTATTGTTTTTGTCATGCCATGGAACTCTCTATAGCCGATACGTCGTTGATCATTACCATTTATCCGCCTTGTCCCACAATGTCTGATTTTGTTTCTATAACAATAATATATATGAAACAATTATTTAATTATTGATCATAAGTGAACTGTCTTGATAAAGTAGGATACTACAAGTAACTTATTTTTAATACTTTTGAACTTATTACAAGTAAATTCTTATTCCTAAATATTTAACACCCATACGCACAATTGTGGTAAATTTTCTATAGCCTTTTTTAACCACGAGCTGTCATGAAATTATTCAATCGCCATGTTTTTATTGGACGGGCACTGCAGGCGAGCTTAACTTTATCTTATGTCAACACCATTAACTAAGAAAAAAAATACAAAAGATGAACGTGCCCACAACTCTTCGGTAGCGATAGATTAACAAAAATATCGAGTAGACACACGCTTCAAGTCGTATTTTAATGCCTAACAAATATTTATGAACTATAAGAATGTCTACATCTTATAAATTTCTTTAAATTTTCGGTATTAAGCAATTTCCATATTAAGAATAGTTTAAAAGTTGTCAAATATGTTAAATATTAAGTTTTTCAGCTAATGCAATGACTGCTATTTTTCATTCAGAATGTTTTAGAAAAGATTTATTCATTTGCGAAAAAGAAATAAGATGAAGATCAAAATAAATATTATTTACTCAATAACAAGTCCTATTCTGCTGAAAAATAAAGGCATCAAACATTACACAAACTCATTGCAAGACGCAAATTGACTAATTCAGTCTGTAGTTATTCTGTGTCTTTATAAATTTAGAACATATATTGCAAAATTTCATTGACAAAATAATATAGATGTATAATTAATTATAATATTTTTTTGATGAAGACATAGATTGGTCGGTCTATAGAATATGAAAGCGCAAATTAATTGAAATACTTGCATGCATCATGCATATGCATCAATGTCGCATCTACTTGGTAATAATTGATCTGTGAGTAATTTGATAATGCGTACGGGAGCAGTAGTCTGTGAGCTCAGGTGATCTTAATATTTGACAAAGATAATGGAAATTAGACGAACAGTTTGTTTATTTACATTAACGAACGTATTACTGAAGACGACAGAAAGAGTTAAATAATAAAGTTATAGCAAAACGAATCTATAAATATATACACATCTCGGATTTTCGAATAAAAACATTTAAATAGTAATCATTTAAATAATTTGAAATACTAAAACAACTAAATCTAATGTAAATAATTATTAAGCGCAAGTTATCAGATCTCAATATCATCATTGTTGAAATAAACTTTTTATCCGTGAAACAAGTCTAATACAAGTGTTTTGTCCTTAAAACTGATTTACGTTCTTAAGACGTGTTATGTTAATAAGAAAACATTTTTTTAAATTTATTTATATTGTCTACCTATTTGTCACGAATTTGGGTCGTTGTTACTTTAGTTGTTTCAGATTTTCCAATAACAAGTGCTTTAACTACTTGGTTTCAGAGCAATATATGTAATAATGCCTGTAAAGTTAACAACATTAATTTAAGTCAGCAAGATTACGTTTATTTCCTAAAATAGGTATATGAAACTAAAATAAACTTATCAAAACAAGAGTTCTAGGGAACCACTCCGGCAATCAATTACTTGTTCCAAACTAATTTCAAAAGAACCCTTGAAACACTGACCTGACACCCAACACCACTCAGAACGGTAGATAATGCAAACTGACTAAGAAATTCAATCTGAATTTCATAGAAACCCGGTAGTCTCACCCGAAGAGAAAGTCCAAACAGAACTAAGCAAATACCGAGTCTATGTATGTACCAGACCTTTCTCATATCTCCATAGAGAACGGGGAGAATCGAAGAGTAATCTGTATATAATTAGACGTTAAATCATTCGTCATAGTAGCCTATAATGTGAAGTCCTCTATAGTTGGATTAACAAAAATCATGATTATACTATGAATAAAAATGACGTAAACCTACTATTGATTTTACAAGCTTAGCAGGGTTAAATCTTAAAATTTATACACCTTCCTAGGTAAACTAACGCAACATAACAGTAAACCCGTCATGAATGAACAATGGAGCCATTACGATTACAACGGGATATATTTACGAGTGATTAGACCTCGAACAGAAATTATGGCACGCTTCCGTAGCGATAAGCATCTTGAGCACGGATTAAAACGGTAAAGATAAGTACAAAAAACTGACAAATAGAATGTAATAATGCAAGAAAAAAGTGGCCCCAGAATGCTACCCAGAGGCATCCCGTGTTCCGTACCTGCAGGACAAGGGAGCGTGTAGGCAGACAAAATAAGCAATTCCGTTCGATCGGTCCTATGTTTGTCCACCACTAGAGTCTTGGCTGCGTAAACAGTGCGCCTCACGTCCGCAAATAGCGTAAGGTCGATGCAGTCGGAGGCTTTAACTCAAAATATTTTTATCTGTAACGGAGTTTATAGATAACAATAAAATGCTATATTATTAAAAATATTACATATTACTATGCTATTGATATTATAAATGTGAAAGTTTCTTTGTTTGGATGTTTAGAAGTTTGTCGGTCAATCACGCCGAAATTTCTGAACGGATTTTGATTAAATTTGGTATGCAGATAGGGTATTAGCTGACTTAGATAATAGGATTTTATCCCACTGAACAGTTCCCGAGGGTCCACGCGGGCGAAGCCGCTGGCGAAAGCTAGTATTATATAAATATTAGACATGAGTGATTAAATATTCGTATTATCCATAACGAAAAACTATACTTAGATAATATCAAATCTTCGTCAAATATTTGGCATTCATCAGGAAAGAAAATAAGTGTTTCTTCTGATTGTCATGCATAATTAAAAAAAAAACTCTAGTACTTACTATTATGTATACTCAAAACTGTTCCAATGAAAAAATAAACTTACCATTAGGTAAGTTCTTCATAATAATTTTTTATTTTTTCAATTAAAAAACTGCCAAATCTAATTTGGAAAACAAAAGTGGTCGATGTTGTTACTTCATATGGTGGGAGTGTCCACTGCGAGGACAATATGGCGGAGGACGTATGTGGTTGTCTCGTATTAAAAACGGCGTTTGAGGGAGACACATAAAAGCCACTTGTTGTACGCTCATTTGACCTCGAATATTAGTTCCAAAATTTGATTCTGAGAAATTAAAAACATGTTTAAGTAACACCGCAAAAGTAATAATAGCGGTCAATTATGTTTGCTTATTAACATAAATAAATAACACAGGCCTGCGATAAGTTTCACCTTAAAAAAACTGATTAGCAATTTGGGTATGTTTTAGGCACTAAGTTATAAAGAAATATATCCATCACATTTCCCAATTTCTTTGATAATTTAACATGCATGGTAATAGTGGTTGTAGTACTGATTACATTTAAATATTAATTTACCCTCATTAGTCATTGTTTGTCGTTATTCAAATCCCATTGCGATTTATGTGAATCAACTGTGGTGTGTTTTTGTTGTGAAAACCGAAGCAATGCTTGAAATTTATTTAAAGAAGTAGTGAAACATTTTTCAGGAAATACAAAAAGCTCAGATTATGATAATATAGTTAAAAACAAAAAAAAGTAACCGACTTTTAACTTAAAAAAAAATATTCAAAAAAATGCGATTGTAGTCGGGCGGGTGGAGGTCGAGGCTTTTATAGGTTATTAATTAAATGATAAGCGCCCAACTTCAATAGTATTATCTGGAACAAGTAGCTTTTGAGATAAGTATTATTTATAATTTTATTAAATTTTGAAATCGATTCCATTTTATTTTAAGTTTTTTTTCATGGTTTTTTGTGATATTGACATTTTTTAAATATAATTATTAACACTATAAATATTAAATAATAGAAAAATATTTATAGTGAAAGTCTCCGAAATAAAGTTTTGTTTATTTGCTGGGCATAATGTTTTTCAATAATTCTATACTCATATTATAAAGAGAAAATAATTGTTTGCATTGGATAGGCACCGAAGCTATTGGATCGATTTATGAAAGTCATTAATCTACAGGGAGCTACATAAAACGCGTTGAACATAGGCCTTAATTTACGCAGGCGAAGTCGCAAGGAAACAGCTAGTATGATAGAAATTGATTCACAATTCAAGAAGAAATCGATTAAGATACCTGCTTTCATAAAAAATATACATACTTGTTGAACATAGAAAATTCACCTTTCGGATTTTGAATGAATTCCACATACGCAATCTTTTGTTTTTTAGCTGGAAAGGGCCATGTCCATATCAACAAAATATTTGGGCGATATTTGATGAAACCGTATTTTGTTTTGTTATAAAAGGAAACTATTAATTCGATTGCGATATAATTTAAATGGGTCAATTAAAACTGTCGAATAAAAGAATTTTGAAAATCGGGTAACAATTGGCGGATATATCGGTGAATGTACATAAAAAACATCGTCGGCGAACATATAGCTTCCTACTTTTGGATTTTGATCTCGGTTAAAAATATGGTCACTAACTTTCATAATAGTGCGCGTGAAAATATAAGAAATTAATAGATAAAGAACAATATAAATCGCGATTGCTTGGTCAACTTTTAATTAAACTCACAGCCATTAAAATTGAAATTCACAGTTTAAATTGAGCAGATTGCATGTGTACTAATGAAAAAAACATTGGAGGTTGATATATAATGAATATGTCGTAGCCAACTAGGTAAAAGATCCATCTTATTAGGCGAGCACTATTATAGAATAGCGCCATTCATTTGTATGGCTAAACGTCGATCAGCTGTGTAATCATCACAATGTCCTTCGACGATGAGGCTGTACAAAGCCCTGGAAACTAGTTAACTGTCAAGGATCACGATTCGAAACACAATTATTAATAGCAAAATATCCGCAATATTAGAATAAAATTATTTTTATGTTCAACTTCGGACACACTACAACCAAAAGCTATATTTGTTTAATTACGGTACAGTAACAGCTATACACGTAATTAACGGACTAATGTCCAACATGTTTCAGTATTTTATCTCTGAAAATTTTAAAGCCATTTTACCAATTTGAAATATAGATGGAAAGAAAAACAAATTTGAAGTCCACTGAAATCTACACATTTTTTTTAACAAAACGACTAAGCAGTTTAGCCATAAAGCCATCTACTATCATCATCATCAGCCATTTATGTTCACATTGCAGGAGGTCAGGCCTTCCTTATGGATGGTTAAGAAGAATGCGCCATGACCCTTCATACTTGCCCAATGCAGATTAGAGGGTATTAACGACTAAAATGCAGGTGGTACCAACCACTTAACTTGCCTTCCGAAATACGGAGTAGCTTGAGATAACCATTTTTGGACCACCCATCCCGTGACCGACCTTTGCGAAAGTTGCTTAAAACAACGATCGCGATTGCTATGGTAACATTTTGATTCCCCATAAAAACTTCCACTCCCATTTTTATCCCTATAAGTGTAGGTTTTCAGGATGAAACATAACCTATTACCTTTCCATGGTCTTAAACTACATACTCAAATACCAATTTTCATAGATGTAACTCCGAAAATAAAAAAGTTACATACAAAATGGAATTTCATATTATCCGTTCTTAGTACATATCTACGTAATAAGAGGAATGTACCCTCCAATTTCTATTCTCCACGACCAGTGGTTAAGGCTGTGCGTTGTCTGTCAGTCAGTAGTCAGGATATGTATAGATAGATAATGGAAAGAAAGGGTTATATAATGTAGTATTTTTGGTGTTACATGAAATAAACACCGTCAAATCTCATATTTACCTCAAAATGTTATTCAGGTATTAAAATAAAAAATAGATAATCATTCAGCTATTCATAAGTTAAGGTTCCTTATAAATTATACAAGTCTTGTGAAAAGCATTACTGTTTCATAGTGTTCCAAGTTCTAAATTTGATACGAGTACCTTGTGAACTTAATCAGGGATGGAAATAAACTTTCCTTCATTTGCGGCAATTGCTTACTATTTTTATAGTGCTAACTACTTAACTTATAAAGTTGTTTAATTTTTAATATTATTTTTTAAACATTACCTATAAGCAGCTTTACTGGCAGCTTATGTGAAAAGTATTAAGCATTTTTATAATCACTCTGCAATAAGAATACTCTACTATACCTGCAGCACTAAGTGTTGCCAATGCAATACATCAAAGGATGCCAGGCGCACGGTCAGCAAGCCGGAATTAAAACTGCCACGGGGAAAAAATAAGTGTGTGACATACTTAGTTTCCATGTAAGCGAGCCTAATGCGTCGCGAGTGGACGCGTCAGCGGCAGACGGCCGCAGTTTATCTTCCTTTAGTGTGGCAACACTGAGGGAAATGGCCCCGTGAAATGTTTGCTGTTTCGGTCCCACGAACCGCTCGTTCTATTTTTAAATTGTGCAGCTTAGAAATGGAATGCTGGCATATTTTTTTTAAAAAGTAATCGTAATATGACTTTTATAATATAAAAGAAACTAAACACTATAACAGATCAAACATATTTCAAATTATGTTGCAAATGGTCAAGAAACTGTTGTAGCATATATATTTTTTTGTTAAATATTTGGATCTCTGTTCTCTCAGTTCCCATGTCGAATTCCTGCTCGGTTCCGTGCATGAACTACTAATGAATTATGCAAATACGAACTGAATTACCCCGGTGTAAACCTCCTCCGATGCATCCTCACTTTGTGTGAAGGGCCTGGGATCGAGAAGTGAGGGCTCCACACCCAGTTCCCGATACAATCCCGGTCTAGGTCATATACTGGAACCTGGGTATGATGATTTTAGTAATAAGTGCCATGTTGTTGTAGCAACAAATTAATGCGTTACTGTATCATATAATATATTGTACGTGTTTTTTTCTTTGTATACAGACTCAAACTTTCTATTTAATACTATAAATACACCCAGGCTGCGTACCAGTATAATTTAGGCATCTACATACATCGTCTTTCAGTCAATATCTTTTGACATCTTCAACAACTATTATATTCAAACTTAGTAAATTGACATAAATTGATTACCAAAACCATCCTCATGATCTACTTCGTCTATTACTGATAATATTTAAATATGGTATAAAAAAACTAAATTCGTATATTTTCCATTAGGCAAGTTTGTCTATTTGTAAAAATTGATTGATGTAAATTGATTTCTCCCTATGAAATAGCGTCGAGTCCATTTTAAACTAGGTTAGATCGATCCTTATCTTTTAAGGGCCACACACATGGGGTGCGATTGCGACAGTGTCGTCCAAAAATAACACGGTACTCTCCCTGTCGGTCGGCACACTGTATCGTCTCTCGCCCCACGTAACACAATCGGCTATTATTGCACTGTTTATCCACGCACAATTTGCCAGTGAGTTTATTTTGGGACGATATATAGGGTTGGAAAGGTTAAAATTGTTTACTATATTAGGCAAATGAGAAATAAAAACGGGAAAAATCCTTTACTCAAATAAGTTAATTAGAAGCACTTTTGAATATTTTACCCACTCGTTCTGGACGTCTTTTGGCTGATTTGAGGAACGAGCGAAATAAACAGCTTCAAAGCCGACACAGAAATATTTGTGATATATAAACAGATTATTTTTGTTACAATTTCCCGTGACGACAAGAATAACGTCTAACAAACGCGCTTCTACATACATAACTGCATATCACACAGGCCGGTTTCCGTTATTAGGAATTTAAAGTTCAAGTAGCTTATTAAGGTTTTAAAATATAATAAGGTAAACCTTTTTAAAGTAATTCAAAATGAAAATTTTTGAGACAAAAGATGTCATCAAATTTTAAATTTTCTTGCGTAATTAAACTCTCGAATTCTCGTTTTACATATATCCCATTATCTTTTTTATATTTCAATACATAATTGTGACAACCCTGTTGTTGGTACTATAAAAGGGGCTGCTCTCTATTGTCAGTCGATAATACGATTACCATGGGTTGTCTGCTATTAATTGTTGTGTTGAATTTAATTTCACATTCACGAACTTAATCTTTTTAGGCGTTTAAAAACAATACTTTGTCGACTTTAGGTAGTTGAAATAGCTTTCGAATTATAATTTTGAAAATACGCCTACGATTCGAGGATAAATTGGTTATTATCATATATTTAATATATTAAAATAGAAAAAAGAGAATTCAAAATATAAATATGTATGCTACAATCTGTCGAACATATAGAACTTACTCCTTTTCTATTTTGAATAATTAAATACTTCTGACGCAAAATATAAGAAAGCTCTTAAAAGTTAATTAAGGTAATGTCATACAAAAGAAGATGCACAATTTTTTTTTAAGTCTGACTAAAAACACAATCTGGTTACAGATCTACTTTTATAAAATGATTGTTGTAATAAATGGTCTTTCTATGGTGAAAATTTATAAATGTAAATCACTTTGTTGGATAAAAAGTGTCTTTTATCTTAAATAACTAGAAGTCAACATAATTATTTTCAACTAATATATCCCATATAAACTTCATTCTCTTGATTTTTTTTTCGTAATTGACTCTACTATGTATTGGTTATATGGTCCAACTCCGCTTGTTATCCACTACTCTGCTTGTAATGTAACTGGGCGATGTGGCTCTTGATTTCGCGAAATATTTACGCAATTTTTTTGTCCACTGACAGGTAATTTTGTCTCGTATTCGCATCAATTATGTTAAAAATATGACCAAATTCATATTTTTTCATTTGATTAATATACTAATCAAAATTCGTACAAATATGTTGAGTGAAAGTAGAAAATATGGGCAATTTTTCTAATAAAAGTGACTATTCGTTACACTATTTAAGGTGTGAAATATTTTCTTTAATTCATCTCTTGCTAGCTTTCCAGTAATAAAACATATAATAGGTATTATTATAATAACTTGCCATTCATAATCAGCAATCACTCGTCTCGTTTGATTTGTCGTATATAGTTTGAGTAGTTTCATTTACGAGAATATTAACAGCATAGTTGATCAATAACTACTGAGCTTGGGGATTTTATTATAGAAATGCGATTTAAAACCGTCTTCTTATTAAATGTTATTTAGATAGTAGATTTATTAATAAAGTAACAATAAGATAAAAAAACGACTACACGAAAATGATTTCTTTTTCATTTCTGTAAGGCGGGTTATGTGGAATTTTTAAGAAGAACGGTTTAATTTTTTTCTTTTAATTTTACAACAGAAATCATAATGCGATTCTGCTTACTACTTCGACATTGATATGTCTAAGAAATAAATACGGAGAAATCGGCGAACATTTATAACAAAAACATACATATCAGTCGAATATAGAACCTTCTTTCGATTTTAATCTTTTATTTTTGTTATACACTAGTTTTCCGCAAGCGGATGCGCCCGCGTGGTCCTGTATACATAGATATAAATCTTCTTCTTATACCACTCTTTATATCGATGACAAGTCATTAAAGTCAGTTGCGTAGTTTGTGTAATTTATTTCTTTTTATTACTATAGTTTATTAAGTTAAAAAAGTCATGGTAGGTACATGGTAGGACTCTATACGAGTGCGCAAAGATGTCTCGATTGACAGAGAGAGATAGCTAGATGTCGTGAGGCGAGCTACATAGGCCACTCCAGCAGATACTGCGTGTAGAACACGACCACTCTGCCAAGTTTCAATTTTGTACCGGTATTAGATATACATATTCACATTGTTCATGTTCTTTAGCTGTCATCAGATTTAGGAACTTCAACAAGATGTTTACTTTCTTAGAAAAGTGACTAAAAATATCTCAAAAACTACCTGTGACATATTTCGCCGTCATGTTGAGGCTCCCTAGTGCCCCCACAGGTTGGGTTATTCTGACCGCCGACGACGTCACGCGCACGCCCCCGCTGACCCGCGGCCAATTTCACGCCACTCTCCCTTCATCAAACGCACACGCGTTACCAAATGGTCGTTGATTTGTATGATGATCGCTTTTAATTCCGACTACCGAATTTCAAAGAGCTACCTACGCTTTTAGTTCGAAGGGACCGTGGAAGTAGAGATGGTGTTTTTGGGGTTAAGGTTTATTTCTTTGACACCCGTTTTAATGTAATTGTTTTTATGATTATTATTATGTGTCGATGTGGAGTTAAAATCTAAAAAAATTTAAAATTCAGAACCACATATCGAAGCGCACTCGATTATTTGATGGTGTTGAATTTGGTTACGCAATTGTTTGATTATTATTAAAAATGAAAATATAAAAAATGAGACCGAAAAAAGTGTTCGATTTATCAAAACAAGCGAAAATGGAACTTTACTAAATGTTTAAGTGAATTTACTAACCAGGAAAATTAAATAAGTTTTAATACAGTTCAAATAAATTAAAAAGTTTTCAATGATTTCGAATTCAAAATTCAGGTTTCTCTATAATATGTAATAATAAACAAATTAACACCAAAATATTCTTATTAATAACCAAGCTTTATGAAATCATTTTGAAATAACAGAAATAATTAGTTAAGAGGTTATTAGTTCACGCACTGCAATCTTTGAACTATTTTAAATCTCAACGTAATTGATCTGCAGATCACTTGGGTAGCATTTTGTGGAACTTAAAGATAGCTTTTAGCTTAATAGTTTTGCATAAGTTTCTGAATTTATAAGCTCATAATGAAAGCTTGTTTTTATATGCCATGTTGAAATATTTTTTTTGTGAATAATATTTTCATTAATGAAAACAGTTTCGTCGTGGCAACTTTTGACTTTCTCCAATGCCAAATCAAAATAGGTGGTAGGAATAACTTGTATGTTGTGACTTCTAATTTTCAAATTCTATTTTCCTATCTAAATTCTGACCATCGTGAGTACCCCCGTCACATTATACCGTTTGATTCGATCCACAATGGTTTAGACCCCGGTCCGACAGGCCCCGGTTCAATTATCGGCTGTTTGCTGTCAAAATATATATATATATGCGAAGTACCGTGGCTACCCTGCCAGGCCTGAATCTAATGTAGCGCCGAAGCTGATAGCTGGTGTATAGAGAAATTCATAAGTCATCTTACTCACAATCATGGCTCATTTCTTTCTTACTATAGTATATTAAATGTGTTATACTAAACTGATAAATGTCTTCAATTGCTTATAAACATAGGAGGGTGGAGTTGAAAATCGATTAAGTGGTAACACGACGTGCTGCTGTGCTGTGTGGTACCTAAGTGATTATGTTGGTTTAATCTAAATAATGAATGAATATTTGTAAAATATTTAAAGTGCGTACAACACGGGAAAGCATACAACAAAAAACATATTTTACTAACTAATTTTTGCTTTTTTAAACGACCTTGAGCGAAATAACTTACACTAATCACTTATTTTAAGAAACTATAAATCTAAGAATTATTGCTAAAAACGGGACCTACCATTTACCTTAGGTACCTTAGGCGCTGGTTTCTCTGGCCTGCTGCACGTAACACACGGATACTTTTTTTATTTTATGTTCTGGTTTTGACAAATATGAACCACTGGATTCCAGACTTCGACATTTTAAATCTGTCTTCACGGTTGAAATTCTTGTATGTAGTGGCGTTCAGTTGAAATAATCTGTGGCTTATGGAGCTCCATCCAGTGGCTAAGTCCCGAATCAATTAAAATTTCCGCTATGGCTGATTTTTGTGTGTTGTTATCCCTGACTGCTTCGATGTGTTCATTCATTCGGCAAGCTATTGTTTGTTTTATTTGGCCAATATACGAACTACCACAACTACAATCAATCGATTATCTTTAGGACAACGTAGGTATTATGACACTTTTCGTAAAGGAGGGACAACAATATTTATTGAGAATTTATTAAGAGTAGAACTTGTCAGTCGCCCTTTTATAAATGGCAAAAATACATCTTTCCTGTATACTTTGTGCCTCTAGGTTCTAATTACGTGTCTATATGGAAATCTTACCTTGTATCCATCACTCTGTAGGACCTTTCGTACATGGTCCAGCTTCATGTGTAAGTGTTCATTATCGTCGTGACGTCACTGTAACGTCACTACAGACTTCAGGTGTTTTGGGTGATGATGCGAAGATGCGACAGGTGTAAGTTAGTAGTAACATAGTGAACAGTGGTTCGGGTATCGATCGTAAAAGAACTCGAAAACTAGTAGATCGAAATATCTGCAAATAACACCCACCCGCTTAAACTTCAGTTATTCCGTGATCATGGCGCTTGCACGGCGTCGAACTATCGGGAACTCGTAAAATAAACAGATTATGGTAGAATTCCCGTTATAGTAACCATTCTGATGTCATTGACCATGAAAGTTTAAAACAACAAACAATAAAGCTGGTATCAGACTTGAAATCTGACATGCGAGTTATTTTTAAGGGAATGCTTTTAAAGTGCGGTTTTCTAATTTCAAAACGATTTATCGAAGATGCTCTAGGAATAGTTCAATATGAAGACGTATTGTATGTTGAATATCGATCGATTACATTCATAAAAAATAATTAACCATAGATATTTTTTTTTTGGTAGATTTTTTCTTAAAGGAATTAACCATAGATAACACCAATATAAAAAATAAAAAGATCTACAGTTATTCAGTGACAGTTTTAAAAACTTAATTCGAAACCATAGCCAATAATAATAAGATGGGAAAGAAAGATAAAGGGATCACGGCACTCTAGCCTGTAAACATCTGTTTACGTGTCATTTAACGGATTGATTCGTTTTAAACTACGCCCTCATACAAAGCCATTCAGAAGCGAAAATAGCGCAACGTTTCAATTAAATACCGAGATCGACATGATAACAAAATGTCCGGTGCTCCATTGACGTTTCAACAAAAGAGGTCGGAGCGAGACCATAGACTTAAACTTTTTTTGATGAGGTAACGATATGGCGTGCGTGTATGCAGCCAAAACAACGCTGCGCCTTCACAATGGAACGTACAAGTAAGACAGAATGAAAAGGGAGTAATATTTTATTGAAAGACCCTTTTCGATGGTTGAGTGTTGCGTAAATAGAATGAGCGGTGAATTCGCTGGCATAATGTGTGGAATATTGCTCGATGCTTTGCCGATGCTACAATAAAACGTTATGAGATTTGGTCGGCCGACATAAGTACCATGTGACGTTGCAAAAATCTTGGCATTATACATTTGCATTTGATAGAAATCGGAAGCGTTTTTTAAAAAAAAGGTATAAACTTCGACATTTATGTAAATTAAAAGTACATTTCGAGATTCATAATATTTTACTATAAACAGTTCTATTGGTAAAAATAAGTACCTATATTACAAATAGAAATATGAATGCCCTCTTAGACCAATTAGACCAGTAGTAATTGAGGGCTTAATATACTGGGTACTATTGATCGTGGCGGTTGCAACAGTTGCCCACGGAAATTTAAGACCTCTTAGAATATTGAGCGAATATATAGCTATGAAGGAGACCTTTGAAAATCCGTAATTCTTGATTGCTTCCGCTAGGGGTCGCACGCATTACGCATTAAGGCTTATAAAGTTAAAAGTAAAAACTCGTAATAAACCTTTTGTTACAATACTGCATGCATTTTGTTACATTTATAAAGTCACTGTTTGGTTCAGCTAATTATAAGCTAATAATATAAAGTTTGTAATATTGTAATCAATGTAGTTTTTCTCTGATCTATTCAATTATATTATTTACAATATCTGTCATTGCTTTGTTGAACGAGTTACATTACCTATGATCGGTGTAGAACGAGGCTCGACATCCTGCTGTCAAGTTTCATTTACAAACAATAATCATGCTGCTGACGAAATCTTTTAAGTCATTAAGTCGATCCATAATTGAGTACCCATACTATAATATTTATGAGATGTGTTGTCTATGTCTGAAAGATAGAAATTCAGAGTCAGTTTATTTTTTACATATAATCTCAAATATAATATGAAAAATATTGATAATAAAATCTCTCATTTCGTAAATTATAGCTCTTCTGTTTCAGACCCCTGGTGTAGACAGTAATCTAACATTAGGTATTTAAGTAAAATAAAAATGTCGAAACTTAATAGACTTTCGCGTTTTGAAAAATGGTTATAAAATACCGCTGAGATAATTAAAAACGTGAAATGTAATAGTGGGCACCGAGCCACTAAGCGTCCGTCTAGGGCCATTATGTAAAATGGCGGACGCCACTCCAGTGTTGCCTACTCGACGAATTTTATTCTAAGAGTGTAGTAAACGCAACATAATAATAAACTATACTTATATTACTTTTAAAAGCTTCAACGTTAGTTTGTTGATAAGTACGTTCGTAAATGGTTTATTTAGTTTTAATTAAATTACTATACTACGGTAAATACTACGACGTATGCTACGGAAATGCTACGAAAAATTATTTAAATATTTTGTCAAGATTTTACATGTTTTGGAAAATAATTATAAGTATAAAAAACTATTATCAATTCAATAGTGATATATATATTTTTTTAATATTGCTGCCGATTTCTGGATTTAATAATTAAAGTTAAGCACGTCTCAAACTGTACTATTAGTTGATAGCAGTTTGATAAAAAGTAGGACTATTTGCCTTGTGAAAAGTAAAAACCTTAAATTATTGAGTATAATTAAGTTGAGATTTTGTACTTTTTGTATTTTTTTTTCACCACTCAAAATAACATTTTTTGTAAGTATCTAAAAGATATATTTAAATAAATAATTTGTAGGTGAGTTTGAACTTATACTTTAAAGATATTTGTATGTTGGTTGATAACGGTTATAGGCATAATTTGCAAATAGAAATAGAACTCATGTACTGAACAAATTTGTGGCATTGAAAAGAGTCTCAGTGGCTTAGCGGTCAAGGACTCTAATCCAGTATGGCAGAAAATGTAGGTTCGAATACTGCCTGAAATGATACATCTGAGCGCGAGGGAATTAGTAATATATATGTATTATTATGCCCAATAAATAAACAAATTAAGTAATCAATAAATTAATTTCACGACAAGTAGCTGCTGGCCCTTCATCCTTTTTCCAAATATATTACTCCCTGATAAACCTAGACCAGGTTATTAAAATCGAATCAGTAATTTTGTGTCTACATTATAAACTCAAATGTTTACTGTTGTTGCTTGAGTTTCATACAAAGTGTGCGCATCTGAGCGGCTGCTTCAGTTTCCAGGCTGATGACGTCTACGTCTGGTGGCATGGGCCACGTGAACAACATGGGGGGGCTGGCGGCGTGCGCGGGAGACGCCAAGCCCATGCAGTTCCCCCTCGCGCAGAGGAGGAAGCGGAGAGTTTTGTTCACGCAAGCTCAGGCAAGTCACACTTTATCACTAATTTAAAAATTGATGTCGCACTGCGATTAAATGCTCGCGGCTTATGTGTAGATAGCTGAACAAAAGCCTTTTTATTTTAGTTGGCTAATGCGCCATATCACGCACTGTCACATTTTCTGCGTTTTCAGATTTTCGTTTAATCGCAGTGTAATCTGAGCCTACTACTTAACAATTATTTTAGACTGTGCATAAGATAAAAAGAACTCTTCTACACAAAATAATAAGATTACGATTCATTAAAATTTTCTCATTTGTATGTCTTTATGTAGTGATTAGAGATGCACCGAATATTCGTTCGGTATTCGGCGTGTTCAGCATCTACTTCACTATTTATATATCGGCCAAATTATTCGGTTTTGGTGCTGAATATATTCTGTTCGAGTATTTTTGTTGGCCAGGCGACACGGTATTATTAAAATTAAAAGACAAAACTCCTTATGAAAGATTTATTTCACATTATACGTCAAAGAAATCCTATGGGGAAAGTATTCAATAAAACTAGTAAAATAAAGCAATGAAATTCAAATCATAAACATTTTAAATGGAAAATGCATCTTAATCGAAAGTAGAAAATATTTCTTTCGGCTGTTTGGGTAAATTGCCTGGACATTGTACTGACAACAAGTACTTGAAAAGTTCGTTACTTGGGTAACTCAGTGGTTAGAGCAGTCGTCCAGATTGTGAATGTTCGCGGGTTCGAGTCTCATCTCATAGTACCTGGGGATGGTGGATTTTTAAGCGTTTTTTATTATGAATATTGTCCAGTTTAGCATTGTGAATACAAAATTGATCAATAAATATTTATTTTATGAATTAGTTACTGTAAAAATATATTTATAATAAACAACAACCTTTCTCCTCCTCTCCAGCAAGAATCTATTAGGTTTTTCTTCAAATCAAATCAAAATTATTTATTCAGTCTAGGCTGTTACAAGCACTTGTGAAAGTCGAGAGCTACGCCATATCTTCATATAGTTTACCTGCTTGCAAAATAATTGTTCGCTATATTACAAGGAGCACTTAGAAACACTCTGGCTAAATAAAAATAACGAAATGGCAAACCGAATAATTCGGCCGAATATCCGGTTCAATGAAAGTTAAACCGAATGCCGAATCTCCAGTAGTGACCTATTGATTCTCGCTAAAAAGGACCACCTACAATTACGAAACAATTTTGAATAAAGACTTATTAGTAATTTTATTTTATGAATCACGTTATTTGTCCAATATTTTATTACTCCTTAGTAATTTATTCGAACTTTATTTGTTTATTTTCAATCAATTCAAAACCATTCGAGGGTTCATTCTTTTAAATTATAGTTCTTGAGAAAACAAATCTGCACCGTGTAGAACAGAGAAAGAAAAGGTATGTTATTTTGTATTTTATGATAAATTATAGGTAACAACTTTAGGTTTAGGCTTTAGTAAGGTATAAGACGAGGCCATCCGATGTAGCGATATCATCAAAAACAAATTCAATACCTACACTTCCAAATCATAACAACAAATGCATCGTTAAAAGTCAATTGCGGTACTCATTAACGATGTGCCGACTGCCGAGTTAACGTCAGCCGCCCCCAAACTCTAACTTTTGTTCATTTTACCCCGGACAAATTCTTGCTCCCCTCGCCTACCGCCGCGTGGGGCTCGTATTTGCCGATCGCTTTACAAATAAATATTTCGAGGGACGCTACCTGATATGATTTGCGAAACGACAGTGTAGACTGCAGCTTCACGAATAAATAGCAATATTATTTTGAAGGAAATATGCTTAGCTAATCAAAAGCAAAACTTAATATTATAAAGTTCATAATGAGCTTCTTTTTTTTTAATTTGTTAATTTATATTAAATAATTTAAAAAAAATCGACATAGATACACGAAGAAAAAAAGCTCAAGTCAACACATTTGAAGACTGAAAATGTATAGATATATAGGATTGGATTTCATAAATAATGATATATAATTATAAAATTACAACTTTTGCAGCTGTTTTAAAATTAACGAAAATAAATAATTTTTAGAAAAACGATTACTTCACTGTTATTTTTTCTCTGATATTTAATATTAATATAGGTCAGATAGTTTTTTTTAAATTATCAAAGTGTGCGGTGGAAAGGTGTTAAAGTACAAATAGTCACGTTCTAATCAATATTTGTGAGGTGACTACTTATAAGTTAATCATTTCCTATATTATTTGCCAATATGATGCCCAGTTGCACAAACGTTCATTAAAATTGATATTAATTTAAAGCAACATTACTGATACGAATTTAAAACATTCGTTAGCTTAAAGTCGTCATTAAACCTTAAAGGTCGTTTGTGTAACTAGGTGACTTACGGCCAGTTGCACAAACGTTAATTAAGGTTTAATGTAGCCTTTAAGTTTTAATGAATATCAAAATTGTATGAGTAATGTCGCTTTAAACTAATGACAATTTTAATGCACGTTTATGCAACTGGCTGTTATTTACATAGAAGTTGTAAATAGTTTAACACTATGCATACTTAGATAAGATTAGATTTTAGATCAACTAAATTATATACGAGAAAAGATACTTGGAAGATATATTCTATCTGTCACAGTAATATGTGAAACTTGATCTGTGAAGGGAGAACGGCCGGTGAACGGGTCAAAGTGCGTTTATATTACGAGGCGAGGCGCTGCCGCTGCCATGGCGACCGTGCGTGATCAGAGAACAATACACTGGCGGCCAATTCGTACAACGTTTTATACAGTTAGTGACAGTTTAGGATGGTTATTTAATACGGTATGACTGATTGGTTATTTAGTTATTGAAACGATTTTTTATTTAATATTCCGTAGAGATGTAGACGCGGAAAAGAAAGCGCGGAATTTATGTAAACAGCTGAAATCTAATGAAACCCAAAACTGCAATAAATATATGTAGCCTGTAACGTATAGGTATAAACTACAGGTATAAACTGTGATAATCACGCAATGAGGATTTCTAATATTTAGGTCCTGTCCATTCAATCTTATTCCATTTAATCATATCTCTTTATCCGAACATGTTTGTTAACAACACAAAAATTATTTTTTTGTTGTTTTATTTTTCATAGTCGTTACAATTAGGTACAGTAAAAAACTGCTAATGATGTCTTTGTTTGTCAATAATTATTATTACCCTAAAATATATTTTATAGTATTACGTTTCAAAGATATTAGACATCAAACTCATATTGTCGAGTTTAAAACCAGTCGATGGCTACGTAACAATAGTGTTTTGGATATAATAGGAGCCTGTTATATATCTATAACATTTAGCTACCATCAACTTAAACATTCATATGGTACGAAATACTTCCTAACACATCTTATTTTAACAGAGAGATTCCCAAACTATTTGAGCCAGATACCTATTTTCCAAATGAACTGTTATATCGGACCATCATGAGCCAAAATATTTTAAAAATCCTGTTCTAGATTTATCCTATCGATACAAATACTTAACATTTTAAAAACTTTGTGATTGGGTTAGTAGGTGGGTTGGGGGTGGGTTGTAAACAATTAGAAATGTTTTCATTAAACACTTGGGTCACTAATGTGGATTTGACGGAAAATCTGAATGAGAAAATGCCAGGTATATGGTATAAAACTATACAGCCTTCACTGCCCCGTTATCTGTGGTTTAAGGAATGCACTGGAATGAGTAGATCTGATATAATAACCGCTTTAAGACTGAGATCTGGTCATATACCAGTGAATAGTTTTGGGGTCATGATGAAAAAAGTTGATTCACCGAATTGCAGTATTTGTAATGTAGTAGAAGATGTCTATCATATCACCATGGAGTGTTCGCCAACTCTAGAGTTAAGGAAAAAGTTACAAATTAAAAGTAATGATATAGGGGTTCCATATTCTATCACGTTCTAAAGAAGCCATACTATTGTATAAATCTGTACAATCTATTAGGAATAGACAAGTTTTGTAATGAAACCTAATTTGTTCACCTGTGACATATATTATGGGGGTGACATATCTACGAACAAAACCCCCAAAATGTTAAATAAAGAAAAAAACATTTAACAAAATAAATAGAATTAAACTTATTATACAGAAATAGGTGATACCTATAAATTTACATCTACATCGACCGTTTCAAGGTAGCAAAGGTTAAAAGTATTTTGTGAAAAACAAATGCTTGCATATCGATTGATTCCGCGTCGGCTGACCTCTGAGGATGGTTGGTAATACATAGAGGCGGTCACGTCCGGCCGCTCGAGCTGCCACCTCCTTTTGTTTTCCGAGGTAATTAAAGGGGGGAGAAACTCTGCTGGCTTTTGACTGGAACGTGACGAGTTGATGTTGTGAATTCTGATGACAAAGGCGGATTTATTGAGCTCACTCGGCTAACGTAAACTAATTTGATATTAGATCTAATACTGTTTGTTGGCTCATTTTGAGGCAGGCTGTAATAAAAATGGTGATTTTTTTTTACGATCCAAAAACGAATTCAATATTATTATATAAAGAATCATTTTATATATGTAATATTCAAGAATATTTGATATAATATAAAAAATCATTTGTGTTAAATCAGAACAGAATATGCAAGATGTCAAATAGTTGCAAAACTTATTAGGACCTATACAACTAAATGAATTTATTACAGTATTTATGACAAAAATAGTTAATAAAAATAATAAATAAAATATCAAAGAATATAAACTACGTCAAAATAATTAACATTTTATATTAATAAATTCAATTTTATAATTTAACTGTCCAAGATTTGTTTGGTTATGGTACCAATTTTTATCACCTATAAAATTATACATTTGTCGTCTCCCTCTTTGTTTAGTCATCTTCCGTTAACAATAATATAAAGCTTTGACAATCAAATTACGGAAGTGAAACGAAACGAAAACGAAACGTTGTTAATTACAAGTTTATATCCTTTAGCAATTACATACGTCACGTCCGTTATCAGACTACGTCACCAAAACCGAGGAATCAACCTAGAATTCCTCCCCCCCCCCACCCGCATAATGAAATGTTCTATCGCTTTAGCTAAAACCAAATTACGTTAACGTAAGCTATTTAATTGCTAAAGGCGGCGTCAAATCCCCCACGCCTGTACCCCCGCCCACAGTGAGGCCCGCCCTACAGGGTGAAACATAGGTGCTTGCGAAACTAGCCCTTATTACAACTAGGTAAGCACGTTTGTGCATTAGACATAACCATACGTATTTTAGACGCCGTGTAATTAATTCCATTCTGTAGGTTGTTTTCCCTCGGTTCTTGGTGACTGTCTGCTTTTTGGGGCTGTTCCGATGTTGTAATTAGCGAGCCTCAGTGTTGCCAACCGCGTGAAACTACCTTTTTGTGGGACACACGATTTATTTTTTGTAGGAGTCCAATAGTTTTTAGTTAGTTTGAGTGTTGAAATTCACAAATGGTGATTTATTATCAGTTCAGAATATTTGCGAAGCTTTAGTTAGGGTCGGGGTCCAGTCCGTTTAATGTTATAATTTACTCGGGAAATTTCAGATGCAGATCTGGAATATGTTAAGTAGGTATGCGGTAAACTGGGTTATTATTAACTTTACTATGAGTACACTATGACGTACTTAATATTATATTTGATAAATTTTGCATTCAATGTTCCATTGAAAATTATTCTTAATGAAAAATGCCAATAAAATTAAGTTTGTAGCATGAGTGTTATTTGTTCGATAACATTAACTGTGTGTACATTTTTTTGTACAAAGCATCGCCTTTTCATTTGAGTGTTTAATGCTGACACCTACCTTTAAGATACTGACATTAATTAACGTTATATTTAAATGTCAATTATTTATACAGGTGTACGAGCTGGAGCGGAGGTTTAAGCAACAGAAGTATTTGTCAGCACCAGAAAGGGAACACCTGGCGTCGTTGATCCACCTAACACCGACACAGGTCAGTGTTGTTGTTATTGAGTATAATAATTTGTTTATGCTATGTCTTATATTGTCACTCTTTATACATATCGTTTATAAAATTTCGATAATTCGCAATAAGATTCCACGCACAATATCGACAGACTATCCATAGGTTTGTTCGTTAGCTTAAATGTAAAAACAGTTTGCTTACTTTAATTAATTCAAATCTAACTTCAAAACTTTTAGCAGGTTTTTGAAATAGTTCGAAAATAAAGATGATAGATGTCGATCACCCATCAGATCATCAACCTACAAGAACTTTACTACACATTCACAATTGTAGGTCATGGGGCTATCAAAACTCAAAATTATTATCAGATGACATTTGAAAAAGTTAATATTTACCAAAGAAATGATATTCCCCAATTCCGTTTGCGCCCATATAGTCCTTGTCTTGCCGACGTAACTGATACGCATACACTTTAATATAAACTAATACAATGCATATTGCGTGTCGCCACTAACCACAGGGCGTGCCTCGCCTCGGGCGACTGTTGCCGACACCGCCGACATAAATCACGTCCTAATCGGTTTCATGGCCGCCGCAGGCTCTGACCCGCTACAACCCCTATTGCCTGGCTCAATTACCGATCAGAGGAGAGAGGATGACGCGGGTGCCGCGGGGGTTATGTTCCACGATCTCCGTTTGTTATTTCAAACGACACATCGCCGCGAGACGCCGCCGCCGCCTCGTTACCTCACGTCTCGTTTCACGCGCCGCCGGCACCAGCAGTGGATCGAGGGAGCTTCGCTTTGATTCTCGAGGGCCATCGCGAATTTTCCTCGTTGTTTGATTTTTCACCGCAATCTCGAGAGCTGTCTTCAAATTAGTGTACCTATAGGCACCGTACGAGCGCGCGCGCGGCGGGCTAGCAATTATTAATATCTGTCAACGGCACACGCACCCGTTCCCACATCGAATAACCTTCCATAACAAAAACTTGATAATCTGGGCCGTGTCAATATAAATTTCATAAACTCGCTGTGTAACCCCAACAAAGGGCCGCAAACATCCATGAATAATCTCCATTTTGAGGGTGTCAACACCATTTCGCGCGCGTTCGGGTTCGCGTCAGAACAAACGTCAAACCGGCCGGCACAATAGCGTTGGAGGCGCGCTAATTCGCCGATTATAATGCGATGCATTGTCGTCTATGCGTAATATTAATTGCTTGTCGTGTTGACGCACGTCACCAGTCCATTGTTTGTTAGATGTTTGTTCCTATATGGTTCCTATCCGTTATAGATATAAGCAAGTACTGTTATTTTGATGGTACGTAATCAAAATTATGAGGATTTATTAGATTGTTCATGGTATGATGTTGTTTGCAAATAAGTCAGCAAGGTATGGCACTAATTCACCATTTATTTCACTTGTTTTTCAGTTCTCTTATACCTTTATAGTTTTTATGTCAATTCTTTAATTATCATCACCAGTTGACGTTTGTAGCCTATACTTCCCTATATTTCTAGTAAAACCCTCATGCGTTGTCAAACGCAGTGTTGTGTGGCACGCTCTGGGACATTATCTACGTGTGGATCGGATTATAATGCTGCAAAATATTTAATACGGCTGCCAAGAGAACACCATATTTCAAATTTACAACACACAGTTACATTAATCAGAGAACTGGTTTTCTACTTTTATTTCTATAGTTTGAAATGTTAGAAAGTTGAAAGGGATAACCGAGGAAAACTTTAGAAAAAAATTACATTGCAATATAAGATCTTTCATTAAAATAAATTTTATTTCAAGTACATGTTTCATCTAAAATTATTATTAATGGGGTTAAAGTTTGCGCGGCAATTGTTTGTGTTATTTCATCTAGTACTGTGTGTTCCTTGAAGCTTACATTAAATAGGCCGGGAATATACGCATTGAAAAGCAATAAATTCTCAAACATCTCGTTTCCTGGAAATCCGACCGGCAATATTGAGCTCGACTCTTTGCTCGGCGCAAACCGACCCGATGATGCAGAGTTCAACGCATTCAGTATGCATATTCATAGTGAAGTCAAACAGCGGGCGCAATAAAGGAGAAGTTGACGAGATAACCGCAATACATACAGTACAACGGCACCAGAGGGTTGCCATACTAGAAAATAATCTACTACTAAAATGTTTTTATTAATTTGTAATTTGGACATTATTTAAAGAACAAGAAAATTTATGTAATTTTATTTATCCAATTTACCTCTGCTACTTCACCATTAATGACACAGAAGAAAATGAGTTGCTAATTATGGTTTATAGTTAAATATTAATATTTTACTATCCAAAACAGTAACAAAAAATTGCTCCCTTTTGAAAGTATACCATTTAACAGTTTATATCTTCAAACTACTCAATCGATTTTATTAAACCCAGCAAAGTTTTAGTAGAAAGGAATCATTGAAATCCGTTGACTACTTAGTTTGCAAAAAACACATGGCAAAAGGACAAACCTCATAACACATATAATTAGAAGTAAAAAATTGTGCAATTCTAAGAATAAGTATTACATATACGCGGGTCAAATTGATTTCAGCATTTTTTGAAGTTAGTTAAAAATACAAACAAAGAGAAAGCTTACTTATTCTCACTCAGAGTACTTTCCTATGCTGAGAAACTCTGTTTCAACAGACGATGTAATACATACATACTTATTATTTTAAGCGTTATTAGTAGTAGTATTATAATTCGTCCATGGGACAGGCGAAGGGACTAAGCCATACAGCCAAGTCAAGCGTTATTAGTTAGGTAGGCTTCGTTGTGAAGATGGTTGAGTGTCCCTTCGCTAGATACAATATCTATGCTGCGGTCAGATCTGGCTGTTTGATTCGCAGCCCTACGTCTTTGTCGTTTGGCAAACAGAGGGCTCGCGTTTCGCGTATTAACCTAAGTAAATTTCGATGTTCGCCGCATTCACTGTTGATACTGGCTCCCTGAGCGGCCGACTCCATTTTCAAATGTAAATGTCACTCTGATTTCTTCATAATCCTAATGGCCGGCATTTTGCCGCGTTTAGGTGATTCCTGTGTGAAAAGCGTTTGGTTTTTTAGATGATATTTTCTCCTCGGTAATTGTTGGACGTGGTTTAAATGATACAAATTTTTTAATAATGTCACGGTGCTCAGAATTTAAGTCGTGACTTTGTAAATAAGACGGAAAATGTTTGAATATGTAAAAAAAAACAATATGAAGAGGACAGTGAGATTAGTGGTGTTAAAACATTAAGAACCTTTAGAGAATCTTAAATATATCTCACATTGAGAATGACAATGTCACTAACCAAAAACGACGTATTTTTTACTTTTGGCAACATTTTTCTTAGTTAATTATAAACTTTAAAATGCAAAGATCCATGTGAACATAGCTTGCATAGAAATTGCTAGGTAGCGTAGTGACGATACGTTGTTTAGAGGGGCTGATTACAATTTCTTGAACTTTAAACGCTCATTACTCAAAATCGCATTTTTTGCATTGTGTCACTATCGTTCTCAACGTGCGATATTAAAAACAATTTCAATATCAAAAAACACCAACATATATTTCAATGAAACAAAAATAATGAATATAAGACATATCAACAAATGTATGATTACAAAAATCCTTTATAGTGTATCATTTACATAAGGTCTCAGGTAAGAAAACCTTAGGTCCACCAAAGTTCAAAAAGCACTAAAAAAGTACTGCATTTGGAGGAGCACTTAATATGTAAAATTCTCGTTCTACGAGTACATATATCATACTTCAATTATAATATTGTCATGGTTTTAGTTTTTGATGAGAATAAATTATTTAAACAATTTTAATAAATTAAACGCGGAAGTAAAGGGATGAATAAACTAGATTCCCAAGCCCAGTCGTCGACCCCGGAGGTGCCCCGAAAAAGTCGGGGAACAATGGCGCTACCACAACTAGCGAGCACAAAACACACATCCCTCTATTGTTTATGGTCACGATCCACGTCTCGTCTGTAGCGCGCGGTGCCGGATGCGAGCATGCGGGCGCTCGAGATGTATTGGAACCAATAAGATAATGAGCCTCGTAAACAGTCATGCGCTGTCAAATTGTTACTGGGCACAGGAAAAATTGGCTACATCTGATTTGCACCGCGCTAGGACAATGACACATATAGGAACAATATTAGCTACAATTTTTTAGCAACATTTAAATATTTTAAACGCATGGCGTATAAGACTTCTATGCTAGCCTACTCTCATTTTCTTTTCTCTTATATGTTCGTTGCAATTCAATAAGTTTGGTTATATTGACATCGATTACATTTCATGATATTGAAATCGTTTATCAGCCCAGACTGTTACAATCACTTGTTTAACTCGCTGTGCCATCGGTTCGCAAATCTACGATGAGTAACCTTGTATTAGAAGATATAGGTACTTTATACATAATTCTTTCAGTTTTTCCAAAACTACGCATCTGATTTCGTAAAAATTTAAAGGGACCTCTAAAATAAAAACAATCACCAGAATCTGTCCACTATTGATTAAGATATATATATATATATATATATATATATATATATATATATATATATTTCGCATGTCACAAGTATTTATTAGAGTTACAGTCAGTGTGATACCCTGAAGGGTGTAGCAATTGTAGCATAAATAACACTAAATAAACAATAACAATATTATTAGTCCAGTATACATAATGAGCCCTAATTTATTATTGGGAGGTCACTTTATTATATGTTTATTTTATAATACTCTAGTTAGGTCGGGCTCTAATCCTCAAAGAATTCCGAGACACTGTAATAGCTCTTATTTATTAATAAGAAATTGTTTGAACTGATTTTCAAAAGCCTTCGCTTTTTCGAGCTCTTTAATGTAATTTGGTATTTGATTGTTAATTTTAATTAACATTGAATGGGGACTGCTGAGTATAATTTCATTTTTGTAGAAGGGACCTTTAGTTTATTATGGTATATATTGCTACGTCTTAATAATTCTACCGGGGAATATAAATACATATGCATTTTGACAATTTTACAGGATTCAAAAATATATATTAGCAGAATAAGAATTTTCAGACTTTTAAAATAAGGTTTACAAAACTCCATTTGGTTTATAATTGTAATTATTCTTATGCATCGATGCATCCAGGCTATTTCCCCAAAGAATTATTTCATAGTTTAGACGTGATTGGACAAAGTAATAAGCGGAGAGCGCTGTTTCTTGATTAGATAGATAGACGTTTCAACTGCTTATTAGATAACATATGGATATGAGATATCCAATTAATATTTCTATCGATCTCTCTTCCTAAGAAAGTGACCGTATTTAAATTACATTGGATGGTTTTGGTAGGGTTTGAATTGATTTTTTTTTAATTTAATTGTTTTAAGCCATTTTGTAATAGAATCTAATACTGAATCCAAGTTTTTCCTAAAAGAGTCCGTATTTTTACAAGATATGATGACGGAGACATCATCTGCAAAGAGAACACAGTCTAATGAGATTTCTTGGGAAAGGTCATTTATACAGACCAAAAACAAAACGCATCCTAGTACACTTCCTTGGGGAATAGAACCGGCTATGGTCACAATGTCAGATCTAGAATTTTCGATATCACCCGTATCAAAGTTAGTATATTGTATTTCTACGCATTGTAATCTGTTCTGGAGGTATGATCGAAACCATTCAAATGCGTGTCCCCTCACACCGGGTCTATGAAGTTTATCGAGTAGAATTTTATAATTTACTCTATCGCACGCTTTGCTCATATCGAACAGAAGACCGGCTGTATATTCCGTATTTTTTACTGATTGCATTATTCTGTTCATATATTTATATACCTTTGTACTTCTATTTGAAACCGTATTGACTATCGTTCAAAATTTTAAACTTTTCAAAGTAATTTATTAGTCTTTTTGATATTACTGATTCTATTATTTTCGCTGATGTTGGCGACAATGCAATGGGACGGTAATTATTTAAGTCGGTTTTATCTCCTTTTTTATGTATAGGTTTGACTAATGATATTTTCAGGGAATCATATAAGATAGAATAGATATATTGATAGAACAAACATTTTGTTTCGAAAAAAATCGTTGTCCAGAGCAGACTCTCCTCTATTGGTAACGACAGTTCACGAGCATGACGCCAGCCATCTCTTCGTTCTACTGTATTTTTGAAAATGTTAGTAATTCTGTGAAGAACTGAAGTTTCATGTTGCTTCTTTATAATTCTTGTAAGTTAAAAAAGTGTATGTTAAAATAAACAATATGCTTATTTGGTTTACTAATTTGAAGTCGGAGTTATCTTCTTTAAAATTTAAACTTTTTAATGACATCGAAACCATCCATATACAAATGGAATAAAGCCAGAAATATTTAATTACAAATTTATACGTTCGGCAACAAACACTCATATACATTTTATTTAATAAATTTCGACAAGCTTCAGTTGATTATTTGCGCTAGTTAACCCAAAAGCAGTAGCAAAAATTATCGTCGGCTTACAACAGAAGCGCGCTCTAATTTCCAATAATTCCACTTCACTTTTTTCCCCAAATCCCTAAAATCTCCGTGAGATTTCTATACACACTTCCTGTCAAAGGCCGACCGCAACGGAATCATCTGGTTTAATATTTTAAGAAGAAAAAACTTAAAATTGTTTATGGTATCATTGTCTGCAACGCGGACGGTGCAGCTAATATGACAAAACAAATTTTGGAAAAAACTTTGATTCGTGCATACGTTTTTCAATTGTGTTAATAAACCGCGAAATATATAAATGCGGTACTGTCGGTTCAGTAGACATCTTATTTTTAAGATCAAAAGTAATTCGCTGAGTTTTAGATTCTTATGAATGGGGTATTCTGATGGCATTGTACCTGCGAGAGGATTATGCGATAATGCACCTGATTCGTTCTTTTGTGTGGTCGGTATTGAGATCTCCCTTTGAACGGCTAAGTGCGTCCGTTGCGTGTTTAGATATACTTGTAATTATATATTAGTAAGCATCAGTGGAATGGCAATTTTTCAGCCATAACATAATTATTATTTTTTATACATAATTATTGATTGATTTTATAATAGATTTGCAAATTAGCAAAGGGCAAGAAAATAAAAATACTAAAACCAACTTAAAAAATAGTTTAAAAAACTATAAAGCTACAAATTAATTTGAATTCAGTCGATGATTTGATGACCATGTTTAATGTCTAAAGTATTGTTTTTAAATGTTTTTTATTTAAGAATTTTTAGTGATGACAAGGGATGTAGTTATCCACTTTTTTGGGAAAAAATAAATTAGTGGTCTAATAACGATAAATAGAGAATTTACAACACTACCGGCGAAGATATCGTGAAACAATATACAAAAAAAAAAACATTTAGTCGAATTGAGACACCTTTTTTCACCAAGAACCATTCACACCCCAACGTAATATAGAAAAATTCTTCTAGTACACAACAGCGACACGACCGGGAGTAGAATTATGAACAGTATATTTTAAGAAGTACTATTAGACAGAAAATTGATGCATCTTCTTCTTGTTAATTCATAAATAGTAAGAATATAAAAATAAAATTATTGAATGACTAAATATACTTTTGTCAATTTCAAAGAAAATAAAATATACCTATTTGTCTGTGATAATTTCTAGCTTGAGAGTATACAAAAGTGACAGTTGGATTTTTGAGTAGTATTAAATAATCTGATACAAGAAAAAAGGGAGTTTTAAATATAAGAGATACTTTTAAAAACGTAGGTACCTTTAGACGTAAATTCTAGTTATTTTAAATATGTAATAACATGATAATCTAGTGCATGGAGTTCAGTCATTACAACAATATAGAACGACAATTTATTTTGTCACTTATTATTTCTATGATTATTTTTATGATGGGTTATTATCAAAAGTTGGCAACACTAACGACGCGAATATGGATATATGAGTTTGGTATTTTAATACGAACCTCCAGCAGTGTACCTACATGGTGGGTGCCGTCACCCCTGCCCGCCGACCGTGAACCAACAGTTACTTTAAATATTTACACAGCAATACACTGAATTAATATTTATTTAATATTCACTTATCGACTCGTTTAATAAATACTATTTTAACATGTAATTATGTTGAGCAAATATACCTAGATACTTTTGAAATGTTTGTCTTGTAATGTTACAAAATAAGTATTGCTTATTTGAATAAACAAAACAATACAGAGATACTTTTCAATGATCTACCAATGCAGATGCTATTTAGAGTAGTCGATAGAGTAAATGCTACTACCTATATAAATTAATAATATACTAAAAATAATAATTGTAAACATCGTTTAGTGGTTTAGAATATAGTAATCGCCTTTTTGTCTATGACACAAACAAATGAAAAAGAAAGGAATTTTTTCATAACGTCAGATTGATAATATAGAACGCCGAAACTCTTATTATTCGTACTTACTTATTATCATTTGGTCATTTTAAGTAGAATCATTAATATTCAAGTTGTTATAAACTCAAAGTTAATATAAAAAAAATATATATTTATCTTTATCCTTCATGCAAAATGCGCATATATATCTACTATAAATTTGATCGAAACCCTATTTAAAGAGTTACAAGTAAAAATAATATACGCTGATTATCATTGGCTATTCTTTACATAAGGCCGTTATTTTCATGCAGTTTATTATTAAACAGATACTTCAGTAATTACAATCACAGGGAAATTTATTCCTCATCGACATATTTATTTTATAATATTCTAAATAAACATAACGGCCCCGGTGATATTCTGCATAAAATAATTTATCATCAGCGGACAAAAATATTCTATCACCTGTAATAATATTGCTTTCCCAAAATCTCAAAAGTCGCATTCATTCACGATAATCTCAAATACCTCGACAACATTGTGAATTACAGTCATGTTTCGTATTCGGACGTGGGAAATAAAGTTCAAATTCTAACAATTTAAAACTGAAAATTGCCTGGTCATATTTTTTTGCTGGTGTATTTTTAAACCGACCAAATAAATGAGACGCATTGATCTGCTGTCAGTGTCGTGTGCGTGTTTACTCAGCGCACGCTGTACAATGCACAGTATGAGCGGTCACAATCAGCTATTGTCGGATCCGGGCTCGTGGTAGACAAATCGTCATAGGTATCGCCTACCTACTTCCTTCTAATTTTAATTTCTATAAATCATAACGTATATCTACTTTTATGTCAATTATTAAAAATTAAAAAGTTGAAATTCTTAGCTAAATTAGTAGCCTACTAAGCTTAAATCAAAGTTGCAAATCGATCATATATCTATTTATTTAAAAAGATAATTCTGTTCGTTGGGTAGAGTATTATTAAATAAAATAAGGCCAACTTGGTCCGTTTAAAATACTCCCAATAATAATAATTTATTTTCAGATCAAATTTAAAATTTAGTTAGTAAGACAAGCACATGAAAGTTATGTTAGTATATAAACAAGCAACTCTTATTCAATAACAATTTAATATCATGCAATATCTTAATAATAATGTCTCAATAATACTTGATTCCATTCATTTGTTAAGACAAATTTAAGATATTGGCACGAAAAAAGAACTTACATCGTTTGTGTATGTTGATGAAACCACCTTCAAATGGGTTCTAACAATCTGAAAAATGTATTATACTTTAGATATTAAAATTTAGGCGACGATAATGGAGTTAGTTAGTTCTACTTTTAGGACAAATATATGGGTGTTATAAAAAAATGAAAAGAATAACCAAATTAAAGCTCTATGTAATGCCTAATTTAGACTAAAATTTTAGAAGGTAGTTAATTAGTTCTTCAATTATTACTGAATATCTGTTTATACCTTTTCCAAAATAAATAAAAACAAAAGTATATTATCATTGCTTTAAAATAAGAATATGGACAATTAATCTATATTGTCTAATGACACATGTCAATATTTCAAATAGCCGCAGCAAACAAGTACTGTAGAGGCGCAAAACGTATAGTCATCATATGGAAAAAAATTACTGTACCAAATGAAGAGTTAAACAAATACGAGAGCAATCTTTATTTATAATAATTGTGGTTGTACGTTAGTGCAAGTCATCGTTCACGGAATCGGAACACCTACGCTCCACCTCGTGTCCACACCTAACGCGCGCGTCGCCGCATACCTCCCGAATCTCGACCTTACGGGATAAGAAATAAATTGAATTAATTTCACCGTCCAGCTGTCAAGTTAAGGCGCCAAAATTGACTTGTATTGTCGAGATGACAGCAGTTTGGGTGGCCGCCATTTTAATTTTAATGAGGCAAGGTTTGATTTGTTCCCATTTGTTCAATTTATTTTAAAAGAAGGGCAACATATTAGTCTTCGTTTTTTCTTTCCAATAACATATTGTCTCAACAAAAAACTCAGTTATTAAACAAGTCTTATCCACTAAGTACCGACCATTTTTTTCTCTAAAACAATATTATTATTAGTTTTACGTAGTTTCTTCATTATTCAAAACTAAAGTTCGTATAATTGAAGTGGCTTACTACTACGCGTAAACCGGTATATGTGCTTATTAATAACATTCGTGTACGCACGGTAGCCAAGTGGGTGTTAAATTCTTAAGCACGTATGTATGTAAAGACTCTTAAAAACCCGAAATGTCTCATCGTCCAACGACAAGATACAACGGCCGCTCAGATGCAAAACAAATAAGTGAATAGCACTCTCCGGTGGAGAGTGCGTGCAGGGGAACACCGCGCATTATGCACAAGGAGATTGAAAAGAAAGTACTCGAGACGAGAGCGTCCAGGCTGCGCCGAGTGCAATAAGCGTCGCGCGCCGCCGACGACGGCCTGTTCATTAACTCTCACCTACTCCATAAATAACTTACGAGCGTCATTCGTGAACGCGGCCGGACAAAAGAGCGCACCAACACTGAGTACTGGCGACGACGCGCTTCGACTACACCTCCACGGCAAACAAAGAAAAACAAAATACAAACTAGTATAAGCCCTCGGGCGGTGGTGGTGGCCGCTGCCGCGACCGCATACTGTTTTTATAACGGAGTTCTCGATGAAACTTTATCGCGACGAAACATCAACACATCTAAATAGTGGACAATTTATGCGCGGCTCGGTTTTCATAACGGAACGACGACGAAGCGAAGGGGCACACATCCATTTCAAAGAATAAACACGAAGGAGACTCTCTCTCGATGTATAAATAATAAATAGGGAGTATATTTCGTTGCTTTCCAGGCGTGCGTAGACAAAGGCTAGGTCGCGGCAAACGGCGTGTTTAAGCAGTGTTTGTTCTTCCGTCATTACCGTGGAGTGTTGGCTATAGCATGCTTGCCTCGTGCTAATTTCAGGCAGGTCGCGCTACGTGACGTTGTTGACACTATTACTCTTTCGGGGGGTTAACTCTGCCTCATCGAGACATTTTTTACATGAAAAGTACTTCATTTCATTTAATTACACATAGGAAATTGTAAACTTGTAATATAACAACAATAACATATTTATATCTTTGCCGTAGGTTAAAATATGGTTCCAGAACCACCGCTACAAATGCAAGAGACAAGCCAAGGAGAAGGCGATGGCGGAACAGAATCAACACAATCAGGTTTGTTATCTCCACTTACAATTTCAATTAAAATCATACAAATATAAAAGTAGGTAAATTCTAAGTACGAGTAATATGACGCATGATGAATCTTAATTTGCATAGAACTGGCCGAACAAATCCGAAGATGACCGAACGTTTGATTAAAATTTAACTTTAAACATGGCGTCATTATAATTGTACTTTCGATCATCATCGGAATTAGCTGGTGTCCTGCGCAACGAATGTATGCACATCATGCGTCAAGTTTCAACATTGTTTTTTTTTTAACCACTTATCATTATTATATATCATACATTCAAATGCTTTATGTAATCATTCCCAAAATAATATCAGTTATGTTTTCTTCTAATTATATTCGCGATCACGTCTAACGCACCTGCATTTTTGTCCCTAAAATCACGGTTATCAATGAATAATGTATATTAAAAGCGACGATATTTCCCTGACGGTGCACTGCGGCCCCCGTCTGTTTGCGATCGCAGCCCTTCGAGGTGCCCCCCGCTGCGTCGGGCCTGAATACGGGACCCGCACGACAATTACAATTATATTTAGCGAATCATTAGGGTCATGCCTGGATAAATTTAAATGTCGCCGCAGATAATGTTAAGATAAAATAAGACTGTTGTTTTGGTAGGTTTAGAATATTGTGTTATTTTTGTTAGACTTTGAACTGACCCATAGCTTCGTATAATACCGCCCTTTATCATACACTTTTAGAGGTTACTTTTACAGAAACATAATTATGTTTTTCCAATTATAATTGGAGTAGTAGATATGATTGTGAACGAATATAAAATAAAATTTTGTAACATTTTTATCCTGTACAGCTCTAGTATATATTGTTATCTATAGAAGGCATATTATAAATCAACATCATAAATACTTTAATGTGCAGCAAGTGCGTTATAAAAACAAAAAGATTATTTTTTGTTATATCTGGATGAGCAATTTAATTACAAACGCGGGAGTGGTAGCCCTGTTAGTGTTGCCATCGCACGGTAGTAGATTGCCTCAATTTGCGCGGGCACGTCGTCGATTCCCGGCACGCACCAGTGGGCGGAGATCGTGACGTAATGACATTTATTGTACCTACATTGTTAATACAATTTGAGGAGGCGAAAAGGCAAACCCTTTTATAAGTAACATTTTGAACTTTGTTTAATGGATGGGAAACTGATGAATATTAAAAAAAAATAGGTGAATTATAGATTTTAAATATAATTGAAGAGATGGGTTTAGTTAATGTTATTGCAAAATGAACAACAGATTTGATTTTTAAAATTGCTATAGTATTAGTATTACGTTAAAAAAATATAATATATATATGTAACTTGACTGGTGCCAAAGTATGTACAGCCGCTGGATAAATTACTTTGGGCTAATAAATGAATAAATAAATATTACATAAAATCACATACATTGGTCAGTTTCCAAGTTAAGGAGGTATGTACAACGGTAATATGAGTCGTTACCATAGTCGCTCGTACCGGCCATCACAATCTGCCACTGAGTATGAAGCGTATCTTCAATAATTTGCTGATATCTGTCATATCTCAACAGTCATCATCATCACCCCGGCGAGTGGCGGTGCCCGTGTTGGTAAAGGATGGGAAGCCGTGCGGGTCTGGTGACGCATCGTCGCCGGCCCACAGCCACTGCGCCACGCCCACGTCAGGGTACTCCGCCCAGCAGGGTTCCCAGGCCGCCTGCAGCAACCCCCTGGTCTCCTCTTACCGGCAACCGGCCGCGTACCAGCAACAGTGCTCCGGCTACCTACCGCTGCAAGGCAGGGCTTGGTAGAAGTTCCCACAGCTTTACCACGAAACAATGTTCAAGGAGGAGATGTATTTCGATTAATTTTTAAAGTGACATTTCAGTATATTGTTGAGGATTAGGTACATAACCTAATTCCAATAATTTTGTGAGGTCACGCGGCAGAAATTGTACCAATAATACATTAGAGCATCTTATGTTGCTTTATATTGATTTGAACTCCAAATTTAATAAACAATCTTACCGATTCCAAAGAATATGCAAGTAAGTCCGCTAATATGTAAAAAGGCTCTTTTTTACATGAAAATCTATATTTATGGAATTGTATTGAAAATGCCGTGTGAAACCACAATGAAAATCAAACATAACTTATTTGAAATCGAACTTAGAAAAGAAATGTAATTTAATAAAGTTTTTGTAGTTAATTTAACATCGTATTAAGTGAACTCCTTCTAGAACATTGTGTCCGGTAACGCTGGCTGCAAGCACAATAAAATTGGACAAAGTGTTTGGTGAAAAAAAAAACAGTGAACTACATTAGTGTATGAATGAACGAGACTATTAACCTTTTACACCATAAATGGGAGGAGGGTAAAGTGTAAATAATTTAGTTCATAGATAATAAGCACGACTAAGGATTTGAAATCAATATTTATTTGTGATAATATCAGATTTTTAACGAAGATTTGTCATTAAAACATAATTCAAGGGAAAAATATTTGACACTCACGTAAAACTCTATAGAACGTCTTTAATTACGCTTCGAATGAATACATTGTTTTCGGGCAAATCTCCTCAATTTTCGAGTGCCAAACTTAGATCAAAGCTTGATAATTGTAGAAAAAATAAAACAGTTCTGTTCGATTTATTATTGTAAATAACTGATATTGTAGTAGTAAATTGTTGTGTGAATAGTTTAATTTATAATAAAAAAAATCTGTGTTTTGTGTGTATCTTGATAAATAGATGCTAAACGTGTACATAGAGATTTCTGTATGAAGTATGAGCTAATGATTAAAATCTTGGCTTACTTGATATTTCATTTATAGTTTTCATATAATTATATGTCTCTTATTTAAAGTAAATCAATAGCTAAATCGGGTCTTTCACTATGAATAACTTATCATTCTATATTGAATTCGTTCCGCCTTAGTAACTACATCACACATGCCGAGGTGTTAAATCACAACGAATTTTTAGAAATAATGACAAAACAAAATGTGTGGATAAAATAGACTTAACCACGTCGCAATAAAGTCACCGAATTTTTTAACGTAATTATTTGTTTTCATTGATGAAAATTATTATTTTAATTATCTGTACTTAATTTATTATTTCGTGAAGCAACACTGTTACTATTATGTAATACTAACAAAACCAAGATGGCAATTAGCGGCGCTTCTTGATAAATTAATAGCAATAAGATCACTTTAATTACTGTTAAATTAGATAACTGGCCAGAATGAAATAGATTGTATTAAATTCAAAAACATGTTCTACGTTATGATTTTTAGGTTGATGTAATTATTCTACGTGTAGGTATAGGCGAAGTTATAATAATTATAAATAATAGTAATAATTTATAAAAAGGAATTTGTAACTATAATGAGAAGTGAGGTGTAATGAGTTTCGATTTATAAAAGTAATAAAAATTAACGAGTTTTACATGTTGTCTTTGATTTTGCTCGGGACAAAAACCTATAGTTATTTTATTGCATTGCAGTACATTCATTTTCCACTTATAAAGTCACCTACTATTTTAAAGATTTTTATAATTTAACATTAAAGCCCTTCTTTAAAGTTAAATATAATTATTTATTTACATAAGACGCAATAACAGTACTAATATCATAACAATGACAATAATAACAATCGAGAATCACATGTGATATTTGCAATTTGTCAAATACAAATATTTGGAATAAAGGCTCATAATAAAATTAATATAATTATAATAAGATTGATTCTTAGACGAGCATTTGTATAAAAATAATATAAGACAATATAACTACATTCCAAATGCCATATTTTTATATGTAATATTTAATCCACACAATATGTTTCAGCAATTTTTTTTTTATTATTTTTAGGCATTTCAGTATCTACATTAAGATTCCAAAATTATAATACAGTAGGGTTAATTTTAAATAAAAAAAACAAATAAATTAACATCGGTTGCACCTAATTGGTAACTGGTAGCTTTTAAGCCCAACAAACAATCTTCCGGAACGTAAACAATAAAACTCAAAACATTACCTTTGCGCCCTCCTCTCGAGGCGTAAGCTCATTTTATTGTCTTCAATATTCCCAGATTACGCTGTAATCTCTCATAACGTATAACAGTTTATTCCGCATGGCAACATCGACTTTGTTGAGCGTCAGTCACGGCCCGCCAAAATGAAAATAATAACATGGCGGCACTCGACCGGAATGACATAACTCATGCTGTACCCTACTAAAGAAATTTATAACTTATGGCTAAAAGCAAGGGGCTCAATTTTCTTCGTAGCGAAAGAGATGTTGGAACGTTTTGTCTGTTTGATATAATTTTGATAGAACAAAGGCAGGGAAGTGCACGTGCGCGGGTTTACGAGGGCAACGCTAATAAAATGGCGGATTAACCAGAGGGACAGGTGGGGGCTACGAAATTGGAAACTATTGGCCACTTCAAGAGAAAATTGGCATATCGCTTAGTTTCGGGTTACTAAGGATTTGTTTCAAATGGCTTTAAATGAAACGATTCGAGAAATGTTGTAATGTTTAAGTTGTTATTGTTCTAGGAAAGTTTTTAATTGTATTGATAAATGTTGCGTTGATGTCTATTGCTACGTCGTAGAGTTCGTAGCAAAATGCTACGACACGTTGGTTTATCATTGATACATTATTATTTCAGTGTGGTATAATAACTGCAATTGGAGTCTGAACAAATGCTTAATCATTCCTGTAAGCTACATAAAGTCCAAATTGTTTCAGAGTCATCAGGCGCGAGGAATTTATATAAATTATGTGAATTAATACAATTTAGTTTATATTATATTCTTTGTGTTTCACTTTTCATATTTATCCCAACGAACAAACAACATTTTGTCTTCTTACATTGTGAATTATTTTTACTAGTACATGTTATAGGATAAGTTCTTACCATAGAGCTACTCAAGACCTAACAGGACTGACGAAGTTTTCAAGCGCACGTTACTTTTTGCTACTACTACAGAGCGTATTTTTCATCAATCCACCCCAAGGCAATACAAACCATACAGCCGAAAGAAATATTTTAACTTTCGATAAAGATGAAAACTTGTTCTTATTATTGTATTTGATCAATTTTGCATTTACAATGATGTACTGGAAAATATTCATGATGAAAAATGCTTAGGTCTTGGGTAGCTTAGTGGTTTGAACTGTCGCCCAGATTGCGAAATTCGAGTCCCATAATAGAGTGCCAGGTAGATACAAAGTGATTTTTTAAACATTTTCATTAAGAATAAGGACAATCTTTGATAACAAAAAAAAAAAATCAAAAAATCAAAATTTATTTATTCAGTTTAGGCTTTTACAGAGCACTTGTGAAAGTCGAAAACTACGCCATCGGTTCGCAAAACTACGGCGGGAGACCTTGTACTGAGAAGAACCGGCAAGAAACTCAAGAAACAGGATCTTTAAATAAAATGTCTATATAGAAATATGATATTTACCATATCTTGGTATTATTTATGCTTTTCAACTTACGCAATAACAACACTGAAAGTAAATATTTTTCATAAGATTTTCAGTTCTGGAAATTGGACATGTCTCTGACATTGGGGTGTTTTATAATGCATTCATTTAGATATTTAATTATTTTTTATACTCTACACTAATATTATACAGAGGAAAGATTTGATGTTTGTTTGTATGTTTGTTTGCAACGAATAGGCTCCGAAACTACTAGACTGATTGTAAAAATTGTTCCACCAACGGGAAGCTACATAGTATACGGAGAGTATAGGATATATTTTACCTCGAAAAACTGCAAATAAAATGATGAATATGAGAGTGGAAATTTGTATGGGGTTTAAGATTTGAATTGATGGGGTAATATTAGTTATCGTGGCGGCGTGCACTTCATAATAAACACTTGATTTTATTATAAGAATCCTTTTATTAATTCACACTTTTGCAAAAACATCTTACACCATTTCATATCAACCACAGAAAGAGAGAGTGCCATAGAGTAAGTATCCAAAAGTAGTATGCTATATTAACAACCACAGATTAATAATCTAACATGGGAAATTAAAACGTTACCATAGTAACCATTGTTTACTATTCAATTTGTCATTGTTATTGTATCCGTGTCCATGATATGAATCGATATATAAACAAACAGTTCGATAAGAACCACGCGGACGACACCGGAAAGCTAGTATTACTATCCATCCATGGTGTTTCAAGAATACCTGATACGTTCCTGTTCCAAATATATAAAAATCAGTAATATTAAAATCGTTTATATGTTTACCTGAGACAGCGATTTTCCATTTATTTGATTATCAGATATCAAGAGATTGATTTTAATATCCAAATTTTTACAGGGGTGGTCCTGCCTTTACGCTGAAAATTGTCTTGCCGATTATCACTTGTATATGACATTTTTTAATTTGGTACAATAATTGTTAAGCTGATTATTATTTTGACAAAAAACTTTTGGGATATATGTCATTTGTCAAATCTTTGAATAGGTCCCACAACTATTAGACTAATAATGTTTAGTCAACGTACTCGTATCTTTCTCTTTTCATAGGCGTATACGTAAGTGTCATAGTAAAAAGCACACCAAACGTTGGTGACGATGGGGTAGGAAAATAAAACTAAATTCTATGGTAAATTGGCAAATAATTATTCAGCGAAATAAAATTCTATGAAACGTTAGTTGGCAAGTGATAATCGACCAAACAATTTTCGGCCTAAAGGCAGAGAACCCATTGATGAATGCAACTTTATCTAATATAATGCGTCATTGGAACTCATCTTAATCAAAGATTAATTTATTTGTGAAAATATTTCTTTCAGTTATTTAGGTGGACTGTGTGAAGATAAATAAATATCAATACGACGCGGACCAAATAAATCCATCGCTAGATAGAAATTGGACAAATGTTCCTTAATGGCTAAAAGATTGCGAACCATTGTTGTAAACCATTTGCACCGTTATTAAGATAAATTAATACAAAGGCAATAGTGACATCGCGTATGCTGATCGTGCGATAGGACACGTGGTTAGTCACAGACGCGACCCATAATCAATGATTGTACGTACGTGATTTTTCTAAATGATGCGTCGTATTTTAAAGCTAAATGAGTATATCGTATTTCTGTGCTAATAAATGAAATTTAAAACTTTTGAATGATCTATTTTTTGAATTACACGATCATAGTATCACCTCGCTAAACAGACACATTCTGTATAAATAAAAACTTAGCTACGTTGAAGGACATTTAGTAGATGATGTATGTACACGAAAATTTTTTTTTGTTTGGTGACTGGAATATTATTATAGTGGAGTATCACGTGTCTTTGTTTAAGAATGAATTGGTATTGGGCGTGCAATTAGGAACAACTGAAGAATATGTTTAGTTTGTGGGGTTACTGCCACAGATTTTTAATAAAAGGTAATGACGGTGGATGAAATACCAAATCCGTCAAACTACTCGATATGCTCATTGACTAACCACATTTATTTTTTAATTATTATTTTTTACTGAAAAATAATAATTTATGCAATATCACATACATTTCTTTGATTCCAAGATAATCATCACCAGCCCTCTTACGTCCCCACTGCAGGGGCTCAGGCATCCCTTATGGATGGTTAAGAAGGATGGGCCATGACCCTCCACGCTGGCCCAATGCAGATTGGAGGGTATTAACGACTGCAAATGCAGCCGGGACCAACGGTTTAACGTGCCTTCCGAAGTACGGAGTAGCTCGAGATAATATTTTTTTGGTCACCCATCCCGTGACCGACCGTTGCGAAAGTTGCTTAACAACAACGATCGCGGGCCGCGGCGCTTATCCACTACGCCACCGAGCTACTCCAAGATAAATTTGTAGCTAAATTCGAGATTATTATAAACATATCTATAACACTTATTATTATACGGATTATATTCGCTACCCCATCTCAGAGTACCAGGGACAATTCGCTTTTTAAACATTTTTCATTAAGAATATCTGTAACACTTTGAAATTGGCCACCAGTTTGATATTGACTGGAAAGATAGGATAGAGTCTGGTCATTTGACATCGGAGATGGTGTACTTAAAATTAATAAAACTTATGTGATACCATTTTGGAGTATGCCTTTCAAATCTAGAGTTCTTATTTCAAAAAAGATATGGGAATGTTGGAAAAATCCAACGCAGCTTTTTCAAACTTCTTAAAACGCTTAACAATAAAACTTACGATGAAACGTTGAAAGCGTTGAAACTGCACTTTAAAAGAACACAGAGAACGTAGAGACTGGATATAAGTATATAAAACACTGCATGGACATTACGACATTAACAAATTCTATAAACAATCAGTTCAATATTCCCATAATACTCACTTGAGAGGGCATCATCTAAAGTTAGCAAAAAATACGTCATCTATTAATCTACACAAGCACTTTTAAGTAACAGAGTGGTAGAAACTTGGAACAGATTACCGGCAGATGAAGTTTCAATTCATGAAACAGAAATAATTAAATATATCACACAATAGATTGATATTACCTTTATAGATTGATACCTTTATACAGGCCACATTAGTTGTAACAACTGTCTGTTTGTTTTTCTATCAACACATTTGTTTGATTGATTTGTTACCCATAAAACAGACTTTTCATTGACAAAAATATATATACTTCGCATATTATTACGAATAACTAAGACCACTACGAACTTATAGCTTAAGTAAAGTCGAAAAATTTCACGAAAATTCCCCTCGCATTGTCGATTAGGGCACGTTTTTTTCTGTGATCACAGCAAAAAAAAGTCGTCTCCGATTTTCCCGATGGGGAAAAACGTGGATTGTGCGAACGCGATCTGTAAACAAATTTGCGAAAATTATTCCTGTTTATAGGGTTCTATGAATACCTCCCCATGGAAGGGTGAACGCCTTAAGATTCCCTATTCATAGGTCTGGTTCACTTTAAATGTATGGGGAGGTGCTTACAAGAACGTCGCCGTACTAAATGTGCACAATTACAACCGCATCCATTTAAATAATACAAATTCATTTATTTGTATTATTTAAATGGACTTTGATTGCAAAGTACACACTGGTACTTAATATTCTCTGTTCATTAATCAATATTTTAACCCTAAAGTAATTTTCGAATGCACGAAAAAAACATAAAATTACGCATTTCATAAAAACAAATAGAAAAACATATGAATCCGTAATAAAGTACTTTTTGTCGAGACATTTATTAAAATTCGTTTTACAATATGAAAATTAGATTAATGAACGAGTCACTGTTTTTAAATTACTTTAAAATTATTTATTGTAATTATAAAGAAAAAAGGTTTTCTACATGATCTTACAGAAACTCTAACCTACGACCACAAATATGCCTATATAAGTCATAAGATGCCAGCTTTCGAAACAAGCGACTATAGAGCTTGTTGAAAATTTCAAAATTCAAATTTAAATACATATATTCTACGTAGCTTATTAAGAATCAACATATACTTTATTAGGACAAAACCCTGAAGTTTTACAATAAATAACGTTAAAATTATGTTTATGCAGTTATAGGGAATGTTATGAGACAGCACGGAAGCACAGCGAAGGTTGAGGGGTTGACTAATTAGAACAAAAAACGCGGCGAAATACAAGTATGCTTCACAGCGAGTCAGAGACAAAGAGGAGTATGCTACCATCCAAAAGGTCCCATGAAACGTGATCCACCATTATGAATTTTAACCTCTATAATCACAACTGTAAAGTCCGTATTGTTACAATGGCCTAATAACTTAAGCTTGAAATTTACTGCAAATTTAGAACGTCAGGTTCTCCTTCGAAATCTTGTGAAAGCCAACCTTGAGCTTCTACAATAAGATCGCAATTTGTTCGAAGCTAACTATCACATACGATCATTTAGTTGTTGCCAGGTGTTGCGTAGAGAAGCGCCATCGCGTCGATTGTCTGTGGCACGTTCACGGCGAAGAGGCCACAATCGATAGAGCACGGGCGTGCGTTGTAATGAATTTATTAGAGAACTAGAGCTTTGACGGGATTTTGCATGTTGTCATTAGATATTTATTACTATTTTATATTTATTATAAATGTGCCGTATGGAACTTAAAAAATATATAAAATAAGAAACATGCACATTGAACTAGTAGTTTCAATTTTATTCGACCTTCAACTTCGTATACTTCGATTACATTTTTAGGATATCATTACAAAATGTATTTTTATATTAATACTTATGATATTAAATAATCTAAGACATAAAGTAAAAAAAAACTGAAAACAATATCTTCTAATCATGCTATTCAAAATAAATATAATTTCAGTAAGCCCAAGATTCTTTAATGAAAAGTTAAAAATATAAATAAAAATTCATATTCATAAAAGCTAAAATTCACAATTGTTTGACATGTAAACATTTGCAATTAAATCTCTATGATTGTATACGACCACTAAAAACAACAAACATGCCAAAACTATGTCATAAAGGCAAGCGGCTGATGAATGATTTTCACTATGCTAACAAAAGAATAATATTGCCAAATCTACCCAAAATTCTCTTCACATCATTCACAAAAACGAAACTTACAAATATAATACACTGCTGTGTGAATTATAAGAAAAAGTTTCCTGATTATTAATTTGCAATTAGACCTGTGTGTTATGATAGGTATAATGAAGTTGTAGAGTAGTTCACACGATGGTATGTGTCGAGTCATGCGAGGCCTTTCAGATGCCTCGTTACCTGGTCCGAGGCATACTTTCGCATCGCGCCACCTCACACCACGCCTGACCAATAAATACGGGTCCGTACATAATTATTGTTTTAATTAAAATAAATAGTAGTATAAATATTATAACCGATCTTTTACATAGGTACACATGAAAGCTTTTATTCTTATAATCAATCTCCAACATCAGGGTTGACTAGTAGAGAATGCCTTAGTCACTAAGTCCGCCTATATGTATGTGTTTATATTAAGAATCCACCTATATATAAAAACAACAATTGCTGTTCGTTTGTCTCGCTGAAACTCGAGAACTGCCGGGCCGATTTAACTGATTTTGGCTCAAAAATGTTTGTCTTACGGTCAGTTGCACGAACATCCATTAGTTTTTAATGACGCCTTTAAACTCTAATGAATGTCAAATTTGTATCGGTAATGTCTCTTTAAACTAATGAAAAATTCAATGGACGTTTGTGCAACTGGCTGTTAGTCCAGAAAAGGTTTAAACGGTGAAAGATGTGTACAGAGTACACCGAATAAATAAATAATAAGAATAAATAAATATAGCAAGAAAATAACTATTTGAAAATCATAAAAACTTAAATCATAAAGTATTTGTTTGGTTACGATTAAGTTTTATAAAAATAAAGTTACGTAATGAGTTCAACTTCTTAAAATATACTTGTGGTAAGACCACAGAACAATGGTCAGGCAATATTTTTAATGAACGCCAAAAGTTAAAATAATTAAATACATAAGGTATTTAAATAAAACATCAAATAGATAAATTTTGCAATAGACATTTCAATACATGGTTCCATGCTGTGTTGTGGTCCCATAGTATGGTATGATGGCTATAGGGTGGATAGGTACTTGTAGATGCAACATAATTACAAGCAAGGCAAGGTACATAAGTACTCACGAGCTTTTAAATTAAAATTGTAGTGAATTATGACGTTTATCATTCAACATAGTGAAGTTTCTGATATGTTTGTAATTATATTTAATTTTTACAGTACGTTTATTTAGAATATGACGTTGATATTTGGTAGAAATTACTGTACTGCGATAAGGCACAAGTGTTTGCATTACTCATGTATTGTATGTTTTATATTTCTTAAGTGTGCAATAAAGTTTATTTTATTCTGACATAAACTAACACCAGAACCTTATTCTATGTGGTGAATTTTAAAAATAACATTGATTCTAATTTGCATTTCGCATACGACTCGAAATATATAAGTACTCAATTGACCTGAATACGCAAGCATGCGTAAATAGTATAGGTATGTCGCAATATGTTATGACTGGTACTCGTGTGAGTGAGACGGACGGACGGACAGATCGTGCAAACACTCGACGCGCCTGCGACTTTTCTCACGGCTCACTGTCACTACGGCTTTTCTATTCCGCAACAGATCTCGGGTCTCGGTTTAACATCACGGCATCCTGAAAACACACAGCATCACAAATCGTACACGCCCGCTACGCAATTTACGATGCTAAATATGGTGAAATAGAATAATACTTTCATTGGTGTGCATAGCACGTGTAGGTATAGCATTAATTATTAATAGAATCAGGTTCTACTCTGCGGGCGTCCATTGCTATAATTGTGAAATAATAATATGGGACCTTAGAACATTTACACTCAGTAAGTATAACACTTTCTGTGCACCGTCCGCACGTATGAACTTACGACATATGAACATACGGCAACAAATCATGCAGCAATCACCACTCTACAAACGTATGTACAGACTGTACATAGCATACATACTTACTAATAATGACTGAGTGTGGCAGTTGTTTCACATTTCTAGTAACAATTTTTATTTGACTGATAATAAACTGTCGTATGTTTTCAATCTGAAGATGACTTAACGAATTGACTCTTATACAAATACCTTTTATTTTAATCTATCCCATAGTTATTTAGTCACACACATCACAACACTAGCTCGCTGACAGGTGGCGCTGCTATCTGACTCAACAGCAATCTTTTGAACAGTTTTAACGATCCTCAATTACAGTTATAATGATTTGATGGCTCTAATTTTTTATTTTGATATTATTCGATGTTTGGTTTCAGGAGTACGTAATTATGTTTGAGATGATGTTTATTTCTTTGCAAATATAAATAAATCTAATATAAAATAGAGCAATTTTAATTCTATTTTATTATCAACAAACTTTATTAAAACAATTATATAAAATAATATAATTCCCAAGTTAAGCCCTACTAATGAAAATCTACTAAAGTTGATCTAATTACCGATTTGTGAAATAGAATAAAGACAGCTTCTATTAACAAATTAAAACATTAAACTTTTTTTGAACCTTTTTTCCATGAATCCGTTATCGGTTTAATCGTGGTATAATTTTAAATAGTGAGCCTCAAATAAAACCTTTCAGGCGCACTCGAATGGTATGTATAGTATAGCTATGTATGGCAACATTACACCCTCGAGAAAATGGCGCGATCTGTCAAGCGGTTTGGCGCGCTTTCATTTGTGCGATTGTTGCCGCTAATGGCGTGTCCCGAAACAATGGGAAACACGCGATCTTTGCGCACAAAGTACGTTTCCGTTTGATGTCGCTGTGATTATGACTATTTCACTGTGAGAGGTAACGGCGGCACACGTAAAGATATTAGATGAAGCAGTACACAATTGTCGATATCAAATACCTGACGTTGATTAAATATAGTAATTTCTCTTATGAAAGATCTAATCTTAAGACAATATAAAAAGTATTTGTATAGACATTTGATATTTACATAAATGTTGTAGAAAAGACGAAGTAAATATGCCAATTGCTCTTTAATTAAATTTCTAATAAAAAGTATTTCATTTTTATTAGAGTGTAATTATGTAATAGAGAGTACCCTACGTAAAGTCAACAGGTCTGTTTACCTGTTGTGAGTGCTAGATTAGCCACGTAGCAAAAGTAGCAAATGCTACGGGCCCCGTGCGTATGGGGACCCGCGTGTATGAGGCCCTGCACAACTGAGAGCCTCACTATAGCCCACAGAACAGAACTCTTTTCTGTGTTCTGTGCTATAGCTAATATAAATAATTTTTCCGTTAATGTTAAAAAATACAAGAAATAAAATAAGCCACGCTTCTTCCTATATTCGCATTTTGAAATATAAACACCGGGTGACAAATAAAAGTCAAGTCACAGATTAGTTGTGTTGTGGTATTCAAAAAGCAAAGGACGTCATTTCTGTTTCGTTTACAAAGTTACTGAGTCTGATTATTCGTCATCGTCATTACAAAGATATGTTAGGTGATCAGAAGAATGCCCATAAATATTTGAAAAGCCATATAATGAACCATTATTTTGTTGTTTAACCTCAAAAACAAGAAGGCGCGTGTTGGAAATCTCATTGTTAGTCAAATTGAATAGTTGTACTGGCGGTTATATTTACAATGAAATGTTAGGAATCAAGACAAGTGTGTATGTAAGAATTTTGTTTCTTTTAATTGCTACAGGCCCCGCTCTGTCTTAATCCGGCATTGCCTGTTGTGCCGTAAAATGAAACATACAGGTCGAGGTAATTGGCGTTTAATAAGTAATATAGTGAAAGTTCATTCGAGTTTACTCAGATATAAGTTAGTTGACGCAAAAACATGTGAGAATAATACAGGAATAACAAAGAAAAAACAACATGTTAAAATTTTTAAAGGAGATTCATGTAAGGAATTCATATTGTATTACGTTGTACTTTTATGTAGATAATTTGTCTCATTTTAGTTCCAAATCTTTCTTAACATTTTATCTCTAATTCGCCGGAATCGTGCGAAAAAGGCGAACGAAGTTAATTTAATCAGGTTTAATTTTTTCATATGATTTTATGTCAACTGAATCTATCATTATTTTATTTTTATTTAAAAAATGTTTTTATTATTTATATATTATTTACAGTTCTTGGGGTGTCGAATATCATAACACAACGGGGTATCCCTTTAATAGTGAGTGAATTTAATATTGTTAACATCAATACAATGGCAGAAGTTAATAGTGCAAGTGGTCTTTGTCATTAAACTTCCTGTTTAATTATATTTTTCTCTGCAAACTTGTGCTTTGATATTTTTGATGGTTTTAATTAAATTAAAAAAAAAATCTATTACCCACAAAGCGAACCGATATTTGCTCAATCTCCTTTGTCAGCGTATTTTATAGCCACGATGTAAATAAACGTTACTATAATTCTTTGCCCAGGGAATGAGGGCGCATTCAGCCTCATTACATAAGTACTAAACACCTCTTGACGCAGCCTAATCGGCACCTCGTCAGCTGGCACATGCGTGCAGCCGCTTTTGGTATAGAAAATTTGCGCGCTCAATAGATCCACACTCGACGTCGAGTGCCCGGGGATTGCGAAACAATAGATTTTTTCTCCCAAAAATACATAATAATACGCAACGTCAAATGTCGCGGTGCAGTAGGTAGGGTCCTACTGGACTTTTTCAATCTTTTGCCTTTTAAAGTCTTCCTTTATTCCGCTATACGTAAGATTCAATTCTTATCAAAGGCTTATGACTCAATGGTGACATATACTACTTACATACATAAACGATATATTATAATTTTATAACAATGAGTTACTTAGTTTTCCTAGTTTAGTAGCTACCTTATAAAAAGCACATGTAGCTTTTATACATGCGAAGTAATGTTTCTCAAAAATAATTCTACCTCTAGATCTACTTCTTTATCACTAAGAGCAATTATTAGATGTAATTAAATAAACTGCAGTCAAAGTCTTGAACGTAAGTAAATTTATCTTAATATTGGATGGAATATATTAGTAAAGTTCCTGTCAATATTCATAAATTCAGAGGGCGATAAGACTTCTTATTACTCTCAAACAATTACGATTATAAAGTTATAAAAAGTGTGTACGACACCCACTGCTGGGTATCGGCCTCACGCATCTCCAAGACAATCAGTCCAGCGCTGTGTATCTTCCATTCTGTGGTTGCCATTCTAGAACCTCTCGGCTCTTTATGGATCAATGTCGGTTATGACATCCTAATTTCTTATTCGAAACAACGCTAGAGTCGCGTCGTCACATTCCAACCTTGTAAATTAACTATGTCCATTAAATTAAACACGTTGGGGCCTTTATCCCGCTCGACAGACTGTGTTATAAAATACATAACATAGCTAACTCATCGTCTGTTTTAAGTTCTTGGTGGTTCTGTTAATACCCAATTTTGATTAGTAGTTTTAATTTATCTAAAGTGCAATTTTCAGTTCGTGTTACGTATTGGGAATTATCGTTTATTAGTTCAATTTGGCGTTGTACGAGTCCGGTCAAAATTGACAGAAATACATCGTACATCATTAAGATATATGAAAACGGTATCACTATATAAAATAACATAATTTTGTGCAAAAATTTAAAAGTAATTTAGTCTAAAAAATACACACGGAACCCTTCTATTTTTTACCACAGTTGTGATCGTGACACACGGGTTGATTTTTGAGTTTTTTTTTTGGGTTCGTGCTCAAGTGGCGCTCGGCCGCTGCGCGAATTATTAGAGTATAAAATAAAATGTACTTAGAGCCGCGACCGCGCGGAAATATAACGCAGTGGCTTTGTCACTCGAGAACTGATCCTAATATTTTACATTGGCAACGCTGTAAAATGTTATATGGTAAACTACGAAGCATCATTCAAAATGTAATTTCCTTGTTTTACGCGGAACTACTCATTAAACCTAATAATGTATTTATTCAAGTCTTATTAAAAAATACTGATCACCTACAAATTTTGAAATAATCCACTACTTTATTTTATAAATTACGATTTCCAACTATAATCTACCGTTTAAGTCCAGTGCAATTAAAGTTAATATAACATTATTGTATAGGTATTATAACAAATAAACGGACGTGTGCTTTTCGCATTTTTTAAATATTAGACTAATAAATACTGTGGATAAATTACCTATATAACATAGTTCTGACACCTATTTATCAAAACTAATGAAAAATTTAATGTTAATTGAAATAATGAAATGAAATGAGTATTTTTCAAAAACATAGAGACGTTCAAAACCATTTATAAAAAGTATTTAAATACAAATTAATTTTCAATTTGCTATTTGAAATACAAAATAGTTTTGATTTACATATTTGAAATACAAAAAAAAGGTATTTTCACAATACTTTTATAAAATACAAAATACTTTTTTCAAAATTTTACTTTTCTTTATTTCTTAAATTACAAACAAAATTCTTCCCCCTATACAGCAGTAGAATCAAAGTGCCATATGAGAAGTCTTCCTGTTGGTGCTGAACTGAGCTGGGTAAACAGATTTTAGAAAAACTTTTTGTACTGTTGGATCAACATTTAATACCGCCAGATTTGTATTTTCATTGAAGTGCTTTAAGATATACAGTTATATTTGCTCCATCCTCACTGGTGGTCAAGGAGTCAGAGTCCTGAGACATGTTTTAAGACATTTGTATGAATTTTTAATTTTGCGTATTTCAGCTATTACCAATTCTTTCGAACGCTCTTTACCAAACTTCAACTAAAAAAAAGGATAAGAGACTGCAGCTTTGATACTTTCCTTGGCTCTTGAGTCATATAATTTATATTTTTGAATAGTTAGTTGAAAAATAAATTGTTTTTTAAGGGTTTTTTACAATATTAATTAACGTCCCACAATATAATGAGTTGTCTTGTTCCAATGAGTTCAAAATTTTCGCATTTTTATCAATCCGATTTGCAAGCTACCATAAAATATATCTTTGTGTCCTTCCAAGTTCCGTATGGCTTCAGCTAGGTTTTGTAGTCTTAACATATTCGACCGGGAACTCAATATATATTTTTTAAGACTTCTAATCCTAATTTTCTTCCTAAAAAGAGTTGATTATTATTGTTGACAAAAGTAAAGTTGTTTGTCATCATCATCATCATCAGCTCTTTTACATCCCCACTGCAGGGGCTCAGGCCTTCCTTATGGATGGTTAAGGAAGATGGGCCATGACCCTCCACGCTGGCCCAATGCGGATTGGAGGGTATTAACGACTGCAAATGCAGCCGGGACCAACGGCTTAACGTGCCTTCACGAAGTAGCTCAAGATAATAATTTTTTGGTCACCCATCCCGTGACCGACCCTTACGAAAGTTCCTTTACAACAACTATTGCAGGCCGCGGCGCTTATCCTCTACGCCACCGAGCTACTTAAAGTTGTTTGTATTTGCATTTTAAATACAAATATATATTTCAAATAAATCACATCTTCGAAAAACATTAGGTAAGCATATCACACCATCACCATGCATAACTGAGAATCCATTTGCCTCTAATGGTTAGATTTGGTAGCAGTCCCAGTTTTTGAGTAAGAGTCAATCGATTTGACCGACTGACCCTGGGTACCCTAATCAATATAACCAACTATACAAAATAATTCTTTGACGCAAAATTTTGCTCGATCGACCATGTCTCAAAGTCGCTATAGGAGCACTTACGCAAATTACAACTATTAATGATAACACTACAAAACTTATAACAACAGTATTTACAAAGATACCGACGGAATAACACAAAAACTATTTAAAAACCGGTAGCGTTGAACAAAACGCTACCAATGATGCGACTCACCCCAGCGATAAAATCTAACCAACCGCACGACAAAAGAATTAGTCAAAATAATAAAAAAAAAAGTTACACAATAGCTTTTGAAACGGGTCGTGGGCGAAATTGTTATTAAAGTGTAGCAACATCTGTCTAGAGGGGAGAGTTGAGTTCTGAAAATGTAACAAGCATCATAAGAGTGTTGGCAAAAACATATCTATAGTGCACGACAATAAGATTGAAATCACTTCTATGCGAATCATAATATACGAGTTCAAATATTGAATAGGATGAAGTTAACGCCATTACTGTCAAATCGTTTGGCCAATCAACGCAGGCGAGCGCCGACCAATGAGAGGGGAGTGCATGCGTGTTCCGAATGCAAAATTTTGGGGCGAACTAGAACAATTTGTAAGTTTTTTGTTTGTTTCCAGTGGAAACTAATTTATGGTGTGTGTGGGGTCCACCCGCTCTGTATAATTGTCTATGATGAAATAGAGTATAAATGGCATGATTTATGTAGCGTCAAAATATAGGTGAATAGATTTTAATATAACATTTTATAAATATATAATAGTGGATTGTTGCACAAGTTGGAGTTACATATAAGAAGTTGAGTTTCGAATTGAAATCGAATTTCATTGGGTTCTTAGGTCTGTTTGTTACTCTCCACTTTTTACGTCGATTCTGAAGTAATAAAATACAGTAATTTTAAATAAATTACAAAATTAAATTTGTAATTGGAGTGAAACACGCGTATTCGTCGTTTCCCTTTATTGTAGTTACACTGTTAACAACGCATCTTATGCATGCATTCTACTGAATTGAGATCGCCGTTTTCAGTTCCGTTTTCAAAAATGAACTGTATTTTTTATGAAACAATAATAAGTAAAAAATTTCCTCATGAGAAAGTATTTTACTAAAGGAATTTACTTCTGTAAACTGTAGGTGACAGAAAACAATAAATCAATATTTCTTAATTAATTCAGTTTCTACATTGTAATTTTAGAGAAATAGTATTTTGACTGGACTTATGAAATATCAAATAATCAGTTTCACAAAAAATAAGCATAGCATTGTACACGATTATGATCCTGGATCGAGTAAATCTTGTTCGAATTTGGTTGTTTGGTTTGATTCAGATTTAACTTTTACTCAACACTATAATATGATTTGTAACAAAGCCAGCAGAATGCTTGCTTTTGTAGTGAAACACTCCAAGCTATTCAAAAAGCCAAGTTCCTTAATATTGCTATAGATGTCGAATATTGTTCTAGTGTTTGGTCACCGACGTTTTGAGAAGTCGTTGTGCTCGGTGTAGTTTACGTTCTTTCAAAGTTTCACTATTTTGTATTAGTATTTAATATGATAGTTTTATGCTATTTAAAGTTTGCATGTTTTGTTTTAAAAACATAAATCTGGAACTTGGTACTGAAATTAGTATTTGTTTGATGTGGTATCAGTTGTGCTGTGTCGTTCTGTAGAGTAGACTAAGCAATACCTATCATTTGGGTTTACTTTAATAACCACATGTGGTATGGAAAATCTAGTTATGCTTTTGTGTACTATGATGTAGTTTATTTACTCCTGTCATATCAGTTGTTCACAGAGTATGAAATCCGTTTTGACGGAATCGGGACTACAATTGGGACATTATAATACGCCATCTCTCAATATCAACTTCAAAGTAATCTTGTAATGTAGTTACCATATTATTATTTTTTTTTCAAAGTTACAGCGACGGTACAATTGCATATTTCTTTGTTATTAAAATATATTTATTGTCATTAGGCAAAACTAAAGCAATTTTACGTTTTTTTTTGACCAATAAACCTTTTCAAGTGTAATAAATCCATTTCACTCTAAACAAGCTAAACGCCGCTACAACGTCATACCTATGGACCCGTAGATTTTTTAACAATAAGGACGTATCCAAAAAATCGGAAAGATCGTTTGGTCTACTCGGAAGTTAATTTAATAATTATTTAAGAAAAATTAACCACATTGGGATTCTAAGATATATTATTAGAATCCCAACGATTACGTTTAAATTATAAACAATTTCATTCTACATATTGTTTTGAACTAAAAGAATATAACGCACTTTTTTAAAATACGAATATATTGACATATAGGGAAATACAACCGGGTTAGATTTCTAATCACTTTTAATAACGTAATCTTTAATAAACTAATATAAATTGACTTGGTAATGGTGTTCAAAATACCTGGTTACATTTAGCAAGGCACATACATCAAAGGCCACTAACTTTCCATTAGTTTTGTACCATTAAAAATTATAAAATAAAATCATATTTTTAATCTGTCACATCCAATGTGAATTTAAAGTTACCCCTAAAATTCTCATTTTACTCCATTTCTTATTGTAATTATTTTTTATTGGGTGAATAAACAAGTAAATTATTTTGTGGCCGATGGAGTCATACAGCAGTTAAAAATAGCCGAGAAATTAATTTAGCAAGTAATTTATCAAACAGTTTTTGACGCGCAATTCGACATCCTCTGTCCCACTCTATTCGCCGTGGGCAATGAGATACAAAGGTGTTTTGGATTTAACACTCTTTAAGTTTTTGCTTTAGGTTTAGTTATAAAATGTACGTTATGCATATATTATCTGTGATTTTCTTCTGTTGTTCTTGTTCCAATGTCGACAAGTTATATTCTGTTATTGTACCTCACACAATAAAAATAGACGTCGATAACTTTAAAAAGTGTAAGCGGTAAAAAACGATATTTCAGTTACCATCACATTTATCCAACTTAATATACCTACATATCGACCACACTTTAGGCAATAATTATAAGTAGCATATTATTTGTCCATTTCAGACCTCCACATGATTAATACCTACAATTTAAATCCAAAGTAACAATAAATGAGATAAAACGGTTCATGATTCAGTGACGGTGAGTGCACCCACACCCTCTGTTATTCTGTTACAACCATTATGACCCATAGCACACATAGCTTAAGAAAGCTAAATTTTTGTAACAATAACGGGTAGGACAAGCCCAAAGTAGGTTCCCCCACACAAGCGCGTTATTATAGGTCGATAATATCGCATGCGTTACTGCGATATCTGTTTTCAGTACATTGTGTATTAGGATGGTCATGTAGTTGGACGTTTTAGTTAAGTAGGACGTTGCGTTTCTCCCTCCTGCAATATTCCGATATGAGTTCTAGAATGTTTTCTATCAGGACGCAAACGACCGTACACACACCTGCGATAATAACGTTACTCTCTTGTTAGAAATACCGGACGATAAAAACGCAGCTGGGCGCAAGGAATGTAAGGAATCAGGGCGCATTAACGCAATACCGCTTGCGATATTATCGACCTGTAATAACGCGCCTGTGTGGGGGAGCCTTAAAATACAAGATATCCAGAGATTATTCAAAAAACATAAACATAATAGCTATCCAGCGAAATTATCGAAAATTGTACTAGAATATTAGTAAATGTGTACTAAATTTTTTTCTAGCATAAACTATTATGAAACTAAATATATATATTTGATATCAGTTTTAAAAATTCAACCTCACAAAAGTGTTAAGATAAACCAAGGAGATTTGTACTAATGGAAATCAAAAGTATAAATTAAAGCAAAACATGGGTAAATTGTAAGCAAATACATACCACCAAATAATATTAGAAAGCATCAAAAATCCAATCACGTGTTGTAATTTGCACTTGACATTCGCACCGGCGACGGGAGCGCCGCGCCTCGTCTCCCATACGTCACCGCTCCATTTTCCCATCAATTCGGAAATTGCTCATTCACACTCGAACGAGCGACCGCTCAAACGTCACCTCCGTTCCTTGAGAAAATGCACAAGTCAAATCCATCTGTCAAACGGAATTTGAATTCGGAACGCGGACGGCTCGCGGCGTGAACGCAGCGTGACGTCACAGAGAGTCACGCGAACCCCGCGTGACGTCGGACGCCACGCTGTTACCGCTGCCCTTATAAAATCATTAGCGCATTTCACAATAGACAAACCTTTGACACATTAGTTCACGGTGAAATGAACATTCTAGATCTTGGACTTTTATGGGAAGTGAGCAGGCGCTCAGTTCGCGACTACACTTGGCTTTTCACGGTTGACATGTGATATTGTGACGCACGTGGGAATTTGGCAGATTGCGAATATTATATAGACTTCTGTTTTTTTTGACTAAAAATATAAAGTACGTCCTAATAAAATAATTAAAAAATATCAATAGGTAGCAGTAGATCCACATATTTTATAGATGGTTTATCTACACTTTTAAGAGAGTAGTTTAATTTTAACCGATTAAGTACGTGTAAATAAACAATAAATCACTTAAAATTAAATTAAAAAATTTAGTAAACAAGTTATTGACGCATTCATATATCTTTAAACGAGCAATTCCTGTATTATAATCTGAATTATGAATTATACTCGGAAACTGCTCCAACAAATTTCATGAAATTTTGAATGCAGAAGCTTTCAGTGGCGATAAACAACCAACCGTCTCTGCTAAAATATCAAAGAAAAGTCTTTTAGCAATAAAAAAAATATTTTATAACAAACAACAAGAAATCAAAACTAAAATAAGATTATTAACTAATTGAATTGACTGTTAAACTGAGATATTATTATAAATTAAAGAAAACTATGTGTACTCAGAGGTCTATTAAAATAAGAGAATAAATTTTAATAGATCTCTGAGTGAAACAAGACATACCAATAAATTTCAAGGTTTTTCAGTTCACCTCACGCGCCATTATTAGGGATACTTTTGAAAGTAGCTACTTAACGAAAAAAATCCTAAGACTCTGCTGCTAATCGTGCTGGCCAGATAACCAGCCACTGAGGCCCTTTGGGAAACAAAAACACCTACTGTAAAAGTGTAAAACTTCGCCTTTTTACCCTCGGACTCGCATAAATTTGCGGTGCAGCACTTAGAATAATTCGCTTTTATGCTTGTGCAATCTCGTTAAACTCGCGAGATCTCGCCCATTTTTAGACCGAGACAAGTCTCGCTAAAAAAGGCTAAGATCTGGCGAGAACAAGATTGCATTCCCTAGTATAGTTACTTTTAGTTGAAATTCAATTGATTGAGGGAATTTGACGAATCATGGTAACCTGACGTGCAACCGTTTTTATATTGGGATTCTTTTAATCTGTGGCGTAGAAAACAATGATTTTACTCATATGAAAAGCTCTATTTTCTTTCCGATAGGTAATGGGTTTCGTACATTTCAATAATCAGTCCCATACTAAATTATGAAACTGGTTCATTACGTGACGGCACAGACTATATTATATAGGGCTATAGTAAACGTAGTTCCGACTTAAAAAACAACTTGTTCGTAGTTTTGCAAAATTGATATCTAAATGTGAAGAGAGCTCCACTTTAAGTTGGTATATTTCATATGATAAGGGGTACGATGGCGCGTCCGTTTCCTTACTAAAAAATGCTTGGTTGATCAGACATCCATTACAACTTTTACCTTACTACCTATATAAATAGTGGTTTTAACATTCCTAAACCTTAATAGTGCTATTAATAAATAAAGTTAAGCGTCAGAATGAATTTACGCTAAAATTGCAATTTTTGTATTAGTCCAAATTCATATTATACAGAGTAAGCAATACTACTACCTTCTAGAACTAAATATTATTCCCGTAGAACCTCGTACTAAGTTAGCCTTTGCTAAGTCTCTATTTAATAATATGAATTTTGACTAAGTGCGGTATTAGCTTAAATTTACTCCAACGCTAAACCTTTTTTATTAATAACACTGTAAGAGTTCTATTCTACTCCTACTAATAAAATATTGAAAAGTGGGTAATAAACTTTATTATGGGCATAACATCGACCCACAAGTATTATTTAATTTTTATATTATTTTCACGCAACATCACATCTCGTAAACTAACATTATTCAACATGCAACCAACCTCATTCATAACAATTTAAAGTAAAACTCATGTAACGTGTCAAACGCTTTCCAACATGGCGGACAAAACATTCTCAAGTGGGTTCACGATCAATAGTTTTTTTCCTTCGTAATTTCTTTTTTGCGCCACAATCGAAGGCACCAAATTGTTCGACATAAAAGGAAATTAGGGGCGCTGGTTGGAAGCCACTCGAGGCTGAATGAGGACCAGCCTGGCGGAGGCCCGCTCATTGTCCAGGTAAGCTCTTAAATGGGCTGTTAATAGCTAGCGCTGCAGATGATCGATATTATTAATTTTAACGGAAACTATAAAACAAATGGGCAACGTTCAGACGCTGTAGCGCCATCTGTATGAATAAATAATGTTACAAGTTATAATAATAATAAAAAAAATAGACAACCTCATACATTATTCAAATCCAAAGTAGTTAAAGCTGAAACATTGAAGGTGACCTTCAATGCCCAGACTCGAGTCATTAGAGAAAAGTTCGAAATATCGGGAACTCAACAAAAACAAGGTATGTACATGGTAGCAGTTCCGCAAAAGACAATCATTCTAAGTTCATTTCTCTAATATAAAAATCCAACTAAAAAAATATAAATCCAAGTATCGAACCCAGAAATTCGGAAATGGCGACGCCTCGATCAGGTACGCGAGTTACTATGCCAAGGTCATTAATGTTGTTCTAATTTATTGACTTGACTCGACGAGGTACTTGGGACTTATTAGTAGACTGCAGTTTCACGTGGGTTTTCTTGTGTAGAACTACCTATCACTTTACATGATTTGATTTTTTTAGTTTAAAAAAAAAACAGTACAAATCATATAATATTATGATATGATGCTACAGATTTTTTGAGTCTTATTACTTTCAGGTCGATGTTATTTAATTCTTAATTCATCCTTTATTACATTCCACAACATAGGCAAGTTATAAATATAAATACAAAGTACAAAGCGATTGCTACGTAGCAATAAGGTCGCCCTTTGTAATCTCTATCTTTTTTCTAGTTTCTCTGTAATATGTCCTGTCTAAAGTGCAATAAAGAATATTATTATAAAAGAAGCACAGTTAAAATGTACACGAACTGCAGAATGCCAATACCTTTCATGGTAATCCTTAAAGGTTACATTTAACTGACAAATTAGGAATGATAAAAAGTATTACACATACTAACATGAAGTCTTGAGTTCATTAAATGACAAAAAAATCATGTTATATGCATTGTTGGTATGATTCCTTGCAACTTACATGTAAAGTTCTGTTCATCCCGTCATCAGCTGTGGAATAAGATAGTGATGGTATGTTTCTGATGAAACAAAAAAAAAACAAATTGTTTGGTCCGAACTTTTTTAATCACTTGATAAAATATTTCAATGCAAATCTGTTTGTTACAATCAAATATTAATTAAACATGGTAAAAAACGGTATTTTAAAATATAGAAATCATTGCACATAACAATTATGGATTATTATTTATTTTCAAATACATTTTTGGGTGCGACGTAATACATACATATCGTCGTATTCTCAGTACAGAACACCATAAATTATAATGTTTAAAACACCAAGTCATTATAATAACGAAGAATCATTATGTCTGAGTTGCTGAATTATGTCTGAATTTGTGTATACAGAAACAAATACATATTTGGCAAAGGATCGGAGAGGGGTACACTCTATTAACAATACTGCCACTTAAAATCTAATGTTTTGCAACTGTATCTCCGAATGGATCCTCACAGTCATGAAATATTTTAAAAGAACAAATCCAATTCACATTCCCACGTTAATAGAATCAAGAAATAACCATCTCCGTTTTATATTATTGCACCACTTCATCGATGGTCAATATATATATTTAATTGTATTTAAATAATCAAGTTTCGAACGGGCCTAAGCCCAATTGATATTTCTAGATTTTTTGACAATTTGACGTTTCTAGATTTTTTCTTACTAAACGTTGATCGTGTTAATATTTTTACAAAATAGTAGAAGCAAATATTCGGCGTGAAGGTAATGGCCAATATAGAAATATGTTTTGTACTTTCAGCAAATTTTATACAATAGAAATTTGACATAAAAACAGGTAATTGTATCATACAAACATTCAAGAAACTATACTTTCCTAAAAATGAGGATACCGACATCTTTTTTTATTGAATTAATTACATAAATAATGTAAATCTATAAAATTACTTTTTTACAGTAAAAACACAAGTTCAATCAATTGTTTTTCAAACATATTAAATTTTTATATTACAAGTACAGTTTGTTGTCTTCAGTTCACCTAGCGTGAACGGGCAGGGTATTACAAGAAATACAAGCGATTATTTAAGCTTCGTCTGCCTAAGGCACCCAATTAATCTATGTATACCTATTAATTAACAATATAGAATGTAAAATTTTTGTCTGAAATAGTCACCGTAAAAAAAAACACGTTTTGAGATATTATTTTGGAAAAATAAAGGTTATTTTTTCAAGTATCACGTGGAGGAAACCGACCAAGAATGTTTACACAAAATATATATCTTCCAGAACGCAGTTTGATTGTAGAAGTCAGGTTCAACATTGTGTTACCATACATAACCTAATCGAGAGAAGTGAAATATTTGCTTATTATTAACAAATTAGCTAAAATAACTACCATATATATATAGTAGATTTTTGTCTCTTTTCTATCTATGATGTATTTTAAAATCAAATTATATATTTTCAACGCCAAGTACCACCCTGGTTACTTTGATATCTCCTGTTCGGACCGGACTGTGACCCAGACTGTTGACCGCCCTGGTTACTGTTATACCTGCCCCCCTGTTGGTTGTTCTGATATGGGCTGAACCTGTTTTGCTGGCGGTAACCGCCGTGACTTTGACCCTGGTTACTGTTGGACCGGTTGTGACCGTATCCTTGATTACCGCCGCCACCGCCGCCGCCGCCGCCGCCGCCGAATCTGTCCTGGCTACCGTACCCGGAGCGGCTGTAGCTCTGCGTCTGATTGTACCCTTGGTTAGAGTTGTACCCTTGGTTCTCGAAGGGTACGTAGCCGCTACGCTGTGGCCCCCAAGAGTTTGAGCGATCTGGAACAATTATGTTGAATCAGCGACTTAATAAGCTAAAAAATACTAAATATAATAATACAGGATAAAGGTCAGCAGTTACTCTCTAACAGATATCTAATACCCATACATCAGAGAATAATATCTTTAAAGGACCTCGCTCCTGATAAAAACGCATGCATAAAGTTCAATTAAAAACCAATTAAAGCTCGGATAGCATAAGCCTTCAAAAGAGTATAGAGTCAATCGCGATAGTTAATTTCAACTGTTTCACTTAAGAGTGCGTAAACTCAAAATCACTAAATTTCTACTAGTTTGTACAAAAAATGACGCCCAAATAACCTGTAATTAATAATAAGAAAACTACATTATATAGATTAGTGTTACGTCACAACTAAATCGTGAATTTATAAAATTTTCCCTATAAAAAAACCGCAAAGATAACCCTAAAATTTACCATTTACCATTTTTTTAAATTGAGAAATTGATAAATACTTTGCAGTTGTGTAAATACTTTGTTTTTGACAGCCAATTATTTTGTTTTTACACCCACTCTCAAGGTTAAATAGATATTTTCGAGTAAATATTTATTAAAAACAATATACATATCACTATATTATTTGTCACGCACGCACGTATACGTATACGGGTGTGCGTGCACGGACAAACGACGCGGATTGCGGCACTCGTGGTGGTAAGTCTGCGGATCATGGCGCGACTCAGCTCGAGTGTTTAATCGCTGCTTTGTGCCGCTAACGACCATGACAGAGATCTACAGCTGAATGAGACCTAGCTAGCCCTCTGTTAAACGGTACTCCTTCTCACTCTAGCAGAATTTCTAACATCTCCTTCTCGGTATATATATTTTTTTAATAAACAACGCTGTCCATAACAATTAGGATTGCTTTCTCTGAAAATTATACTTTTGAAAATATTTAATTACAGAAGTGAAGTATAACAATGAACTTTTGATTAGTGAAAAAAATCTGATGATTACCAGTGTAGATGAAGTCAAAAATAATATAGCGTAAGTAGCAAGTACCTATGAATTCAATAGTTTTAAGATAAAGCTAAAGTGTGAAACTATGATATCTAGGAACTTCCACACCCGTAAGACATTTTGCTCGGTATTGATATTATAATATTGGTATTAAAAGTAATTTCTTTCTAACTTAATATAATAACTATAATAAATTTATCGTATACTTCTTAGCCTATATACATAATATTACGAGCTAAAAATACTTATAGCTAATAATAAACATAAAATACCTGAACTATACTCCATTCATTATAGCAATAGACAGAAGTTAAATAAGGTTCTTTTTATGGTATACTTTGTGACAAAATATCAATAATCATGTTACTCTTAAGACTAACGGCTAATTTGCTACATATCCACTTAAATACCAGCTGCTATACTTAACCGTAGTCTTTAAGCTATATATTAAACAAATTTATGAGTATATGACTGACTTAAAACATTTAATAATTATTACAATAAAAAGTGTTCATCTTAAAGAACCGGGGAACAGGGTTAGATAGTTTCGGCATGATTCTCATGTCACTATAACTCTACCAAATTTAAAACGTTGCCTAATCCCTTCAAACGTTTCCGCAGTAGAGCTTTTTAATTTTGTCAGATTATGATTTATTCATAATAGTCAAAATATGTAATCTGGGATTGTCATTCATTGTGAATGCTACTGCCTTTCTTGTTGTTATGTAATTTTCGGTGATCGAGTAATTACTGATTTATTGTTGTTTTCTTATAGTTTTGTTTTAGTTGTTATCTTTATGTTGTTAAGTTTTGCTAAATTGCGATTCCGGTGCAGGCCCGAGTGGCCTACATAAATTACACTCTAAGCCCCCATGCCTATCCTCAACCATTGACATTTCAGGAAGTTTTTCCAATGTCTTCATCAATAGTCTAACTAATTACACTTACAATTAAAATTTATTAAAACAACAGAAAGATAGTTTCAGTTTTAGTTCCATTTTGGCGTGGGAGTAAAGGATGAATTTATAAAAGGCTGGCCTCATCTCAACCCTGAGGTATCGTAAAAAATGGAAAATTGCCCAGCTCTTTCAGACTGCCTAATGTTCAAAGTTTTTAACAAAACAAATATTTATTTTTAAAATATCTTGAAAATAAAATGTTCTGAACTGCTGCTTCTATGACCCTCTTTTTTCTAATGTTATAATGAATGGAGTATAGTTCACGTGTTTAGAAGCGTATAAAGACTAAAATTATATGAGTATTGCGCCATATTCCAATAAAATTATATACATACAGGTCAATTTGAGAACCTCTTTTTTTGATGACGTACATACACAGCTAAACTAAGGGCCTCCTTTTTTAAAGTCGGTTAAAAAGAAGGTAATAAAGTTGGTTAAAAAGAAGGTAACAGTTGGTTACAAAGTTTTACTCCTTTTATAATATTTATAAATATGTTAATTATTTACTCCTTTATAAGTAGCTTATATTTTATTAGTTAATATATTCAAAACTACTGAACTGATTTTGATGAAACTTGTAGTATACCCTAAGTTGAAAGCTGAGCATTCTAATCCGACGTCTAGTTTGCGAGATTTCCGTGGACAAAAATATATACTTACGTACATAAATACAATTTTTTAAAAGTCCATTCAACATCTATGAATATTACACCATTCCAACGAAATTGCATACATACGCCTGGAATTGATAACCTCTCTTTTTAAGTCGGTTAAAAATGTTAATTCATAGGCTATCATTCAGTAGATCATTCATCATATATTTGGGAAACATTTTCCCAACCCGATCAAATATCAAATTTCATAAAGACGCCATATTTACGTTATCTCAAGTAAGAAAAAAACAAGAGACTATAATTAGTTAATAATGCATAAAACAATGATGTTATATTCAATTAAATATTTTTAAATTACTCCCTTATTTATGTTTGGTATAATTTATAGTTTTTTGTTTTTCTATACAAATAAATAATTTTAGGAGTGTCTGTTATGGTAAAATAATCACTTTTTAGTAAATGCATATGTATGAGAGCTCGGTGGCGTAGTTGATAAGCGCCGCGGCCTGCGATCGTAGTCGTTAAGCAACTTTCGCAAGGGTCGGTCACGGGATGGGTGACCAAAAAATTATTATCTCGAGCTACTCCGTGCTTCGGAAGGCACGTTAAGCCGTTGGTCCCGGCTGCATTTGCAGTCGTTAATACCCTCCAATCCGCATTGGGCCAGCGTGGAGGGTCATGGCCCATCCTCCTTAACCATCCATAAGGAAGGCCTGAGCCCCTGCAGTGGGGACGTAAAAGGGCTGGTGATATGTATGTACACGATAGATATACCAAATTAACATTTTTTATTTGTCTGTCTGTTCCAGCTAATCTTTGAAGCGGCTGGACCGATTTTGTTGATACTCTTACTGACAGATAGCTTATGTAATAGAGTTACATACTTTTCACGAGGGCGAATCGCGGGCATAGCTGGTTTATTAATTTAAAAGTAACGTGTGTTGTCGAATTATTAATTAATGCATAATTTTATTACCACTTAAATAAAATGTGAAACAAACTTATAAATACGGTCTTAGTTATCTAATGACAAAAATTAGATACTAAATATTATATAATTTTAGTAAAAATCTGTCATATCTCTTCCATTTAATACACGTTCCATAAAAGAACCTGGCATAATCCGCGAGTCGGGAGGAATGCGCGTCGTAAGTAGCTGAGCCGTTTTGTACATCAAAGTTTAAACTTAAAGGGATTCTGGCAGCCGCCCTTTTAAGTGATCGGTAACCACTTCAGACTTTAATACAACGGTCAACAAACCAGTGGCTATGTCGACTACACCTATAAGTACTGATTTAACATATAGAAATATAATAAAATCAAAGCTTTGCATATAAAACTGTACAAATGACTGACTATTATATATCTACATTATATTATTACTCCATAGGGTAAATCACGATTACTTACGTTGAGTTTAAGTATTCTTATTAATTGTTTTTTTTTTTTAATTTTTATACCGATATTTCAATGTATTTAACAATGGATTAAGATTCTACACAGTTTTTAACTGTTGGCGCCCGACGTGGAGCCAATATGACTCCTTCCGATACAATAATAATAAACACGTAGATTTTAATACTAACGTTGTGAATTCAAATAAATATAAAGTTTAATTGCTAGCGAACCTAGTTTGTTAATGACAACGCAACAACGCAGTGTTACCCTTAACTAGCACTAGATTATATCACATACATATCTCTTATTTTCAATACAGAACAATCGAAATGTCTCTCTCAGCACACGTTCATGCGCCATTAATAATTACGCGGCACACTAGAGAATAACGAGCCGTCGCCATTACGTGATATTGTTCGCCTCCAGTTGGCGCCCACCGTGGACTCACATATATGTAGATTTAGGTGCTGTAAGAAAGGTAAGCAAATTTGATGTTGGGACTGTTTAAAAAAAATACAATATATTTTAGTTGCTTGCTTATTTATATCATTTATATGTTTGTGTTTCGCGGACGAAGGATCATCTAAATCTTTTATGGTGAAATCAATTTATGGTTGAGAAAATTATTATTCTGACCTTATTTTGACTATTAAACCTACATTATTTTGTATATTCAGCCAACAAATGAAAGTATTATAAAATTATTATAAGTTAGGTAAAATAAACTAATAATTTAAAATTATTACCTAATAATAATAAATTATAAGCATTTTTGTTTACATAAGTAATTAATTTCACATCAAAAAAAAACATCTTTCATTTACAGAGCTATGTGAATAGTTTGCTTTTCACAATTTTAATCAAAAACGTTTTTTCATACTATGTTTGAATGTAAACATGTCAGCAAAATTACGGAGTCACTGCTGTAAAATACATGAGAGTTATAACGCTTCTGCTTTAGGCACTTTGAAGGCTCCCGCCTTTCATCCATTCATCTTTGAGTATAGCAGATGTAAAAAGTACAAAAATACATGTGGCAAGAGCTAACCCGACAGACATAACAGACATCTAATGGCGCCGGCGCGACACATTCACGAAGCGTCGCAAATAAACGCAAAGAGTACCGGTGAACTTGTTGGGCGCCAAAATTATGAACCAACCAGGGCGGGAACAGAGTGTTTTATATAGTAGTAGTTGTATACGTGGAGAAGTTGCCGTCTTGTTCAGAAATTTTTGCTAAAATTTATTTTCCATATTATAACCAACATTATAAATAGCAATGTTAAAATAAATCGTTTCAACATGTTAGAATGTTTGAAGTGTTGGTCATTTTTTTTATATTTAGCGACCTAGCGGCCTTGCCATTAACTCATCAAGATTATGCTGTATAAAAATAAATAATATTTTTGCATGCCAGCAGTTTGTTCAAAGATCAAATACGATTTTCACAGTCAACCATCGAATTGATATCATACAGTTAAGAACGTCCTTAAACACAACAAGTGAAAAAAAATATAGGGATGAACATACCGGTGACTGTGATGAAACAGTTGTTATTCATTCTTTCTCGTCTTTTTTCCTAAGTATCTCCGGTAAACTAAAATTTTCCCGAGATTTCCGCCTCAGATTTTAGACACTTGAGCACGCGCCGCCGGCGTCGGCGCTGCCTTTAATTATTACGGATACAGCCTACCCCCGACAATGTCGAGTGGATGCCACACCAGAACACAAACTTTATACATTTCACCGTGATATAATTTTTTTTTTCCTTTTGACTCGTCAAGTGAAATGCCCATTATGCGGTTTGCCTGTTGAGGTGACCGTATTTTCTTAATAACAACTTCTGCCTGAAAATCATCCTTTTTTTAAAGGTTTGCCTTCTTTAAATCTAAAAAAAAATATGTTGTATACGTTTTCATAGTTGTGTATGTATACAGTAAAATGTATTAGATGTTATCTGTTTCTTTTATTTGCTAACGAAAATTAAGTTATTTTTCCAGGTTCATAGTGTATTATTGATAGTTTAAAAAGATATATATTATCCATATACTTCCCTTTCCCGTATACTAAATCAAAAATGTTTGGGTCATGAAACGTACCAGAGTTATACGAACTAAAATAAACAAATCAAACAGAAGCAATTAAAAACTCGTGGTAACAGGACACGTGCCGCCTCGAGGAGACGCACACCCATACTAAGGTATATTGTTCCTTAATCGCCACGCAATTAAAGTCACAATAGCCGACGTTTGTTCTTAAGCAAATGAAATATTAATTGGTTAGGAAATCGCAATAAAAAATCGAGTCATGGATTTATTTCGAGTGAAGCTTTCATATTATTTGTAACTTTATTTCATGCATGTACCATATTCAAAAAACGGATTGAGTCGAGTTACAAATGACATATGGTTACACATCAAATTTACATATAACAAATGTTTATAATGCAAGCGTACTATACAGGGACGTGTGTAATGTATGGATGTAGAAAAAAACGTAGTATTATCTATGAACGCGGAAAAATACTTTTTTCGCAAAAACTTTCTCAAGTTTTTATAAGATAAATATACCCTACAAGATAGAGAGACATCCTTATCGGATTATAATATAAAGAAGATAAAATACGCATTAGCACACCTCCACGGCCACCTGGTTAAAGGTTTAAAAATAGAACCGATAAAAAGTTCAGACATTGTAGCCGTAATCCTCTCCAGGATAAAATGAACCACTTCAGTCGATCGACCCGTTATTTAGAAAAAATTCGCCCCATTGTACTCGCAGCCCTCAATAATTATTATTTTCGTAGTTGGCGACACTGCATCGGACAATGGGGCCCCTTCGCACTTCCTGTTTGCTTTCGCGCGCTATTACACGTCAATGCCTCGCGGGACGATAGGCCAATTTGAATTTCGAATTCTTGAATAATGGATTCTTTTCACGGGCGTCTATTGGCTGTAATTTTGTTTTTCTTGCATTCGATGCTTCGAAGACGAATAACAATGCCAGTGTTTCTCTATTCGCAGGCTTTGCGGACATTATAAAGTTGTAGTATATGAATGGCTTTAGTATACAAAGCCAATAATTATAAAATGAAGCTACGCGCAAAAACACTAAATAATGAAATTATATCAGGCTTTCAACATTTTGGTTGCCTGCTACTTTCATAAGACAGACTGTTTAAGAAATAAATAAAATGTTCTAACCAGGCCTCAAAAACCTGGTTGGCTTGTTGGTTTATTAATCAGTTCATAAGGAACTCCATTCATATTATCAAGCCACTTTTTTAAATGAAAAGCAATATCTCTCCGTTCAAAAAATTGGATCTCAAAAAACGCGACGAGGTAAGTTCCGCTCCGTTTTTGCCCGGAACGAACTAGGTTTATTGCAGTGGTTATAATGTTCAACTTGTTGAAAACTTGTTTAATAATATTTATCAACAGGTATTTAAATAATTATAATAAAACTAAAAATGGAAAGGAATGAAATATAACAAATAATATTGAAACGAAGAGTGGATACACCAACATTTTTTAGGTCGGTTCCCTTTTTCTATGTAGTTCGGTAGTTTTTTTTTTTCAAATAATTCATTCAGAGGTTACGATATTAACTTGGGGTCTAATTCAATTACTTAACTTGGGATCAGAGCAATGTACATACGAGTATATGTCTTCAATACCTAGTCTAGCCATAAATTCAGTCACTGGCCGTTTACATACATTTAAAAAAATCATTGATGTTGATGTTGACACCGGCCGACCGCGGTCTATTCGAACAAACCAGAATTCATCGAAATCCCATAAGGAAGCAGAAAATCCTTTCCAGAGAAATTAGAATCCCACTGAGGACACTTTCTCGGATCATCATATAAGACTTAGGTCTAGGGCTACCCGGAGATACACAGGACATACCTTAAGTCAGGCACTAAAACAAAAGGGAGTCGAAAGATAAAAACAGCTGTTACTTCGATACGCGGACGAAAAACAGAAAAAATCTCTTTAGCGATGAAACAATTTTTACAATCGATGAGCTCTACAACAAACAAAATGATCGAGTGTATGCACACAGCTCCAAAGAAGTTTCCGAGGTAGAGGTCAAAGTTAAGCGAGGCCATCATCCAGCATACGTCATGGTTTAGTAGGGTGTCTCCTACCACGGGGTAACAAAACTTCATTTTTGTGAAAAAGATACCGTGTTAGAAGCGGTAGTTAAACCTCTCAACAACACCTAATTCAAAAACGAAGTGTGGACATTCCAAAAGGATCCAGCTCCGGGTCATAAGGCGCGCACTACCCAAATTTAGTTTGAGCAAAATGTTCCAGACTTCATAAAGGCTGATGATTGACCTACGGCGAGTACGAACTTAAACCCTTTGGACTATAAATTGTGGTCTGTGCTAGAGGAAATCTTTGAGGCTCAAGAAATCTTTGGAAGTAGCTGTTTCCAATGGAAACCGTTCGTAAATCCATCGACGATTGACCCTACCGTTTACAAGCAGCCATTAAAGCTAAGGGTGGACACTATGAATAAATAGTTTAGTACGTTAACATATCTTTTTCACTCTACATAATCACATATAAAACTTTAAAATAAAAATATTTTTTTAGGAATTATCGGATATTTTCTTTGTAACAGAACTTATGGCTAGACCAGGTATACATTATATGTTTCATTTTTAAAATAATTTCACTATATTAAAATGTTATTATTTTTATTACACTTTCAATTGTGCTACAGGATACAAAAAAAAAACAAATTGCTGTCAGGGTTGTCAGCAGTTGCTTAACAAGCAAGAGAAGTGGTCGATTGCGCCCCTCGCCTCGTACGGCTCTAATTAAATGCATTCGTCACAAAGGGCGGCCGATGTAGGTGCGCATTGTTCCGTTAATTGGTACTAGCTATTACAAGAAAATATTTCAAAAATAAAATTATAACTATTTACATAACATTTTTCATACATATATATGTATAAATTTCTAATTAATGTTGTGTTCAACAAAACACAAAAATTAGCCACTGTATCTCTGTCGGAGTTCGAAATGTATTGACAATACATTATTAAGCACCCATTTGATTTAAATCGAAGTCAATGTCGCATTACGCGGTACGCCTGCAGACTCGACCGCCTAACTCAAAGCGATTGCTACAACAACTTGAATTTTATTGTTTTGGTCAATAAATACGATTATATTCTTTTATGACGATAGGTCTTATTAGTAACCCAATTGTTTTGGTTTATTTTAGTTCACTGACCTTTGCTTGTTGGGGTCAGATTTATTGACTCGATTATAATTTAATTAAATATATTCAGAAAACAAAAAACCTGTTAGCCTGTCTACTGTATGAAAAAGGCAACATATACCAAATGGCTTCGGTAGATTTAAAATTTTCTAATGGCAGAATAAAAAGATAATAAAACTGATGTTAGAAAAAACTAGGTACTTATTATCGTACATAAAATCTTAAGGATATTATTATTAATTTTGTCTATACTCGAAATGATGGATAAAACACGATGTATATTTTTAAATTGTACACTTTGATAAACATTTCTAATTAATCAATCAATCATAAAGCTATACCCTTCATTATGAAATCGTCAAAACACGAATTAATAGCCGTCAGCGAGCGACGGGACGTTAAATATTAAAATCTAATCCGCATGAGGCGCTGCGTGCGCGGGCGACGGGCGACGGGCGCGGCGCGTGACCGCGCGCATGTTACACCCCATTTGTACGACCGCCGCTAAACCTTCATGTATATGGGGTCATATATATAAACGGAAGTTCATTTTATAAATTTGAACAGTACGAATTACTTTATTTTATTCAGTTGGACGCTGATGTTTCGCACCCGGATGCAATAACACACGAGACAACATAAGATAGAAAGAAATCGATGGATCGTATGCACAACGCATTGTTAGCGACATATACTTTTTATATATAACTAATTACCTCTCGAATCACTATATAAAGACGGAAACCTCAGTTAGTCAAAAGATCTCAGCGTACAGACATTGGGAAGTGAATTTCTTTTATACTATGTATAGATGATGATTGATTTCGCCGTTTGTGGTGATCAATTTAAAATAATATTCTACAGATTATAACTTCAATTAGAATCAATTAATATAATATGTAGCAAATACTAATTTGAACCATGATTTCACTGTGTACACAGTTGATATAACGTAATGCCAGAGTCAAACTGAAAGTTTTTGGAAAACGAAAGATAACCAAAAAAGAAACTAAGAAAAATGGCAAGTTGTTAGTCTTATTCTGAATTTTCAAAATAGTGTATATTTACATTAGAGTTATCGTCAACGACCTTTTGGAACTCATCCACTCCTTTGTATCCATAAAATATTTTCTTCAAAATTTTCATATATCTTCGGGAATAAATGAAAATATCTTTATTCGAGTAGGCTTACTACAAGCACTTTTGAATCGTCCAAAAAATTTTTTTTCCCTACCACCTGTTCAGGACGTCTTTTAGCTGATAAGAATAACAAGCGAAAGAAACTTATCAGCTCTTTATCATAAGTAATGACATTTACATAAATCATGTCCAAAATAATATGTATTATCACAATAATAAACGTTCAAAGTCTGTAGGTCATAGGTTGTACATATAGTAAGTCGTCACAGAACACAGAAAGACGTTGGAAGGGCCTTGTGGGGGTAGCAGTGTAACCACGATCCTGGACAAATGTACAGGATCGTACTTCACCAGGCGATCGCGATGTTTTGTCATTCACGAACGCGCGCGCTGTAAGTACTGTGAAACACGCCACTAAAAATGATAAAAATGCCGACTTGCGCAATTATTAATCGCAAAACAAGAAGCTCATCCTCAAGTAGGTCCAAAGGAAGGATTTCTGTCCATGAGTCAGTAAAACACTTCTCAAATTTAGTATTTTTAGACGAAATTCGTGAAATTTTATCAAAAGTATGAATCACAAAAAATATTTCCAAGAAAATATACATTGCTGGAGAAGTACGCATATTTATTACATTGCGTCGTACTAAGCACGTAATGTAAAGAACATTGCGAAATAACCATTTAAATAGTAACAAAATAGATTACGGTAGATGGGTAGTGAAGTGCCTGGAGACATTTAATCGATTCTCGGTGTGTTAGTTAGTGAAAACTAAATAAAAGTAAGGACGATAAAAATAGTGGTAATAAAAGATAAATTTAATCAGAGATTAATAATAGCAATAAATAAAATGTAACCCTATTCTTGACTACCATATTGACTTCGTTTGGTATGCGTTTGTATGTTAATTTAATAATGAGTGTGGTGTAACATCAATTGGATGAATTTAACCAAGATAACTGACTAGTCGTAGTTTTTTATTTTCTTTTGTATATTTTTGCATGTCAAAACTTTATTTTTGGGTTAATACCTACATTGTCCAATAAAGGGTATCGCACATATAACATTATAACCAACATTAATACATTTAAATTAGATTGCATAAAAACCTCAGTAATTTACACATACAAAAAATCAAACTATGTACACTTAAAACAACTTATATTTGTTCTCTATAAAACACACTATATACATTTTAGAAAAGTAATAATTAACCAATCAGAGCATGCACATTCGGTTAAACCAATATTACCACTAGAAAAACGATTATCTGTGAAACTTTGTAATCTATATAAAATTCTCCCCTTCTAACATTAGTAATAACATAGATGAATTTTCAATTTCTGTGCCAAACACCTGCTCGCCTGAAAACTGTGTGACATATATAGATAACCATAAAACAAATCTTAAAATATTAACACAAAATATTCGTTCAATCAATACAAATATATTAGAATTACAAACACTGCTTCACAGATTTCCGATTGAAATAGATATTATAATATTAACAGAAGCTTGGCTCCCTTGGTCATCAAATCAAATTATACCTACACTAAATAACTATAACAGCCACCACACCCAACATCACATAAACCAAAGCGACGGTGTAGTAACATACATAAAAACTAATATAAAATACACAATAGATGGACTTAAATTGCAACATGCTTCCTGTCTATTGGTTAAGTTAAATGGTGACACGGCTCTTCTTTGTATTTACCGTTCACCTTCTAACGACTCAATTGAACTATTTTTGCAATCCTTGTCGGACATATTACGAACTTTAACAGCCTTCAAAAATATAATACTTATGGGTGACTTAAACATTAATATAATTCCATCAACCACTGATACTCGTGCCGATGAATACCTCAACACTTTAGCCTATAACGGACTTTTATCTGCTCATACACTCCCCACACGCGGTCCTAATTGTCTAGACCATGTCTTATTAAAAACATGCTTACCATCCACTACCCTCGTCATAAACTCCACCGTGACAGATCATTCAGCAGTCTTATTTTGTCTTTATAATAACCAATCACGCAATCATTATACACCTACTATTCGTAAAACAAACTTTGATGGATTGGACCGGTTAATTGAAGGTCTCGATTTTACTTCTGTTTATAACACTAACGATCCAAATGATGCTATTGACTTACTCATTAAAACCCTAACCACGGCTATAGAAACACACACCAAATTTGTACGCCCATCACAACAAAAAAGAATCCTTAAGCCCTGGATAACTCCTGGTGTGTTGCGATGCATACGTAATCGTGATGCGTTGAACAGCAAACTTAAAAAAAAATCCTAATGACAGTATTATAAAACTAACATATATAAGATATCGCAAATTTTGCACAAAATTACTAAAAAATCTCAAAAGACAATATGAAAAAAATCAGTTTCTCGAAGCAGGTACCGACTCCAAAAAAATCTGGAATACTATAAAGAAGGTAACTCATACCTTACCACCTAAGTTACAATCAGCTGATCTACTCCAATCAAGTGCCACACCAATTGAATCTGTTAATGGAGCTAATTCGTAATTCGCAACAATTGGGGAAAAGTTAGCAAATAAAATCAGTCAAAATAAAAAAAAATCGACCATTACATCTAAATTTATTACACCCCTACATTCACAATCTTTCGTTCTACTCGAAACCGATCAAAATGAAGTGCATAATACAATTGTCTTTAAAATCGGACACAACAGTCGGATGGGACAACATATCCTCTAATATACTTAAAAGATATGCTATTGTACTCTCAGCTCCATTAACACATATCTTTAACAACTGTTTCCGCCTTGGTATTTTCCCCAGTGCTTTTAAAAGAGCCATCATTCATCCTATTTATAAGAGTGGGGATAAGGATTCTCCAGGTAATTATAGACCAATTGCAATTCTTACTTCTTTATCAAAGGTACTTGAAAAGATATTAAATAAAAGATTCATCTATTACCTAGAGATTAATAAACTCATATCACCCAATCAATTTGGATTTAGACGTAATATTTCAACATCTGACGCCGTACTCGAACTTCTAAACAATATTGTAACAAATTTAAATGTCCGTAAAAAAGTTGTCTCCATTTTCTTAGATTTAGCAAAGGCCTTTGATACCATTCCCATCCCCACCCTTTTACAAAAACTTCACAGAATCGGTGTACGTGGTACTCAACATATATTATTTAGTAGCTATTTACTAGAACGATTTCAAATGGTAAAAATAAATGATACTTACAGTGATTACCTCCCTGTAAACTACGGTATTCCACAAGGTAGTATCTTAGGTCCTACCCTATTTCTTGTTTTTATTAACGACCTCTGCAACTTAAAAACACAAAATGGTAAAGTTACCTCTTTTGCGGATGATACCGTACTCACATTCGCTGCTAAAAACTGGTCTGATGCATTCAGCTTTGCCCAAAATGGATTCAATGTCATAAATTCATGGCTAGTGAGCAATGCTCTTACCTTGAACGCATCAAAAACCAACTTTATTACTTTCTCCATCCGAAGCGATACCCTACCCAAAACAACCCCAACATTAACAGCTCACACTTGCTCAACTCAGAATGCCTATAATTGTTCCTGTCCACACATCCAATCTATCCCAGTTACTAAATATCTTGGTGTCTATATTGACCAAAACTTAAATTTTAAACATCACATTAATGCTGTTACTAGTAGAGTTCGCAAATTAATATATATATTTAGAAAACTTCGCTACATTGCTTCACACTCCATTCTCAAAACTACATATTATGCATTATGTCAAAGTATTATCACTTATTGCATTACTGCTTGGGGTGGAGCACCTAAAACTAACCTTTTACAATTGGAACGAGCGCAGCGTGCTGTATTAAAAGTTAGTAACTTTCGCCCCATACGCTTCCCAACCAATGATCTTTATTTAGCTTGCAAAGTGTTAACCGTAAGACGAACCATTCATAATGAATACTATTCTATACGTACACACTAGAACACCTTTTATTTATTCTAATAAGAGAAGGAATTTTCATGTTTGTCAAACACCTAAGATAAATTTTACATTTACAAAAAAAATTATTATATTTCTCGGTCCACACTTATATAATAAAATCAATAAAATTATATAACATCACAATCTATCATATTCATGCTGTAAGAAATTAATCTACAGCTGGTTACTCGGAAGGTCATATGAAGAAACGGAAAAACTTCTAACAGTAATATCCTGACATAATATTACACACACATACACAACATTTGTGCTCTTTCACTCACACAAAAACACAAACATACACACACACTCACACAAACACACACACACACACACACACACACACAAAAACACAAACATACACTCACACACACACACACACACACAAAATACCTGATTTTAAGTGAACAATGTTGGTTAATAATTAAAGGGAATTGTTCAGTTTGTATGGGCACTTTGGCTTTGAGTGGACATTATCTATAGTTATAAAAAACATTATTTTTTAATATTTCATGTCTTAAAGAAGTTAACTATTGTAATATTTTCATGGGAAAGTTTAACATTGTATATATATAAGCATGTGTAGTATTCCATAAACGATGTAACGATAAAGTTCTTTTTTGTAAAATACTTTAATTACCTTATCATCATATTGATTTATTTATGTTAGAAATAACAAACAGAGATGGTTTAATAAAGAAATTGTAGATTTACACATATTTACCTTTAATTTGAAAATACAATTGTACAAGCAAAAGACAATAAATACACTTATTTATAAGAATAGACTTTACAAAATCACTTAATAAATAAATTACACTGTTCATACAGTTTCTCTTCAGCTGGAGGCTGGCTTTACGGTGGTCAATGAATTATGAGAAACAAATTCAACATTCAGTAATTCACAAACTGCTCCTAATAGTTTTTTTAACGTTGAATGAGGTATATTTAATAAAGTTGATATTCTCTCATCACTATCCCCAGTTCTTAGTTTAATTAAATAAGCAACAAGCCCTAACTCCCCAATATGCATCTCAGATAACCCAGGAAGGAATTTGATTTCAACTGAAGTTAAGACAGACCTATCCAAAAGTGCACAATGTCTTCAGGCATTCCTTCAATGTTGTTAAAAACCATTGTAAGATTCCTTTCTTTAACAAATAATACAAAATGTTGAATATGTTCTGTAGTAAATGTATGAATTAGTTGCATGATAGACAACCATTCAGTCCAATTATTATATAAACGAGAACTACACAGCCTACTGGTTTTTGGTACATAAAAGTTAAAATCAACAAACAATTTTATTCGAAGCCATGTGGGAACTGTCAGTCGCTGTGGTGAGTCACAACCCGGAACAAAACAATATGCTTGTGAATCAGGTGCTCTTTTAGAATCCGGTAAGGTAATGTTCTGTGTAGGTAGACTGGAATATTAGAAGGAACTGTTACTCTATCCGCTCACTGCCAACAAATGACAGATGCTATCAGATCCATGCACCTAAAAGAGAATAATATATTATAAAATTATTTGTCAACAAAATGTTACTTAAACGATATGGCAGCGATATATTAATGTTTTACTTTTCATAAAGGAAGCTTTATTATAGTAATCATAACAAATAAAAATAACTATAATCCTACCAGTCGTGGGGATTTCCAATCAATAATTACATTTCTAATGTGTGTTTCTCTGTCGGATATTGTTTGCAGTAGATGTGATCTAGTATGTAATATAGATCTTCCACAATTTATACAAAGCTGCCGACGATGTCCACTACTTGTGTTTGGTTCGGTGTCCAGAGGTATAGCCGGGTCATAATTTCGAGAGGTATCGGAGTCCATTATCAATGCAAACCGAAATAAATTGGTCTTCTTCTTCTTGATAGAAAGTAACAACAAAAACAAAAACAAAACATAACCTAGCCGAATAAGATTTTCTTCTTCTTCTTTTTTAATTCATGGCCAACGAATAAGATTTATTACTCAAATGTCTTTGTTGACAAAAGTGAAATGGTGCTGCCATATAAAAATCTCTTATCGATTAAAAGTATTCGATTGATTTGTATATATCTAACCGAAAAGGATTATTTGTAACGTTTTTAATACATAATATTGCAAAAAATTACCCACTATATATTAATTAATATATATATACTTTAATTACTTTCATTTTTATTAGAGTTAAAACTTATCGATTAATCGATACTATTAGTAATAGTACTTCAATAACATTTATTGATATGGAAACACAGTGAAACATGTCAACAAAACATATCCGAATCCAAAAAATACTTTTAAAAATGATATTTTTAATGTTAAGTTTCCCATGACGAGAGTATTAAAAATATTTTTTTCAGTTTTAATAATATTTTACTCTTAACATAGTTTTTACTAATTAGCTTGTCCACCAAGAGCCAAAATTGAACAATTCCCTTTGTAACTATCAGTAATTATTATAAGTAACCTTACATTTATCGTAACTTAGTGCAATCTGGTGCTCATACTAAAGGGAATATAGGGAAAGGAACTGAATCCCTAAATACAGATTATTTGTATAATCTATTAGGGTCAGTTGTGATTTATACCGTCTATAATAATTGCCTTATATAACTAATTACCTTAAGACCTGCATACCATCTGTTCAAATGTATGTTTTTTTTGTATTATTTTGGCATGAATAAAGAATTATTATTATTATTATTATTATTAATACCTAAAGAAAAAAAATGTCTCATTTAATCAATAATATTCAATGTATATCAAAAATAATATAAAGACGTCATTAGTCCAGTGTCCTTTCAATTAATTGTCTTGTAGTTTTTCAATATCGATAGTAAATAACTTTATGTCAATCACTAGTGTAATATGTCAAATTAAAATGGCTATTACACGTTTATTGCGCACTATAGATGTCTGTTATAGTTAAGCGTGATTGGTTATAGTTATATTGGAGCGTTCTGATTGGCATGTTTAAAATGCAAGTGTGTGCATTTCTTTTGTATAATTCGTCTAATATTTCGCCTGATGTAATGCGGACGAAAAGTGGGGCAAGACTGGTGATATCGGTTTTTGTATAAAAGATGCATGATCGCCTTTCTAACCTCTTTTCCGTGTTCTGTGGTTACTCGTTATAGAACAAAGCGAAGACTATTTATTCCATGCATTTCGGTCTTTAAAATAATCATCAACTTTATAAAAGCCTTTACTCATAATTATGTTCTTTACATGAATTTTAAATTTATTCATTTATTTCTATCACAAAATCAGCACGCATACATTTTAAATTATTTACAATAAAATCATTAACGTGTGCGCCGCAGCGACGCAAAAGGCTCATAGCTCATCGACTCCTTTGCTCAGGGGAGCAAATCGCCGATTTTTCAACCTTCACCCAGAGAACTAGCACGGTCTCGCACAACAGCGACACTTTAATATGTTACTCATAAATAAACAGCATATTATTATTAAATGTCATCATACACCGACTGGTCGGCTGGAGTTTAGGCGTGTCGACGTACCCCCGGTTTCAATAACCAAAAAACTATCCGTTTTTGCTACCATCCGTAGCATTTCCTACCGATGGTAGCAAAAAAATTTTTCAATAAAATACCAAGGTATGGTAGGTTAAGCTACCGACGGTGTGCTACTAACGGATTGATCTGATACTGATAACCGTTCGTAAGCAAAATGTATGAAAATGGCGCAAAAAGGTGTTTCAATAAAAACATCTATCCGTCGGTAGAGCTGTCAAACTTACTATCAGTAACTTATCTGTCAAATTTGCCTACCGGCCATTTTCCGTCGGTTATCGTAAAAATATTTAAAAATGACACGTTTTCCCTTGTTAATTAATAGAAAAACAGTTTTTCATAAAAAAATAATATTGTAGAAGAGTTTGATGTGTTTTGTGGTTCCAATTAGAAGAATTTAAGTTGTAATTATGCCAATGTCTGTACCTTTAAGGGCTCATACTACCAATGAATCATTGCTCCAGATGCTTTCTAAAATATGTTTCTGTTGAAAAACTTGATAATTTACTTCTATATAATTATGAAAAACCTTGTTCTGATGAAACTGAATTTGTCACCTACTGTACAAGTATTTTATTCGATATTGATTTACAATGCAAAACACTTAAAATTTAAAAAGTTAGAAATTCTTATAGGCTAATGTCAACAAATCTTACATTTTTATCCCCACATTGTTATACAAAATTACAATAAATTTCGGTACGTAATCAGTTCGCCTCTTTCCTATTGATGTCTCTGTCTTCCTTCTTACGATTTCGTTTTTGTCTAAGAAATTATTAAATGTTAAAGACCAACATTTCAGTATAATCATAATATTACCTAAGACAAGGCTGTATGGAAAGATCCCTTTTCCCCGAATCATATGATTACAATTTAAAAAAATGAGCTACCCACAACCGTTTGTAGTAGGCGCCTACCGATGATTGTGAAACGCAAAAAAGGAATGGTTGTCGGTAGCTCAAAAAACGGTCGGTACCTGCTACCGATGGTTGTCGGTATATTATTGAAACCGGGGGGTAGGAGGTAGCGTGAGAGTGGCCGTGAGTGTACCGCGTGTGTAGTGTATGCAGTACTCACTGTGCTGTTGTTGATGTGGCGGCGGCGGTACGTTGCCGTATGACCGGTCGCGGGGCAGGTGGTGGCCCAGCATGCGGTGGCCGGCCGCCTCCAGATTGGCGTGCGAGTGACTCCGGACCATGCCTACAACAAAACATTATATTTACTCAAACTCGAGGGACCTAATACGCAAGCGGCAAAATCAAAAATAATAGTTAACCTTCAACTTAAAATGAATTTATTTTTGATTAATATCGCCTCCCTGCCAAAGGTTAGTCGTCATACATCTTTGCAGGATAATACAGCAGACTGTTAAAATAATATTTTTACAAGTTTTTATTGTACTGTGTCGGTTGCGACGTTTAACTTTATTTTATTCACAAACAAGAGTACAACGTTTCACTAGGATATTAGATACTACATAGATGTGCGATAAATTAGGACATAGAACATGCATTATTATTTACGATGTACGCTAAATCGTTCTGTCAGATTGCGAAGATGGATGGATCCGAAACCCTCCACGCCGATTCCAGCATTATTCTCCCTACGGGACGGTACATCACAGCAAGTTTATCGGGGTTTATAGCCGTCTGGACAGGTCCCAGGTCGGTGATCCCCGATTTGAGGCACAAGGAGCATTGCCAGTGCATCAGTAAAAAAAACGTCCTGGTCGGTTTATGTGTGTTCAACGACTAACCCTGTATACCGTTACTGATATACTCGTATAGACACGCATTATTACCTATCTGCGGCCTCCAGTTCCTGTTCTCCTCGTGGGCGAGGTGGCCGGGCTTGAGCACGCGCGGCGGCTCGTGCGCGTGCTTGAGGCGGCGCGCGGGGAACACGAACTCGTCGGGGTACTGCGGGTCCTGGTAGCGCACGCACACGGCGCGGTTGTGCACCACCGCGCGCAGGCCCACCACCGGCGACGCTAGCTGCCTGCGACCGAACGACCACGCCCATTCACACACGCACAGTACACAGTACAACAACTGTGTACGCTCGAGTATTATATCTTTAGATTGCATCATTTTTCAATAAAGATAGATACATATACGAGTCTAATTGTAGCTTTATACATTGAACAGAAATTATGTTACCTAAATATCGATGTTTCGTATTAATATTATTTATATTGTTTTGATTTTATAATTGCTTATTATTTTACATTTGTCTAATTTCTATTTCATTTGTTAATCTTTTGTCTTATTCTTAATTATTTTAAATTCATTAAAACTAGCCCATTATCTTTATATGAATTGTGTAATCTTGTTGTCACTAGTATATTTCAATTAATAAATAATTATTCAAGCGGTAAAATTACATTTTATTTTTGTATAAAAATAAAATATAATGAATTATCAAAACTAGTAAAAAAAAGTTTTCGTTTCCTATATTGTCTATTGAGTTTTGATATTGCTGTTATACAAATGACCCTGTATACACAAAATTGTACACGATTAGTTAAAAAGTGGCAAAAGCAACTCTCGAGTACTAGTGTAGTAGATGTTAATTTGAGATACATTACCCGCCTATGATGACGTTGTCACAGCTCAGCATGACGTCTCCCCTGACCCCCTCGCAGCGGAACGGGTACCGCTGGTCGGCCTGTATAAGCGTCCGCAGCTGATCTCCGGCAGCCGAGTACAGGCCGGACAGGAACTCGTAGCTCTTGTTGCCGGTACACACGTACAGGCGATCGTGGCCGCGAATGTTGCGTAGCTCTACCCGACACGAGAAACAATACTTATGAACTTTCTACCGTCTTTATAATTTTCTAAATTATCCCCACCTCACAAGCATTAATTCCGAATTTGGTGTCCCACATTGGTGAAAAAATAATTTTTATTTCTTTTACAATATTCCTTGCAATTTCTTTACCTTTTCAATTTTCTTTAGACTTTAAGGAAAACATCAAAAATAAAAATAAAGCATATCCGTCCACACTTTGGTGAAAGTAAAAAGGCATAATTAATTATTTTATATGTGTATATAGATAAGAGATACTATATTGACACACAGATATATCTATACTAATATCATAAAGACGAAAGATTTGTATGTATGTTTATTTGCATTGAATAGGCTCCAAAACAACTGGACCGATTTAAAAAAAATCACCTACTAGAAGTTCCATCATATAAAAAAGAAACAGGTGATAAAGCAGGAAAGCCAAAGAGACAGAAGATTGTGATACCCTATCTATATATCTATCCAACCATATATGTTGAGCACTCACTCTCGGCCTGCGTGAGGTCCTTGTAGTAGGGCTCCAGCGCCTTGAATAGTCTGGTCTCGTCCACGAACGGCAGAAGGGCGACGCCCTGCCACGCAAACTTCTTGCCGTTCAAGTCTATCTTGAAGTCCGTCGGGTAGAAGTCTATTATCGGCGAGAACTGTGGTAAGGAAACAAATACACCACCAGAGTTAGGATAGTTCACCTTAAGCTTTTCTTATATCTACTATTATAATGTAAATACTATACCTAAACGACTTTAAAATAGGTTGTCAAGTTGTGGATAGCTTTTTTATGTATTTCCTACTATATATTTTTGTCAATAATCATGTATAAAATAAAATACTCTGACTAAGTGACCACAAAAAAATTGTAATGAAAACTTACTCTATTATAGTATATGACTCTATTATAGAAGACATTATGTAAACCAATATTAAAGATATTTTTAATAAAGTTAAGATACTGATATAACAGAATTAGCATAATTAATTTATAATCTAGTTACCGGGTCGCTCATAAGGGTGGCCCACGGTTTGGGCACGTGTTGGGCACTCGCCGCCGGGAACACTCCCATCAGCTGCTCCAACGGACGAAACTATATCACAAATATACAAACACGTTAAAAACTCATCAATTCTGTCTGTCAAGCTATGATTAAAGTATATTAAATTCGATTACTAAAGATATTTTTTCATTATATATAAATTATTAGTACATTTCTAGTAATAAAATATGTTAACCGCTTATTTTAAACAAATCAAAATCACTACCATCCACATTAACATGTACTTTTGAAATCATTTGACCCGATTAACAATAGGAAAATGCGGCTGATTCCAAAAATAGGGTTAAACATATTTTATTACGATCATTATTGTTTTAGAAGAACGTCTATGTCATATTTTTCAATGACATAGACATATTAAATGTAAATATTTTTCAACATAAGTTCGTTTTCGTCAATGAGATTCATAACTAGAGAAAGAATCCACACAAACGCACCAAAATGGGTAACACTTTTTTGAAATCAGGACGTAGCTTTGCAAATATTATTTTTATTATGGTTTAGTATATTTTTCCCGATAAACTTTAAATTAAACAAAGACAGAATATGTGCGAACGACGGAATTAACGGAAAATGGGTATTTATTTCTGTATTGCCAGTTATCGAAAAATTCACCGCTTAAGATGAATTAACAAATAAATGAATAATGTAGATTTAAGTATAAAATCAATTAGTTTTTTTTAATATATCTCTATTTGAAATTTAAAAAAAAAAATAGTCTTTCGCTGTCTTTTCGCCTTTTTATCATTTATATTAGAAAACGAGATTTCAAGATAATGTAAATATAAACAGATTTCGTTAGGAAGAGCAGTAGTTCTGGTTTAATTTTAAGGCAAGAAAACATGTTTATTTTTTCGAAATAATTGTTATAAGGCTGTCTTAAATTAAAATAAACAGTTACAAGTATTATTCCGAAAAAAAAGTAGTGTTCATAATCTTAACACAAGAAATAAAAATAAACTTGCCGTTCCAAGCTTCAGACTTCAGAAAACCAGAGGATCATTTCTGGGTAAATGCATTGCTATGTTCAATAAAGTTCCACAAAATGTAGTTGACCTACCCATAAATAAATTTAAAATTCATGTAAAGAACATACTTATGAGTATACCGCGCGCGACAAAGCACATCTTTCTTATTATTTTTCTCAACGGTCTTCCGCACTCGCAACATCTTTAAAGTGTAGATTACGCCTTAATTTTCATCTTACGTATTTATTAGTGGTGGTTGAACGACTAAGGTTCCTATAAGAATTAGGTCAATTATGTAGAGCATAGTGAGTGAGTGATGCGCGACTGACCGGCTGAGTGCCTCGCTCGAACTTGGTGTTGAGTCCGGTGATGTTGACGAAGTCCGAGGCGAAGGGCGCGTAGTGGTAGGGGAAGTACCACTTCCAGGAGGCGCAGCCCTGGTAGTAGTAGCGCAGCACCCAGCACAGCCCGCGCACGTACTGCAGCGCCACGCGGTACCTGCCACAACGCCACCAATATCTCTTAGACCCATTACATATACTCCTTATTCTGATCAAGGGGTCTATTCTGTTACTCGGAAAACGAAGTTTTTGATGACTTCAAACAATTTTTACAATTGTCACAGAGTTCTGGGTTTCCCAGATATTTGCGGCCAACCTAAGAATTTACTAGCCAAATTAAACTAGGAGCTAAACTGCTAATGTACTAGTGTCGCAATTTTAATAATTTTTTTTTTAAACAAATATGTCCGTATCCTGTTATAATAGTTAAGCATTTTAGCAAAGATATTATATTCTGAATCTACTTAAAGCGTTTTAGAATCCGCTTCTACTACTAGTACGAAATGTTGCCAAATATTACAAGATAAGTCTTAATAATTACCTAAACTCCAGGTTATCTCTGGCCACTTCGAACTTGCTCTCGTAGTACCTCTCCTTGAACCCCTCCTCCCACAGCCGCACCTCGTCATGTTTATCGTCGTCGTCGTCGTCAGAATCCATGCCCGCCTCTGTCGCGGATCGCTTGCGACTGCGCTTATCCGACTCTTCTTGCTATAAAACCAAAATCAAATAAAGCGTAACTTTATTCCAGATTAACACAGGTGAGGAATGCGTTTATAACAAAATTGATGATTTAAGAACTACCAACCTAACAAATAACGGAATGACCAGTTTAAGGGCTCATAATCACTGCACTCTTTCACTTTTGAGAAAAGTATATCATTTAATATAAACAGTATACCCGAAATTCTGTATTTTAAATATATATTTGTTTCAATCATTTAAAATATCAAATAAACTATTAATTATTAAATTTGAGTTATTGACGATTTTAATACGTCGGATTTCAGAGTCATGTCCATATTAACATACACTTTTAAGTAGTCGAAATAATTATGACCATTAATGTTAAATGTTTTGCTTGAAATTTAATAATATAGAATGTTTTAAGTCTTCGCTAGAGAATGAGGACCTTCAGAATAACTGCATATATACTGTTTTATATTGTTTGTTATAATCATTGGAGTAGCTTTTAGTAGACCCTTGTATTTATTTAACATTACGCCGTTTATTGCATTGCCAATATAATTTAGTAAGACATTCTCAAATAAATAAATCTAATAATGTTCCTTGGAACATTTACCTGTGCTATGGCTTGCATTCCAGCTCGTCGTATTTCAGCAGCCTCCTTCCGAGCGTTCTCAACTGTCGCCACTTCGCCTAACGCCTGTTGAAAATATTGTACATAAAAGTCGCTTTGATTCCTTCAAATTATCTATCTAATAATGTTATTGTATTGCGAATTAACTAAATTACAGTTAAATAATTAATAATACTTTTAAATATGTAACAGATTTGGGTCCATATTATTATTTTTGAGGATTGGAAATGGTCATTTCCTAAATTGAATCAAATTCAGTTGATTTTTTTTACTGTATGTAAAGATATTAGCTGAGTTTGATGCGCCTATTAACTGTGTAGACCGAATAAACTCCATCAGATATTGAACTTTTACACATAACTAAATAGCGATTCTCACCTTAGGTGCGAACTGAGTCTTCTCCAGCAGTGAAAAGTTGACCTTCTGTTGGCGTTTCCTGGCTTTATCGCGCGCCTTAAAGTTCAGCTCATTCGTATGTCTCCTCTTGAAGATCTCGTCCTCCACATGACCCAGCTCCGTCATTATCATCTGCACACGATCCAGGCGCACATCGCCCGAGTCTGTGATCCAACCCTAAGAAATATTCAATAGGAAATTGGATGAACAGTCTACCACAAACCACAAATTCAACAGACTAAATTGAAATACTAGAGAAAAATCTATCATTATATAACTGAACTCACCCCAGTTCTGTAAACACACTTCTTATACAAATTCACAAGCCGATCTACAGCACCCTCTCTGATCTCTAAGCTCGGTAGATGGGGCAAAAAGTCATTTCCCACAAAGAAACACATAAACACCCAGTCATCTAGTGCTCTCTCGAAGTCATACGCGAACGGAAGGTTGGGCATTTGAAGCTCCCTTTCCAGATATTCCCTCAGGACACTCAAGCGAACGAAGATGAAGTTATCCTGGTTACCAAAGGCGGGGTCCGAACGTACCAACGACGCGTCCGGACTGCTGCCTGTACATTCTTTCATTTCATGACCTGTTAAAAATTATTTTTATGAAAGTCAGATATTTATTTCAATTGTAAATTTTGTGGTAAATATTATCCTATCTATATAAATATTATGTGGTAAATATATAAATATTAACCTGGATTGATAGTCTATTTTATAGACATCTTATTTTTTTTTTATCTTTAGGCCTGGCTTTATACTGTGGACTGAAACTAAACATATATATTTTCAGTCTATGGTTTCCTGATTAAGAATTTTGATTCCGTAATCCAGAGTAATTACTTATTATGGTTTTAGTTTCATTAATTTTAAATTATGGTTAACATACCTAGTTGACCGCACACATCACAGGGACGTGGTTTGTTGGGCTTGAACTCCTCACGGATGATGGTAAAGTTTGGTTCGTGGGTCGCCAGCCCCAACATTATGAGGTCAGCGTCCGCACCGCACAGTACATGCTGCGTGTTTGGGTCGTGGTCAGGTTGTGCTAAGAAACAATAAATTAATATTACAATGGTCTTATTTTCATTATAACACATTTAGGTGTTCTTCAAAGCTTCATGTTGACATATATTATCAATGTTTTTAGTAGTATGGTATTCAACAAATTTATGATTGAAATATTTTTAGGATAAAGTAAAGCATTACAACAACTTTTAAACTAGCTTGTACACTTACCTCTTTGCCTACGAATGTAATCCATGATTTTATGTTCTCCTTCTCCTGGTACATTTGCATCAGACAAGATCACCTTGATACCCTTCCAACCAGGATCATTATTTAACCTAGGAGGATAGTTTTACTATCAAATATATACACAAAAGCAAAATTTTAAATATCTATAACTTATACATTGAAATTTTTAACTGCTTTCAAGTTATTTTTTAAGTGATTATGAAATATACAAATTGGAATTGTATCAAAAAAAAATTATCTGGGATTGATTCTATCACAGATAGAAATTTTTTGATATTATTTCTAAATTAATTTTATTACCTGTCATGTATGTAATAATGCAGACATTTACTAAGGCGGTCCATAAAAGGCGTCCCTGGAGTGATACAGTTGGAATCAAAATGGGCCTCTTTTGGCCTTTCAGGAGGCAAATAAGCACCCTTGGTGAGAAGTTCTGAACGGATTCGTGCTATCTCATCTATCTTCTCCTGAGTCTCCTTAGAAGCACGGAAACGACGTGAACGTTGCTGGTTCATTTTTGCTCTTGGCGCCTAAGATAACAAAAGCAATCATATTTTAGAGCAAATTTATTAATCAATTAGTTACATATTTAATCAATGAGTAAGAATGTTTAAACGACAATATTTAATTTTAAAGAAAATTTTATTTTGTCAAACATACTAGCATAAACTCACATATTTATTTTATTTATGGAATTTGAAATCATGAAATATTACTTTAAAAAAAATTATGTAAGTAGTAGATTCATATAAATTGAATGATAAGTCACTATTTTTGTACAAAAATACAACTATCATCCTTCCAATAGCCAAGTTTCATACTAAAATGTCACCACTTTTAACATACATATTTTATTTTAAAATGTATATGTGAAACCATTTAGAAAATCCAGTGATAACATAAATTTTTAAATCAAAATCAAAATCATTTATTCAGTCTAGGCTGTTACAAGCACTTGTGAAAGTCGAGAGCTACGCCATCGGTTCGTAAATCTACGGCGGGAGACCTTGTACCGAGAAGAACCGGCAAGAAACTCGGCAAGGGCTGCTTTTTTCTCCCTGTTTTATTTCATACATGGCGTCAAGATTGAAAAATGACTTCATTAAAATTTGAAGTCACTTTCCATTACAATATTACACAATATTAAGAGTAAAACAGTATTTTCGTCAATCCAATCACATTTGTAGCCAAAGAAGCTCACCGATTAACAATTTAATATATATGAAAAATGAGCCATATTTAACTCCAAGCAGTTTGTCGTTTAAATATTCATTAATAGTATAATATCCTTTACTGAGTAGACAATTCTTAATATGGGTTTTAAACTTAGATAATGGTAAATTTAAAATTTCCATGGGAATTTTGTTATAGTAGTGTACACCTTGACCCATAAATGACGATAGAAACATGACTATGTTTAATATAATTGTTAATATTGTTTCTAACATAAAGTATACAATTGTATATGAATGGGGAGGCCACTGTTAATATCCCAATTTCTTTGAATTGATCTCTAAGTGATGTTCTTGAACCCAATTGATAAATGGCCCTTACTGCTCTTTTTTGTAAAATAAATATAGACTCTATATAAGTTTAATTTCTGTAAGTTCAGCTTTTACATTAGGTAACATAAACTTTATACATTTCGTTTTTTTAGCATTTAACTGGAGATTATTTACAGTCAAACCAGGTCATAACCTGTGATAGAGCATTGTTTACATCGTCAAAATTATTTTTACATCTATCAATATTAAATATTAAAGAAGTATCATCTTCAAACAATACTATATCGCATAAAGTTTCGGCAAAAAATGGCAAATTATTTATGTAAGTTAGAAACAGAAAGGGACCCAGAATAGATCCCTGGGGAACTCCCATTTTTACTTGTGCTCCAGATGATCTCACACCGTTAATATCGATAGTTTGAGTTCTGCAACTGAGGTACGACAATATTAGTTGTAGGGCGGAATCTTTGATACCATAGTAATTTAGCTTCGTTACTAGTGTTCGATGCTCAACGCAATCAAATGCTTTGGATAAGTCACAAAATACTCCAAGAGCATTCTGTGACGCCTCCCAAGCTCTGAATATATGTTTAAGAAGTGCTATACCAGCATCAACAGTAGAGCAACCTTTTGTGAAACCATATTGTTTAGTATGCAGTAATTTATTTAAATTAAAATAAGACAATAACTGTTCAAGAATTATTTTTTCAAAGATTTTACTTAACGTCGGTAATATTGATATAGGTCTATAATTACTATGGTCTTCCCTATTTCCGGATTTAAAAAGAGGTATAACTTTAGCTTCATAAGATTTGGAAAAATTCCTTCATCTATACAAAGATTAAATATATAAGCCAAGTAAGGGGCTATAACATGAACTATACTTTTAATAATATTAAGAGATATGCCCCATAAATCACATGTGTTTTTTATTTTCAGAACATTAAAAGTTTTAATAATATCTAAGCAACTAATATATTTAAATTTAAACTGACTGTCTACCTTAGGCACATATTTTTCTAAAATAGCCTTTGCGGCAGTTGATGAAGAATTTAAAACAGATGTTGTTTCAATTGGTATGTTTAAAAAATACTCATCAAATATATTAGCAATTTTATCATGAGATTTGATGGTCGTGTTATTAAAGTTAAGTGTCAGAATATCTTCACGTATTTGCTCCTTACCGGTTTCACGGTTTATTATATTCCAAGTTGTTTTGACTTTATTATTGGAATTCTTTATTTTCTCTTTAATAAAATTTTACTTTGCCGCAAAACACACCCTTTTAAATACTTTCGAATAATTCTTCACGTAATCAATGAAATTTTGATTATGGTTATATTTTCTTAAAGCGTATAATTCATAAAGTTTGTTTCTACTTTTATAAATACGTGTTGTAGCCCAGTCACATAACTGTAACTTCTGTGTAACTTTTACAGTCTTACACGGAAAAGCCTTTTCGAATTCATTTTTTATAAGGCAGAATAGATTACTATAAAGATCATCAGGACCATCATTTGGCCATACCATCTCAATTAGTTTCTCATCTATGTTATTTTTAAAATTATCTAGGCGTATCTTAGTAATTGGTCTACACTTAATAATTTTTGGCTCATTAGTGATATTAATCCTATATGTGGTCTTTAGTCAGTAATGGTCAGATGTAAGATCATTGAATACAAGTTTATTAATCAGATCATAATCAGAATATACATTATCCAAACAAGTGGCTGAATGTAAACTATTATACTGTGGAACTCTTTGCCTGTAGTTATTAGACGTGTGCGGTCTCGGGACTCGTTCGTGAAACAAGTTAAGGACTATTTCCTCAGGCTGGATCTTTCTTCATTTTAGTACTTTGTCTCTCCTTTAATCTGTTCTTTTTCTTTCTTTTTTTTTTCTCTCTCCTTTTTTCGTTAAGAATATTTATTAATTAAAAGCACTAACCCATTATATTTGTACTTGGTTGGTATCGTTTCCGTTAGCCAAAGGTTGCCTGGTAGAAATTGCTACCCTAGCAATAAGGCTGCCTTCTGCATATATGTTTATTTCTTTCTGTTTTATGTGTTTGTTTTTAGTGCAATAAAGTGTTAATCAATCAATCAATCAATCAATGTGCCGTTACTCTAGTAGGCTCAAGAAATTGATTAAAAAGATTGAAGCATTTAAATAATGATAGCAAACGAACGGATGTTGAACTGTTCACAAGAAGATCTACATTAAAAACATACAATGGACAATTTATAGTTTCTGCAACATATTCCATTGCATTTTTAGAACATTCTTTGATCTACAGATCTATACTAATATTGTAAAGAAGAATAATTTGATAATCTATATTTTTGCATTGAATAAGCTCCGAAATTATAACACTGATTTTGAAAACTCTTTGCCTATGGGAAACTACACCATACATAGATGACATAATTTGCATAAGGAAATTACAAGAAAATGGCTAGTAACAAATAAACAAAATACTCACCACACCATCTATAGCCATGTACAACAATTTCCTAGGCCTTACAATACGAAACAGCCTGTCAATACACTCGAAGATAGCAACCATCATCTCGTCCTCATCTTTAGGAGGTGGTTTGTCCTCTGGATGAGTACAAGGATGAATTATACCATTCATATCCAGGTACAGGTTGTCGAACTCTACCCCATTGGGGTTTGGAAGTGAAGAATCTATATATATAAGCTGACCATCTACGTCGGTTGGCTGAAATTGAATAATATTCCATGCATTCTGTTGCGACAATAATATTGTCTGACATTGTTTATAACGAAAATAACAATAGTTAATATGAATTAGTTATTGAAACATTCACCAACTGTGTTGTCATAATATAATAAGATTTAATTTTCAAAACAGCAACTACTAAAAATAAACAAGTAGGTTTATAGGTTAAGATAAAGTTTTACCTTCTGTTCAATACATTCTACAATTACACTAGGATATTTACGGCTGAGCCATCTAAAAAATGCTGGTACTCCCATCTTACTGCACTTCTATTAATCTTGTTCGTTTGTTGAGTCAAGTTTATTGAATTTTAAGTCACGTATTCAACACAAACAAATCGACGCAGGTGCCATCTTTGCAAGAAAGAGACAATATTATCTATGAAAGAGAGTAGTACTAAACCATACAGCCAAATGGGTTATTTTTGAGAAAGAGAGATTTTTAACATTTAACAATTGATATATTAAAAAGTAATTGTTAAAAAAAAGTTGTTTCTTGGCTATAATTAAGTATGATATCATATTCATAAAAGAAAATTTTGCAAAAGTTACATCATTAATTTCTTATTTGTTAGCATGGCTAGTAATTTGTATGCCCAGTTTGTAAACACCGATTAATCTTATCATTATTGACTTAGTATTAATGAGAAAGTATTAAAAAAAAAGAAAGCGCAAAAAAGAACACTAGATGGCGACTCTGGCAAAAGTTGGTTTTTGTAGGAAACGAATGGACCAAAGATAGTCATTTCAGTTCCTTTTAACCAACATAAAACTGAAATTTGCAAAGTTCAAAACTTAGATACCTATCAATACAAATACGAAAAAGTACAAATAGAATATGAGTTGTTAATTGAGTTTTGAAAATGAATTTATTTTTGTACATGAAAGAAAACCGGAAGAGTTGTCACGGAGAAATCAAGAATCGTAGCGCCATCTAGCTTGATTTCGGGAACTAATGTTTTACTTAAATAGGTACTTCTTCTTCTTCTTTTTTTATTAATGGCTTATCTGCGCATTATGCACAATTCTGCCAATGTCAAGTGAATAACTTAATTTCCACATGTAAAATGAAAATGAAATGAATGAAAGATGGCGATGATCTCCTTTAAATATTTCGTCATTACATGAAAAATAACTGTCGACTAAATGTTTTCTCTATGCTGGAGGTAGGGATATTTCTTATCAACTGATTGAAGAAAAACGAAGTTTGATAAGGAAGAACCATTTCTTTTTTGATAAATAGTAGAACCAGCTTTTGTAAAAATGTATGTAAAATTTGAATCTCAAGATATATTTTTTTTTATGGGATAGGCGGCAGATGAGCAGACGGATCACCTGATGGTAAGTGATTACCGTCGCCCATGGACACCTGCAACACCAGAGGGGCTACAAGCGCGCTGCCGGCCTTGGAGGGAAGGGTTGAGGGGTAGAGGGAAGGGAGTAGGGAGGGGTTGGGCCTCCGGTAGCCTCACTCACACGACGAAACACAACGCATGCGTTGCTTCACGTCGGTTTTCTGTGAGGCCGTGGTATCACTCCGGTCGAGCCGGCCCATTCATGCTGAAGCGTGGCTCTCCCACGTTATTTGTATGTATTACGTACTTAAAAATTCGGTTTAGGGTATTAAGTGTCGGACCCTATTTATGTTATCAGAAGGTTAAATAAGAAAACACGTTCACTCTGTAACTCCGTATATTAGCGACTAGTTTAAAAGTCTTTGTTCTACAGACGCTAACAAATTGTTTATAAACATCTTACAAACTAAACTGTACATGTACATGTAGGCATATGTGTCCCTACAGTACTCCCCCTCTTACAATAAAAAATAAAAGTACACATCACATATTGTAAGAAATGTAAAAGAACAGTACAATAAAGAACAATAAAAATAATATAAACAATTTTTAAATAAATGACAAGTAATTAAAGTAAATATAAAATAATATGTCATATAAAACATTTAATTTTTATCGAATACAAATTCTTACTTATTAGTAAACAAATTAAATTAATTTACATGTTTCCTATCAAAAGCTTATTACTAAACAAAATTACTGTTTAATAGTATCTAAATCCTAACCAATCTAAAATTATATTTACTATACTCTACAAATACATGTTGAATATGGAATTGAACCTATAATTTCCACAACCACTAAACCTAATATTCACTATGCTACTTATTCACTACTATTCACGTATCGTATCGATTTGTTTACATTAACAAATGAGTAATATTTACATTAACAAATTGTGGGAACGCGGCGATCTTGTAAGCTGAGTACAAAAATTGGTTGACAAAAGTTCTTTGTTTAAATCAGTACCCACTGTTATTATTTCTAGAGCTATATCGATGAAATTGAAATCTTGAGAACAGAACTACCTATTATTTAATTTACAAAGACTTCCGCTTGCTTCGTATTTCGTATACTGTTCTCTATGCTTCGTCCGTTCGACTAGCTACGCTATAGGTACGTATGTATTACGTCATGCTGTAAAACGTACGGGTGTATTGATAACGCGGCCACTACGCGTAGTTCTCGGCTGTAGAGCTTTACTGGAAGTGACCTCGTTATCTAAACTAGAATCGTTACTCTTATTAAAATTCGAACTATAACTAAAATCTTTATCACTATTTATAAAAAATGCTGGTTTTAATCTTTCTATTGAAATAGTTTTCGTCTTATCTCCTATTTTAATATCGAAAGTTTTGCCTTTCCGACTTACAACGTCGTAAGGGCCATCATAAGGAGGTTGCAAAGATTTACGAAATACGTCATTTCTTATGAATACACTCTTACAACTATTTAATTCGCTAGGCAGAAATAACGAACGTGAATTACCATGACTTGACGGTTTAGGTCTCAAACTTTTAATGGAATCGCGAAGATTTTGTAAATATTCCGAATCCGAGCAATTTAATTTGGAATCCTCATAAAAATCACCTGGCAAACGAATTGTTTTACCATAAGTTAACTCTGCTGCACTAACGCCACTGTCACTGCGGGTTGCGGCTCGTAAGCCTAACAACACGACTGGAAGCTCGGTCACCCAGTTACTATTGCAGTTTAAACGTGCCGTAAGTGACACTTTTAGCGCTCGATGCCATCGCTCAACCATGCCGTTACTCTGCGGATGATAAGGTGTTGTTCGCATTTTAAAAATACCTAGGTACTTCATTAGCTGACTGAAAAGATCACTCTCAAATTGTCTACCCTGGTCGCTAGTAAGCTTCGAAGGGCTTCCAAATCGAGATATCCAGCCTTCAAATACTACCTTGGCTACTGTTTCAGCTGTAATATTGTGAACTGGAAAAGCTTCCGGCCATCCGGTACAACGATCTATCATTGTTACGCAGTATCTATGTCCATCTGCCGATGTAGGCAACGGGCCTACAATATCTATATGAACATGTTGGAAACGGTCTGCACGCTCAAACTCTCCTAATCCTGCTATCGTATGCCTATTAATTTTTGATCTCTGGCAACTAAAACAGGTTCTAGTCCAACTCGCTATATCCTTAAGCATATTAGGCCAAAAGAAACGTTGTTTAATTAAAGTTCTGGTAGTCTTAACACCGGGGTGACTTAAATCGTGAACCGAATGAAAAGCAATTTTCCTGAATTTATCTGGTAAATATGGTCTAATTCTGTTAGATGAAATTTCGCAATAAATATATTTTTCGCAGTCTGGCAATAATATTTGTTTAAATTGTATTTTACTATCTGTTGCTTGCAACGCTTGCTGTAGGTATTCGTCACTAAGTTGTTGCTCAGCTATTTCTCTAAAATCGAGTAATGTAGGACAACTGATCGTTTCTATCCGCGAAAGTGTATCTGCGACTACATTTTGCTCACCGCTGATATGACGAATATCGGTGGTAAACTCACTAATGTAAGATAATTGACGAATTCTTCTAGGGCTTTCTTTGTCGTTATTTAATTTTGAAAATGCAAAAACAAGAGGCTTATGGTCAGTATAAATAGTCAGTACACGGCCTTCCACTAAATTTTTAAAATATTTGATAGCCATAAATACTGCTAACAATTCCCTATCATAAGTAGAATATTTCGTTTCAGCTTGTGAAAGTTTTTTTGAAAAATACCCTAATGGTTGCCAATTGTTGTTATTTTTCTGTTGTAATACAGCACCTACACTAGTATCCGAGGCATCGGTCATCAGCGCTAAATTAGCATCTGGTAAAGGATAAGACAGTGTAGCGGCGCTTTGCAAGCTTTCCTTACACTTCTTAAATGCTTCGACAGCCTTATCAGTCCACACAATTAAAGTTTTATCGCGTTTCTTTGTATTGTGCAAATATTTATTCAATTCGAATTGATATTGAACAGCGTTTGGAATGTGTGCACGATAAAAATTTAACATACCGAGAAAACGGCGTAGTTGATCGACTGTCTCGGGTTTCGGGAAATTTACAATAGCCTGTACTTTATCTTGAAGTGGTCGCGCACCCTTCGTAGACACTTCAAATCCTAAAAACTCAAGTGTTGACTGACCAAAAACACATTTAGATAAATTAATAGTTATTCCATATTTATCAAATCTTTCGAAAACTGCCTTTAAATGCTCTTTGTGTTGACTTTCATTTTCGCTCGCGATAATAAGATCATCGATATAACTGAATAAAAAGTCTAACCCTTGTAGTACTACGGTATCCATGAAACGCTGGAATGTTTGAGCTGCGTTACGTAATCCGAAGATCATGCGCGGAAATTCAAACAGTCCAAAGGGCGTTATAATGGCAGTTTTTTCAATATCCTCCGGGGCAACTGGTACGAAATGATAAGAACGAATTAAATCTAACCGCGTAAAAATAGTTTTATTTCCCGCTAATAAATATTTAAACTCATGCAGTCTCGGAATCGGATAGCGATCCGGTTTTGTTATGGCATTTAATTTTCTGTAATCACCGCAAGGCCGAATATCACCATTTTTCTTTGGTACCACATGTAATGGACTGGCCCATTCGCTTTTAGATGGCCTACAAATGCCTAATTCCAACATGTGGCTAAACTCCTCCTTAACTTTCCTATAACGGTCAGGCGGGAGAGGTCTGGCTTTAGCATATACCGGTGGGCCCATAGTTTCTATATAATGACACACAGAGTGTTTAGGTGTCTCTTTGTAGGATACTATTTTCGTTATGTCCGGATAACAAAGCAATAAATCATGCCAATCACTATTACCTAAAACAGTTTTAATAGATAATTCACATTCGTTATGACTTACAACAGAGGCGAGAACATTTAAATGTGTAATTTGATCTACCAACTTGCGCGCGCTCATGTCGACTAACAGCTGATAATGGCTTAAAAAATCCGCTCCTATGATCGGCTGTTTAACATTCGCTACGATAAAATTCCATTTAAATGCTCTCCTTAAATTTAAATCTAAAATTAAAGTACGCATACCATAAGTTTTTATCTCGGTTCCGTTAGCTGCATATAGTTTGTATTTATCACTCGCACTGTAATCGGAAACGCACTTTTTCGATGCCGGAATAACCGAAACGTTCGCACCTGTGTCAATTAAGAATTTCAGTCCACTTTTTTTGTCTTTAACACATAGGCGGTTATTCGATAACCCGATACCAACCTCCGCCTCCGGTCGTATCGCACTTAGTTTTCCGCTGGCTCTTGTGGCTTGAGCTTCCGCCAATTACAGGGCTCAATGCACTTTACGACCTTATCTCCGTACCGATAATGGTAGAAACAAAACCAATTAGGATTTCGTCGGTTTCTGGAATTCTCTCTCTCTCGACCTTGTGACGGTGCCCGACTGAATCTGTTTCCAGCACTGTAGTTCCTACCCCTGAACGGTCTACCACGATCCGCTTGCCGAGAGCGCCTTAACTCCGCCACTTCTATGCTGAGACGTGCTACCAACGTCGCCAGGTCGGATTGCTCCGAACATGTAATTTTTGACTCCCGCTCTGAGGAGTTGCTGTTGGTTGATACTTCAGCTATATTGGAATGCCCAGTGGCCTCCATGACCTTATCAGCCACTACAGCCAGATTTGTTATATCTGTCTCCTGTGTAACGGCTAACACAGCTTGCACTGGTGGTGGCAAGTGGCTATTCCACATGATTTGTAATGTCACGTCTGGTATTTTCCCACGGGCTAGATCTTTCATGCGCCGTAAGAGCTGCGAAGGCTTTTGACTGCCAAGCTCCATTTCACCAAGAAGCTTCTGGAATTGCCTCGTCTCCGACTCCTCAAATACATGCAGTAGTCTATCTTTGAGGGTCTGGTACTTGTGCTCACTTGGTGATGATAATAATAAATCGCTCACCTGTGTAATCGCAGCCTTGCTTAATTTAGTAACCACTAAATTCTGTTTAGCGGCGTCCGATAATTTCTGTGACTGGATGACAGCCTCAAATTGGACAAACCAGAGTCGCGGTTGGTCTGACCAAAAATCAGGAACTCTCGATGAAATGGTGATGGAGTCCAAAGATGATGAAGTCTCTGGCTTAACTTCGGGGTTGTGTTCCGAAACACGCGCTTGAGAACTTTCATTTTGTGGATTCATTGTTTATACTGCACTTTTTAATAAAAAAATAAAAAAAGTGATATAAATGTTAATTAAATAAAATGTTCAAAACAACTAAAAACGTAATGTTCATAACACCGGTCACCACTTTAGGGTATTAAGTGTCGGACCCTATTTATGTTATCAGAAGGTTAAATAAGAAAACACGTTCACTCTGTAACTCCGTATATTAGCGACTAGTTTAAAAGTCTTTGTTCTACAGACGCTAACAAATTGTTTATAAACATCTTACAAACTAAACTGTACATGTACATGTAGGCATATGTGTCCCTACATTCGGTTTTCTTTTTATCAAAATTTTGTTGTTTTTGGTAATATTGACATCTAGTGCAAAATAGTTGAACTTGATATACGAGATCATCTAACTAGTACATATAGAACACGTCAGATGACCTTAAGGATATAAAATCATAATGAAAACGATGTTTGGTTAAAAAAATATCCATGTGCCGATGTTATCAAAGTTAAAATGTCGTAGACAAATCATCGAAGTTTTCTAGCTAAACATCGATGAATATCGATCATCCCTAGCCGTAGGTAGACAGTTGATTGACATTGACAGATATATCAGCTGGACGAATTTAGTTTGGTTGTTTTTTATCATCAAAATGAAAACATTTTGTTATATTAATTACTACAAAAAACTTCTTAAAAGAACTGCAATAAGAAGATACTGTTCTCAAGCTAGTAAAGATGCCAACAATAATGTAGAAAATATCAGAAATATTGGAATCTTAGCACACATAGATGCAGGTTAGTTTTAAGTTTCTATAGTAATAATTAAAATAGTTTTAAATATGAAGCGTATTCCTAGAGAAAATGATGAATCTTTTAATGTGGTGGTAACAGGAATTACCAAATTGGATTTTGTTAATATTGTTTTAATAAGTTTTCAGTTGAGTTATAAATTGAAAGCTTTAGATATGGAGGCAAGTTACATACCGGTTTTATGAACAATATAGATAATTTAAGAAAACAATCCTTATATTAAGGAAAAACAACAACAACTGAGAGGATGCTGTTCTATTCTGGCACAATTCACTCTATGGGGGAGGTGCACCATGGTAACACTGTCACTGACTACATGGAGCAAGAGAGACAACGAGGGATTACTATAACTTGTAAGCTTTTATATATTCAATTGTTTGTTAAGTAAAGTAATTTTATTTTGTTATTCCTTTATATCAGAAAAATAGAATTTTGATATTGATTTCTTTCTTTCTTATATATTCATATGCACTATCCATAAATGAAGTAACTTTTAAATAGTTTCATCTCTTTTGTATTTTTCTTTTATTGATATTACAGACCCTTTAAGAATTTTAATATTCAGATTGATATTTTAAAGTCTTTGTTGATTACTGTGATCACATGTCCAATTATCTAATTATATGCAAATGATGCTACTATATAATTTCACCTAACAAATATCTGCCAACAGCGGCTGCTGTATCATTCCCGTGGAGGGGACACCAGATCAATTTGATAGATACTCCAGGTCACATTGACTTTACAATGGAAGTGGAACAGAGTTTAGCTGTATTAGACGGTGCTATTGTGGTGCTGGATGCATCAGCTGGTAAGGATTGACCTGTGCAACTATAGCATTTGTAATATAACCAGGTTAATCATCACCAGCCTATTTATGTCCCCACTGCAGAGACTCAGGCCTTCCTTATGGATGGTAAAGTAGAATATAGTAAAAAACAATTATAAGGAATTGATTCAAACATAACAAAACTAATTTGCTAGCTAGTTTGTCTATGTAAGAAAAAGTAGTTTAGTAGTGACTCAACTTAGTAGATTCTCACTAAGTTGAGTCAAGTTTATTGAAATTTTAAGTCACATTTCAATATAAACAAATTGATGCATGTACCATCTTTGCAACAAAGAGAATTGTATCTATGAAAGAGATTAGTTGTAGTAGTAGTTTCATCCATGGGACTGATGAAGAAACTAAGCCATTCAGCCAAATCTTGGATTATTACATTATATTATAAAAAGTGGGAATCTACATATCCCTCTCCCTGCCCAGTGATTAATAGGTGAATTCTCAAAGAAGTATTATTAAATTTTTTTTTTTCCTTTACTAATAGGCAGTATAGGTAAGTTAATGATCTTATGTAAGAACTATTACATTTCAATATTAACAACAATGTTTTTAATGGAAAATAAAAAAAACCACTTTGCCCCTGACACTCCGAAATGGGATACAAACCCATGACCATTCACAATCTGGGCAACTGCTCTAACCACTGAGCTACCCAGGATACACAGGATTGACGAATTTTACAAGCACTTGTTACTTTTTTGCTACTACTGAGCATATTTTCATCAAACAGCCAAAAGGAATATTTCTACAAATATTTTAAACTTTCAATTAAAATGAAAATTTGTTCTAATTATTATATTAGATCAATTTGGCATTCACAATGCTATAGTGGAAAATAATCCTAATGAAAAATGTGTAAAAAATCCACTTTGTCCCATCTCAGAGTGCCAGTTGCTAAGTGGATTTTTAAGCAATTTCCATTAAAAATATTTTCCAGTACAGCATTGTGAAAGCGAAATTGTTGAAATTTATTTATTTTTTATAAATTTTTCCCTTTACATTCTTATGGGCACTATTGAATCATTAGGTTCTGACTTTGCGAAAGACCTATCAGACTCTGTCTCTCCCCCTTATAAGATATGGCCTAACATCCTATTCCCTACAATAGTTCCTTTTAAAATAATTTTAATTAGTGTAAATATTGTTTTGTAATTTTGAACTTAACTGTATCAGATTGAAACTTAAAATAAATTGGAGTAATAGGGTAGTTTCGGTAGTGAAAAATAAGTTACGAAATTGCACAAAAACTAAAATTTACATCATAATAAACCTAAGCGATTTTGATTTTGAGTCTTGAAATTGCATGACTATTGATTAACTTATTATCTTAAAATTAAAAGTCGTGATTTTTTGTCTGTGTGTCACGTGACTTGAAACACGACCCGCCATTGTGTGACGTCACCGTGGCGACAACGGTCAGACTAGCCCTAAAGATATGACTATTAATAATAACTCAAATTCCTAGATGGCTGTACTTAGTTTGTTAACTAAAAGTTATATCTTTATTTCGTAATCGATCGTTAGACAGCATTGCTCATGTTCTATTGACATCTTTTAAACTTTTACTCCATGCATCTGTTTTGTCTACATAACAAAATGACGTCATGAATATGACGGACAGCGTTTTCGAGGATATAAAAAAGTGATTTAATTTTAAAGCAAGAAAATGTTGCAAATTTCTTTTTTAAATAAAAATAAACAGTTATAAGTAATATTTCAAACAGAGTAGAACCACCTATTTAGTCTCTTGTGGTGAACTGATGTACTGTCTTTACAATATAGATATAGAGGAACTGATGTACTATTTTGGGAGTGGCAAAGCCTGACTACATTTTTCCAACATGCATATTCACAATAATTGTAACTATTACAAAAAAAAATAATGTAAAGGTGCATTTACTCCAAATTATTGTAACAAGTTTCTTAGCAGCCTTTAAGAGTAAACAATAATGTTGAATAGTATGCTCCTGAATAGGCGTGGAGGCTCAAACATTGACTGTATGGCGGCAAGCTAGTGGATACCGCATACCTCGGCTGTTATACCTCAACAAGATGGACAGAGCTGACGCTGACGCGGACGCGTGTGTACACTCCATACGCGATAAACTACAGGCCGCACCACTATTATTGCACTTGCCTGTACATCATGAAGGAAAATTTATAGGTAATTGGTCACAATGTATAAAAATAATAATTTACAAATAGCAATATTTAAAGATTTTGAAAGTGTTGAGAAAATCTACTTTGTAAAATCCTGTCTAGATGCCTTTGCCTACTTGGTCACAGCAGTGTTTTCCGTTGTGAAAACAGGTCTTATAATCTCTATGAATTACAATACGGTACCTGATTCATATAAATTTACATACAGTTTCAAAATCTAAGTTATAAAGCAGAGTTATGAAATTTTAAATGATTCATGAGTGATCAAATGTTACAACCTTTCGTTATAAAGTCACATAGCCTCATTTTCTTTCGGTAGGTCTAATCGACTTAATAGCAATGGAAGAAATAATTTGGACGCACGGCCGGGGCAAGAATTTGTCGCGGCGAAAATTGACCGAGCAAGCAGACGGCCAGAAATGGGAGGAGGCACTGAAAGGGCATAGAGAACTCGTAGACTCTATTTCGTCTATGGATGATCAATTAGCAGAGATAATTATAAATGAGGAATCTCTAGACAACATAGCCACTAAGGATATCCAGGACGCTGTCAACAGATGCACAATAGCAATGAAAGGTTTTCCAGTTTTGTGCGGGAGCTCTTACAAAAATCTAGGAGTTCAAACCTTGATGGATGCCGTGGTTGCCTACCTACCCTCTCCACTGGAATGCAATAAGCTGTACGACTGTTTTGGTCAGGACCTTGCTGCTAGGGCGTTTAAGGTGCAACACGATGATCAGAGAGGTGTGCTCACTTTTTTGAGGCTCTATGGAGGGGAGATTAATAAAGGACAAAAGATATACAACTTGGCGAGAGACAAGAGCGAACAGGTAAGAAAATATGATATGCAATTCCTGGGTCCAATTAAAACACTCCACTTAAGGTTTAGGCTAACCGAGGAGACGCGTCTTATTAGAATAAAAGGCGGCATTAAATATTTTTATACATGAAATTATGTCAATGAGATTCTATTTTGTGTTCTTTGTCAAATACATATATTTTACACAGACGGGTTCATTGTACGTGGCGCTGGCTGATGAATACAAACCAGTGGAGACGGTGACAGCCGGGAATATTGCTGTGGTCAGCTCACTGAAGGTATATTACTCGTATTTACACATAAAAAATATATTTCCTCTATTTATATTGTACTGGATAAGTAGTGTCATCACATCATCTATTTATTTAACTTAAAACTGGTATTACATCTCATATAACCTAAATTTTCAATTGGCATTCAAGTAGATGAAGCTCTTTTAACAAACCATCGTTTAGATCAGGGATTCCCAAACTTATTTTGTCTACTGCCCACTTTGAAAATTCTATTGTTTTTTTCACCTACTTAAAAACCATTATAACTTTAAATTCAATTAATTCATTATCGTAAGTCCGCTAATATGGAGACTAAATATTAATTTTACTATAACTCGCTAGAGTTAACTTGATGCCTGAGCGCAATAGGTAATACACGACAGCGCTCAGGTCTCAAGTTAACTCTTATGGGGTACACTTGCCAATGAAAATGATTATTGAAACGCAACTTTGTAGTAGTATCCTAACATAGTACGAGTATTTTTTATTCAAAATAAAACAAACATAAATGATTCTTACATAAAAACTAATGTGAAGGATTAATCTGATGCTGTTTAATAAGTCTGTTTATATATGGTTCCAATTTACTCACGAACAGTCGCAAGTCGCCACGTTCGGTAACATACAAACGATTTCTCTTTTTAGTAAACAGTGTTGCCACAGCACTAAATCCACGTTCACATAAATATGATGAATGTCCAACCTACATGGGAACGCTATCAAGAGTCGTTGAACGATTTACCACAATCCAGGGTACAATTGCGGGATCGGTTTTTGTAGCCAAAATTCTTGGTAACCATTTTTGAACTTGATATATTTTTCCTCGTTTGTTGTCAATTCTATAAGTTCTTCTTCCAGCTCAGGTGACATTCCTGTGTTGATATTTGAAAACGGATCCTAAACCCAGTCTGGTATTTCCAAGTTCAAAATGTCCTGATATCGTTCGGTGAAGTCAAGATGGAGGTTTGTTAGCCAGATGTTAGCAGTAGGCAAATAAATCGTCGTTACTGCAGGATTTTGATAAATTCGGAAAATAGTAAAACTTTTGTAGAAGCAGTTTGGCTGCAAAAGCAGCAACGACGTTTTTTGTTTTAATTAAATTTAGTTCGTCGCCTTGCAGTTGGACATACATGTCGTTGAACGATTTATACAGGGTCTGTCATTTAAGCTATATCATACTTTGATGTAATAAGCTTGTTGTGCCATTCCGTATCTTTAGTTTCCAAGAACTCTATCACAGAGTTAAACAGGTTGTAAAATCGCGTCAGACAATTGCCTCTTCATAGCCAACGAACTTCAGTATGAAATAACAAACGGTTAAAATCCTCGTCATTAGTAACACAAAGCTGATGAAATAATCTATCATTCAAGGAGCTGTTGCGGATTTTATTGACTGCTTTGATGATTTATTGCAGTGATTGAAATAGTCGTTCACTTAAGTTTCTAGCGACCAAATGTTGTCTATGAATAACGCAATGTATAGCAAGGACATCTGGAATTAGGTTTTTTAAGTGCGCTAGGAAGTCTTTATAGCCGATGTCAAAGCCAGAGCGCTATCCGTAGTAATAGATATAATATTTTTCAAGAGCATCTCTTTCTAATTACAAAGTTTTCCAATGTATTGAATATGCTTTCGCCTTTTGTATCGGTGTTTAAATTTCTAGCAAACAATAGTTCTTCACATATTTTCTCTTTTATAGTAAACCTCACGTAAGACAGCAACAATGGTTCATTAGTTGGTAAAGTGGACTCATCTAGTTGAATTGAGAATAGACTTGTTCTCAGGTAATCGCACAAGGATCCTTCAATGTTTTCAGTTATTTCATCGATTCATCTTTGTACAGGATTATTAGTCAAAGGAATTTTTCTGATAATTTCTGCGGCCGGTTTATAAAGCACAACAGTTATTACTTCCTTTATTGCTGGCAAAATTAACTCTTCTCCGATATTATGTGGTTTCCCTTTTGAGCAATTAACAAAGATATATTGTACGAAGCTCGAATTCTATCGTCATCTTGCTTAGCAGCCGCCGAAAATAGTTTCGCTACACTTGGCTGAGTATAATACTTTTTCTCTAGGTCTTGAAAATATGCTACATTCTTGTCTTTTTATCTGGATGCATTTTATTCAAACGATCTTGCAGTCTTGAAGGCTTTGTGGCGACTGATACGTAGCGACATCTAACACATCGCACTAACATCGCCACAACAATCTATGTCGCTACGTATCAGTAGCCACAGCTTCATTGCTTCATTCGAAAATGTTTTTAAACATAAAAGGCACAAAGGCGACGATGGGTTTGTTGGATTTTCAATAAATCCGAATTTAGTATATTCCGTACAGTATTGCCGTCTCTTCTTTTTTACTTCCGACATTGTTTTGTTTTGTGAAATACGTAAGTGTTGAACTTGAGTACGCAATACTTATTTATATCTATCACGTGCGAAACCGCAAGTGAAAGTAAAAAATATTACTTTGTTTATATAGGTTTGCATAAGCAACACGCACCAATAGGAATAAAACAAATTTGCATAAACTTGTTTATCTCTATCGACGCTTAATCGTACTCAATAAGTAAAAACAAGTATTATATGAACCGACCATACCACCGATTGACATGATTTTTATTTTATATATTCAATAAGACAGCATAGATATATGACTTTTATCGAACCGAGTTTTAGCAATCTCTTAAGTAATATTAGTTGATGTTCACAAGTCGTAGTCGAGAGTCGAGAGCTCATACAGTCAGTGTCTAAGAGGCATCCTAGCTAAATGAAATTACAAATCACCCACCCCTCAAGCCATCTCGATCTCCTAAGGGGGGCCCTTTAGGCCTGCAGCGCCCACAAGGGGACGTTATCGCCCACTTTGGGAAAGGCTGGTTTAGATGGTAAACTTGACTCGATTTAACTCGCTCGGGATTTGCGTCAGGCAACTATGACCGGCGACCTGATAACGTCGTCGCAAGCGTGCGCCAACCGAGCCAAGGAGCGCCTGACGTCACAGCTGCGGGCCCCCGAATGGGCCGCGCGCCTGCTGGGGCCCGCCGCGCGCCGCCGCCTGCACGCGCGCCTGGAGGAGGCCACGCCCGAGGCCGCCGCCGACATACTGCTCGGGATCGGTGAGTCTTGTATCGGGACCAGGTGCTTTCCTTTTCTCCCCTGAGATTCTGTAAAAGTCCAAACCCGAATTCGATTTCACTCAGGTGTTTGAATTCACTTCAAAAAGCGGCATCCGCTCAATCTTGAATCGGTAAAGGTGAGTTTGGAAATGACAAGCGATAGAATATCTGAGACATGTATAAGCAATCAATTTTGTTTTGTATTTTTATACAAAAAAATGGAATCAATAGAATTTCTTGAGTAAATTATGTGAATTCGGGCACACGAGGGAATTCTAATTTGGGTTCGGATTTTTACAGACTCGCTCTGCAGGTCGAGTGCGGCGTCGGAGAGCCCCGGTTGCATTTCCCCTGCGTTAAAAAAGAGATATTTTCATATTAGGTTAGGCTGGAGTCAGTTTTGACAAAACATAACTTTGATCATATTACATCGTTTCATCATATTTCATAGATGATAATGATTTGGTAATCTGAAGGTCTGCGTTTTGTCGGTTGTATGTCCGCCCTTCATTATTATTTGTTATACGCTAACGCGCTATCTGTTAGATTTGCACCGACCCTTGAACCTTTATTCATATACATTTGTCATTTGACGCCATCCTCGAATGTAACTTCAAATTGAACTTGTATATTCTGGTTTCGAAAAGTAATGATTCGTCGTCCATTTGTTATGAAAGATGATTAAGGTGGAAGGGGGAATCGACCATAACCTATTTTTCTTACAAAAAGGAAGGGAGTCTTGACAGTTCTTACGTAAGATAAGATCACAAAAACCAGCAAATTTGAGATTGTTAAGAATCTGAAGAAAAAAAAAATAACATTTAAAACAATAATAATAAATAATGATGATTTTACGTAATAAATGGACAAAGTTTTATGCGTCTTCAGATAGACTGTATTTTTGATTTACTGCGTTTGTACTATAATCAACTTTATCACCAGGTAATACGATCCCAGAACCCGTCTTCGTATGTACGATCGAGCCGCCGAGCGCGGCGTACCAAAGCGCTCTCGACACAGCTCTGGCCGAACTGGCGAGAGAAGACCCCAGTCTACGCGTGAGCACCGACGAGGAGACGGGCCAGGTTATATTAGCCGGTGAGAGATATTTCATTCTTACACGTTAATTAAAACTAAAACACTCGTTGATTATTACAAAAGGAATAAATATCAAATAAACGGTGATTAAAAAAAGTTTGAAGTAGCTCGGTGGCGTAGTGGATAAGCGCCGTTGCCCACGATCGTTGTCGTTAAGCAACTTTCGCTAGGGTCGGTCACGGGATGGGTGACCAAAAAATTATTATCTCGAGCTACTGCGTGCTTCGGAAGGCACGTTAAGCCGTTGGTCCCGGCAGCATTTGCAGTCGTTAATATCCTCCAATCCGCATTGGGCCAGCGTGGAGGGTCATGGCCCATCCTCCTTAACCATCCATAAGGAAGGCCTGAGCCCCTGCAGTGGGGACGTAAAAAGGGCTGGTGATGATGATGATGAATAAAAATTTTATGACGATTTATTACGTGTTTATTATGCTCAATATGATTTTTCGACGCCAAATTATTATTATTATCGCCATTGTAAAAATAATTAATTGTTCGAGATAAAAGTGTACAAGTGTAAGTTCAGAGGAACCCAAATTATTTTTTAATACCACAATAACATACGACGCGTTGAAGATTATGTATACTTTACTTTCAACATCACCTTTCCTCGGCTGTTTAATAAGCTTTATCTTGATAGTCCTACAGCTTACCGTCAACCGCACCTCATATCGCCGACCCTCTCCGTACCAGAGCGGTTCGCACTCTAGTTCTGGATACTCTATAATACAAAGGCTTGAGCTACTACCTATTAATATGTTAGAAATACCTGCACGGCAGGCATGGGCGAACTCCACCTGGAGATCATAAAGGAGCGCATCATAAGGGAGTACAAGATAGAGGTGGAGTTGGGCGGGCTGAGGATCGCGTACAGGGAGGCGCTGGTGGGGGGGGCGCGGCGCGCGGCCGCCGTCGACCGCAGCGTCGGCGGCGCGCGGCAGCGCCTCGCCGTCACGCTCTCCGCCTGCAGCCGCGGCGGCCCGCACCACCACGTGCTCAGGTCGGTCTACTCTCTGTCCCACAATCATTATAATCTCTCGTCTGTTCTCTCCCGTTTTTCATTTCAATAATGTTGCAGTTTCATAGAGTATAGCTATATATATAACTCCTATGATAATAGTTTTAGATTTCGACAGAACTATCGTTCGTGTGCCGTGGCCTTGAAGGAAAGTTTGAAATATGTTCGAGTTAGTGGCACCTCGTGTTCTCGTGCCTCACGCGGGGAAAATAAATGTTTTACTCTCATTGAGCAAATATACCCCTGCCTATTTGCGTGGGGAATTATAGACACGGTAGACTTTTACCTCCGCTTCGATTATACATGCCAAATCTTTATAGGTATATAGAAATGGATCCCTATTTTCCTTGGTCACGCCATCAGACGTGAACGGCAGACCCATTTCGCTAATTCTTTTATTGTTGTGCTTGTTACTTTCAGTGCAAAGTTCTTATAAAAGAAAAAAATAAGAAAATTATGTAATAAATTTAGGAATATTTAACCACCATATAAAACTATTTGGATAATACAAACTTTTTTTATGTAAACTCATGACGTTTGACATAGAATAGAATAGGAAACACTTTTTTTAAATATTATATTTATTCATTATACCATTTCGAAATCAATATTCATAATTAAGACAGGACAACGTGTGTCGGGTCAGCTAGTATAATACGAGTATAATTGTTATATGTTATTGTATGATTTTTAACTTTTATTCGTTTTGTTAATATTTTCTATCGATAATATTATATGCGTTAATATTAATGAATATTTGATTATTTAGAGACTGTCGCTCTTATTATATTGAACGTAAGGTAGATAGATTCCTATAGAGTGGTGATTTTTGTCATCTGACTTTTACATTTTCTGTCACCATGCTTGGTTTTGATTAGCATAACTGTAGATCAAAGTAGTTTTCTTTTTAATCTTAAAAATTCAGTTTCTTTTTATCGATTTAGAACAAAGATATTAAGACTAAATAAGCAGTTATAGGAAATCATAGGAATAATGTATATTAATAAAAAAATAACACACCAATGGGGTGCGAACATTTGAACACGGCATAGAGCTGAAAGCGGTAAACCAGTGGCCGTGACAAAACTCACCAGTATGCACTAGCCTTACATTTGTTTTGTCAGGTTGGACAAATCAGCGGAGAGCGCTGCGAATCTAGCGCACTTACATCCGCGTCACTTGGCGGCGATAACACGCGGCGTCAACACTGCGATACAACACGGACCCAAGCTTGGGTGTCCGGTAACTATGCTACATATCATACATAATAAAATCCATATTTTTTTAATGTTGAGTTTAATAAAGTTAGTTTGAGTTAACAGTCTGCCATAAAATCAACTAAGATAAAAGATTCCGTGAGATTTAATTATCGCTGAACTTGAGTTTTCAAATGGAGTTTAGATATCCAATAGGGTAGTTTCGGTAGTGAAAAATACAAATTCACAAATGACTAACATTTACATTGAAATAAATATAACATAAAATCGCGTGATTATCTTAATATGTTCAATTAAATTTGTCAAAGAGTTGTCCGCCCCATATTTATGTGGGAAAACAATGTTTGCCGTGTCATCTAATATATTATATATTTTTGTGTGTACATACAGCTGGTGGATGTACAAGTGACGCTGCACTGGTTCGAGGTCGGTCGGGGCACGTCAGAGTCCGTCATCACCGCCACTGTCGCGCAATGTTTACGGAAGGTACGTGCGACACATCATTGGAAAAATTTCTTATATTTCGAACCTTTTAGCAGTCGACGTAGAGTCCAAAATTAATATTGCTAGGTAGCAGAGTCCCATTTTATGTTTTGAGAATTTATACCTCGCGGATGAGCGGGCCAAGCTCATAGACAAAAACAAAACTCGAATAAGCTCGATGCCAATACTCAGCATATAGACACAGTTCCAATGACAGTTCTGTCGCTATTCGTACTAAACGTTTTTAGTGCCACATGGTAAATTGTAACCCTAGGAGTGTACTACTGTCACTGATAGGGATAATGAAACAAATATTTAAAGTGAACCCGTAACAAAGGCATAGACGATTAGTTTATTGAAATGTGACGTCACACGATATTCCGTCACAGCGTTTAATTTCTTGTAATGCACAGGTTAAAAATGGCAAATTCATGTTGCAAAAAGAAAATATACTCACAATTCATCTTAAAACAAAAAACTACATAGTTATTCTTTGCATACAAGTTACCGTTTCCAACATATTTCATAATTTATTATTAAAACTGTCAAGGAGCCAATATTGGTAATGGGATTGTGACATGTGGATATCTGCAGGTGTTCGAAGAAGCGGACTCGGTGCTGCTGGAGCCGGTGATGTTGCTGGAGGTGGTGTGTCCGGAGTCCCACTCCGCGCGGGTACTGGCGGACCTCACGCGGCGGCGCGCCACGCTGCGGCACGTCACGCTGCGGCAACATAACAAGGTCCGGGTGAGGTTACCACTGCACACTCCGCGCGAGTACTGATGAACCTCATGTGCCACACTGCTTGGCTTGGGATACTAGGAGAGTCCACATATTTTAATTCAATTCTTAACTAAATTCCATTGCCCTTCAGCTAGGGCTGCATCTTTGGTGTTCAGATTACACAACAAGCTTTTGGAGTATGACAGTTATCTTGATCGTTCTAGATGTAACTAACCCTCTTACTAATGAAAAGAATAGAATTTTAACCTTCATCGTCAAGTCATTGAACCGCCATTACGTAAATTTTATCGTACCCCACTCTAAGAGACCCTAGTGTATGTGATGGGATAGACTCAGTGACTGTATGGTGTGTAGGTGATCGAGTGCCTGGTGCCGCTGTCGGAGCTGCTCGGCTACTCGTCGGCGCTGCGCTCGCTGTCGTCGGGCCTCGCCGCCTTCACGATGGAGTTCCACTCCAACATGCGCATGTCGCCCGCGGACGAGCGGAACGCCATCAGGAACGTCACCGGCTTCTAACGTCCCTGCCCGCTTTATTACATTCATCTACACCAGGGGTCGGCAAGCTGTGGCCCTTTTGATGTAAAGTTCCATTTACAAAACAACCGATCCTATAAAATAATACGAGATAACGTTGACTTTATATAAATTCAAAACTATAATATGAATAATTTTAATACGAAATCTATTAGTACCGTGGCTCTATAGGAATTTTGTAACTTTATTGTATTCCGTTTTGCTTTTGTGTATTCCCTCTCATAAGGTTGCTCACCCCTGATCTAGAAAATTTGATTTTCGATACAATTACAGTTCGGAAAAACATCGAGAACTTGGTGATTTCGGAGTTCATGAAAAGTTTTCAATATATAGAGAAGTTCAAAATCGTTTGAGACGATACACTAAGTAAAAATGTATGTTATTTATAATAACGCAGAAAAGTTCATTATGAAATGGAAGTATAGTATAGTAACAGGTATTTTTTGTTTTAGAAAAATTAAAACCTTTAGTTTACAAGGAGAGCTGTGATTTATAAAATAAACTTATGTTATATTTGGGCTCGATTTTGTCACACGTTTATTTATCTATGATCATACTTAATCTCAACAAACATCTGTGTACTGATAAAATAAATGCCCTGTATAAATTCCAGTACAGTTTCCAGACAACTGTCGCTTAATGTTTAGTCGTTGGACATATTAAGCTGTAAATGTACAAATAATTTATAGTCTGAGACGGAGACTGTTCTCCGTCTCTGTTATACAATATTATTTATGAAACAAAATAAAAGTACTAAATAGAACATTTATTTTCATTTCAAATAATTTACAAATACCAAGTAAAACACACTCAATTTTCCCACGTCAACACACCCAGTACCTGTAAAGAAAACGTACACGTAACGCATACTTTATTATAATGACATCACGTGACATTTACAGATTCCTACAGCAGCACATTTGGTTTCTAAAAATGTCAAATCTGTAATCGATTATGAATTTAAAAATGGACGCATTAAGGTTTATAATAAATTGGAAAAAATTACATCGTTTGTACGGCCTGTGAAATTAGGTTAAGAATACGGACAAAAGGCTAAAATTGGCGCGTACCAAGTAGGTTGCATTTTACACCTTATGATTATTGAAACAAAAGTTACATTATAATGTAATCATTCGGTCGGGAATCGATGGATTGGTATATCAGCTCTGCTCAAACAAAGAGTCGATATTTATAATGAAGATAGGAGTTAATGTCGGTTGGGTACCTGAACTAGTGGCTAGTCGACGGTGACCCGGAACAGGTTGCCCAGCTCGTCGAGTAGCGTCTCGTGCCTGAAAGAGATCCGTATGTCGGGCACGTTGGTGCGCGTTATGTCGTTACCCTCGGGACCATCCTCCAGGTACGCTGAACCCACCCAGTACTGCTTCATCTGATGTTAGAAACCATCTCGCTAAATTATGTCCATGAAGTTTCAGATCCGGATATGAATACGAATATTAGAGAAATGTTATGTCGCTTTCGGATACGGTTATTTTTTTCGATTTATGTAAGTACTTACACTAGCGGCCCTTGGAGCGAGTACACTATTCATTTAATAGAACAACTCGTGAGCGGTTCTAACGCGTGTAATTTGTGAATTTGCATTTTTTAATGTTTGTTTTCTGTGTAGACACGGAAATATCATTTAGTTAATTGACATATTGAAAAAAATAGTAATACCTCGTGAGGGAATCCCGACATGAGCACAGAATTCCGTGCCAGTTCGCACATGTCGCACGAGCTCAGCTTCCAAGCCTGCGCCGCTATACTGTACTCCTCCATGAGCGGTTCCTGCAGTACAACTATAGAGTGAGTCGTCAAATAAACCAATATTTATAGAAGCGGCAGAAATATAATCCCGTCAAGTCTCAAGGTACAAAGGTGATTTTCATTTTGATTTCAAATTGAATGATTTAAATCCTTAAATCTTGAAGTGCCGTTTATTTTATACAAGGCTGCTGCCTTGTATAAGGTCAGGTCAGGCAATTGATTATGAACTCTACCCTTAATGTATTAAAGTTTAAAATAAAGTGGAGAATTTTAAGAGTTATGTTTAACCAAACTCGCTATGGACAATACAAAGTATGCTAACCACAATCATCAGACCTTTTACGTCTCCACTGCAAAGGCTCAGACCTTTCTTATGGATGGTTAAGGAGGATGAGTCATGACCATCCACGCTGGCCCAATGCGGATCGGAGGGCATTAATCACTGCAAATGCAACCGGGACCAACGGCTTAATATGCCGTCCAAAGCTCTAGATAATAATTTGTTGGTCACCCATCCCGTGATCGACTCTTGCGAAAGTCGTTTAACAACAAAGATCGTGGGCTGCGGCGCTTATCTACTACGCCAATCTCCTAAATGATAAAGGCGAAATCCCCCAATAATTTTCGTGCATACACTCACTCTCGTATAATGGAATTGTAGCGGGTCGTCAGTACTAAGCGTGACTCTGAGTCCCCTGGCGAAGTACTCGGGCAGTGGGTTACGGTGGTAACGGAGGAACAGCGAGTTGTTGCTCAGCGGAGACATCGCTATGAAGATCTGCGCCAGGTAGTACATGTACTGGAGCACCGGCACCTGGACACATTACCTATGTGAATAAAGACAAATAACATCTCGAAATTCAAAACAATAATGCACATCAAAGATGTTTTAGTGTCGCTCAATATGTATATCTTTGTTGCACATTTGGTAATTTTCTATTGGATAAGTTATTTGGTCGTTCAAAACAAGTTTATACAAATATATTAGGGAGGAAAGATTTTATTGTTTGTTTGCATCAAATAGGCTCCCAAACTACTTTACAGATTTTAAAAATTCTTTCACTTACGGAAAGCTACATCAAAATAGGCTATATTTTATCCCGAATAACAGCAGATAAAGGGATGAAAATGCGAGTGGAAGTTTTAATAGGGAATTGAAAGGTTACCATAGTAACCAATGTTTACAATTCCGTGTCATAATATGAATCGATATCCAAATAAACAGTTCCCTAGGGACCACGCGGGCGAAGCCGCTGGCGGAAAGCTAGTGTTCTATATGACTAAAGCCGGTATTTCTACTCTGCACTAATGTCTTCTGGACATCTATCGATTGCCTAATATAAAATGCCTTTGGCATTGAATCCATTACCTGCTGTAATTTGCCAATAGAGAATAAAAATATTTGGAACAGTAGGTATAATGTAGTTTTGTGTGAGAACATATTACCTTCCTCATGATGAGTCCGTGCGAGATGTTGTCGGCGAGCAGGAACGCCGCACACATGTGCGTGGGCGGCCCCGCCTCCCCGCAGTGAGGCCGTAACAGGAACGTGTTCAGGCCTTGCTCTCTGAAATTCACATTTAAAGTTTGATATCTGATCTAAATTGCCAGGTACTTTTGTGGAGTATTCGGAGATTAGAGTAGCTGATTCATAAAAAATTTAAGAGATAAGCTGTGATAGATATTCATTAGAACATATTACTTATCCGATATCAAAGCCAAAAAAATACTTTCATAGATGGGAATCGACATCATATGGGGGTGACATAGGCTATTATAGGTAACGCTGGGAAAGCCAACGAATTGCGGGAAAAAAAACTGGTATGTTGTAAATGTTAGCTCTAAGGATGAGTCAATGAGAATAAAAGGAGACTCACTTGCGTAACTGGTTAAGCATGACCATATTGGCGTACATATAGTACAAGTAGTACGCGTATGGAGGATTCTCCTCGTCATCCCAGTACTCCGGAGTCTTCATGCCGGGGTGCAGATGAGGATTTTCAGGTTTAGATTCATCGTCCACACTGTCGAAACCGATAACGTGCTACGGACGATACACATATCACGCGTCAGAAGTGGTCACTTGCATTTATAACAGAATTATTGTCGCCAAACTAATCAATTATTTCACCCAGCAATTACAACACCCAGTCAGTATGTGCAAGACCAGTGCGCTCCGCCCGCACAAAAATTTACGTGTACAAAGTCTCGAGAAAATTACCACTCTCTAGATCTCTTGCTCCATTGAATGCTAGATATCATAGTTACAAGATTATAGCAATATTTTCAAAAGTACTAGCAAAATAAGCAGTTCAGCTAAGCTATGGGTTATTCTCGTGAAAACTATAAGATATTAAAAACAGTATAATGATAATGCAAAGCTGAATAAAAACAATATTATAATTTATCAAATACCATTAAGCTAGTTTCAGAATATATCTGGTTTTTTCCTTCTTCTGTCGAGCAAAGAAAAAATATGGAAGCGTAACCTAACGTTAATTTGCAACTTTCTAGAAATCTCAAGGGCTGGAAAATGTATTATGAATGGTACCGTGAGGAATTTATGCAGTTCTGGATTGGAATTCGGATCAACGGATACTTGGAACAATGGGTCGAAGAGGTTGTTCAGGAACTCTTGGAAATTACGCAACAGTTTGTTGATGCGGTATATATCGCTGGAAATGATTTTCAATTTAAATTTCAGAGAACCATAGAATAAATTTAAAAAAGAACTATGTTATTTCAAACTATATTTATCTAATCCGTAGAGGCTTCTTGAATCGAGTTCTTTTTCTGTTTTGTCACATTTTATTCTTATTCTAGTTATACAGCTAAGAGTTACTTCTTTATGTTAAACGGTATTTATTATTGTGTCCTTTTTGTTGTGTCCTTTCAGTCTTAAGTGAAAATGACTAAGTATAGCATTATCACAGTTACATCGAGTGTTAGTTACTAACTATAGTCGCGGCACCTGCACCAGCCATCGCACGTGTGACGAGTGTACGTCGTTGTGCAGCGCCCACGTGGCGAGTTTGTTCCATTCGTTCTTATTCTTGCAGTAGATGGATATACGAGGCTCCACATACGTATACTTAGTCTCCTGTAAATCCGCTATTACCTCCTGCGATATCAAAGGTAACTGATAAACATCGAAACAAAAAAAGGGCATCATTATTATTCGAGGTAGTATCCGTCTATTCCAATCAGCACCATTCTGAACAAAGTAGGGAGGATAAAGATTGTTTAAGATGTTAATGCTAAACTTCAAGAGAGTCCTACCTTGATAATCCTAGCGAAATATTTTCCATTTAAGTAATTGTCAGTCTTTAGGAACACCTCTCGCAGGCGGCTCTCTCCTACCGGATTATATTTCGCGTTAAATTTATCGAACCGATGGAATGTATTGCGATCCTGCAAAAAATGACCATTACCACTGTTCATCACCATATAAGACAAATAGTAATGAAAAGTGTAGACTAGTCGATAATACCGCGTGCACGTCGAGGATATCGACATTGAGGTCGTAAGCATCGAGCTGCATCTCCTCGAAGACAGCCTTCAGAGTCATCGGCACGTTGTCGTGCATGGTGACCACCTCGGCCGCGTGCTGTCGCAGCGTACGCTTTATGAACCGCAGCAGGTGCTTCTGGTTCATACACGAGGCGGCGTGTATGTGGGTGTCCACTTTCCTTTATCATAACACGGGTGTAGACAGTAAACGTAAATAAATACATATATTTTTTCTGGTAGTGTTTAATGTACTGTATGAAAAAAATAAATATTTTATGCTCATTGTCACGTGACCGCAAACAGCGCGTGACGGCACGCCCTTCTTATATCAGAACTTAGAGAATTGAACCTTACGCATACATAGAATGATATTCGTTTCCGAGTGCCATGACGTCGTAGCGACGCCATGACAGAAATGGCATTTTCGTGAGAAATTTTGAAAATCAAATATATTTTTAAAAAAATTTTTTTGAAAATAAAATATATTTCATATATATGTATAAAATAAAAATATGTAAAAAGGTGTCTACATCTTCATTAAAATATATTATGTCAATTACTGAACGGGTTTAAAAAACTTATACCAATCCTTTCGAGTATGACCCTCCTGTTTTGTTACTCTATTAAAACATCCTCGAATTCGTTGTCGAACGCAACGCTGTGATAGCATTTAGCTTCAATTAAAACCATTTTGAAATAGGTTTTATTATTTGATTGAGCTCGAAGCAGTTTTGAGAATATCTTTACTGTAAGTACTTAAAGTTTACCTTATATTGTAGAAATCCCGATGAGGCACTGCTTTCTGCAGCGCGAGCTCGTGTAACTCATTGAGCAGGGCATGCATCTTGAACTTCGAGGACAGATACGACAACCGACGGTAGCAGAACGACTTACTATAATGTAATACCGGTGGTTATTACAGATCTCTTTTTCTTTTGATGCATAAAAATCAAAAGTAGCTTAATCGTTAACTCAAAGTAAATATTTTCGTAAAACTATCGGCATGGGAAGGGGGGCGGGGAGCTGTAGATAGTAGGTAGGTAATACGATGGCACTTCTATACAAAAGAATTTGCAGTCGTCGGTGGAACCTAGGTACATCATCATCAGCCCTATTAAGTCTCCATTGCAGGGGCTCAGGCCTTTCTTATGGATGATTCAGGAGGATGTGCCATGACCCCCCACGCTGGCTCAATGCGGATTGGAGCGAATTAACGACTGCAAATGCAGCCGGGACCAACGGCTTAACGTACCTTCCGAAGCACAGAGTGGCTCGAGATAATATTTTTTGGTCACCCATCTCTTGAACGATCGCGGGCCGCGGCGCTTATCCATTACGCCACCAAGCTACTCTACTACTACCTAGGTTTCAAAATCATTTTGTGCTGAGTTAAGACCGTAAGCGACATAGCACTCACAGCGGTCCATCGTTGACCATATCGGAGAGTCGGTTCAGATCCTCGACGTACTGCTCGAAGGAGATGTATCGGTAGGGGAGCGGCTGGTCCGCGTCGGCAGCGGCCGCGTCCCTGTACAGCCGCATGGCGCCGTGCCGCCACCGGCACTCGTAAGGCCGCGCGGGAGGCATCGGACATGCCCACGGGTCCAGATCCACTGGCGAACGAGATTAAGACTTTACGTTACATTACTGGAATATAAAACGTAACATTTGTCGATAGTCTCGTCGCGGTCGGTCAGTAGCGGATAACGTTTTGTCTCATGCTGTTGATTATAATCTAGATTGCTCTCGTTCTCGATTTATCTCAGTCGTAGCTGTTACTCGTTTCCTTTAAGCCTCATTTTTCTTTGATTATTGATTCAAGTAGGGGTAGGTTCGAGTCTCCATTTAATCCTTTTTGTAGCATTAGATGCTGTTCGCGTCATATAGTGGTCATAAAGTGTAACATTCGCCGTTTCGACACATATAATTTTATTGTTATAGGCTCGATAGGTAAGTATTTAGAAGTGTGTGACAAACTTGCTGTGAGCGGTTGCGAGAGGTCTTCGTGGCTCTCTATGGAGGGGCGCGTTGTACTGGGCCGCTGGATGTAGCTGCGGGTCGTCGCCATCTCGTTCACTGTCATACATGTGGTAGGTATGATAACTATAATATCTTCATCTACACTAAATTAATTGGTACACTTACACGAGAGTAACTGTGGGTCATATTTTCATAAACATAGATAGCCCCTAAGCATTGATTGGTTAACATATCACTTGAGATTAGAATATCTTTATAGAAATACATAGGTTAAATTGCCCAATTGAAATAAATCATGAAAAACTTTATTTTTATACGAAATATATTTGACGATTGAAAATTTCAAAAGACAATAACATCATAATGAATTATAATATGGACAATCTATATCGTAATGGATAGAATATAAATAATTTAAGCTTATTATTTTTGTCCGATCAAAGTTCATATTAACACAGTTCAAACGAGCGCCAACTCGGTGGGCTTGTTTCGTTTATCTAATTACAGAGTTCTCTTGGTTTTCTTCCAGCTCCATTCCATATTAATATTGCACAGTATATACACAACACTCATGCGAAATCTCAGGTCAATTGAGAATCGGGAGAGAGAAACGAGTGTAAAACTGATACCAGAGTAGGTTATACTATGACGGTACCTATATAAAAGCTTGTACGTAAATAAGGAAACATAATGTAAAGTTATGAAATAACTCACTGCCGATGAAGGAGCGTTGTGGGCTGGTGGCATGGTCTATATTGTCCGAGGAGCAATTCGTCAACTGCAAGTACCGCTCCGCCTCTTCCGCTAATGGGCAATTTACAAGTTTTATGAGGCACTCGATAACGCAACTATTTTCGTATTCGGTTTCCAATTGCGGAAGTTGAGTAACTTTAGCAAAGACCATTCGTAAGATGGGTGATAAATATTTTAATATCAAATCATAGTCTTCTAAACTTTGAAAGACATGTAAAGCCGTGAGCCCCGCAGCATCTGCAGTCATTGAGTCTGGATGTTGGTAGTGTGAACATTTAAAGAGGCCAATGGTGGTATGTATACTTATTGGGTGATCTATACAACGCTAATATTTGAATAATTTCACCCTTACTGCCGATATCCTTTAATGCTTTATCGAAGATTATGGAAAAGTGGTTTTTGTTTCTGGCAGTGCGCTGCGGCAGGCCGCGGCCAACCAGGTACTGTGCCACAGACTTGCAAAACGACTGCCCTGACACGTCCATATACTGCTGCCGTAGATTCAGCGCGCTTATTAGAAGCGATGCTGCCCTTACCAGGTCTTCCAGGGGAACCTGTGTATGTTTTTCTTAAGAATTGATATGCCAATGTCTATTATTAAGAATTATATATTTTAATATGTCAAAATTATCACGTTCAACGGCCCATGCCCGGCTCGGCGTATGAGTTAGGTTTTCGCAACAGAGAGTTAACGAATGGGAAGTAGAAAATTCTTTTAAGAATAATTGTCGCCCACGGTGAACAGTGTGTTTCGATATCTGTGGGACTCACCCCAGTGACATGTATACCGCTGACGGAGACCCTCTGGAAGGGCACCTGGCTATCGGCGATACCCAGCTGTTCGTCGGGACCACGCACGTATGTGCGCGTCACGTGGCCCACATTTCGCTGCGTGTCGCTGCAAATGAGCCATCCATACAGTTTAGAGCTATGCTATATCGCATACTACTTGAACTTAATGAAATGAGTCTCAGAATACCTTTTGGTATTCTGAAATTCCGCGCGATGCACGGTTGCCCACAGAGCTCTGTGAAAAATTTATTTCGGTTGTCCTCAAAGTTGCCAAAGTTACAGAATATGGCGGCAGGTCTACCCAACTAATTCGGGGAATTATAAACTCTCCAACTAATTCGGTTTTAGTTTTGGGTTACGTGCGTGTACAAATGAATAATTCTAAAAAGTCTTTACGTGTTATACTATATTGATAACTAAAAGAAAACAAACAGAACTTTGAATGGATTATTAAAAAATATACCAATTAGATACTTACGTTCGCGACCGCCTCCATTTCTTATATTCTTTCTGTGTGTTAAACATTTTTACGGAACAGGTTTAATATGTACTATACACCAAGTTGAGGATATAAGGGCTAATACTTTGTTTCATTTAGAACTTTATCCCATTTTTATCTAAAAATTATTTATTTTCATATTAAATCCATAACTTTAAGATTTCTGTCAGCGTTCTCAAAAGACAATTTAATGATCAACATCAAAATTTTATTTACCCTCTCATTGACAGTAGAATACAACCAATACAGGAACCAAAATTTATGGTATCCATAAGAAAATTATTATAACTTCTATTTGATTTCCTTTGACTGAAGTTAAAATATCGTAAAGAGATTTACATGCGCACTAGAAACTTCTTGCGTACTGGAAACATATGTAATAATACTCTTTGATATGTACGCAATGGAGAAAACAGAAAAAAATTGGACTAACTTCAAACTTTAAATAAGTATTATTTAATACTCATCTCAAAAGCGACTTATTCAAGAAAATGCTGTTGAAATCGAGCGGAGGTTTTCTGTGGGTTATTAATTAATTGACAGGCGCCCGACCGTATTATTTATTACTGTTTTAAAGTTTAGACTGTTCTATTTTTACCCGACTGCGCGACGCAAAGGAGGGTAATGTGTTTATCAGTCTATGTATGTATTTTTTTAATTCTAATTTTCTTATTTATTGATTAAAGTTTTTATTTAAAACGATAACGACGTTGTATAAACGATATACAAACAAAGAAAAAGCAGTGAAAAAGCATGAAGAACAAATATTTTTGATAAAAAAATAAACCATATGTAGCTTTGAGCCGAGTTAGGTCTTTAGTGGGACTAATCATCAGTAGTTTAGACCACCGCAAGTTACTTAATAATCCCCACGATATTAACTCCCTCAATTAAATGACTAGATTACGAAATTTACCATCTTATAACGAAGTCAACGAATCGTAACTTAAAAGTATAAAATAATAATAAATAATTTAAAGAAAAACAAATATCCCGACTGCGTAAAAACGAATTTAAAAAATTAATACATGAAATAAATAACTTAAATAAAAACTAAAAAGAAAGAAACAAGCCCAGTAGTTTAGAATTCTGTTAAGTAATAATTATTCGCTAGCGCTATTCAATAAATTGACTAGCCGCCCAATTGAGCGGCTGTTTTAACGAGTTGGCTGCGACATATACATCATACAGTTCCGTCCATTGCATTTTTCATTCCATTTCATTTCATAATAATAAATCAATTATCGACTTGGTCAAAAAATAAAACTGGAATACAATTTATAATCTTTATTTGTTACTAAAACATTCGTTTGTGTTTATACGACACTTTGAACACTTAATTTACAGCAGAAGAACAAAACGGTTTTCTTATTACCTTCGTAAATATAATTACGTCATATTGCTTATATATTAAAAAATTAAAATATAAAAGTAATAGACATGCCATTAGGACTCTAAAACATTCAAGATTCGCTATCTAATGTGAGACACGTGTGGTATTAAAGTATGATTAGCTAGTATATGTATTAAACTAGCGAAGGTCTCTTGAGGCTCACGATGGGCGCGGTGAAGTCTGGCGGTGGTGGCGTGGTGGGGGGTACAGTAGGACTCCTCACATACCCAGGCATATGACGCGCCTGAAATCACAAGCACCATTTAAAAATAAAAATATTGTACCAAAATAAAATATCCACCTCCATTTGAGGTGGATATAACTGCTCATAGATGGCGCTAGTTTTAAAATTGTGGTTTTAGATTTAATTTCTAATAAAATGTTTGTATATTTGGTTTTAAAGAAACATTCTGTAGTATCATTCATCAGTGTATTGTCACGTGGTATATATATCGACAATTTAACTATGCAGAAAAATTAGATAGGAGGACAATAACCCACCACGTAAGTCTAAAACAGTTATGAATCCTAACGACTACAGATCCATTCCTACACGATAATTGCGCCATCAAGCTTTTCATTCTGTCTTTCGTATATATCTAGACGTGCAAATCAAAATATTTATATTTAGACTTGTCTGTTCGTTCTACTTTTCGGATTATTAATATCGCTCTATCCAAATCTTATATCTCATCTGAATTCTGTTTAAAGTACAGAGCTCTAAAGCTATATATGTCGAATATTGATAAATTCCTTACAGAACAGGAGATCCCGATTTCATCCTAGGGTCATTCGTCTTAAATGAAATGATAAATACTCCATCGGATATCCTTCCAAAGATAAATCTAAGTAATCGCTTTCTAGTATGATTAGAGATGAGAGTTGCTTAGATTTTAGTAAGTATTGTAAATGAACAATATGAATTAAATAATTACGTGTAAATATTCAAACTATCAATTATTTCGTCATATAGAAACGTTGGCAGGTAAGTGTATATAATAATTATTTGACCAATCATGTTAGCACTCAAACACTTAACTCTATGTACCTTAAAAGAAGATGGGCGTGGCACACCGCGCTAGCTAATCCAAAAAACAGACTTATTAAAATACTATACATACAAACAAGTAGGAATGGATACAACTACATGTTTCAACAAGTAAATCTGCTCAGGATCTACTTCGGTTATTTCTGCTTGAGTTCTAGATAAAATATTTGGTAAACCATAGTATGAAACTATATTAATATGATATTTGTTTCATCTAAAACTTCCATTAGCACAAGGAACATTATCAGAAGGTATGCTACAACTAAACTGCTAGGTGTATAACCAAAAGGCAATAATAAAAGCTATATGCAATGTAAATTTTATTTCCAACAATTTGATTAACATTGAATGCATAATTAAAACCAATAATTACAAATACACGTGTGTAAATATCATTGTATAGTGTTAGTTACTTAATACACGAAAAATTCTTAGCCAATAAGTAAAAAACGTATATCGGAGATTCTTAAAAATAAATTCATGCGCAAAAATGAAAAAAAATGTAACATTAAATTTTATAGAAAAGCTGATAAGTGTAATGAAACTGATTATTATAGGCAATCAGAAATCACAAACATTAACACAGAAGACATTCCCTAGAAACATGTTTTGCGGTCTCCCCGTGGCATAGTAAAATCTGTAATTTGAGCCTCAGTCATAAATACATTGTTACATTACATTTATATAAGTTAAATTAAGAAAATCACTAGCCGATGAAACGATTTATGAATAATCATCATGAGAGCTTTTTATTTTATAACAACTTTCCTACTAAGTTAATGTTGATAATATTATTATGAAAGCTCTGATTAATTCGCCGTAAACAAATATATGTTAGAACAATAAGGTTACAAATAACTAGGTTATTATATAAAACACATTACAGGTACAGAATAAAACTGTAAAAATTAGTTATTAATTCATCATTGAGGAAGTAGGACACAAAAGCGAATAAGCCGACTTACACATAAAACTATACAATATAACGAACGATGATATCGAATGAGGACACATCAAGTATGTTAGGTAGCACCTTTCACTCTACGATCTATCGTGACTTAGGATCCTAGTAAAATTCGAAGGAAAAGCACGAGGCTCATTTTATAAGAAGCATTGAATACAGTATCAATGAAATGGCACTTACAATCTTTCACATTCTTAATATCACATTCGGAATGTCTATAAATCTAATAGATTTAACTGCTATTAAATTGGGGCACTTTTTAAGCCCTACCTAACATAATAATATTGTATACTTTTTAAACTTGTAAAACGGATCCATTATACATTGTAAACATTACAATAACGCGTGTTAATCCATTGGCACATCCACTGGTCTGCATGTTGGATGTGTTTATCTGCGAGTTGACATTCCTTCCTGAAATATCATTATCATCATTTAATAACAAGAGTGAAATAGGCGCTCTTAGAATATTAGAATTATTAATAAAGGCGGTTATTGGAAAGAACAAATTAACAACACAAAACATGGACAGAGAAGCAAACTGTATAAAGCTTGGTCTGATCAGGAATTCCGATTCGGAGACCCATAAGCGCGCCCTTAATATAAAATGTACAGCGACATGTACATGTTCATTTATTTTTCAGTTCGTCTTGTGTTAACGTGTAAGACCAGGCTTAACAATAAACGGAACGAATCCAGAAAATCATTATTTAATTAGTTTTGAAATGTTAATGAAAATTTTTGTTTCTCAAGCAGATCAAAAAGTATGATGAAGTCGTCTAAGTAAGCGAATTGATAAAACCATTAGGAATTGGATTTATATCATTTATACGTATTTGAATGTAATACGAAAATTTAAGTAACGTATTACATTCAAATACAAAATTCTAAATTCTACATCTCAAGGATTGGGTAAGCTAAGAATTAAAAATAGACAACTTTTTACAGAAACTCTAATTTGACAAAAGGTTAGAGTGAAATCAATTCTGTGTATTCTCATAATTTAATATAATGTATCATATGATGTATGTTATTACAAACTTAATGCGGAGTATTTGAGGAGTATTACGTTATTGTATGTCTCATCATATGTAATTGATCAAGTGTGGTCATTAATTACCTTGAAGATGTTAGTGAGTTCGTCGAGCAGCGTCTCGTGGCGGAAGGAAATACGTATATCCGGTACATTGGTACGCGTGATATCGTTGCCCGCAACACCTTCTTTCATGTAATTAGGCCCCAACCAGTATTGTTTCATCTAGACAGTACATATTGTCAATCAATATAAAAAAAAATTTGTTCGGTACACATGTTTACTCTTAATATCCCGTTAAAACACTGTTACGGCAATAAATTGACAAATGCTGACCTCGTGTGGGAATCCCGACATGAGTACAGAGTTACGCGCCAGCTCGCACATGTCGCACGAGCTCAGCTTCCACACCTGCGCCGCGATACTGTACTCTTCCATCAGCGGTTCCTATGCAAATATCAGCAAATTAATTTATTAATATATATAAATTCCAATACTGGCTGTACTTTTGTCGATTTCTTAACATCTGAAAAGTGACGAAAAAATTTACATGCTATGGTAAATATTTAACTAGCCATTTATAATGTAACGAGTGTGGTTCGACTAGTATAACTCCACCTACCTTAGTGAAGTGGAATTGCAAGGGGTCGTCGGTACTGAGCGTGATGCAAAGGCCGCGCGCTAGAAACTCGGGCAGGGGGTTGCGGTGGTAGTTCAGGAACAGCGAGTTGTTGCTGAGCGGAGACATAGCGATGTAGATCTGAGCCAGGTAGTACAGGTACTGAAGAACCGGCACCTGGGGGACATCAACTGTATATTTTAGCCCACATTTCGACGGTCACTTCTACTTTGACTCCTTCCACGGGCGATTTCATACCTTCCGCAGCAGCAATCCGTGGGAAATGTTCTCCGCCAGCATGAACCCGCACACGAGATGCTGCACGGGCCCAGCTTCACCGCAGTGAGGCCGCAACACGAACGTGTTCAGACCCTGCTCCCTGTTAAGGAAACGCACTCATGTTTACATAAAGTGTTTCCACTCGTCTGACTGAACACAGGCCTATGTGATGTGTACTGACTTGCGCGCGTGGTTGAGCACGGTCATGTTGGCGTACATGTAGTAGAGGTAGTAGGCGTAGGGCGGGTTCTCGTCCTCGTCCCAGGCGGCGGGCGCGCGCACGTCCGCGTCCAACATCGGGTTCTCCGGCTTGGACTCGTCGTCCACGCTGTCGAACCCGATCACGTGCTGCAACAGAAGAAACGATTCAATATAACAAACGAACGACATATTTGTAGTAATAATGAAGTCACAAAATGTTTGCAAAATAGATCCGAACAACAACATAAAAGTACTCGTACACAATTAAAGAATTGAAAACGATATTATTGGTGCCTTCGTGTTTCTCAAACATAGAAAATACTAATCAGTCATCTAGGTAGGAGAAAATATACCATCTTATCGTTAGTAAGCTGTATGAGTTCTTGTATTTGCTTTCTAAAGATATGCACCAGATAAAACCTTGGGATACTTACAGTAAGGAACTTATGGAGTTCGAGATTGCTGTTAGGGTCGATGGTAACTTCGAACAGCGGCAGGAATATGTTGCTGAGGAACTCTTGGAAATTGGTCATTATCTTGTTGCTCTTGAAGATATCGCTGCATACATAAAGGGTAATGTTGAAATAAAAGAGTAGAAGTTTTTAAATGAATACTGATTGTGTGTTTTTATCATGTATTAATGATGATGAGATTTTGGTATTTAAATATATTGGAGACCCATTATCGAAGTTTAAAATTACTAATTTTGTACATCCAATGTATATATTTTGTTTTTTTAGAAGTCAAGTATTCTTGACTTCAAAAAAAACAAAATATAATGTTATGGTTTTAAACTAAAGTATCTAAAAGTACTTAAGGACTATAACAGCTCCTAGTTATATCCCACTAAAAGGTAATAAAGAGATAATAAATAGTCTACATGTATATTTTATATTTTGGAGGTAGGTATTTTTGTGAGAAAATATGCTAATTTATTCCAAAAAGCTACCAGTTTTAATGAGTATCCATCTAGAGACCCAACCAAATTATTGCTACCCAGATGTGTAAGTGACATTTACCACAGAAATAGTTCTTTTATGTTAGTAAAAATATATAATAGAATTCCAAGGAACTTCCATTTAATTATTTTAAAAGGCAACTTACCGAATGGCTCTGTGATAGATGTTTTTATTCAATTAAGGAATTTATGAATAAATAATAATTAATGTAACTATACATTAATAATGACTTGGTACTGACAGTAATAATGACTTAATATTGATTCTGCTTGATTATGACATAATTTACAATTCGCAAATTTTTACATTATTTGTTGTGTTCGGTAATGAAGAATGTTACTAGGTATGCCAAATCGCTTGAAATTTTGTCTCAATAAAGCCCTTATGTATATAAATACACTAGTTTTTGTTGTAGTCAAAAATACCTAGTAATTTTGATTTTATATGCATTCAAAGTTTCGAAAAATATCGAATCCCGCTAACAGCCACGTGACCGCTTGTGACGTCATGTCACAACGCGCCGTGCCCCGCTTAGTATCAAGTCGCCAGCGGTTATAGTAGATATAATAGTTTGCGCAATATTTTGTTGTGTTTTCGCCCGTGTATTAAGTTAATAGTCTAATAATATTAAATATCATTCGATTAATAAAATAGACAAAGGATTCGAGAAAGGGCAATCGGATAATCTACCTAAAATAAAATAAAAGTTGCGCATTATTTATTAACAAATAGTAATTTCGTTGCCGCCGAAATGCGAGGAATAAAAATGCATAGGTAAGTAAACTTTCCTTGCTACTACTGATGCTTAATAGTTTATCTGTTCTAAATTGTTTTATCAAAACAAAATACGCAACTAATGTCGTAATGGAAGAATGCAATACAAATAGTAGAAGTACCTACCTATCATTAAATTTTTAAGTTAAAGACAAATATGTATAATAGTTTTGTAGCTATAGGTAGGTACGTATGTATATATAGGTACCGCTCTTAGTAAATTTAAATAAATACCTTTTTTAATATTTACGTTATTAATACAGACTTCGTCAAGATCTGTTCAGTAGTTTTTGTATGAAAGATAACAAACAAATACACACACAAACTTTCCCATTTATAATATAAGTAGGAAGTAGGATAGGTACCTAGGATGTAGACGTTGTGGGTTAAACGTTACAGATGTTCTAAACCTTTTTTTATTTGTATTTTTTTTACTAACAAAATACGTAAGGCCATTTTATTAAATAATTTTTTGTTGCAAATATAGAAGTTTGAACAGATGTACTAAACCTTTTTTATTTATTAGTATTTTTTTACTAACAAAATACTTAAGGCCATTTTATTAAATTATTTTTTTGTTGCAAATATAGAAGTTTGAACAGATATACTAAACCTTATTTATTTATTAGTATTTTTACTAACAAAATACTTAAGGCTATTTATTTTTATTTGAAACTTATTTCAGATCGGCAAGAAACATCTATGGCAATGATGCTATTGGTTATGTTCAAGTTAAAAGAGTAGGTGATGTATGTACGGTTAAATGTAGAATCACGCCAGAACACCGCGTACGTACGACACCTTATCATTGCAGTTTAGAATGCAATGAAAAGAAGTATTAAATGATCAAGAAGTATTAAATGTAAGAAGTATTAAATGTAAGAAGTATTGAATGTACCTGCGAAGATTGTGCCGCCAGCAGAGGCGGCTTTAAACATACTGTAGCATTTTTAATGTGGCTACATCGTCGAAACGAAGAGCCTTCAACGACTGCTACCAAGTGTTATTGAAAAAAATCTAAGCTCTCAGGTGTTGTTACCACACTGAAAATGTTTAAAGCTAAAGATTTTGGCACAAGTGGTATAACACTTCATTTAGCCGGTCAGAATGACTTTTTTTTTGACAAAGTAACATTAAAACTTAGAGAGCTTCAAATACAGTGTTCTCTTTCACATTTTATATGTGAAAAAAAAATAGGTTGAAAAGATGTCTATAAAAAACAACTTTCCCGGCGAATTAGTAGTTTTATTTTTACATTTAGGCACAACACATGATTTTCTAGTATTTGGATTGGACATTATTAAAAGTATTTAGGTAAAATTTCGACGGCACGGGCGCGCGACTGCGAGCGGACTAAGTGAGCCAGACTGTGCGTGTTGTGTAATGACGTCACACCGTCACTGGCAGCCCGCGTCGTGCGGTTACAACTTGTTTTACTTCTAAATCGGAAAGTAATTGTCGTATCGAAGTAATTCTTTCACTAGTATTTTTTATTTTTGACAAAGAATATGGAGTGCTAATAAAAAAAAATTTTTAACATTCTTCATTGTAGTGACATTGATTAACTTTGACATTTTTATATTTTGCATGCTGAAGATTTAGCGAAATATGCTGACCAGTGTACCCTATCCTAACATCTATGTAACCATGTTTCTAGCAAAATAAATTATTATTATTATTATAACAAATTCTCACTAAAGTCTTGGTATCTGTATGAGCCACCGCACGTTGTCCGAGTGCACGTCGTATTGTACTGCCCACTTGGCAAGCTTGGCCCACTCGTCCGGACTTTTGCCGTATATCGAAAGCCGCAATTCCGCATTCTGGTACTTGCTCTCCTCTAAATCTGAGGCTACTTCCTAGGGTACAATCATCAATACTCATATGGCATGATACATATTCTGATTGATTTTTTTTATTATTTGATAGACTATAAAATTTAGCATATGTGGAGACTGACCTTAATGATTCTGGCGAAGTACTTCCCGTTCATGTAATTGTCAGTCTTAAGAAATACCTCGCGGAGTCTGCTCTCGCCAATGGGGTTGTATTTAGCGTTGAATTTATCGAATCGATGGAAGGTGTTGCGATCCTACGGTGCAAAATAATTTTCATATGTAAGTATTTTATTAACTACTATCACATTAAATGAATTCAGGTAACAAATTACATTTTTTCACATCTTCATAATTTTAAAACTTCCTTTTGAACAATTTTCACATTTTTGTAAAGCCACACGTGTCGTGCATTTACAAAATTATAATACATAAACTAGCTTTCGCTTGGTTGCCCCGGGCTGCGAGCAGCCCGGGGAGGTCACGAGTAGCTGGTGGAATTGGGGCGGTGGGGTTTCAAGTCCGCCTATTGTTATGTCGGGTTTACAGTTTGAAATTGCGTAGAAAAGGTCAGTAAGTTCTATCTTCAAATAAAAGGTGTTAAAGGACACAAAGCACCATACATCAAAGAAAAAGTGTTGCCAGTTGACACTTAATAGAAAAATAAATATTCAGTCGAAAAACGTAAGCAAAACTTATAATAAATTTTGCATAGATACTTAAAATATATTTTATCGTTCATTCTCTTATTCTTATTTATTAGTAAATTACTGTATAATGTTAAAAAACAATCGAACATATATTTCCATCAGTGTTACTATCATTAATTAATCAATTAAATGTCAAGAAATAGTATTTATTGTATTTGCATTATTACATTACGTTATTTATGTAAGATTTATTTATTATACGAAAAGGGAACCGATGTCGTGGCCAGATATTAGAATAGATAAATTCACGACGCGATGGGGTTTTAAGTCCGCCTTCGTTTCAGAATAGAAGCTTTCGCCCGGCAGCCCGGGGAGGTCACGAGTAGCTAGTGGAATCGGGGCGGTGGGGTTTTAAGTCCGCCTCCGTTGCAGAATTTGAGTCTTTCGATTTTTTTATTATGTTTGTTTTATAGTCTGAAATCGCCTACAAAAAGTTAATAAGTTCTGTCTTAAAATGAAAGGTCATCATAAAATGCACCAACATCAAAGAAAAAGGGTTGCCAGTTTACGCTTAACAGAAAAAGAAATATTCAGTCGAAACACGCAAGCAAAACTAAATAAATTATAGTCTCTTATTCTTATTCAATAGTGAGTATATATTTAGTATGAAAAAGGATCGAGTAGATATTTCCCCCAGTGTTACCTTAAATAATACACCAAATAAATAAATGTCAAATTTCAAACTCATACCTACGTAGAACACTTTAATTTTGAATATCAAAAGAACATGTTTTCTCAATAACTAAAAGTATAGAAAAATATATTTAACGTATTAAATATCGTTCGTTCAAAAATTGGATTTTCTTTTCTCTATACTTACCTATGTGAAAGTGTGGGTACATACCTACACAAATAGTCCATATATACACGCTATAAAGATCCCGAATTGTCAAGTCCATCAAAATCAAAATTGAAATTAAAATGGTCACGATCATCTTTTAAACATTTTTAAACCAAATGTTACCATCAACAAAAGCGATTCGTTTCTGGCACTTCGCCGGCCGCTGCCGCGGCACGCTCGCTACGCTCGCTCGGCTCGTGCGTTGTTTTTCATACACTAACCTAACCTAACCCATATGTCATAATAAACCTATACAAGTTTTTGTTGCTTTACTTATTGTAAAGTTCTTGAGCATAAACGAGTCGCTTGTGGAATCGGAGCGGTGGGATTTTAGTGAGTTCTATCTTCAAATGAATTATGTTTAAGAACACAAAGCTCTATACGTCAAAGAAAAAGGGTTGCCGGTTTACATTAAATAGAAAAAGAAACATTCAGTTGAAAAACGCAAGCAAAACTAAAATAAAATTTGGAATAGATCGGCTTGTAGTCATTTATTCTCTTATTCTTATTCAAAAGTAAGTTAATATTTAGTTAATACAGATATTGGAGTTTTAAGACCGCCTCTTGTTATGTTGGGTTTACAGTATAAAATTGCCTAGAAAAAGTTAGTAATTTCTATCTTCAAATAAAAGATCTTTAATTACGCAAAACATCATACATAAAAAAAAAGATTGCCTGTTTACACGCAATATAAAAAGAAATATTCAGTTCAAAAACGTAAGAAAACTTAAAATAAATGTTGTATACATTGCCTTGTAGTCTTTTATTCTTATTCAATAGAAAATTTCCTAAAAATCACAGTATCAAAAAAAAAACTGTTTTTTATCATCCGGCAACACTTCAACTGAATACATTTTTTTTCCGGTAAGTAATCTGAAAAATGTTATCAATAACGCCAAAATCAGCTCTATAAAGTAAAAACCGTGAAAATTGATACATTTTCTAGCACACTTATAAGCACATTTGGACACAGTTCCTTAACCGATTGACCAGGTCTTCATTTATTATGGCTCGCTTCGCTCGCTTTTTCTTTTCGTTTTTTTCGCAGATCTAATCTAACCGATTGACCAGGTCTCTATTGATGGTGTCCTTTATGGCTCGCTTCGCTCGCATTTTATTTTAGTCATAGTTCTAACCCTACTAATTAACCAAATCTCTCTTAACAGTTGCTCCTTATGGCTCGCTTCGCTCGCTTTTTGTTTTAGACACGTTGCTAACATAATCGATTGATCAGGTCTCTCTTGGTCAGGTCTAGCATTATGGCTCGCTTCGCTCGCTCTTTATTTTGGTCACAGCACTTTAAGCAATTGACCAAGTCTCCATTTTTTATGGCTCGCTTCGCTCGCTTTTTGTTTTATTGACAGTTCTAATCTACCTGATTGACCAGGCCTCTATTGATGGTGTTCTTTATGGCTCGCTTCGCTCGCTTTTTGTTTTAGTCACAGTTCTAACCTCACCAATTAACCAAATCTCCTTTAACGGTTACTCTTTATGGCTCGCTTCGCTCGCTTTTTGTTTTATTCATAGTTCTAATTCAACTGACTGATCGGGTCTCTCTTGATGGTCTCACATTATGGCTCGCTTCGCTCGCTCTTTATTTTAGTCACAGTTCCTTAACCAATTGACCAGGTCTCCATTTATTATGGCTCGCTTCGCTCGCTTTTTGTTTTATTCACAGTTCTAATCTAACTGATTGACCAGGTCTCTGTTGATGGTGTTCTTTATGGCTCGCTTCGCTCGTATTTTATTTTAGTCACAGTTCTAACCTTACCAATTAACCAAATCTCTCTTAATGGTTACTCTTTATGGCTCGCTTCGCTCGCTTTTTCTTTTATTCATAGTTCTAATTTAACTGACTGATCGGGTCTCTCTTAATGGTCTCACATTATGGCTCGCTTCGCTCGCTCTTTATTTTGGTCACAGTTCCTTAACCGATTGACCAGGTCTTCATTTATTATGGCTCGCTTCGCTCGCTTTTTATTTTATTCACAGTCCTAATCTAACTGATTGACAAGGTCTCTATTGATGGTGTCCTTAATGGCTCGCTACGCTCGCATTGAAAAGTATATGGTGACTACTATCTGTGTTGCTAGTCGATCACTCAAATTATTCCACCAATTATGTTATAAATACAACAATATTTTTTTTGTATTAAAACTTTTTTCATCAATGACATTCATGAAAGTTTCTCACAAATGTCGGTATAAAAAATTTACAATTTTTTTTGTCATCTGGCAACACTTCAGCTGAATACATATTTTTTGTTAAAAGTATTCTTAAAAATGTTACTAAAAACGCCAAAATCAGCTCTATAAAGTAAAATTAGTGAAAAGTCATATATTTTCTAGATAAAATGGCCACAGTCTAAGCCGCCATCTTGAATTTTGAAATTTCAACCTCAGACCTATGTAGCCCATCTATTGGCGCATCCAACGCAGTTTTTATTATTTTCCTAGCGGCTATAATGACTGCGCAAGAGTCCAAAACGTGAATAGTGGGCGTTAAATTTTCAAACTGCCGCAGCAGGCGGGGTTGCCAGGTGAAGGTGAAAAAAATAGTCAAATGTGATTTCGGGATGCGCCCTCCATCGTCGAATATCAATTTTCAAGTTCTAAAATTGTTCCTTTGACAGTTACAGTTTTTGGGGTAAATCTCAAAAAATACCCTAAAATCGGGTAAAATTTTTCCATGATACGAAAAAGTCTATAGAGATACATAATCGCTCCATACATGCCGAATACCTGCGGGGTTGCCAAGTCGGTCAAAATCGAGGTTGAATTTCAAACGTTGTTTGCTCTCAGTGTTGTCAGTCGATCGTTCTATTTTTTCCATCGGGTATCTTGAAAAGTTAAAATTAAAATATTTGAATCTTCAAATAAAAGATCTTTATAAGCACATTTGATCACAGTTCCTTAACCGATTGACCAGGTCTCCATTTATTATGGCTCGCTTCGCTCGCTTTTTCTTTTTGTTTTTTTCGCAGATCTAATCTAACCGATTGACCAGGTCTCTATTGATGGTGTCCTTTATAGCTCGCTTCGCTCGCATTTTATTTTAGTCATAGTTCTAACCCTACCAATTAACCATATCTCTCTTAACAGTTACTCCTTATGGTTCGCTTTTTGTTTTAGACACGTTGCTAACATAATCAATGGTCTCTCTTAATGGTCTAGCATTATGGCTCGCTTCGCTCGCTCTTTATTTTGGTCACAGCACTTTAAGCAATTGACCAGGTCTCCATTGTTGATGGCTCGCTTCGCTCGCTTTTTGTTTTAGACACGTTGCTAACATTATCGATTGATCAGGTCTCTCTTAATGGTCTAGCATTATGGCTCGCTTCGCTCGCTCTTTATTTTGGTCACAGCACTTTAAGCAATTGACCAGGTCTCCATTTTTTATGGTTCGCTTCGCTCGCTTTTTGTTTGAGTCACAGTGCTAACATAACCGATTGATCAGATTTCTATTGGTGGTGTTCTTTATGGCTCGCTTCGCTCGCATTTTATTTTAGTCACAATTCTTACCTTACCAATTAATCAAATCTCTCTAATTGGTCACTTTTTATGGCTCGCTTCGCTCGCTTTTTGTTTTAGTCGCAGTTCTAATCTAACCGAATAACAATTTCTCGCTCACTTTATTTTTCTGGTGAAAATATTGGATTTTTTTTCTCACCATGTAAAGATTGAGTAAAGATACAGAAACGGTTTATATATGCAAAGCTTCCGAGTCACCAACTCAGTCAGAATCATTTTGAAATTAATATGGTGACTACTGTCAGTGTTGCTAGAACTCAAATTATTCCATCAATTATGTTATAAATGCAACAGTAAAAATTTTATTAAACAGTAAAATCATTGTAAAAAAATATTTTAATATTTTTCATCAATGACATTCATGAAAATTTCTCAAAAATCTCGGTATCAAAAATTTTACCGTTTTTTTTTTCATCTGGCAATACTTCAGCTGAATACATATTTTTGTTAAAAGTATTCCGAAAAATGTTACCGAAAACGCCAAAATCAGCTCTATAAAGTGAAAGTCGTGAAAAATGATCAATTTTCTAGATAAAATGGTCGCTGTTTAAGCCGCCATCTTGAATTTTGAAATTTCAACCTAAGACCTATGTAGCCCATCTATTGGCGCATCCAACGCAGTTTTTATTATTTTCCTAGCGGCTATAATGACTGCGCTAGAGTCCAAAACGTGAATAGTAGGCATTGAACTTTCAAACCGCCGTAGCTGCCGGGGTTGCCAGATGCAGGCGATGAAAACAGTCAAATGTGATTTCGGGATGCACCCTCCATCGTCGGATACCAATTTTCAAGTTCTAAAATTGTTCCTTTGACATTAACAGTTTTTGGGGTAAATCTCAAAAACTACCCTAAAATCGGGTAATTTTTTTCCACCACATGAAAGAGTCTAAAGAGATACACAATAGCTCCATATATGCCAAATACCTGCGGGGTTACCAAGTCAGTCAAAATCGAGGTTGAATTTCAAACGTTGTTTGCTCTCAGTGTTGCCAGTCGATCGTTCTATTTTTTCCATCAGGTATCTTGAAAAGTTAAAATTAAAATATTTGCATCAAAAAAGTTCAAAAATTCGACAAAAATTGTTTCCTCAAAAATCTCATAAAGTATCAAAAATTTTCAAGATTTTTATTCACCTGGCAACACCTCAGCTACTTGCCTAAAAATTATTTCCCCGGAAGTCCTCTGACAAATGTCGGCAAGTGCGTCAAAATCGGCTCGATGTGGTGACGATACCCAATTTTCCGGATAAAATGGCCGCTGGTTTGGCCGCCATCTTGGATTTTGAAAATCCGACTCCGTACCGGTGTGGCCAACTCGATAGCGCATCCGATACAGTTTTTACCATTTTCCTAGTGGCAATACTGACCGCGCTAGAGTCGATAAAGTAAAAAATGGGCAAAATTTTTGAAACCGCCGCAACCACCGGGGTTGCCAGGTGACGACGATGAAAATGGCCAAGTGTCATTTCGGGGAGTGCCCTCCGTCGAGGAAATGCATTTTTGAAATCCCGAAATGGCTCCTTCTACTTTTCACCTTTTTGGGGTAAATCTCCAAAATTACCCTAAAATCGGGGAAAAATTTAACGTCATTCGAAAGAGCCAACAAAGACTCACGACCAGTCCATACCAGGCGAAGAGCTCCGATGTTGCCATGTGTGCTAAAAGTGCGTTTGAATTTTTCGAAAAAGTGAAAAAATCACAAAATGGCCGCTGCCGGCGCCGCCATATTGATTTTCCCGAGTTTCATAATTTTCCCATAGTCACGACTATATCAGGCAAGGGACCTCATTCACAGATTTTCTCCGCTGGCCACCCAGGTTCCCAAACAATTCGGGTTATGAGGGCATGTCGAAAAACACGTTTTCTACCGTGGAGCCCAGGGTTGTCAGCTCGCGGAAACGAAAACTACCAAAAGTCATAGGGCTCCCCCGGCGCCACACCGCATCGAGTCTGTTTTCCGCGAAAAGTGCGTATTTCCAAATTTCACTTTTCTCCCAAAATCTCCTAAACTACCACGAAAATGGTAGAAATTAGTACTAATGTGGAAAGATCCTACCGAGCCCCACGACCGGCCCATACAACGCGAACCCGTCCGACGCCGCCATCTTGGAGAAAATCTCACTGGAAAATGGCGATTTTTCATTGCCGAAACAAAATGGCCGCCCCCGCCGCCGCCATATTGACACGCAAGCGAAAACTCCCCGTACGTGAAAATCGACTATACTTCCGAGCTGAAGAGCAAAAATCCCCCCTCCGGACCCACAAAAAAACAATTGACGATCGCCCGAACAGAGGTCGAAAAATGACAATTTTCTAGGTAAAATATCTCGGCCGCCATTTTGTTTTTTTAATCAAACCTTTTTTCAGTGTCATTTTTTTAGCCAAATCTACGACCATTTTGAATATCGTAATCGTAGAGTGTATAATGTAGAAATTAAAAAAATTATCTCGCCGCCATTTTGTTTTTTGGCTGTACCGATATGCCATTTCAACTCATTTTAAAAAAATATTGTCACTCTCCATACATGAAAACGTCATTTTCCCCCTCCTTCTACCCGAAAAAAGCATGGAGTGAGTCAGTGAGTCAGTGAGTGGTAATTGAGCTTTATATATTATAGACTAGCTTTCGCTTGGTTGCCCCGGGCTGCGAGCAGCCCGGGGAGGTCACGAGTAGCTAGTGGAATCGGGGCGGTGGGGTTTCAAGTCCACCTCGGAAGCGAATTTAGATTTTTTTTGGTTTTTTATTATATCTGAGTTTACAGTTTGAAATGGCCTAGAAAAAGTTAGTAAGTTCTATCTTCAAAGGAAAGGTGTTTAAGCACCATACATCAAAAAAAAAGGGTTGCCAGTTTACGCATAATAGAAAAAGAAATATCCAGTCGAAAAACGCAAGCAAAACTTAAAATAAACTTTGTATAGATCGGCTTGTAGTCTTTTATTCTCTTATTCTTATTCAATAGTAAGTGAATATTTAGTTAATACAGATATTGGGGTTTTAAGTCCGCCTCTTGTTGAGTTGGGTTTACAGTATAAAATTGCCTAGTAAAAATTTGTAAGTTCTATCTACAAATGAAAGTTGTTTAAGTGCACAAAGCACCATACGCTCAATAGAAAATGAAATATTCAGTTGAAAAACGCTAGACTGGCTTGTAGTATTTTACACTCTTATTCTTATTCAATAGTAAATTAAATATTTAGTATTAACAACAACAATCGAACATATATTTCCGCAAGTATTACTTTAATTAATAAATTTTTTTTTTGCATATGTATTTTTAAACTTGGAAAAAATACTCTATAATACTAAACTGATTACATCTGAGAAAAGATGTGTGCGTTTATAGAAATTATTTCACAGAAATTAAATTACAATATTAAATTAGTTTGAAAAAAAAGAACATATTTTCTCAATAATCTTAAAGTACAGAAAATTATATTTTAAATATGGAAGGGAAACAAGAGATGGGGAACAAATGGTCCATATACACGATATAAAGCTCCCGAATTGTCAAGTGAATCAAAATCATATCTGAAATTAAAATGGTAACTATGCGGGCTGGATTGCTCATAGTCAGTATTATAAACCAAATGATACCATCAACAAAAGCGATTCGTTTCTGGCACTTCGCCGGCCGCTGCCGCGGCACGCTCGCTTCGCTCGCTCGGCTCGTGCGTTGTTTATCATACACTAACCTAACCTAACCCATATGTTATAATAAACCTACACAAGTTTCTGTTGCTATACTTATTACAAAGTTATTGAGCATACATAAAAAAAAAGATTTGTGCATTGCTGTCAATTTAAAGTATACACATATTTATTTAACTTTTGTTTATTATATGAAAAGGGAACCGTTGTCGCGGCCAGATTTTAGAATGGATCTATTCATGAGGGGGTGGGGTTTAAAGTCCGCCTCCGTTGCACAATTTTAGTTATTCGATTTTTTTTGTTATGTTTGTTTTATAGTTTAAAATCGCCTACAAAATGTTAGTAAATTCTATCTTCAAATAGAAGGTGTTAGACACCATACATCAAAGAAAAAAGGTTGCCAGTTTACACTAAATAGAAAAAAAAAACATTCAGTTGAAAAACGCAAGCAAAACTAAAATAAAATTTGGAATAGATCGGCTTGTAGTTATTTATTCTCTTATTCTTATTCAAAAGTAAGTTAATATTTAGTTAATAGAGATATTGGAGTTTTAAGACCGCCTCTTGTTATGTTTGGCTTACAGTATAAAATTGCCTAGAAAAAGTTAGTAAGTTCAAATAAAATATCTTTAATTACGCAAAACATCATACACAAAAAAAAAAGATTGCCAGTTTACACGCAATATAAAAAGTACTATTCAGTTGAAAAACGTAAGAAAACTTAAAATAAATGTTGTATACATCGCCTTGTAGTCTTTTATTCTTATTCAATAGAAAGTTTTCTAAAAATCACAGTATCAAAAAAAAATTTTTTTTATCATCCGGAAACACTTCAACTGAATACATTTTTTTTCTGTAAGTAATCTCAAAAATGTTATCAATAACGCCAAAATCAGCTTTATAAAGTAAAAACCGTGAAAAATTATATATTTTCTAGCACACTTATAAGCACAGTTCCTTAACCGATTGACCAGGTCTCCATTTATTATGGCTCGCTTTTTCTTTTTGTTTTTTTCGCAGATCTAATCTAACCGATTGACCAGGTCTCTATTGATGGTGTCCTTTATGGCTCGCTTCGTTCGCATTTTATTTTAGTCATAGTTCTAACCCTACCAATTAACCAAATCTCTCTTAACAGTTACTCCTTATGGCTCGCTTCGCTCGCTTTTTGTTTTAGACACGTTGCTAACATAATCGATTGATCAGGTCTCTCTTAATGTTTTAGCATTATGGCTCGCTTCGCTCGCTCTTTATTTTGGTCACAGCACTTTAAGCAATTGACCAGGTCTCCATTTTTTATGGCTCGCTTCGCTCGCATTTTATTTTAATCACAGTTATAACCTTGCTAATTAACCAAATCTCTCTTAATAGTTAACCTTTATGGCTCGCTTCGCTCGCTTTTGGTTTGAGTCACAGTGCTAACATAACCGATTGATCAGGTCTCTTTTAATGGTCTCGTATTATGGCTCGCTTCGCTCGCTCTTTATTTTGATCACAGTCCCTTAAACGATTGACCAGGCCTCCATTTATTATGGCTCGCTTCGCTCGCTTTTTGTTTTATTCACAGTTCTAATGTAACTGATTGATCAGATTTCTATTGGTGGTATTCTTTATGGCTCGCTTCGCTCGCATTTTATTTTAGTCACAGTTCTAACTTTACCAATTAATCAAATGGTCACTCTTTATGGCTCGCTTCGCTCGCTTTTTGTTTTAGTCACAGTTCTAATCTAACCGAATGACAATGTCTCGCTCGCTTTATTTTTCTTGTGAAAATGTTGGATTTTTTTTTTTTCTCACCATGTAAAGAATGAGTAAAGATACACAAACGGTCTATATATGCAAGTCTTCCGAGTCGCCAGCTCGGTCAGAATCATTCTGAAATTAATATGGTGACTACTATCAGTGTTGCTAGAACTCAAATTATTCCATCAATTATGTTATAAATGCAACAGTAAAAATTTTATTAAACAGTAAAATCATTGTAAAAAAATATTTTAATATTTTTCATCAATGACATATATGAAGTTTCTCAAAAATCTCGGTATCAAAAATTTTACGGTTTTTTTTTTCATCTGGCAACACTTCAGCTGAAAACATATTTTTGTTAAAAGTATTCTTAAAAATGTTACCAAAACGCCAAAATCAGCTCTATAAAGTGAAAGTCGTGAAACATAATCAATTTTCTAGATAAAATGGCCGCTGTTTAGGCCGGCATCTTGAATTTTGAAATTTCACCTCATACCTATGTAGGCCACCTATTGGCGCATCTAACGCACTTTCTATTATTTTTCTAGCCGCGATAGTGACTAAGCTAGAGTCCAAAACGTGAACAGTGAGCATTAAATCTTCAACCCGCCGTAACTGCCAGGGTTGCCAGGTGTAGACGATGAAAACGGTCAAATGTGATTTCGGGATGCGCCCTCCATCGACGGATACCAATTTTCAAGTTCTAAAATTGTTCCTTTGGCATTTACAATTTTTGGGGTAAATCTCGGAAACTACCTTAAAATCGGGTATTTTTTTTCCACCATACGAAAGAGTCTATAGAGATACACAATCGCTCCATACATGCCAAATACCTGCGGGATTGCCAAGTCGGTCAAAATCGAGGTTGAATTTCAAACGTTATTTGCTCTCAGTGTTGCCAGTCGATCGTTCTATTTTGTCCATCGGGTATCTTGAAAAGTTAAAATTAAAATATTTGCATCAAAGAAGTTCAAAAATTCGTCAAAAATTGTTTCCTCAAAAATCTCATAAAGTATCAAAAATTTTCGAGTTTTTTTTTCACCAGGCAACACTTTAGTTACTTGCCTAAAAAATGTTTCCCTGGAAGTACTCTGACAAATGTCGCCAAGTGCGTCAAAATCGGCTCGACGTGGTGACGATACCCAATTTTTCTGATAAAATGGCCGCTGGTTTGGCCGCCATCTTGAATTTTGAAAATCCAGCTCCGTACCGGTGTGGCCAACTCGATAGCGCATCCGATGCACTTTTTACCATTTTCGTAGTGGCAATACTGACTGCGCTAGAGTCGACAAAGTAAAAAATGGGTGAAATTTTTCGAATCGACGCTACCACCAGGGTTGCCAGGTGACGACGATGAAAATGGCGAAATATCATTTCGGGGAGTATCCTTCGTCGACGAAATGCATTTTCAAAATCCTGAAACGGCTCCTTCTACTTTTCATCTTTTTGGGGTAAATCTCCGAAATTACCCTAAAATCAGGGAAAATTTTCACCTCGTAGGAAAGAGCCGGCGAAGACTAATGACCGGTCCATACAAAGCGAAGAGCTCCGATGTTGCCATGTAAGCTAAAAGTGCATTTGAATTTTTCGAAAAAGTGACAAAATCACAAAATGGCCGCTGCCGGCGCCGCCATTTTGGTTTTCCCGAGTTTCATAATTTTCCCATAGTCACGACTATATTTGGCGCGACACCTCATTCACAGATTTTCTCCGCTGGCCACCCAGGTTCCCAAACAATTCGGGTTATGAGGGCATGTCGAAAAAAATGTTTTCTACCGTGGAGCCCAGGGTTGTCAGCTTATGGAAACGAAAACTACCAAAAGTCATAGGGCTCCCCCGGTGCCACACTGCATCGAGTATTTTTTCTGCGAAAAGTGCGTATTTCCAAATTTCACTTTTCTTCCAAAATCTCCTAAACTACCACGAAAATGGTAGAAATTATTACCAACGTGAAAAGTTAGCAGCGAGCCCCACGACCGGCCCATAGAACGCGAATCTGTCCGACGCCGCCATCTTGGAGAAAATCTCACTGGAAAATGGCGATTTTTCATTGCCGAAACAAAATGGCCGCCCCCGCCGCCGCCATATTGACACGCAAGCGAAAACTCCCCATACGTGAAAATCGACTATATTTCCGAGTCGCCAGCGTAAAAATCCCTCCTCCGAACTCACAAAAAAAGAATTGACGATTGCTCGAACAGAGGTCGAAAAATGCACATTTTCCAGGTGAAATATCTCGACCGCCATTTTGTTTTTTTAATCAAACCCTTTTTCAGTCTCATTTTTTTAGCCAAATCTACGACCATTTTGAATATCGTTACCGTAGAGTGAACAATGTAGAAACTAAAAAAAATATTTCGCCGCCATTTTGTTTTTTGGCTGAACCCCAATGCCATTTCAACTCATTAAAAAAATATATTGTCACTCTCCATACATGAAAATATCATTTTCCCCCTCTTTCTACCCGAAAAAAGCATGGAGTGAGTCAGTGAGTGAGTCAGTCAGTGGTAATTAAGCTTTATATATTATAGCCCGGGGAGGTCACGAGTAGCTGGTGGTATCGGGGCGGTGGGGTTTCAAGTCCGCTTATTGTCATGTCGGGTTTACAGTTTGAAATTGCGTAGAAAAAGTCAGTAAGTTCTATCTTCAAATAAAAGGTGTTAAAGGACACAAAGCACCATACATCAAAGAAAAAGTGTTGCCTGTTGACACTTAATAGAAAAAGAAATATTAAGTCGAAAAACGCAAGCAAAACTTAAAATAAATTTTGTATAGATACTTAAAATAAGTTTTTAAAAAATAAGTGTAAATTACTGTATAATATTAAAAAACAATCGAACATATATTTCCATCAGTGTTACTATCATTAATTAATTAATTAAATGTCAAGAAATAGTATTTATTGTATTTGCATTATTACATTACATTATTTATGTAAGATTTATTTATTATATGAAAAGGGAACCGATGTCGTGGCCAGATATTAGAATAGATCAATTCACGACGCGATGGGGTTTTCACTCCGCCTTCGTTTCAGAATAGAAGCTTTCGCTTGGTTGCCCCGGGCTGCTCGCAGCCCGGGGAGGTCACGAGTAGCTAGTGGAATCGGGGCGGTGGGGTTTTAAGTCCGCCTCCGTTGCAGAATTTGAGATTTTCGATATTTTTTGATATGTTTGTTTTAAAGTTTGAAATCGCCAACAAAAAGTTAATAAGTTCTGTCTTTAAATGAAAGTTGTTTAAGCACCATACATCAAAGAAAAAGGGTTGATAATATACACGCAATAGAAAAATAAATATTCAGTCGAAAAATGCAAGCAAAACTCTAAATAAATTAAAGTCTCTTATTCTTATTCAACAGTAAGTTTATAATTAGTATGAAAAAGGATCAAGTAGATATTTCCCCCCGTGTTACCTTAAATAATACACCAAATAAATAAATGTCAAATTTCAAACTCATACATATGTAGAACACCTTTATTTTGAATATCAAAAGAACATGTTTCTCAATAATCTAAAAGTATAGAAAAATATGTTCAGCCTTACACGATCATCTTTTAAACATTATAAACCAAATATTACGATCAACAAAAGCGATTCTTTTCTGGCACTTCGCCGGCCGCTGCCGCGGCACGCTCGCTGCGCTCGCTCGGCTCGTGCGTTGTCTTTCATACACTAACCAAACCTAACCCATATGTCAATATAATAAACCTATAACATTTTCGTATTAAAACTTTTTTCATCAATGACATACATGAAAGTTTCTCAAAAATCTCGGTATCAAAAAATTTACAGTTTTTTTTCATCTGACAACACTTCAACTGAATACATATTTTTGTTAAAAGTATTCTTAAAAATGTTACCAAGGACGCCAAAATCAACTCTGTAAAGTGAAAGTCATGAAAAATGTTCAATTTTCCTGATAAAATGGTCGCTGTTTAAGCCGCCATCTTGAATTTTGAAATTTCAACCTCAGACCAATGTAGCCCATCTATTGGCGCATCCAACGCAGTTTCTTTTATTTTCCTAGCGGCGATAATGACTGCGCTAGAGTCCAAAACGTGAATAGTGGGCATTGAACTTTCAAACAGCCGTAGCTGCCGGTGTTGCCAGATGTAGGCGATAAAAATAGTCAAATGTCGTTTTGGGATGTGCCCTCCATCGACGGATGCCAATTTTCGAGTTCTAAAATTGTTCCTTTGACAGTTACAGTTTTTGGGGTAAATCTCAAAAAATACCCTAAAATCGGGTAAAATTTTTTCTTCATATGAATGAGTTTGAAGAGACACATAATTGCCCCATACAAGCCAAACACCTGCGGGTTTGCCAAGTCGGTCAAAATCGAGGTTGAATTTCAAACGTTGTTTGCTCTCAGTGTTGCCAGTCGATCGGTCTATTTTTTCCATCGGGTATCTTGAAAAGTTAAAATTAAAATATTTGCATCGAAAAAAATTCAAAATTCGACAAAAAGTGTTTCCTCAAAAATCTCATAAAGTATCATAAGTTTTCAAGTTTTTTTTTCACTCGGCAATACTTTATCTACTTGCCTAAAAATTGTTTCCCCGGAAGTAGTCTGACAAATGTCGCGAAGTGCGTCAAAATCGGCTCGACGTAGTGACGGTACCCAATTTTTCGGATAAAATGGCCGCTGGTTTGGCTGCCATCTTGAATTTTGAAAATCCGGCTCCGTACCGGTGTGGCCAACTCGATAGCGCATTCGATGCACTTTTTACCATTTTCCTAATGGCAATACCGACTGCACTAGAGTCGACAAAGTAAAAAATGGGTGAAATTTTTCAAATCGCCGCAAACACCAGGGTTGCCAGGTGACGGTGATGAAAATGGTCAAATGTCATTTCGGGGAGTGCCTTCCGTCGAGGAAAAGCATTTTTGAAATTCCCAAACGGCTCCTTCTACTTTTCACCTTTTTGGGGTAAATCTCCGAAATTACCCTGAAATCGGGGAAAAATTTCATGACATTTGAAAGAGCCCGCGGAGACTCATGACCACTCGATACCAGGCGAAGAGCTCCGATGTTGCCATGTAGACTAAAAGTGCGTTTGTATTTTTCGAAAAAGTGAAAAAATCACAAAATGGCCGCTGCCGGCGCCACCATATTGATTTTCCCGAGTTTCATAATTTTCCCATAGTCACGACTATATTTGGCGCAGCGCTTCATTCACAGATTTTCTCCGCTGGCCACCCAGGTTCCCAAACAATTCGGGTTATGAGGGCATGTCGAAAAAAATATTTTCTACCGTGGAGCCCAGGGTTGTCAGCTCACAGAATCGAAAACTACCAAAAGTCATAGGGTGCCCCCGGCGCCACACCGCATCGAGTCTGTTTTCCGCGAAAAGTGCGTATTTCGAAATTTCACTTTTCTCCCAAAATCTCCTAAACTACCACGAAAATGGTAGAAATCGGTAGTGATGTAGAAAGATCCCACCGAGCCCCACGACCGGCCCATAGAACGCGAATCCGTCCGACGCCGCCATCTTGGAGAAAATCTCACTGGAAAATGGCAATTTTTCATTGCCGAAACAAAATGGCCGCCCCCGCCGCCGCCATGTTGACGCGCAAATGAAAACTCCCCCTACGTGAAAATTGACTATACTTCCGAGCTGAAGAAGCAAAAATCCCCCCTCCGCACTCACAAAAAAACAATTGACGATTGCCCGAACAGAGGTCGAAAAATGTCAATTTTCTAGGTAAAATATCTCGGCCGCCATTTTGTTTTTTTAATCAAACCTTTTTGCAGTATCATTTTTTTAGCCAAATCTACGACCATTTTGAATATCGTAATCGTAGAGTGTATAATGTAGAAATTAAAAAAATTATCTCGCCGCCATTTTGTTTTTTGGCTGTACCGATATTCCATTTCAACTCATTTTAAAAAAATATTATCAGTCTCCATACATGAAAATGTCATTTTCCCCCTCCTTCTACCCGAAAAAAGCATGGAGTGAGTCAGTGAGTCAGTGAGTGGTAATTGAGCTTTATATATTATAGACTAGCTTTCGCTTGGTTGCCCCGGGCTGCGAGCAGCCCGGGGAGGTCACGAGTAGCTAGTGGAATCGGGGCGGTGGGGTTTAAAGTCCCCCTATTGTTTCGGTCGGTTTACAGTTTGAAATTGCCTAGAAAATAGTCAGTAAGTTCTATCTTCAAATAAAAGGCGTTAAAGGACACAAATCACCATACATCAAAGAAAAAGTGTTGCCAGTTGACACTTAATAGAAAAAGAAATATTCAGTCGAAAAACGCAAGCAAAACTTAAAATAAATTTTGTATAGTATACTTAAAATAAGTTTTGTCTTTTATTCTCTTATTCTTATTTATTAGTAAATTACTGTATAATATTAAAAAACAATCGAACATATATTTCCATCAGTGTTACTATCATTAATTAATCAATTAAATGTCAATTGCATTATTACATTACATTATTTATGTAAGATTTATTTATTTTATGAAAAGGGAACCGATGTCGGGGCCAGATATTCGAATAGATCAATTCACGACGCGATGGGGTTTTAAGTTCTTATTCTTATTGAATAGTAAGTTTATAATTAGTATGAAAAAGGATCAAGTAGATATTTCCCCCAGTGTTACCTTTAATAATACACCAAATAAATAAATGTCAAATTTCAAACTCATACATACGTAGAACACTTTTATATTGAATATCAAAAGAACATGTTTCTCAATAATCTAAAAGTATAGAAAATACTTGAGTATGTGAAAGTGTGGGTAAAGATTTCTACACAAATGGTCCGTATATACACGCTATTAAGATCCCGAATTTTCAAGTCCATTGAAATCAAAATTGAAATTAAAATGGTCACGATCATCTTTTAAACATTATAAACCAAATGTTACCATCAACAAAAGCGATTCGTTTCTGGTTGTTTTTCGTACACTAACCTAACCTAACCCATATGTCATAATAAACCTATACAAGTTTTTGTTGCTTTACTTATTGTAAAGTTCTTGAGCATAAACGAGTCGCTTGTGGGATCGGAGCGGTGAGGTTTTAAGTCCGCCTCTTGTTATGTTTACAGTTTGAAATTGCCTAGAAAAAGTTAGTAAGTTCTATCTTGAAATAAAAGCTCTTTAATTACGCAAAACATCATACATAAAAAAAGATTGCCAGTTTACACGCAATATAAAATGAAATATTCAGTTAAAAAACGTAAGAAAACTTAAAATAAATGTTGTATACATCGCCTTAAAGTATAAAGTATTCTTATTCAATAGAAAATTTCCTAAAAATCACAGTATCAAAAAAAAATAGTTTTCTCATCATCATCCTTCAACTGAATAATTTTTTTTTTCTGTAAGTAATCTGAAAAATTTTATCAATAACGCCAAAATAATACATTTTCTAGATAAAATGGAAGCTGTCTTAGCCGCCATCTTGAATTTTAAAATTTCAGATTCAGACCTAAATAGGACACTTATAAGTGAATTTGGTCACAGTTCCTAAACCGATTGACCAGGTCTCCATTTATTATGGCTCGCTTCGCTCGCTTTTACTTTTTGTTTTTTCGCAGTTCTAATCTAACCAATTGACCAGGTCTCTATTGATGGTGTCCTTTATGGCTCGCTTCGCTCGCATTTTATTTAAGTCACAGTTCTAACCCTACCAATTAACCAAATATCTCTTAACAGTTACTCCTTATGGCTCGCTTCGCTCGCTTTTTGTTTTATTGACAGTTCTAATCTAACTGATTGATCAGGCCTCTATTGATGGTGTTCTTTAAGGCTCGCTTCGCTCGCATTTTATTTTAGTTACAGTTCTAACCTTACCAATTAACCAAATCTCTCTTAATGGTTACTCTTTATGGCTCGCTTCGCTCGCATTTTGTTTTAGTCTCAGTGCTAACATAACCGATTGATCAGGTCTCTTTTATTGATCTCGCATTTTGGCTCGCTTTGCTCGCTCTTTATTTTGGTCACAGTCCCTTAAACGATTGACCAGGTCTCCATTTATTATGGCTCGCTTCGCTCGCCTTTTGTTTTATTCACAGTTCTAATCTAACTGATTGATCAGATTTCTATTGATGGTGTTCTTTAGGGCTCGCTTCGCTCGCATTTTATTTTAGTCACAGTTCTAACCTTACCAATTAATCAAATCTCTCTAAATGGTCACCCTTTATGGCTCGCTTCGCTCGCTTTTTGTTTTAGTCACAGTTCTAATCTAACCGAATGACAATGTCTCGCTCGCTTTATTTTTCTGGCTAAAATATTGGAATTTTTTTCTCACCACGTAAAGATTGGGTAAAGATACACAAACGGTCTATATATGCTATAAAGTTCCCGAGTCGCCAACTCGGTCAGAATCATTCTGAAATTTATATGGTGACTACTATCAGTGTTGCTAGTCGATCACTCAAATTATTCCAACAATTATGTTATAAATGCAACAGTAAAATTTTTGTTAAACCGTAAAATCATTGTAAAGAAATGTTTTCATATTTTTCATAAATGACATACATGAAAGTTTCTCAAAAACCTCGGTATCAAAAAATTTCAGTTTTTTTTCATCTGGCAACACTTCAGCTTATGTTTTTTTTTTAAGTAATCTGAAAAATGTTATCATATGCGCAAAAATCAGTTCTATAAAGTAAAAGTAGTGAAAAATGATCAATTTTGTAGATAAAATGGTCGCAGTTTAAGCCGCCATCTTGAATTTTGAAATTTCAACCCTATACCGGTGTAGCACACCTATTAGCGCATCCAACGCAGTTTCTATTATTTTCCTAGCGGCGATAATGACTGCGCTAGAGTCCGAAACGTGAATAGTGGGCATTGAACTTTCAAACCGCCGTAGCTGCCGGGGTTGCCAGGTGTAGGCGATAAAAACAGTCAAATGTGATTTCGGGATGCGCCCTCCATCGACGGATACCAATTTTCAAGTTCTAAAATTGTTCCTTTGACATTTACAGTTTTTGGGGTAAATCTCAAAAACTTCCCTAAAATCGGGTAATTTTTTTCCACCATATGAAAGAATCTATAGAGATACATAATCGCTATATACATGCCAAATACCTGCGGGGTTGCCAAGTCGGTCAAAATCAAGGTTGAATTTCAAACGTCGTTTGCTCTCAGTGTTGCCAGTCGATCGTTCTATATTTTCCATCGGGTATCTTGAAAAGTTAAAATTAAAATATTTTCATCAAAAAAGTTAAAAAATTCGACAAAAATTGTTTCCTCAAAAATCTCATAAAGTATCAAAAATTTTCGAGATTTTTTTTCACCTGGCAACACTTTAGTTACTTGCCTAAAAAATGTTTCCCCGGAAGTACTCTGACAAATGTCGCCAAGTGCGTCAAAATCGGCTCGACGTGGTGACGATACCCAATTTTTCGGATAAAATGGCCGCTGGTTTGGCCGCCATCTTGAATTTTGAAAATCCGGCTCCGTACCGGTGTGGCCAACTCGATAACGCATCCGATGCAGTTTTTACCATTTTCCTAGTGGCAATACCGACTGCGCTAGAGTCGACAAAGTAAAAAATGGGCGAAATTTTTCAAATCGCCGCTACTACCAGGGTTGCCAGGTGACGACGATGAAAATGGCCAAATGTCATTTCGGGGAGTGCCTTCCGTCGAGGAAAAGCATTTTTGAAATTCCCAAACGGCTCCTTCTACTTTTCACCTTTTTGGGGTAAATCTCCGAAATTACCCTAAAATCGGGGAAAATTTTTACGTCATTCGAAAGAGCCAGCGGAGACTCACGACCAGTCCATACCAGGCGAAGAGCTACAATGTTGCCATGTGTGCTAAAAGTGCGTTTGAATTTTTCGAAAAAGTGAAAAAATCACAAAATGGCCGCTGCCGGCGCCGCCATATTGATTTTCCCGAGTTTCATAATTTTCCCATAGTCACGACTATATCAGGCAAGGGACCTCATTCACAGATTTTCTCCGCTGGCCACCCAGGTTCCCAAACAATTCGGGTTATGAGGGCATGTCGAAAAACACGTTTTCTACCGTGGAGCCCAGGGTTGTCAGCTCGCAGAAACGAAAACTACCAAAAGTCATAGGGCTCCCCCGGCGCCACACCGCATCGAGTCTGTTTTCCGCGAAAAGTGCGTATTTCGAAATTTCACTTTTCTCCCAAAATCTCCTAAACTACCACGAAAATGGTAGAAATTAGTACTAATAGAAAGATCCTACCGAGCCCCACGACCGCCCCATAGAACGCGAACCAGTCCGATGCCGCCATCTTGGAGAAAATCTCACTGGAAAATGGCGATTTTTCATTGCCGAAACAAAATGGCCGCCCCCGCCGCCGCCATGTTGACGCGCAAATGAAAACTCCCCGTACGTGAAAATCGACTATATTTCCGAGTCGCCAGCGTAAAAATCCCCCCTCCGAACCCACCACAAAAGAAATGACGATCGCCCGAACAGAGGTCGAAAAATGACAATTTTCCAGGTAAAATATCTCGGCCGCCATTTTGTTTTTTTAATCAAACCTTTTTTCAGTGTCATTTTTTTAGCCAAATCTACGACCATTTTGAATATCGTAATCGTAGAGTGTATACTTGAAAAATTAAAAAAATTAACTCGCCGCCATTTTGTTTTTTGGCTGTACCGATACGCCATTTCAACTCATTTTAAAAAAATATTATCACTCTCCATACATGAAAATGTCATTTTCCTACTTTAACTACCCGAAAAAAGCATGGAGTGAGTCAGTCAGTCAGTCAGTGGTAATTAAGTCGATAATTTATTTGAAGAGGCTATTACGTTACCTAAAATGTCAATTTCAATTTGCTTACAGTTAAAACTAGAATACCTTGAGATAAATGTGATTAATATTATAAATTCTTAGGATGTACCTATCTAAACGCATGTTGCGATTATTAATTCTGATTTATTCACTTAGCTCTAGATTCTTTGGGCATGCCGCCCGTCGATACTCTTTCTCAAAATGATGCAATAATCTAAATGTTGAATGAAAATAAAAATTAAATACAAATTACAATGATTCTCAAATTTATTCTTAACAACACAACTAAATTCCACATATGTAATATAGAAAGCAAAAGATAGACACAGGCCAATATAAGCAACTTTTTAAAACACTTTATCCGTAAAGTTTCTGAATCAACTCAGACTTAATATCCTTACTTGATATTTCTTGACGATGTCCACCGTTGGCATTCAATTTTACTTCCAAACATTTCAAACAAAATCACTAACGTTAACGTTATAAGTGAAAATCGAACGTAACCGCCTTTTGCTAATTGAGCAATAGAATTATCTTATCAGCCAAGTTGACATGCGTTCCGAATTGCATGCTGATTCCTAATGGCCGACAGTCACAGTACGAGCATCCCCGTGTTAAGGGTTAGTGTCGCGGCAAGGTTGATCCAATTACTAGACACTAATAATATCGGCTCGGTTTAGCGGTTTATGGCAGTCTCGTGTACGCCCACACGGTAACCGAGGAATGCTAGCTATTTCGATTATCGCATTCGTATCGACAGAGATTTGCTTGCACAATCAAAACTGGACTTATGGGGTTATAATACCTATGTCAAATGAAGTTAGTGCACTTGCATGTTTTCTATCACAGCTTCACGATTAACTATGCATCATTCTTAAACTTGACATAGTTTATGTGTATCTGTGACTTTACTGACTCCTTAAAGGATGATTGTAAATCTATATTTAACAACTTCCACCGCAAACAACGTAACGTACACTGCGCATCTTGTTGATCTTGCTACATACACTAACTGGGTTTGAAAGTTGTTAAATATCGTACAATTTAGCAATGGATTTTCGCAAAGTAACTCACGGTCCTTTTACTCTATCTTATTGGATTGCCCTTCGTATCCATAGTCGACAGAAGTATATTTTTACTTAATAAAGAAAATCTTTACCTAAAATCGATTTTATTATTAGATTTTAGACTCTATTAATTTATCCGTAACCTGACAAAACCCTTTCGGTTTTGTCAGATTACAATCAATTTACATGTCACTTCTGTATTTATCTTCACAGCAGAGAAAATCGAGCGGCACTAAGCACTTGTTTACTTACGTTTTTCCTTGACATTCACAACACAACCCTTTTTATGGCTTCTGAAATCAACATCCAATAGCACGCGATCATGAATGAGATGTCTTGGCTTCCTCTAGATTTACTCTACACCCGTCAACTTTTAGCACTTTCTACATATCTGTTCAGGAATCTATAAGTCACGCGTGTGTCAGGTGGACCGCATCCATAGATTTTAATATTTTTACTTACTAGGTACTCGTAATAGGTCCTTTTTATATTTATTTTATCATTAACTTGTAAAGCTAGAATTGTTTTTCAGCCTATTTATTCTGTATAACTACCCCCATGATAAACTGCGTGCTTTTACAGCTCCGTAAATTAAGGAAAAAAGTCAAAAGCTTTTGGTTATACCTAAAACAATATCCAGCGGGGTGTTTACATATTATTCAAACGAATCCCTGAAAAGAAAAAGAGTCTTCAGACATTTTGTTATTATCCCACACAATAATTTTGGATGACATATCCTATCCAATCTACACAATGAAACTTTGATTTAGTTTACTACTTTGTTAGCTATTTCGTGTTTCTCTATAGTGCTAAAAAAAATTGAGCTTATCGCAAAAGACAAAAGAAAGACGAAGATTTTGTGTACAATAACTCCATATTGTAGCTATTTGTTTCAAATAAGAAATACGAATAGGTAGTTAATGCGTTCCGTGGAGTGACCAAAATTTTGTTATCAACTAATCTGTGCTGGGCCTGCGTGGGCAGTGGCGGACTAAGAGGGGGGGGGGGGGGGGAGGTACGCACCGTGCCTCTTATCCTGGGGGGCCTCCAAATGGCTGAAAGTTCCCTTGATCAAATCATAGTTTTAGCAGGCGTCTTAGCAGGGGAGGCAGTGTAAACACAAAATCAAGTTTCTGCACCAGTTGTAAAAAGTTTTAGGTACGGACCGTAATGCCGCCCAGGGCTCCCGACAGGCTATTATTCAACCAATAAGAAGCATAATAATGGTATTGATATGGGACCTACTTGACGTTAAGTTGTCGCTGTATGAGGAGTTTCTTCTCTATCTGCTCTATAGGGAACTGTGGCACCTCGTAGGGCGCCGACAGCTCGTTGGGCAGCTCACGGGGAGTGTCCGCACGCACCGCACTAGTGCTGGTCGGACTCTCACTGCCTGCGAAACAAACAAACGTTAATTATCGAGAGATGCATCAAAAAACTCATCTCAAAATTCAGTTCTTATACAGTGCGCCAGATTCATTGCAGGTACTAATAGTTTGCTACCTCTTTTTCAAATTTTAATTGCTGGATATGTTGGAAAAAACCCGTTTTGTAAGTAGGTCTGCCTACCCAATGTCCTTATATGTTGTAGATATGCATTATATTGATAATGATAATTATTTCAAAATTTGTGATATTAAAGATATAATTTGTAGTTCAGGCTTGGTTAATAATAAACATCTCAACTTTCAATGCTAAGCTAATCTTTTTAATAACCAAGATGTGTGTATGACTACCTCAATTTAGTCGTTATATCGGCGGGTTATCTAGCTGGTGTGAGTAAATCTTATTTCGAACAAGAACTTTATTTTCTTACTTCCTATATATATATAATTCGATAGATTTACACAAAACAAATGGAGTTCACATATTTATTTGCACCAAGCACGCTGAGATCAGAGGCAGGATAGGAGCGGCACGTACACGCGTACTAACCATTGTCTTCTTATTATGCAAATAAACGTTTGTTTACTTACACGGAGTACGAGGCACAGTAACACACAGTAATAGTAGGTTCCTATCTACCTCACACTACCTACCTACTAATATAGTACTATCACCATCACCACATTGTATGTTTTTATTGACTTGCCAATTATGATGCAGGTTTTTTTTTTACAATTTATACGCGTTAGATACATTTAATGTGAATCTGTTGCCTTCATATAGCTATGTTTGCCGAATACTCGGTTACCTACTAACAGTGCTATTAATAAACAAGGTGATAAACAACGTCAGAGTAAATTAACGCTAAAATTTCAATTTTAGTATTAGTCCAAATTAATATTATACACAGAATAAGCAAACCTACTACCTTCTATGAGTAAATATTACTCCCGTAGCACCTCGTACTAGGTTAACCTTTGCCAAGTCTCTGTTTTATAATATGAATTTTGATTAATAGGTACTTGGTGCAGTATCAGCGTAAATTTATTCGAACTCGAATAACATGTACACAAATACAAAAGTCTCTCAATGCAATTTTTCTGGCGTAAAAAGTTATGAAATCCACATAAGCCAAGTCGATTAATTCAGTACCTACCTTTCTGTGAGATCACCACCCCCTAAAATAGGAGGTGGAATATTGTATAGAGCATTCCGCAATTTTCAAGGCAGTAAGTTAAAACTTGGTAAGATGCGGACTCTTTGTAACTGACAAACATTACGTGCATTTTTTTTTAAATCAGCTGAATTTTAGGATAAAATTTTGTTATTGCAGTAAGCAGCAGTGTTTAAAGTAGAAAGCCATAATAAATTGGTATGCGGACTATTTGTTACTAAAGAAAAATACGATTATTATTTTCTTTTGGAAATCTGCTCCCAACCCCTTAAAAATGTTAAGGGAAATTATAAGGGACTTTCTCGCAATTTTCAAGGTGGAAACTTGACTCTCAGTGAACAATCTCTAGTGTTCACTGATAAGTGAAAGTGACTATCAGTAACAAACAAATGAAAAATAAAATAATTTATATAAAACAATATCAATACATTAAATCTAATCAACTTTTAAGAAAAAAATCACCATCAAAAGATAAGAATAATTGTTATCCGCGGTTTTCGATAGATGGCGCTATTAGGTTTTTAAAAATATAACTTTAAGTGTTTTTAGAAATGCTGCCATAAGTAACTTTAGAGCTCTTTGTCTGTGAATTCATCTCACGAAAGAAATCCCTCGGATCACAATGTTTTCACTTTTATTGCAAAGGAATAAGAGTTATGCTGCGGGACTTCTTTCGTGAGACAGACAGAAAAAGCAGCGGGCATTGGCTCGTAAATTATAAATACCATTTTTCACTAAATTATTTTGCTGCAATAAAACTACAGCATAAAGTGCTTGTATCCCGATTGCGATAAATCAATTTCATATCTCATATAAATCGGGACCTATGGACTCCAATTTTAGTTTTTCGGTTTAGCGCGATCGGGGCGCTGTGCCGGGATAATGCACAAATGATCTAAAGATCATCCCAAGTAGCACATAAATAATATATTACCTAAAATAAGTACCGATTTATGTCCTAAAGTCTTACTAACATTTTTAATCAGCACTAGTCAAGTTTCGAATCTGTTAAAAGGCATTTATTTTATCTAATAATGCTTAATGCCATAATATGGTTAAAAAAGTATACCAATGTCAAAACTCCTATTTAAGTATTGGGTAGTATTAATATAATGCTGTTATCGTATTTCGGTGATATGAAAAACATTATATATTATATAAGCATTGACGTAATATTATTTAGTGCACTTAGTTGTATTTTGTCATTTTCTAGAAACAAAAGTTTTCTAATGGCCTATGGTTGTATCGATTTAATGCTTATCTTATATACACATTGAATAAAGAACTAGTAAAACTTTAGCACCGATTTGTTCTTAAAGTATTCGTTAATCAAGCTCAAGCTCCTTTATCTTCTTAATCTATGCTTTTATAAAACATTAGGCTATATTTTGATCAATATTAAGTTATTTATAGAGATACAAGTAATAAATAGATCGTAATTATTTTTTATGTGAAATTAAAATGTAAAATTATTGTATGTATTGTATTGTAATGGCTGCATTTTATACGCATCGATGGCGCCATGGACAAAAACGTTGGGAAAAACAAAGAAAACAGGTGGATATAAAAGAAAACTGAAAAAAGAGTATACTATTTTAATTGAAACTTTTAAAAATCAAAATAAAAATGAAATAATCGTTTGATGATTATAAGCACTATAAGATACTTCTGAAGTGTTAAAATACGGCTGTACCTAAAATGGGAGTGTTATACGATGAATTACGAGCTCTTAGTTTTGTGTCTAACCATAATACGATTAACAGCTCTACTACACTATATTTGAATACCTAATGCTTTAATTTAACGAGTCGCCATTTGCTTTCTTTTTCCAATTCTTACAAAATATTTAAAGTCAACTGTGTCAGATGAAAAGGGGTAAATAATAATTTATTTTGTGCACAGATGCCTATAAAAGCAATTATGTTGTAAAAACAATGCTAAAAAGCCTAAAATTCAACAAAAATTTTTGCTACTAGGTTAAATTTTCTATTATTTTTATTATATTAAAGGAAGTTTGCGAAGGCGCGTGTATTTTACACCATAAACTTGTATATTTTACTCCACAAACTGATGTTTGCAGCTTATTTCACACATAACGAGCTGTTTAAATCAATATTAAAAAATACTTAAAAGACCAGCCAAGAGAAAATGTCATGACACTTACACAAAACAATAACTTAAACCGATTATATATTTTTAACAACTATTAAATATACTTTTTTTACAAAGGAAATAAAACAGCAAACATTTTTATAATATTAAATTAACGTATTATAATTTTGATTTACATATATCAATTGTAATATTAGTCACAAAAAGTTCAATTAGCACTTTAAGGTGCTAATTGAACTTTTTGTGGCTATTAGAATGCTTTTACCCGACTTTATTAATGCTATTATACAAAAGTTGTAGTGCTATTGCACAGCTTTTATAAAGCTTAAAGTCGTACAAAGGGGGGGCCCAAATTTTACGTATAAGAGTCGTTTAAAAGAAATACGGTTGATATACGATTTTATTATAATGCTTAACGCTTGGACTCGTGCTATCATAAGTTTGATATAATGGTGTTTTGTGCTACTTGGGATTGAATTAAAATTCAAGGTTAACTAAATGACGATTTTAATAATGTTCTTAATTAGTAATTTGTATTGCTATAAAGTAATACCAACAGCAATGAACGTTAGTGCAACTGGATGTTCAAAATCGCTAGGTTCACCATATCAACGAAATTTATTAGGACAAAAGTTCGATGCCTACTGGTATTCTATACACACAACACTTAAAACCTAAATAACATAATCAAATATAATAAGTACCTAAACGAAACTGATTTAGGCAATAAAATTGTTTTAAAATTCCATGTATATACAGAAATATTGGGGACTCAATAAAAAAAAATAATACATAGTAGCTATCCCATAAACAAATAAACATCGTCGTGCTATTTTAAAAATGATGGTTGAACTATTTTTAGTACGTTTATTTTTCTTATAGATATCAGTAATCCGCACGACTTGCTAGCGGAAATTTTTGTCACGCGTCAAATAAGTACCTACTTACTGTGCAAACGTTCCACTAAAACTGTAAGCTAACAGTGACAAGACGGAAATAACAGTGACAGTGTTATTGTGAAACAATTCGAAGAACCACATTTTTATTTGTCATCATTAGGAAATATGCAACACAAAAAAGACAGTGTAAAACGGATCTATCTTAAGTTTTTTTAAATTACTCAATTCGACGAAAATAATCGTAGAAGCAGTGTAGATAGTGGCTTGGTCACGAAGGACAACGTAAACGAGCTATGTCATTCTGTTAAAAAACAGCCTCTAATTCGTCGTCGAGCGCGGCGATGTCACATAGAGCTTCAATGAAATAAAACCTTTGCTACCATACAATTAAACAGTGGCTTAAGATGAAACATAACTACTTAACGAATTATTTTAGATGAATTCAAAATTTTTGTATTGAATCCGCTGCAATGACCGCCATTGTAAAACTATTTTTGATGAAATAATTTCACATTTTTAAATAAACATTCATGATTTCAGCTTTTTGCTACCGATTTATAGCAGTTACAATAATTAATTTGCTTTTAATATGTAATACCCATTACCAATCGCCGACAGTCAGTGGTCGATAGAAAAACTGTACGCATTGCGGAGTTCGTGTTACTGTGACATGCTGACACATTAATACGATTTACTGAAGAGTAACTGCACTAACCTGTCACTAACATATTAAATTTGCATTTTGAAACATGTTTATGGACAATAATCACTAAATATTGCCTACGACGGCCAAATTACTGACTGAGTATAAAGTTATCGTCACTTTTTTTTTATTATACATAAAAGAAATTGTGAAAATAGGTAAAAATAATAAATAAAACACACCAGTTAAGACGTCCGATATTGGTATCAACACAGGCGGACGAAATTCAAGCCTTACCAATGCACTACAATGCGCACCAGTAATATAATCGTTTGGCTTACCACAAGGTGTTAAAGATAATCTCAATAAACCATTTAGCACATATTTAATATGCTTTGAAAATATACGAAGGTGTATAAGTGATATGACACATACGGGTAACTATAGTCGATGATGTGCCAATGATTCTTTTGAAACTGTATGTAACAACAATATAATTAGCTTCAATTTTAACACAAATTATAGTACAAACAGAAATCATAAATAATAAGGAATATAATCGTTATCTTTGAATAGTAACTAAAACAGTCTTCAATATTATTTATCAAAGTTATTAAAGAAGTATTGTCACATTAACACTCAGTGGTACCTGATATGATACTTAATAAGTAATAAAATATACTATAACATGCACTTATTAATATTAAAAGTATAAATAGATATATTACATATAAATACTTGATCCTAACTGTAATATTTACATCTATCATCGTGTCCATTTGTTTCTTCAGCTGTATCCGTTGGACGTTGAATATGCCACAAGTCTCGGTCAAAACTATACATCACTGTTAGAATTCTCACCGAATGTCAAAAAATGTCCACTTTCATATTATTTGATAATCTGTTGATAAAATATTTATTTAAACATGTATCAAAATATAGTCACTATCAGATAAAACTTACACAAGTTCCACTTATTCAAATGAACTAAGTTTCAAATTTACTATAATTACACGGTGAATATCTATTTAAAAGATTATTTATGTACTTTTAATGATCGTGTGGCACATTAAGAACTTGATAGGAAAGGACAAGCTCACTATAAAATGTTGAAGATATTTTAAAGTTTTTTTAAGGAAAATCTCCATACTGTACTTTTTTTTATATATAGATGTAATATTTTTTTTTATTAAAACGAAAGAGATGGTATGAATAAATTAGTTATTTACATACCAATAAACAAAATAATATACATTTATTGTGATATGAATACAATATTATGTTACCATAAATTCCAGAATAACGTTATAAAATGTGTTTATAACTGAATACCATAAATGTAATTGTAGGTTTATAAAAATCCTGTTTGATACCAAAGTTATAAAAATAACTAAATTTAAAGGTAGTAAATAATCATTGTATATATTTTCAGTGTGTAGCCATTTTATTAAATCAAATCCTCTAAGACAAGCATTTGTTAAATAGCAAACACACATATAAAATTCTAATAAATAAATTAAAATAAACTACCAAAAATAATTTTTATTATGTTAAAATAAATTGTTGAATCCCTATTCTTAAATATCAACTTAGACCTTCTTCAATTATAACAGCTGCTCTTAATTTGAATTACAAATTCACTTGATTTACAATCTATTCTATAATATAAAAAGCTGAATTTCATTAAAAAAAAGTCGATCGATTAATGTTTCTACTTATACTACGAAATTCGAACACGACTCTTACATAAGAATACGATTAACAGTTGTGTTACAAAAACATAAACAACTCAGTATGTAATAATAACTGAAGATGTAAGAAATAGTGAGAATTATTGTACCTATTAATCAATTAATATTCTGTTGGCATGTTTACGATATGATACGACTCATTGTTTTAGTGCTATTAAGCACTAGTCATTTCAGCGCTAAATTAATAAGTTAACATAGATATATGTTGCAATACATAGCATATATCACTTATAAATAGATATTTCAAACGAAACTCGCATTGAAAGCAAATCATTTAAGAATTTATGCATTTCTTTAAATGTTACGGTAAATTATATAAATACCTACTGTAAGACTTTTTTATGATTTTGCGACTTACGTTTTGGTATCGATTAGGCAGCAAATGCCTACATATTATTTTGAAGTAAGTATACGCGATACACTATTGTATTGTTATCTCTGAGGACCTTTAACATCGATATAGTGATGATGATGATGATGTAATAATTTATCGCACTTGTTTTGAAAGACTTTATGTCATTGAACGTCTAAGATTACTAGCTCGGTCATTTATTCGCATATATTGGCCATGATATATCTAAATGATAATAATACGTCTAATAATATTAAGTGTTCGAGTGGCAGACTTCATTAATATTCAACTGTGGTGTAGGTAGAGTGGCGATAAGAGAAGCACGTTATGATGTAGGGAAAGTGGCCATCACTATACACCGTGATACAAATTATTGCTTGATGAAATATTAAACGAATATAGACTGTCGTATGCTATTAAGTATCCTTATATCCATTCTCCTCTGACGGAATTTCTATTTGCGTTACATTTTTGGTATTTTGAGTTCTTAGCTTTTTATATTCATCTCTTATTTAGGTGTCCATAAATATTGAACTTACTAATATAAGAATATATTTTAGTCAAGGAATGGATAAAATAATTATATTTTAAAATAATTAATTTGAAAAAAATAATAAAGCAACAGATTAGCGTAGCTATATAATATTGATAAATTACACCATAACTGCGTCTTTATGATTACGATACGCACGTCTGTTTTGAGAAATCAAATGCGAGCGAATGCAATGATAAATAACAGGTCATTCCGGTTAGCAACTCAATAAAACAAAACAATCAGCACAAATTCGAAATTTTCGAAATCACGAATATTTACAGAGGATTGAAGGAATTATAGTTGAAAATACCACACGATCATTAATTAATTATACGCGAAATTTCATATGAATGTTCAATATGGTGTGCCACGACACAATTCGTAAGTATACAACGAGCACCGAACGCGACGAGACGAATGTATCGTCGATCGTTGACTGGCCGCTGGCTGCCGATGGGTGTTGTGTCGCCCCACTCGCCCCAAGCTGCACTCTCGACCCACAACCACAAGATGTAAACGAAAAGGTGAAGCAAGGATCAGAATGGTATTGCATAATATTAGCACCCACCGCACAAATGCCTACACTAAATGATAACGAAGCTCTAAATATCGCAATGCCTATCAAACAAAATTACAATTACAAAACCTGTGTTAAAGATCATTTGTAGTATTTTTGCATTTTTAAGTTTTTAAGATTAGTCATCTGAATAATCTTATAAATACAAGTATTAATAAATAAAATCTGAAATATAATAGCTCAACGTGGAATACAATTCAATACCTAAATCTTTAAAAATATATAATTTTTAAACAGGTTCAAATAAAAAAAATGTTGGCTGTTTAGAATGTGTTCAAAAGTATTTCGATAATAATAAAAGGAAAATGTAAGTTTCTTCAATAAAATCTGAATATACTATAAAGTAATCTAAAATAAATCCTAACCTTAGAGCGAACAAATAATATAAACTTACGGCATTACAATTACGCGAACGGAATATACATATGGATAACGGAAATAACTACTGTTTACGTTAGGAATATCACCTAAAAATAAAAAGACAATTTTGTGGATATGTTATTAATTTCACGTTATAATCACCTAAGCGGATAATTAGTATAAAAATCTAATAGAACCGAAAAGCAACGCGTTTATTCACTTATACGGATTCACTAAGATTTCAAGTTTCATTTGACGCTATATTTTATTCCTTATAACTTTCATTAAAGCCAGCATACAATTATTGCGTCGGTCACTTTCAATAGATAAATCAATAAAGTGCGCAATAAATGTAGAGAGAGCGTCCAAAACACACATATAATTCAAACAAATGGAATGTCGAATATGGCGATAACTAAATTCTGACATATTTCATTACATTACATGTTATTAATTACGCGACGCCCGGTGCTATTGCCACTACTTTGTAGTAAAATGGTCTATTAACTTCAGTATCGTAGTCACCCTAATGAAAATCGACTCTGTTTGTCACGCAATATGTTTTGAAATTTCGTCACTAATCATATACCTTCGATAGCTCAGTTGGTAGAGCGGTGGACTGTAGTGGTAATATTGTAGCTATCCATAGGTCGCTGGTTCAAATCCGGCTCGAAGGATTCTTTTTTTGTAATTACATTTTAATAATCTATATATCTTTTATTTTTAATTTATTGAGTATAAATTTGGTAGAATATTTTTTGCTATTTGCGTAGCTTCTTTTGGACAAGTCACTTTCACTAATGTGGGAAAATAAAGATATTTTATCAAGATGTGTGATCTAGCGTTTTGAAAAAACAGTAATAACTTTTTGGCTTTGACTTTGATTTTAGTTTAAATTTAGGTACTTAGTTGTTTTACTGTATAGAAATCCCAATTCGCAATATCACAATTGTGAATAGTCTAATATGTATTAATACTTTCAATAAAATTTATCTTTTTTTCAAAAGTAACTCACCGTCAACATCGTCGAAAAAGGAATCTGTGATGATTCTTGGTGATCGCGAACCATCCTGAACACCTCTCGAGGACATATTCACTGATATATCACAAAACAATCACATAAACAAAAACAACATTTCAACACAATTATGCACACCCGAAATAGACACGATTTTACGGAAAATAATGCGACTTCACGTTGTAATATTTGCCTACTAAGTAAGTAAAGAAGTCCTTTATCTTTGATTAGTAGTTTATGAGTCGGTGAGGGATATGATAATAATGAATGCCAGTGATTGATCATCGCGTTTCGGTGATAATGCTGCCGTCTGTTTGTTAACCATTATCTGGACCCACGCCGTTATGCAAATAATGAATTATCAACACAAGATATTATTTATATATAAGTAAGTACTTTTATGTAAGTAATCAGATATGTTAAAAAAAATTGGCTTCAAGAAAGAGCTCAAACCCATAAACTTTCCAATAAAAAAATAGAATCACAAATGACGCAGAAATCAATGGACTTTCATATGTCCATTGATTCAAACATTTCGGCGTCGAATATAATTATATTTGTACGAAGAAATGCGATCTTTTTATGCTAGTACCAAAAATCCTTAGATATTTATTATTAGTCTTATAGTTTACATCCTTCCTTATAGTTAAATCGTTGGGTCACTGAAATATCTTATAGATTTCTTTGATAAAAAAAAACATATAATAGATCCCTAAGTATAAAAGAAATCTATCATTATTATGAAAAATCATCACAGCAGGCAAATATCCAAATAACTGCCAAAAGATACTCCTTCGAAATACCCAACACAGGCAAAATTTTATTCATACTGACTGAGAGTATTACAAAGGCAAACGAGATTGGTCATTGTACTCTAAATAAAACAAAATAACGGTCACATGTATTTTCGGGATGTGCACTTTGCTTCCGAATGTAATTACAGAACAATTATGGTGGAATAATTAACTCATATTTTAAAATAAACCAACACATTTTTCTTATATTTTCATTTTCGTCTACTTTTATATAAATTAACTGATTTCAGTAACGCTATTATTATAATCAAAGATATCATAACGAACTCGAACGAAGCTTAAGATAGAAAAATATAACATTGCAATTTATTTTTGACGTTCACCGATTCGTTTCAGTCGAACGTACCAATTTCAATCAATTCATTCATCGAATTGATTGAAATTTTAATAAAATTCACAACTATTAATGTGATTGCTTAAAATTTGGATAGGTACAATATTTTGATTAATTGCAAACAACTATATCAAATATTTAAAATAAAAGCTTCTTGACCTTTGTTATCATAATAAAACGAAATAAGCTGGTACATAACTGTATAAAATATCATCACAACGATTAATTTTCTATCGGAAATATTGCAAGTAACGATTTCCTCGAACGTACGCGCGCAGGCGGGCTAATTCTGGCGCGCAGTACATACGAGACGCGACGGTCGCCCACGCTTTCTGCGCTCATAGAGTCAAAGACCTAGCTAACCAACACTGTCCCGAGTCGTGATAACTCATTATCAATTATCATTTTAGTACTAAAGTAAAAATCGTTCAATGTGCGTACACACACATCACGCCTTAGAAGATTACACTATCGAATAAGTAATTTATATTAAAACAAATATACACGTGAATTTTACCGTTTGTATTTTACCAAATCAACACGAAATATGAGAGGTTTTAAAAAAATAATATAAACTGATTTTGTAATGTCCAATTTGATATAAATTCAGATTAATGTACTATGCGATTTTAAGAAGTCCCTTACAATTGGCTCATTCATTTTGCGAAGTTTGCTCTATTTAAAAACTATACAATTAAATTACATGCTCGCATTCAACAAAGAACTTGTCGATGTTATTTTTATCCCTGGAAATTCAATAGTCATTGGCACCCTACATTAAAGCGAATCTCTTTGTGAGTTGTTCATTCATAATGATGTTCATAATGAGGTAAATGTTGCCCATTATTCCTATTTTAATAATAGACTCATGGTAATTGTATGAAATTCACTATTATCTACCGGGTTAGATTTAGATTCGCAATTCAAAGTGTAGGTAGCTCCCTACTGGTACTTCACTTCTGTAGCGAAATTTGTCTCTTTAGAATAGATACTTTAAGGTTTATTGTTTATGATGACTGATATATTGGCAATGATTTCAATATTCTCTATGAGTTAATAGAGTCGCAAGAAAAGAATTCCCAGTAATCTGTTACGAAGTTATCTTTTTTGTTGGAGTACTCGTATCTAAGAGGACTTTGATATCAATATCCGAATCATCCAAGTTGACGATATCATCCAATATTCCGGTAAAGGACACGTACTACAAAACCTCCATTGTTAAATAAATTACTTTTAAAACAATCATTTTAATTTTTATCAATAAATAAAATTTAATTTTACATAATTTTTTCGTTGAAACGAACAACGCACAAAAAATCTAATTTTGCTACGTTTACATTATTCTCACTACTTCTGTAGGTATTGTACATTTTTATAATTAAATATAGTATGTAATATATAAAGGTTAAATTTAAATCCTAAAATATATCCTTTAGCTTTCGAACCTAACCTCTTTTTGGTAAACCTACAATACCTTGTTGTTTTGTAATATCAGTATCTAGTAAAAGCAACAATTATGATTGTATGACGTAGTATCACCTCTATGTAAGGGCAAATCAGTAGTTACATACATAAATATTTTATTTTCATTAGAAATAAACAAACGATGTTTTTCTCGAGAACAATCTCTGCGAAGATGGAGAGCTGTATATTTGCAGAGTCATTGACCGTCGTACGAGTTTCAGTTTTGTTTGGTGAAAAAAAATATCGCTTGACATTTTCTTAAAATACATAATAAATTTAATTCACAATTCACATTCACATTACCTATCTATACTTATATTATAAAGAGGTAAAATTTCGAACTATGTTTATTTATAAGAATTAATTTTCGGAAATAGTGATCCAATCACGAAAATGCTTTCACCTAACTACCCGTAAGCATCCGTAATGCCTACGTCGTGAACGGGCAACACAGGCTATTTTTACCTACTGCAATAAAAATAATAGGCAAAAATTCAATTAAAATTTTCACAGAGAATGTGCAGAGATCGCAAAACCAAAATCGAACTAGTGAAAATCTTGGATTTGTCCATATTCAGCCACGGGGCCGAGACATGGGCGATATAGAAAGCTGACCGAAACTGTATCGATGAGATTGTATTGCTGGAGGAGAATGCTTCAGAGTGGTGAGTGCAAGTTTTACGCTAACGCGTTCACTAGTGATTGTGTTAAGAATTTGTAAGGAGATTTGTAGTTCTTGGTACTTAGTTACAGTTAGGGGCGGATTCCATAATAAAATCTTAAAGCGCTAAAGATCGACGGTGAACGTAAACGTCAAAAAAACTTACACTAAACTCTGAAATCGCATGGACAGCCTTCCGCACAAACGCACATCTATTTTGCACAAATTAAATATACAGACCCGTTCTTCTTCTATCTGCCTGCGAAGAGTGCTTGAATTCTTTAGACATATTGTTAGTGATGGGAACAACTTATGGTAACTGGAAAGGTTGACGGCAGAAGGCCAAGAGGACGTAGCCCAATCAGGTGGAATGACCAGATCTGTACAACCTTGGACACTAATCTGCACGTTGCTCTACATTCGGCCAAGGAGCGGAACAGATGGAAAGCAATTACCTGAAGGAAGATCGCACTACAAGTAGGCGACCCAATCACGACCTAATATGAATAAAATTTAAACATGTAATTGATAGAAGACAAGAAACCATTACACACCTTAAAAAAATCGAGAAACCTCTCAAGGCTAAATCAAAGAAAGAACTACGAAGCCGAGAAACAATTTAACAATAGCAAACATTTTTTACTAAATAACACAAAGGACACAGTTCAATTAACTTATTTTTTGGTATGTGTCTATAAAATAAATTAGGTTTTATGAATAAAAGGATAAATTATCCTTTATTGAATTTACAAAGTAACCATATAGGTATGTAGAAACCAGTCATTTATAACAAGGAAGTCGTTGAACATCACAGACAGATCACAGAAAGGTGTGTCCCGTTGTACAACATCGTGTTATAAACACATTACCCTCCTTTGCGTCGCGCAGTCGGGTAATAAAAATGATGTGACGAGACGTTGACCGCTAGCTCTGTAATTTTCTAAGATTAAGATTTCAAATAAAAAAGTAAATAATATCAAATCATTTTGGAAACGCCATGACGCTTTAAAGGAGTGTGAATCCAAAGAGAAACCAAACACCAGAGTGTCACCAGCAGGTTTCAAACATCGTATATTATAGTTGTAATAGTTTCTAATTAAAAAATAATAAATTTATTTTACTTTAAAATAGAGACACGCGTAGTAGGTGTTGTCTATTGACAAAATGGACTTAAATATAAAGTCGTACCGTGACACAATTTGCCACATATAATAAATCTATTCCATTTTAAGATCATCAGCATCGCAGAGCGCCATACGCCCGTGAACGTGATACGTACGTTAGTGGAAACATCAATTACACGGCAGCATTATACCAACACGAATCAGCACCTGCGCGATCGTAAATTTAGCTGGAAAATTCCAGCGTGAATCGGAGCGCGCTACGCTATGTTCGCATCAAAGAAGCCAAAAATCGCGCCAAAACACTAACCTCCAAACGATTTGGTCACTTTAACATATTAAGATTGAATACACTCAATATTTAACAAAATAACCGAAGTTGTTATTGTACGAATGTGAGGAGGGCAACTGAGCGCGCGCCTGGCACCGGCGCAGCGGAATGGCACGCTTTTGTGTTTAGCACAATCACAGCCGCGATGTCGTCACGAACGTCTATTAATAATAAACTTAGAAGGTTGAGAAATTACCTGTAATCTGCCTTACCAATGTAAATGAAACGAAAGATTATGATTAATTTTGTTTCAGTTGCCAACCTAAAAGTTTTATCTTCCTTCCTTCATTGAGTGTTTTCAAGGAGATTTTTTCTTATAGATCAAATTTTCTACATTATTGATGGATGAAGATGTCGTCGTCATTGACTTAGGGCATGGTATAATAGTATAACTTTGACTTACTTGACATTCATAGTTCTTTTCGTTCATACTCGTCAAATTTTAAGGGTTCTGATATCACCTTCCGCCGGAATGCGATCGATTTCTTTATACAAATATTAATAATATATACGCGCGTTCAATTAGTTATAAAAATATATGCGATAAGGAAAATACCACAGAACACAGAAAAGAGGCGTGTTGTGTGGAAAATACCCCAGTGCATTAAGGCTACGCTTAAAAACCGAATAACACCGTGCACTAATCAGGCCAGTCGACGAGACATAGTTTACATACTTTTGAAAAAAGTTTTAGACATTCTTTCTGTGCCTCAGAGGCATAACACTGCAAGTACCAAAAGTCACTTCCGCAGTAATCCACTTTTTTTGCAAAACTTATGTGTTTTTTACTTTTGAAGAGTATTAAGAGTGAATAAAACAAACTATTAAGGGAATTTTCTTTTATTATAATGTAGTACAACTAATCAACTTTTTGCTATAAAAGATTCGTTTTCGTATCTTTGCTCTTTATTTGTTTTTTTTTCGATATAAAAAAAGTATGTACTACTTACATTATTATGCTTCTAAGAGATTTGGTGAGTTGGACTAGCCATTTGGCATTTACAGTAAAATGACTGCATGGATCTATATAAAAACATTTAAGAAACCTTTTCAATTTGTTAAAATTGCAATTTGACAAGTTAGTATCTAGGTATAAATCAAATAGGTATGACGTATAGTGAGATCACAAACATATTATTATGATTAAAAATAACCTTACACATAGGGCTATAAAATTAGAATCCTTGGCACAAGTTACGAAGAGTCTTACTTAATGTCCATAAAAATGCAAAATAAATGAAATCTCAACAATAAAATTATGGGCTGTAACATTTTAATCTTCTTCAATCTGATCTGCTTGATCAGTATGTATCAAGTCAACGTAGAAATGTTTCAGTGCAGGGTCTGCAAGCCACTGAGTCAATGTTATTAAATCTTTATATTTTTTAGTACCAATTGGACGATTGATTTGGGAGGCAACTGGCAACGTTGTAGGCAGAGTCAATGGTTGCCTCATTTGTTTCTTTAGGTTCACTTGAGAAAAATTTTCATTTTCAAAAGACGTTTTATAGAAAAGAATACCATTATCGTCTTTTCGAATTTGCATCCACACACATTGTGAAATGAGAAACATCTCATTGTCTGTATTTTTACGTCGCTGGTTGAAATTGTTCCTGAGCTTTTTTAAGTCGTATATGTTGTTGATATTCATATTGTGAACAATTAAAGGGTTTTGACTTCTGCAAACTTTTACAAATTGCTGCCAGTCTCGTGGCACAGCTATGTCGTAATTAGTTAGCTCCTTTTTTTTCCTCTCAATGATGGAATGTACGGTGTCTGCTTCACTGTGCGTGTGTCCACGTAACAAAAATTTGTGATTAATTGTCATCAAATCAGTATTTTGTACAAGCCAAAAATAGCAGTAAATAAGAACAATGTTACGGTTTTGGCCTGCACAATTATCTGACCATATGGTTATCTCCTTTGTTTCATTGGACTTGTGATGCAAAACCCACTGTATTATGCAGGAACCAACTTCGTTTGCACCTCTTCCTCCTTGGGTTTCGTCCCACATCATGCAAAACGATTTATTTTCAGTATCATTTTGTAAAGTTTCATTAAAGGTCCAGAGTTTCCTTAGATAAAATGACTGGCTATTAGTCAGCAAAGGAGTGGCTAAACATTTTTGCATATCCATCATTAACGTTATCGACTTTCTCTCGGAGCCTTTGCTTGTTTCTTTATCTTGTTTCTTTAACCTATACCTGTTTGTAGCATCGTCAAGGTGTTCGGTGTTTAATTTTTTCAATTTTTCAATCTCTTCTGGATTTTGTTCACACTTTAACATAGCTGCAAATTTGTCACATGTATCACAAGTGTCAACACTAGGTAAATAAAAAGATAAATTAAAGTGTTCGTTAAAAATTTTATCGTATAGCCATTTCTTAGGTATTTTATCGTCGGGCATATTATTATCTTTGCATTTGTTCACGTAGAGTTTATACATTTTAGTGATATTCAGTTCCGGCCCAAGAAACTGACGAGTTGTTTGTTCTCTAGCGTAGTGACAGGTGTACAAAGGAAACGAAGAAATGTGCTCCTTTATTCCATCAATGACGTATTCAGGTGTTTTGTTTGCTGGCGGGTGTTTGCCTCTTAGGTCTGGACATACAACATTTGTTACGCCTGATATCTTAGATAGTGAAGTTGACACAAATTGTTCAGTAACACAAAATGTATTTAGAAACATCTTCTGGCAGACTCTAAGTCTAGTACCACTCAGCATTAAATGATACATTCGCGTATTTTTGCGGCGACTCGATTCACTATTAGTTCGGTTCCGAGGGCGCATGACAGGAATGATGTCTATAGATGAAACAATATATTGTCTTCTTTGGTCCCAGTTATTTATAGTAAACCAAAATGTGTCAAAAAGTGACTGCCTATTTTCGTTTGAAATATTATTTGAACATTTAAACTTGCAACTGTTAGAGCAAGGTTCTTTCATAACTTTTTGACTTATAACTTTCTTTGTTTTTGATACACTACTTACATACTGCTCTCCTTTCAATCTTTTATTTTTCGCCTCGACTCTTTTCCATTTGTTAGTATTTCTCAACCTTTTTCTCGATACTTTTTTTTTCGTTATTTCTGCCTCCTCACAAAATGTTCCATCACTTGAAGGATTGGAAATTTGGGTTTGATTTGTACCAGATGTACTTGGCTGTGGATTGATGATAACTGTGCCGTTGTTGTCTACTGAAGGATTGGTGTCTGTTAGTTGTGTCACTTGGATTCTTTGATTATTGCCAGATATATTTGGCTGTGCATCGATCGTAACAGCTATGCCGTCAATGCAATTTAAAGTAATGACAGGAGATGTTGGTGAATCTGACGCCAGAAGTCTTTTCTTAGGAGGCGTCCAGTCACTGTCTGAATCAGTGGAATATGGATCATTCAGAGGGGTAAAATCAGTTGAATTGATGTTTTGAGTTGGTGATTCTGAATTAGAAATAGTAGAAGGTTGGTCACAGGTTTTTGTTTTGTTACTGTCAAAATGTTTCTCAAGTGGCTCTAAATCTGTCAAATCAGGGGTGCTTTGACATAAATCTTCATAAACACTCTTAATAACTTCATTGCTTTCATTCATCTTAAAAAATACATTTTGTGCCTCAGTGAGAGGTGATGATTGTTCTTGGGTGTTGCCTATAGACAATAAAAAAGAATTTATATCAGCATCCTTATAGTATAATGCGTTTGTATAGCACCAGAAGCATAATAGTTATGCTAAGAATTGGTCTTATTGCAATCGTGGCAAGGTTAACAGTTACAAGCTACTATTACAATAATTAATGTGCCGTTGTATGAACAGGAGCAAACAGGGAGGAAATTTTTAATGCTGCATGGAGCGAAAGTAATTTTAGTATTAAAGATAGCAAATTTTACTAAAGGAATCATTACTTTGTTTTTAAAATAAATAAAACTGCATTTTAATATTTTTAAACATTGCATGTATCACCCAAAACTCGAACTAGCTAAAATTTAAAAAAAATATCAGCCTATAATTTTGTAACACAGTTTGATATTATCTGTCTTTAGAATCAAATCTCTTTGTATAAACTTTTTTTAATTAAACGAAAGAAAACCTATGAAATTTAGAATCATTAAACTAATAATTTAAATAGATAAGAAACTACGTACTCAGGGTAAATTCAGTACATTTATTTTAATTTAAAGCAGATAAATTCCTTTTTAAAAATAAATGTTTGAAATTCATTAAAACTGTAGAACGATTGTAACAAGGTAGCATTAGATATTTCCACCCTGTATAAAAAATACAAATAGTTCTAATTCTGTAATTCTGTAAGTGTGAGTGTCATGTAAAACTCAAAGATGATGAACCGAGCAGAACCAAATATACGCTTTGCTCACAAACGTGTAAACGCACCTTAAGTATTTCTATCGAATATGGTAGACCTCAAAACGGCCGGGAGTGCATGATTTGACTACCAAGTCAACAAAAATCAATAAATACTGCTACATTTATTGAAATAAATACAAAGTAACTATTACAATCTTCATATCTACGAAAATATACAAGAATACTAACCATTTTCTGTAAAATCAATAAGTTTTAGTATGTGTTCCGATCTACGCGACATCCTCACAGCGGCCACTTCGTTTCACTGCTCACAGCAGAATGAGCCCGCGTAACTCCAGATCACTAATATATACACTTTACAAACCATGTTCGGCAAAACTTAAAGCTTCTACGGCAGAACATTGTATGTCCCACATACAGTAAAATGAACTTGAGTGAAAATTATCATTTTAATGTAAGTCCCTAGTTACAGTAAAATGATTTTAAACATTTTATGGTATGGGCGTATGCATTGTTCTGCTTCCAATGAATTCGTCAATTAAGATATAATACATCTTACCAACTTTTTATTGAATGGCTTTTATGCAGTTACAGTTTTATGACTGTATAGAGCTCGTCGAGTACTATATGATAGTGTTTATAACTCCAATACGCTAAAATTGGACTTACAGTGTTATGCCTCTGAGGCACAGCTTTTATGATTTACTTTTCTCGTTCTTTATTATCGGCGGTGTACTCTCTCCTCTTTTCTTCTCAATTTTTATTAACTCTCTTACTACCATTCTTACTACTTCTTTATAGAAAAATATAAAAAGTTTTTCTGCTCAGAGCATCTATATTGGTTTTGCGGGTTACTACGTGTTTGCTTTCAAGCATCGATAAGCTTATGGTAATAGTTACCGCCTACTATTGCTTTAAAGATAAATTTTGCATTCGCAGTGCTAATTAAAATATTCTTAATAAAAAATGCTTAAAGAACCATTTTGCCCCGAGGTACTGTGAGTGCCATGCCTCGAACCCACGACCTTTTGCAATCCGGGCGACGACGACGGGAGATTGTATCGTTTGTACCATTACGATACAATCTCATTTTTGGATGCCTCTATGGTATTAAGTCCACCATTTGTGTCTAGTTTTAGGCAATAAAGAATAAATAAATAAAACTTATTTAGACTTTATTTGTTTGTTCAAAATCAATTGAAGTAGGTGTATTTTATTTAGTCGCCTTTGGTTACTTCGTTGTCCTCTTAATACAAGTTACAGAAAGATGCACACATCCGCGGTATACATAAAATATAAAATAAGTATTGGTCACCATTAATTTACCAAGAAACCAATTACCTAGCTAGGGATAGAAGTAATTCAATAGACGCCGATGATGGGACACCACCGAGTGAGTTCTTAGGCTCTTATGGACTGTAGGCAAATTCTCATTGCCTATAAACCACTGAACACAATAACTGCAGCCTACTGTAGCCATGAATACATTACTAAATGTGTTACAAATAATAAAATATTTGCAGCAATGAACTTAAAAACCGCGACTAAATTGTCTCGGCATCGGCACTCAATCTCTCCCACACACTCCCTAAAATGATCTTCATAATGAAAAAAATGTAAAGAATAAATTTATATTTTTTGCATGTGTATAAGTACTTCGAAAATAACAAGATCGAACCCGCGGCATATGATTATAATAAATGTTAGAAATAATAAATGAAATGTTTCAATAAACCTGCAAAGATAGAATGGTAATAATTTCTATCAAATACCAAAATAGTTAAAGTAACCTAACATAGCAAGCACCTTCATTAAAATTTGTGTCAGTTATCTTATCAAAAGAGCCGACGCGATAGATTAGGGCACACAGGACACAGAGTTATGCACGAACGGCCCGGTACACTTGAAAAAATATATATTATTAATTACAGCGTATATAATGGTAGCGTTTCGCGTTAACTGTAGTAATTTTATCAGACGATAAGCTTCCGTTGTGTTTCCGCATTCTAATAATACTCATATTTATGGAATACGCTGGTATAATATCACCTTAAGGTTAAGTTTGTTAGAAATGGCATTTGAGATTGTTTTTTATAATTATTATTTATAGGGGTTATATTGATTGGGGAGAGGTACGGTCATTGCAACAATTCATTCAATTTTTTTATTAAAAAATGGATAATAGCTTTGGACGTACCGTTGTAAAAAAAAGTATCAATCTCCGCTTGCTGAAGAATTTAGTATTAGAGATGAAAGTTTCATAAAAATATCGATATATCGAGTTTGATATATATTAGTTAGAGTTGATATCGATATATCGCTTCACAAATCCAACATACCCATATTTTTCTATATATTTTTGGATCTTAAGTAAATTCAAAACTCTTGTTTGAAATAGATTAGGATTGGATTGGAAATGACACTTTATTTCCAAATTAAGTACAAATTATAATAATAAAAATTAATACAAATTTCAAAGCAAAAATCAGGTTTACAAAATAATGTCACACGTGTTACTAATGTAATATGACATGTGAAGATGCCGTTGGATGTAAAAATTTGGACAACTGATACATATTTATTAATAGGATTTCATTCTATATTAGGTTTCAACATGTTAGTTCCTTCGATATCGATATTTTAGGGCATCGATATATATCGGGATTTCTATATACGATATGCATCCCTATCTAGTATTTTTTAAATGTAACATTTCATATTTTATCGAAACCTTTAAAATAAATATCTTTTTTATTGGGTTTTATCTAATAAAACCCTTCACATAAACCTCTCTTCATAGGTTTTACATTGTTTTTATTGGGTTATAGGTAAATCAGCTGAAATTACCCTGGTTTCAGACTTTGTCTGTAGGCAGGTACTAATAACATGGTATTCCAATTTCTGTAGAAGAGAATAACATACGCCTTTAAACAGCTGATTGCTAAACTATCGATCCGGTGGCTATACGAACAGTATTAGTTAACAGTAAGCGCATGTGGCAGGACTCTGGGAGACTGACTACGTGATTTAGCCGTTTTACCATTCCAGACGCACAACACAAACCAAGTACGAGGACAACAAATTAGTTAGATACAATAATAAACACTGTTAACTGTTTCTATAGTACATTAACATGGATAATCTATTTTTTTAGTGCCTATATAATTATTCAATCACATAAAATCTGGTTTATGCTACTATTTTTTTTAAAATATTGGATATATATTAAACATCCCAGACACAACAAACCTTGTATAATTCACAATACTCAATCCTAACAACTATACCTATTCTTTTGCTGAGATGAGGCGTGGTCCTTCCAGGGGTCTCTTCCTCTACGTCAACATCGAAGGAAAACGGGAAACTCTTCGTGGAGCCCACGAAACCGGTCGCCATCATACGCTGAGCATGCGTAAGTAGAAGACGTCGTCAATCGCGGCCGCCACACACGGCACTGTTGCGGCACTGAATCAAAACCAACACGACTGGAAGGATCTTATAGGGTTGCCAGAAAGGAAAATTAATGAAAAATTGTATAGCTAGCTGTGTACAAAGTACGATTACTGTATTAAAATCTTACTAATTAAACTGTTACAGACAGCAATGCGTCTGGTTACCACAAAAGACCTAAGTTCTCAATTAATTTTTAGCTTAATTTTCAACAGTCTACGGCTTTAAATCGATTAGAGATATTTGACTTTTTGTATTGCCCTGAAGTGTTGTCTACGGTACTTCTCAGAACTATAAATTTTATTTTCTCAATAGAAACTTAGAGAATTCGGAGAGTACCTACCCCAACAATCTATGGATTGTTCATGACTTAATTGCTTATAAAGAAACAATCATATTGACAACCCTGGAAATCCTGCCTTTGTTAATTAATAATTATGACGTGCCTTATATCTATTCGGAAAAATACCAACGTGTGTAAAATGGTACCTGGTGAATTACTGACTCATCATGTTGCATACGACACGATTAAACACTTAATTGAAGCGACAATTTCTATGTTGAAATGGAACATTAACAGCACAGTTACTTAACAGAGATTTCATCACATTGTAAGTTGTGTAATCGAAACTTGATGTGAAACCAACAATAAAATCAAAAGAAAAATAAAGTTCAAAGTATCTACCCCTTTGAAAGTAAAATAGCACCTACCTATGTTTTATACGTATTTGAATGAAATTGTATAAAAAGTAGCCAAAACTCATTAGATAATATATTTTTGTTAACTAAAGACAAACCTTAGAAAATTCTTGGACCCTATAAATCCTCATATTAGCATATCAAGCCATAGCAATATTATTAAATTTTATAACGCCTGCTCTTTATTGTGGAGTGTGAAATTGCTGTTAAGAAATAGAAAGCATTATGATGTGTAAAGAATAACTGTCTAAGAAGCCTGTGCACCAGCTTTCGGGACATTATAAGGCTGATAATTATAACGTCTAAAGGATCAAAAATTTCCCAATTATGGTAGCAACAATAGCTGGATATTTAAGTAATATGTATTATTATTTAGAGGCAAGGTTTAGTATCAGGGTTTATTTATTAACCTTAGATAGCACTAGTCAAAATTCATATTATTATACAGAGTAAGCTAAGTAAGGTTATACAGGAGTTGCTTAGGCTGATACTTAATATGTATTTTAGCTACAGACCTAAATGAATATAATAATTTAATTACACTTCAATCTGTATATTTCTTGCCCGTAATGATATCCTTTGCTAGAATTTAAAGTTATTTGGACCACTGAAGTTTGCTAATTGCCAACTTTCAGCTTTTACCTCCACTTGTAGGTTCCGTTCCCTCACTCCCTGTAAATTAATACCCATCGAGAGTAAAGTCGCGCTTGCACACCCGCTTTCCAAAAAAAATGGCGGGAATCAGCGGCAGCTCACGGTGCGTATGCGCACCTAGCACACCGTGTGTACGTCAAGGTAGCAGGCACACCGAAAAATTTGATGGTCTTATGTATGTCAATAAATTGTGAGTAAATATGTAGTGACAAATAGTGATATATAGCATATTTTTATGCACAATATTTATAATAAATATCTCGAATTCAAACAATTATTTATTAATAGTGATCTTAGATCGCCTGTTACCTAGACGTCTAGGTTTTAATTGAATTTGAGGTATTTCTGATTAATGTTGTGCTTGCTAACATGACGCTTAAAGCAACCGCGATTAAGAAGAGGTTAGAAAACGGGTAAGAATTTGAAGCTAATAAATACACAAAACAATTGTGACTGAAGTTATGATTTATAAACCCAGAGTATATTTTTTATTACTCATATAATAACTTCTTCTTATTAAATGATAATGGATACTTACGATGAATTTAAACTTCATTGTGCTGCAATAAGGTCTAAATATATTTTTAGTGTTGTGGTGAGTACCATCGAGTAAAGAAATGTAAATGGAAATTAGACTTAAGTTTTATTAAATGTAGATTTATATATATACTTAAAATCCTTAATGTATTGAAATTTAAATTCTGCAAAAAAACTTATAGCGTAATGTGACGTACTGTTAATTGTACAAAAAATAAATAATTATTATTGGTTTACAAAGAACTATTCTATAGAAATTCTAATCGGGATTTTTATAAATTTTGATTACTGTAAATAATCTTTCTTCGTCATATAGAAGTGTTGCAAAATAAAAGTAGGTACACGATTGTTACCACTTTTCACGTTGTTCAAAATCTACCTTTTATTAGTTTTTATGAACTACTCAAATATTATATTTTAACATATCGAATACTTTACTCTTAATGAAAAGTCCTTGATCCCAAAGACCATGTGAAGAGGGAAATGCTTTCATATTCGCCCATTAGCGATTTTTGTATTATATGTTGACTTTTATAATGGCATTCGTATTTACTGAACAGAATCCAGGCAATGACTATAAAGGGCTACAAATCTAATTTCATACCAATTCCGTCCGGTATTCCACAGGGCTCTCATCTCGGTCCTTTGCTATTCAATTTTTTTTTTATAAATGATGTTAGTGAATGTTTTTAAAATCCAACATATTTTTTTATTTGCCGATGACACAAAGATATCTTCTATTATTAAATCTGTTGAAGACTGTATTAAAGTTTAAGAGGACCTGGTTGGTTTATGTAATTACTGTGCCTCAAATAAGCTGTCTATAAATATTAATAAATATTGTTATATCAATTTCACTAGAAAAAAACACAAACGAAATTCAAACATCAACTTTTTGATAGCTTTCTTTAAAAAAAATTTGAAGTGAGGGATTTGGGTGTTACGCTGGACAATGAATTGCTTTTCTCGTCTCGTATCAACAAAATTACAACTAAGGCTTACATAATGTTAGGCTTAATATTTAGCCAGAGTAAAGACTTTACGAATGTAGAAACTGGATTAATTTAACAAAATAGCTTTGTTAGACCTCAACTCAAATATTTGTCTACTGATTGGAACCCGCAGTATTTAATATATATAGGTAAAAGCTGTAGAAGAAATCCAAAACAAATTTATTAGGAGGCTATAGTACATGTTTCAGGGATTTTACGAGGCCAAAGTTGAATCACTGTCGCGCAGAATGGAGCATAGACACTTGAAATTGAACTTTTTGTGACTATATTACAATTGATATGCGTAAATCAAAATTATAATACGTAAATTTAATGTTATAAAAATGCTTACTGTTTTATTTCCTTTGTAAAAAAAGTATATTTAATAGATTTTAAAAACATATAATCGGTTTAAATTATTGTTTTGTGTAAGTGTCATGACATGTTCTCTTGGCTGGTCTTTTAAGTATTTTTGAATATTGATTTAAACAGCTCGTTATGTGTGAAATAAGCTGCAAACATCAGTTTGTGGAGTAAAATATACAAGTTTATGGTGTAAAATACACGCGCCTTCGCAAAGTTCCTTTAATATAATAAAAATAATAAAAAATTTAACCTAGTAGCAAACATTTTTGTTGAATTTTAGGCTTTTTAGCATTGTTTTAACAACATAATTGCTTTTATAGGCATCTGTGCACAAAATAAATGATTATTTACCCCTTTTCATCTGACACAGTTGACTTTAAATATTTTGTAAGAATTGGAAAAAGAAAGCAAATGGCGACTCGTAAAATTAAAGCATTAGGTATTCAAATATGGTGTAGTAGAGCTGTTAATCGTATTATGGTTAGACACAAAACTAAGAGCTCGTAATTCACCGTATAACACACTCCCATTTTAGGTACAGCCGTATTTTAACACTTCAGAAGTATCTTATAGTGCTTATAATCATCAAACGATTATTTCATTTTTATTTTGATTTTTAAAAGCTTCAATTAAATTAGAATACTCTTTTTTCAGTTTTCTTTTATATCCACCTGTTTTCTTTGTTTTTCCCAACGTTTTTTTGTCCATGGCCAGCGATGCGTATAAAATGCCACCATTACAATACAATACATAAAATAATTTTACATTTTAATTTCACATAAAAAATAATTACGATCTATTTATTACTTGTATCTCTATAAATAACTTAATATTGATCAAAATATAACCTAATGTTTTATAAAAGCATAGATTAAGAATATAAAGGAGCTTGAGCTTGATTAAAGAATACTTTAAGAACAAATCGGTGCTAAAGTTTTACTAGCTCTTTATTCAATGTGTATATAGGATAAGCATTAAATCGATACAACCATAGGCCATTAGAATACCTTTGTTTCTAGAAAATGACTAAATACAACTAAGTGCACTAAATAATATTACGTTTATGCTTATATAATATATAATGTTTTTTATATCACCGAAATACGATAACAGCTTTATATTAATATTACCCAATACTTAAATGGGAATTTTGACATTGGTATACTTTTTTTATTAACCATAATATGGCATTAAGCATTATTAGATAAAATAAATGCCTTTAAACAGATTCGAAACTTGACCAGTGTTGATTAAAAATGTTAGTGTGACTTTAGGACATAAATCGGTACTTATTTTAGTTAATATATTATTTATGTGCTACTTGGGAACCTTCAAACTTTCAAGCGTAGAGCATATTGTAGCCCCTCTGGTGTTGCAGGTGTCCATGGGCGACGGTAATCACTTACCATCAGGTGATCCGTCCGTTCGTGTTTTTTTTATGTGATCATGTGGTCACATAAAAAAAAAATACAGGCCCTATCGACCATTGTAAATGCGTTTGCACTAGTCAGGAAACCGATGACAGTCAATGACCGTCTAATTAAAATAAGCAAAGAAACCATCGCACTCTGCATGCAAGCCCTATCGACCAATGGAAATGTGTTTGCAATAGTGGATAAACCAATGACGGACTATGATCGCCTATTGATCGTCCGCAGTCCGCAGCGACTAATAAAAATGAGCTTACACCAGTCTATAAACCTTGGAACTCTTATATATTCGTCAACGTCATGTCTGTCTGTCTGTGCGTCGGTCACTATGTCACAGCCACTTTATTTCAAAACTATTAGCATAGTTAAAGTTAAAGGCAATCAAAATGTTAGCAAGACTTCTGCCCCACTTGGCAGAACCGACTTCATATTATAATAAGGGGATAGATATTTTTCTCTAAAGTGACTGCTATTGAAGTCAAGTAACTATCATTTAATTTATGACCTACAATAAACATCTGTCCCACTTAAATAGCAGTTCCTTGAATAGGTCGCTGTTAAGTATTCTTTAAAAAATTATTTTTCATATAGGTTATGCTTCCACAACTTTCTTCACTATATTACTAGGATAACTTAAAAACATTCTAGCTAAGTAAATACAATGAAACGGTGATCCAAATAATTTGGCCAAATATTCATTTTGGTAAAAGTTTTACCGAATACTATTTGGCGCATCTCTAGTAAGATCATTAAAATGTGAGCAACTAAAATATTTCTAGTTCATTATTAATTCTTAGCTCAAAAAAAAGGAAAATATGCCTAATAATATAATTTATTCACCAGTACTGCATACAACAATTAAAGGTTAAGTGTTAATTAATCTATTTTATGGTTTATTCACTTCTTCTTGACTTGCTGAGCCTCATCAATGGGGTCCAGCTTGGGCTCCTCAAACTTGAATGTTGGGAATGAGGTCATATCAACACCCGATCCACCTCCATACAATTTCTCCAGTTTTTCAAGTTCTGTCTTGAGCTCCTTTTCGATTGCTGGGCTTGGATCAACCAATTTGCCACCACTGTAATTTTAATAATGCATTTACTTTGCTGTCCACAGAAAATTTTAAGATAGCTTAAAATATATTTATAATAAATCTTATCTTGAAAATTCAAAGTAATTTTTTCTAGCCCAGCTACAGAATACAAAAACTACAAACTTGATGATGACAAATCCCTCATTGTTTGTCTTTTTTATAACACAATCCAATAATAAACTAGTTATAGTTAATAGTTATTTTAGATTTGGCTGCTGACGAAGATAAAGAATATTTTAATATAATTTATTTTCTGTGACTTCAATTAATAAAAAGTCAACAAAGTAAGTAAAATTTTTGACAAAAAAATCTTATTGTAGTGACCTTGTAATCAGTACTGGATATAAAGGATTATATCCAGAACAATAGCAGCTATAAAGTGCGATATCACTTAGTCATACTTATAATTTGAACTATATCTCTAGATTAATTTATTACTTCTAGAGGATACTTACGCACTCTTTTGCTTGTATTCTCTAATTTTGTCTAGAAAAAGTTGTTGTATGGGATCTGTAGCCTTCTGCGCGGCTGCTAAATTTCTGGTTACAACAACCGAAGTGCGGGCTGCCCTTAGGCTACTAAGGAGTGAAGAACTGAGCATCTGAAACATTACATTAGCAACCTAACCTTAATACAAAGTTATATAACTAGGATAAATTCTAGGAAATCCTTATTTATAACGGAATTGGTACACTTTATAGTCTCCATCAGCTAAAATATATGAAAGTAATTCGCAAATGTAGTAATTCATTCTGATTTTCATTACCTTTCTGCTTATAATAATGTATTCTATAAATTTCGGCCCGAAATTTTGAGTGACAGCATAAATGACTTTTGGATGTCAGACAGCCAGTGTTACCAACTCCTAACAAAATAAAACCCTAAAATCAAACTGAAATAACCCTAAACCCTGAAAGGTATAATTAAAAGAACCAAAAAAAGCCCTGTCCTGCTTATGTTACAGATTTAATAGTATTGTTTAAAAAAGTTTTCTGTGTTATTAAGGTGAATACAATACACCTCAGTTTTAATTTGATTAACTTTATTAGTTTTTATTCATAAATCGCTTATTTTTTCCCAAGCTGTTTCTATGCCGCCATCACAGTCCGGTAATAACGGTCCGGAATAGAGAAGAGTAAAATCCCGGACCATAAAATTACTGTATAAGCTAGCATTACCTACGTATGGCCTGACATATCAGACCGGAAAAAATCGGACTGCCGGACCTGAAAATTCAGTGTAGTGCACAAGCGCCTTCATGGCTTTTTGGGTTTTCCACAAAATTTATTAATATTATTACAAATATTCACAACAAACTTAAACTTTGAATTAGCATTGTCAAAGTTGCCAATTCATATTGCTACATAAAAATTGATAGTTTCTTTTTATTTTGAATTATAATATAGTTCTAATTTTTAATAAATGTATCAATTTAAAATCATTAGAAAGCTATACATATTTTTATTACTAGGCATTAATACTTTTTGTATATGCTGGCAAAACACTTGGTCCTAGAGTGAAGGAAACTAGGAAACGATTTTATTGTTGAAGTTGAAAAATGAGAAAAGTTCTTAGGAAAAGTTTGATCTTTTTATGTTTCCGCCAAAGACAATTTAAACACTACGTTTTTCCCGCCATTTTATATTCCCCTTAAAGGTTTGCGCTTTTTACGTGTTTTCCTTAAAATCTAATTTTCCAAGATGAATATTAGCGATATTAGTAAAGTAGCTAGTAGAAAGAAACTAAACGTGGACGCAGAAAATCTTCGTGACAAAGTTTCTCGAGAAACAGCAAAAATTATTAAATTGAAGGTACGTCGACGCGAAAAATACTTTCGTGTAATGAGTACTATTTGATCATAAAATAAGAAACATATTATTTATGATTTCTAGACTAATATAATTATTAATCTTGTAAAGTATAACTCGTACGAATTAACATATTATATGAGGGCCTTTTATCTTCAAACGCAAAAACGAAAGATTTCTAATCGTTCCTAAAATTTTGTCAAAATCTTATCGTGTCCTATCTCCGTTGCATCATAAATTATCGAAAAATGAGTTTCTTTGGAATCGTATAACATTTCGAAGAGATGATATTTCGTTAGCGCAGAAATAGAATAGTCCTTCAGTGTCAGTTAATTTGTACGAGAATTGCAACGAAATTATTTCTTAATAGGCAACTGAGGAAAACAAGGTAAAAGATTAAAGAACTATTCTATTTCTCACAAGCAAAGTTAGTATTATAGTTTAGATACTTTGCTTATAAAATGTTTATGGACTTTTATGCAGGTAGCTCAGGATACCGCATACTGGGACTTGAAAGAAAAACTGCAGCAAGTTGAAGGTAACCATGAGCGTCTGCAGCAGAACATGGTGGAGGTTCAGATGCAACACGAGGCGATCTCGGGCCAGTACCAAGAAGAGCTGCGACTGCGTCCAGAGACGCTCAATAAGTAAAAATTTTAAGAAATTTGAGGTTCCATAGCAGCACATTAGGATTACCATAAATTGACGAATTTTACTAAATCTACTTTAAATATAATACAATGTATAAAATACTCGAGACATACGTATTTTTCCGAGGAATCCGTAGACATACGTAGAGACATACTTATTCACTAAATTTTGTAATAAACAATGTACTAATGAAACATTCGATCCTATTAATAAACAAGGTTTAGCGTCAGAGTAAATTTATGCTAAAATAGCAATTTTTATATTGGTCCAAAACTATATTATACAGAAAATAAGCAAACCTACTGCCTTCGAGGTGTAAATATTACTCTCGTAGAGCCTCATACTATGTTAGCCACCTGAAGGGTGTGGTAGCAGATTGAGGGTAATGAGCACCTCCCAGGCTTCAGGGAAAAAAGAACATAACAAAAAAAATTGTTTTAACAATCTTTATTTAATTTTGAATCTCAGGGGTAGGAAAATAGATTCACTCGTTATGGTTCTTGTGACTTCTATTGGGAGGACTTATCTTTAAAGTTGAAAAAGAGATTTATCGTCGAGTTCGCGGGGTGTCAGTGTCACGGGCAGGGCAGAGGCTGGCGATAAACCCGACGTCAGCTCCGGTCAGCAGCACCGGTGAGCCACTAAGACCCGACAGGTAGGACGCAGAGTAGCGTAGGTCAGGCGGGCTGCAGTGGAAGAACCCTTTGAACACAAATCCAAACCCTGAACAAAAGTTCAATAAGTCCAGCTACCTGTGGTATGAAACAAATAAGATAGCTCAAGTAAGTTGCAATAGCTTCAATAAAATCTACCCGATAAAAAAATAAAATTCATATTTCAAATGATATTAAAAATCATTTAGAATGAAGCTAAATTAAAAGACGCTATGATACATATTTTACAGATAAGTTATTAATATATATTAAATGAAAAAAAAAAATATATGAATGAATGAAAAGATGATTAAGAACATTTTGTAATAATACTAAATACAAGAATATAATATATTTATGTTTAAATAATAACATTTCTGAAATTGAAAATATATTAATAATTATGTATTATTTATAGTAAAAATTCTATAATATTTACTTATATATCTATTTCATATTTATTAAAATAGAAATGAAGTATTTCCGTGCGATATACTATTTCACCATCAGGAGCCGCGCTGCGTTCTTGTCTGTCTGCCTATACAATAATTGTTACCTAAAATTTTTTTTTGGTGATTATTTTTCTTTAAATATTAAAATAAGTTTTATTTGTATTTATTGTGTTTATTTGTATCAAAACATAAAAAGGCATGTAACGAATCAGTTGAACATGCGAAAGACAAACAGTTTATTTAGAAAACTGTTACACTAGTAGTCTCTGTTAAATAATATGAATTGTGATGAATACTAAGTGCAGCTTAAATTTACTCCAACGCAAACCCTGTTTATTGATAACACTGTTTAAGCACACGAAAATACATAAATGAATTCTTCAAACAATAACCATACAAATAGTCATAATCGGTACGATGGAAACGATCATAAATCGCTTTTAAATATTTCATGTGCTAAAACTTCCATTCGGGACAATATTGATAACACTCGTCAGTGTATGTTTACGACCTAGAAGGTAATCTTTGACAAGGATGAGCAGCACCCGCGAGATATGCGACGTGCTCGAGGAGTACAGCGAGCGGCTGAAGGAGACGCTGTGCCGCTGCAGGCGCGACCAGGCGGCGCTCAGCGACGCGTACCGCCGCTGCGGCCGCCGCGCGCGGGACGCACATCAGCAACGTTAGCGCCACCATACATTAGGGGCCGAGTGCACCGACCCATCCGTACAAACATGATGTCACTAAAAATTTACGAGTTCACGGGAAGTGCCCTGTAGGTTTTGATTCCCTTGCGAGTTTCGAAAATTTTCGATACAAACGGCTGTATCTTTTGATTGCGTTGGTTTAGAAGTTTGACTTCTATCACAGCTCCAAGGGACAGGAGTATTTGACATAAAAATAGATTACCTAAAAAAATAGCCTTGACGGACAGCCAACAAAGTCATCCTGTAAGGATTCCGGTTTTCTTTTCGAGGTACGAAACCCTAATTATGTAGTAAGAAATAACACTCGAGGACGTATTCTCGTAAGAGTTCTGCAGGCGTGAGCGGCGCAGTACTGTAAAATTTAAGAGAGGAGTCCAAAAACTCGTAACGTCTCCTGTCTTGTGTAATATCTATGTACCATGTGCTAGACCCATTGTTGCGCGCGCCCTTATATACAGATTTTACTGACTAAACAACGCAATGGACTCTTCAGATAGTCGAATATGCGATTTACGCCAAAAGTTAGATAACCAACTTCTTCGATCATACCTCCATTATATATTAAAAAATATACTTAGGTATTACTTACTCGGGAGAAATAAATAAGGGCGTGTCTTTTTACAGCTAAAAATGTGAAAATAAATTACTTCCCATAAGAATAAAGACGAAAAGACAGTATAGTTTCACTAGTTCTATTTATTAAAATATAAACATCAATAATTTTGGCAGTAAAGCTAACTGAAGAACACCATAGCCAGTTGATGCAATTCTTCACATCGTCCAAGCAGCAGCTCGATTCGGAGTTGAGTGACACTAGACAAAAGCTATACGATGCTTTGCAGCACAAGGAAGAACTAGTGGCCACCGCGGCGGAGCTGCGCCGTCAGCTGGACCTCAAGCAACATGACCTGCTAGCAGTAAGTCTATCTCAACCAAGATTCTTGCATCCATACTTGTACCGATTTAGCACTCTCATCCGTAAATATAATTAAATAAAACAAAAGCCCGCTGTGAACTACAAGTGAGGAGCGCCACATATATAGTTCGGTTTTCGTTACGGAAATTTAACAACTTTCCCAGAAGTCTAATAGGATAGGTGATAAAAAAAAAACAATCTCAAATTCCTCGGTTCTCGAGCCTGCGCGGTGTCCTTCCTAATCGATTCGATTCTGTTCTATCCATGAGAAGAACTATGCCCAATAGTACGAACATATACTGATGATAGTGAACCACGAGCACCATATAATTTATAGAAAGAAGAAGCGGTGACATCCCTGCAAAAAGACATCAAGCAACTTCTACAGGAGTTTAACATGCAAGCAGGCGAAATGAAGAACACTTTGCACAAACAGGAGAAAGAGTAAGCTTATTCTATAATGCCTGGAGTAGCTCGGTGGCGTAGTGGATTAGCGCCGCGGCCCGTGATCGTAGTCGTAAAGCAACTTTCACAAGGGTCGGTCACGGGATGGGTGACCAAAAATTATTATCTCGAGCTACTCCGTGCTTCGGAAGGCACGTTAAGCCGTTGGTCCCGGCTGCATTTGCAGTCGTTAATACCCTCCAATCCGCATTGGGCCAGCGTGGAGGGTCATGGCCCATCCTCCTTAACCATCCATAAGGAAGGCCTGAGCCCCTGCAGTGGGGACGTAAAAGGGCTGATGATGATAATGCCTAGTATAAAGAAATTACTTATGTGACTTTTATTTTGATTATTTTACTGTGTAGTATACTTTGCCAAGCAATGGGTATAACGCATGGAGCGTTTGAATTTTAAAGACGTTGTATACGTTTCAGCTTTAATGATTGTTTTTCACTCTATTATAAAATTGCAATTCTTCTAAATATGTTTTTTTAGAATCAAGGAGGCATGCGAAGCTAACGAGTCTTTGAAAAAGGCGTTATCAAACCAAGAAGAGTTCATTAGTACAATTCGGGGCCAGAACGCCAATTTGCAAGATAAAATCTCGTGCCTTGAAGATGAGCAGACGACAACGATTAGGGCCCTCGAAGATATTGAAACTAAGTTGCAGGTAGTCTAACATTAGACAATCAAAAACCTACGTATTGTCTATCCTACCGCTTACTTTTTTGAGACTGAAATCATGTAATAAATTGACATTACCAGTAAATGATCGACCTCTTGTATTTAATTACCTTTCGCAGGTGGCAAACTTAGAAATCGAAAGTTTGAAGGAAGAAATTCAGGCTCTTAATGAACAAAAGCAGGAATTGGAAAATATTCACAAATGTAAAGATGATGTAAGTTTCAATATTGTGAATAGTTGGTAAGGTTTTTGTTGCGTGAGCTATTCTGTAATGGACAACAAATGTTTAATTATGAAGTAGAATATAAAGGAGTCTATACTGTAAACAACGTTTTAAACCAATCGGGTAGCTTGAAAAATATTTCTACGAACTAAGATAATACATATTTTTAAAGTAATATACTGCCTATTCCCTCGATTACACCTCGTGTTGCTGTCTCCGCGATATCCTACATGGAATAAAAATGTGCTGTCCCAATAATAATTTTTTTAACGATATGTACTATGTTTATCAGATTTGACAATCTCCTATTTAGACTTAATTTGTAGCAAAGTTTATTAGGTTTATATATTCTTCTTTAATATTGTCTCCGATATAGATGCTAGCAAAATACGAAGAAGAGTTAGAGAAAGTTAAAAGTCAGTTGCGTAATTTGGAAGATGAAAATAATAAGATTTCGTCTCAATTATGCAAGACTGAAGGCGAAGGGAAAGAGAAGGTCGTTCACATTGAACATCTAGAGGTGACACTCCAACAAAAAGATAAGCAAATTGCGGATATGCAGGATGAGTTGGTTAAGTACAAGTAGGTATTTCTATTTTATACGTATATAAAAGGTTATAAAGTATAACCGAATCACTCATTGACTAATCACGAACTCACCAGATGATATCCGGAAAACACTAAATAAAGCCTACAGCAATGTTACTCAATATTTTTTGACTAAAAACCACTTCAACATTTTAATTTTAATTGTAACTGGGACTACAAAAGAAGTATATCGCAATTTAAGTTACTCGTTTCCAACAGACTATCTTGAACTTATTTTTGATCGGCATAAAGTTTACTGGCAGAATGTCTGATCTATAAAATCTGACCGTGTGAAGCTTAGTTTCAATCTAATGTTTAGAGAAACAACAACCCAAAAAGTGGAAGAACTGTCAGCAAACATACGTCAGAAAGAGAAAGAGTTAGACGACAATGCGGAAACAATAGCGCGCCTAATGTCCGACGTGAAGGCGACGTGCGACGCGCGCGCTCGCTCGGAGCTGGCGATGCAACGACTCAAACATGATCACCAACTAGAAAGGGACGCCATGATCGAGTCCGAGAGGAAGCTACTCAAACAGGTCGAGCAGCTAGAATGCAGCGTCCGGGTGGGTTTTGTATTACGACTTTATATTACAACTAGCGTTTGCCAGGTGGCTGGAACATGCTAAAAGTCGGTGTTTTGTGACATAGTCGGGCACGTGATAGAAAATTGTTTTTCTTCGCTAAGAAGTAACAAAAGCTTATCTTTTTTCGAGTCATTTCCTTTTTTCTCGGGTCTCTGGATATTATCCAAAATGGTTGGGTCAATTCAATATGCCGACCGTCTGGCAACCCAAACGCCTACAACATAATCCTATGCATTATAATGTCAGTTAATTTCTTTCTATTTAAGTATGGTCTCGTTTATTTGCTTCCAAAAAGCACTTTTCAAATTACAATTCAAAACCTTACTATATTTGTAGTGTATTTTGATAATACTTAAATTTTTCGTTTCTGACCCGTGGAACACCAAAGTGGTTCACCTAGGTATTCCACAGTTAACTTTTTGTACCCCTGGTTCACCTAGGTGTTGTGCTCATCAAAATAATGTACCCGTAGTTCACCTATCTAATGAAACACAAGTCATCCTCAATAATTTAAAAACTTAATGTTAAAATTGATACAATTAAAGACGCCAGGGGTGAATATTCTATTGTGTCAAATGCTTGGTTTGCATTAAAAAAATCGCCTAATCTTATCGTTCCTAATCCACTTTTCATCACAAATTATCAGCTACTTCAAAAATTGTTCGGTTTTCATTCGCTGTAATAAAGAATTACAAATGAGTACTCGGTTCATGAGATTTTTTTCAGTAAGCTCGTGAGGTACCCAGTTATCCAACTTTTCTGTGTACCCAGCTTTTTTCAAATGACCCAAAACTGTTTTGTGGTCAAACCTCAGTTCTTCAGCTACGTCGTAAATATTGATATGCAGATCTTGTTCCACTTTTTAAAAAATGACCGGAACGACGTGCATAAAAATTTAACGTCAAAATTACCGGACTGAAAACGCTTAAACCGAATTTGTGCTGCTCTCGCAGAAACTGCACTGGGTCCATAAACGTCACAAATATTTTTCTCGGCTTGAGTTGCATTTTACCTTTTTTGTAATAAGATTTTAAAATATACCGAATTTCTTCATTACATTCACTCATTTTGACAGCAAGAAAAACAAATGAAAATCACACATTTTGCTAATCTGAATTCGGAGTTATCTTCTTTAAAATTCAAACTTTTTAATATACAGATATCTTAATCAGCCAGATACAAAGGATATAACATTTTATGCATAATATATGCGAAAAGATTTTTTCCTCAACCTAACATGTACTTAATTGATTAGTGAATAATTTTCCAGGGCAAAGATGACGAGCTGTCGAAGCAAATGTCGATCATACTGGAAATTCGTGTTGAAAAGGTATTAGCTTAAAAATGATAACAATGTTCACGCATTACAGCGTACAATTGGTAATACAAATTTATTTCGTGTTACTAGCTAAATTAAAGTGATATATAAATTTTTCAAAATTATAAACAAATTACAGAGATAAAATAGCTCTTCCACAATTTTCACATGAAATCATTTGAGCAACTTATTCCAAATATTTCTAAACTAAATCACCTGAAGTGGCCTCCTAGATGCCTCGATAACTAGTATGTAATATGTTCATAGGAGAGGCTTCAGAGCAAAATTGAGGGTATGCAGGGCACCATCGACAACATTCAGAAAGAGCTGACGGGACGCACCGCGCCTCCCGTGCCCCGCCCTCCCCCTGAACATGATGACAACGCACTCATGTGCCCACCCACCAAGGTAACATCATTATTAAACTGAAGATTACTTCATTAGTTGTAGAACATCAACAACCTCTCAGAACTAATAAATGGTAAAGCAAAAATCTATATGACTTTTGATAATTCGTTACATTTTGCTTTTATGCAAATTATTATACATGCATCTAATATCATAAATTATTAAATAGGGTACTTCACACAGTACGCTCAAGTAGGAGCGCATTATGGCGTCGTCCTTGCGTTAATAAAAAATAAGTTCAAAAACTAAAACCCTACTACAGCCAAATCACCCTATTGAAAATTTGAAAAAAGAAATTTATTTTGTAACGACAGATATATTATAATATTAATGACCAAAAGACAGCGTAGTCATATGACACATAGCTTATATCGCGCGGACAATTAAGACGCTTCTAATGATACCTCATTTGTCCAGTTATGATGAGTAATTTCCAAGTTATAATGGAACAAAGTGGTAAGTGTAAGTTTTAAGCTAACGTGTTCACGATTTGTAGTTCTTGGTAGTTACCGCTACGGGCGCTGTACGGGATATCATACTAAAATCTTAACACGCACACGAACGACGGCGAACGTAAACGTCAAAAACATTATTACATACATACCCGTCAAAATCATAACCATCCTCTTCGCTTCGCCGTAGTCGGGTATTAAATAAAACATATGTCATTGGACGTCACGATACTATAATCCATGTATAATGAAAAACATTATTGTACAGTCAATACCACGTCCGGTTGACAAATATATCTAGTTTCTCCACTTGATTTTAAACCTAAATACTTTGAAGGTAGAGTTAAAAATTAAATGAATAAATTTGACACTTTGTGGTCTCGCAATGTAATTCTTTTAGTGTTAAAATTTATGAAATTAACGTAAATCTGTCAGTGGGAGCACCTATCTAACATTGTCATAGATTTAGATATATTAATATTTGGGAAAAGAAATTTAAATATTAGTATATTATCATAACCGGCCCACACCGCACCGGTTTGGCCATAAAATTATATCAGGCAAGCAGAGTTGCTATCGCACTTATAGCATGGTTGAGCTTACGCATAAGCTAACGAAAATTGTGTTTAGATACCGCCTTCGTCTCCGAAGCTGCCCCTGCCAGGTGGGGAGTACGGCAGTGGCCGCGCCGAGACAAAGCAGCTCGACTCCATGCTGTACAACCTGTTCAGCGACGGCAGCATGGACGGCGACACCATCGACGTGAGACTGTTAACTTATACAGACTATTCAAGCACCTCATCGTTTAATGCAATATTGTACCTCATTAATTAGCTTCATCCTATAATATACCCGGTGGAACAGAACGACCGACACTCCCGAGGTTTCTGGAGAGTACTATTTGTCTTTAATATGATGTAAAAAAAATTATATGCTTAGATCAAATAGTTTCGGAGATATTAAATTTCAAAGTTTTTGGAAAAAAATTAGTGTTTTCAACCCTGAGTCAGCTGTTTTCGGGACGTACTAAGGAAAAGTTTTTAATCGGTCATTGACTTCTTCATTTCTAAAAACGAAATAAACTAGTTTGTGATTTATAAGACCGCTTCCATGCAAAGAATAACAGACAATGAATAAGCAAGACAGTCAAAATGCTTAAATCGATTTACAGACTAACAGCCGGTATCTGATGTGAAAAAAGTAGATAATCTCTAGTGCTTATTCTAAATAACCTAAGTTTTTTTAATTTCACAAATCAAATAGTACTAGTTTTATCAAACTGCTATCGATTGATCATCAAAAAACTAAAATCGGAAACGAAAACTAAGTGATGTTAGTTTGAGACGTTTAACTTTAAATTCTCAATTCAGAAACCGAGTGTAAAATTTTCTAAATTATTGTAGAGAGATCAGTCTAACATTAACCTACGTTATTTTTAAAGAGCAGTTCTCCAAAAGAAATTGTTTGAATGGGGTAATACTCCTTTAACAACGGGATCGTTAATTAAACTCGATAAACTCACATATCTTTCAGCGATTCATCAATCATCATTAACACAAATGTACTTTGTTTTAAAAACATTGAGGAATTTGTTATTAAAATAGTATTTAAGTAATTGCATTTGAAAAGAACATTATAAAATGCATAATATCAAAAGACGAATTAAAAAAAGGTGAACCGAGTTCGACCCTTGACAAAAGCCCCACCCGCCCAACCACCGCCGCCCCGCTTCATTGTTCTGTCGGGGGTTCCCGAAACTCAGTCGCATAAAATAAATTACAACTCCTAACGAAGCTCAGTCGCCGCCGACCCTTTGCGCTGGAGTGTTGTTGCGCATCGCCGCCGACGCACCGCTGCAAAGCGCCTTTTTTGTCGATTTTTGTTTTGTTCTAGTGCACTTTTAATTGAATTTTTGTTAATAAGAATACTACAGTGTTCGTCTTGAGTGTTAAGTGTAGTTTAGTAAAGATTGTGTTTAGTTTTGTGTGAAATGTGATGTTTTTTGCGCATGAATGCACCGGCATGCAAAAAACGTGCTTAGCTCAGTCTTCAGAGAGGAAATGGACATTTTCAGCATCGACTATCATCAAGATATCGGTAAATAATTAAATTAAATTAATGTATTTCGCGGTCCATTGTTATCTGCGCACAATCGATATTGCGCATGCGCGTTATAGGGCTCTAAATACATAGAAATAAAAAAATGTTTACTCTATTTTTACTCCTTCTTTATTTTGAAATATTTGGTCAAATAAAATGATGTTTGCATGTAACCTGACTTGAAACTTTCGGCTGTGTCGGTCATTTTGTGGCTCCCGGTATTATTTTTAGGGTTCTGTACCCAAAGGGTAAAACGGGAACTCTATTACTAAGACTTCGCTGTCTGTCTGTTATCAAGCTATATCTCATGAACCGTGAAAGTTTGACAGTTGAAATTTTCACATTTGATATATTTCTGATTTGTTTTTGAAGCAAATATATTTAAAAAAAAACAGAATAAAGTAAATATTTAAGGGGCTCCCATACAAAAAACGTGATTTTTTGACGCTTGAAATATTGTGGTATTTTTCATACAATTATTACGACACGTTACTTAGGTAGCATAGGTATTTTCTCATAACTCCTTATTGCAAATTTGAAGTAATTGATTAAAGGAAACGATGCGTAATTTTACTACCTATGAAAAGAACTGCATTAAAAAGTGAAAATCGCCAAAAATGTAGACAGATGATCTTGGTCCATAAGCGTCCAAATATCTCATGTGGACTCGAACTGATCGTTGTTGGAGAGAAGTGCTCTTCTAACTGAGCTTCCAGAAACAGAATGAAATATTTTTAACTATAAGATAGTATTTTGGAAACAATACCTAACGTTTACATTATTTTAGGCATCCGAAGTAAATCGTCGTTTCGATGCTCTGTCTCGTGGCGAGCAAATGTCACCATTGTCACTTGGTGCGCTGAAACGGCGACGAGCCGGCGTACCCATCTCACAAGGCGGTCTCAAGTATAAGCCCGTGACTGATGTTAGTATACGATATGCATTATTATTACCAAGCCGCCACTTCACCTGTATTAAAAACCTAATAACAAAACTTTATTCTAGTCGATGGAATTACTGTGTTTTCTCAATATGTTTTTCTATGAAAAGAACCATGAGTCTTCTATACCACTATACTCGTATGTCATATTGTAACCATATCAATACCTAGCTAACTTTTGTCGTATTATCGATTTTAACATTCTATCTACTATATCCGTGCCTTTAGGGCGAAACATTTTCGACTCAACGCCACCCAATCGAGGGTCTCTATTGTTATCTTGGAAAATATTTATCTGATAAACTTTTATTTTTTTACAGGATCCCGAAATATCCTTGTCGCAGGTGAAAAAGGATTTGAAAAATAAAGAAAAAACGTTTTTCAAAACCAAACGCTTGGATGTGAAATCAAAGAAACCCAAATAATTACTAGACTATCGAATATAAAGAAAGATTAGATTTGTTTTCCAATATTAATTAATTTTGTTTATTACATAAAACCATTAGGTATTAGGTACTTATTATCTTTCGTTATCAAATAAATTGCTGTAACACTGTGTATTTATTTATTTATTTTTCTAATGACCATTGATAATAATTGCAAAATAAAATTCCGTGGGTTTCGATATCTTTCTATAATGACAATCATAAAAACAAAATACAATAGAAAACATTAAAAATATAAAAACTATATAAAAAGGTTCCACTATCGTCATCGTCGGCAACAAATATTATAACAATATTAAGCACTTGGACGTCTTTTAGGCAGTGCCAAATTACGCCATCGCCCGTAGCAACCAAACCAGAATAACACAACACTACCAATCCGTGACTTGAGTTTTATTTTATGTTCATACTTAAAAATGATGACTAGTCAGAAGCATGGTTTATTTTATTTGAAAACTTAATTAATTGGTTCTGATCTCTGAAAGGGCTTCCAATTGCACGGGGCTCCCAAACACTCGGGGCTCGTTTGCTACTTTTATTATAGTAGTATTAAAAACTTTTTTTTGGAGTTTTCCTTTCCCTGGGACTCCTTGCCTTGACATGCCTTTCGATATAAAAAATATTGAATAACTTTATATTGCCTTTTTTCTGCCTCCAAATTTGTATTGGGAATTCTGAAATAATTAAGGTATAGCTGTAAGGTAGGTATCCGAAACACCTACTTTATTTACACAACTGGAAATTTCATTCCTTTGCTTGGTACTGATAGAAAATAAAAAAAAACTGTTATCAATCATAGTGACAGATCTGACGTTTGAGTTGTTGTCGCTTTTCGCTGTTTGTGCATTACTTTATTAGAAAAAAAACACTTGCATTTCTGTAACTTGATTTTGTTGATATTTGGAATTTCAATACCTTAGTTTAGTAATGACATCCACATAGGTGACATAAAATCATTTCAACATGGATCGTGGTAAAATGACTTCTGCTGGCCGCGGTGCCAAAAGCAAAGCACCTCAGCATCCGCAGGATATCTTTGCCCTCGGAAGTAAATCTACAGTGGTTGTTAATAGGGATTCTGAGAAAAGAAACATACACAAACCATCTACAAGTGGTAAGTCATTTGAACAAGTATTTGAGGTTAGTTTAATGTTATTGTTTTGCAAATGGTCCAATTTTATGTTTATGATCTAATATAACCATCTCATAATTATTCGGCCCTACTTTAGAGCCCATAATAGATATAAATAAATCAATTTAAACTCTAGGTGTTGAACGCAAAAGAGAAACATCTGGTTTTGGCAGTCAACCCCCAACTAAGAGATCAAGAATTGGATCACCTGCTGAGGCTGTTGGAGGAACTTCATTGGAAGTAGATCCAGTAGATCTTGTACCAAGTGTACTTCAAGCATTGGATACCCATAATTCTGACAAACTTGTAAGTGATCCTTCTTGTAGTGAAATGATTCAATTTAGTTATTAGGAATATCAATCTATAAAGTAATGTCTTATTTTAGCTTGGACTTCTGACTGGTTCAATACGCTTGCTAAAGTCACAGAGATCAAAACCAGATCCAATATTATGCATGAGCATGTTGTACCTTACAAAGATACGTCCAAACATGTTTGCTCACGAGACAGTGACACAGAGTTTATGCACATTACTGAAAAGAGAGCAGGGTGCAGCATTCAAGAACAAAAGCAATCTACTAGTGTTTGTGTTGGCCTGTAACATGTTGTATGCTGGACACAAGGACAGCAACAATTGGCCAGATACTTTTATAAAGGTAATTTTCATTTTTGTAATAAACTAAAAGATTGAAATAATATGTATATTACAAATATTGCAGTTGCAGACATGAAGTATTTATATTTCAAATATAAATGTAACTTGTTGTAGGTTTATATAGAAGATGCTTTGAATGAGCGCTGTTGGGTTGAGTGCTCTTGGTGTAAATGTCTTGTAGAGAATATTATCACCGCTTTCAATACTAAACAACCACCCTCTTATCTTATTCCTTCTGAGAACACTCTTGGTAAGTCATCTTTAGAGTTTGTTTTTCCCCCATTTATAATTACAATGTTTATGTTTTTGTTTGTCTACATAATATAACTATATAGTGATTTCTGGTTCTTTGCAAGCTCTGTGATTTATACTATGATTTTAGTTTCATTTTACAGTTGGAGTAATGCTGTGTTGTTTGTTTGTAGGCACTATGTCTCCCTCGGGTTCTGGTTCACCTCTCATGGGAAGCAATGATGATGAAACTGCTGTTGATACTGAGCTGGAATATACTGTATTCCCTAGGTGATTTGCAAAGTTATACAATAATATGAATATGAATAAATCAATAAAAAGATTATACATTATGTTACTACATTTTCCTGACACAACATATGTTTTTAAGGTATTCTAGTAGTTATGAAACGGTGGAGGCGTTGGTCCTGGAGGCTATCAAAGAGCAGATTCAACGGCGCGCCGCACCAGATGCCATTCATCGCGGTTTCCTTAAGTTGCTAGCTGCTACTTGTGGTTTTCCTGAGGTAACATATGCATATGACAATATATCTGAAAACAAAACAACTCTTAAATATTGCATTTGTATTTAGTTTTATTGACGTTTTGGATCCTTTACAGGTTCCATGTTCACATAAGACTTTAATTAATAAGTATTACTTCTAAACTTTGAACATTTTTAAGATCTTTATTGCTTATTTATTTAAAAGTTAAATGGTGCTTTAAATATTCTCCATAATTATTCATTGAACCTTTGGGCTAATATAGTTGTCCAAACTGGAATATAATCAATATCTTGCTAAACAAAGTTTGCTTTTGAACTTGGTGACTATGTATTGTTTCCCTAAAAACTACCTATTTAGCGGGTAGGCAGGTATGCGATCTATTGCGATGATTGATGACACCTTATAAATTCAAACTATCAACAAATTGACCCTACCTATAACAGTTTCGGGTTTCTACTGTTAAATAAAAGTTTAATTGTAGTTTATTTTTGTTTTAAATTGTCAATCGATAAAAAATTAAACACCTACAAAAAGTGTTTCAAATAAAATAATAATAAACATGTAGACAATTATTTTGCTCTAAGATAGGGATAGCGATATTTTATTTTTTTTTGTTTATCTATAAGGTAGATTTTTGAAAAATATCAAACTCGTATTTTTTTTAATTTTTGCGTAATTATAAAATTACCGCGATCCTTTGAGTAAAAATGTCACATGACGTCACGCTTTTGTACATTTTTACAAAACCGACTTAGCGACCCCCACTCAACTTTAATGTCTATTATCTAAGCTATTTCTTGTTAAATTGAAGTTAAAAATAAATGTATTTAATATTTTTCTATTTTGTAACTGATAAATACACTTCATTTCATTCTTCCAAGCATAGGATTTTTTCCCTTTAAGAAATTTGGACTTTTTACAAACGTGAAATATTTAATTATTTATGTAACGCCATCTATTATAGTTTTTAAGAACAAATATTTTTTTCTTAGACTAGGTAGCGCCCCCAATACGTCTCCAATTGAAACATGTTAAATTGTACAATATGTGATAACAGCTGCCAGAGTCGCTGTCATGTCGTCCTAACGAGATGGGCTAGATCTGGACATGTGTCTTCCTAATAAAATGATATTTTCATTATCTCACGAAATAGTTACAGATCGTATGGCAATTTCAATTGAAACAAAAGCGAACGAGTAACGAGAATAACGTGTAACGTGTGTGTCAGATCCGTATGATATCAGCGTCGCGGCTGGAGGCGTGGCTGCACTCGGGCAAGCTGTCGCGTTGCGCGCAGGAGCTGCTCGCGTACGTGTGCTGTAACGCGGACGCGTGCGGGCCCACCGCGGCGCGCGACCACGAGGTGCTGGCGCAGCTCGCGCGCATGCGGCTCAAGACCAAGCCGATGCAGCAGGCCTACCAGGCTTGTCTCAGGTATATTTGCTGCAGTCAGCCGGTCAGGCGTGTACATGACATGGGTTCGCGGTTTTCGGTTGATTCTGGTTGCATTTTTAATTATTAACATACGTATACAATCTGCTCTTCTTGTGAATTTGTCCACAGGGAAGGTCTGTCCTCCAATATAAGATGAAGGATTATTTGAATAAAAGTAGTTTTGGATGATGTTTGGCCAAAAACAAGAAATTCTATTTTATTCTGTCAGTCGTTTTAGAAACCCTTTTTTTTTGTTAAATTGAATAACAAATAAATTACTTAGATAATAGATTTAAGGACGTCATCAGATGTTGAAATATTGCGTCTAAATTCAAATCGGTTCAGTGACATAACTCTGTTAAACTGTAGGCAATCGATAAATCTATTTGTTTATGATTCGCCGGAGGACTTTCGATAGAGAGAAATAAAGTAAGATCACACCATTATAGATTCAATTTTTTTTACTTAAAGACATCAGTTTTAATGTGCTCCAACTCCCGACATCTCGCTCGATATAAAGAGGAGGAGGGGACGGGGAAAGGAACACGCAAAGTGACCGGGCGGATATCCGTACAGAGTGATGGCGGCGGACAGTCCCGCGCTGCTGCGCAGCGTGATCACGCACACGATATACAACGAGCTGTCGAACGTGCGGTCGCCGAACAACATGTCGGTGCTGGCGGCGCTGCTGGCGGCGCAGCCCGCGCTGGCGCCGGTGGCGATGGCGGAGACGTTCCACGAGCTGGTGCTGCGCGCGGAGGACTACCTGCGGCCGCTGCGGGCGCTCACGCGCGAGTGCGTGCGCGCCGCCCCCGCGCGCGCCGACGCGCAGGCGCTGCTGCCGCTGGCGCGCGCGCTCGCCGCGCCGCCGCCGCACGAGCCCGCCGCGGAGGTAAACTATTTCATGACCTATTCGAAAACCACTGTGACGGATTCGATGCTTAGGCAAATTAATAAAAGGCTGACTGAGCTTGATAATTTGATTTACTTGAAGGTACTAAGAAAAACCCATTTCTGGGTTTTTCATAATAGATAAAGCTCGGTAGATATTTCACGAAGATATACTTTTAGATTAACATTTATCTTATTTGAATTGTAATAACTTTATTATTATTAGATTTACGTTATTAAATTATCATGATCACGCCAGAAAAATTTTTACGAACTGACATTTTGGATTAGTCAAAGAGCATATTTGATTAGTCAAAATTACAAATTGCGCAAGGTGAATAATAAAAAGAAACGATGTTGAAGATCGAAGAAAAAAAGTTAGCATGCGGATACCTAGGACGAAATACGAAGTCTGTGGACTTGTTCGATCGTTGAATGTGCCTTTCTGAAGCCAAACTGATGACCTGGAGTGACACTACATTCATTCGTGGCCTTTAGAAGTCGCGAAAGGAACGTTCTTTCCCATAGTTTTGAGAGCACAGGAGTTAAACTTATAGGCCTATATGACGACGCTTCATCTTCAGGCTTTCCTACTTTGTGTATCATCACCACTCATGATACCTTCCAGAGTGTTAGAAAGTGGGATGTTCTTAAGATGGCATTAAATAAACAAGTAAAGAGAGTGACAGCTTTTTTGGGTAAATGTTTAAGTATCATTGACATTATAAGATCAAAAGCTGGAGCTTTTTTAGCGTCAAGGTTTCTTATTTCTCGTGCTACCTCATGCGGATACTTAGGATGAAATAAACGGTGGTACGGCATACCGTTACACCACTCGCTTATGTGAATGTGTACTTGTCGGTTTTTTTTCATTTTTTCCCCGACGGTTGTGCGTGTTCGTTGACTTGAAAGCTGAATCGAAACGATAGAATTTTCACCGTCCGATATGTCTAATGCGAGCGGTGTGCAGGTGCGGGAGCGAGCGTTCTCTTCTCTGGCGGACCTGTTCTGCTGCTGCTGCCTGGTGACGGCCACGCACAGCAAGCACCTGCCCGACTACAAGCAGCAGCTGAGCGGCATCCAGTGCGCCGCCCTCGGCTGGCTGCTGGACACCGCGCCCGCCATATACAGGCCCTCCCGGCACGACTACCAGCACGCTCTCAACAAGGTAACGTACCCAGCAAGGTGATGCGCCCCCGACGAGGCAATCGATCAAACCTGTCACTGAAACGTGGACCTTGTTTGCTGTAACATTAGATAATGTTCGTGGAGAGCGCGGAGGTGTACAGCAAGCCGGACAACTGGCCGCCGGAGTGCGAGCGTGCGCTCGCGCACCGCATCTGCTGCGAGGCGCCGATGCCGAGACATAATCTACTCAGGATCATATTCATTGGATTGTCCAAGGTACGCAAACATTATCTGTATCATCATTTACGCGAACAATTATAGATTTGTATTTAGATGTAAATATTGGAGAGGGGAAAGACCGCAGAAATATGAATAATTATTTAGAAACAATAGATTCTCTCTGTTCTACTGGTTACGTAGTTACTTGTCTGAACGCTTTAAGGATTTCTTTTTTGCTTAGTATGATATTTTTTCTATTTATCCCCATTACTTTTCGCCATTTTACGCCACTTAAGTTCATTCCAGCACCTTTATATTCATGATTTACTAGTTTTACCCCAAGCTTGTCCTAACCATGAAATCTTTGCTCTTTACCGATGACCACTAAAATTGCACTCTCTTTCAACACTGAAATTCGCTGATGTCAGATGTCTAGAACTAACCGAGGGAGAACTGAATAAAACTTAAAAGATTTAAAAAATAATGTGTATTTGATTAACGCATGTATCTGATTTTCGCACTAAGCTCAATAATCGGAAAAATTAAAATTGCAGTTGTTGATACATTCCACAAAATTCTTTGGCAAGTAATTAGCAGTTTGAGTAAATTTAGGAGAAGAAATACTCCAGTGTAAGCTACGGTTGCCTGGAAGAAAGAGCTGTTTTTAATAAAACAATGGGTGTGCCAAGGAAATCCCCGTGGGCCCGGCGGAGGCGCTGGAGCTAGTGGAGCAGCTGGTGCGGCGCGCGTGCGTGCTGCCGCCCGAGGAGCAGCCGCTGCTGGTGGACCGCCTGGACCTGGCCGACCACATCTTCCATCTGTGCCAGTTCCACCCGCCCGACAACATCACGCTGCCCGCCGGGTAACGTCCTGCCCTACTAATGTATATTTCAATCTTGAAATCATTTTGCTTTGAAAGAACCCATGGAGAAAACGCGAGCCCTTCAAAGTCAAAGTCAAAATAATCTTTATTCAAATAAACTTCTTAAAAGTACTTTTGAATCGTCCAACATTTTTTTCCCTACCACTCGTTCAGGATGTCTTTTGGCTGATAAGAAGAACGAGCAAGAAACTCACCAGCTCTAATATGAGTAATGACATTTACAAAACCATGTCATTACCAGATCAATACATTATAAACAGAGATAAAAAAAAAAAGCTATGGTCTTATAATAATAACATAATCATTTAATAATAATGGGAACAAGATAATGAGTTTAGAAGTAATCACCTATCCAGTTGCTGGATCATCTCAAGTCCAAGCGTTCTTATCTGTTATATAATCGGATATCTTATAATAAGCTTTTTTAGTAAGTATTTTTTTAATAGTAGATTTAAACTGCATGATATCTAATTGTTGTATTTTGCTTGGGACCTTATTGTAGAAGCGCACACAAAGACCCTTGAAACAGTTATTAACTTTTTGCAGTCTAGTGACAGGCACCGTTAATTTATTTTTATTTCTTGTATTAAAATTGTGTACATCACTTTTTATAGAAAACAAACTAATATTTTTACGAACGTACATTAAGTTCTCGTATATGTATTGAGAAGCAACAGTCATAATGTCTATTTCCTTAAATTTCTCCCTTAAAGAGTCCCTAATCCTAAGATTATAAATTGATCGAATTGCTCTTTTCTGAAGCACAAAAATTGTTTGTATGTCGGCAGCATTTCCCCACAATAGGATACCGTACGACATAACACTATGAAAGTAACTGAAGTATACTAATCTGGCAGTATCTATGTCAGTTAACCTACGTATCTTCATTACGGCATATGCTGCAGAGCTAAGTCTACTCGACAATCTATCAATATGTGGGCCCCACTGTAGTTTAGAATCTAATGTTATTCCTAAAAATACTGTGGTATCCACAAGGCCCATGTTCTTATCTTTTACATTAACATTTATATCTACTTTTTTAACATTAGGTAGTACAAATTTTAAGCATTTTGTTTTTCCTTCATTAAGGAGAAGATTATTTACATTAAACCAATGTACTACTTTAGCGATAGAATTGTTCACATCGTCATTTAGAGGTAACCCTCTTTTAATTTTAAACAAGAGTGAAGTGTCATCCGCAAACAAAACTATTTCGTGATCATCCCTTACGAAATAAGGCAAGTCATTTATGTAAATCAAAAACAAGAAAGGACCAAGTATTGAGCCCTGCGGAACGCCCATCTTAATTTTCGATCCAGGGGATCTTTTGCCATTGATATCAACCCTCTGTACTCTGTCAGTCAAGTATGAGACAATAAAATCCAATGAGTTATCTCTAAATCCATAAAAATGCAGTTTCCTAATCAATGTTTCATGAAAAACACAATCAAATGCCTTAGATAGGTCACAGAAAACACCTAACGCATCATGTGAATCCTCCCAGGCATTAAAAATTTCTTGTATTAACTCGACACCGTCTTCGGTTGTCGAGCGACCCCTTGTAAAACCAAATTGTTGTCGATTCATAAGCTTATTCTTGTAAAAGTACGTTTGTATTTGATCCAGCATGATTTTTTCAAAAATCTTACTAAACGTAGGTAGCACGGATATAGGTCTAAAGTTAGTAGGGTCAGATGTGCTACCCGATTTATGTAAAGGAATAATATGAGTTGACTTCATGAGTTTCGTGCCAGTTCTTCGCAGTCCAGCGCCGTCTCCGTAGATTTCCGATACGGTGTTACAGTTACAGGTGCTTGTAACAGCTTGGACTGATTAAATACACTATGCAGGTACACTCCCCCCGAGCTGGCCATCACGGGCCTGTACTGGCGCGGGTGGGCGCTGCTGCTGATGGTGGCCGCCCACAACCCCACCACGTTCGCCGCGCGCGCCGCCGCCACCTATCCCACGCTGCGGGCACTCATCGAGATGTGCATCACCAAGTCTGTATCATTCACACCCATCACATCATTATCGCATACACGCTAATATGATAGAAAAAAAAGTTTGCCTATATTTTGTGGCATTTCTAATATGTAAAATAATAAAATCGGAATACAAATAATTAAGTTCCACAAGGATGTCACCTAGGTCCATACTTTTTTCATCTTGAATGAACATTTATATATATTTGGTACTTATTTAAAAATAACAGTAAGCCGAGCATAGAGTGGAGCGCCAACGGCAACAGCGAGGCGGAGCGCGCGGAGGCGGAGCGCGCCAGCATCCTGCAGCTGGAGGCGCACCTGGCGGCCGCCAGCAACGCCAAGCTGCCAGTCACCGAGCACACCTCGCGGCTGCTCAGCCAGGTGCTCTGGCAGCTCTGGCTTAACTCTGCTGCATTTCACTTCTATTTTAATTCTGTGCAGAAAGCTTTATTTAAAAAATAATATTTCATTAATTCGTCTTCGAAATCATGTCTGTTTTACCGACTTAATATAATTAATAATCATTTTAAATTAATAGGAAAGCTCAATTTTCCATTTTAATTATTAAAGTTGAGGAGAATATTCGTTTGGTATTCGGCATCTTTTTCGTTTTGGTGCTGAATATATTCGGTTTGAGTAATTATATTTTCTTTGCTACACGGCACGGTATATTTTTAAAAATCAAAACTTCTTATGTAAGATTCATGTTACATTAAAAATCAAAGAAAAAAAAATTTGTTCAATAAAGCTAATAAATATTCGGTTCTGTAAAAGTTAACCCAAATAATATTCGGTTATTCGGTGAAACCACAATTAGGCGCATCTCTAATAATTATCCTTCGAAATTCTCAAAAGCATTAAATAATCTAATCCGAGACGTTTTTCACAGCTGACGACGCTAGATCCTCTAGGTCCAGCTCGGAAGCCACCGCAGAGTGTCATCGAGTCCATTCAAGCTCTAAACACCCAGCTACGTTTGGGCCGCCTCTTATGTAGACAACCTGCGCTCCTCCTAGATCTGGTAAGATTCAACGATGGTATACTTCATTAAAGCATTATATCCGTGTTCCAGTATAATGTTAATCGTGGGTAGTATACATTGGTGTATATCGTTATATGTTGTCGTGCCGCAGGTGGAGCGGCAGGGCACGCGGCGCGCGATGCCGTGGCTGCACCAGCTGCTGCGGCACGACCAGCTCGAGCTGAGCGTGCTGCCCGTGCAGTGTCTGTGCGAGTTCCTCGCTGCGGGACCAGGTACATATCCACTACCTGCTACACGATACACTCTTCTCTACTTGTCTTATTATGTAATTAATGAGCTGATAATAATAATAAATTACTGTTCGGGTTTGAACATAAATATCAATGATTGTTCGTACTGAAACATACGTTTATTGTATAACTAAAACTGATAATGATAAATGATCTGATCTGATCGGATGCACTCATTAGGAGTGCATCCGATTCCTACGGCGAATGATTTTACACTGAAAATTATTTGAATTGTGTTTCTGTGATGCGTTGTGTGACGTCACACACGGTGTTCGGTATCAATGCAATGCACCGCAGGGCTCGGAAACGTTATTCAAAATAACGTTTTTAAAACGTTTCTTATGGTTCTTTGGGTAAGATTGCGTTCGAAACGAAAACGAAATGAGAACGCTTTAAAAAACCGGTTTAATCCGCAAGACGGTGCCGCGCGGGCTGTAAGGGCGGCGAACATTTATTTTATTACGTTATTTACAGTATGCGATGCAAAAAAACGCAAAATAAATGGTTAAAAACGTTTTATTAACCGAAAACAATATAATTCTGTTTTTTTCCAAAATCGTTTTTTATATCGTTCTGTTCGAACGAAACCGAAACAAAGTGTTTTTTAGGTATTTAAGATGAAAACATTTCGAAAAATATACCGGTTTCCGACCCCTGATGCACCGAGCCAGGGCTTGAAACCGGTTCAAAATAAACCGTTTTTATTTAGGTAAAACCTGTTCTCTTATAATGTTCCGTTCCGGATCGGAACTAAATGCGGAGTGAAACTCGAATGGAATACAAACCGGTTAATTCGCTTGGTTCGTAAAAAATAATGTTCTTACGCTTTTAATGCGAATTATATAATTTTTAAGCGACGACATTTATAATACCTGTGTACGAATGTAATAGATAGTAGTATGGGCACTTAAAAACCGCGCTGAAGTTTGTGAGATCATTGTCTGGAGTCATATTTAAACCGGTTAGTGAAGAAAACCTTATTTCTACGTTTTTAAACCGGTTGGTTTAAAAACCTGTTCAAAGGAGCTAAACGCTTTATGTAGAGTTCCGTATGTACTTATGTCGAACCGGTTCAATAAAGTAGGTATTTTTATTCTCTTTATAATATTTATTTATTTAATCTTTATTGCCATATTACTTAATTTGGAGTAATATTAAAATTGCAATTTTAGCGTAAATTTAGACTGAAGCTAAACCTTGAATACAGGCGGGAGCGGCGGCGGCGGCGGTGACGGCGGCAAGGCGGGCGAGCTGTGCCAGCACCTGCGGCGCACGGTGGCCGCATGCGAGGCGGGCGCGCGTGCTGTGCTGCACTACTACCTGCAGCGCCTGGCGCACCCGCACGCGCCCACGCGCGCGCAGGCGCAGCGGGTATGTATTGGCCTGTTGCCGCTGACGGTGCTCTACTGCAATAGAACCTAACAATTGTCCATAGTCCATCGCATGTGCTGCACTACTACCTGCAGCGCCTGGCGCACCCGCACGCGCCCACGCGCGCGCAGGCGCAGCGGGTATGTATTGGCCTGTTGCCGCTGACGGTGCTCTACTGCAATAGAACCTAACAATTGTCCATAGTCCATCGCATGTGCTGCACTACTACCTGCAGCGCCTGGCGCACCCGCACGCGCCCACGCGCGCGCAGGCGCAGCGGGTATGTATTGGCCTGTTGCCGCTGACGGTGCTCTACTGCAATAGAACCTAACAATTGTCCATAGTCCATCGCATGTGCTGCACTACTACCTGCAGCGCCTGGCGCACCCGCACGCGCCCACGCGCGCGCAGGCGCAGCGGGTATGTATTGGCCTGTTGCCGCTGACGGTGCTCTACTGCAATAGAACCTAACAATTGTCCATAGTCCATCGCATGTGCTGCACTACTACCTGCAGCGCCTGGCGCACCCGCACGCGCCCACGCGCGCGCAGGCGCAGCGGGTATGTATTGGCCTGTTGCCGCTGACGGTGCTCTACTGCAATAGAACCTAACAATTGTCCATAGTCCATCGCATGTGCTGCACTACTACCTGCAGCGCCTGGCGCACCCGCACGCGCCCACGCGCGCGCAGGCGCAGCGGGTATGTATTGGCCTGTTGCCGCTGACGGTGCTCTACTGCAATATAACCTACCGATTGTCCATAGTCCATCGCATGTGCTGCACTACTACCTGCAGCGCCTGGCGCACCCGCACGCGCCCACGCGCGCGCAGGCGCAGCGGGTATGTATTGGCCTGTTGCCACTGACGGTGCTCTACTGCAATATAACCTAACAATGGTCCATAGTCCATCGCATGTGCTGCACTACTACCTGCAGCGCCTGGCGCACCCGCACGCGCCCACGCGCGCGCAGGCGCAGCGGGTATGTATTGGCCTGTTGCCGCTGACGGTGCTCTACTGCAATATAACCTACCGATTGTCCATAGTCCATCGCATGTCGATTTATGATGCCTCATTCTCCTTATTTCATTCCACGGGGAAGGCCAACGGTCCCACTTAATAATTCGTAACACACTTTTTGCATTATCTTATTAACACTACCTACTAATTGAACTTAATTTACTTGATGAGATTAGCACTCGTTCAAGCAAACATTGAATGTATTTGCAAAAGCACAAAATCCTATGTAATAGCATAAGTTTTTTGTGCTTCTGCAAATACATTTAATGTATGTAATATATATGTACAGGGTCTAAAGTTGGTGTTAAGTCAAACCGAAGATACATCTGAAATGGACTACAACGCTGACGTCAATCCCGAGTGAGTACAATCATATTTCGTTATATATGTAAAATTCTTATGTTCACAATATTTTTTATATGAAAACTGCGTCAAAATTGTCAAACGCGAGATAATAGCGGACAATACATACAACATGTGTTAAAATGCAAACCTTCAGTTTTTTGTCGGTTAATATATCTAAATCTTTTCCCTGAGTTTGACAAATACTATGCTGAAAACTGCATCAAAATCGGTTCAGCCAAATTCGAGGTAATCGCGCACAAGCAAACATACATATATGTCAAACTGAGAACCTCCTTTTTTGAAGTCGGTTAAATAGCGAAATTGTAGTAGAAGCGCTATCAGCTCTGCTTCAAACAAGTTTTGATTTGATTTATACGGACGGATCTCGGTAAACGATCGTAGTATTTCATCAGTTCACGCCCTTATTAATTATTTGACTTGAGATCATATTATCGTCCTCAAATCTCGGGGAAGTAAAGATTCAGTAAAAATTTATCTGGAAGATTAGATATTAATAATGATAGTCTGCCAAATTAGGTTGCCCCGTATGCCAGGAATCAGTGCTGGTACATTCTCTAAGTATTACATTTGACTTATGCAGAATAAGAAATTAAATACAAAAAGAACAAGAGAAAAAAGAAAGTAATAAGGCTTTTAACATTTTCAAATTATCCTATAAGCTTAACCATGCAAGAACTAGATGTGAGTGCGAGTGTGTGTATGTGCACGCGCGATGGACAAAAACAATGACCGATGAATTCATTCATTCCTATTTTATGAAGAAGAAAAATTAATTTTTAAGCGGGAAAAAATACATCGAGAAACCATTAGATGTTTGTTCGTGACGTCACTCCGCTGTATTTGTGGTCGTTTAAACCCACCGATCCGCGTGGTGGGTTCCCACAGGGAAGACCTGAGCCCCAGCAGAGGTTTGAGGTGTGACGTCACTCCGAGTTAGTAAACAAGCATTGTCGCTACACTCGTAGCCCGGTACGGTAACGCTCGGTGTTGTTGTGTGCGCGCCAGGGAGTGGCTGGAGCTGTTGTGGGGGCTGCAGCACTGGGCGGCCGTGCGCGGGGAGGTGGCGGCGCGCGTGCGGGCCGCGTGCCTGGTGGAGTGCGTGCCCGCGCACGTGGCCGCCTACGTCGCCTTCCTGGCGCGCCACGCGGCCGCCGAGCCCGCGCCCTCCGCAAGGGAACTCACGCCGCTAGTGCTGGTACGTAACACAGATAATGTCACATGCGTCGTTCAGGTACCGAAACGACTATAGAATTCAGCGATCAGTTTAGAAATCGTAACTAATTCATCTTTTTAATATCTTTATGTTTAGGTTGGATCCTTCATCATCACTTATATACCTCAGCCGCTTTTTGTTTAATCCTATTTTATAATTGTAAACTATATTAGTTTCAGTACAATGAAGCGTTTATTATGATTATTGTAATTTATAAACAAATAAAGTAAAAACCAATAACACAACACAAAAAAATCTTAACACCTTTTACATTTTATGATGCCTAGGTTAATAGGTCGACGTTCATTAGACAAGAAGAAATAACGTACAAAACTAAACTTACTTAAAAAGAAAATAATTATATGCTTTAACCGTTCGTCATATCAAATCAATATATATAAAGCTATAATTATATTATTGCTTCTTAGATTGACAAAATAACTAATTAATTTGGACAAAGAAAATTAAATGTTATTCTATCAATTTCATTTGGTGAAATATGTTTCAATGCAAAATAACTCACAAGTATTTTATACATAAAAACTACAAAAACATGATTTTTACTTGTTTATTTTAACATGAAAACTTTTCAATTACCTTGAAAAACAAAACCGAGAAACCGGTTCTTTTCGGTTTCCAAATAGACCGGTTAACCGATTAATTCAATTAACCGAAATAGAGTCATCATTATTTTGGTTAGTATATCATATAATGATTTAAAGACTGCAATTATCAATTATAAAATGAATAGGCGCGGTATGTAGTTATGGGCGGGTGGTTGTGGTGCAGGACCTGTCGCAACTGGTGATGGAGCGCACGTGCGTGATGAGCGCGATCCTGCCGCCGGCGGAGGCGCGCGACCCGCCGCCGCCGCACGACGCGCGCGCGCACGCCACGCTCTACCACCTCACCTGCATACTGCACAACCACATCAACCAGGTGAGCGCCACTGCACGCGCGGACTCAAAACCCGGACTTTTCGTTTTACGAAATTATACGATACTGAACGGCGAGATGAGATTTTTTGTCACAATCAAATATAGATGTGTTACGGCGGTTGTCGAATATGTTTACATCGATTACATAGTTACTTATTTCTTTTAGCCTATTTTACATTATCATTTTAATTAGAAATAATATTAATATATTTAGAAATAAAATAAATAATATTATTTTATACATAATATTACAAATAATATTCATATTATGTTTTTAATATTATTATTTTTAGAAATAAAATAAATAATATTATTTTAATAATGAGGAAGTATTAAAAAAAATCGGTATTCGTTATTCAAGCATAAATTATACAAAATTGGCTGGATGCTTAGCTGTGCGAGCGCATTGTGAGAATGTTTGTATTTCGCTCGCTCATTGTATTCAATGTGCGGATTATTATCCGCACATGCTATCTCGTTTCTATTCATTCATCCATGCCACATATGTTCGTGCAATAAGAGCAAAAATGACAAGAACTATGGTCTCTTTCGTGCAGATTCGGAATCGAAACTGCAAATGTCTTCAAGGTCAACCCGGTATATATCTGACTTGCAGCCGAGTGTATAATCAACTTAAAATGTCAAAACATCAAAAATCTTATTTTTTGTACTAATCCATTACCATTTAATGTAATAGTATTAGAAATGACGAATCGCCCAAAATTTTTTCTGTACATTTTGTTCTGACAAATGTAAAATAAACTCGAAATATTTTTTACTGACCAACGAATAATATGGTGATCAAATTGAATTGGGCTTGAAGAATCTTTTGATCGTTAGCACAGAATGAAATTTCTCAATGTTTATTTGAATTATTTAAAATTCTAAGTGTTTAATTAATTATTTGAATGTTAGTGTAACACAGATCTGTAATATAGAATCATCTATCACATTAGATTCGGACTAATGATACGGAGGATGCGAATATGGAAACGGAAAGTGAGGAGGCGGGCGAGGAGGGGGAGGGCGGCGAACCGGCGTGGACCCAGGGGGAGAAGCTCGTGCTGCACTGGCCCAACGGGAAACGTGCCTCGCTACACGTCGTAGTGGCACACGCGCACCTCAAACTGTTGTGCTACGGACCCTCTATTTGTGAGTGACACTGAATATGTTTATAAATATGATTTGTTATAGTACCGTTAATATGTTTTCGGTTGATGTCTGTGTATAAGCTATGACAGCTCACTATCAGCAGCCATTTTTGTCATCAATATCCTGACCAAAAATTTCGATTCAGAATATCGTGACTAAAACGTTCGTTTTCTTCTATTAGTTTTGTTTATTTCGCGGAGAGAAGTTTTCGTCGAAAACATGTTACGCAAAGAATGAATTCATAAATTAGGCAATTGTTGTCGTGCAGACGACACGAACCAGGAGATGTACTCGTGGCTGCAGTCGGTGTGGGTGGGGGGCGGGGGCCCGGGCGTGGGCGCGGGGGCGGGGGAGCTGCTGCCGGACTGGCTGCGCCTGCATCTGGTGCGCAGCGCGCGCCCGCCGCTGCTGGAGGCCGGCCTGCGCGCGCTGCCCGCGCACAAGCTCGCGCTCTTCATACAGACCTTCGGCATGCCCGTCGCCTCCATGACGTCAGTATAGTATACCTACTTACCCCGCTCCGAAAACATTTCGAAGTAGCTACCCTAGTATAATAAGGATACAAATAAGAGCTCGTTCGCGGGCTGGCTAATGCTTTAAAAAACGGGCGAGCACATATTATGAAAAATGCTTCTTTCTCTTTCCGATCCGAGATCTCGATTCCTATAATCGACTCGAAGCTGGCAGGTGTGGGATTTCGAGCCTCGCACACTGAAAGACGGCGTCTCTCCTTCTGAGTTAAAATATACGTCATCTACGTACCTCTTCCAAATCTTCACTATACTAGAGACAGATTGTAGGGCCTTTTTTTCAAAATGCTCTATCCAAATTTTGGCAAGTACTAGAGCCCCTGGACTTCCCATTGCTACGGCATCAATTTGAAGGTAATATTGACCTCGGAAGAGAAAATATCTGTCCCACAGACAGTGGTCAAGGAGCTCAACATAGTTGAGCGGCATCTCGTTATCCGTAAGCCTGTCTTTCACTACGTCCAGGCAGGTCCCGATATAATAAGTATATAATAATGCAGCGCGATAGTTTAAAAGTGAATCTATCAGTAGCGTCATATATTTTTGGGTTTGAGATCTGTAGTGATCGTTGTGTGCAGCGCGCTGCTGACGGCGCTGGACGCGTGCCCGGCGGGCGCGGTGGTGCGCCTGGGCGTGGAGCGCGCCTACATGGCGCAGCTGCTGCGCGTGCAGCGCGCGAGGGGGGCGCGCGGGGGGCAGGCCTTCGCCGCCGCGCTGCAGCTGCAGCCCGCCGCGCTGCCGCCAGGTCATACACGATGTGCACGCGTTCACTCGCGTTCAAAAAAGTTACCACTTTGGGGTGGACCTTTGAGACGAGACGAAACTATATTTTTTAAGATATTCGAAACTAGCTAATTTAGATAAACTTAGATCGATCCTATGTTTCCCGTAAATATCGTGTTGAAGATCATGTTTTGCCTGACGTGACCATTTTCTAATCTGTTCTATTTTTATTCTATTTTCTATTCTATTTTCTAATCTGTATATGCAGTTTAGAAAACATTAGAGAGTGGAGACGTTTTGATGTTCCTGCGACAGTTAAGGTACCTGTCCTTCCTGTCCGTTTCCATACATATTGCGTCCTCGTCAATATTGCGTGTTGTGCTGTCGATTGTCCCGTACTCCTATCAAAGATTTTTGGTTGTTTTTAGTGTTACAAATTATATTATAATAAGCAGTGTAGTCTATATCAATATTAAACAGTGTAGTAATCGCTTTCTACAATTCTTATTTTTATAAGTAATCTATCTGTGACGATCTTTGAGTGGCTTTTTTCAGCTAAGATTTTCATTTTGTAATTTTAACTGTCGGTCATCCCTCTAAGTACATAAATAAATATATATATATAATGCACCACACAGACGACATGATGTTCGCGGAGGAGGAGCTGCCGTGCGAGGGCGCGGACCCGTGGTCCCGCTTGGGGGCGGGCCCAGCGGCCCCCGCGCCCCCCGCGCCCGCGCGCGTGCCCGCCCTGCTGGCCGCCGCGCTGGCGCCGGGGGGCGACGACGCCGCGCTCACGCAGCTGATCGCCGTCAGTATATCATTATTTTATCCGTGTTATCTCAGACGCAGCACTTTGGTTTGCGATGCAGGTGGTTGGGCTGATTTGTATATATTCATAATAGAGCCCCGTTTCCCCTGCTGTATTTGTAAAATATTTGTGCCCGCCCGCAATAGCGTATCCTACTCTTGAAAGTTCTATTATTGACGTCATCAGGTGGATCATGTGGATCCACAAACCCGAAAAGAAATCGTTTTAAACCTAACATTCAATTTTATGGCTCAAAACCGAAATATATTTTTCTAAATAATTCTATCTAAATAATTTTTTGACAATTTCGTAACTGATTTTCCACTACCAAAATCATCACTATCACTACATATGTAGTATAAAACAAAATCGCTTTCTCTGTCCCTATATCCTTAAATTTTTCAAACTACGCAACGGATTTTGATGCGGCTTTTTTTCATCCGTTTCAAGCTTCAGACTTCAAAAAACCCGAGGATCATTTCTGGGTAAATGCATTGTTATGTTCAATAAAGTTCCACAAAATGTAATTGACCTACCCATAAATAAATTTTAAATTCATGTAAAGAATATACTTATGAGTATAGGCTATTATAAAGTTGATGATTATTTTAAGGATCGCAATGCATGGAATTAATAGCCTTCGCTTTGTTCTATAACGATTAATTATAGGTGTGTACCAACCTATGTCCTACAGACTTTGAAATTTGTATTTATTATTGTTCAATATATGTATTATTTTGGTAATGACATGATTTATGTAAATGTTTATTACATATGATAAAAAGCTGGTAAGTTTCTTTCGCTTGTTTTTCTTGTCAGCTAAAAGACGTCCTGAACAAGTGGACGTGGTAGGGGAAAAAATATTTTTGGACGACTCAAAAGTGCTTGTAACAAGCTTACTTGAATAAAACAATCTCATTTCATTTCGTTTAATACAAGACCACGTGGGCGAAGCCGCTGGCGGAAAGCTAGTAAATAATAATGTTATCAGGAAACGAAGGTAGAATATTGAAATGTCGTGATTGGTACCCCGTAGGCGGTGACGTCGGAGGCGAAGCGGTACCGGGCGTCGGGCGGCGCGGCGGGCCCCTTCCCGTACCTGGAGGCGGTGTGCGGCCACCTGGCGCGGGCCCCCGCCGCGCTGCCCGCCGCCGGGGCCCGGGGGGTCGCGCTGCTAAGGGCGCTCATACCCGCCAACAGCGATCGCATAGCAGAGGTCACATTATTGATTACTCACTTTTACACATATGGTGGTATTACACGATTATCATACTTGTCTCTCTAAAGTTAAGCATTGACGACAAACAATGTAGCACTTTAAAGCTGATATGGACGTGATTATTAGTTTAATAGTTATCATATGTCTCGAGGCTCTGCTCTGCTCTGACTTTTATGGAGTAAGAAGTATTCAAGTAGCTAAATCCCTTATGTAAATAAATCTTATACGAACAAGGTAAGACCACACCTTGATCCGATCGTAACAACAGAAAAGTTAGTTTTTGGCCCGACTGGAAATTGAAATTGCCACTTTAAAGTTGTGAATGATGCGCTGCGTGCGATGTAGTCTCTTAAAAAGCGGTGAGATAAAAGAATTCCCGCTCATTTGTTACATCATCAACGGATTGACTTCAGATTTATCTACTGTTTTCCCGGATACATTATCTAACAACGAATATTTTTATAAGAGTGATTAATAATAATTATTAATATCAACAATGTCTGTTTTGTATCATAATATAGAGAAAAAAAAACTGTATATATAATATTTTTTTATTATGATTTGATTTATTCAATAAAAAATGTTGCTCCCGATTGCAATTTTTTTCCCGACATGACGACAGTAAATGACATTTTTATATCTTTTTCTCGTAAAAGTATATTTTTCTCCGTTACCAAACTAAAGTTAATCCCAAAAATAGCGACACACGGCGCCTTCACGTGTTGCGTGATATACAAGCGCATGTATATGTAAAAGAACACGATGTGTGTACAGATGGCGGAGAGTTTACTGAGCAAGTTCAAGTGCGTGGGGGGTCCCCTGGCGGAGGTGCTGCGGGGCCTGGCGCGGGGCGCGGCCGCCGTGCAGGAGAGCCTGCCCGATGTGCCGCCACACGCCACCAGGGAGCAACTCATCACCGGTACAATTTTGTTTCCTTTGAGTGTTTAGCTTGTAGGATGTTATTTAATAACTTAGAAACAACATTACAACCTTGGCTTTATCCGTATTACTAACATTGTATCGATGCAGAGCCTTTATGCCGAAACCCGGGTAGTTATAATTTTGAAATTTAATATAAAAATATATGTCATATTCTTAATGAAAAATGCTTAAGTAATCCGCTTTTCATTAAGAATATTTTCCAGTACAACATTGTGAATGCAAAGATTGATCAAATACAATAATATAATGTAATAATCAAATAATGTAGCCCTCGAGTGCGCCACGCCGAGTACGCTAGAAGCCGTCGGCAATAAAATGATCGAGAGTTGCAGCACTGCGCTGGTGGTAGACGTGATATCTCAGGTGCTGGAGAACAACCAGGCGGGCCGGTACGAGACCAAGGTATGCGCTCACTGAACAATGTCACCTATCAACCACCTGAAGCTACATTATTTATGAAAATATTCCCTTTGCGCCCGCATCGATTATGCGAGTTTCGAACCCATATGTAATAGCCTTAAGGGTTCAGTTATCAAATTCCTTTCCTAGCGAATGATTACGTCACAATAACCCAGTTGTTGTTGTTTACTTATACGGCTGTGAGGTTATATAACTTAATATCTAAAGTAGGTAAATAATGTAGTAAGTAAATAATTGAGTCGCTCGCTGTCACAAATAAATGATATGCTACATTATATTTGACATGATTTGCTCATTTTTAAAAGAATTTAAGAAAGAATCATTAGAAATTTTATCATATTCTCATGAAATGCAGAAGCAGAAGGAAAGAAAGGAGGTATTTTTTTTATTCCCATTTAATTAATTATTTGGTGTGTAAATGTAGTTTAAAAACTTTTAATTCGTTTTGATTTTTCTCCGTGTTGAAAAGCTTACTTTGTTGACTATGTGTTTAAGTGATGAAATATGGAACTATAGATTTTTTATGTAACTGTTTGTTCCTTAAAAATAAAGAAAAAAAATATATTTACGGTGGAACCCCAATTAGTATAACCGTAACACCGCTCACATAATACTGTAGGTTGTATAAGAAATAAATTATGTTTATTTGATTTTTTTATTATGAATATATACTGACGGATGTGGTCTGGTTCAGGTGAAGAGTGAGGAGTCGGGGCTGCAGCAGGGGCACCTGTTCGCGCGCGGCGGGCTCGGCTGCGGTCTGCTGCTGGACTGGCTCTCCGAACTGCAACAGGAGACGCTGGGCGCGCAGCCCGACAGACAGGTGACACACGGCACTTTATAATAAGCTGAAAGGATTTTATATAAACAAAGGCAAATGAAGTTTATATGTGACTTTGAGATTATAATAATAATAAAGTAACAACGAGTGTGGACATATCGTCGAGTGGAAAATTGTAATATTAGCTTCAGAAAAAAATGCTATTTTTGTGTGAAATAATATACGTGCACTACAAATTTAACAGCATGTTTACTAAGATTCAGTAAAAAAAAAAGTAACTCATCAATCGCCTAGCTAATAACGGAATTTATAAAAGCAGAAAAAAACTGGTGTCACATACTGGCAACGATTGGTACTTATAAAAATAGAAACACACTTTATTTACGATTTAAGAAAATGTAACCACAATCAAAACTTCATTGATTACGTGAAGAACTATTCGAACGTATTCAAAAGGGTGTGTTCATCAGCAAAAAAAAATCTTATTAAAGAGAAAATAACATCAGTCATTTTTCAATCTTGACGACTCTGTATGAAATAAAACAGGGAGGAAAAAGCAGCCCTAGCTTGAGTTTCTTGGCGGTTTTTTTCAGTACAAAGTCACTCGTTCTAGACTTACAAATCGATGGCATAGGCTTTCGACTTTCACAAGTGCTTTGTAACAGCTTAGACAGAATAAAAGTTTTTGATTAGATTCGTAATAGAGTATGTCGAAGTCTTTTGACTTGTATAATTTATTTATAATCCTACCTGCTCGCTAAAAGAATGCATTCTGTTGACGCCAAACGCCAAATCACTAGAGTGTAGTGTCTAATTTCAATGGGGTATTGAAGTTAATTTGAATAAGATATTTATATGTGTGATATATTGGGTCGCATTTGCTTCTATATCTCCGACCGTAGGGGGTGATGTGACGTAGTGTCGTGTTGCGTTGTGCAGATGCGGCTGATGTTCCGTCGCGGGTGGGGCGCGTGGCGGCCGCAGCTGGCCACGCAGCTGGCGCACCGCGCCTCCTGGCGCACGCTGCACGCCTGCACCACCGCGCTGCTCGACCCCACCCAGTCAGTACCGCTCACCACGGAACACTCACACTCTGCACTATTCGTTTATGTGCTTTCCATTATTTCTTCGCTCCTAATTGTTGCAGCGTGATGTTATATAACCTAAAGCCTGTGTTCGGAGATGAGTATGCGTAGCGTAGGGGAGGATAAAGTAAAAATAATGTTTGTATTGAAGTCACTTTACTAAGTATCTATCAAAAGTTAATATTGTTTACTAAGTCTATTAAATGTTAATTTAAAATGTTAATGTTAATGATAAATGAGATAATTGTTAGAGAGAACATCCAACCGGTAACGGGGATCGAAATGTTCTACTGAAAAAACATATGTAACTACAGGCTGGCCGGCGGTGACCTACTTTTCGCCACGAGCCGCGCTTATTTACCTAAACTACGTAAAATGCATATGATGCAGTGTTCGGTCATTAACCGAACAGCCTGCCTCGATAAATGGTTTATTCAACATAAAAATAATTTTTCAATTCGAACCACTAGTTCCTGAGATTAACGCGTTCAAACAAACAAACAAACTCTTCAGCTTTATAATATTAGTATAGATTTATATTTGACTATTATGACATTGTAAGGGTATTTTATTGCGAATGTCACCTATATATTTTCAAAAGTACAATCAATATCTACGTTAAATTTGTCATATCCATATTAAGATATCGTTACGAAATTTATGAACGTTACGCCATGTATTTGCGTTACGAAGTATTTATAAGTACAATCTTTTGACGTGTGCTATGATGTAGTGATTGGGCGGCGAGCGCGGTGGTGGAGTTCTGCGCGACGCTGGTGGACTCCCCGCGCGTGTGCCAGGGCCGCGACCGGCAGGCGGCCAAGCACGCGCCCAGGGACGACACGCTGCGGCTGTCGCACGCGCAGGTCACTATTTGTATTTGCTCGTTTAAATAAAAAAGCAAGCGAGTTAAATATTGTTTCAAATTCGAGGAATGAACTGGTCGTGGTTCGTATTCGGCAGCTGGAGGTTCTGATCCGCTACGTGGTGGCGGAGGCGCGCGAGGCGGAGGAGGGCGCGGGGGGCGGCGAGGCGGGCGCGGAGGCGATGCGGCGGCGCATGGAGGCGCGCCTGCCGCTGGTGCTGCGCTGCTGCCCCTCCGCGCCCGCGCTGCTGGCCGCCGCGCTGCAGGCCGCGCACCACCCGCCGCTGCTGCTGCTGCTCTACATGAAGGTCTAGCACCACGCGCGCCGTGTCTAATTTGGCTATTCCACTTCATTATAATATTCCTAATATTTGAAATATAATAATATTTAATTTGTTCATTTCAATTTAATGCTGACATATTACAGTTGTAGAATTTCCTCCTATGATGTTTGTTGTTCGGGTTACAATTAGACATAAACGAGAACGTACTCCAGTAGTATGAAGTGTGTGGTGTACTGCAGGTGCCCAAGATCCAGCAGCTGCTGTTGGGGTGCTCGGAGCGCAGCGCGTTGTCCGCCTCGCTCACGCGCACGCTGCGCGCGGCGGCGGCGGGGGCGGGGGCGGTGGGGGGCGCGGGGGCGGCGGGGGGCGCGCGCGCGGCCGCCACCAGTGCCACGGACCGCGTGTCGCACGCGCTGCTCACCGCGCTGCACGCCGCCACCCACCATACACACTCTAAGGAACACAACAACAAGTACATCACTTTACTCTTAATATATAATAGGGACGATGAGTGGGTAAAATAACTTCATTAGTTCTTTAAAAATAATAGATGCGTATTTTTTTTTGTTTCATTCAACAAGTAATAGTGCTTCGTATATTTTTTGAGTCAGCATTTTATTTATTATTCGCAATTTAAATGAATATTTTAACCTACTTTCACTTCAGTTCGTTGCAATACGAATTCCTAGCTAGTATCATTACCTTGGTTTTTATAAATAAACAGTTAACAGTTAAATCAGTGCTTCTATCAAGATTACCATAACGAGATCATCATCATAATCAGTTAAAAGGTGTACAGACCGTACAAATAGTTTAGATCATAGATAATAATAATTTTGTCATTACATTTTAAATATTATTAATTTTTGGTGTCTTTAAAGTGATAAAACGAATATGCCATATTTGAACGAGTAACGTATCGATGATGCACCCGACGTTGTCCACGCAGAGTGTACCGTCTGGAGGCGGGCGTGCGCGGCGTGTGGGCGCGCGTGTGGGGCGCGGGGGCGCGCGCGCTGCCGCTGTGCGGGGCGCTGCTGCGGGGCGCGCCCCCCGCCCGCCACCACCACCACCTGCTGGCCGCCGTCGAGCTGCTGCCGGACCACCAGCTGCTGGATAGGTGCACACCGCACTATACTATACTTATGTTTTTGCCCTATAAAAAATTATAATATACTTATGATAATTATTTAACGAGTACACCTCGGCTTTTACAAATTATTCAGATTACGTTAGCGATAGAAATTATAGGATTAGCAAATAATTAGAAAAATACTTATTTACTTTTTTATTTTAGCGCTCGCATACAAACTCGTGGTTAATCAGAGGTCGGGAAGCAATTAGATTCAGTCGAACGCTCAGTTTATAAAAATATATATATAATTGCAATCGATGTGTGAACAGCGAGGAGATCCACGGCATAGTGGACTGCTACCTGAGCGTGTGCAAGCAGCAGACGGGGCGGGACAGCGCGCTGGTGCACCGCGTGGCCGCGCTGCTGCGCCGCTACCTGGCGCTGCGGCCCGCGCGCGCCGCCGCGCTGCTGCACGCGCACAGGGACACCGTCGCGTGAGTCTAGAATTAATAAAAAATAAAAAGAAAACAGACGATTTTAATTTCAATCTAAACATGTAAAAAAATAATAAAAATATTTATAGGAGTACGCCGGCCCTGAGCGCGTTGAACGGCGCGGAGCTGAACGCGCCGTCGTCGGCAGCACCGCCCCCGCACGCGCTGCTGGCGCTGCAGCGCCGCACCGATCCGCCGGAGGAACTGCACTGGCTGTTGCAGGTGCGTACATTCATGTCTTTCGCTTCTATTTCAAATCTAATAATTTGACTCGTTTTTATAGAGATTTAGACATAGCCGGTCAATCGCACAAATAATTATTGACGTTTTTAAACGCTAATGATTGTCAAATTTGCATGGGTAATGTCGCTTTCGAAATAATTTTTAAAGTCAGGTATTACGGGGTTTAAAAGGTATATGTTGTAATTAGACAAAAGAGGGGAAGGTATAAGTTTTTCTGCTCTGAAGAACAATTTTGGTTTTGCGGGTTACTACGTATTTGCTTTGCAGCGTCGATATAGTGTTTTTAACACCATTGCTCGTAAAGCTGATGTAATTTCACCGGTTTTAAATATGTAAAGCGGGTCATAAAAAACGCGTGTGTTACCAAAGCAAATAGTTTAGTTATAGGCCATACAAATTCCATAACAGTATTATTTGCCATTTCGCGCGCTGTTGCTATTCAAATTTTGAACTAATCGCCGCGCGGCGCCAGTCAGTAGGCAGCGCTAGCGCGCTGTTAAAATGGCGGGAAAGCAACAGTGTACATTCACAGATTGAGTTTATTTAATGTTTTTTTTTTTTCTGTTTCCTCGCAAATGTGTTAAAAAACGTCGTACGATATACGTGCGTATTGGTTATAACATGCTCGGCTCAATTACGCCCTCGCCTTCGGCTCGGGCTGAAATTCCGCGTCGCATGTTGTAACCATCATAATAATAATATTTATTTATTTGCGAAAATATGGTTACAAGGTTCTTTTACAATGTTAGACCAGCATATTTTATCGTCAAGACGATGTGCAAATATTGTCTGATTTTATATAATAAGAAAATGTCAAAAAATTAAATTACATAAAAAATAGTAAATGTCAAATAATAGTCAAAAGATACAATAGGTTCATGTTATAATCAAAGCATTCATATAATAATTAAGAATGAGATTTATCTTGCAAGAATTCATTAATTGAATAATATTTTTTATCCATTAAATATTTAAATAAATAGGATTTAAATGTAATAACATTATCAATAGTTTTAATATTATTCGGTAATTTATTATAAATGCGTATACTCATACAATATGAGTTCTTCGAATTCACAACGAGTCTTTGAGTTGGAATACATAAATTTGTACCCTTCCTACCTCTATGTGCAAAATCTTTATTTTGTTTAAATAAATGGAAATGTTTTTTAACAAATATCCCCATTTCAAAAATATATAAACATGGAAGTGGTAATACATTTAATGAATTAAACAAAGGCTTACATGAGTCCAAGTAGCCTGCACCACAGACTGACCGTATGCATTTTTTTGTATTTTAAAAGCACGAATTGCATCGACCGAATTACCCCATATCACTATACCATATCGCAACACAGATGATATGCTATTAGAGCGGATTGTTTAGAGGCCACTTATCTAATTCTATTAAGAGCAAATATAAATTTGTCCAATTTGGCAGCAACCATGTCTATATGTGCCTTCCAATTACAGAATCTATCTATCGTGATCCCTAAGAAATTTGTTTCATTTACTTCTACTAGTTTGTTATCTTTATGCCATATATCTATTGTTCTAGTTTTAGTATTTGTAGTTTTTAATTGAAAGTATTTCGTTTTATTAATGTTAATTTTTAGGTCATTTTTCTCCAGTCATTGTGTGACTTTTCTGAATTCAGTATTAGCTATTCGTTCAATATCATCACAATCCTGACCTCTGATAACAAGTGTTATGTCATCTGCAAATAGGACACACTTTTGGTCAGTAACACTGGGCAAATCATTGATATATAATAAAAATAAAAGTGGTCCAAGTACGCTACCCTGGGGTACGCCACAATGATTTAGTGTATATTTAGAAGTATAAGATTTTCTAAAATTACCTTGCATCTTAGCTATTTCGACACACTGTGTGCGGTTGCTTAGATAACTTTTCATCCATTCTAAGGCATTGCCCCTTATTCCATATCTATCTAATTTGTGTAGGAGTAACCTGTGTGAAACAAAATCAAATGCTTTGCTCATGTCCAGGAATATTGCCAAAGTATTTAGTTTAAGATCGAGGTTATGTGTAACATGTTTTATGAGATTAAAACATGCCAGAGTCGTACTTCTGTTTTTTCGAAATCCAAACTGTTCATCTTTTAATGTATCTTGAGATGAGATAAAAGAGTAAACTTTGTCATACATCACTTTTTCAAACACTTTTGAGAAGATTGAAATAAGTATCTTTCAATGAATTACTTAGTTCATTGAAAGATCCTTTTTTATGTAATGGTTTAATTAATGAGCGTTTTCATACTGAAGGAAAATGACCCTGCATAAAAGACAAATTTATAATGTGAGTTAGTGGATGTACAACAAAACTAGCACTTTTTGATATGATATCCGTACTTAATTCATCGATGCCAGTTGAGTGTGTTTTTTAATTTTTTTATTATCTTATAAATATCATTTTCATTAACCGGTGTTAGGTAGATATTATTTGAACAGATTGGTATGTTGCGTGTTGCATAAGATATGTCAATTAATTCATTATTAGCATTAGTTTCATTAATAAAATATTCATTAAAATTGTCACTTATTTGAATTGGGTCATTAATATATGAATTGTCATTGAGTTTAATTTCTGTGATGTCCTTTATATTTTCTTTGTTTTTAAAATTATATTGAATTATATCCCACTTCGACTTGCAAACATTTTTTGCTCTAGATATGTAAATAGAATAAGTTTTCCTTTGCGCTTGATATATACATTTTTTTAGTATCTTAGAGTAAGACAAATATTTATTTTTCTTCAAATGTGTATTTGTTGGGTTTAGACGATATTGAAGCTAAAGACGTCGCTTATGAATACAGCATTTTTTATGCCTTTAGTAAGCCAGCGGTTTTTAATAGGTTTATTAACCCTTTTTATTGTTATTTTTGGAAAACATAAGTCAAAAAACATTTTATAAAGTTCGTGAAAAAGATCAAATGCTTTTTCAGTATCTTCTTCTTGTAGTACTTCATTGAATGACAAAGACGACAAACACTCTAAAAAATTTTTTATATTATGTGTGTCCATATCACGTTTCTTTTCAAACCAAATCCTTGGCGATTTTTGGTACTTTGCATTATTATCGACAACAAATGTAACGCTTTGACCCGTTTCATGGTCTGATAAACATAGATAATGTATTTTAACAGTTACCGCACTATGTATATTACTTACAATAATATCTAAGCAGGTATTTTTACGAGTAGGCTTATTAATATGATTATATATGTTGTGGTTATGAAGAATACTTGTTAACTCTAGCTAACTCTAGGGAATAGAGTATCTGTCGGATTTCATCATGTCAATGTTCCAGTCGCCACACAAAATAATATATTTTTTCCTTATTCGTGATAGTCTATTGAGTAAATTTTCCAATTGTATAAATAATATGTCAATATTAGATGTTGGTGTCCTATAAATGCAAATTATTATCAGATTATATTGTAAAATTTCAGTAGCGCAACATTCAAACACAAACGGCATGGCTTCTGTTATATCATATATTTTTGAATCTAAATTACATTTCAGCTATATGCAACTACCACCCCTACGTTCTGTCCTACAAAACGCGGAAGCTATATAGTAACCCTTTATATTCAGATTACACTGCGAACCTTGTTTCATGAATGTTTCGGTTAAACATATTATGTCAATATCCCCTAATTCATTTTTGAGTTCTTCTAATGTTATTTCAAATAAATCACATTTGCTTAGAATGCTCGCGATGTTCTGATGAAATAGGGCAACTCGATTTCTGCATACGAAAGAAAAGATCATTTGGGCTAACCGTTAATTTATCTATTACCTTTTTTTTAAAGTAGAACGTTATAGTTTTTTGTATCAGATTTATTTTATTTTTTTTACATTTATTTAAATGATTGTTCAATTTCATACTTTTTAATAACCTTTTTTTAATTTGTTGTGGTGCAAGATACTCGTTATAGTATGTAATATAGTCAATTTCACAATTTATTTTCATACATAATTGATTTAAATAATGGTTTCTATTTGTCAAAAAATTCTTAGTATTTATTTCTAGAAAATAACAATTGGGATAGTTTTTAGTTAATAATTTTATATTATAATTTAATAAATCTTTTTTTAATTAAGGATTAAATTGCACATCAATAATAAAAACTTTAGAATGTCTTAATTTATATAAAGCTATACTTAACTCCGAAAATAATAAGTAAGGATTTTTATCATTCATTCCAACTGCTAAAATAACAACATCATTTTTGTCGAACTTTAAATCATTACAACTAGTTAATATTTGGGAGCATGTAGCTTCGGGTTTAACTATTGCGGTTATGGAGTAGGGGTTGTTCGGTAAGTGTTTCCTTTTAGTATAAATTTTTAATAACAAATACTGTATTTGTTTATCTCCGAGTAATAATACCTTGTTTTTCTTAGTGTCCGGTTTCATGTTGTCATAATTCTGCGTATGTGTGGCGCCATCTCTCGAATTCACGACGCTATCTGTAGATGCAATCAACTGAGCATCAATTGCAGATCTTTTATCGCTTTCTTGAAAATAATGCGGGTAGTTAGTAATTTCAGTTGACTTTTGTGGAGTATTAAATAACACTGTGTTATACATATGAAGCGGAGATATTCTCGAAATATGATGACAGTTTATTCGAGTTATTGTTTTTCTGAGTGGTGTAAAAGTTTCTTTTCGTTGGCCTATTTCAGACGTAAGTTTTTTTTCGTTGGCCTATTTCAGACGTAAGTTTTTTGAGAGTGACAACCTGTGTATTTTGTTTTTCTATGGTTTTTCTTAAATCCTTATTTTGTAAGTTTAAGTTATCGATTTCTTGCTCAGCCTGTTGAAGCATAAGTTTTAAGTTTTCGATTTCCTGTGAATAGTCCTTGTCGTAATTTGTGCTACACTGCATTTCGCTGTAAGTACTTAGCATTGTGGAATCTAATATAGACGTATTCAATTCATGTTCTGGGTTCATTGATATATCCAAATCAGACTTTGCTCTTCTCAGTCTCGGCCGTATAGTTATATTTTCCATGTTGATATAGATTAAGCAATAAACGGCTAATTATTAAGTTATATATTAACATCGTAACGCACTAATATCGTAATGCGCAATTGTATGCGTGCAGGAGGTGGAGGCGTGGGGCACGCGGCGCGGCGGCGCGTGGGGCGGCGCGGCGTGGGCGGCGCGGCTGCTGCGCGCGTGCGGGCCGCTGGCGGCCGCGCCGCACGCGCCGCTGCGGGCCGCCGCGCACGCGCTGCTCGCCAAGCTGCTGCCCTGCGTCGCCGACACCACGCCCGGTACGCGTACAACACCTACCTGTTTATTTATACTGACACAAAACTATTTTTAATATGTGACCCTCTTAAGTTTCGATGCTTGTTCCGAAAATTGGAACTTTTTAATAGGTATTGCGACTTCTCTTTTTGATGAATAAATATTTTTATTCCAGTTTATACGTTGACTTCGAAATCGACTATCACTATTAGAAATGAACTCGATGATATTGAACTTTGTATATATGTCTTTTTTGTTGCCGCATCACTGAAAGATACAAATCTCGAACGTCCCCGTCCCCATGCTATGTGAAAAAGACTAAATCCGACGGCTCGCTGCACCCACCCGCCGAACAGAGGCAATTCGGTCCGATCACCCGGCCCCGCGATATCTTTCCCTCGTGTGCAAACATATCGCTGTTGCGCTCGTCCACATACGTCTAATTTAGTCGTAGTGAAGTGAACTTTTAACAGTTTTACGATATCTATCAGGAGCTGCGGCGGTCGACGTACCGAATTCTCCCTGTTCGTTGACCGTGCTATATACACGTGAACGTCTAATAATAATACCGAAACTATTCGAATCAAATCGATACTAAATAGAGTATAATTATCGATGATGATGATCGAAAAAACTATGTGCTATATCGACTAAACAACGGAATCCGTATATATTCCTCCATTGTAAACTTAAAAAAAAATGTAAAATTGTAACTGTTAACGCTGACAACAAATTAAAAAGTCCCAGAGTTCCAATTCCGAAATTTTATTTTCATTAGACAACATCACTTGCCATATCATACCCATATTATTTTACGTAATACAAATAATACGTGATTTAATTAACACTTCAGTTGTAACGAGTTCATCGACATCAAAATTTCAATATGACAATAAACAAGGAATGTCAATTCACTTTGTAAAAAACAATTCAAATCGAACTGAACTCTGAGTAATTATCATTATTATCATCAGTCCATTAAGGCTCAGACCTTCCCTATGTACGGAATCGAATCAAATAGGGAGAATGAGCCATAACCCACCATGGATGCAATTTGCGGATTAGTGAGTATTAACGAAATCATATGCAGCCGGAACCAACGACTTAAAGTGCCTTCTGAAGCACGGAGGAGTTCGAGATAATACATTTTTCTATTTTACCCATTCTATGACCAGCCAATGCTAAAACTGCTTAACAACCGTATCGCAGCGGAGCGAGCTACCCTCTGCGCCATCCAGTGCCTTATTTGTATTTGCCTCATATTGTAGGTATATATATCCTGTGCTGTCATTTTGTTTAAACAATGACATCGTGGTTTTTCTAATGGGGCACGTGACTTAGATTATACATAAATCGTAATTTTTATATGAAAAAGAAATAAAAAATTTAAAGAGTTTATAATATAACTATCAATAAACCTATGTGAATAATCAAGTATTCACGAAAACGTCGTGTGACGGGAGTCAAATGAATACTAAAGTAATAATTGAATGTTATTGCAGGTTTGGAAGCTATTTTGGAGTGTTTAGACTCGAGTCAGCCGGAAGTGGCACAAACCGCGCTCGACAAATTACCAGAACTAATATGCGGCATGCAGGAGCACGCGGCGCTACTGCTGGCCCAGGTGTTCCAGCTGGGGGTGAAATCCAGGCATCCCGTTGAACAGTGCATAGCTAAATGTGTCGCTACTATTAACTTGCACAGAGGTTGTTAGGAGAGGAAGAAATAGTGTTATAATTCATAAATGTTTATACTGGCATTGAAAAATGTGAAATGATGAATCTGAACAGTAGAATAATTGAAAACTGTATTACAGCTTGTCGAATGATATCTCTAGCATTCACCAGTAGTTACACTCTCAGTCACACAAGGAGTTCGAAACATGTATTAGTAATACAATCTTTTTGTAAATAGTATTTAGTAAGTTGTGAATATATTTGATATGAAAAGTAACATTACATTATTTCATTATTCATATCTATTCACAGACGCTTTAAGGTAAAATGAAAAAAAAAAATGTATTTGAAATCTATATATTAATTTAATGTATCATTATACTGCAATATACCTTATTATTTAGCACCATAAACTATATTTAATAGTATAAAACTTGACAAAATAAAAGTGCAATATATTTATAATAAAATTTAAAATAAATACAATACTGTGCATCTCAAATTGAGAACAGAACCCACACTCCGAAAGCATAAGAGAATAAACACTATTCCATTCACTTGACAACAGCCTATTGTAATATGTCACCAATCATTGGTGCCAAGATCTGAAAACATCTTATCTTTAATCTTTGGTTTGGGGTCATCCTTGATTTTCGTCTCTACTGCTCCTATTTGTCCAAGCATATATTCAAATTCTGAAAGTAAAACAATAGTTATAATAGTACAATCAATATTTATTATGTATGATGTGAAGAAATATGTTCAGTTTCTTCACTGGATTTTAAGTTGATGAAAATAGAATAAAGTTGAAATTCTGCTACCATTTACTACATTAAATAAATTTCTTTTAAGATAAGATCACCTATCATTATAAAAAAGGTGATAATTTACCTTCACAAGTGAGAGCTGTTCCCCTTAATTCGTGAGGACCAATGAACTGTTTCTTTAGGTCGCCTTCAAAGTAAACAAATACACTGGGTAAATTTCTCTCAGGATAATTTGGAATACAAGTTTGTGCAATGGCTTTTAAGAACTTTGTGTATGGAAATTTTGCTGCCAATTGCTTCATATGCTGATTTAACAAGGCACACTGCTGGATACTGCAAACAAAATAATGAATAACTGATTTTGCCAATTATTGATATGTTAAATGATTTCTTTCTTACATTTATAAGCATTATAAAAAGTAGAAATATTTATCAAGTAAATTTAATCTCACCCTTGTTTGTACAAATGAATGATGACCCATATCCCTTCTCCTGCTTTATTAACCTCCTGCACATAATCCTGTCCAGAAACTTCTCTAACATCTCCAAATCGGGGTTTCTCTGCGAGTCTCTTTAACTCTGCAATTCTTTTTCTCCTATACTCTTCAAGAACAGCTTCATCCTCAGAATCTTCAAGCTCATCGAGGCCATCTAAATCTAATTCAGATAGTTTCTGTTCCTCTGGAAGTACAAAAAAATATTTATTATTGATTCAGAGATTGTCGTAACTGATTTGTGGTTAAGGCAGAAGCTTGGAAAAATATACATATGCATGCTAAAACTCACAGCATGATAAATTTTGTCTTAGTACACACATTTCAAACATGAAGCAGATTTTTAAATTAAAAGGACAAAATCTTTTAGAAAGTTTACAATCTATGATATTGTAGTATTTTTGAACTGTTTATTTCTTAAATAGAATCAAAATATTATATTTTTCTAATGGTAAACAGGACAGGTGCAAAATTAACCTCAAAAGTAAAACTAACTTTCAGCCTGTTTCTGTTGTATAGTCTGTTCTATCATATTAACGATCTCTTCTTCGGACACTTCTTTTTCCTTCGGTGGTAAAATCCCCTTAGCTCGCAAGACATCGTTCCATTCGGTATCTTCATCAGGGTTCTAAAAATATACTTCAAATTTCTAACTTTTCACACAAAAGATTATCAATTAGACAAATAAATATACATGTTTGACAAACTCAATTATCCTACCTGCATTATTGCTCAGATAAAATAAATTATCAGTAGAATGAAATTACTTTCAGAAACAACAAACTAATTAAAACTGAAACATGAAACCAAAAAATGACAAGAGTGCGGAAGTGGCATGTCCAAGGCATGTCTATCTGAGTTCGATTTATGGAATAATAATCGACTTTTCAGATCGATTTGGATGTTAATTCGAATATTGATCGAATCGGACCGATTTAATTCAATTCAAGAACTAGCAATATAAGTTATTATATTATTGTTACTGATCTTGCATGTCGACGGCGGACGTTGAGCCATGTGTTAAGTTAATTCGTACGCTGGGTATGTGCTTTTTGGTTCTTACAATAATATTATTAAAAATAGATTGAATTCCAACACAACCTACTCTAGAAATCAGTTTTATTGAATTATATTATTTACTAAGTACCTAGAGTAGTCATGCTCTCTACAGTGGTGTCGTGTGCGTTAGGTCGTTACCATACCTCAACTTGAGTTGCATTGTTGAAATTAAAAAATCAGCCCATGTTGAGTTTTTTGCCGATTCTTGTCAGTACAAGATCTCCTACCTTAGTTTTGCGAACCACTGTGCTCTTTTGAATTCTGCGCTCCGCTTTTTGTTCTTAATTCCAAACCTGAATCAGGATGACAGTTACGAGCAACCAATAAGTTAGCTCATCGCTAATGTTGACGTATAAACCAAACATTGTTATTTTAACCGTAAGTTTAAGTTGTTTATTAAGTTACGTGTAAAGATAAACAACTGAAACTTACGGTTAAAGTAAATTAAAATTAATTTGAAAGTTAAATATTATAAGAAACACAAAACGATGTCATATTTATTAATTTTCGATACTCAATTTACTTTAATTACGTCAGAAACAAAATTTGAATGAATATCGTAAACAAAATCCAAACATAGCGAGTGACATCTAGTATGATTTCAAGAACTAATTTTTATTTTTTAAATACTTCCTCATTGAGTGATAAAGATGTTACAAAAGTAAAAATAAAACTAGGTTTTATAAGTAATGATGTGCGGAATCGAATATCATTAATCAATTTTGGAAATAATCAGTTGCTACCGATTATGATTTCCTAATCGACGATTAACCTTCCATTATTTCTTAAAACATTAGCAATAGGAATAGTTTAAAACGTTAGTATAGTAACTACTTACATTATATAAGGCTATTTTCCACGCGGACCAATTCGCGGATACAGCTAGTTAAATTCCATAAATTTTGCATGTACAATCCTGGTATAGTAAAGATTTTTAACTATTCTTCATTAACTCGGATGGCTTTGAAATACGGTGGAATTAATCTGAAATCATTAATAAACTTTTGGGGAAAAATATTTAATAATCGTTGTCATTAATCGATTACGTGTAACACTATTATTGATTAATAGATGAGTATAATAATCGAATCGGCACATCATTAATTATAAGTACCTAAAGAAGTATCTAAACATTATTAAGTTTTCAATTTTCGTTTTTATTTTGGTGTTCGTCGTGTCTCTGTCGCATGTTGTTTCTTTCCATGCGTTTGCGCTTTGATGTTTTAATAATATTTTATTATTATTTTATTAGTAAAACAATATTTTATTTTAAAACGGTAACACATTAAATTTGACAAATGACACGTTTTTTCTACTTACCGTCTGTCAGTCTGACACACAGGTCTGACATCTTCCTTGTCATCATTCATTGTCATTCTGCGTCGTGTTGGAAAATTCTGTTCGATATGTTCAGTCAAGTCTTGAAATAAATGAATTTTAACATGGCTGATACCGAAGGACATGTACACGGAGATTCTAATTACCATGAGGGAGAAGGTAAATAAAGTTGAAATATTATTGTGTATAAGCGCGCGCGTCGTTAGTGCGTTTCGAGATCGACCGTGGTCAGACGGCTGTTTGTAAGAGCAAGTTACCCTCGTGCTATTATACCTCAGTGACATTGAAACTGGGTTCTTTTTATATTTGCTGCTTGGATTACGGTGTTGGCTGGCCAGGATATAAGTGTGTTTCGCGCAGAGCCATCGTGTGATACGCGCGTCAACAAAGAATAGTGAAAATGACTGGGGGCACGGACAGGAACCTCGACTCAGGTATTCATGTTGTTGTTTTATACTTATGAACAGTCGCGGAGGTTAGGTATACGTCGTATAGTAACAATCGTTTTGTCATTCAAGCCACAAATTTGTGTTGTACTTTGCACTGTTGTCATCAGTAGTTGAAAAGAAATCATATTTTTGTTTCCATTCTACCTTTTGTAATTAATCAGTGATAATAACGGCGAAATCGATTTATTCTTTATAGAAATATTTAATTCATAATATAATATTTCTCTTAGGTAGGTGTCATTTTAAAAATTAATGTTTTCTCTGTTTGTAAAGCTGCATTTGACATTCACAACCATATTGTATACATACATATATTCATTATTTTATTTTGTTGCCAATTTTTTATTTAGATCAACTTTTAAAGCTTATAAGAACTCAGTATTGAAGTGAAATTATCATAAGCAAAATGAAAGGTTTCTATTGCTTATGGCATGAATGTGCACATTCTCACACATTGGTAATTAATTTAATTGGCTTCTATTTTAATGTTTTATAAACATCTTAGTTAAACATTTTAACACAGTATGAAGTATTTAGTTTGCATTGTATTATGAATATTATTTGCAACGATCCCTTTATTGAATTGTTGCACAAGTTCAATGAATATAAATACATTATTCATGTTAACTGTCTAACATGTGGTTACATTGCATACATTTTATTATTACATTTAGTTTTTCAAGCAGGTTTTTGTACATTCATTTGGTCCGGTAATTAAGTATTCTTTTGTTATTACAAACACATCATACAACTGTACCTTAATGATAATTGGCATAACAACTTTAAATGTGGCATAGTATGATCCTTTAATCACACTACCACAATAAAAGCTTAAAGTGCATAAATTAATAAATAGATTGATTATACATTACTATTGATATACTGTTTATTAAATTTTATCAATTTTGCATTCACTATACTGTACTATACTATACTATACTGTACTATACTGAAAAATATTCTTATTAAAAATGCTTAAAGGTTAAATAGGCTTTTTTAGTATTTTTCATCAAGAATATTGATATACTGCATGAAATTTTATTGGATATTTTGCCAATATTGATTTGATAAATTAAATAAGTTTTAGCCCATGAGTTTATGCGATTCTTTGTTTTTATCATGGATATATTTACCATGATAAGCAGCTTTAGATTAATATTTTAAATATTAAATTAGTTGCTTGCAAAAATGATACTATATTAAACAACAAACATTGGACAGGGATGTTATTAATATTATACTTATTTATTGTTTTGTTATCATACAATAATATACTCTTTTTAATATTCACTAATCATATCTACAATATTATCAAATATGTCAAAAGAAATAAAAACATTAATTTTATTTAAAAATAGGTAATCACACAAAAGTAAGACTAATTATCAATCACTGATATCATCTATAGTTATAGATATGTACACTATATTATTGCCTTATCACTATCAGTAGTAAGGCTTCCATCAATCTGATTACTTACTCATCATAACATTACAAGACTCATTTAATTATAGAAATGTGAAAATTTGAATATTTAAACAAAATCTTTATCATAATTGTGATAATGCCATAGTCATTGTAAGGTCTGACGTCAGTTATTATTTCAAGCAAAAGCAATATCTGTCTACGTCTTAATACTAATAATTTTAATTGATACTGGAAGATTTTGATGGGTATACTTTTTTATATAAGCTGTTAACATAGCAATCCAAAAGATTTCATACAAATTGAACATAAACCTAACCTAAGGCACTCTGCACTTAGCCCTTTGTAATATTATCTTAGCATTATCCAATGCAAGGACACCCCAACTATTTTGGCTAACTACATATTAGGTAAAATCTAATTTTACTTTTTTTCAATTAATAACCAAATACTTACCAATTATTTTAAAGCTATTTTACATGATCTAATATCTTACTAATATTTAATGAACCCTTAGACTCTTAATGTTAATCCTATAAGAACTATCAGAACGTTTAACACATAGTTACCTGTGGCTGTGTGTGTGTACGCACCACCTACTGACCTGAAGTCATTAACCTTGTTCAGTTTAAAAGAAAATAATATTGATAGCTGTTTTTATTTTAAGCCGACCTCCAAAGCCAAGTTACACTTCAAATCTGGCGTATAGGCCGCGATTCGTTTCCTACTTGAGTTCATGTAAAAAATAAAGTCATTTATTAATCAGTTCATACTTGTGTTGGTATGCTACACTACAGTCTACATGCACATAGCACCAGCTTTTCGTCCGAGGCTTCGCCCGCGTGGATGTAACTTTTTGCAACATTTTTCCTTTGCTGTTCTACTTCTATTAGTCATACATAGCATGATGTTATATAGCCTTCCTCAATAAATGGACTATTCTTATATTTTTATATCACAAAAATATTTTTCAATATGGACCAGTAGTAGACATTAGCATGTTCAAATACACATTGTATAGATTCGAATTTCTTGACGTCGATATGGAATGTACAAAGTCAGTATTTAGTGGCGGCATGTTATAGTCTCATTAATACAGTTTTGTCTTTCATTAAAATTCACAAGCCGTTCGCCTAAATAATGCGGAGTATGCAAGTGACGCGTGGGCTTGTCCGACCGGTCCCCAATAAGATTAGCTCTGTTCTGCTGATTGGACAGACAAAGTTGCGTGTACAAATATATATTAACACTTGTATACCTATAGGTAGGAATGGATATAATATATATTCTAAATCCGTAACACTTTCCGTTTCCGAGTTTTTAGACGTCGCGTATTATTTAAGGCTTGGTATAAAGACAAAACACGCCTCCCAATTGTCGGACTCAATGAGATAGATGGGGCACAGTGAATGGTAAATAGCTTGGCAAAAAATATTTTTAATTAATAATTCACAAAATATTACGAATATTGTAAAAGTTTCCGGTAAAGCGTTCGGTAACAAACTGCCATATTTATTTCACTATGACAAAAGAGTATTATTATGAAAATTTTAGAGGTAATTCGTTACTTTGTGATTTAGTAGATAGTTACCAAGAACTGTTTAAAAAAGATATGTTTTCGAAATCCCATAATTACATATACTTTATTAGAAACATCAAGATTGAGACCCAGATTCACCGCCTATAACATTCACGTCGGTAGATTGTATTCTATACTGCACCCTTACAATGGTATTCATAAACAAGATTTAGCGTAAATTTACGCTAAATTTGAAATTTGAGTATTAGTCCAAATTCATAATACACAGAGTATAAGCAAACCTACTGCCTTGTAGGAGTAAATATTATTCCGGCGAACCTGGTACTAGGTTAACCTTTGCCAAGTCTCTGTTTAGTAATATGGATTTTGACTAGTACTAAGTTCAATCTTAGCGTAAATTTTCTCCAACCCTAAATCTTGTTTATTAATAACACTGTTATTGTTTTTCGGTAAACGTTTACCGGGAATAACTCTTGATCTCCTATCATTAGAATAAATTTAAGTAAGAAGGAAATATGCAATTACAATATACTGGTATTACGTTCACGGATGACAGCGTGGCCGAAATTAAACCACGTCTGCGTGATGTGTTGTGATTATGGGTAATTTAATACGATGGGTCGGTTGTTATCACTGGAATACTAACCTGTTCCTATAATTGAGAACATTATTATTCGTCAACGGAATTTCATATTAACAAAATATGCTATGCGATGTTAACTTGTGGAATATAAAGATTTTAAGGTGATTTCACACCGCGACATAAAGGCAGGTGACATGTCACCGAGTGACACGATGACGGTTATATTTCTATTTCATTCATAATTTCAATGAGTCCCAAGTCAACCTAAACACCCTCGAACCATGATAAGAGAATTACAGATCTATTGGTCAACAGGAGAAAACTGAACGCCTTAATAATGATGAATTATTATTATCCAGCGTATAGATATAGATAAAATAATTATTACAAACAATTATCGTTATAGATCGAACAGAAGTAACTGCTAAGTCCGATACACCCTGGTACAACTTGTAAAGAGAATACTTCCACGAATGCGGGCTATAGATTAGTGTGACACTCGAATAAAGGAAACATATCTCATTGAACAGAAAAAGTTCTGCGTGTAACCACAATATTCCATTGATGGTTATTTATATTATATTTGAGTTCGTTTTATGATTTGGGACATAACTAGTAACTATTAATCATGTTCGCCAAACAATCGATCTCGTGAATAGCTCAAGGATTTATTCACTTACGTATCTAGCATTCTGGCATTCTTTCAAATCGGTACGTACCAATAGATTAAGATAGGTAGTTGAATCACTTTTTGAATCTAAATATGAACCTGTCTTTACTTTTTGTTAAGTAGAATTTATCTTTGTAATCAGTCTTTACTTTTACCGGCGTTAACTAGTGTAACGTTTCATAGAAAAGGAGTACGCCTTCAGATTTATTTTCGAAGCAAGAATGTATGTATGTAGAATTATTGCAATGATTAGTCGTCCCCGCCCACTACCGTACGTCGCATGCGCATACGCACATGTCAAAAAGACGATTTGTAAAATAAGTTTGGTTCTTATGAGTATTAACGCGGTCAGGTAATCTAAATTTAAAAATCCAAAGACTTATCATTACAGATATTCAAATAATGTGTATAATTTGAGAATCGTCATCTTGATAAAACATGTCTTCCAAATACAAATACATAGACTACTAGACCTCGTTTACACAAACGGTAAGGTCAGTTATGTGATAAGCCATCATCACCCGGGTGCATTACTCTTTCCAAGTTATTTGCAAAAAAGTGTATACTTCTGCCATTAACTAAATTATTTAGATCACGAATAAATTAAATACAAAGTAAAGCGATATCAAGATCAAGGAGTATGAATATTCCTTTATAAAAGCAAAACTTATCTGTGGTATTGCGGAACTGAAAATCTACGGACTCGTTTACACTATGTTGCATAATTTTACATTAGTGTTTTTTTATACATATGAAACTAGTGAATCACCCCGGCTTTGCACTGATGTCAATTTATATGTAATAAACTCCCAGTGGGCATGACGTTTTCTTATCATTAATTATCGTTAGACAAACAGCCAATTTACACAAAAACTTAATTAACCGTAATGCAAGAGTTTCCTTATTAATTACTGACAAATTAAGACAAACATATTAGGTTGAGAAAAAAATATTTTCGCATATATTATGCATAAACTTGTAATAATATATTTCTGGCTACACCATTTGTATCTGGCTGGTTTCGGTATCATTAAAAGTTTCAATTTTATAGAAGATAACTCCGAATTCAAATTAGGAAAATGTGTGATTTTCATTTGTTTTTCTTGCTGTCAAAATGAGTGAATGTAATGAAGAAATTCGATACATTTTCATATTTAATTACAGAAAAGGTAAAAATGCAATGTAAGTCGCGAAGAAAAAAATTGTGACGCTTATAGACCTAGTGCAGTTTCTGTGAGAGTAGCACAAAACTGGTTTAAGGGTTTTCAGTGCGGTAATTTTGAAGTCATAGATGCACGTCGCTCCGGTCGCCCTGTTACGGATTTAATGGATGCCATTTTTAATAAGTGTACCGAACCATTTTTAAAGAAGCTGATAACTGGTGATGAAATGTGGATTACGTACGACAAGAGCGTGCGAAAAAGGTCGTGGTCAAAGGTCGATCAGGTTGCACAGACTGGCAATACCCAGGTAAACTCGCAATAAGGTGATGCTGTGTGTATGGTGTTATACGAAGGGCGTTATTCATTATGAGCTGTTACCGCCAGGCAGGCCCATTCGATTCTGAACTCTAATGCGAACAACTGATGAAATGAAAGCAAGAAGTTCAGAGAAAGAGGTTAGAATTAATCAATAGAAGAGGTGTGGTTTTTCATCTTGATAACGCTAGAACTCGCACACAATTTGCTGGGAGGTGTTAATGCTTACGCCGTATAGTCCTGACCTTGCACCCTCAGATTCACCTGTTTCGGTCTTAAGGCAGTGTCAGGTTAACATCACGCGAGGATTGCCAAAACCACTTCTCGGGGTTTTTGATCAGTAGTCCCAAAATTTCTAAAGCGATGGGATCATGTCCCTACCTATAAAATTGCAAAATGTTATCGAACAAAATGGTACCAACATACTTTAGTAAATAAACTTTCCGTCCGTGGCAAGTTTAGCTAGTAAATAAATATAATATACATACCTCCAGTGAGTGTCGATCTTTATGTTGGCAGTTGTCCAGGTGCGGTTATTGACACATCCGAATGTGATGCAGCCGACTCCTTGTATGCTGCACCCCCAGCTGCCCGGCTAGTGTTTATCATAATGTCATCATTAAAATTACAAATGACCACCTCCATATCCCGGGTTCGGTTCCTGCTCGTCTCAAGATAGAAAACTATTTTCCAAGCGCTATTATTATGTACTAGTTACTTTGAGATTTCTATAATATTAACATTGGATACTCTTATTCATTCGTTCAAACAGAAGTTTAAAACACTAAATAGAAAATCTATGTTTGCTATGTTGCAAATGCTTATTCGACAAACGTGTGGATTTGCTATTGCGACAGATAATAAAATGGAACATGTTAATTTTTTACTTTGATATTGCCAATATAGAATAATATCTGGACGCTGATTCATTTAGTTTTTCTACTTTTCTGTTGTTGGTAGTTGTTGGACATAAGACTATGGTGTATAATTTCATTTTTAATCCTTCCTAGGTTAATGAAGTTAACAAAAAAAAGCTAGGAAAATAAACGGCATAAGATGGTGGTCTATGTGCGATACAATAGTACGTAGGTCACATTCCTGCCAATTCTTCACTAGATCGATGGTTTTAAAACGGACTAATATCAAAAACTTTCGTTCTTTAATAGTCGTGTACAATTTGCGAGTCATTAGTTTCAAATTAATTTTAGAAACTCAATTTACTTTTATTACATCAGAAAATATCGTATATTTTAAAGTATGTAGCAACATTAAGTTTGATTTTGAGAACTATTATTACTATTACCAATCTAATGATGGAGCCAGACGTTAGCACTACGTAGTTACACGGAACAACCAGTTGAGGCTAGTTTAATGTTTTATACAAGGACTCTGGCTCGTGATAATATCTAGGATCTTATGATGGTTACGTACGTAACCATGGGAAACTTGTAATTAAATAACGCAACCCTTTTGGAAAACATAACATGGAATCATGTTCCATTTTCAATAATCGTCAGTGTTTATGATGAAATATAGAACTCCAGTTGTTTTCAGGACATCAGGTGGTCGGTAGGCTGAAAATGCAGCTCAGATACCGCGATGTCACGTGTAAGTGGCTGTTGTGGATGCGGTGTGTCGTCTTGTTGTAAGATCGCTTGTGACCCTGAATGTACTCTTCTATTTTTCTATGTTTCGTATTCATCTCTCATTGTAATTTATCACGATTTCCTTCTTGTAACATTTTGTGCAATTATTTCTTTTTGAATGCCTCCTTCGCTGAGCATTTTCAACGTCGATTTCATAGAGGTCCCGGGTTCAGAGCCCGTTTTTTCTATATTGTCTTTGGGCGAATAGTAGTTGTATCTACTTTCATTAGTTCTCTAAGTATAATTAATAATTCCATTATCATTCATTTGACATAATAGCAAATTGTAATTACTCACGCGCGTATACAGTCTGCTCGTATAATGGAGTTCTTCGCTGTGGTATAGGTAAGTGCCATCATACATTTGCAGCCTATTATTTTAAGATTTATATTAACGGCAAATTCACAATATCAATAATCCTTACAAATTTTACGTCTATTTATTGAAAATTGTTTATTACATCTGTACTTCAGCGATATTTTCAGTTTCCGCAATCAACACACTGTCGATGTTCAAACTTAGACACGACAGTCGAAGACTTTAATAGATAATTAATCAAAATCTTTAAAAAAAATAACAAGGTTAGGCTTAAAACACTGACTTAACGTACCTAAGCCTTAATTCGATGTTATTGACCCACACGCCCCGAAATCTGAATAATAAACAAATAAACCAATTAATAATTGTCTGATACAATAATCAAATTAGTTCATTACTTTTCCATTATAGGTATGTTTGAGCAATAGCTACTTTAATAGTGTAAATTATGTACTCTTCAGTTACACGTTTCAGAAAAAGAAATGCTATGTTATTATGACAAATATTAAAGCACATTTTTGTCCTTGATGATAAAGAAAATTGATTCTCCTCGCGTGCGTGTCTGAAGCTCACACCGAGACTTGAGTTATTGTAATAGCCAGTATAGCTTGCATAGCATGGTTCCAAGCTTGGGTATCATTACTGTACTTGTTTTTTTTTTCTGGCTAACGTCACGACGTAGCTGATTTGTCTCATCATCATTGTTTTTAACAAAATCTTGGACACTAATCAATTGATAGAATTGTTATTTTATAGAATTACATTTACGTGACGGGGTACACTTCATAAATAATCATTTGATATTTTTAAAACTTATTACAATATGGTCGTATGAATGAGTATCAATACTCTTGTGCTAAATTAAGATATCAGGTTGAAATTCGTTAACCGTTGCTCTCGAGATTGTCCTGACCTTCGCGTTCGTGGCTTATTTCCGTGAATACATACATGCTTCTCTTGACCTAAATAAAGTTTTAACGAGAGTTGCATTGTATTGCTGCTAAAGAGACCTCTTATAATAATAGGTACTTAATATAAATAAATTAAATACTGCTGGGGTGTGTAGATCTTTCAAAATTAGATTACATTGATGGTCCATCTCATATGATGTCATTTTGGTTTCTAGTATTTTTATAAATAATGTATTACTAATAATAATGGTATGCTACAAAACTCTTCATAAAAGTTTCTTCTTATTTTATACTTATGCAAGAAATCAAATTCATTTTGTTTAGCTCTGTCATTGTGTAATTAATATTCTAAATTAAAAATTGCTGTCAGTAAACACTGGGTCAGAGTGTCAGAGTCTTGATTGAAAAATGTAAACAAAAGCTATAGGTACCTATGTGCTTCACACTAGTAACCAGCATCATTCCACATCCGTTTACTTAGTAACAAAACAGATAAATTGATCATACCGCAGGCTAGGCGCAGTGGCCATGGCCTTGAGCACGTGTAACTAACTCGCTATAAACTGTCCAGGTTTATACATAGCAGAAACACAATGTCAACGAATATCTTCTATTGAGATGTAGAATTTTGTCTATTAGAATACACAAAACCTAATACTTTATAATCTTGATTATATCAATACCGTTATTGAATATTAAAAACACGCTGACACACAAATGTAGGACAATAACCAAATAAATAATACTGTACGCTTGTAATGTAATCTATGCATAATTAGTGGGTCGTTCACATCAAACTCATATTTTACTAACGAAATCGTCTTGGTGCGGTCACGACCATGAACGTTGAATAAATACACGTATGGAATCATTTTACTATTGTTTGCTTTTGTATAGCAGCTAACACGAAATTAATGCTAGCTAATGTGACGCTGGAATTGTCTGGTTATGTTAGTGATTAAATTAAACTGTTACTTAATGAAATGTCATAAATTAAGCACATGCATATTTTTGACAAATAATTAAGAATTTGAATGTAACACAACAACCCTCATAAGTTAGAATACTATTATTATTAGCTATTGACAGTTCTCGCTTCATTCAAGTTCTCGTATATTTGCATTATGTTACGACATTTTCTAAAGTACCTAATTATTTCTCTCGACTATAGATATTATATAAACATTAGCAATTTTATTAATAAACAAGGTTTAGCGTTGGAGTAAATTTACGCTGAGACTGCACTTGGTGTTAGTAAAAATTCATATTATTAAACAGAGACTTGGCAAAGGTTAACCTAGTACATGGTACTATGGGAGTAATATTTACCCCTGGAAGGTAGTAGGTTTACTTAAGCTCTGTATAATATGAATTTGGACTAATATTAAAATTGCAATTTTATCGTAAATTTACTCTGACGCTAAACCTTGTTTATTAATAGCACTGTAAGAGTCAAAGTCAAAGTCAAAATAATCTTTATACAAATAGACTTCTTAAAAGTACTTTTGAATCGTCCAACATTTTTTCCCTACCACTCGTTCAGGACGTCTTTTGGCTGATAAGAAGAACGAGCAAGAAACTCACCAGCTCTAATAAGAGTAACGACATTTACAAAAACCATGTCATTACCAGATCAATACATTATAAACAGAGATAAAAAAAAACTATGGTCTTATAATGATAACATATTCATTTAATAATAATGGAAACAAGATAATGAGTTTAGAAGTAATCACCTATCCAGTTGCTGGATCATCTCAAGTCCAAGCGTTCTTATCTGTTATATAATCGGATACCTTATAATAAGCTTTTTTAATAAGTAAGTGCATAAACCACAGATCACAGTAAAGGGGTAGTCTTTCCGTATTGGGATAAACTTCTACATTTCCTAATTTGAAGCAGTAACATTTTGAAGCTACGTAATTTTTGATTTCACGAAAACCGATTATACCTATTTGTATTACAGTAACTACTTTTTAAAAATATACTAGGTACTTCATATGCTGTTAATCTCACCACGTAAAGTATAGTAGGTATAAGAAAAAACTTGTTCGTCAACAAATTATCGCCCCTAATTAATATGAGTATGGAGATACAAAAAAAAACATTACATAGTGAACTCTAATGCGACGAGAATAAAGTTATGTTTTATGGGTTACTATTCTATAACACATTTGTTTTTAGGATCTGTCTATTTAAGACCTTGTTACAACAAAATCGCTAGATATTATTATGCCAGTATATTTAAACGTGAGACAACTAATTAAAGTCGATTCTATCGAGGTTGTGGATATTTTATTTTGATACAGATGACTTCTATCATAATAATAATTAGGGACACAGAATGGTAGAAAGTAAGCGAATACCTACTTCTATTTTATCGGTGTACACACAAAATCTGGTCAGAAAAATGATATAAGTACATGATTGTGTATGTGTGTGTTGTAACTGGTTTTTCAAGTTGACGCCGAAGCCTCAACATGCGTCAAATTCAGTAAATATCTACTTTCACCTACCTACAACATGTTAGAGAGTATGCGATATTCCTGAGAATCGTTAGAACCACGCGTCCATCATTCATGTGTGTTCTGTGAACCTTTGGCATGTCATCCGGCTAAAACTGCAGACTTGAAATGTTTAGAATAAATCTGCTTGTTTATTAAAGTAAATTCGGTGTAAATTCGGGTTACTTACACAATAAGTTGTTGGTTCCTATTGTTAAAAAAATACATTTGTTGGTCTTTATCGTAATGTTCTGTAGGTATCGTTAAAACTATGATAACCATAAGAACAGCCGGTATCGTAATGAACTGACAGGAACTGGGGCAAAATTTAAGTAACGTCGGATCTTCTTACTGATGAAATCAATATAACGGATTCAGGATGAAACAAATGGAAAATGTTCCATAAAACAATACAATATATGGGATGGGATTTTCTTTTTACATAATCAAGGTTTTATTCACATAATTTGAGTTCTGTGTTTCTTATAAAAAAAATCCGACTGGTATTTTATTTCATGTGTTTAAAATAATAATAGATAAAGGTAAAAAAACTGTACCCAGTAAGGAATTTGATACTTTTCATGGCCCATATTGGTAGTTTTTAACTCTGTGGTTGTTGTAGCGGGGTATGTAATTTGTATGTATTTGCACGTCAGCAGACAGGCTTAGATTTGTGGAAGACACATCGCTCCTTTCTCACGATGTATATCGCGATGAGAAGGACAGAGCTATTGTGTATCTTTTAGATGTTATGTTTTCATTGTTTCCTCACAGTCAATCTTGGGATACTTATCTTGATTTCTTTATTTGTATATTTTCATAGATGTGAATAAATTGTATAATGTAATGTAATTTATTATATTTTTCAGTTATGTAAACTTTTCTTCTTTTAAAATTTACCAAAACACAATACTGTGTTGACCAATTTGTGGCTTTTTATCAGTTGAATTTGTATAGGTGAATATTGATATCATATGTCTTCACAATATTATTCCTTTCACAGCGATAGATCTATTTAGATACATATTACTTATATATTTTTTGTAGTGAATGTTGTGAACGGTTGATTGTTAGGTGAAAAGGTCTAGGATAAATTAAGCTATACATTTCAAGGTGCCTAATCGAACATTCTCAGATAATATTTATCAAAGAACAAATAGATATTTTAACTGTGCATATTTTAATACATTGCATCTTATACTGTTAAAATAGGTTAAATAGCCAGCTATAATAAAATCGTTTCGGTTTATAACAAAAACATATGGTAAAGCTAATTTTTTAATATAAAATAATAATAATGATAAAAGGCCAAATCTATAGACCATTTCAAGTTGATTGTGTAATACAAAGCAGAATAATTTCAATGTGTGATTCAAAGTAGCCGCAATAGCGATTCGTGTTATCTTTTGTGTTGACATTACAATAATCTAATCCTTATCACGTTGCATCTTTTGTTTATTATAATTTCAATGCTGTTTTTAATTCACTAATCGTTTATGTTGCGGATTCACCTATACAAAATATTGCTACTTTAAAATAGCAGGCGTTATCATCTGGCGGTGGCTATATATAAACATTTTCATCATTTAATACATGCAATAATAAAAATATTAAGATTATAAACGAATGATGTCATATCACTTAAGTCGTTCTGAACTTGTGAACTGGCAGTGCATAATTTAGTTAAGTAAACGTATGTTTGTGGCAGCGGTAACAGAGAAGCCAGCACCGGCGCCCCGCAGCGGCCCGCGCGGCGTGCAGATCGTGAACACGGGACCGGACCACACGTTCATACTAGACGAGGAGGCACTCACCGAGCTGCTGCTGAGGGAGGATGTGCGCGACCGCAGCGTGGTGGTGGTCTCCGTCGCGGGCGCCTTCCGCAAGGGCAAGTCGTTCCTGCTCGACTTCTTCCTCAGATACATGCACCATAAGGTCAGTGGGTGGATTGAACATTTTTGTGAACTAATGATAAGCTTATTTCAGCCATATCGTTACTGCTAGTTGAATTTGAAAAAAAAGAATATTGCTGGCGGACAGGCGAGTCTCACTTTGAATGAAATCGAATAGTACTGTCACGAGGCCCCAGTGGAATTGGTGGGTGTGAACGACAGATGCAGGGGACCGAACGGCTTAAAGTGCCTTCCGAAGCACGAATCTTGACTTATTAAATTTTTGGGGGGTGATTGAGATTGAGAATCATAGGTAGATAAGGCAGTTAGTTATATTTTTAAAAGTAAAGTGAAATCTTTAGTAATGATCTTTATTATATAAGGTGTAATATTAATATATGCCGGGACTTCGAGGGGTGGATTAATTAAGTATACTGAACAACTTACTTATACTGTCATAATCCACCCCTTGAAGTCCTGGCATATAAATAATATTACACCTTATATTTTATAAACTTAAGTACAGTACAAATAATTATTGTCTCTGACTCTTTGTATCATTATTGTTAAACTTGTTTACGAAAATCAATCAATTAATAATTTATTGCATTCTACATTATACATCAGAAAGAAACTCAGTATGGGGTACAGTGCGTTATTTAATATTATTGAATTGCATGTATGTGTATGCATGTATCAGTACGGGTCGGGGGGCGGCGGCGGCGGCGACTGGCTGGGCGGGGACGAGGAGCCGCTGGAGGGGTTCAGCTGGCGGGGCGGCTCCGAGCGCGACACCACCGGCATACTCATGTGGTCCGAGATCTTCAAGGCCACACTAGACTCCGGTGAAAAGGTACCGGCACACTTCATACATTGGAAAAGTGATTCCCTAAGTTCAGGTGGACCCCACCCCACCACGAGGGATTCAAAGGGGGTCTACGTTGGCGTGAAAAAAAAATAGGGCGCCAATTTCCATCGATAGATAGTAAAAATGTAGCAACAGGGGGTCCACCGAAACCAGTAAATTTTTTAAAATGGTCTACGAGAAAAAATTGTTTGGGAACCTCTGCATTAGACGATTCCCTACTTCGGTAATCGAATGTAACACGTCAGGTTATCATATAGGTTTGATATGTGTACATATATTTATTTATTAACTTTGGAAAATATCTAAGCACGCATGAATAGTCTTGAAAGCTGATTGAATGATTTTCTATTTTGGCTACATGTAAAATGGAATTCCGATGTACCAGCCAGCACGTAATGACGCAGGCACAGACAGATACGAAATGAATCTGTAACTGTTGAATCAATATTACATAAAGTTAAAGTTATAACAGGAATCGGTTCAAGCTTGAATTCCAGATATATTGTTTTATGGTATTTATAAGCGATGCATGTATAATCATGTTAAATGGGAGTAAAAGTTACAAAAATATTTCGCTCACAGAGCTCATTTTTAACAAATTTGATTCAATTTTGTTAATTCAGTTGGTTAGGTTAATTATTGTGCAGCACGATCAAACCATGTGTGGTTTTATCAGGTGGCGATAATTCTGTTGGACACACAAGGCGCGTTCGACAGCGAGTCCACCGTGCGGGACTGCGCGACCGTGTTCGCGCTGTCGACCATGCTGTCGTCTGTACAAATATACAATCTCTCACAAAATATACAGGAGGACGATCTACAGCACTTACAGGTTGGTAACTAATATCGACCTTGTGTTTTTGAGAATAGAAACTAAAACATGATATGATGATTGATGAAAACATATATTTATTTAAAAATATGTATGTCACATTCGTTATCCTAGCATAATATGTATATCAATTGGCCATTTTATTATTTGTCATCAAAATGTCGTATACGCTATACCTTGACCTTTAGGATACTATGGGCAAATGCCCCTGGTTATATCAGTACAAGCAACTTATTATTAAACATCCTGTGACGTTACACAGTGACTATATTGCAGCGCAATATCGAAGTTTTTTTTTTTCAATTAGATCAAAAGATTATAAGCTTAATTCATGAACGTTGAACGATTGAATAAATAAATATAGATTGATAAAAACAGTTATTTGCATAAAAACGTGTGATTACGAGCGCTCGGGCTGCGGCAATAATGTGTGCTTCTATTATGTATCCGATGTGTCGTTTCCAGCTGTTCACCGAGTATGGCAGGTTGGCGCTGGAGGACAGCGGGCGCACGCCCTTCCAGCGGCTGCAGTTCCTGGTGCGGGACTGGAGCTTCCCGTACGAGGCGCCCTACGGGGCCGCGGGCGGCCACACCATACTGCAGCGGCGGCTTAAGGTAGCCTCACGTATAGCACATCTAGCGCTAGATGGTAATGTACCGTGTGTGTTGTGTAACGTGTGTGTTGTTTATACTCGTCAGGTGTCAGACAAACAGCACCCCGAGTTGCAGTCGTTGCGCAAGCACATAGCGGCGTGCTTCTCTGAGATTGCGTGTTTCCTGATGCCCCATCCGGGACTAAAAGTCGCCACCAATCCACACTTCGACGGGAGGTTAACAGGTGATAGTTGACTTGATTTATATACGATAATAATCCTATATGGCACAGTATACTTTATTTTACACACACCGCAGAAAATGACAGAAATTTACAAATAAATTTGAAGTTAACTGTGAATTTATAAGGTTTAAAATCTGCCGGCATGTTTATGACATTACAAAAATTATTTACTTTTTATTTCTCCATAAATCTTTTGAAATTAATTTACTGATTTCTACATCAATAATAATTTATATACTTACTAGCTACTTCGTGTTGTTACATCCCTTAGATGTATACTAAAGTGCATACAACCCCAATAAATCACCGCGTCTGCATTTTCGCCCTGTAGCCGGCGCGCCCGCATCCCGAGCGCGCCAGTCTCATTCTAACCTCCGTGACCGCTGCTAGTTCCACTGGTTCATACTATTTCGTCGTTTTATTTGTATTTTAATTTTTTTTAAACCCTAACGGAGAGGCTCACTCTAACATTTTGGTGGCAGCATAAAGGGATCCAAAAAATAGGATCCTCGGTACGTCTCTACCGATCCGCGCAAGTGAATTACTATTACCTGTGCAGTGCTACTTCAAGATTATTATTTACAAGCCTTGAACTATAATACAAACTCAGTTACCTCGTGTTCCAAAACTTATAGTGCTAATTCAAACTCCCAGAAAAAAAATTACCTGCAAGTGTCGAACTGCTCTACAAACTCGACATCCTAGTGAACTGGTTCCTGAAAAAGAAATTATAATCTAACTAATACCTACTTACCAAAGTGCATAAAATCACAAACAGTGAATCTAAAATAATATCATTCAAACAAAACTGTTCGTGGCGCCAAAATTCCACAAGTGCGTCCCATACTGCGGTCCATCGCCAGCTGCGCCGGCGCCCAAACCACTTCAGCCGTGTACCTGCTACGAAGTGTGTCCCGCAGAAATAAACATTTGTTTTTTGTTGTGTGCTACTTTGTAAGTGACCCTTACTTTTATTTCCTTTTTTGCATTCTGTGTTATTATTGTGTCTTTGTTTCTTTATTTTTGTAAACATTGCAATAGATAAACTTAAGTAATCTAATTAACAATGGCAATGCCGGCTCCTCACATGAACCCTGCCGTACTTGACTTACCTACGGACACTGAAGACGAAAGGGCCGCCAGCCCAGTCGCAAAAGGCAGCCGGGGCAAAAAGACCCCAGTGCAAACGGAGAATATCGATTTAAATACACTTTTAAAATTTATAAAGCCCTATGATGGGAATAGGGAAACTTTAAATTCATTTGTAATTAATTGCAACAATGCATATGAGCTCGCGAACAACTCGCAGAAATCCATATTATTTAAATATATACTATGTCAATTACAGGGAAAAGCTGAAGTTGCTTGTTCAATAAAAGAATTTCTAAATTGGGAACAATTAAAAGAATTTTTGAAAAATCAATTTAGTGAAAGGAAACATTATTCCCACCTTTTAATGGAATTACAGGAAAGCAAACAGCTTATCTCTGAAAATGTCTCTCAATTTTCATTAAGAATAGAAACAATACTGTCTCAGATCCTCACAGAAATATCGTTGTCAAATACTAAAGTCAAAGAACTCCCCGGGAGAATAGCCGCTATGGAAGAACTAGCCCTCCACCAATTTCTAACAGGATTACAACCACGCATTTCAAACATAACTCGATGTAGATCACCGAGGTCGCTTAACGAAGCGATAAATTTTGCAATATCAGAAGAGCGTATCCAACAAACCCTGTATAAAAGAAACGTCCCCGAAAATAGGCGCGATAATCGTCCAATAAGAACGACAAACCCCACGAGACCGTTTCAGTCAGGAAGGCCACCTGTGCCTACAACTACCTTTTATCCTAACGTGCTAACGTGCCGCTATTGCAAGGCCCCTGGCCATTCAATTGAACAATGCCGAAAAAGAGAATACAATAATAAGCTTCGAAACTCTCAACGGCCCTCTAACTCCGCGCCTATCCGCCATGTTAACTTCAACGAATCAACATCTCAAGGATACGACGAAATCGATAATCAAAATCAAAATTTAAACTAACATCCGTCTCGTTCAGGTGTCGCGCGAGACGCCATGTTAATATAGGCACCAAACCCACTGAATCGAATACTATATCCACTGAATCCACTGAATCGAATGCTACATCCACTGAATCCACTGAATCGAATGCTACATCCACTGAATCCACTGAATCGAATGCTACACCCACTGAATCCACTGAATCGAATACTACATCCACTGAATCCACTGAATCAAATACTATTCCCGCTGAATCTTGTACAAAAGCTACTAAATCCAACACCGAGCCTCTACAAAATAACGAAACTATTTATACAATATCTTTTGATCCATCGAAGAAATCGTTACCCCATATTGTTGTTAATACAAACGTTTCCAGCTTCCCCTTATCATTGTTGGTAGACACGGGTTCCTCAATCAGCCTGCTGAAAAATGCCGTAATGGAATCAAAATTACCAATTAACAAAGAAATTTTAAAGCTGAAAGGTTTCAGTACTAGTGAAGACGTCGTCCCCACTCTCGGCTCTTTTGATCTCAAAATGTATCCTGACGACAAATCTAAAGTCTTTCTGAAACATAAATTTCACATCGTTAAAAACGTTGACTTACCTTACGATGGCATCGTTGGAAACGACTTCTTAATTAAAATGAATGGTAAAATCGATTATACCTATGAAATGCTAAAAGTCAACAATTCAAACATTCAACTATTCTTCACAGAGCCATACTTCGTAATACCAGCACGCACTGAAAAAGTAGTAGAGTGCTCCGTTTTAAATTCTGGTATAACAGAAGGCTTAATTCTCGATCAAAACCCTTCGGAAGACCTCTTAATTGCTAATTGTCTCGTTCGTGTGAAAGAAAACAACAAAGTCAATATAACAGTCGTAAATGTTTCCGAATCCCCTATAAACTTGAAAGTAAACCTCGATTTAAAACTCACCCCTGTGGACACAACCTATCAAGAACCCTCAGAGAAACCTACCTTTATTAACTTCTCTAAACCTCAAAGAAAAAATATCGATTCCGCTGCGAGAACCCGATTAGTGTTGAACTTGTTAAGAATAGACCATTTAAACGGCGAAGAAATTGAAGCCCTCTTTCAAGTCTGCTCAGACTATTCTGATATATTTCATCTCCCCGGTGAGAAACTGTCACATACCAACGCCATTAGTCATGACATCAAAACCACTTCCGAAGAACCCATACACTCTAAGACCTATCGGTTCCCAGAGATTCATAAAAAGGAAGTCAATAAGCAGATAGATCAGATGCTCGAACAAGGCATTATCGAACCTTCTGTGTCTCCCTGGTCTTCACCCATATGGGTTGTACCAAAAAAACTCGACGCATCCGGCCAACAGAAATGGCGTGTCGTAATTGACTACAGAAAACTAAACGACATCACAATCGGTGATACCTACCCTATACCCCAGATCACCGAAATCTTAGATCAACTTGGTAACAGCAAGTACTTCTCAACCCTGGACTTGGCGTCTGGATTCCATCAAATCCCTGTAAATAATCCAGAGAAAACAGCTTTCACGGTGCCTCAAGGCCATTACCAGTTCACCCGAATGCCCTTCGGACTTAAAAATGCACCTTCCACCTTCCAAAGACTAATGAATACGACTCTATCCGGCCTACAAGGCATTCGCTGCTTCGTGTACCTAGATGATGTGGTCACATATTCCTTTGATCTTCCTTCTATGGTTCAGAACCTAAGAATGATATTCCAAAGACTCAGAGAGTTCAACCTCAAACTACAACCTGATAAATGCGAATTTTTAAGGCGCGAAGTTGCCTATCTCGGTCATACTATATCCTCCGATGGAGTAAAACCTAATCCAGATAAGATCAAAGCAGTTGTCCACTTCCCAACTCCAAAATCAGCAAAGGATATAAAATCCTTCCTCGGTCTCGTCTCCTATTATCGCAGATTCATATCAGACTTTTCAAAGATTGCCAAACCTCTTACACTTCTCCTAAAAAAGGACACCCAATTTAATTGGGAAAATCAACAACAAGTCGCTTTCGATACTTTAAAACAGAAACTAACCACTGCTCCTCTCCTCTGTTACCCTGACTTCACAAAACCTTTTATACTTACCTGTGATGCTTCCAATCACGCCATTGGAGCTGTCCTATCCCAAGGTCCCATTGGTAAAGATCGCCCTGTCGCATACGCATCTCGAACCCTAAATAAAAGCGAAATAAACTATAGTACTACCGAGAAAGAACTTCTTGCAATCATCTTCGGTTGTAAAACCTTCCGACCATATCTATATGGTCGAAAATTCCAAATTATCACAGATCATCGACCCCTAAAGTGGCTCTTCAACCATAAAGACCCAAGCAGTAAAATGCAACGTTGGCGACTCAAACTCGAAGAATACGAATACGAAATCGTATATCGAAAAGGTAGACTAAATTCAGCTGCTGATGCTTTATCTCGTTACCCTGTGAACCCGCTATTACCACACCATGACGAGAACCAATCTGCCAATCCTGATCCACCTGAAGCACAACCTGAAAGAGGAAATGAAGACCTTCCATTTAGCCCCATTACACTTGACGATTTTGGAGTCCGAATTCCTACGACCCCAGACTATGACAGCAGTAGCTTACCTTGCATAGACTTACTTGATGACGATTATGACTTCCCGTTCAACTATAGTCCTACTAACCCCGATACAAATAAAGACTTACCTTTACAACCTCCACCGAATCCTGTAGAACCGCCTACACAACCTCCAACAAATCCTGAAATACAAAATCAACAACTCTCACCGAACCTCGAAAACTTACCTCCATCATCACCTGCTCCAGGCGATTCAAATCCCTCTGCGTCACCATCTAGCTCCAACCACGATGACTATTCGAAATTCCTGAAAGAAACCAACGATAAAACAAAAAACTTCAATACAACAATTACAAAACATAACCTATCTCTGCTAAAAAGTCACTGCAAAACCGTTCTCATCCCGACAGCTATTGACTTGGACGAATCAAATCCATACATCCCCGAACTCCTAGAAAGAATAACTAATCCCGATGAAACACGATATAAAGAAAAACAGCTATATTCATTTGAAAAGGTCAACGATAGTAATAAAGACACTTACCTCCTTTTCACAAAGGTGCATCACTTTGACGAGAGCACCTATCCTGAGATCTTCCAAACTCTGAAAACGATAAAAAACCATTTGATATCAAATAAAGAAATTACCGACATCGCTATATCAGATTTTAAAAACCCTTTCGAGAAACTTTCATTCGCCAAAATATACAACATGCTTGTATATCTATTCAATGACACAAACATACAAATAAACATATACCACAATAGCATAACTTACCCAACTCTCGCCGAGATAAAGAAGATTCTTAGAGAAAATCATGACATTCCAATCGCAGGTCACCTAGGCAGCAACAGAATGCTGAACCGCATAAAGGAAAAGTATTATTGGAAAGGCATGAAAACAGATATAGAAAACTATATCAAAGCCTGCTCTCTATGTCAGGAAAACAAAGCCCTCCGGCGCATCAACCGTGCACCTATGCAAATTACCAGTTCCTCTACTAGTCCATTTCAAAGAGTAGCATTAGACATCGTAGGTCCCCTGCCCGAGTCGGACCCCGCTAAACTCAAATACATCCTAACGCTTCAGGACGACTTAACCAAATTCTCCGTGGCATATCCTCTACGTAGTGTATCATCAGAAGAAACCACTGATTGCCTCGTTCACTTCATATCCCTGTTCGGGATACCTCATACTATTCTCACCGATCAAGGTACCAACTTCACAGCCGACCTTTTTAAGAAAACTTGTACCTTCCTGAAGATCAAACAGCTGTGGTCCACACCTTATCACCCTCAAACGCAAGGGGCCCTCGAAAGAAGCCACTCAACTCTTAAAGAGTATCTCAAGTCATACGTTAACGAGAACCAAGATGATTGGCCCCGTTACGTATACACAGCCATTCTCGCATACAATACAGCTACTCACAGTACCACAAAATTCACTCCGTATGAGTTACTATTCGGCCATAAAGCCTTCATTCCTGACTCGGTCTATAGCCAAGACCTTACGACTTACCCCGACTACATCAGAATGCTACAACATCGATTGAAACTATCCTGGGAAAAAGCCTTTGAAAACATACAAAATTCAAAGGAAAGATCAAAAAACTATTACGATTCCAAAACCAAACCTATTAAATATAAAGTAGGCGACTATGTATACCTAAGAAACCATTTAAGACTCCGTAAAGCCCTTTCTCCAATATGGAAGGGCCCATACAAAATCTTAGCTGTTCATAGCAATAACAACGTGACGTTACTCATAAACCGACGGCACGTCAGACACCACATTGACGAAGTAAAACTGGCTGGAGTATTTCCCAGCTCCCCGTAGTCGTAGAAATCTTTAAATTTTATCTGTAATCTTAATATGTTAATTTTAATATTTTACTTAATTTTATATTTTCCTCTTTTATCGTTATTAATTAAATTTTACTATTATTTTTTTAAATAAGTCAATTAATTTTATATCGCATTTCTTATTTCCTTAAAACTATTTTAGACAAGTAGATAGTGATTTAAATAATAAACCACAATATTATAATTGGTTCCAGTGTAGCAACCTCAACGGCATCGAGCCTAATTGAACACATCACGTCAAGCCCTGGTATCTATTTTGATTTTATTGGCAGAGCCAAGGCTATAAACGGCCATCTTAGAGTAGTTATCCCTATAGACATATCTTATGTAGAACCACACCTTGCTAACATCAATTCTATTTTAAGCACCACTCGATATTTTTGTCAGTAATCTGAGATCATTGAAAAAACACAATGTAGGAATCTTCTCTCCCCACTCGATACGCGATATAAAGATTTAATCCAGGTATATTCTTCTTTCGCCCATTTAATTGACAATAAGGTTAAACGTGGGGCATGGTTCGGAGGAATCGGTAGCGCCTTCAGACAAATATTCGGAACACTGGATGAGGATGACGCCATTAAATATGATAATGCCATTAACAATATCCAAATTGACTAAAAGAGGGTGGCCTCTATTATGAAGGACCATATTATGGTCACAAGATCGACTCTTTACCGACATAACGAAACATTATACAAATTAAAGCTTAATGAAGAAAACCTTAACATCGCAATAGATAAATTAACTGCACTATTCGAATATTCCAATTTAACCAATAACTTATCAATTAATACGGAATTAAATATACTTTTGAATTACCTCGAAACAGCGATGCTTTCATTATCATTCCAATTAGAAGATATTACCAATGCAATTCTACTAAGTCATGTAAGCGTCATCCATCCATCCATCCATAATTACACCCAAGGAATTGTATTTAGAATTAACAGATAATGTGAAATATATACCAGACGATCTGGAATTAGCCGTTAAGTTAGATTTAAGCCTTATCCATTTAATTATGAACATTTCTAAATTAACTTGTTTTTATATTAATAAGAAAATCATGTTTATACTAACAATCCCTCTTACTAACTCGTTAGAATTTTATTTATATAACAATATTCCTTTGCCAATTCCTCATAATGTGTCGAATCCAAACTCCTTCAGTGTGATAATCCCATCTAGTAAATATATAGATATAACAAAAGATAAAACTCACTACACAACTATAAATGATCTAGAAAATTGTAAGAATATCAATTATCAAAACTACCTATGTAAAATCATGAACATATTTCCAACATCTGCCAACCCTAACTGTGAAAGTGAACTATTATCAAAAATTGTTACAAACCTTCCAGTGTATTGTAAAACAGAATTTGTAAATGGTGAACTAGATGTATGGAAACCATTACGGAATAATAGGTGGATATTTGTACAATCCAAATCTAGTAAACTAACTATAGATTGTCGCCATACCCAACCGAATGATCTAAAAATATTGGGCACTGGAATTATTACTATTCCCACTTATTGTAAAGCTTATTGTAGAAGCACCAAGCTTTTACCTGATTACAATGTTTTAAATATTACGCTACCTGTACTAAGTATAGATTTTAATTTGGTAAATGACTCCTGTTGTAACATAGATAGATTTAAGGAAATCAAGGATAGTGTTCCCATAGTGAAATTAAATAACATCGAATCAGAAACTCTAGATTTCCCACAAGGTTTAAATGAAAAAACCATAAACGATCTTAATGAGATTATCAATAAACCTCACTTCATAAAATATGGGACACACTATTCCACACTAATTATATTTTTATTAATAATTGTAATTTCATTTTGTTTGTATAAATTATATAAGAAAATAAAAAGAACTAGCAGCCCTCACGAACAATTAGAAATCGTTATGCCTTTAAAGGAATTGAGGAAAAATAAAGAAAATCAAACTATAGAATCAACATCCTTAGAATTAGAATCTGAAAAGACAAAAATCGCGGCCTCTCCTAAAATTCGTAGTAAAATATAAATCTTACATAAAAAATAGAATATTAATATCATAAATAAATTAGACACTTTACCTTTAGAATCATTCATAAACTTCAGAGTATTAACCCTAAAGTTTATTCTTAATGGGGGGAGGTGTTACATCCCTTAGATGTATACTAAAGTGCATACAACCCCAATAAATCACCGCGTCTGCATTTTCGCCCTGTAGCCGGCGCGCCCGCATCCCGAGCGCGCCAGTCTCATTCTAACCTCCGTGACCGCTGCTAGTTCCACTGGTTCATACTATTTCGTCGTTTTATTTGTATTTTAATTTTTTTTAAACCCTAACGGAGAGGCTCACTCTAACAGTGTCATCTTTTTTTAATTTATATTATATAGTCTTTAATAAAACATAACATTTTCCAACTGACAAGTAACAACTGAACTTTATTCTTTAAATGATACAGAGAATGAGCAGCTAGAGGCTTTTACACGTTCCATCGACATATGGCATTACACGTATCTCACAAGCTATATTTTAATACATTTCGACACATTCTGTCACACTTAATTATTAACCGCTCGGTGCGGGATTGTCTAATTCATTTGCATTATAATAATCATATATTTGCCTAAAACACGGTTTAAAGTTGTCTCAAAATTAATAATGTCCACATGTTTTGCTATTACATAACAGCATGCAATGGAAATTTTTCCAAAGGTTAACAGGGAAAGAAAGCTATTAGTATTAAGTACGCATTTTGTACTATGTTTGATTGGTCAATAAAGCTTGATAAATATATAAACTTTTGGTCTTTGTAAAAATAAATAAATAAATGCGCTCTTAAAAATGTCCTGGCCCGGCCGTTACTGTGTCCCTCCAGGGTCTGCACAATGTGCCTGGTTTTGCAGGGCACTGTATTGTAATAATGTAATTGGAACATGTGAGCAGACATCGAGCCCGAGTTCAAGCGGTCGCTGCAGCAGCTGGTGCCGATGCTGCTGGCGCCGCAGAACCTCGTGCCGAAGCTGATCAATGGACAGCGAGTGAGGGCGAGGGATCTACTACAGTACTTCAAGTCCTACATGAACATATACAGAGGCAACGAGCTGCCAGAACCCAAGAGTATGCTAGTCGTGAGTGATCGATCATTTATAACACGCCACATATTTAACTAAATAATAATAATGTACATACAATATTATTTTTAATCTTTTGTTATTTAGTTATCAACATTTTGATTTGGCCAGGTACATCAAAAATAAATTGGTGAATAATTGAAATTGAAAATTATGATCTGACCTCGATTCTTGAGCGTTTTTTGTGAGGTCATTATAATACTTATTATGGAACTATAGTTTTATAATAAATTAATAATTAATTTAATAATATTTAAGTAACTATAACTAAAATTATTGAAAAAAATGTTGTATAAGAATCTAAATAATATCCTCTAATATCTATAATATAATATACTTAGGCTTTTGATAATGTAGATCGTGAAATACTTAAATAGTTACAGCAAAATCAATCAATAAACCCACACATATTAAAAAAGAGTTTAGCTGTATGTAAGTATGTCTGAAAGGCAAAACTGAATAAAAATTTAATTCAGATCTTCAGATTGTTTGTAAAGGAGTGCTCCCAGGTATCAGGGCTAGGGCCACTTTTATATCTTATTTATATAAATTAATTCCCCTGACATAATCTTATTTGACCGGTGTATTGCTTATAAACTTAGGTTCTGGCAACGCACTTCATCGTCCTTAAATGATACACAATTAATAAAAAAAAACTTCTTTGAACTCGAAACCAAAGTATTTTATTGACCTCAGATCCCAAGCTGTTCGTTGATGCCTGAGGATCACTTTGAACTCCGATTCAAAAATTCAATAACCTGAAGGCCGATACATTTCATTAATCTTACGTTTCATTAACAGTTCAATGATTCAACGCATGACGTGTCTGTCTAAATTTTAATCGTTTAATGAAAACATTTTGTGACTTCAGGCGACAGCAGAAGCGAACAATCTAACGGCAGTCGCGGAAGCCAAGGACGTCTACACCACCCTAATGGAGGAGGTGTGCGGGGGGGCGAAGCCCTATCTTCAGGGTCAGCTGCTAGAAGCGGAACACGGCCGGGCCAGAGATAAAGCGCTCCACGCTTTCCACTCGAAAAGAAAAATGGGCGGCGAAGAATTCTCACAGACCTACTGCGAACAACTATCGCAGGTATATACCAAGAAACACAACGTGAACTTTAAAAGAAAAGCGATATACTGAGTGTCGTTAATTCAAACGTTAACCAATCAGAATAGAACCCGAGGCTCAAATAATGTGACATTCGCATCGCGCGTGTGCAGGACCTGGAGGATCAGTTCCAGCAGTTCCGCGCGCACAACGAGAGCAAGAACATCTTCAAGGCGGCGCGCACGCCCAGCGTGTTCCTGGCGGTGGCCCTGGCGCTGTACGTGGCGTCCGGCGTGCTCGGCCTCGTGGGGCTCTACCCGCTCGCCAACCTCGCCAACCTGCTCATGGGCCTCGCGCTCCTCACGCTCGTGCTCTGGGCCTACATCAGGTGCGTGTACCCTCCCTCCCTCCCTATACTCGGCCTCGTGGGGCTCTACCCGCTCGCCAACCTCGCCAACCTGCTCATGGGCCTCGCGCTCCTCACGCTCGTGCTCTGGGCCTACATCAGGTGCGTGTACCCTCCCTCCCTCCCTATACTCGGCCTCGTGGGGCTATACCCGCTCGCCAACCTCGCCAACCTGCTCATGGGCCGATCATTCAATCAAGCTCAAGCAATTATTTGAATGGATGCGTAAACTATATTGATATATCTTATTTTTTTATCTTCAGGTACAGCGGTGAAATGCGAGAACTGGGCGTGACTATAGACGAAGTGGCCAACTGTTTGTGGGATAATGTGAGTGCTGATAGTGCATATTTATTATCCAAGATAAAATTTGCCTCTTATACCCTCCTTTATTTGGTGATAATATCCACGTGGATACCGCTCCACTTTAACTTTTTATATCATCGTGCATCGTTTATATAAACTTACTCTATATACATCTGTATCGTGTGCAGGTAATGAAACCTGTGTACCAATCTTGCTTGGAGAAAGGCATGGAGCACGCGGCGAACGCGGCGGCGGAACGTGTGGCGCCCGCGCGCTCCAACGGGAAACTGAAGGGGTTGTGATGCCCCACACGCGCCCGCACCAGGATCACGACGCTCCTCACTTAAACCCGATACCCATGACACATTAGTGGAACGAGAAATTACCTGAAACCACATATGAACAACTTTTCAGTGAAACGGAGACATGCTTAAAACCTATAGAGCTGATCGAGCTGACTAATATTGTGGTGAAATACTAATAAGCCGGTTCGAATTGTTGAGAATGAATCTCAACAATCGAGTGAGTTTTAAAAAATTTGGAGAATGTGATGTCCTTGTGATGTTAATGAAAAAATATTGTATAAATATAGATTAGAAAGGATATAGCAGGCTTTGCGCATCTTTTCTAGTCTACGATGATATTAAAACCTCGAACGTTTGATATTCTAACAAGAGTTTAAAGTGTCGTGTGTGCATCATCGTTGTTTGGAGTGTGGAGCTATCGGTGAGTGTTATCTAAATGGCCATGTGAATGTTCTGGTGATGGATAGTACGGTTGTTAGACCGTTACATAGTGAAATTGAGACTTAGTGCTAGTGTAGTGAAATTGTGTCGCTCGGTTAATCTGCATATAAAAATGTTTATTTTTTTACACAATATACTGGATTGTTCTTCTTTTCTCATATCCTTAACATTTGTAGATAGTATCCATGTAAATAAATGTTTATCTGACAGATTAGCTGATCGATACTGGTGTAGTAATTATCAAAATTATGGTGAGATGATGCTATAAGTAAGACTTTAGATATAGTAGAATAGTAGGCACAAAATAACAGACTCGTTAAAAACAGTAACTGCTACTGAAGGCAGTCTCACTCTGTATCGCACCTGAGTTGTACTTAATGGACAGACAAATTTTAATATTAGACATACAGCCGATATTGTACTCTGCAGTAGCAATAATTAGGCTTAATTTGTGTCACTTGTAACTTTAGATTTTGTGGTGTGTTATTATTATCCTGTTTAAATTCTAATGGGTTACAGTTCTCGGTATGTTTTTTTTTTAATAGATACTTTTAGTGAAACTATTAGGCTTCTTAATTAAGGGTAAATATCTAAAACAAATTTAATACTTTGTAAATATTAAAGACGCGATTTTGATAACAAAAAATGAATATTTTATAAAATCCCATATATTATAATGTGCCAAACCAGCTCAGTAGCAATTGTATCAAAATCATTTGTTGTACATTTTCAGAGTTTATATTGTTATTTAGCTCAATAGGAGGAGCACATGGCTTGCGACATCATGGCTGAGACCTTCTTGCCACACACCTAAAGTATTAAATTCAACAAGTTCACAAAATATGGTTGTGATGAGAGCCGCATGTTGATATTATGTTGTGCTGGTTTATATGGCCGATACACAACTGGCGTTGCAGCTTAACGACGCATGTCATTATTGCTCTTTATGTTTAACTGGACCTTTTGTGGCCACAGGAGGCCACACAGGTTTTTTTATTGACAAGAGTCATTTGGTATGAAACTGTTTTTGATATCTTCTCTAACCAGTTACATAAAAGCCTAATGGAAAGAAACAACTAGTTAATCATTCTAAATGCAAAGAGAATAATTTACATTTTAAAATATAAAGTACATAAAAATACATTCGAGAAATTAAAATAACAGAAATTGTACAAATAAGTAATACACAAAGTGCTTGGGAAGCTGCAAACGCCGATTTTAAGATAGTGTATAATGTAAATCACATGCTTATAATTTTTGTGGTCAGTCGGACTAAACAATTACATATCTATTTCATTGTATCAATATCACTATAAAAAAAATCTAGTTGTAAATAAAACTATTTTGTAAATAAAAGCCAATAGTGCCTGTATTTTAACTTCCAATATTAACAATTGAATAGTACATAAATTAAAAGTAACAAGAAGAATAATCTCCTTTCGGTAACTAGTTGTGCCAAATTATTTGATTCACACATTTTTTAATATTTTTACTTTGGCTTTTTAAACTGTAGTGTTATTATTAGAAGCTAGTCATCTTTGACTGTTTCATGATAAAGTATATATATTTTTATTGATCACTAATTATGAAATATAGAGAATATGTCGATTTATATGTTATTGTTAGTTAATATTTGTTATAGAATTGTTATGGGGATGAAGAGTTTTGTTTGTAAAACAATCATGGCGGATGTGTGTATAGTAGCGTACGTTAAATGAATAGATTGTTGTTTACTTACCAATTTATTTGTAAACTTTTGCTTAGAATCCAATGGGCGAGTGACGATAAGACGATTCACTTTTACTTGGTTCAAATTATGTAGTAAACAAAGTGAGATCAGTTGATCGATAAATCGAATAAAAAATGAATAATCTAATTTTGCGAGTTTCTTTCGATTCGATTAGTAATATAGTCGGATTCGACAACGGTTTTTTCATTGTAGCAACATTTACAAATGAATTGTTTCTTTAACTAATGAATATTACTTCGCTATTTTTTAATGGACGCAAGACGTTGAATGTTCTGGGGATACTTCTCCTCTTAAAAGCAATTTTCGATACATGAATTTTATCGTACTTTCCTGCTCTACCCCATAAAAAAATGGTGAATTGAAGCAGGACAGACTGTGGTGAAAACAGTCCACGATATAACGAATGTCGAGTACAAAGCTTGAGGTGTGCAGGCGCACGCTAGGGCTTCATATATGGGTATAGGGCGGAGTTATTGGTCGCACCTAATTTCACGTGGCGTTTGCTCAATTTTTCACTTAGATTTAAGTTCTATATCGCTGACTATGTGACAATGATCTGTTGATTTTACTGTTTTTTTTTTAAGTACATGAAGCGGTAAGGTATTTTTGTGGCTCAATACCGGTTGTCTATATTATAACTAATTGACAATAAATCAAAGTTTCTCACTACTAACTTCTTTTTAATTTCATTCATTTTGTATGCTTCGTTAATATCATTGTATAGTTTTTTTTATTTATTTTTTATTACACATAAACAATTATTACGTACTATATGAAAATGTGTTGTCTTTTTGCTAAAGTTAGTAGCCATTACCGTCTTATTCTGATATAAAAATAATAATTGAAAAAATTATTTAAACCTTTGTATTTTTCACAGTAAAAGTCAGTTTTGTTACTATTACGCATGTCCAATGTTGAAACCTTAATATTTATTTGTAATTTTAATGGGAGTAATTCATGCCCCGAGGGGATTTTCTTTTAAAATTCAATGTATTTGTTTTGATTGAACAGTAAAGTCGAGAGTTTTGTAAATTATAACAATATTAAAAATTACTGTGTTACAAATAGTTTGTCGAGTTTCAATTCAAAAACTTCTTTTAATTCTCCAGTAAAGTAACTGTAAGGACATAAATATAGGATCGAATAAAATATATAAATTAATGCTTTTTTTGCATCGAATGGGCTCTAAGACTACTGGACTGATTTTAAATTTTCATTCACCTACGAGTAGTTACATCATACGGAGTTGACATAGGCTGTAGTTTATGCGTGCGAAGGTGCTGTAGACTATAAAGTTTAATGAAATTAAGCAAATCTAAAAACACTAGATAGGCAATAGGTAGATCGGCGGTCATGTCAACCGTCATACAGTTGATGTCTTCGTATCAATTAATTAATAAAATTAGTCTTTTTGTATTTATTGACGCTTAGATTTATTGAACAACGAACTGACAACGAACAGATCAGAAGATCTATTTTTAAATTAATTTCTAACTGACGGTCTAACTACGATACTTTCAACCATATTTTTTAAGCATAATTAGGTGGTATACGCTAAAACTATGACTTCCTTTCACTAGCGCTACGAGAGCAAAAGCGGACGTCGATACATGTTGTTTCTAATAAAAAGTCTGACATTATAAAAATATAATATTTTATTATTAAAAATATAATTATGATTGACTTAGAATATTAACACTTAAAGCATAATAAATTAACACTATCATTGTTTTAAACAACTATATCAATATATGTATTTCACTATTGTGATGTTAGTAGATTCATTGTAGAGTTGAAATTTAACAACTACATACAGAAAGCACATAAGTAGGCACAAATCAGGAGGAACCTAATCTATTCCTTTTCGATTAGTGTTATTTTATATTATAAACAAGGACAGATATTGGACAGGTTGTCGCTTAAAACTATATTGAGCTCCATATCATAAAATTTTCCCACGTTACTATCAGAAGTGTAACTTATAAAATGCAGTCACTGCATATTTACGGTAATGTGACCTTAAAATTGATCGAAGATATTTTTTATAATCTGAAGTTTTGCATGTTGTCAACAAATAAGACTTGTATAACGCTTGGCTGTCACTTAAATAATACAAACATACCCGTATTATTTGACGATCTTTGTATGACGCAGATAAGTTTAATCGTCTACCTACATCATGGCATCTTGCGTAACGATTGAATGTCAAAGGTATCTTGATTGTTTTATTCATAGCTAAAATATGAGGCTCTCGGCCAGTTGCACTCGGTTATTAGTTAGGGTTTAATGAGGCCATTAAGCTCTAATGAATGTCTAAGGAGAATGAGCAATTTACTATGAGAATTCGGCTATTTTTGCATAACTGTGCACCTTGTGGAAACTAACGGTAAACGATTGAGAATTATTTCTAGAATGAGTAGGAAAAAATTTATGCCGGAGTTGAAGAATATCTGAATATTTAACAGGGATTTTAAGGTTATGTAGTTATTAAATAATTGATGACTAACAGATAGAAATATTTAATTGCGAAAAAGTACATACCTATATTATAAAATAAAAAGCTTTTTTTTTATTGTAAAGGATAAACTCAAACACTACTGGGTCGATTTAAAAAAATCTTTGACCAATATAATATTTGACCAACATTTTCAGAGTTAAAATACTTTATTTTATAAAATTTGTAGTAGGTCGCATGTCAAGTCGATTAATAACTTGAAACTTAGTAAGTAGTCGAAGTTATATAGCAATTGCGTTAATAGAGTTATTTTAAATGCCGCATAATTTTTAAAATAGTATTTGTATAGAATAAATTATAATTTCAGAGAAGATTTTTGATAAATAAATGCGTAGTGAGCAATTTTGCGTAATTTTAGCCGTTTTTTGCCCAATCTCCTTTGTAAGGGTAATGTCGCTTTAAAGGCTGACTCAATCACCATTAAAACCATCTCAGTATGTACGAATTTTTTAAATTACGTTTAACGATTCGCAAATATTCAAACTATGGTATTAAGAATAGTATGTCACTCAGCAGTCGGCATAATACTATTCCAATTAATGGACATCTTGGTCGTTCCCTAGTACTTTACATAAGTATATATTTGATAAACTGAAGTTTATGCGAGGTGGTGGGTTACATAGTGAACAGAACGATACGGGCATCGAACGTAAAAGGACTCTGATGAAGGTAGATAGATATATCTATCTACGACACCCGCCCACAAAAACTTTAGTTACGCTGATCATGGCGATTGTAACAGCGCTGGAATATCATCATCATCATCATCATCAGCCCTTTTACGTCCCCACTGCAGGGGCTCAGGCCTTCCTTATGGATGGTTAAGGAGGATGGGCCATGACCCTCCACGCTGGCCCAATGCGGATTGGAGGGTATTAACGACTGCAAATGCAGCCGGAACCAACGGCTTAACGTGCCTTCCGAATCCTGGAGTAGCTCGAGATAATAATTTTTTAGTCACCCATCCCGTGACCGACCCTTGCGAAAGTTGCTTAACGACTACGATCGCGGGCCGCAGCGCTTATCCACTACGCCACCGAGCTACTCTGGAGCTGGAATATCATACACTAAACGAATAATATAATAAACAATCGTTCTAAAGTAAATGACCATAATGGGAGCTTAAAACAATATATCACTTTACATATGTTTTAAAATTACAAGCTGTGGTAAATTATGGTATAACTAGTGCTACGATCGCTTCTTGTCGTCGTCGCTCTGATGGGGGACGGCAGACTGCCAAGCCTGCCGCATCATCTGATGAACAACGTGATAAAACAAATGTTATTACAAATAGAACACAGAAAATATGCATACAATGTGCGTTTGTATGTAACGAAATGGTTATAATTTGTGCCAGTAGGTACCCATCACCTTTTAAAGTAAGTTATTTGCTACAATTTTATACTATAGGCTCCTTTTTGTTATTTTAAAATTATTTGCAACAATAACGTAATCTGTTACATATTACACTAGTGTAGTCTTTGTTACTCTATGTTACGAACGGAGCATTATTTGTTGTTAGGTGTTTTCGTCTGTTTGTTTTGCATTATTGAACTAACATTTAATAAAACTTACGTAGTCTTTGATGGTGGCCGCAGTTTCATCAACTCGTATCGCGAAGTCCCTCAGTCTACCAGTGATTCTGAAACGTTAAGTTATTTATTTATTTAGTTATTTCAGTTTATTGATTAATGTAAAAATACAAATATTATAAGACTGGGAGAAAGGAAATATAAAGTAGGGGGATAAATATCTACGTCTATATGCCATATCCCGGAAGAAGGAGGTAGAGGAAACTCGTGTACCGCAAGGTGGTTCCGTGTGACCGATTATTGTGGGTTCCATTTTGATATATAATCTAATAATCGGGGCATGAAATTACTCAGTAAAACTGCTGATCTCACTTTATATCTATTCATATACTGTTATCTTCATTCACGTTAACACGCGACCAATTTGGCGAAATTAAAATTTTGTAAAATTTGTATCGGATTTCATCATATATTACATTACCATGGTGATGTTAATATGTATGGGGGAAGGATTTCGTCGGAAGCGGTATGAGAGGGGCGGGGGGCGTGTACCTGCTGTAGGCCCACACGGCCAGCATGGCGGCCGCGGTGATGGCGAGCACCTGGCCCAGCGCCACGGCCGTTTGCAGCCCGACGCTGCTGCCCACGCTGGACACCAGATAGCCCAGCAGAGCCAGAATCGTCAGAACTATCGGGGTGCCAGCCATCTTGAATATGTTCTTGCCCTCGTTGTGGGCGGCCAGCTGCTCGTATTGCTCTTCTAATTCCTACCGGAGCATATCGTAAACATAGGTGAAAAATAGGTATATGGTGTGAAATGGGTACCTTTAAAACGATCGTGTTACATATTTACGGTAATATTCTTTGGAGATTTCCTAATACAGGTTTATATAAATTTACAGAGAATCTCACCACAACTTATAAGCAAATGTTTTTTTTAGTAATTAAACGTAAAGCATTGTCTTTTTTTTATTATTGAATATACCTAAATCGGCGGCGTCGTTCTCGAACCGAGGGAGCGTGTACAGTGGACACGTACCTGAATGAGTCGCTGCGTGTACTCATGCTCGAGCTGCTCGCCGCCCATCTTCTTGCGCGCGTGGAAGGCGTGCAGCGCCTTGTCGCGGGCGCGCTCGTGCTCGCGGCGCATGTGTGGCGGCGGCAGGTAGGGTCGCGTGCCGCCGCACACCTCCTCCATCAGCGCGGCGTACACCTCGCGCGCCTCCGCCACCGCCGACAGATTGTTGGCCTCCGCCGTCGCCTGACCGAGTAGCGTTATAATATATTATCTATCTATAACGTACAACGTTTATCGCTAGTGCTGCAATTTTGAACAATGATGTCATTAAAAATCTCGGTGTAGCTCGGTAGTAACTCGGTGGCGTAGTGGATAAGCGCCGCGGCCCGCGATCGTAGTCGTTAAGCAACTTTCGCAAGGGTCGGTCACGGGATGACTGACCATGAAAATATTGTCTCGAGCTACTCCGTGTTTCGGAAGGTACGTTAAGCCGTTGGTCCCGGCTGCATTTGCAGGACGTTAATACCCTCCAATCCGCATTGGGCCAGCGTGGAGAGTCATGGCCCATCCTCCTTAACCATCCATAAGGAAGGCCTGAGCCCCTGCAGTGGGGACGTAAAAGGGCTGATGATGATGTCATTAAAAATCCAAATTTTGTATCGATTACAGTCAACTCGCTGATTGATATAGACAGAATATCATATCTGCTTACTCTCTTTCTGTGTAGGTAGAAGGTCAATAGTATTATATTAGTAGGTAGTAGTAACTAATATTTCATCGTATCACAGATATACTTTAGGTCACTTAATTTGCAAGAACAAACCACCACCGTAGGAGTAATAGACAACGAACCTCTAGTATACTCTTGGGCTCTGGCAGATCGGAGCCGTTGAACACGTTCATATATGCCTTAAAATAGAGCAGCAAGTCTTTGGCTTTCACTTTCTGGCCGCCGATCAGCTTCGGTACTAGATTTTCAGGGGTCAGTAACATGTTCACCAGCTGCTTCAGGTAAGTCTTGAATTCTGGACTTATATCTGTAAATTGTGTATATGATGAAGTCCAAAGTATTTTTCACTATCAAAGGGTCGTTGCGAACGTTAAAATTTTTACGTTTAGATTAAAGGTCAATCAATAAAATAAAAATACGATTCTAATATGTAACACATTAGGAAAACCTTCGGGCATTATCTACGCAACAATTAGTCAAGAGTTAAACAGAAATATCTAGCGTTATTTTCGTCGTGTTCTTTTGAATACTAGTGCAATCTCTGCCATCGTTTGTTACATAGCAATCTCGTGTTTACCTACATCAAGTTAAAAAAATATAGAAAGTGGAGAAAAAAACTAGGCAGAGTCTGGAGTAGCCAATGGTGTGTACCGGTGAGTTTCCCGTTAAAGTGTGGGTCCGTGGCGACGGTGAGTCCCGGATGCGGCAGCAGGAAGCATGCGAGCTCCTGGAAGCACGCGGCCACGTGCCGCCGCAGCGTCTGCAGCTCCACGTGCTGCGACTCTTGCACCTGCATCGTAACCACGGCAAATTTCCAAACAATGCACATTTTTTTCCTATATCTTAAAAGATCGGCACCCTGCATGCACTGCTGACGTAGTCAAAATCGACCAATAACAATACACCGTATGGAAGTTTTTACGGGACCATGTTCAGAACAAGAAGTGCCTGTACCTCAAGTCGCTTGACCAGTAGCTGGTGGCCGCCCTCAGCTCCGTACGGGTGCTCGTAGGGGAAGCTCCAGTCCCGCACGAGCAGCTGCAGCCGCTGGAAGGGCTTGCCCATGATACTCTGCTGCGCTAAACGCCCGTACTCGGTGAACAGCTGCGAACAGATAAAGAAACATCGTTCATTTCCATTTACTTTTTGCAAAGAGTACACTCGACGCTGGTTTTGCCCATCAAAACCAAAGTCGAGTGATGCTTTTATTTCGAAATGTCTTCGCTTTAAAATTTACAGTCATAAGTTAACGAACCTGAAGATGTTGCAGGTCGTCCTCCTCGATGTTCTGCGAGAGGTTGTAGATCTGCACAGATGATATCATGGTGGAGAGCGCAAATACTGTCGCGTTGTCGCGCACCGTCGACTCGCTGTCGAACGTACCTTGTGTGTCCATCAGCAGGATCACCACCTGAGTCGTGAAACGTAAACTGTGTAGTACATTAGGTAAAAACTCGCCAAATTGTTGTTAAGAGTTCCATACAAAAATTAAGATTTAAAACTATTGATTTTCCTTTAACCTATCTTCTGTATTTACAAAACTTTCAGACATACCTATACAATTATAACAAAAAAAAAATGCTTTTGAGATTCGCACAATAAAGACCTTCATAGGTTTAATGCGCCATTGAGGGAAATGTGGCTCTCATATTTGAAATTCGTTTATTTATGTCACTCTTTGGGTTACAGGCTTACATAAAAAAAGTAAATTAGGTATAGCAGATCATACATATGAAATAGACATCACATAAGGGTTCCAAAATTTTTATTAACACAATATTAAAACAGCCAGTAACCTTTTCACCGCTGGGTAGCGTGGCGTGGAAGGGCTGCGACCACATCAGCAGGCCGGTGGTGTCTCGCTCGGAGCCGCCGCGCCAACTAAAACCCTCCAGAGGCTCCTCCTCTGAACCCATCCATTCCCCGTCTGTTTCACCGAGGTTATACTGCGGACAAATACTGTACAATTTTATGGAAAAGCGATGAACAGGAGACACACTCTGAACTCTTTGCTACTTAATATTGCAATGTCAAGTGCTCTGTGGTTTCACTCAAAAAATAAGTACCTGTCGAGTTTTTTTTTTATTCATTCCTGTAATATATGGGTACCTTTATATTACAAGATCTATAAGGATTATTATTCTTAATACTAAGAGTTTATTAAATTTATTTTTCTCTTATGTATAGCTACGGCACACGCTTACACACATCTCATAGATTTGTGAGAACTTATTATTCTAATAGTCATCCATCACAGCTAGGATTAAAATAAAAAGGAACCAACCCTGTGATTCAAATATCTGAGGAAGAAGTCTAGAAGAAACGATTTGCCCTTGCGGAATGCGCCTGCGACGGAAATGACTACTACTGCGCGATCTCGTACATCATCCCGCAGCAGTAGCTCCGTAAGAGCCTCCTCGTCAAGCTTGAACCTATGCTCTTCGGGCACTGCCACCTGGATGCCCCGCCTTCAGGCTGCTCGTTTTACCTAAGCAGATTCCAGATATATTTATTTGTATTTGTAACGATCTAAAGATACTCAAATAATTTATGTTTATTTTACTTTTACAAAATATGGAAATATAATCTTGACGACGGTTAAACATCGGTTACGCGACGGTGCTTAAAACTTTGCGGTCCAATCACATTTGTCATATTTAGACGTACCAAATAACGCGTAATTATTGCGTTCTTCTTCAACTTCGCCTTAACTGATGTTAAAATCAAAATGTAAGATCGGTGCGTTAAAATCAGGATGCACGCAAAATGTGTGCGGATGCAATTACTGAAATCACACGCGGCTTATATGTGTTTCAATGTATGTATATTTCTAACGCGCAACATAGTAATTTAAGGAAATAGTGGTTTACAGGCTTTTTTTAAAAAAAAAACAAAGTTAAATCAACAAAAAATTATTCACTCCGTAAAACTTTCGGAAGTTTTGGAAGTTTCCGGTAGGTTTCCTCAGAGAAGGAAAGTTTTAAAGTGATTTATTCCGTTGTATTTATTTATCAGCGCACTCATCTTTTGATAAATAATGTGTTTTTCCCTTTTGTGTGTTCGATAGAGTAAACTGTTTATGGTAACATAGTAACTAAAATTATAATGATCATACGTTAGGAAAAAATACCTACTTGGATAAGCTAAGTAAAAGAAATATTTGATAAACTATAATTAAATATAACAGCGTAAATACGTACCTACGTTCATGTTTAGCATTATTACTTATTCAAGGTTAAAAACGCTGATTTAAAATTATAAACGGTTTTGATAGAATTTTTACTTAGGCAAGTATCCACTCCGCTTTTATATCATTATAGAAACTAGTTATAGTTTGCAACACACCACAACAAACTTGAATCACTCCGTTTAGCATCTGACATGGATCTATAATTAGTCTCGTAAACAACGGGTGAACAATTTAAAAATCCGCGCGACAAAGTATTACCATTTTGAAGAAAAATAAATGTACTTACTCATTTCTTTATTCGTATCGTATGTAATCCTACTTAGTACAATTGTATTGTTGCACTTTACTGTTCATAAAATTATAAAACTAGTGTATCGTGGACCGTTCGGTGCTGCGGTCTGACGGCTTATGAAGAGTGAGGTCATCGTGATGTCATAGCGGCGCGGCTCCACGGCCGCTGATGTCATATGTCTCCTTAATATGTGCACAACTATCATGTCACCGAGATCTAAATGAACTATGTCAATAAAATCCTTTTGAATATGCAATATTGATGAACTAATTTATAAAGAAATATCGTTCCGATAGATATCTCTATGGCGTCATTAGCGAGTTTAGTGTTGAATAATTAGTCATTGAAGGTCTACGAGTTGAGTTTACAGACTGCTCCACTATCAGACTCAAATAGCTGTACCTTATAATTTTAACTGAATTATAAATTACAGAAGCAGGAGAGCTTAGCTAGAGGTTATGTAATGTGCTTCCTATAATCAAATACTTTCACTCAGACGTGAAGGGAAATGGAAACGCACACTGGTGTCTCTGCGGCACGGCAGCACTTAGTGCATACTCGTGCGTGGGGAATCCACTTTCGTTCGCGGCGGACGGACGGACGACACGTTCCACGCGATGCATCAATGAACATATTAATTTGTTATGGTTAATAGAATCGGACGATACTTTACACACTACTTACGATTATAAATGTATCAGGAACGAAAACATACGATCTGTTCACCGTTGTGTTACCTATTATATACATCGTAAATACAATTTAAATTCAGGGTGTTCAATGTCAAAATAATTCTTGAATGGGGCAAGATAATATCAATGAAGCCACGGTTCATGTGAATCGAATCAATTTATGTTAAAAGAGGGATTTTATGATCTATGGCTTATATATGCTAGCAGAAATCTTAATATTTCGATTCAGAACAGACCAAACAATATTATGTTAGACTAATGGGGACATCTAATTACGATTGAAAATAAACAATACTTATAGTTTATTAATAATCATGTTAAGTATACGTATAAAACTAATTTACTTCAATAAGTATGCTAATGCGTTAACAGGGTGAAAGAGATTTATCTACCTAAATACGATTTCTTCGGATACTCGTACTCTGCTGAGAACCGCACTTTCGATGTCGAAATGGTACAGATGAAATTCAAAAGAAATCAATTATCGCCGTTGCCTACATAAGCCTGTCGATTAGGTATTTGTTAACGAAAGGTTTTGGGTGTGTTGAAATAATTTCTTACAGTCAAGAATCATCTGAGGCTCCGGTACTCCTAAGTAGATACTTGTTCAACCAAAAAGCTGCGTCACATTTTTCTATTAAGCGGTGAGAAAAGTAACCAAATGTGGTACAGCATCCCTAGTATGGAAGTTCTGAAATTCCTAAATTATCTTATATATTTAAAAACTTTGTGTCACGATGTATGTTGCCAATAAACTCCAAAACTACTGAACCGATTTAAATAAAATTTCATATGTACCCGTATTTGGGTCTAACTTACTGGAAAGGATATTTATCATCTCAATTATTCGCTTATGTCGTAAATGTAAACGAATAAAATGAACTAATTAATTTCTTGAGTAAGTGTTTATTTACTGTTTAGTTTTATGAAGTTCTCATAGATGGCGGTGTACCGTGGTTCATAGAAAAATTCTTCAATATCGTTTGATATCTAGGTTGCAAATACACTCAATATGACGCTGTGTTCTAGATGGCGTTTATTCTAAAATAATCTGCGGTAACGTTTCTTTCAAAGAATTTTGATAGCGTAGAAAAGGTCGTTAAGTTCTATCTTCAAATAAAAGGTGTTAAAGGACACAAAGCACCATACATCAAAGAAAAAGTGTTGCCAGTTGACACTCAATAGAAAAAGAAATATTCAGTTGAAAAACGCAAGCAAAACTTAAAATAAATTTTGTACAGATACTTAAAATATTTTTTGTCTTTTAGTCTCTCATTGTTATTTATAAGTAAATTACTGTATAGTATTAAAAAACAATCGAACATATATTCTTATTCAATAGTAAGTTAATATTTAGTTAATACAGATATTGAGGTTTTAAGTCCGCCTCTTGTTATGTTGGGTTTACAGTATAAAATTGCCTAGAAAAAGTTAGTAAGTTCTATCTACATAAAAAAAGGGTTGCCAGTTTATACGCAATATAAAAAGAAATATTCAGTTGAAAACGCAAGAAAAACTTAAAATATATGTTGTATAGATAGACTTGTAGTCTTTTATTACTCAATAGAAAATTTCCTATAAATAACAGTATAAAAGAAAACAATTTTCCGGATTTTTTTCATCTGGCAACACTTCAGCTGAGTACATATTTTTTGTTAAAAGTTTTCTTAAAAATGTTACCAAAAACGCCAGCTCTATAAAGTGAAAGTCATGAAAAATGATCAATTTTCTAGATAAAATGGTCGCTGTTTAAGCCGCCATCTTGTATTTTGAAATTTCAACCTCAGACCTATGTAGCCCATCTATTGGCGCATCCAATGCAGTTTCTATTATTTTCCTAGCGGCGATAATGACTGCGCTAGAGTCCAAAACGTGAATAGTGGGCATTAAATCTTCAAACCGCCGTAACTGCCAGGGTTGCCATATGTTGGCGATGAAAATGGTCAAGTGTGATTTCGGGATGTGCCCTCCATCGACGGATACCAATTTTCAAGTTCTAAAAGTATTCCTTTGACAGTTATAGTTTTTGGGGTAAATCTAAAAAACTACCCTAAAATCGGGTAATTATTTTCCACCATATGAAAGAGTCTATAGAGATACACAATCGCTCCATACATGCCGAATACCTGCGGGGTTGCCAAGTCGGTCAAAATCGAGGTTGAATTTCAAACGTTGTTTGCTCTCAGTGTTGCCAGTTGTTTGTTCTATTTTTTCCATCGGGTATCTTGAAAAGTTAAAATTAAAATATTTGCATCGAAAAAAATTCAAAATTCGACAAAAAGTGTTTCCTCAAAAATCTCATAAAGTATCATAAGTTTTCAAGATTTTTTTTCACCTGGCAATACTTTATCTACTTGCCTAAAAATTGTTTCCCCGGAAGTAGTCTGACAAATGTCGCGAAGTGCGTCAAAATCGGCTCGACGTAGTGACGGTACCCAATTTTTCGGATAAAAAGGCCGCTGGTTTGGCCGCCATCTTGAATTTTGAAAATCCGGCTCCGTACCGGTGTGGCCAACTCGATAGCGCATTCGATGCACTTTTTACCATTTTCCTAATGGCAATACCGACTGCGCTAGAGTCGACAAAGTAAAAAATGGGTGAAATTTTTCAAATCGCCGCAAACACCAGGGTTGCCAGGTGACGACGATGAAAATAGCCAAATGTCATTTCGGAGAGTGCCCTCTGTCGAGAAAAAGCATTTTTGAAATTCCCAAACGGCTCCTTCTACTTTTCACCTTTTTGGGGTAAATCTCCGAAATTACCCTAAAATCGGGGAAAAATTTCACGTCATTCGAAAGAGCCCGCGGAGCTCACGACCAGTCCATACCAGGCGAAGAGCTCCGATGTTGCCATGTGTGCTAAAAGTGCGTTTGAATTTTTCGAAAAAGTGAAAAAATCACAAAATGGCCGCTGCCGGCGCCGCCATATTGATTTTCCCGAGTTTCATAATTTTCCCATAGTCACGACTATATCTGGCAGGACACTCATTCACAGATTTTCTCCGCTGGCCACCCAGGTTCCCAAACAATTCGGGTTATGAGGGCATGTCGAAAAACACGTTTTCTACCGTGGAGCCCAGGGTTGTCAGCTCGCAGAAACGAAAACTACCAAAAGTCATAGGGCTCCCCCGGCGCCACACCGCATCGAGTCTGTTTTCCGCGAAAAGTGCGTATTTCGAAATTTCACTTTTCTCCCAAAATCTCCTAAACTACCACGAAAATGGTAGAAATTAGTACTAATAGAAAGATCCTATCAAGCCCCACGACCTGCCCATAGAACGCGAATCCGTCCGACGCCGCCATCTTGGAGAAAATCTCACTGGAAAATGGCGATTTTTCACTGCCGAAACAAAATGGCCGCCCCCGCCGCCGCCATGTTGACGCGCAAATGAAAACTCCCCGTACGTAAAATCGACTATAATTCCGAGTCGCCAGGCGTAAAAATCCCCCCTCCAAACCCACAAAAAAACAATTGACGATTGCCCGAACAGAGGTCGAAAAATGCCAAATTTCCAGGTGAAATATCTCGGCCGCCATTTTGTTTTTTTAATCAAACCTTTTTCCAGTGTCATTTTTTTAGCCAAATCTACGACCATTTTGAATATCGTAACCGTAGAGTGAATAATGTAGAAACTAAAAAAATTATCTCGCCGCCATTTTGTTTTTTGGCTGAACCGATATGCCATTTCAACTCATTAAAAAAATATAGTCACTCTCCATACATGAAAACGTCATTTTCCCCCTCCTTCTACCCGAAAAAAGCATGGAGTGAGTCAGTGAGTCAGTCAGTCAGTGGTAATTGAGCTTTATATATTATAGAACTAGCTTTCGCTTGGTTGCCCCGGGCTGCGAGCAGCCCGGGGAGGTCACGAGTAGCTGGTGGAATCGGGGCGGTGGGGTTTCAAGTCCGCCTATTGTTATGTCGGGTTTACAGTTTGAAATTGCGTAGAAAAGGTCAGTAAGTTCTATCTTCAAATAAAAGGTGTTAAAGGACACAAAGCACCATACATCAAAGAAAAAGTGTTGCCAGTTGACACTTAATAGAAAAAGAAATATTCAGTCGAAAAACGCAAGCAAAACTTAAAATAAATTTTGTATAGATACTTAAAATAAGTTTTGTCTTTTATTCTCTTATTCTTATTTATTAGTAAATTACTGTTTAATATTAAAAAACAATCGAACATATATTTCCATCAGTGTTACTATCATTAATTAATCAATTAAATGTCAATTGCATTATTACATTACATTATATATGTAAGAATTATTTATTATATGAAAAGGGAACCGATGTCGTGGCCAGATATTAGAATAGATTAATTCACGACGCGATGGGGTTTTAAGTCCGCCTTCGTTTCAGAATAGAAGCTTTCGCTTGGTTGCCCCGGGCTGCGAGCAGCCCGGGGAGGTCACGAGTAGCTAGTGGAATCGGGGCGGTGGGGTTTTAAGTCCGCCTCCGTTGCATAATTTGAGTTTTTCGATTTTTTTTTGTTATGTTTGTTTTATAGTTTTAAATCGCCTACAAAAAGTTAGTAAGTTGTGTCTTCAAATGAAAGGTGTTTAAGCACCATACATCAAAGAAAAAGGGTTGCCAGTTTACGCTTAACAGAAAAAGATATATTCAGTCGAAAAACGCAAGCAAAACTCTAAAAAAATTATAGTCTCTTATTCTTATTCAATAGTAAGTTTATATTTAGTATGAAAAAGGATCGAGTAGATATTTTCCCCAGTGTTACCTTAAATAATACACCAAATAAATAAATGTCAAATTTCAAACTCATGCCTACGTAGAGACACTTGCATTTTGAATATCAAAAGCACATGTTTTCTCAATAATCTAAAAGTATAGAAAAATATATTTTAAGTATTAAATATCGTGTCAAAAATTGGATTTTCTTTTTTCCATACTTACCTATGTGAAAGTGTGGGTAAAGATACCTACACAAATGTTCCATATATACACGCTATAAAGATCCCGAATTGTCAAGTCCATCGAAATTAAAATGGTCACGATCATCTTTTAAACATTATAAACCAAATGTTACCATCAACAAAAGCGATTCGTTTCTGGCACTTCGCCGGCCGCTGCCGCGGCACGCTCACTACGCTCGCTCGGCTCGTGCGTTGTTTTCATACACTAACCCATAATGTCATAATAAACCTATACAAGTTTTTGTTGCTTTACTTATTGTAAAGTTCTTGAGCATAAACGAGTCGCTTGTGGAATCGGAGCGGTGGGATTTTAGGTCCGCCTCTTGTTATGTTTACAATTTGAAATTGCCTAGAAAAAGTTAGTGAGTTCTATCTTCAAATGAATATGTTTAAGTACACAAAGCTCCATACGTCAAAGAAAAAGGGTTACCAGTTTACACTAAATAGAAAAAAAAAACATTCAGTTGAAAAACGCAAGCAAAACTAAAAAAAAATTGGAAAAGATCGGCTTGTAGTCATTTATTCTCTTATTCTTATTCAAAAGTAAGTTAATATTTAGTTAATACAGATATTGGAGTTTTAAGACCGCCTCTTGTTATGTTGGGTTTACAGTATAAAATTGCCTAGAAAATGTTAGTAAGTTCTATCTTCAAATAAAAGATCTTTAAACCGCAAAACATCATACATAAAAAAAAAATATGCCAGTTTACACGCAATATAAAAACGCAATGGTGTTCTTTATGGCTCGCTTCGCTCGTATTTTATTTTAGTCATAGTTCTAACCCTACCAATAAACCAAATCTCTCTTAACAGTTACTCCTTATGGCTCGCTTCGCTCGCTTTTTGTTTTAGACACGTTGCTAACATAATCGATTGATCAGGTCTCTCTTAATGGTCTAGCATTATGGCTCGCTTCGCTCGCTCTTTATTTTGGTCACAGTACTTTAAACAATTGACCAGTTCTCCATTTATTATGTCTCGCTTCGCTCGCTTTTTGTTTTGTTGACAGTTCTAATCTAACTAATTGACCAGGCCTCTATTGATGGTGTTCTTTATGGCTCGCTTCGCTCGCATTTTATTTTAGTCACAGTTCTAACCCTACCAATTAACCAAATCTCTCTTAACAGTTACTCCTTATGGCTCGCTTCGCTCGCTTTTTGTTTTAGACACAGTGCTAACATAATCGATTGATCAGGTCTCTCTTAACGGTCTAGCATTATGGCTCGCTTCGCTCGCTTTTTGTTTTATTGGCAGTTCTAATCTAACTGATTGACCAGGCCTCTATTGATGGTGTTCTTTATGGCTCGCTTCGCTCGCATTTTATTTTAGTCACAGTTCTAACCTTACCAAACCAAATCTTTCTAAATGGTCACTCTTTATGGCTCGCTTCGCTCGCTTTTTGTTTTAGTCACAGTTCTAATCTAACCGAATGACAATGTCTCGTTCGCTTCATTTTTCTGGCTAAAATAGTGGAATTTTTTTCTCACCACGTAAAGATTGGGTAAAGATACACAAACGGTCTATATATGCAAAGCTTCCGATTCGCGAGCTCGGTCAGAATCATTCTGAAATTTATGTGGTGACTACTATCAGTGTTGCTAGTCAATCACTCAAATTATTCCATCAATTGTGTTATAAATGCAATAGTAAAAATTTTGTTAAACAGTGAAATCATTGTAAAAAGATATTTAAATATTTTTCATAAAGACACATTTGAAAATTTCCTAAAAATCCCGGTATCAAAAAATGTTCAGATATTTTTTCATCTGGCAACACTTCAGCTGAATACATATTTTTTGTTAAAAGTATTCGGAAAAATGTTATCAAAAACGCTAAAATCAGCTCTATAAAGTGAAAGTCGTGAAAAATCAACAATTTTTTAGATAAAATGGTCGCTGTTTAAGCCGCCATCTTGAATTTTAAAATTTCAACCTCATACCTATATAGCCCATCTATTGACGCATCCAACGCAGTTTTTATTATTTTCCTAGCGGCTATAATGACTGCGCTAGAGTCCAAAACGTGAATAGTGGGCATTGAACTTTCAAACCGCCGTAGCTGCCGGGGTTGCCAGATGTAGGCGATGAAAACAGTCAAATGTGATTTCGGGATGCGCCCTCCATCGTCGGATACCAATTTTCAAGTTCTAAAATTGTTCCTTTGACATTTACAGTTTTTGGGGTAAATCTCAAAAACTACCCTAAAATTGGGTAATTTTTTTCCACCACATGAAAGTGTCTATAGAGATACACAATAGCTCCATATATGCCAAATACCTGCGGGGTTGCCAAGTCGGTCAAAATCGAGGTTGAATTTCAAAGGTTGTTTGCTCTCAGTGTTGCCAGTCGATCGTTCTATTTTTTCCATCAGGTATCTTGAAAAGTTAAAATTAAAATATTTGCATCAAAAAAGTTCAAAAATTCGACAAAATTTGTTTCCTCAAAAATCTCATAAAGTATCAAAAATTTTCGAGATTTTTTTTCACCTGGCAACACTTTAGTTACTTGCCTAAAAATTATTTCCCCGGAAGTACTCTGACAAATGTCGCCAAGTGCGTCAAAATCGGCTCGACGTGGTGACGATACCCAATTTTTCGGATAAAATGGCCGCTGGTTTGGCTGCCATCTTGAATTTTGAAAATCCGGCTCCGTACCGGTGTGGCCAACTCGATAGCGCATCCGATGCACTTTTTACCATTTTCCTAGTGGCAATACTGACTGCGCTAAAGTCGACAAAGTAAAAAATGGGCGAAATTTTTCAAATCGCCGCTCCTACCAGGGTTGCCAGGTGACGACGATGAAAATGGCCAAATGTCATTTCTGAGAGTGCCCTCCGTCGAGGAAAAGCATTTTTAAAATTCCCAAACGCCTCCTTCTACTTTTCACCTTTTTGGGGTATATCTCCGAAATTACCCTAAAATCGGGGAAAATTTTCACCTCATAAGAAAGAGCCGGCGGAGACTAATGACCGGTCTATACAAGGCAAAGAGCTCCGATGTTGCCATGTGAGCTAAAAGTGCGTTTGAATTTTTCGGAAAAGTGAAAAAATCACAAAATGGCCGCTGCCGGCGCCGCCATATTGATTTTCCCGATTTTCATAATTTTCCCATAGTCACGACTATTTCAGGCAAGGTACCTCATTCATAGATTTTCTCCGCTGGCCACCCAGGTTCCCAAACAATTCGGGTTATGAGGGCATGTCGAAAAATACGTTTTCTACCGTGGAGCCCAGGGTTGTCAGCTCGCGGTAACGAAAACTACCGAAAATCATAGGGCTCCCCCGGCGCCACAACGCATCGAGTCTGTTTTCCGTGAAAAGTGCGTATTTCGAAATTTCAATTTTCTCCCAAAATCTCCTAAACTACCACGAAAATGGTAGAAATTATTACCAACTTAAAAAGTTAGCAGTGAGCCCCACGACTGCCCCATACGACGCGAACCCGTCCGACGCCGCCATCTTGGAGAAAATCTCACTGAAAAATGGCGATTTTTCAATGTCGAAACAAAATGGCCGCCCCCGCCGCCGCCATGTTGAAGCACAAACGAAAACTCGCCCTACGTAAAAATCGACTATATTTCCGAGTCGCCAGCGTAAAAATACCCCCTCAGAACCCACAAAAAAACAATTGACGATGGCCCGAACAGAGGTCGAAAAATGCCAAATTTCCAGGTGAAATATCTCGGCCGCCATTTTGTTTTTTTAATCAAACCCTTTTTCAGTGTCATTTTTTTAGCCCACTCTACGACCATTTTGAATATCGTAACCGTAGAGTGAATAATGTAGAAATTAAAAAAATTCTCTCGCCGCCATTTTGTTTTTTGGCTGTACCGATATGGTACTTCAACTCATTTAAAAAAAATATAGTCAGTCTCCATACATGAAAATGTCATTTTCCCTCCTTTCTACCCGAAAAAAGCATGGAGTGAGTCAGTGAGTCAGTGAGTGGTAATTGAGCTTTATATATTATAGATAGACTAGCTTTCGCTTGGTTGCCCCGGGCTGCGAGCAGCCCGGGGAGGTCACGAGTAGCTAGTGGAATCGGGGCGGTGGGGTTTCAAGTCCACCTCGGAAGCGAATTTAGATTTTTTTTGGTTTTTTATTATATCTGAGTTTACAGTTTGAAATGGCCTAGAAAAAGTTAGTAAGTTCTATCTTCAAAGGAAAGGTGTTTAAGCACCATACATCAAAAAAAAAGGGTTGCCAGTTTACGCATAATAGAAAAAGAAATATCCAGTCGAAAAACGCAAGCAAAACTTAAAATAAACTTTGTATAGATCGGCTTGTAGTCTTTTATTCTCTTATTCTTATTCAATAGTAAGTGAATATTTAGTTAATACAGATATTGGGGTTTTAAGTCCGCCTCTTGTTGAGTTGGGTTTACAGTATAAAATTGCCTAGTAAAAATTTGTAAGTTCTATCTACAAATGAAAGTTGTTTAAGTGCACAAAGCACCATACGCTCAATAGAAAATGAAATATTCAGTTGAAAAACGCTAGACTGGCTTGTAGTATTTTACACTCTTATTCTTATTCAATAGTAAATTAAATATTTAGTATTAACAACAACAATCGAACATATATTTCCGCAAGTATTACTTTAATTAATAAATTTTTTTTTTGCATATGTATTTTTAAACTTGGAAAAAATACTCTATAATACTAAACTGATTACATCTGAGAAAAGATGTGTGCGTTTATAGAAATTATTTCACAGAAATTAAATTACAATATTAAATTAGTTTGAAAAAAAAGAACATATTTTCTCAATAATCTTAAAGTACAGAAAATTATATTTTAAATATGGAAGGGAAACAAGAGATGGGGAACAAATGGTCCATATACACGATATAAAGCTCCCGAATTGTCAAGTGAATCAAAATCATATCTGAAATTAAAATGGTAACTATGCGGGCTGGATTGCTCATAGTCAGTATTATAAACCAAATGATACCATCAACAAAAGCGATTCGTTTCTGGCACTTCGCCGGCCGCTGCCGCGGCACGCTCGCTTCGCTCGCTCGGCTCGTGCGTTGTTTATCATACACTAACCTAACCTAACCCATATGTTATAATAAACCTACACAAGTTTCTGTTGCTATACTTATTACAAAGTTATTGAGCATACATAAAAAAAAAGATTTGTGCATTGCTGTCAATTTAAAGTATACACATATTTATTTAACTTTTGTTTATTATATGAAAAGGGAACCGTTGTCGCGGCCAGATTTTAGAATGGATCTATTCATGAGGGGGTGGGGTTTAAAGTCCGCCTCCGTTGCACAATTTTAGTTATTCGATTTTTTTTGTTATGTTTGTTTTATAGTTTAAAATCGCCTACAAAATGTTAGTAAATTCTATCTTCAAATAGAAGGTGTTAGACACCATACATCAAAGAAAAAAGGTTGCCAGTTTACACTAAATAGAAAAAAAAAACATTCAGTTGAAAAACGCAAGCAAAACTAAAATAAAATTTGGAATAGATCGGCTTGTAGTTATTTATTCTCTTATTCTTATTCAAAAGTAAGTTAATATTTAGTTAATAGAGATATTGGAGTTTTAAGACCGCCTCTTGTTATGTTTGGCTTACAGTATAAAATTGCCTAGAAAAAGTTAGTAAGTTCAAATAAAATATCTTTAATTACGCAAAACATCATACACAAAAAAAAAAGATTGCCAGTTTACACGCAATATAAAAAGTACTATTCAGTTGAAAAACGTAAGAAAACTTAAAATAAATGTTGTATACATCGCCTTGTAGTCTTTTATTCTTATTCAATAGAAAGTTTTCTAAAAATCACAGTATCAAAAAAAAATTTTTTTTATCATCCGGAAACACTTCAACTGAATACATTTTTTTTCTGTAAGTAATCTCAAAAATGTTATCAATAACGCCAAAATCAGCTTTATAAAGTAAAAACCGTGAAAAATTATATATTTTCTAGCACACTTATAAGCACAGTTCCTTAACCGATTGACCAGGTCTCCATTTATTATGGCTCGCTTTTTCTTTTTGTTTTTTTCGCAGATCTAATCTAACCGATTGACCAGGTCTCTATTGATGGTGTCCTTTATGGCTCGCTTCGTTCGCATTTTATTTTAGTCATAGTTCTAACCCTACCAATTAACCAAATCTCTCTTAACAGTTACTCCTTATGGCTCGCTTCGCTCGCTTTTTGTTTTAGACACGTTGCTAACATAATCGATTGATCAGGTCTCTCTTAATGTTTTAGCATTATGGCTCGCTTCGCTCGCTCTTTATTTTGGTCACAGCACTTTAAGCAATTGACCAGGTCTCCATTTTTTATGGCTCGCTTCGCTCGCATTTTATTTTAATCACAGTTATAACCTTGCTAATTAACCAAATCTCTCTTAATAGTTAACCTTTATGGCTCGCTTCGCTCGCTTTTGGTTTGAGTCACAGTGCTAACATAACCGATTGATCAGGTCTCTTTTAATGGTCTCGTATTATGGCTCGCTTCGCTCGCTCTTTATTTTGATCACAGTCCCTTAAACGATTGACCAGGCCTCCATTTATTATGGCTCGCTTCGCTCGCTTTTTGTTTTATTCACAGTTCTAATGTAACTGATTGATCAGATTTCTATTGGTGGTATTCTTTATGGCTCGCTTCGCTCGCATTTTATTTTAGTCACAGTTCTAACTTTACCAATTAATCAAATGGTCACTCTTTATGGCTCGCTTCGCTCGCTTTTTGTTTTAGTCACAGTTCTAATCTAACCGAATGACAATGTCTCGCTCGCTTTATTTTTCTTGTGAAAATGTTGGATTTTTTTTTTTTCTCACCATGTAAAGAATGAGTAAAGATACACAAACGGTCTATATATGCAAGTCTTCCGAGTCGCCAGCTCGGTCAGAATCATTCTGAAATTAATATGGTGACTACTATCAGTGTTGCTAGAACTCAAATTATTCCATCAATTATGTTATAAATGCAACAGTAAAAATTTTATTAAACAGTAAAATCATTGTAAAAAAATATTTTAATATTTTTCATCAATGACATATATGAAGTTTCTCAAAAATCTCGGTATCAAAAATTTTACGGTTTTTTTTTTCATCTGGCAACACTTCAGCTGAAAACATATTTTTGTTAAAAGTATTCTTAAAAATGTTACCAAAACGCCAAAATCAGCTCTATAAAGTGAAAGTCGTGAAACATAATCAATTTTCTAGATAAAATGGCCGCTGTTTAGGCCGGCATCTTGAATTTTGAAATTTCACCTCATACCTATGTAGGCCACCTATTGGCGCATCTAACGCACTTTCTATTATTTTTCTAGCCGCGATAGTGACTAAGCTAGAGTCCAAAACGTGAACAGTGAGCATTAAATCTTCAACCCGCCGTAACTGCCAGGGTTGCCAGGTGTAGACGATGAAAACGGTCAAATGTGATTTCGGGATGCGCCCTCCATCGACGGATACCAATTTTCAAGTTCTAAAATTGTTCCTTTGGCATTTACAATTTTTGGGGTAAATCTCGGAAACTACCTTAAAATCGGGTATTTTTTTTCCACCATACGAAAGAGTCTATAGAGATACACAATCGCTCCATACATGCCAAATACCTGCGGGATTGCCAAGTCGGTCAAAATCGAGGTTGAATTTCAAACGTTATTTGCTCTCAGTGTTGCCAGTCGATCGTTCTATTTTGTCCATCGGGTATCTTGAAAAGTTAAAATTAAAATATTTGCATCAAAGAAGTTCAAAAATTCGTCAAAAATTGTTTCCTCAAAAATCTCATAAAGTATCAAAAATTTTCGAGTTTTTTTTTCACCAGGCAACACTTTAGTTACTTGCCTAAAAAATGTTTCCCTGGAAGTACTCTGACAAATGTCGCCAAGTGCGTCAAAATCGGCTCGACGTGGTGACGATACCCAATTTTTCTGATAAAATGGCCGCTGGTTTGGCCGCCATCTTGAATTTTGAAAATCCAGCTCCGTACCGGTGTGGCCAACTCGATAGCGCATCCGATGCACTTTTTACCATTTTCGTAGTGGCAATACTGACTGCGCTAGAGTCGACAAAGTAAAAAATGGGTGAAATTTTTCGAATCGACGCTACCACCAGGGTTGCCAGGTGACGACGATGAAAATGGCGAAATATCATTTCGGGGAGTATCCTTCGTCGACGAAATGCATTTTCAAAATCCTGAAACGGCTCCTTCTACTTTTCATCTTTTTGGGGTAAATCTCCGAAATTACCCTAAAATCAGGGAAAATTTTCACCTCGTAGGAAAGAGCCGGCGAAGACTAATGACCGGTCCATACAAAGCGAAGAGCTCCGATGTTGCCATGTAAGCTAAAAGTGCATTTGAATTTTTCGAAAAAGTGACAAAATCACAAAATGGCCGCTGCCGGCGCCGCCATTTTGGTTTTCCCGAGTTTCATAATTTTCCCATAGTCACGACTATATTTGGCGCGACACCTCATTCACAGATTTTCTCCGCTGGCCACCCAGGTTCCCAAACAATTCGGGTTATGAGGGCATGTCGAAAAAAATGTTTTCTACCGTGGAGCCCAGGGTTGTCAGCTTATGGAAACGAAAACTACCAAAAGTCATAGGGCTCCCCCGGTGCCACACTGCATCGAGTATTTTTTCTGCGAAAAGTGCGTATTTCCAAATTTCACTTTTCTTCCAAAATCTCCTAAACTACCACGAAAATGGTAGAAATTATTACCAACGTGAAAAGTTAGCAGCGAGCCCCACGACCGGCCCATAGAACGCGAATCTGTCCGACGCCGCCATCTTGGAGAAAATCTCACTGGAAAATGGCGATTTTTCATTGCCGAAACAAAATGGCCGCCCCCGCCGCCGCCATATTGACACGCAAGCGAAAACTCCCCATACGTGAAAATCGACTATATTTCCGAGTCGCCAGCGTAAAAATCCCTCCTCCGAACTCACAAAAAAAGAATTGACGATTGCTCGAACAGAGGTCGAAAAATGCACATTTTCCAGGTGAAATATCTCGACCGCCATTTTGTTTTTTTAATCAAACCCTTTTTCAGTCTCATTTTTTTAGCCAAATCTACGACCATTTTGAATATCGTTACCGTAGAGTGAACAATGTAGAAACTAAAAAAAATATTTCGCCGCCATTTTGTTTTTTGGCTGAACCCCAATGCCATTTCAACTCATTAAAAAAATATATTGTCACTCTCCATACATGAAAATATCATTTTCCCCCTCTTTCTACCCGAAAAAAGCATGGAGTGAGTCAGTGAGTGAGTCAGTCAGTGGTAATTAAGCTTTATATATTATAGCCCGGGGAGGTCACGAGTAGCTGGTGGTATCGGGGCGGTGGGGTTTCAAGTCCGCTTATTGTCATGTCGGGTTTACAGTTTGAAATTGCGTAGAAAAAGTCAGTAAGTTCTATCTTCAAATAAAAGGTGTTAAAGGACACAAAGCACCATACATCAAAGAAAAAGTGTTGCCTGTTGACACTTAATAGAAAAAGAAATATTAAGTCGAAAAACGCAAGCAAAACTTAAAATAAATTTTGTATAGATACTTAAAATAAGTTTTTAAAAAATAAGTGTAAATTACTGTATAATATTAAAAAACAATCGAACATATATTTCCATCAGTGTTACTATCATTAATTAATTAATTAAATGTCAAGAAATAGTATTTATTGTATTTGCATTATTACATTACATTATTTATGTAAGATTTATTTATTATATGAAAAGGGAACCGATGTCGTGGCCAGATATTAGAATAGATCAATTCACGACGCGATGGGGTTTTCACTCCGCCTTCGTTTCAGAATAGAAGCTTTCGCTTGGTTGCCCCGGGCTGCTCGCAGCCCGGGGAGGTCACGAGTAGCTAGTGGAATCGGGGCGGTGGGGTTTTAAGTCCGCCTCCGTTGCAGAATTTGAGATTTTCGATATTTTTTGATATGTTTGTTTTAAAGTTTGAAATCGCCAACAAAAAGTTAATAAGTTCTGTCTTTAAATGAAAGTTGTTTAAGCACCATACATCAAAGAAAAAGGGTTGATAATATACACGCAATAGAAAAATAAATATTCAGTCGAAAAATGCAAGCAAAACTCTAAATAAATTAAAGTCTCTTATTCTTATTCAACAGTAAGTTTATAATTAGTATGAAAAAGGATCAAGTAGATATTTCCCCCCGTGTTACCTTAAATAATACACCAAATAAATAAATGTCAAATTTCAAACTCATACATATGTAGAACACCTTTATTTTGAATATCAAAAGAACATGTTTCTCAATAATCTAAAAGTATAGAAAAATATGTTCAGCCTTACACGATCATCTTTTAAACATTATAAACCAAATATTACGATCAACAAAAGCGATTCTTTTCTGGCACTTCGCCGGCCGCTGCCGCGGCACGCTCGCTGCGCTCGCTCGGCTCGTGCGTTGTCTTTCATACACTAACCAAACCTAACCCATATGTCAATATAATAAACCTATAACATTTTCGTATTAAAACTTTTTTCATCAATGACATACATGAAAGTTTCTCAAAAATCTCGGTATCAAAAAATTTACAGTTTTTTTTCATCTGACAACACTTCAACTGAATACATATTTTTGTTAAAAGTATTCTTAAAAATGTTACCAAGGACGCCAAAATCAACTCTGTAAAGTGAAAGTCATGAAAAATGTTCAATTTTCCTGATAAAATGGTCGCTGTTTAAGCCGCCATCTTGAATTTTGAAATTTCAACCTCAGACCAATGTAGCCCATCTATTGGCGCATCCAACGCAGTTTCTTTTATTTTCCTAGCGGCGATAATGACTGCGCTAGAGTCCAAAACGTGAATAGTGGGCATTGAACTTTCAAACAGCCGTAGCTGCCGGTGTTGCCAGATGTAGGCGATAAAAATAGTCAAATGTCGTTTTGGGATGTGCCCTCCATCGACGGATGCCAATTTTCGAGTTCTAAAATTGTTCCTTTGACAGTTACAGTTTTTGGGGTAAATCTCAAAAAATACCCTAAAATCGGGTAAAATTTTTTCTTCATATGAATGAGTTTGAAGAGACACATAATTGCCCCATACAAGCCAAACACCTGCGGGTTTGCCAAGTCGGTCAAAATCGAGGTTGAATTTCAAACGTTGTTTGCTCTCAGTGTTGCCAGTCGATCGGTCTATTTTTTCCATCGGGTATCTTGAAAAGTTAAAATTAAAATATTTGCATCGAAAAAAATTCAAAATTCGACAAAAAGTGTTTCCTCAAAAATCTCATAAAGTATCATAAGTTTTCAAGTTTTTTTTTCACTCGGCAATACTTTATCTACTTGCCTAAAAATTGTTTCCCCGGAAGTAGTCTGACAAATGTCGCGAAGTGCGTCAAAATCGGCTCGACGTAGTGACGGTACCCAATTTTTCGGATAAAATGGCCGCTGGTTTGGCTGCCATCTTGAATTTTGAAAATCCGGCTCCGTACCGGTGTGGCCAACTCGATAGCGCATTCGATGCACTTTTTACCATTTTCCTAATGGCAATACCGACTGCACTAGAGTCGACAAAGTAAAAAATGGGTGAAATTTTTCAAATCGCCGCAAACACCAGGGTTGCCAGGTGACGGTGATGAAAATGGTCAAATGTCATTTCGGGGAGTGCCTTCCGTCGAGGAAAAGCATTTTTGAAATTCCCAAACGGCTCCTTCTACTTTTCACCTTTTTGGGGTAAATCTCCGAAATTACCCTGAAATCGGGGAAAAATTTCATGACATTTGAAAGAGCCCGCGGAGACTCATGACCACTCGATACCAGGCGAAGAGCTCCGATGTTGCCATGTAGACTAAAAGTGCGTTTGTATTTTTCGAAAAAGTGAAAAAATCACAAAATGGCCGCTGCCGGCGCCACCATATTGATTTTCCCGAGTTTCATAATTTTCCCATAGTCACGACTATATTTGGCGCAGCGCTTCATTCACAGATTTTCTCCGCTGGCCACCCAGGTTCCCAAACAATTCGGGTTATGAGGGCATGTCGAAAAAAATATTTTCTACCGTGGAGCCCAGGGTTGTCAGCTCACAGAATCGAAAACTACCAAAAGTCATAGGGTGCCCCCGGCGCCACACCGCATCGAGTCTGTTTTCCGCGAAAAGTGCGTATTTCGAAATTTCACTTTTCTCCCAAAATCTCCTAAACTACCACGAAAATGGTAGAAATCGGTAGTGATGTAGAAAGATCCCACCGAGCCCCACGACCGGCCCATAGAACGCGAATCCGTCCGACGCCGCCATCTTGGAGAAAATCTCACTGGAAAATGGCAATTTTTCATTGCCGAAACAAAATGGCCGCCCCCGCCGCCGCCATGTTGACGCGCAAATGAAAACTCCCCCTACGTGAAAATTGACTATACTTCCGAGCTGAAGAAGCAAAAATCCCCCCTCCGCACTCACAAAAAAACAATTGACGATTGCCCGAACAGAGGTCGAAAAATGTCAATTTTCTAGGTAAAATATCTCGGCCGCCATTTTGTTTTTTTAATCAAACCTTTTTGCAGTATCATTTTTTTAGCCAAATCTACGACCATTTTGAATATCGTAATCGTAGAGTGTATAATGTAGAAATTAAAAAAATTATCTCGCCGCCATTTTGTTTTTTGGCTGTACCGATATTCCATTTCAACTCATTTTAAAAAAATATTATCAGTCTCCATACATGAAAATGTCATTTTCCCCCTCCTTCTACCCGAAAAAAGCATGGAGTGAGTCAGTGAGTCAGTGAGTGGTAATTGAGCTTTATATATTATAGATAGATAATCTGCGGTAACGTTTCTTTCAAAGAATTTTGCGTAGATTAAGTTTTGTGTAAACTTCAGAACTGTTTTTTTTTTCATCTTTATTTCAAATTGCATTGAATTGGAATAATATCTATAAAGTTTCAAAGATAAAGTGCTGAAACATATTGGACATTCGTTGGTATTTTGTTGTACTATCTTCGAACTTAAACATCAAGATAATTTCATCATCAGCTCAAAAACAACAGCGGTTTTGGAAAATATGATGCCCAAAGTAACTATATCACGCGGACGAAGTCGCGGGCAAAAGCTAGTTTTTTTATAGATAAATTAGTTAACTTTGAAATAAGCTACTGTAAATATATTAATCGAGTTTAAAGTTCGTAAGTAGATAAAACAAAATACTAAATGAAAAGATGTATTGTTAATGTATTTTTAAAGTTTATGGGTTTTTTATATTAGGTATATAAATAAAATAGCTACTAAATGTATTAATAATAATTAATTAGATCAATAATATTTATAAGTAAATATAGCAAAAGTTGCCCTTCAGTATTGCTGTGCCCTTACAATGCGTCACTTGTACACAATTTATTTATAACATCTCTATGACCTGGGACTTGCATTGAATAAGTTGAATTGACGTAAGGATAACGAAATAAAGCCAGGATAATAAATTTTAATACATTATTTAATAATAATAAGTTATCATGTCCCATCCGCCCTTACCCAACATGGACTAGGCAAACGACCTCCTCCTTATCTACTAACATGGACTAGATAACTAACGGACATACAGTTTGAAACACCAAAAATTGCCAAATTGTTCGATAAATAATTTATTAAAATAATCAAATACAACAAGTAACTCCGCTGGCATGTTCGCCAGTTTTGAACACATCGGAAGAGACTTTTCAAATTTATTTCACGTCTAATGTTTACTTTCCATTTTTGTACAAATAGGTATCAAACGGCGCGGGACACTAGTAACGTCAGTCACAGGAGTGCAGGTGGGGTGGTGGGGTGTACGTGGCGGGTACGTGGCGGTCACGTGGCGGCGAGCTTGACGCCGATCTCGGCCGCCTTGTGCGCGACCTCCCGCAGCAGGAGCGGCGACCGCTCGTGCGCGGGCGCGGCCGCCCACTCGGCCGAGTTCAGCGGCACCGCCACCAGACCCTGCTTCTCCAACACGTCGAGCAACAGCCGGAACGTGCCTCGTAAACGGTTGCTGTTCATAGAGAAGCACCCCTGGTTGAAGTTCATCACGCACACCCTGGGGAAACGAGGACCGCTGTAGCCGAATCAATACTCGCACGCCAGATCGCCCACCCGGTGAGTTATGTTCTTTAGTATGTTCCGTTTGGAACTAAAAATAACAAAATCACCTACGTCACGTTTCCGAGATTCCCGTCACAGGTAAATGGCAAATTTATAAAATTATAGGTCGCCGTTTTCTCCACAGTAATGTTCGGAAATATTAATTCGAACATGAGAATTCTTTCAGCTATGGAAAGCTTCATCATACAATTTACACGGCCGAATAGCTAGTGGGAGACGAGTAGATATACTCACGTGACACAACTCTGTGGAATATTAAGTTGTTCATATGGTACCCTCTCCAGATCCTCGGGTACTGTCAGCGAGATAGGGTAGCCTCCTTTAAGGCATATCACGATGTCTGAAAGTGAAATATTATAGTAAAAATACTCGTATGATGTATTAATATCACTGCCTAGGTAGAAAAGGTAGAAACTTTTAAGATCTAAGCTTTTGCATTATATTAAAATGTAGGAATTGAAGCTGGATATTAAATCATTCGTTGACCTAACAATGGACCTAATCTTAATTGCTAAAAGAAGCTTCATTAACACTAAGGTCAAAGTAAGCTGAAAATAATAATATAATATAATTCTGAAGATTAGTAATAATATTTCACTCATCACAATCGTATAATTACCAGCGATAATCCCGTTTGGCAACAGGACGTTCTTGGCAATGTATTCTTTACCGCCCAGAGCCGTCGCCAGATACTGTAGGAGTTGATCCGTCGAGCTGTGCGTCGGGTACTTGGTTTTAGCCACCGCTAACGTCTCCGGGGGCAGCGAGTACTCTTTTGTATGGAAACACTTCACCGCCTCGTGTAACGTCAACAGTTGTAAATAATCTAAATTATTATTGTTCCTAGACAAGTGCTCTTCTAAAAACTCTTTGGAGAATACTCTGTTCAACACTTTGTCTTCATAATGGTTAAGAGATGCCAGTTCTAAGCAAAACTTAGGCCAAGGTAGGGTAGAGTTCGTCGAATTCAGCACCGGGTTCAAAGATATCTGTTTCCTTAGTTCGCTCCAAGCTTCTGGGCTCGGTGTGTAATTGTTGTTTGATAGACAGTTCACGAAGCTGAATAGGATGTTCGGTCTAGCGTTAGAGAGAGTCGTGGGGCAGGCGGCTGCTTTCTCACAAAGATACTCCACTAGGCCGAGATGGGTGTGCGCCTGCAATGATAATCATATTAGAAATAGTACGTACTTTAAATTTGATACAGATTATAGTCCTAACAACAGTATGCTTAAAACAGAGTTGTATTGCATCGATCTATATCTTGCAAGTAATAGAGGAGACTACATGTCTTTTAAGTTGAAGTTTCACAATACGATGTATTTGATTATTTATTGCTATCATGAGTCCTTTAAAAGTCGCTAACATTGATTAGATACTTGTCGAATATCCTATTAATATTATAAATGTGAAAGTTTCTTTGTTTGGATGTTTAGATATTTGGATGTTTTTCCGTCAATCACGCCGAAACTACTGAACGGATTTTGATGAAATTTGGTATACAGATCGGGTATTAGCTGACTTAAATAATAGGATACTTTTTATCCCACTAAACATTTCCCTAGGGTCCGTGCGGGCGAAGCCGCTGGCGAAAGCTAGTGAATAATATATGAAAAAGAAAATTAAAAATAACTCACGATACGCGAGAGTATCCTAGCAACCAGCAGCCCCTTCTCGAACTCGATCTTATTCTCCACAACATAGTTAGCGACAGCATCCATCAGCTGTTCATTGTAAAACTCTGGATGCTTTTCAAGGATCCGACCCTTGATTTTGGCAGCAGTTCGAAGTAGCTCATCGTAAGACAACTCGTTAATCCGTTGCGTAAGAATCTCAAAACAAATATGCAGTAACTGTACCCTAGTAGGAAAAACTTCATCTGTACAATTAACTTGGCACAATGACCATATAATCGACTTCGCATTTTGAGCATCAATAGTCTGATCGTGCAACAAGAGTCCTGTAACTATATTGTTGATACATCTTTCAGGCAAATCTGTGTTACAGCTGTAAGCTAGCATATCCCTAAGCAACGGCAGATCTTCGTTATCTAATTCTAACGGTAGACGGATCTGAAACGCAAGAGGTAACGCCAGTTTCAGGGCGTCGATCAAGTGGTTCTTGCTGTCGTAACGGCTAAGAATAAAGTCTAGAAACATAATTTGCCGAATGTTCAAGGAGTTGATGTTGTGTCTTATGAGCTGCAGCATGGTTTGTACTATTAGCGAGTCTGCGGGGACCTGCAGGTAGGATAGGACCTTCGTGGCCTCGATGGTTTCGCCTACTTCAAGGGAACGAGCGTGCTTTTTGAAGTTCTGGCAGAGAACACCGAATGCTGGGTTCTTGGTTATCGTTTCGGGGTTGCGGTCTACCCTGTGAGCGAAAAGAGTTGTTAAGAAATAATAAGCGTAAAAAAGAGAATTGTATCAGACCACAAATTCTATTTTGGATCCAGTAAAATACAATATAGCTATCATCTAGGCATGCATGGTGCCGTTCAACACTTGGTTTTCCTGACACTCACTTGCCAGCTTTCTGTAGCTCAAACAAGCAACGCAGCGCCTGCATCATGTGTTTGTGTGTCATGAGGGGGAGGTGCGATTGCACCGCGTCCAGGACCTCCCCTGCGCCCCCCGCAGCCTTCAGACTCGCCATCACCGCGTCTGGTGACTTCGTGCGCATCACGTCCGCCCGACTGACTACTACATAATCAATCAGGAATTTTATGTAAATGTGCATATTAAAATAATGTCTGTACATTAACAATTGATAACCTTCTCGGATTAATAATAAATGATATATAAACATCAAAAATTGCGAATTAAAGTTTGAAGTACATTGGTAAAGAGGGATTTTGTTGATTCTTTTTTTATTTGAAAGCTAGTGCTAGTGTGCTTCCATTTCAATTTAGTCCAGATCTGGTAATGGCATCTATGAGCATATAAGTCTCAAATTTGCATTAAGTTTGTGTACTGTTTGTTACCTCAAAACTTTTTACAGGGTGAATTGGTTCTATTGATTCTTTTCTTTTTTTATTTAAAAGCCCAAATTTGTGGTCCCATTTAAGTTTTTAGCATAGTATTTGTCAGTCTTAGGAGATTTTAGGTATATTAACACACTAAAACATTGAATTTCGCACATTAACATGGTTTGTGTCAAAACCATGTTATGTTTTCAGAAAAGTATTTTTAGTCTTACCTACTATAAAAAATATCAATATCACTAAAATAGCATGACATAAAAAACCTTACAAAAATAGAACCGAATTCAAGCTTATAAAAATTGTAAAATAATACTTAGCTTAAAAGCGACTGTCTATAAATTAATTAACAACCTACAGAAAACCTCTGCCCGACTTAAATAGCATTTCCTTGGTTAAGTCGTTTTTGAGATAAGTTTAAGTAATACTTCACTTCACTTTTTTAAAGTTCTATTTTTTTATAATCTAAATTTCTAAAACTATCAAGGCTCCAAAACATTTAGTCAGACCTGTGAAATGGCGACATTTTCATGTGAGCCAGTCAGCCACATCTGCATTGTTTTATTTAATTACTACTATTTTATTGTGAAGGAAACCATTCGTTCCATAGACTCTAAAGCACTTGATAACGACAATATTGGCCGTAACATGATTCTTCCTTTGCTTGACATCCTAACGCCTATTATAACAATAATCCTCAACAAATCCATTGCTTCTAGTACTTTTCCAAGTATATGGAAGACAGCTCAGATAATTCCTCTCCCTAAAAAATCCAATCCAGTTACGATGTCTGATTTCCGACCTATTTCCATACTTCCTTTCCTGTCCAAGGTCCTAGAGCGTCTAATTAACAGATAATTAAGTGTCTTTCTAAATAAAAATAACCTATTAAATCCTTTCCAATCCGGTTTTCGTCCCGGTCATAGTACAGCGAGTGCCTTAGTTAAAATCGGCGACGACATTCGCTCTGGTATGGAGAAGCGCAAGCTTACAATATTAACATTACTTGATTTTAGTAACGCTTTTAATAATGTTGATTTTGACATACTGTTAAGCTTGATGAGTTCCCTTAACATATCTCCAACTGTTATTGACTGGTTTCGTAGTTATCTACACGGACGCCGGCAACGTGGACGTATAGGAGACTCCTCTGAGTGGAGTTCTATGCCTACTGGTGTTCCTCAGGGCGGCGTGCTTTCTCCCTTATTATTCGCCATTTTTATTAATTCTATTACTCATAATCTAACTTCCACCTACCACTTTTATGCTGATGATCTTCAAATTTATACGCAAGAGCGATTTGATAACTTGAATGATGCTATCCGCAAGATCAATATTGATTTAAATCGTATTGTGAACTGGAGTTCGTCATTTGGTTTGAATGTTAATCCTAAGAAGACTCAGTGTATAATAATTGGCAGCCCTTACTTTGTGTCCAGGATTGATTTCGGGCAGTTGTAGAAAACTACTTTGGAGGGGACAGTGGTTCCAATTACAGATACGGTGAAAAACCTAGGACTTTTATTTGACAAATCTTTATCCTGGAGACCACAAGTTGGAGAAATCAGTAGACGAATGTTTGCTTCAGCTGGAGCGCTGCGGCGCTTACGTCACTTCTTACCTACTGCCACCAAAATTACTCTTGCACAATCCCTACTTCTACCTTTACTTGATTATGCAGATGAGTGCTATCCAGACCTTACAGTTGAGCTTCTCAATAAGCTAGAACGTCTCCAAAATTTCGCCATAAGGTTCATATTCGGACTGCGTAAATATGACCATGTCTCTCACTATCGTCAAAGGTTGAATGGGCTTACCATTCGCCGACGCAGAGACCTACACATATCATCCCTCCTCTTTTCTGTGCTGTTCAATCCATTGTCACCCAGATATCTCAAGGAGCATTTTAAATTTCTTTCCTCTACTCACAATCTTCCCCTTCGTTCATCTTTTACCCTGCAAGCTATCCATTTATGGAATTCCTTACCTGAGAATGTAAGACGCGCCATAACGCTGGAGTCTTTCAAATCTCTAGCTGCAAAGTTCTTTTTGTTGGGTGAACAGAAATCTATTTGAAATGTTGCCTTCTTGTTATTTTAAGCATTGTATTGTTTGTTTATTTTATGTAACTTTATTATCATATTTATATTTCTATTAATATTATTAAATTTATTTGTAACGCGCACAGCTTACCTACATTATTGTTACCATTGCTTCTTCGAGTATAGGTTGCCTGGAAGAAATCGCTGTTAAGCGATAAGGCTGCCTATTGTGCAAATATTTTAATGTTTGTAAGTTACTCTTTATTTATTTCTGTTGTGTGTTGTACAATAAAGTGTTTTTATCTTTATCTTATCGTACTAATTCTCAGGTTGACTTACCTACTTATTTTCATTTATAAACAAAAATTAATTATTAAAACTATTGACTGACTATTAGAAGTATGATACACAATAATTGCTATATTTTTTTTTATATTCATTAGTATCTACAATAAATTAAAGATTGATGTAGGCAAGTTTTGTACACGCAGCAACCAGTTTTTGCCCATCCCAAATTTTCACAACTGATTTTCAACTTTAATCCTAATGACTTAAGATTTAAAGTCAAGTACAGATATTTGACCAACTTATAAAAGTTTTTGTGTAAGTTATTGTGAGGAGAAATAATTAAAAATAAATATTATATAATCTTACATGCTGTTGACTATACTTTTGACTATAAATATAAATAATATGTATTTAAATCATATTTTCTGGTATTGAAATATATTAGATTCATTTTCATTTATTGTTTTTTCATTCTCTATACTCGGGCAAACATGTTAAATGTTGTATCTTAACTTTGTCAGTTACAGTTACTAGTAATATTATTATAATCATCTATTATTATTATTTATAACAAGGGTTTAAAGAAAAGGTATGAAAGTGTTAAAAGTTCATTGAAATCAGAGACAACAATAACCTGACAGAAAAAAATAAATTGTTAGTATCCACAGAAGTTATTAATATGAACCTTTGCTGTGTATTAGCCTATTGACTCAGTTGCAATAAGTCAATAGGATTTCTAGAAAATGTTGCAAATAGCACAATCATTGACAACCAACCATCGCCATAACACAAATATTTAGGGTCTTCTGATGCAGGAATAGTCAAAATTAGTCAAAGTTAACAAATTCTATCATGATAAAAATTCTGTATTCAAATGTCTCACATGTAGCTGACAGGTTGTGGGATCTCCGACATGCAGATAGATTGAGAGGGCTGCTCTTAAGAACATTCTGCCACACACTTTTCAGTAACAAAGTCATCTTCTGAAACACAAGACCAGCATATTAATAATCAATCAAAGTTTAGCATTATAGTAATAGAAATCGTACTACAAATATATATTCTTAATGAAAAATGCTTAAAAAATCCACTTTGTTCCTAGCACTGTTGGATTATTAATTATTTTTCATTAAAAATATTTTCCAGTATAGCTTCGTAAATGTATAATTGGTCAAATATAATACGAAGATACAGTTTACTTTATTATTTCTCTTTTTTGAAATCCTGTATGAAGCCTGTCTGTGACAAAAATTATATCCTGAATTGGGTACCTACCCTTTGGCTAGGTTATCTATTTCTTCATAAATTATTTAAGTGTAAACAAAATATAAATAAATGTATGTAATACGATGTACGTGACCTTTACGTTAGTATGGACAGCGTGCCATTACTAAATGATAAATTAATATGTGTGATATAAATGTATATAGTTTCGGTTAGAAGTTTAGAACAAAACAATAATTTCAATTTTTTGTTTTGCCAATTTTGTATTTAGTCAATTGTCAGAATCAGCTGTTCACATGTCATATCTTTACGTCTAAAACCCGCGCGAGACGTGCTCCAATAATACGTTAAGACATAGTTACTAGTATAGGTTTTGGCTTATACGTCTAAATACTAAGAATGAAATAAGCATCCAATACGCGAAAACTGATATAAATTGATATATCGACGCACAAAAATATCGATATCGAAAAAAAAACATATCGAAACCTAATATTCATTAAAATCCTAAGAGTAAACGTGTATCAGTCGTAAATTTTAACAACCAATAACATCTTCACATGTGATGTCATATTACCTACATTAGTAACATTTGTAACCCAGAATTTTTTTATTTGAAATTTGTAGTAATGAGGAAGTATTTTAAAATATGTTCGCGATATCAAACTAGATGTCGCTATGGTACGTTCTTGATTTCTCCATGACAACCCATCCGGTTATCTTTCATGTTTAATAGTAAATTATTTTTCAAAACTCAATAAACAACTCATATTCTTATTGTAATTTTTCGTATTTGTATTGTTATCTGAGTTTCGAACTTTTCAAATTTCATTTTTTAATATGTTAGTTAAAAGGCAAGGAAATAACTGTCTTCGGTCCATTCGTTTCCTGCAAAAATCGACTTTTGCTAGAGTCGCCATCTAGTGAAGGTGCTTTTTTAGTGCTTTCGTTTTTTTTAATACTTCCTCATTTTGATTATTATAAGTTTGTACGTAATTTTACATTGGCAATAAGACGTTTTCCTATTGTGATCAATAGCATGTCTGAACGACTTTCTTTAAAAGTAACACACATAGAATGGCAAGATCAAAGAATACTTTGTCCACACTACGCTTTGTCATGTTTCTCGGGTCGAGTGAGATATCGTATGAGCGTACCGAAGGAAGGTGACATTTGGGTGTAAGTAAATACGAAGTATGTAGTGTGTACCATCTCCACCCTATTATAAATAATGTGTTTAGTTTAATACAGTCAGTCAAAACGCAACATTCTTCTAATTCTAACGTACTCCCAGGTCCCATTGCAAGTAGTAACAGACTTTGTAGCCAGGCAATAGCCATAGCCCCCACCAGTTAGTGGCCTTTTTTGAAAAGGTAAACTAGCCATAAAAACCTTTTCTTGCCCTTCTCACAGTTTGACCCTACAGTTAGGTCATTATATCCCATTTGACACTTCAAAAGATAGATAGAATGTAACATTGTACGAAGTTGACGTTATAGAAAAAAAATATTATTGAAACGCGATGGTTGGCTTAAAGAACTACGCACTCCTTTTTAAAATTACGCGGGCTATATTTTACCGCCGTCGACCGCTCTCACTAACGCTCGAGCGCGGGAATTTAACTATAACTTTGAGCGAAACTGAACCTTATTGCACAGTCAACCGAGAACCGTCTATGGCCGCGACGCGCGTGTTCACAAAACCGCTTCAATATTTGTGTTACCACCGCTTTACTTGATTTTTATGTATTACTAAGTGTGATTACATCTGTTGAATCGTAAAACGTGCCGAGAACTCTTACTTAAACCTCGAGACATACATAATCACCCATAAATTATGAAGTAATTTGATAAAAAATATAGCATATTTAAAAATAAAAGTACTGCTTAATAGCAAAAACAATTTTTGAATAATTTTGACATAAATTAAAAATACTTTTGATTTACTACGTATCGTTTCAATCTTTTCAACAGTTGCGTCTTCGATCCTACAATCGGTACAAAAAGTAATCGGTTACAATAACCTTCATTAATATTAATGCTACTGTTTAATATAGAAATGTTACTGTAGTGTAACAGAAGAAAAGGTTTTATGTAAAAAAAATAGACACTATTTACCTGTGACGTCTCCTCAAATTAAATCGTGTACAAGTTGTTTGCCGCACTCTTTAAAAAGAGTTATAATTAATATTAAGAAAACAGTATTTTTATTTATTAACTAATGAACAAGCTATTTTAATGTCAACATTACATTTGGGTCATTATAATAGGCCACATTATATCCATATATTATAAAAAATCACATACACTGTTCAGATTCCAAGATGAGTAGGTAGCCAAAGCCACTGTATTATTGAATATCTGAGATAACGCAGATATCACAACACCCAGACACGATTCAATATAGAAAATACCTTTTCTACTTTCAGCCTATATATTAATTCGGACCGAATGAAAAGAGCACGGAATTTTGTAAAAATATATGCATTGTGATTAGATAAACCTTTAAATAAATTTTATACAAATACAGAATATATAAATAACCAGTAATATTTCTTAAATGAAAAAATTCTAAGCTCGAAAAAATGAAACAAAGGGTTATTTAATCTAGTTTCCATAAAATTACAAGTTGTTATAATTTTAGAGCAAAAGTATGCTTTAAATAATTAAATGTCTATGCAGAGATGGCGTTGTAAATAGCTATTTTTTTATTAAAAGCATTTTTTGGTGTTTAATTTTTTATTGATTGACTTTAAAACAAAAATAAAAGAAAATAAACTTACCTTTAATAGTAGACACAAGAAACTGTTGTAGGCAGCGTCAATTCGTCGACAGTTTGAATCTATATCTGCGTCGTTAATCATCGCAATATATTGTATACCTAAATATTAAATAAGTAGTTTTATGGAAAGATTTCCAAATAAAACACCAACTACATGAGACTTGACAAGAATGACGAATTTTTCAAGCACTTGTTATTTTCAATACGCTCTTTTATAGTATTAACGCCATCTATTGACGTTTATGCGAAAATCCATAAGTGTTACTCATTCATAGAGAAGATTGAGTGTTACTTGCTCACTGGCGGCATCTAACGCTGACTCAAACACGAATGTCAAGTTAAACCGGATTGCGTACTGACATATTTCTTAAAATCAAACTTACACTTTATCAATTATAAAATAAGGCTTATTTTTCTATGTCACATTTCAGAGTAGAAAAACGGTCTACTAGAGATATTAGATTTGTAGTAGTAGGTCCTTGTCTAACAAGTTGCCATTGGAAAATTAAATAATCATTATTGGCAATTAGGAGATTTTATGGTTTTTTTAAAGACATCACTAGGTAATTTTAATTATTATCTAATAGTAAATATATTGAATAGACATAGTTGATATGTTTTTTAAGTAAAAATGTGAATTAATTAAAATAATAATGTTAACCGATGTCGTGTTAGTAGTTTTTCGTTACATTTAAGTGGCAATATTATAAATTAATATGGCCGCTCGATGTGACAACATAAACAATGTTTGATGTTTATTTGTGTTTTGACTTACTAATTCGATTATTTACATCAAAATGGTATATTGTTTTGCTTGGCTGATTGCGAAAATGAATGGTATCACGGTTGTGACTTCACATTCCATAGGTAAGCTGTTTTCCTTATTTATTAAACAGTGATGAAATAGGGTGTCTACGATCAAGAAACAAAACTTTGATTTAAATTAATATTCATATGTTTATATTGTAAACATTTATAAGTTTTACTTACGCTACCCTTCATTCTTCGTTTTAATCTCTGTAAAATTTACTTGCTTAACATTACAGTAAAAATGTTTATTAATAAGTCATGCACTGCGAAATTAATATCATAAATTCAAGAAGCTTGAATATTTTCATGGTAGGTACAAAGTTATTTGGAAAATGAAAAACGAGAACTAGCTTATTTATGTTTTGGAAAATATCTGAATGGCCTACACATTAGTTTGTATAAATATTTATAAAGTAATAATTTTCTTATGCTGACCATGACTAAATTGCTCTTGTGTTTCTAGGATCCCAAAGGATAAAAGTCTAGCTGAAAAATGGAGGACAATAATACCAGCCAAAGTTATAAAATGATGCGTTGTATTCTAATACAATTAATAAAAAAAAAGTTTCTATCCTTTTAATTGATTTATACATTAAAGATGATTATAATACCATTTATGTACTTGTTTTATTTCCTACAAAATAAATATCGGTAAAGCGATAAATAAAAACTAATTTATCGGTTACATTTCTAACATCATCATTCATAATATCTGTAAAAATTTATAAAATTCTATCTGTAAATGTTTAATTTAGGTCATGTAACATTATCATGTGACAAATGTTTTTAGGCATTCACCGTTGCCTCGCATTTCTGCTGCATATAATGATGTCGGTTCTTATTTGCCTAATCTAGATATATTTTTCAACTCGCTGTTAAGTTTTAAAGCTCAGATTCAGGAATTCTTTAGTTCTATTGACTAGATTGGGTTGGGTAAGGGACTGGGTTTGACGTGCTCTCTGAAAGCCTGTGATCTGTGGGGTATTTTGATCTGACTTTTCACTGAGAACCGGAGAGTGCCTTAGCCTTCTTATTGGTGTTTTTATCAGTGGTTGAGTGAATTGTAGGTTTTGTCTAAAATTACACTTATATGTTAACAATGCTGTGTCAACCTAGAATTGGTATATATATTAGATTTAAACCTAACTGTAATTTACTGAAGTAAGTTGAAATATGTATGCTGTTGGTTGTCCATATGAAATAAATAAATAAATTATTAAATATTACCTATTTATGAAATTATTAAAAACGCGTGGACATCCTACAAAACTACTAAGACAGAGATGAAGAGTTACTAATTTACTCTCTCACTCTGCCCGTTTTTAATATAACACTGCACAATCCAGTTTATTTTGACATTCGTGGACTCAAATAAGATAAAATAGAATTTTATTCTATGGGATGAGGCATCTGTTTTCTGTATAGTTTTATAGTTTAGTTTTCGTAGAGTATATTGTTCTGTGTTAGTGTATCTTTTCCGTATTATTACAGAGTACTTTTGTTCTGTGATTATTACTGTTCTCTTTGGTGTATCTGTGTTTCTAATCTGTGGTTGTGTTGTGATTTGTTGGTGATGTGATAAAAGTTGCTGTTGCTGATTATCGCTTGTCAAACAAAAGTAAATACGAAAAAATGGAAAAAGAAGGAATCGTCAGCTCAAGGTCAGATAGAGATCTCAAAAAGAAAGTTATCTCACCGGGCGACTTTACGTTAGTACCATACGAAGATTCTCGCTGTAAAATTGTTTTGTCAAATGTGACGTGCAATAGCCCAGTCGGCAAATCTGAAATAGAAACAGAAAGTAGAATATTTAGTAAAGACTTCGATGGAAATGTGCTAATAGGAGACACTGACTACTATATTGATAAAGATTTTGAGTTGATTTTACAGCAAATGTGCTGCGGTGAGATCTGTGAAGCTAGTTTGCTGTATAGAGATCATGACGGAGCTCTGATGAAAGAGATCACATGTAGAATTGAGTTGAAAGAAGTTACTGAAGAGCAACTGGTCAGTGACTGGAGTTGGGAAAGACTGTTTGAATCTGCAACACACCACAAAGTAAGGGTTATTAGTCACCAACATCACATTGCTCAGATTTCATATACGAAGTTACCGAAGCCCTTTGTGCTATTTGTGTAATCTGTGACAATCACAATACCTCAATTCATTAGTTAATTTATAATGTCAAACTAACTAAGAATTTATTCTTGATGTTACTATGTTTATTCATAATTTGTCTGTAATTATCTAGCTATAATCTGGCAAGTGAGATAATGAATTTTGACCGACATGTTGTTTTGCTTTTAGGAATGCGGTGTACTATTGGTAAAACAAAAAAGACTCACCGATGCCTTTAGGAGATTTAGCAAAGCTCTTAAATTCTTAATAGCAATTGAACCTATAGACCCTGAAGTCCTTAAGGAAGAAAACATAAAGGATATTATTGATTTGAAGGTATATAATGGATAACAATTGAACCCAACTGATGTTTACATTACATTATATATTAGTATAATAAAGAGCAAAGATTAGTGATGGTTAAACTCGAAAACCAAATTTTAAAATAACAAAATAAACCTTCAGCAAATAACATAAGCTGTAGTTCATTTTTTGTAAAATTGGCACAATGGTCACTGCATCATCCTATTAATATTAAAAATGTGAAAGTTTCTTTGTTTGGATGTTTGTCTGTCAATCATGCCAAAACTACTGAATGGATTTTGATTAAATTTGGTATACAGATAGGGTATTAACTGATTTAGATAATAGGATACTTTTTATCCCACTAAATAGTTCCCTAAGAACCATGCGGGCGAAGCCATTGGCAGAAAGCTAGTCAAGTAATAAATTTTGAGGCATGGTTTTATCATCATCATTTGAGTTGAACATACATTAATTATGTGGCTAGTTATAGGTATATTATTTAGAAACTATTTTGTAAAATTTACCAAAAGAGTTCTTATTATAAATGTTTATTTTTAGGTTAAATTATACAATAATCTAGCTCATCTACAGCTGCAGTACAATGAATATGAGCCAGCCCTAGAGTTATGTAACCGTGCTCTACAGTATGATCCAGAAAACCCTAAAGCATTGTACAGACGATGTACTGCTCATATAGGATTGCAGCTCTATGAGGAAGCCTGGACAGATATACAACATGCTCTCAAGCTAGACCCATCAGATAAAGCAGCTTTAAATAAGGCCAACTCACTGAGACCCATCATAGAGAAAATTAACAAAAATTACTCTGATGTTATAAAAAAGATGTTTGGTTGAATTACATATTTGAGTAGCGATTTAAGTCATTAAACTGTAAGAAATACATCATCAAAATTCCAATTAAAAAAATCAGTTTTTTATTACAATATTTTATTATGTCTGTTTATTAGCTTATTTATTCAAAGGTAGGTCTAAAGTATTATAAATAAATTTTCTGTAAACATAATCTTAATTAGGTATTTAGCTATGAAATTGCCATTTTTCATGAATTAAATAAAGCATATTGTTTTCTATATTTATTATATCTATTAAAAATTATCACTTCCAAAGCCAAACCAAAGTAATCACCCATATAATCAATGCATCTTTGCTAACGCATTGGAAGCTTACTGATTACCTTCTTCAAGAAATCAGCTGGACTGGACCGGAGCCAACAAATTTCTCAAAGGCGTTTTGTACTGCTACTCGGGTATTGATTTTTTTGCCGTAAAGAAGTTATTTACCATATCACCATTATCCGTTAAAGTAAAAAAAAAACACATTGGTTGTTTATTATGGAGTTGTTCGAAATCTTCGAGTTAAATACAATCTTTCGACTATTACTCGAAATCTTAAGTGTGACTGTTTTCTTTTTAACTTCGTTAGTAGGTACATAGGTATAACGTAACGTGTGAATTTTTACCAACGACCGTTTAGTTGGTAGTAGGAGGTCACGACTCAAACAAAAATTAGCTCTTTAAAGCTTAATATGTTATTAACAGTTTACTAACTCGAAAAATGGCCTTCCCATACCCCCAAAATTTTTTAAAGACTCCTTCAATGATGCGCCAATATGGGAAGACGAAATAAGTATCACCACTTTGTCGCCTTCACGCCCAGTTACAACTTTCTTGTACCAATAGTTTTTGAGGTAAACTTCGGACGGATAGTCGGACATAGTGAAACTATAAGGGTGTCTTGTTTAACACGGAATCATAAAAACAAGTTTTAGGAGACATTTTTGCTTTTGATCATGGTTTAGCTAAAACAAAAATACTTAAAAAAAAAAGTTATTCTTCAAAAAGAATTCCTCGTGGCTGTGTGAAATAAATCTCTTAACCTTTATTAAAGAAAATGTCACTGAATGTCATGCAAGCAAAGTGAATGTGACGGTGTTTTATGTCTTGTCTTTTTTTAATTTTACTTGTTGATTTTACAATTGAAATTGGTGTTAAATAAGTAAACTTCTGTGATATCGTGTCAGAAATAACTATGTTATAGTTCGAGAAGTGCCTACTACTTGTTGAGATAGGTCACCTGCTGCTAGGAGCGCCGTTTGATCAGGTACATAACGGTATTATTTATATTTGACGACGTTGGTATTTTTTACGTTATCCGCCTTAAATTAAATGATGATATCCATTCGTTCCATGTAAGTGGAACACTTTCATTGCATTACACATATATCTTGATTTTTTTATTTACATGAGGTTCATTAAAAGGTGGTGTCGTGATTGTATAGTAATCATCTTAACAATTATTCACGTTGTGTTTGTGATCGCATGGATATAGTTTATAGTTGTATCTTATTAGATACTATTTATAAATAATCACAACACATACATATCTTACCTGCATAATATAAAAGTCATTGCCTGTCCATCTATTCGCTGATGATTGATTGTGATAAAATTTGATTACCTAAATTAATAATATTTTATTCTCTGAGTCGCCTACTTAAAGTTATAGTTAATGTTTAGTTAAAAATATAAGATACTTACATGATCATAATTATTATGAAACTATTGATTAGGTTGTCGCGTTAAACTATGTTTTGACATGCATTTGGTTTCTGCAATGTTTATTTGTTTTTTTTTTATATAATCCTGTATATATATAGGTACACTTACTAAACTTTAAAACATTAATTTTGTAAATAAAATTACTTTTCTTGTAAACCATCTAATTGATGTTTCTTTTTGAGATATGATTCATTAGATAGTTTATTTTAATTTGTGAAATTACTTGGTTTGTCTTAATTTCCCTTTTTGAGCATATTTTAATGAGTCATAGAGTTGGCTGCCATGGGTATCTTCATAAATTTATACACAGATTTGGTGTATAGGCTATTTTTGTTTTTCAAGCTTTATATTATGTTAGTTAACAATTCTGAGATGGACATCCACCCCTCACTTCTCCTCTTCATCCTACTTGTATATATAAATAGAATTTGCTTTTAAATCTTTTATAATAATTACATATTATTGAATAAAATATATAGTTTGAAAACTATTTGATTTATTTAAACATCCAATAATAATTGACCTTACTTAATAATTACTTCTTTTATTATAAATGTATGTTGCTGTCATTAATAAACCCAATATTTGGTTTGTAAAAATTTCTATAAATATGTTCCCAGAAGATAATTTTCTCATCAGCAAGCTGATAATTCATAATCATTGTTTTATGTAGATACAGTCCTTTGACAAGGTTAATCTCTGGTTCATTCTGTGTTGTTTTGGTGTTTGTTAATTGTAGTGGCTGCCAAATTACAGGAATGAGGAATGTCGCTATTGGTGTTGGGTCCCTGTAAGCAAGTGTAAAAAGTAATGATTTATGTTGTGTCACATTGTTATAGTTAAGCTACTGTAAACCTTCTGCAGTAGCATTATTTTAATGCATTAATATTATGGAATACATATTTGAATATGTCTTGCTTAATTATTCAATAATAATCCTAAGTTTGTTGATTATGTATTTTAGCTTGGAGTAACTAACCAACAAGCCAGTCTCTACTGAACTGCTATTCAATATTTTTCCGTACTGCAAATGGTAAAAACGGAAGCCTTAAAGGGTCACTGTTGTCTGCCTGTCAAATTCGGTTTTTTTTTTTTATATTTTTTATTAAAAATAAAATTTTTGTTTGTAACCTCCAAACTGACAGAATGGTCTGTCAATTTCAACCCATATTTCACCCCACCGTCTAATTCGTCATCTAATTTTCATATCTCCTTCCTGCCACAGTGAGTCTACTAAATACATATACCTCTACTGACCAAAGATCATTAGTTAATTAGATGCCATTACGAATCAATTTGGAGAAATCTTTATAACGGATTTCAAAATCAAAAAGGTTTTTTGTTGGTTGCATATATTCTTAAAGTATATTTTCTGGCAATTGTAGACTGATTATCAAAATTATTCTTTTATTCGAGAATTCATTGGCATAAGATGGTTCTATATTCTTTTTTCGAAATCTGATAATCATTTTTGTTTTTTGTCAAAATAATTAAAATCATTCTCACAAATAACTAAAACATTAACGTATAGGCTAGTATTTATGTCACTTAACGGCTACCTAGGTATCACGCGGGCTAAGCCTGCGGCGTGAAGCTAGTCTATACTAATATTATAAAAAGCAGGAATATCTATGTTGGTTTGCATTGAATAGACACCGAAACTACTGGACTGATTTTAAAACTTTTCACCTAGCGGGAAAACAGCTAGTGAATTAGTTGTATAAGTTGTATTGTAATTGTATTCCCAGACATAAAACAATGTCGAACTATCGTTTGATATGATGGTCCTTTATAATTTACATACCCTATTCTAATGAAATTGCTCCATAGAGTGGTCACTTGTGCCAATTTGATTTCGTCTTCTTTATTTAAATCCTCATTATTGTAAAACAAGTCAAGAACGCCAAATTTCTTTTTTGTTGTATTTCCGAGGTCACTTTCTGATTCTTTGACAATAAGTTTCATTAGATAAACTGGCATTGCATTTGTAGCAGCAAACATCATAGACATCTTTACAATGGGATACTCATACACGACGTCGTGTATGTAATTAACATAACTTTTTAACACATTTTCCTTTGATATCTCTTCACTGAAATAAAAGTTTTTTACGACATCAGCCACTCTTTGTTTGGTGACGTCACTGTCAAACTCTAAGTTGTTGGGTAAGATGTGTCGGAAACCTCCCGGTAAGTAGAGGAGCTCTTCCAGTTCTTTTTCATTTGGTATTATTTCTTCTGCAGCATCGGTGTAGGCAACGAGCATTGGGACCATCTCATAATCTGTTGTCTTCAACATATCTAAAGGGTTCTTTTCTAAAAGGCTGTGTGTTGTGGGCAGATTTTTTTCCAAACAAGGGAGAAACATACTGGATATATTCATTATTTTTTTGTAAGGCAAGTGATTGTAGAAAGTAAACAACTCAAGTCGGGACATCGCCTCATCGAAACCCAATGATTTAGCAACTTCTATAGCAGTTGATATAGGATCGTAAGACATTGACAGTGGTGATAATGCAGATCCTGATTCAAGGATAGCTTTATGAATGAGACCTTTTGTCGATCCAGATAGTAAAAGAAACTGTACTGCAGCCGCGCCACCTCCCACGCCGTAGACAGTGACATCGTAGGGGTTGCCCCCAAAGTTTGCTATGTTCCTGTTTATCCAGTACAGAGCCGCCACTTGGTCTTTCAATCCAGCGTTGCCTGGCGCCTCTTGTATACCCAGACATAAAAATCCGAAGAGAGAGATGCGGTAATTGAAAGTTACTACTACAAAATCCTGCTTAAGTAGTTGCGTAGGTGGACGTGTGGGACCCGATCTGAAAACAGTTTTACTTTGATGTCTTACGATGGTGATAAATTATATATTAAATCCATCCCACGCTGCAGTGTTGGCAGTGTTAGGTTGCTTTTCATTAATTATTTGACAATGTTTCACCTTATGGGCTGCTTCGCTCGGTAATAAGATATCCAAAATGTCATATGACAGAAAATTAAAGTTAAGCAGCCTATTTTGTATTATGTATGGTACTATGTGGAAGTGTTGATAGAACTCCTGACAATTGTAAAGTATTTTCGTTACTGGTTTAAATAACGAGTTACACAATCTAACCGTCGCGCGCTGTGTGAATTTATCATTGAAGTTAACAGCGTTGTTGTGTTAGTCATACATAATAAATAACATAAAACAGATCACGTTACCCGCTCTGAAAGTTTCCCCCGTGAACCAGCACGAGCACTGCTAGCGATGTAGACCGTACCGGTGTGAAAACGTTGACGACCAGACAATCCTCGATGCCGGAGCCATCGGGCTGTGGACATTTGACGCGGTGTGTCGCCTCGAAGGTCCCGTCCCACGAGCGCGGTGGCTTTGGTGCCTAAAGTTGTTATACAAAACTTGATTGCGTCACATCAATAAATAGATGGAATTTCCAAATGACCTCTTCAATGTACCTACTGCAGATGTGGTTACAATCTTGATATAATAATAATGACTCTGAATAACAAACAACACAATCGATGGCCAATATTGCCCTATCTACTCTAGGATAAGAATTTCACATGTTGGTCGAAAAAGCATGGTAGGATATGATTTAGAAAATATAAATACTCGAACCGAATATATTCTGCACCAAAACCGAACAGCTTGGCCGAATACAAATAATGAAAAAGATACCGAATACCAAACGAATATTCGGCACATCTCTTAAAGCATAAAGCATTTTTTTAATAACCGCAATTGGAACTCTTATAAAATCTTCTTAAATTTTGACTTTTAAATATATATTGTGACTATTTAAAAATACATTAAATAACCATTTAGAACACTCGCAGTCGTAAACATGCGTTCCAATTAGGGTTGTAGGTTGTATTTAGTATATAAAATCCTGAAACTAGAGCAAATGTCAATGCATAAATAAATTATATAGACTAATAGGTAAAGCTTACGATCAGAGGTCTGATTGTCTATTTTTTAAATCTATAACAATCGACTATCAAACGTATAGCCGTTGTGATAGAGATTTATGGAATTGTGTATTTTTTAAGTCGCAATTGCTTTCGGATCGAATGATGATTTGAATGATGTAAAATGTTATAAATAATTAATTTCGTTTTGTTGTTGTTATGTTGTCAAATAATCTTTACGGTTGTGTATGTTTGTAATTAATTGTCCTATTTCGAATAAGAATAAATATATTTTATTCATTTAAATAAAATAATAGAAAGTTAAATCATTTCATACTTTTGATAAACTCAGCGTTTTTTTTTCTACAAAGAACATAAACAAAACCATTGTACTAACAAAACGCACGAAGCGCGTTTATTTATGTCAGCTCGTCTAGGGATGAATAAACAGAAGTACTTGATACTTTTCTTTTGATACCAAGTACTTTTGGCATTCATACTTTAGAACCGAGTATAATGTAGTATCGTGAAGTAAATAAGTAAGTATCTGTATCGGGTACATGGCCGGTCACTCACTAAATAGTGTCAGAAAATTGTGTGATGCGTCTCTATCGTATCTAAACATTACTAACCCCTACTAATTTTATGCAGTTAGAGATCTATCTAGAAGGGGCACTGCCAACAAAATTTTTCAGCAATACCTAACTAAATACATACTAAATAATTTCTATATGCACCGCTTTTTATGTCTAGACTTGCTTCTCTTTCTTCATTGAACAGAGTATAGCTATTGGCTATCAATATAATCAAATTTACTCTAAAATCTATAAAAATGACGACGAGGTGAGGCATTTAAAATATATTCGACAACAATTAAAACAACATACGAGCAGGTATCGAGTAAAAGTGTCGATATCTAGGCGGTAACGTTGAATCCCTAAGCTCGTCATGTCATTAGCTCTGCATCATCTGTAAAAAAAATTTAAACTCTGCGTTTTTTTTAAGTTTGAGATATTTAATAGTCGCTGTTAAAAAATTTGTTGTATGTAGAGCTCTGAGTAAATCCATATATAAAAAACCGGTAACCCAATACTGGAGAAATTTATTTACATCGTGTAATAATCACCTGAGAGAGATTTGCAATTTTTCTTAGTATTTTTTTCCACTGTAACGAGTGATTATGTTACTTCTAGAATAATAATTATGAGCGTCATTTGGTTTTAATTCTATATTATATAATATAAAAAATAATATAACATAAAAAAACATACATACACTGTCGAAAGATTACAAGTAGTATTTAACTCTTTCATTTGACAATACCCAAAAGCTTTCAAAGGTATTTGTAGTTATCAATTTGTTTAGACAATTCCGATTTACGTCAAATGAACGTTATCGTTCATTCACAATCTTAAAAATAATTGTTGTAGAGTGAGGTTCGCGAATTTCTTTCAACTGTCAAATTCAAAGTGATTTTTTTTAGACAATTAGGCCACTGATTATTTTTTAAGCCTGAGTTCTGTTATTAGTTAATAAGTAAAATATGAAATCGCTTTAAAGTCCAAAATCTTCTAAACTAGGACATATGCAGGACAATTCGTGTGAGAGGTGACAACCCTAGGCGCAATCGGAACTAGGTCATAACACGTCACGTAAATTAGCGAAGGAAGGGAAGTGACGGCATATATCTAATTAATTTTCAGAACTTCGCTTAAGTTAATGTTTTACAAGATACTTTTTGAAGCGCAAATAAACGGCAATAAAGCTGTATGTGTCATGCGGTGAACTTTCATTTATCACGACGTGTCTGACCTCGTGCATCATACATCCAAAGTTAATACCTGTTCCAAGGTGCAGCAACTTAATCACAACAACAACACGTGAAGATAAAAATTAGTTTGTGTTTATTTCCCGATACGAGCCCGATTCGTTTGTGGCGGTCGGAAATAAAAGCATCGCGTGACCTCACGGTTGCCCCAGCTATTATTACGCTAATTAATTTGTATTCTAACATTCCTAACAGAATTTGGATTAGGGAGAGTGTTTATTTGTTATCTTAGTAATGAGCACTTGAGATCCAGAACCAATGTCTTCCACAAAGCTTTTTTAGAGTTACACAAAGTAGAGATTCATGAACCGAGCACCATGTGATGTCAAATGTATGTGGAAGAATATGGGAAGTTGACTCGATTATGCCTAAGAGGTCTGGATCTGCATGGGAGTTGAAGTGGAATAAAACTGAAATGCAATACAATACTCAGATAATACTCAAATAATGCAATACTCAGATTCAGAAACTGCTTTAGTGGCAAGACTTGCGAAAGATCTACGCCAGCTGTGGGCTGATACGAACAGATGATTATTTGACTGATTAAAATCGCAGATCGATGGAAATCCAATAAAATCTGTAGGTCTGTTTGAATGGACAGAACGCCATAACTGGATCGAAGTTGTTTTATAAGTTATAATATTTTTGAAAACTATTTTAAATTAATTTGTCTGTGAATCTTGTTCGCCTTTCTTAGTTTGACAATATAATTTAATTTTATAAAACTTACCCATAATTGTTCCAGTTATTATGTATCCAAAATGAAATCATATAACACATTACCACTGTGGTATAGATGGCTAACATTTTCCTTATAATTTTCTCGTGTCGGAATTTCACCAGCGACAAAAATGAGCGACAAATTGACGTGTGAGATAGTGAAATTGACATTGATGCTATCACCAAATGGACATCTGACCTTAAACCTGTGGCGGCGCGTGGGACGGGCGTAGGGTATACCTAAGTAGGCATAGTACGACTGGGGTGTGAGGTAGCCGCGTACCACTCCACCACTAGTGCTCACGTCGCGGTGCGCTTTTGGCGCAACCATTGCTCCACAAACCAGCACATAAGTGACCAATAATATTCTCCGTTTTGTAAACATGTTTCTGTAACAGAGAAACTTCCAGTTGCGGACCGAGGTGGAATAAAAGTACGATGTAATTCGTTTCTTAGTGTTTTGTGGTCTTCGTTTAGACTGCTCTATTCGGTACTGTTTTTTTTTTCAATTATAATTAGATTGTAGATTATACTGATGATATCTGATGTTGGTCGTGTTGATTGAAGGTAAATATAACAGTGTCCATAGCGACTGCAATTTCTAGTGGAATTCATTGTAAAGGCATGTCTATACTTCATTATTTTTCACGGATGAGAATTTTTCCCTGCAAATATTTCTATGTTTTAATTTATTTATTCTGTAAACGTTTTAAAGAGTTAATACGTTAAATTTAAGAATAACATTAAAAAATAGCTCTATATATTTTTTTTCAATATTATAACGATTTTAAATAAAGCAAATGCTTGATATAAAATTAAAAGCACATTAAAAATGTTATAACTTGACCATAACAATAACAAAGTATTAAGCTCTTCAATACTTGTACTATGTGCCGGGAATCGTTCTTACTCTTAAGTTAATTAAATGTAATTCTGAGATACTGTATTTTTTTTTTATAAAATTCAATCCAACTCGCTTAGCCATTGCTACCTACCTGATATATCAGCGATAGTGAGACTTAACTGAACCTTTTTCGTTGTTTTCTTTCCTGCTTATATGATGTATATAAAAAGGTATCATGAAACCGATGGCGATTGAAAGAAAGCTCTTGTTTATTTTTCTTGTAATATTATTTGATTTATCTTTATATTAGTAAGACACTATGAATACATCCTCACGAGAACACCTAACTCTGTTATGATATAGTTAAAGCTTTATTATTAAACAACAGTATCCTATTGTAAACTTGGTGGATTTGTGGTATCAAAATATGAGTCACGACACTTCTAACACAACATATATTTACGCAGTACAATAAAGTGCTCAATAATAATTAGGCTAAATACATGACTTTCCATTCAATAATAGTTGTACATTATCAAAGTTCCTTGGAATTATATAATCCAAAATAACTTAGGTATATCAAAAGAAATCTTATAAAAAACAGAAAGGATGGAACCCTATTAAAATGTATATTCCGAAAAAAATAAAAACCACAACATCGTTACATAGTAAATGTAACTGTAGGGCTGTATGTTTGTGCAAGCGCTGTGGTCGATGAAGTAGTTCCGATACAGATCAGTCCAAATCCTTAAACGATCGTAGTGGAATCCGGTCTCTGGAGAGGCGTCTTCTGTAATCGACAACCATGGCTCTTGCGTATCTTCCGCGATGTTGAACTTATCCCAAGAGATACCTTCGACACTAGGGTCGCTGAAAAATAAGACCAATTTTCTCGTGAACACCATGCATGTACTGTGTAATTAACCAATTAATATCCGATAATTCGAAATACCCGTTCAGTTCGTGCTTTTGTTATTATATAAAAACTTTTTATTTAGAAGGAATGAATTTTGAGTATCATTTATTGAAGGCTTTAAAACTGGCTGAAATTTTAATAAATAGACACTGATTACTGACCCTTTGTTAATAAAATTAACCCATAGGTCTGTCATCTTCTCTACAACTTTTTCCTCTTTCGAATCCGTAGTAGGCATGCGCCCTTTTTTTGAAAATAAGTAGCCTGTGACATCTCCTCCTATCGCACCCTGGCGCGACTCCGTGACTATAGATTGCAATGCATTATTGAATTCACCCATAAAAGAAAATTCATAGAGGTAAACTGTGGCTCCTGCTGCTACCAGCGCTCTAGCTAATCTTAAATCTGCACTAAGAAAAGAAACATCAGTGTGGTATAAGGACAAATTTGCTATTACATTTGGTACGATGTCATCAGTTCCAAAATATTGACTCCTGATTCTTTCACCCATGCGTCTTCTTGTATCATCGTTGGGAAAAACTAAATCATTTGGTAACGCGCTATCGAAGACTTCATTTAATTGTGAAAGCGTATCTTTGTCATATTGTAAAGCCTCTGGTAGTCCAGCGTGGTTGGCAGACCCTATCATAAAAAACATGTTAAATGCTTCGCTGTTTAATATGGCCCAAGGACTTCGTTTTAATATCCCATTGCTATTTTTTTCAATGCAAGGCCTCAGAATAAAATTATTTGTAGATCTTATCAAATGTTCTATTTCAATGTCATCAAATACATTATCGGCGGTATTTTTTGTTGTACTCTGTATTTGTTCTGCTAATTGATTGGCAGTTCTAATTGGGTTCCTATCTATGGCCCAATGGGAAAGCACTGCGCCGCTCTCTGATATTACTTTATTAATATGCTGTTTATAATCTGAAGACAATGCTAACAAGCCTGCTAAGGCGCTAGATTGCCCGTCACCGCTAATGACTATGTTTGACGGATTTCCACCAAATTTTTTTATGTTGTTCTTGGTCCATTCTAATGCGAGACCCAAATCTTTCAATGCTGCATTTCCTGGAGCTATATCATTTTGCAAACACAAAAACCCTAATGCTCCTAGCCGATAATTTGGTAAAACTAAAATTATACCTTTTTTTACAAGAAATTCTGGACCGTATTTAGAAGGATTCCCACTGCCTGTATTTGAATTATGATCGTGAATATAAAATAATACACTCGCATTTATAGCCGTTTTCAATGCAAAAATACTCAGAGTCAAACATTCGGTATTTCCAATGAATGCATTATCTTCAATTTGTGGGCATAGCTTTGTATGTTCTGTTGCAGAATGAACTTCTTCCAATTTATTTGCTTTTACGGGGGCCTGTAAAAATTATCGATTAAAACGTTGATAGTTTTTTAAAATATTATTTTGATACTTCCAAGATTTTAAATGCTTAATTGATTTGAATTGATTAAATATTAAATACATTAATATAGTGCCAAACCTCGAATAAAGTGAATCTTCCATATGGAATATCCAAATAAGAAATAATTTCATCTGAATTTTGCCAGACATGTCCTTTTACTTTACCAATATCCGTTTCTACAATTAGTTCTGTTGCCTTTGCTTGACGGCTTTGCCCATTGGCTAATTTATGCTCCATGTCTTCCATTTCTAATCGTAGCATTTCATTTCCTGCTTTCTTTCTAGTATTACTTTCTAATTTTGCACCAGCAGAATGAATCGTTTCAATAACAGAAGATACATTATTACTTTTAGTAAGATTAGCGTGGTCGGGGCCCGCGTCATCTTTCGTGTATGTTTTATTTGATACAAAATAGTTGGGATTATTATTCACAGTTTCTTTTTTATTGTTGTTGCTTTGTATTTCATTATCTGTGTCTGTTTCTGCCTTAATATGCTGAATGGTATCCCGTCTCAATATATTGAGAACATTTTTGTTGTTAAGTTCAGATACCCTTGCTACCTTTACTTTTACTCCTTTGGTATATTCTGACGCAATCAGAGCAGTTATTAACCACAATATTTTCCATCTCATCATTTTCTGTCAAGTTTTTGTGGGCATTCCTACGATAGAAGAAATAACTATGTAAATATTAAATGTCAGTTATCTAGTAATTTATTAAATAAGGTTATGAAATTATGAATCAAACATGTTTAATAACACCGCTACTAGTATTTAAAACAATTTATTGTCATAGGAATATCGGTGTAGTACCCGTTATCTCCTTTAAATAACTATTGGCTAAAGCCTTCGTTCGCTTAACTTTATTAAAATGAAAATTATTTCCTAAAGAAAAGATAGTATTCTCTCCGGTAAAGGATACCGTAGAATTAGCTATATTTTTATGACGTCATAAAAGACAACCTAGAGCAAAAATTGCGGGTAATAAGTATGACTTGTATTGTACGTTTCATGCCTTTAACGTTTTTGTGCACAACAAGTTTTCGCAAAACATTACCAAAACAATTTATTTATATAGATACCAATATAACGTATATGCAAAGACTTAATTTAATCGATAATAGACAATTTGATTTTTGAACAGATTCATTTATCGTTAAATTTCAATTAACTGGTGAAAGATATCGTATAACGTCCCCTTTTTTCAATAACATGTAACAAATATGGCCAATAAACAAGGATGTTAAGATATTCGCGTGGTCCAGTATTAAGGTTGAGTTAATGAATGGCATAAATTAGCAGTATATATTTGAAATAACAATTTTTATGCTTACTACCTAGCTTACTAGCTCGTGGGTAGTACACGTAACAGTAATTATGCTAATCGTGTATCGCTTACCGTGCTGTTCCGTGGTGGCACCAAGTAAACCGCCCCTCTGTCCTGTTTGCGACTACAGAACTGCTTTTCGTTCATATCACGTTACAACACCGAAATACGATCGATCTCTTAGATAAGAGACAGTTGCCAACAAAAATATTTTTTATTCGAATCAATATACAGTTGGACGTACCATTTTATGTAAGAATCGTTATAAATAAATATCCAGTACGTACAATAGTAAGACGTAATTTATATGAAAATGCGTTTAGCATAACTTGTATTTCTTTTTTCTGTTAAATTAGTGTCGGAAAATTTAGTATAAGCCGAAGAACGCTTGATCTTATTAGTCCTATGATGTGTATTGAAGCGCTTTACATGCACTATGCTATGGAACACCACTTGTTCATTATACACTACTAGTAATCTAAGACGTAACGTAGACGTAGTAGCCGATTGTACACAAAACTTCGAATTGGTGCGATGCGATTTGGTACGGCAAAATCGGCGGTTCCACGGCACGGTTCGCGAACTGATGGCAATAGATGTGAAGTAAAATCGCAGCAATGGTTGATGCGAGAAAATCCGCAAATTCCTGCTATGTGGCGGGCAAACTCAGACTTGCACGATGCCATGTCGAATTGTAGCTTTGTGTACAATTTATGTATATTTTTGTTCCTATGTCGAAATTGTAGCTTTGTGTACAATTTATGTATATTTTTGTTCCTATGTCGAAATTTTCTAAACCTGGCTTTTTAAAAGTGCTCCGAGCTCCAGGGCGTTAGGGACCATGTAGGTTATTATTTTATTAACATGCTTAAGTTTCATCGTCAGAAAAGTTTGAGAACTGCTATTTTAACATATATGATTTTAAAATAGACTAGAAAAGAATGTCATTGTAAGGATGTCATACAAACAAAAAGGTATTTTTCAAAATCGCATAATATTTTATTGGCACACCGTACACTTATCTGTCAACCAATACCGAAAGCTTGTACCTTATCAATGTTATGGAGCTCCACTACTTTGGATTATGAAGTTATCGCAGCACTCAGCATTCACTTTTATGTATATCGAATTGACTCTTGTTGTTGTTCCCTCCTACCTTTACCGCTAAGGCCTGAAAGTCCAAATTGCAACTGAAATGTGCTAGATTGGCATTTTCCATATTGATAAAGCGCCCGAGCTAACACTAACGCTGAAATTGAATAACTTGTCCATTCAATTGCTCATGCATAATTGCATAGTAACAACGTAGACTGCGTTACATTGTAATACTACATTAAAACAGGATTTAATTTATTTAATTTAGATCAGATCTCAATGGAATAGGCGATCAGACTAGCCAATTGAGTGGTATGTTTGAATATAGGAGTATAACACTCATGATTAACAGGATTTAACAATCTTGAAACGATACCAATGAGAACTAATCTCGCTAGGAAGCGAGATACTCCAGAAGCTTTTTCTGTAATTCACTCGTTCAAAATCTTGCCGATGCCGTAAACATCTTAAGACATCCTCGACTATTTAGGCTTGGGACTGTTTTTCTGCATATTTTGAATTATTCACAATTGCAATTATGTATACCATTTGTAGATATATGGACAGGACATTTTATATAATAGTTGTTTCAAGTAATCTAGCTTTATGTCGGTTAGAGTCTATATCGCTTGTAAAAAATTAAAATAACGATCGAATATAGGCAGAAATAAAGACCATACTATGTTTAAAAATGTTTGAGTTTCGACATCGACATCCAATGATAGAGTGGACCTCGTCGTTTGTCTAGTAGGGCGTGGCTGATGCCACTCCTTGCGGTCGGGGGAAACAAAAATTGTGAATTTGTTATGAACAATGTAAATTAGTAATCGACGAGCGCTGCACACGAGTTAAGTGATTCAAAAATAGAGTTTAACAAACTTATTTAATTATATGTGTATATATACTACTATATAGATATATACTACATTTTTATTTATGACTTTTATTCCCTTTTCTTAGAAAATAAGGTTTAGATAGTATTTGTTCCAAGAAAATGACGAGTCCTGCAGTGCAAACAGGCTCGAAGTGACGTAGCGACGAGCGCAGCATTGACACTATCATAGAGGTTGAATCAAATTAAACCTACTTTAAAATATAACTATTACACTGATGATGTAGGCGTGTTTACTGTTAATTTTTAAAGCTGTATTTCAAACTTTCGTTCTGGTTCTTTTCAAATGGTTCTGTAGTATCCACATTTGGCTTTTATAACAAAAAAAATATGAATGGAATAACCATTCTGAATATTTCCACTTGGTATTAAACTAATTTTAATAGATTAGGAGACCATTAGGTCTTATTGTTAGCAAAATCAAAGTGTTTACTTTTTTTTATAAGTTTACTATTTCTTTTCTATTTAAAATGAAAGAAAAAGTTTAATCAAAAAATACAGTAAAAAATATATATATTTACATTTAAAAAAATCTAATGGGGCTTCGAAGTTGCGCTCGCTCGAACAATTTCGCTTCACGCGGTACCTTCAGCGTCTGACGTCACAGCACCGATCATTACCGCGATGGCGCAGCTTAGTAGTGTGTACTATGGGTTCTTATTTGAGCATTACTAACATCTTAATCGCGTTTTATTTATTACTCGATAGAGGGCACTAAAAGTCTTCTATTAATATTGTATTGTCCCTATGTATTAAAGTACAACAATAAAAGAACCCTAATAATATATTTAGGTATATAGGTATTTTTAAAGCCGGCAGCGCGCTTGTAGCCCCTCTGGTGTTGCAGGTGTCCACGTGCGACGGTAATCATTTACCATCAGGTGATCCGACTGTTCGTATGCCCCCTATCCCATAAAAAAAAATTAAATAAGGAAAAGAAAAATTCTTTAAGCGTTTAGCAGAATGCATCTTATAAAGTCTTGATACTTTATATGTAGGTCATAACCACAAAACAGACAAAAAGGTACCTCAACTACTAACTAACAATTGGCTTCTAAATAATGTGGCTGTGACATATGGGAGTTTCAATTTTACCATTCGAACTCAAGACTCGAATTAAAACTTCTAAATATGCGTGTAAAGATATTTTTATGTAGGTAAGTACCTAAGAGAATCATTTTCATAGGTCGATAGGGTCCATACGCGGAGTGCAGACGATTTCTGTGCTTATTTTCATTAGTTTGTCATTAAATGTTGGTTTATCCACTACTGCTGGCTCATTTACATTGGTCTATAGAGCCCGTAAGCGGAGTGCATTATTCAGATTTTGACTGAAACTGAGAGTTTATCGGCCAGTGATATGAGCCCTTAAGGGTCTCACTCTACATGCGACTACAAAACAACAGTTAATACACAAAACCTTTAACGGGTGGGCCCTTAACCGATCGCATCATCACTTCCAAAGTGAGCGAAATGTGAGCGAAGTACCCTCCCCCCTCTATTTTTTATAATTTAATAGTGAAATACGTAAAAATATGTTGTAGATCCCAATTAACATTTTTAACGAAAATTCGTTTAAACGGGATATAGTCACTTTCTAAAATATAGCACATTATCAAAAATCATAAATATTACTTTGGCATCCATACAACTACTATGAAAACAAAGCATTTTGGTTAGGTTCTAAGGTATTAAAATGTAATATTTCCACGGAACCCTCTGTGCGGGAGTCCCACTCGCACTTACCTGTTTTTTGTAGTATCTAACTTTAAGTACACATTAAAAGTAATATCTTTACCTATTGTAGGTTAGAAAATATATACGTTTTTATCATTTTTATTTCTTATTATTAAAGAAATATAAAATCGTGAAACTAATGACCATTGATATATTATTAGAATAACCCTTAGCTATAAGCACGTCCGGATTTTCTGTTATTATTGGAATGACATAAGGACAGCGACGAGCAGATACACGTGAGCGCGGCACGGCGGTAGATTTTTACAGTAACAGTAACAATCTTTTAATAATTAATATATATATATTAACAAATGGTTTGACGAGCTCTGGATCAGTTGACGAATCTTCCGTTTCCGAATGTCATTCCAATAATAACAGAAAATCCAGACGTGCTTATAGCTAAGGATTATTCTAATAATATATCAATGGTCATTAGTTTCACGATTTTATAAAAAACCGTACGTCATTACAGTTCTGAAGTTCTAAAAAGTATTTCGTTGAGGTTCTTGTTTTTGTTTCAAATGAAAAACTAGATTATTTGCTATCAACACAATCACGTGTGTTATATATAAGTATTATTACATTATTATTCCTTTTTTTCCAGGTAAACAGAAGTCATCATTATTAGTTGAAAATACGGCCGTTTCACTGAGTCCAATTAACTGGTAATGTACTCTACCTTTTCTTCTTTTTAAGTAAATATTAAATTTTTTTTCTTTAATAACTAAGTAATAAAACAATTCTTAAACTTCTATGGTCATTCTCTCATAAAAAAAATCAGTAAAATTTTTATTTTTTTTTCCGTTGTCACACAATAATATGTTGCCTCGAGTAATAGTATCTATCGTAGATATCGTCCCAAGTGACCATGTGTTGATGTCGAGAGAAATTCTTCATGATCAGCTCCGAACTGATGTCCAATATGCGGCGATTTTCTAATTCGAAATGTTCCCAAGGAATCGATGAATCCATCGTTGTTGGATTTCTGAAATACACGATTTACATATTTTTTATATTTTCTCTAGATGCGTAAATGTGTTTAGTAGATATATAATATAAAATTTTTGAATAATCAATCGATTTTCGTATTTATGTTAAAAAAAAACAAAAATATACTAACAGACATTTCACGAAGTTCGTCCACAATGAAATCAAATTGCTTAGAACCATTGCATTAACGCCTTCAATCCCATTTCCTTTTTCTTTAAATAAATACGCCAGTTCGTCAGAATGTGCTGCACCGTACTTCTTTATCCCGTGAACGGTGCTCACACCGAGTTCTGTAGAATGAGAGAACTGATACAAGTAGATCGGTAGATGAGACGTTGAATGTAGACGTACGCTTCTATATATGTGATTTACAAAGTATGCGTCACTGGAAAATAACATTTCGTAGTATAGCAACTGTTTTTATAGCGATGCAGTTGGCGTCCAACTAAATTTCTAAACTGACTTACCTATGATAGGACAGTAACGCGTGCATTGTAATGTTATTGTGCTTGAAATATAAATCTCTTATTTGATTTATAACATCGTTTACTTCTACGTCGTCTAGAAACTTGAGCTCTTCCGGCAAAAGCAGAGATAAGTTTCGTTTTACTTTTTTGAGGATATTATTTCGCTTCAAATTCGATACGAACACGTAAGCTTCGTTACTGTTGTAACCTATCATCAGAGGTACTGTTCTTAAATTGTTCGACGATTCAAGTCTATAAGGTGGATCTGATAACAACACCTCTTGATGCTTAAAAGCTTTTTCAGCACACATTCCGAAAGCATAGTAAGAGAAATCGATCTGTTTCGAGTTATGGACCAAAATATTTAGATTCGTTGTAGTTACGTCTACATCGTCTGGGTACATTCTTTTTAAAAACTCTCCTCGTAGTTTGGCGTCGTAATTAAAAGCCCAAGGGCTCAATACACTGCCACTTTGTAAAATAGCACCATGAAACAGTCCTCGCGACATTTCAGAGATAACAAGAGCCTCCACCATGGCCGCTCCGTAGCTTTGTCCAGCTACCACCACTCTGTTCGGGTTGCCTTTAAAGGCGCTTATGTTGTCTCTCACCCAACGTAGTGCGACAATGACATCTTTGACACCAGCATTTCCGGGTATACTCTCTTCACCGAGGCATAGGAATCCTGTCGGCCCCAATCTAGAACAAAGTTATATTTAACTATTCTGTCCCGCGACTTAGCTTGCATAAATTATAGTCCATGTAATCCGCGTATACGTTTTATTATTAGACACGTCATACCCGTACATTACTGCGTTTTAAAACTTTATTGTGGTAGCGTTACGAAGGCGCGAAGAAATCAAAAATAGTTATCTCCCTATTAGAATTATACGGTATCGCTCTTGTTAGAACGAGATAAATATACTGGCTTAGCTTCATGTTTGTAAAAAATATAAACGTTTAATATTTTTATTAAAATAAAAAATAGTATGTTTTCACAGAATATTACGAGCGAAAATGACTTGCTGAAACGTGATTAAAGTGAAACTCAGGCCATTTGCCTTGCTTTCTTGTTGTCAGTGTTATGCGCAGATAACCCATCTAAACTTTTTGCTTCTTTGCTTCCACGATACTACTTGTTATTCGGTTCTAAAGTATCGATACCAAAACATTTAGTATCGAGTATGTACTTGTGTTTAGTCGATTCGTTTCATTCCTAAAAATCGGTTCAGTAGTTTAGGAGCCTATCCAATCGAACAAACAATCAAATATTTTCTTTATAATATTAGTAAGCTATATAGAAGCATACACAAATTTACCTATGACTGACTATGACTGCGACTATCCCCTGTTGCACTAGTAGGCCAGGGTTGTATCGGCCACTGCCCCCCCTGACCCACACGAAGACCGGCCACGGAGCGCCTCCAGTAGTTGGCATATGGACTTCCAGTTGAAGACAGTCTTCTACAGGGGAAGACTCGGTACAGTGCACGTATTGGGATTCTCTAATTCCAGACCAATTCGGGGCTAAGCCAGCTTGCTGCAATATTAACTACTATTGTTTCTAATAATTGTTATTATTGTTGAAAGTAGGGTTTCCGGTCTACAGTAAAAAAATCGATTATGTGAATCAGAGCCTTTAAATCGGTTCTTGACAAAATCGATAACGTAACGATCGATCTACCAAAAATCGATCTATTCTTCTAATGTCGTACAAAACCTATCTATCTAAATTATTGAGGTAATATCGAATTATTGGTAATATATTAATGTCTAACAAAAACCTCAAAAATATCTCATTAGTCAGTGAAAATAGATGTAATCAGAAATATATGTATGCTATCTACAAGAGAATCATATTCTATTAGCAGAACGAAGTAGGTAGATATATAATATCTTAGCGAATATCCTTTTTAGGATTTGACGTGATTACACAGGAAATTAAATGGAGGGTTGGTAATCGCGCGCGTGTGTATGTACTTCCATCGTGGTACAGTCATGTACATGATTCGTGAATGTTTAAAAATATCTATAATATAAGTTCTGCTGAATTTGACTATATATTCGGTGAATCGGTTATATGATTGAAACATTCACAGATATATGTATACAATATAATATACTATGAAAATTCGTGCGGCTTTACCGTGTAACTATCCCCTCTTATTAGATAACTGACGGATAACTCAATCTGTCCCTTCTCGACCTCAAATATGAGCCAGGGTGTATTTTTAATGTATTACTTTGCGTCTTACTTAATAATTATAAAATCAATTAAGTTAATCTAATATTTACCTTAAATCGACCACCGGCTCCGTTGATCGTAGCGTATGGTATCCCAATGAAAGATACAAACCCATCTTGAGTCACACCCCGTATCCGTCCTTGGACTGTGGTGACCACCTCCTGACGTGTCACCGACGCTAGAGATATGACCGTCAGCAGCTTGAACATGCTGTTAAAAGTAGTGTTTTCTGTACGCACAGTTGGCAAACGTTTGCACATTTAAGTTGCCATGAGCAGCTTTAATACAATCGGTGAAATCATATACATTATGTTCACTGTGAATATAAAAGTGTACGGCGCAATAACTTTAAAATATAATATTAAACAGTATGTTGAGTATGTATTATTACACAGGCATCTTGTTAATGGATCTTTAATCGTTATTATGTTATGCGCCGTATTGTAACGATGAGAAAATTATTGAAAAGAAAAGATATTTAAATGAGTTTGTTAAATTTCATACGTAAAATCTAACAATTTTTCGAAAATATTGCGATTAAACCGCATAAAAGTAACAAGATTAATTTCTTTATTTTGTGCAAAAACCAGTTATTTTATATTTGAGGCCTGTCTTCTAAGTTAGTTTTACCTGTTTTTTTTTTATAAACCAGTGTCTTCTCAATGTCATTTGTATCATTAAAGGATTCCAATTCTCATTCTCCAAATTACTTAAAATGTAACAGTATCTTTGTGATTAGATTAGGTGATACACCTTCACTGTCTAATGCACTTTTCCATTCTGGCTTTATGTCTGACTCCTTTGCCATTCAAGCAATACGACTGGAATTACCTCCCCGATTCCATTAGGCACCCAACAAATTTATATTTAAAAAGAAAGCTCACATTTTTCTTATGCAACGATTAAAATGATCTTCATAATACTATGTATAGGTATGTGTATATGTATGTATGATATGTATGAACTTGCTTTTAAGCAAATTGTAAGATCACTATATGCCGACCCCATGTTTTTCTGTTTTCCCAAAGGTTGACTGGTAGAGAATTCTATTACAATTAAGTCCGCATGTTGTGCCATTTATTCGTTGGACAATAAAGTTTGATAAATTAATAAATATTTTTATTATATTTTGAATGCTCTGTACACCTTCACCGGTTTGACTGGTAGAGGATGCCTTCTTGGCATTAAGTCCGCCATTTGCTATTTTATAGGCATAAAGATTAAATCAATAAAATATATGATGTAACTAAAAATTTACGGTTTTCGGAATTTTTCCTTCATCTGTGCTATAAGACGTTGCTTGCTACCAAATTTCAAAATTCTGAATTCACGGGAATTACCCTGTGGGTTTTGATTCCCTTGCGAGTTTCGGAAATTTGCGTCATTAACGGCTGTATCTGTTGATTGCGTTGGCTCAAAAGTTTGATTTCTCTCACAGCTCCAAAGGACAGTAATCCTGAGTATTTGATATAAATTTCAGCTGGATACCTCCACGCGTTCCTGAGAAAAAGGTACAGAACCTAAGAATACTTCTACTAATTTCGAGTAAGGATTGTCACCGTACGATTACTAATAATAAGAGAGCGAAATAAAATTCCGAAATTGCTATTTGCTATTGATACAAGACTGTGTCGTGTCAGTTACTGCCTGTGGTCACTCACTGTGGCTGTTCTCTGAACCGTGATAGATAGTCTGTTGAATCGATTCATCCACAATGTAATATGTGAAAAGGACTATCTATTCTCATCTCGATTGCAACGTTTCACGTTCTATTCGAATTGACATAGTGGTTTTCCCTTTATATTATAAACAAACTGGTATTTATCGGGTTTTGAGCTTTAAATTTTACATTGTCACTTACATTAGAATGATATTTTTCTATGGGATTGCTCCATGTACATTATATTTTTGAATTCCCGACATTATTTCATTGAACAAAGTTCTACAAAATGTGACTGAGCTTTCTGCAAATAAATTTAATCTTAATGCCAAAGACTGTTATGAATAAAGTTGCTGATTATTTAAAGGTAAAAAATGTTGGATGACTCAAATATGCTTTCAGTAGCTTATTTGAATTAAAAATGATTTCAAATGAATATATGTGATGTTGTCTGATATTTTACAATTACAATTTCGTACAACGAAGCCAAGCCAGATAAGAAAAGGGGAAAAACGTAAAACTATAACTTTGAGCATGATATTCTGTCTCAAAATACAGAAAGGAGAAATAAAACATCGTCACAAATCATTTGTATATTTAATCAATCCATGTTTTAACCAAATTGTATCCATCCTCGAGGTCATCACATATATCAGGAAAATATTTCTCACGTATCCCGACCATCGTTGCACTTCAGATTTTGATGAGGCAGCTTCCCTCCTCGGAGCGATGACGTCATCTAAATAAAATATTATTTATATAAAATATTGCGCATCTATTCAAGATCTCTAAGAGACATGATAATATTGACTGTTTGCAACTTAGGGTATCTAAGAATTGAAATACAAACGTGTGACAAGTATTTCCACACGTTTGTAATAAGAATTCGATGTAGGTACTCAGCAAAGGGGGTACTCAGAAAATATCGCGGTAAGTTGTAAATATTGTAGCCCTTTTAAATATTTATTTTATATTCAGTATTTTTTGTCATAGCGGCAACAGAAATACATCATCTGTGAAATACTCAACTCCAACTGTCTTGACTATCACGGTTCATGAGCTACATGTTGTTCATGGTGACAGACGGACGGATGGACAGGGTAGTCTTACTAATAGCGCTCCATTTTTTACCATTTGAGTACGGACCCTTAAAACTATTATGAAAACTTACGAGCTGGGTTGCTTCATAATGTTGTGTTGGTTTTATCTTTTTCGACGATACAGTCGAGGCGTGTAAAGAATTTTAGGGCGTTTGTCTCGTGACATGTAGGGGCGGCGGCGTGTATGTGTCGGGGGTCGGCGATCTCCTGGTAGTGCAGCGGCGTCCTCACCGGCGACCACCGCCGTGACAACACCGGACCAGGCAGGGGATGGCTTAACACAATACTCGTTATATTAGTTTAAAACGAATTGAACATTGCTAAATGTTTATCTTAACAGACTAATTACAAAATCAACTATTAATACCGTCCCTTTAAAATGTAGCTATCATGCAATCGAGGAAGTAGTGATACATCCAGACACTTGTCTTCGATTACATGATCTCTACGTTTTAAGGAGATAAATGCGTACTTTGCGGTATGGATATAGATTTTAGTTCAAGATTTTTTTATTAAATATAGCAACAGAAACATATAGGTTAGGTGAGGTTAGATTATGACAAACAACCCACGAGCCGAGCGAGCAAATCGAGCGTGCTATGGGATCGGCCAGCGAATATCCAGAACATCCAATTAATGCTCTAAACGCGTCGTGGCTTTTCTTCTTTGCGACAACGCGTTGAGGTCGAATAGCATGTCAGCCATGACACTGGTTTCGCTATGTGGTTATTCTGCTATAGCTACAACGCGTCGTGAGCGTTTCCATTAGAGACATAACAAGAATTTTGCTATGTGGATATTTTATTGTGGCCACAACACGTTCTCAAATATTTTTTTACTCAATGAGCGATTTCGATCAGTAAACATATACATAAAATATACACGCAAAAAACATAACCCTTCCTTTGCAGTTGGATAATAATAAAGACTGTTATATAATCCCGTTTCCTTTTTTTTATCCGACTGCGCGACGCAAAGGAGGGTAATGTGTTTATCAGTCTATGTATGTATGTATGTTTGTTTCTATGTGGCGTTCTAGAGACCAAATGCGTAGGCCGATTTTGATGATTCTTACGTCAATCGATTCGAACCTTGCGAGTGTCACTAAAGACATGACAGTAATCAAAATTCACCACAGCGACAACCAGACGCCATATTATCAAAATGAAAAAAAAAATCGATTAACTATGTAAATAGGTATGTTAAAATCATCTTTAGCTTCCTTTTATCATTTTTCATTTTAAATAATAGTTAAGAATATATAACGATTTAAAGTTGTTGTAACAAAACAATCATTCTCGCTAAATTTCTTACTTATTGTTTAAGGTTTTTATATAAAGTATAAACGATATACAAACAAAAGAAAAACAGTGAAAAAGCATGAAGAACAAATATCAATGGGTGTTATAAGGGTAATTGAGTGACCAGCTCTTCGGAGAATTGCCACAGGTTGTTTATATACAATATAAAATTTTGATATAAATTTATGATTTGTTTTGTGTGTGTATCGATTATAAAACTATTTCAATTGTGTAGTTATTTAGTATTACTTAACAGAATTATAAACTACTGGGCTTGCTTCTTTAAGTTAACCTTTTAATGTATTTTAAAATTCGTTTTTACGCAGTCGGGTTTTTTGATTTTTTTTTCCTTCAGAATATGATTCTCGTGAGGAAGTTTCGATTTCAGTTTTAGTTTCGGCCGAAAGTAAGACTCTATTTCAGTTTCGGTCGAACACTTCATTATGGTAAAAGTTTCTTCTGACGTTTAGTTATTTTTAAATCAACAGCAAACTTCTATTTTAAACGAAAAAGTTGCGATCCGAAACGAAAAAATGTATGAAGTTATCGGTTACTTTTAATAAAATCTATACCCGTATCTCATGAAGTTGACCACGTGATCTGTCATCGAATCCCTAATCCGTGCGTTGTCATCATGCGCTGATAGTTCATCATCAGCGAGCGGTCCCAGCTGTGAGGTGCGGAACACGTACGTGAGGTCCTCCACGTGGCTCGCGCCCGAGTACTCCATCCTTCTGCCCACTTTCCATATGCTCGGTGATCCTCCGAACGAGAACCTAAATACCCGAGTGTTAGCCTTCAATTAACTAAATTAGATTTGGGGTTCTTTTCAAGAATTGCAAAAAATATGCATTGAGCAGTGTTAAGTTGCTTAATTTAAATATTTAAAAATAATCGTAGAACGTGTCGAATTTCTATTATCTTAAGTCACACACTCCCAAAATATTTTAACCTAACCATTCTAGTTTTAAGTTATCCAAAATCTTATATATTTTTTTTACAATATAATCGTTAACATACCCGTAATATTCTTATAACAAATTTTAATTCTAGCTGGGATTTAATGTAGAAGTTTTAAGTTGCTTATTTAAAAAAATAAAAGTATAAACACCTGTACAGAAATGTCGGTGCAGCAGCCAACGATCGCTTCTTGACAAGCTTCAGTGGTGGATACTTGTAGTACTGTTCCGTACACAGGCGTATATACCTGTCCATATCGACGGTACCGTTAAAGTACCTCGCATTGATAGCTTCTGTGATTATCGGTAATTTTTCACCCGCTTTGAACGTCAAACGTGGTGACACAGCTAAGGAAGGTGACTTCTCCAGTTGCTCTATTATATGTACCTCCTGAAACCTTTGCCGGAACGATTCGCATTCCTCATCCGTGAATCCAATCAATAGAGGCACACGCGAGTCTCGTCCGGAATCTACAAGGACTTCGGGGTCATTGTCTAGAACAGCTTGAATTCCAGGCAGAGGGGATTCAACAACAGGTACGAATGTCGTTAGCCCGAATATATCTAGCAGTTGCTTGTTGGCGGCCATGATCTTGTCGATGGGTGTTTCTATTAGTCTATAGTGAATTTCGTCGTCGGGAAGCTCCGGGTCAATGCCGAGCATAGGCAAGAAGAGCTTGTTTATTGTGGTAGCGAAAGATGGTGATGTGCTAATAAAACCCGAGAATGCGGTACCGCTCATCAGAATAGTTCTGGAAACAAATAAACAATTTTATAAATCATTCACATTTTACTTTTCTGAAAGCTTATTATAGTTTCCCGAAATTAAGATTCCAAATATCGAATTGCTATTGCAACTCCGCTGTTTTATTTTACAGCAGGGGTACAGACTACTGCACCGATCTACTGTAAACTAAGCCTTTTTGTGTTGTCAGCTTGATAATTTTATTACCTCTAAAAATGATTAAAAATATTTTAAGTAATTTTATTATGAACAAAGCTATCAGCTATCACTTTCAAATTATCTTACTAGCTATGCCAAACTTGATTTCATGAACGGAACAAATTGAAATATTTCATTCGAAAAAACACTTTAGTCTATCGAGGCTGAAGATTTGGGAAAAATGGTATCCTAATTATTTTTGTGGTCCTTAACGATTTACCCATCCTACACAACACCACTACAAGAGAGCTCATGATAAACCGCTTCCATACTGTGTGGTGTATTAGTACAATTTGAAATGAGAATAGAGTTATTAGAATAATGAGAAAACGCGACGTATGCTTATTGTGACCTATATAAAATGGGTTGTTTTGTATTCATTCTATGACGTCATCCCGTTTCTTTACTCATCCCAACCTAGTGTTCCTAACTCAACCTATAAATATTTTACTTAATTCATTCTAAATGTATTCCTTACTCATCCTAAAGAAAGTATTATTAAAAGAAGTATGGATAGCAAAACGTTTAATATTTTTTCGGAAAATGATTATGTATACAATAGAAAATACTTATCTAATATTATAAATGAAACATGCATGTTTAGAGAGAGAGAGAGATGTATAGTCCAACAGTATATTTTACGAGACTATATTCATTTAAATTGTATTATTAAAAAAATAATATAATTTTAATGCAAAAAAATTATAATACATATTTTACATAATTTCTGTTTTATCTGATGATTATTGAATAGTAATAAATATTGTCAATTTTGGTCAATTGGTCAATTATTTCACAACTTGGTATACGTTGATGTAAATTGCAATGATGTTTGATTATATTCTGAATCAACATTGAAGAATTGTGATTATCTTTCATCTATTATTCTAAAAATATTATATATATTTGTTAAGCCAGGAAAGGCTTAAAAATTGGATTAAATCATTCAAATTAAAAATGAAGTGCCTACTCATTATATTTAAACTCCAGACAGTATACTTAGCTTTATGTTTATAATTTGACTTCGTAAATTAAAGCAACTATTTTGAATTTTAAAAATATATATTTCATACATACTTAAGTTTATTATAAATTTGATCAATGTTATTTCGCGACTAAGTCTAGGTTGATGTAAATTGTAATGGTATTTCATATTTTTTCTGTGATATTTTTGATTTTTATACTTATTATTTAATTGTAATACACATCCATTTTATTCAACATTAATTTGTTACTAAAGTAAAGGTATTGCTAAATTGTTATCATACTTGATTGTTTTCTGTATTTTAGAAATATTATTTTCATCTTTCATTTTGCAGTTTTACGATAAAGATTGTTACAGATTATACTTCTAATAAACAATACTTCTAATACTTAATATTGATTATAATATTTAATTAATATTTAAAAAAGGGCCGAATGAATAATTTTACAAGTATTTTTTTTTTATATTTAAACTTTAAAATACGGTTTAATCGGATAAATTGATAGCAAATTCTTATTTTGAAAATTAAAGCATATAAATAAATTTTAACACGATATTTATTTATTTAATTGTAGGAATACCAACAGCTAAACAATGAAAATAATAAACTTAATAACAACAAAAAGCTAATTATAAGTCACAATTATCAACTTAGTAGAATTAACAAAACATTAAACATTATTCCTACTAATAGTAAACGAAAATAAAATAAATAGACTATAATTCTTTTTCATTTTATGACGTTCTTAATTGTAAATTGCTATAGATTTTGATTTTGAATAAAATAAATAAATATATACGTTGGCAAAGTCGCTGCAATATGCGACAGATACCAAAAATGTAACGTACGTAACGAAACAGACGATCTCTCAATGAAACTGTTGAGATTTTTACGCTAGCCTAAGCGCAAGGGATACTATCCTAATGGTTGGCAGAGCGATAATGTCCGTGATTGTACCTATGTATGAGTCCGTGTGCCGCAGGTGTGAGCGTGAGCATGTGCGCCATGACGGCGCCGGCACTCTGTCCGCCGAGGGTGACGGAGCGTGGGTCTCCGCCGAACCCACGAGCGTTACTGCGCACCCAGCGCAGCAGGGACAGTCCGTCCCGGAGCCCCATGTTACCAGGCACCTGCGAGGAGTTCAGCGACAGGAAACCGAACACGTTCAGTCTGCAATTATGTATGATCCTTAAGGCACCTAACATCAATAATAGAGGAGTGCGATTACTTGAATGATAACTGTTCTCGAATAATCTCGTATGACGTAAAGTGTAATCAACAGAATTCCAAAACACTTCGACCAATAAATTTATCACCTGACATGATCCACTCCGCTGATCTTAATAAATGTCGATTTTGTTAATTCTTACCTGTAATTAAATGTGATAACGATTACACCTTTGCTGACGAGATACTCCGGGCCATAGAGATCGGGGTCTCCTGATCCAAATGCGAACCCTCCGCCGTGTATAAACACAAGCACCGGCAGTCCTGGGCCTGTTGTATTAACTTCGGGGGCCTTGTAAGGGTCGGGTAAGGCTTCGATAGGAACGTATACGTTCGCGTGGATACACGCTTCGCTCATACCGCCCTTGGCCGTGTGAAACTGCATATAAAACACATCCGTTTGCGGACACACGGGACCCTCATTAGTCGCATTTCTCACTCCGTACCATGGCTCTGCTGGGAGCAGCTCCTGCAAATATATTAGTGTAGATCAGTTTAGTGTGTCATTAAATAAGCTTTGTGCTGAATGTAAACACGCATTTGCTTTCATTGTTTCTATTGTTTCAAATGGACCTAATCGTTTTCAACATTCGCACATTCATAAAGACCAGGTAGTCGTTGAGGGCAAGTGTCTGGCCGGCACTAATGTGCGCGATACAGCCGACGATGGATGGCCTTATCATCATAAAAAAACTTAAACGATTTGACTAGAGGGACTACAAGATTATATACCTGAAATCTGAGCTCTCCTAGTGGTTGCTTTGCATAGGGTACGGCGAGGAAGCTGGCGTATTCTCGGCTGGAGACGGCGCGCCGGCGTGTTCCGCACACCCATCCCGCGTCAGTCCGCGCAGCTACCTCGCACCTCGATAGGTCCGGCACGCTACTGACACTAGCTAAATCATAAACATGTATGTTTAATGGCATATTTAAACACGTTCTGCTTTGTTATTATGAACTAATATGCCATGTACAGTGAACAGCTCGTCAGGTTATACAATGCAAACAAATTTGGGTACCGCCTTTAAATGACGCATAGAATAATTAGTCCCTAATAACATTATAAAAGTTACCTAAAATTAATTAAAGGTTTATAAAACAAATGTCAATATTATGACATGTGACACATGACATACATTTGTAGGTTTTGTTTTATGTTTATGAAATGTTTATATGTTAATTCTGTATATTTCATTATAATTATGGTTTTATATATGTACGTACCTATTTGTTTATTTTTACGTCACACACCAACAGGCCCTGAAGAATATCAGTGTTATTGCGACGTATGTCGTAACAACTATGCTGAGACAGAGTCCTGAGTGACCCAAATGTCTCTTATTTATTTAACGCCTTCTCTATTTCTTGATAAGTATTGTTTTTTTTTAAACTTTCCGATGCAACTAGGTACTCTATGATTCGGCAAAATAAGTGTGGAATATGTCACAAATTGGGACAGTTGTCGGTGTTGATTGATGATTGAGTACATAATAAAGAGTCCGGGGTCCCACTCACCGCGCGCGATGACAGCGGCGAGTGTGGCGAGCAGAGCGGTCGCAGTTAACGCGGCCATGTCACTGTTTTATATATGTATAAGTAATATGTACGGATGGTGTCCGTCGCACCACACAGCACCGCACAGCACCGCACCGCCGGACTGTACGCGACTGAGCCGACGCGACCTCACATATATATATATTAACCAAAGCTTCTGCGGTGCCACTGCCAGCGCCCAGCGCGCGGTGCCATCTATATATACATATACATACATACAATTAATATATGGTCGTCGTCAGCAAACAAGTATAACAAACCAATTAATAATTATTCTATGGATATATTTAAAAAATAAGTTCAAAACTAAAATCCGACTACTCTGAAAAGTTTGAAACAAGACATTTATTTTATAGCGACAGCTATATCATAATAGCGATCACCAAATGACAGCGCAGTCGTATGCCACAACTTTATATATAAATGTCCTAATTAAGCCCTTTCATTTGATACCCTATGTAAAGTGTAGGTGTAAATCTACACTTTAAAGTTGCTGTGAGTGTGGAAGGCCGTAGAGAAAGATGGGCTTTATCGCGGACTTTATTAAACACACTAAAATTACATACAGAAAATGTCAATACGTAAATTAATAAAATATTACTGCTACAGCTAAACTAGGTCAATGAACGAGTCACTCGAGTAAAATGCTGATGACGCTCAAGGCTGCTATATACTTAATGTACGGGTTTACTCGTACACCCTACACGGAGTGATTGAATAAATAATTTTTGTAGTTTCTTACTTTATGCTCTCTAGAGGGCTCTGTTTCCAATTTCATGTAACGTCACATAGCCTATACAGCACGCGGATAACTAAGATTCTTTTAATGATACCTCCATTTGTCCAGGTACGATGAGTGTTTGTATATGAGAATGTTCAACTGTGGGAACAGAACATACCGGCCAAAATCATAACCCTCCTTTTCGCTGCGCCATAGTCGGGTAAAGAGAAAGCTTATTTTAGTATCTTTGTGTGATTCACGCAGTCACAATATAGTTTCAATGAGAATTCATTTCGGGTACGGCGGTAAGGCGGTACGAAGTTCGCCGGGTCAGCTAGTTCATGAATACATAAATGTATTAGTGATTTGGAAAATATATTTACCTTCATGGGGGCCTATTTACACTCAAATTTACATCTAATATTATGTTATGTATGTTAGATGTATATTTACCTCCAAATTTACATCTAACATACAATGGTTTTAACTGCCCTTGTTTTTATCTCATATAATTCTCATAAAATACCTTTTCGGTAGGTAAGTCTTTAATTTATATTTATATAATATCAGAATGTTTATTCACATAAACAAAGTCATTCGCGAACGTTAGCCGTCAGTATATTAACCTTGTCAATAAACTATTAACTGGTGAACTATTAAGTAACTTAATTTATATAATTTCATATGACACGTGTTAGCAAGCAACAGTAACGGGACCCTGACACAAACGAGTGATTGGTGTGCAAATAAATTTGTTTGTTTATTGAGTGTGTCTATTATTACTGTTTGTGTGTGTGTTTGTGTGTTACAGGGAGAGATAAATTTCATAGTGCGATAACACATAAATACGAGGTGACGACCAGTGAAGGATTAGGTCGTTAGCGCTCTTAAGAAAATACCTCATCAGCGCACCTACATTATATAGATAGATAGATTACAATAAGATATTCTTGCTCTAGGTTTTTACATTCTGGACGTTGCTTTATTTTTAACAAATAAAGATAATAAATACAGTTGTGCACTAATACTCAACCCAGTGTTCTCAACATTATGCACAGTACCTAATAAAAATAGTCTATTACTTGAAATGAAAATGGCTAAAAAATATAAAAACGGGGCCCCTTGGGAAAATTGATTTGTAAAATTTTAATGGGCACCGACTGTGAGTCGTTCTGTTCTGCATTAGAATTTATGATTTGTTTTATGTGTGTATCGATTATAAAACTATTTCAATTGTGTAGTTATTTTTGTTTCTTTGTTTTAGTTTTTATTTAAGTTTTTTTTTATGTAATTTTTTAAATTCGTTTTGACGTAGTCGAGTTTTTTGTTTTTCTTTAAATTATTTACTTTTATTTTACACTTTTTAGTTATCTATCGAGTTCATCTATCGAGCTTGGTGGTAAACTTTTTTTTTACTCGGCGACTTGGCGGTGAATAAAAGTATTTTTTTGTAAAAGAATAAAAATGTCTATCGGTATAGCAATATAGGTGCAAAATTGTTTAAATATAATAAATAGTCTCTTAGCTTAGAATTTTTTTTATTAGATCGCTAAAATTGTCTTTCTGGAGGTAAGATGTTCAATTGTGATATCTTATCTGATATTTGAAATATTTCATTAGCATGGTGCAGTGTAGTTTACAGTGTAGAGAGAGCGCGGTGCAGATCACGGTACAAAGCACAGTGTGGAGCAGTTACAATTGTGTATACTATTTTGGTATTATTCGTATTATAGCGAGGACTATAAATACCGTATTTTTTATGTATGCTACCGCATGTAACATACACAAAAAATACTTGAGACTTGAGAACTTCCTTTTTTTTATCGAAGTTGGTTAAAAGCTGGTACATATTTAAAACAGATATTGATGTGGGCATTTTCATAGTAGCCGATCACGACACTATAAATAGATTTTTCCCACGACTACGATTACGGTTATTTATATTTACGGTTGCTTTGTTTTACCGTGTCGTGTGACATGCAAGTGTTTGCTTTATAGTAACCGAGGACGCTGATTCATTAAAGAAAACAAGCAAATTGCAATTATTATTTAACAATTGTTTCTTGTAAAAAAAATGGTTTTTACTGATCATTTTAATATACGAAAAGGATATTTTAAATGAAAAATGATATAAAAAAACCACTGGCGCTGGTGTATCCAATCAAGAGTAGGAAACGGCACAATTGTAATGCCGATCGGTTGTGATTGCGTTCGAGAGTATGGGGGTTGATGTGCTTAGCAACATCTATTTCCCTGGCACTCGGAGATGGGACAAAGTGGATTTTTAAAGCGTCGTGAATTATTCAAATGAGTACGTATAGAATAGTATTGTTCATAATTATAACTTAAAACATATTTAAATAATAATACATATTGTCCTTACAACTTACTAATTATAATAAGTGTTTGACTCAAAATATCTTTTACGATTTACTATTAGAAATTATCTACAGTTGCACATGTTCATCTAATTTTTTTTTTCTAGGTAAACAAGATTCGAGAGAGACTATACCCACGTTTCGAAACGATTTTTCTGAACCCGTTTAACTGGTAACGTAATTGCTTTAATTAATATAAATATCAAAATATATTATTCATTAAAATTCAATAAAATATTATATATCGTATGTTTTGTTTTCGTAAGGTTATAATATTTTGCTTATTTGGTTCATTCTATTGGGCAGGACCTGTGGCCCCTAACAGAATACAATATTCATATAAAGTGCGCTGCAGCAACGCACGCATAGACAACGCTCACGTATGGTATCTCGGACCATTTCGGACCGGCGCGAGCGCGAAGCTTTTCAGATTTTCCTTTTTTAGGGATTCCTAACATATACTATAAATCAATCAAAATTAAAGTTTAATTGGTTTTTATTAAATTTATGGGTATATTTATTGTCCATCTCAAATACGCCGGTGTACATTAGCCACGAGTATTTGCCATGTTTTTTAACTTATGTGTAAAGTTATAGTTTCCTTGCTGATTGTCTCAAATACACAGTTGTAGTGCCAGTTTCTAAAAATAGCGGTGACGCGTCGGAATTGTCTTACTTAATAAGCACCTAAGCAAACATCTTCATATATATGATGCGCAATTCGGTTTCGAGCCGGGTTTTTCAGCTGAGAATGCGATATTTTGTCTCAAGAAAACCGTAGGAAGACGCCCGCCGGTCTATTTTTGGACCTGTCGAAGGCCTTCGACCTGGTCTCGTATATACGTAATATTCTGTTGAGAAAACTGCAAAGAGAAACAACTTTACCACCTGAACTGTGTTCAATAATTATGTATTGGTATAGGAATCAGAGCAACAGTGTACGATGGGCAGGAGATTCGGACGTGTACGGATTGGAGTGTGGGGTGAGGCGGGGGCGTTTAACCTCTCCAAAGCTCTTCAACTTATACATCAACGAGCTGATCGGGGGGCTCAGTGGAACTGGCATCGGCTGTCACATAGATGGTATTTGTGTAAATAATCTGAGTTATGCCGATGATATGTTGTTGCTGAGCCCATCAATAGGCTAGTTGACAACTTTTTTTTATTTCATAAATAAATAGTCCATTAACATCTGAGAAATAATGTCGAAGTAACAGCATGTCTGCGATTAATAGTTTCGGAGATACGGTGCTGTGTTTGTAGAACTGCTGCTAGTTGGCCGAAAACGCTCCCTACAAATTCAAGGCACTCAGTGACGTCACACGGTGCTACAGTAGCGAAAAATTTATGGGCGTCTGGACAATTTTTGTAATGTCTTTGTTATTTGTGCGTTTATGTTTATAGCTGTTATAATGAAAGTTGTAACATTTTTTATATCTAATTTAATGCCTTATGTATTTTAGCAAATTTTTGTAGTAGATTTTCTCTACTTTTTTCAAGTTTTCAAAGCGTAATATTTTCCAAATCAGTGACTTAAAGTTTCTTTTGTTAAACATTTATAAGTTAAAATGGTTCATATTTTTCGAAGATATAACAAAAACCTGTATTTTCACTTGTAGGACACAAGCCTATTGGTGCTATGCGCAGACTGTTGCACGTGTATAAAACCTATACGGATGGCCATGGTCTCTGGTATGATCCCACAAAGAGTGTGTTGATGATTAATGAGGAAGTATTTAAAAAATAAAAATTAGTTCTTGAAATCATACTAGATGTCACTCGCGATTTTTGGATTTTGTTTATGATATTCATTCAAATTTAATTTCTGACGTAATAAATGTAAATTGAGTATTTTCGATTAATAAATATGACATCGTTTTGTGTTTCTTATAATATCTCACTTTCAAACTAATTTGAATTTATTTTAATTGTAAGTTTAAGTTGTTTATTATGTTACGTGTAAAGGAACGATGTTTGGTTGATACGTCAACATTACTGTTGAGCCAACTTATTGGTTGCTCGTAATTTTCGTTGAATTCAGGTTTGGAATGGAGAACAAAAATGATGATGAAGATGAAGTGTCATTATGCATCCACAAAACGAATGATATTTACATAAATATCAAAATCAATTCAGTCTAGGCTGTTACATATTACTTGTGAAAGTCGAAAACTTTACCAATGGTTCGCAAAACTAAGGCGGGAGATCAAGAAACTCAGCAAGGGCTGCTTTTTTAATTTCAACTAAACAACAAAACGGATTTCTAGAGTAGGTTGTGTAGGAAGTCAAACTATTATTAACAATATTATTGTAAGAACCAAAAAGCACAAACCCACCGTACGAATTAACTTAACACATAGCTCGACGTCTGTCGTCGACATGAAAGGTCAGTAGCAATAGTATAATAACTTTGTGATTTGAAATTTAAAGTTATAACCTTGCTGTTCGTTTAGAGCAGACGTTTCTTGTTGATTGCTGAATGTTTATTAAGATGATTTAATTATGAATATAAGATTTAATAACTGATAATAGTTTTATAATGTCTTAATTTCGAAAGCACAAGTTATTTGCACGTTACACTTTGCACAAACGTCATTTTAGCCAGCAGTTATGTTATTTTGTACGAATGCATAGTATATTTGATACATATCGGGTAAATTTATAGATAATAAACGGATTTTTTTATAATAATTATCGTTTTTATGACTTTTGTTGCTGATTAATAAACCCTATTCATACATTCACCATACGTAATATAAAAATATTATTGAAACTTGATGTAGTTTTGTTGTTGAAAGTTCAACAAACAACTAATAGCAATAAAACTAACTTACCTAGTTGTTATTTTTTCAGAACTTTTGTTAAATATTAAAATGAAAAATTCCTAGACCTACAATTACATAAGTACCTATTTTATTTATAAAACTATTTGGCGGTAATATTATTGTATACCGTAGTTAGATGCCACTTTTAATTATATCACAGCATTCAATTGATTTCCATAAATTTAAAAACCACTGTGCTCACTTCCATTATGTTAGTTTCCATTTTCCTCTATACAAATAAAAAATAAATTTATTCAAAGATTACTTTCTATTAATCGAGTTGCGTTTGCATAACTCGAACTAGTTAAATTTCAACTCGATATTAATCCGAGTTATCAGATCCATAACAACACTAACAAATCTATTCTCTTTGGTTTAACGTCATGAATTGACGTTTAGATCCAACAATTTGTGCTGCCATCTAGTGACATAATTTTCTGTAGTTTCTTTATTTTTTTTAAATACTTCCTCATTAAGCATAATCAAACAATTACCAAAACGCGCCTGTTTGTTACTCTTTGTGGTACCCCATTAAAACGAGTTGATCAATTTAAATATTTGGGTCACAGGTTATCCGAAAATCTGACGGATAACTCAGATATTAAGAGGGAGCGCAGGGCGCTGAGTGTACGTTGTAACATGTTGGCACGCAGGTTTGAAAAGTGTAGTAAACGGGTAGAGTTAACTCTTTTCAAACGTTCTATACACTCTAAAAAATGGCGGCCAACAAAGAGCGATTTTCTCTTTGTTGGCATAATATTGAATAAAACGATTAATTATTTACATAAATAAATCAAAGCTGAAACATTGAAACAACTAGTTAAAGTATGATTAAATTAAAATTTTGGTTACCCTGATTAATTCTATCAAATATACATATATCGTATCTATCATTACTGGATTTTTTTGTGTGTATCAATTATTTTTAATAGTTAAATTTAACGACTAAGTATGTTGAGCAATTTATACAAATTAATCAAAATAAATAGGTAAAGTAATAGATTAGACGATTTTTATTGTTGAAATTAATAAAACCAAAAACATGAATGATTAATGGTAACTACTTGACATTATTGGACTAACTAAAATTAAAATGTTCATGCTACTAAGAATGTATTTTCTAAAATAATTATCAAATTCTGATTGATTTAAATACTGTCTTACATGAATCAACTAAGAAAAGCGAGTGCCAACAAAGAGTGACTTTGTTTAATCAATCCACACAAACTTATCAAATTCACTTTTCAATCAAAAATCACTTTTCTTCTGTTTAAGACTGGTTTATGATGCAGCAGTCCACAGTTTTATATCTTTCCTTGATTGATTCTTGTTTTTTTTTTTTAGTTTTTCGTCTTTATCCGACAGATAACCGTTACATATTAGTCTGGTACGATTATTTGAATGTTAGCGATTATATTTACACAGTAAGATCAATTATCAACACTTAAGACTTTATTTTCACTTTCGCAAAACTAATATTAATAAATATCGGGAAATATTTAATTTAAAATAAAATTAAATCAGCTGTAACGATTTGACAACCGTACACGCCAGTGTTGCCGCCAGTGTCAAATATGACGAAGCAAGTTTGTGACAATGTCGCTGTAATATTGTTATGGTAAATACGAAGTTTCAAGTTTGCGACAATATTGTTTGAATATTGTTATAAAAAGATACTTATATGTAACACGCCCACCATCTTCATAGGTGCCCGAATAGTTCTAAGTCTGCAAACTAGATGGCATTGTTCATTTAATGAATCACGGTATATTGTTAGATTGTATAAGTAATATGCCGTTTAAAGTGATCTTAATATAGGATTCGAAACCAACCATTCCAGTTATTTAATTTAGCTCTTAGGCTACGCTCTGTGCTGTGGTCCGAGTTTAAAGTCTCAATCGCTTTGGACCAAAAGTTCAGAATGATCAAACAGCTATAGTGGTTGGTTCTCTTGGTTGAATTGCCATTGGTAAATTGATTAGTATAATCATATCTCATGCTTAAATTGACCAATCTTTTGGCCGAATTAACTTCGGTAAATTGTTTGGAACAACCAACTTTCATATTAATATCGACCAACATGTTGGTTGATTTAACTTCGGTAATTGGTTACTACAACGATGTTTCATGCTAATATTGACTAACCTATCGGTTGAAAGAACTGGGGTAAATTGGCAAGTACAATCATATTTCATGGTTAAATTGACCAACTCTTTGGTCAAATTAACTTTCGTGAATTCATTAGTTTAGCCACGTTTCATGTTAATTTTTACCAACCTCTTGGTTGAATCAACTGTGGTAAATTGTTCATACAGTCACATATCATATACATATCGACTAAGATCTTATTTAAATTGAAGACTAGGAGGTAGTTGCTATAGTTATTTATAATGATCAAATTGAATGAAATCTTAATTATCTTCACAAAGTAACTTATAGTAAAAATAATAAAAACCATCTTATTTAATGTATCTGTTACGCTCAAAGATCGAAAACGCTCAGTGAGCGGAAAAATAGCTCACAACGCGTTGTGGTCACAGTAAAACATCCACATGGCGAAATTCGTGTTATGGCTCTAATGAAAACGCGCACGACGCGTTGTGGCAATCACAGAGAGACCAAAGAGCGAAATTTGTGTCGTGACTGACATGCTATTCGATCTCAACGCGTTGTGGCAATGAAGAAAATCCATCACGCGTATGGAAGATTATTTGATTACGACGCACACTACTTTCCGATATGGATCCTACTAGGCCTAGGCTGGAAACGTTTTGGTAGATGTCCTTAGGAAATATTTTTTATTTTATAAAATCACTGCATAAAGTGTTTGTTATTATGAAATATATTATATAAATTAAAATAAAACGATATTTGTTGTTTATTGAGAATACTTTATATTTAAAAAAAAATCAACGTATTTATATTAATTAATAAATTACTGAACACGAAATGTTAATCATTTAAAATAATTAGGGATTTTAATTTTTTAATGACAATTTAAATTCTTTCAAGTAAAAAAATATTTAACACAAACATAAATGTTTATTGTCCACCAATAAACAACAATAATGTTCTTAAAATAAGTATTTGATTGCTATTTATTTTTACAGGAACTATTACTGTGGCATTTGGAGTTGCATTTTATATTCTTGGAGCGACACTTGCACTTTTTATCAATACAGTATCTTTTGCAGTGGCACATTATAAACCCTTGCTTACTTCCAGATGATAACATAGATGCTGAGCGGAGTGTTAACGACGAAGTTCGTTACAACCTGTCCGTCGTAATATGGTTAAAACAATGAATGCTCAGAACGCATCATGGCTTTTCTTCATTGCCACAACGCATTGAGATCGAATAGCATGTCAGCCACGACACGAATTTCGCTATTTGGTCTCTCTGTGATTGCCACAACGCGTCGTGCGCGTTTTCATTAGAGCCATAACACGAATTTCGCCATGTGGATGTTTTACTGTGACCACAACGCGTTGTGAGCTATTTTTCCGCTCACTGAGCGTTTTCGATCTTTGAGCGTAACATATCTAACATCTTGTTAGGCTCATATGGAAACAAGATGCTTGGTCATATATTGTTTGATATAACAATTTTGTTTTAGAGTGCACTTGCAGTCTATGGGTTAGCTTCACGCAGCGTGCTTTGGATACATTGCGTATCTAATATAATAACGAGTTCGGGATATTGTTTGGGCTGGCGCTATACTGCAGTGCGTCCACTATGTTTAGGAGGAGACCGAGGCGCGAACTGATTGCTTTAAGCGATAATTCGTAAGCGAAACGGGTCGCTGCTAAAGCGCGTGCGCGTGCTCTCTGATAGATGGGACACGCCGCTTCTGATGCGTGCGATGTGTCTGCAAACGGCGACGGCGACCTCCCAGCGGATACGTACATTATACGTAATAGTGTTAAGTTGAAATAAACTATGAAATTGAAATAAATTAAATTAAATTTATTAAACTGATTTAAATATTATTAAATTAAATTACTATTTTTACTAACGTTAGAATTAAGTCTAATTGTTACTAACACCATATGGATGTAGAAATCTGAAATAAATTATTATTATAATAATAATGAGTCAAAGCAAGGTTGAAAATTGAAAGACAAGTAACGTGTGGCTATTTTAAAAACGGAACTGTTTTTTTTTTGCCCAAATTTAGGCACTTCCCCGCGAGATATTAATCTGTTCCTAATAAAACTATCCCGAGCTGTAGCGTCCACAAAAGCTTTGAGTAGCCTCTGTCATTACTTTCACACATCTTTCCACTGCTTATGTGTGAGAGGGGAATGTCGAGGCTGTGTTCTTTAGCCTTCATTATAAGGTCATCGTTGGAGATATGTTGCGAAATTGGTGGAGTCGATATCTCACACTCTTGCCAAAATATTATATTAAAGTTAAGCTTTGATGTTTGAAATACCCTGCGAGAATTACTCTTTTCTGCTTCTCTGGCCTTTAATATTTTGTGAGATGCAAGTTCTCGAATGTGGCCTCTATCTATTAAATATCTATAAAAAAAAATATTTACAACGAAAGACCTGGAATTTTTATTTATATGTACGACGTAACCACAAAGAAATCGGTGAACTATTATATATTATCGAAAGTTCAATAGAAATAGAGAAACCTAAGGACATTTGAAGTAATACAAGGGTCGGGTGCAAGACAACCTAATAGTAAAGTATATAAGACAACTTTACTGACGATAGAACTACAAAACCACCCAAGTAGCACATAATTAATATATTAACTAAAATAAGTACCGATTTATGTCCTAAAGTCATACTAACATTTTTAATCAGCACTGGTCAAGTTTCGAATCTGTTTAAAGGCATTTATTTTATCTAATAATGCTTAATGCCATATTATGGTCAATAAAAAAAGTATACCAATGTCAAAACTCATATTTAAGTATTGGGTAATATTAATATAAAGCTGTTATCGTATTCCGGTGATATGAAAAACATTATATATTATATAAGCATTAACGTAATATTATTTAGTGCACTTAGTTGTATTACGTCATTTTCTAGAAACAAAGGTTTTCAATGGCCTATGGTTGTATCGATTTAATGCTTATCCTATATACACATTGAATAAAGAACAAGTAAAACTTTAACACTGATTTGTTCTTAAAGTATTCTTTAATCAAGCTCGCTTGAGTTCCTTTATCTTCTCAATCTATTCTTTTATAAAACATTAGGCTATATTTTGATCAATATTAAGTTATTTATAGAGATACAAGTCATAAATAGATCGTAATTATTTTTTATGTAAAATTATTTTACGTATTGTATTGTAATGGTGGCATTTTATACGCATCGCTGGCGCCATGGACAAAAAACGTTGGGAAAAACAAAGAAAACAGGTGGATATAAAAGAAAACCGAAAAAAGAGTATTCTAATTTAATTGAAGCTTTTAAAAATAAAAATGAAATAATCGTTTGATGATTATCAGCACTATAAGATACTTCTGAAGTGTTAAAATACGGCTGTACCTAAAATGGGAGTGTGTTATACGGTGAATTACGAGCTCTTAGTTTTGTGTCTAACCATAATACGATTAACAGCTCTACTACACTATATTTGAATACCTAATGCTTTAATTTTACGAGTCGCCATTTGCTTTCTTTTTCCATTTCTTACAATAATATTTAAAGTCAACTGTATGAGATGAAAAGGGGTAAATAATCATTTATTTTGTCCACAGATGCCTATAAAAGCAATTATGTTGTTAAAACAATGCTAAAAGCCCAAAATTCAACAAAAATTTTTGCTACTAGGTTAAATTTTCTATTATTTTTATTATAATAAAGGAAGTTTGTGAAGGCGCGTGTATTTTACACCATAAACTTGTATATTTTACTCCACAAACTGATGTTTGCAGCTTATTACTAACATTTATACAGCTCGTTATGAGTGAATCATAACGAGCTGTATAAATGTTTTTTTCATTGGATTGGATTTTTTTCATTTCATTGGATTTTTGTATAAAGGTAATTTTCATTGGATTCAAAACAAAATATACTTAACGCAATATAATAATATCGATTGAAGTCGTATTTCATTGTTAATATTATTGATTTTTTTACAAATATTTTTTAAATATTTATTGTCCGTGTTATATAAAAATATGAGTTTCCAAATATAGTATTAGGAAGATTTATGTATTTTATGGAAGTAACATAAGTAACAGTGTGAAAATACATAGAAGTCACTTTATATGTATTTTGCTTATCATGCCATTGAGAAATTAAAGGAATTTTTTTTTTTACTAATAATCCGAAAGAAAATATCGTTGGATTAATTCATATATTAAAAAGGAAATATATGATACCCTCAAATAAAAAAAAAAACAGCTGTTATGTTTTAATGTTTGATCTCCATACTGAAAGTTGGTATTTGTATCAGGCTATAAGTCTTATTAGTATAACACCTATAATCGTTGTTGAGATACATATGGTTTTCAGTTAGAGTAATAAAAACAAAAACTGTAATTACACATACAACTTATTAGTAATACCTTCCTTCAGACATTGTTTCCCGGTGTATGTGATTGTACTCGTATAGGTAACAAATCCAACATTCTTCCACATAGTAGGAAATAATATTGCGTATTATCTGAAAGGTAGGCATGAAAGAAAATAAAAAAGCAAATATAAAAGGTGTAAACATATACTATATATACAAGTTGACATCGATCATTTATTTTTTATAATTAGTAATAACAAGTACGGCTTGTGTATAAGTGTATAATGTTTAATTGTAATATTTGATATGGAATCCTTATTAATAAATTTTATATAATAACACAAATCATCTACATATACTTTGTAAACAACATTTAGGATAATGAATAATAAATACTGACACGACTATTATTAAACTATGTTTTATTTTTGTTTGAACTAGTTACTGTATCATTTTATAGTTACAACTAATACCTAGTTTTACTAACACTCACTAAATACGTAGTACCTTACACAAAATAAATAAAGGAAATGATTAGAAAATATATTCATTACATTTACCGTTTGATGAAGGATACTTTTGTATAAACGAAGTACTTACTTAAACATATTATAGTACTTACTTAAACTGTTAATTTCACTATAGCAGATCAGACTTCTTTCCTCGATGAAATCGTTCTTCTTTTCGACGTTCTCGGTATTGAGTCCTCTTAAATACAATTACGCTTTCTTTCCAGCGAATAGAATTTAACTATGATATCCGCTTCAGGTGTCGTTAACACCAGGATCACACGTCTGTTCCACTTCTACTTTAGTTACTCCAATCAGTTTATTACATCTTGCCAGATTTCTTGCCACTGCTCTTTGGACCTCTTCAAATCTATTGATGACGCTTTTGTTGATAATACGTGTTTCGCAACCATGGGTCAGCGCGAACAGTGTACATTGTTTAAATATATACTACCTTTATAACAGGAGAAACATTTATTGTCAAACAAACCTTATGCAAAGTACTCATTTAAGTCCACATTTAGATCTGGACATCCGAGTGCAAGCTTTACATAGTATGCTATAAGAAAGCCGAATGATACTCGTTCATGTGACATTCTAACCTACGCCACCATTTGTTTATATCCTTTTATATTTTTGTCATGTATAAATGCACGTTTCAGTTTTATCGCAATCTTTAACAAGATTTTTTTGGTATTAGTCCAAAGCATTCTTATCCGTCGATTTCTCGTCATTCGATTTGTATTTGATTTTAAAATAAGCCACAGTGGACTATATTTCGTGATTTGCCCAGCATGGCTACTTTTTTTAATGTTGTATTCACCTCCATTTTTTTATTCTAGTTATAGAAAGAATTCTTTTCAAAATTCTTTTCTATTAAATACCTTTCCGATTCCAGAACACATACGTTCAGATTACAACACCACACAAAATTCGGTAATTTCGCCAAAATTCGTTGCACGGTATCTGTTTATGTCAAAATCAATGCACAAATTTCGCCAAAATTAGTGGCACGTTATATGTTTATGTCAAAATCAATGAAAGTGGTATAATATTTGTCACACACATCGACTGTGGTTCTGCTTCAGTCTCTGATAAGGCAGCTTCCCACCAAAATTATTACCTGGAAAAATAAAATTATTTATAGATCAATGATATACCAGTAACACACAAATTGTCTAAATATTGGTTAAAATGCAGTTACTAGTAGCAAAAGTAACAAGTTCTCGAAAAAAATCATTAGACCTTTTTTTAAGCATGAATAATGTGTTTGTCACTATAAATCTGATATGACAACTCACATGATGGGTTTCTTCATAATGTCGTATTGGTGTTATCTCTTTGTACAATAGAGTAGAGGTGGTCGAAGAATGTTAGAGCGTTGGTCTCGTGAGGTGTAGGGGCTGCGGCGTATATGTGTCGGGGGTCGGCGATCTCCTGGTAGTGCAGCGGCGTCCTCACCGGCGACCACCGCCGTGACAACACCGGACCAGGCAGGGGATGGCTTAACACAATAGACACTATTAGTTTAACTGTAATCGGTACCACCATAGTATTCACGCGTAAAACTTTCATCAGAAGTATGTGTATCGAATCGAGCCCGATTTTTGTTGAGTGGTACCATGATTAAGATTTATTGCCATTAATTTCTTGTTTTACATTAGAATGCTAACGTTATCTTGAGTTAGTCACCTTTTTGGGTTGTCCTAATTTTAACTTTATTCGACTACAACAAATATTATTCTCATTAATATATAGATATATAGAGATAGCTATAGGATAGTTCCAATGAAGTCTCTACCTGTATCTCATAAAGTTGACCACAAAATCTGTCATGGTGTCCCTCATGCGTGCATTGTCATCATACGCTGATAGTTCGTCGTCAGCGAGCGGTCCCAGCTGTGAGGTGCGGAACACGTACGTGAGGTCCTCCACGTGGCTCGCACCCGATTGTTGCATCCCTCTGCGCACCTTCCATATGCTCGGTGATCCGCCGTACGAAAATCTGGATATTAGAGTGTACGCTGCCATTATATCGATGGTGAAAAACTGAAAGGGTGTATCTCATTAAAAGGTCGCAACTAGACTAAGCTTAAGGTACGAGTAATAATCAACTTTTTTCTGCGTCGATTGATCTGGGTCTCGTTGTGCTACGAAGTGTTTTTAAAAAAAGTGCGCTAGTTTTAGGGTATAAGTGGTCACATAACAGCTATTTTAAACTTTTTAGAGATACGATGAGTAAAAGTTTGTGTTTAATAAAAAGCAATAGTTACACGGGTACTGAATAAATACACTGTATCAGATACGCCTTTTTCGTGGAATTCGTTTTAAAAACTTCTCTATTTACGACATTCTGAAGGTTAGTGTTTTTCAAATGACAACAATAATTCTCTTAGAATAATACAGTTCGAGTGTAACTAAAATCAAACTTAACCGTGTTATGACAATATTACCTGAGTTAAGAGCCCTATTACAAATTTGCATTCTGTGAGATTAGGTATTTTGAAGCACAAATCCACAATACTGTGTTGAAACTACGACCACGCTATTTTGATATTTATTGCCAATTTTTGTACATTTTTTAGTATTTCTATGGTGTAATTCGTTATCGATTGCCGAACATTATAACACGACTACACAACAAAAGAATTCTATTGTGTTTAGAGTTAATGTATGTATGTGAGTTCTTTTTATTCCACCATAACTTTTGAAAGACATCATCATCAGCCCTTTTTCGTCCCCACTGCAGAGGCTCAGGCCTTCCTTATGGATGGTTAAGGAGGATGGGCCATGACCCTATACGCTGGCCCAATGCGGATTGGAGGTTATGTTTGAAAGACATAACGGATATGAATGTATAGGGTATTATTAGAAACGTTACATTGTCCCCGGTGACCACAAACTACATAAGGTATTAGTGAAACTGGCTATATTTTTAAGTATTAAATATAGCGGATGTATAATGCAATTTAAAAAAGTATGATTGTTTAAATTATAGCAATATGGGTATCAAATACGTACATTAAAAATTTATAATCTCTATACATAATTAACTGTTCACTGTTGAACAAAGATGCATGTAAAATGTAATAAAGTAACGCAGTAACTCTTTCGTACTATCAAACTGAATTCACAGAACATTTTTGTTGTTTATTGCTCACGAACCATATTATTTCAGCGAATTAATATGTTTTTCATTTTCATGTTCACTTTGAGTTGCAAAATACCTTAACGAAAAAAACTCTCTTAAACTACAAAATAATAAGTACTTAAAGATAATTCGTTATTCCTCATATTCATTACACAAGATCTTTAGCTATTTGGATTGGGACTTGAGCAAGGTATGCCATGTTGTCTTAAAGATATTTATTTACCATATATTATAAGGAGTTTACCTGTATAGAAAAGTCGACGCCGACGCTGTCGACCTCGTCCAAGCGAGCTTTAACGGTGGGTACTTGTAGTATTGGTCCGTGCACAGCCGCATGAAGCTGTTCCAATCGACGGTAGCGTTGGTGTATCTTGCGCGGAAAGCTTCCGTGATCATCGATAATTTTTTACCCGCTTTGAACGTCAAACGAGACGACACAGCCAATGAAGGCAAATTCTTTACTTGCTCTATTATATCTATCTCCCGTAACCTGTGCTGAAATGTATCACATTCGTCTTTTGTGAATCCAATCAATAGAGGCACACGCGAGTCTCGTCCGGAATCTACAAGGACTTCGGGGTCGTTGTCTAGAACAGCCTGAATCCCAGGCAGAGGGGATTCAACAACAGGTACGAATGTCGTTAGCCCGAATATATCCAGCAGTTTCTTGTTGGCGGCCATGATCTTGTCGACGGGTGTTTCTATTAATCTATGGTGTATATCGTCGGCGGGGAGCGTGGGATCAATCCCCAGCATAGGCAAGAAGAGCCTGTTTATGGTGGTAGCGAACACTGGTGATGTGCTAATAAAACCCGAGAATGCGGTGCCGCTCATCAGGATCGTTCTGGAAATAAAACAAGCTACTTTTTATTGAATAAATGATAAGGCGAGTTTTGTATAATTTGCAAGAAAACCTTCAATGGAAGCTTTTGTTTGGACGAATTTCTTTGTACCTTTCTATTGGCCTACTAGTTTTTCAAAAATGAAGATCCGTATAGTATCGGAAGTGTATCACTTACAACTATTGTACAGCAGAAGTAGAGTTAAGCTGTGTAGATCTAAGAGAAATACAAAAGTATGCCTAATAATACTTGTGGTCGTCGTTCAGATTTATGTTCTTTGACTTTTGAATGACCTTTCAAACTGCAATGCCTGTAGCATTATCCTGAGGTTGAGTGTATGATCAAAATATTGAAATGCAGTGTGCAATTTATAATTAAATGGTTGTGTGACGTTATAATAAGGAAAACAAATAGTGATAATAATGAATAAAATCAAAATAATATATTGATTTATTCAGATTAGCAGCCAAATAACTGGTTCTATTATACATGAACTTAATATTACTGCAAATGTGAGCATGATCATTGCTTTAAATGCGGCCAGGAACTCAGACACAATAATAGCAGAGAGAGAAAGTGATATACCTATGTATGAGTCCGTGTGCCGCAGGTGTGAGCGTGAGCATGTGCGCCATGACGGCACCAGCACTCTGTCCGCCGAGGGTGACGGAGCGTGGGTCTCCGCCGAACCCACGAGCGTTACTGCGCACCCAGCGCAGGAGGGACAGTCCGTCCCGGAGCCCCATGTTACCAGGCACCTGCGACGAGTTCAGCGACAGGAAACCGAACACGTTCAGTCTGCAATTATGTATGATCCTTAAGGCACCTAACATCAATAATAAAGGAGTACGATTTCTTGAATACTAACTGTTTTCAAATAATTTCGTATGACGCACAGTTTAATCAACAAAATTCCAAAACATGTCAACCAATAAATTTATCTCCTGACATTATCCACATCGCTGATCTAAATAGGTATCGATTTTTTATAATTCTCACCTGTAATTAAAAGTTATGACTATGACACCCTTGCTGACGAGATACTCTGGGCCATAGAGGTCAGGGTCTCCAGAACCGTACGCGAACCCTCCGCCGTGTATGAAGACGAGCACCGGCCGTCCGGGACCTGAATTTATCTCGGGCGTCTCGGAAGGATCGGGCACCGCTTCGATAGGAACGTATACATTTGCATGGATGCACGCCTCGCTCATGCCGCCGCTGGCCGTCTGAAACTGCATATAAACCACGTCCGTCTGGGGGCACACGGGACCTTCACTAGTTGCGTTCCGGATGCCGTGCCATGGCTCCGCTGGAAGCAGCTCCTAGAATTAGTATGTGTTAGTGTTGTTTTATATGACCTTTGTAACCTACATATATATTAAACCCCTTTTGCACGATAACTTTTATTCTTAGAATAACATGCTATAGGTTTTATTTTTTTGAGTCTTACACTCATATCTATAGTCGAGAGAAGTAATTACTTGAAAAGAAGTCATAACTTTGGCAAATATTTTCAATATTGTTCATTTAGTAAAAATATTTTCTTATATTTTTTTTATCGTACCTTTAAAAAAGAAAACATTCAAGCTTACTTCTGCATTTCTGTTATTGAACCTACGAGTGCTCTACGATGTGCACCGTGACAGTTGTGTTGTACCTGAAATCTGAGCTCTCCTAGTGGTTGCTTTGCATAGGGTACAGCGAGGAAGCTGGCGTATTCTGTGCCGGAGACGGCACGCCGGCGTGCGCCGCACACCCATCCTGCGTCAGTCCGCGCAGCTACCTCGCATCTTGACAGGTCCGGTACGCTACTGGCACTAGCTAGATAAAAAACGTGCACGTTTATTTCTCTTTCCCTTTCATCCATTGATTCCATCAGTGTACCACATATTTTTCTTGATTTTAATAAATTTTAATATCGACGCTGCGAAGCAAACACGTAGTAACCCGCAAAACCAAAATTGTTGTTCAGAGCAGAAAAACTTTGATTTTTTCGAAAAATAATTCTTATAAACGTCCACGGTAATAAATAAGGTGTTCCTAAGTCAATTTATATGGAAATAATATATTTTTTTTTTTCGGAAAAATATAAAGATTTTATACTCTAAATATCAATTTCGCAGTTTACTACGTGTTTGCTTTCTAGCGTCGATGTGTAGTTAAGTTATTATAATGAGACAGAATACAAATCACATCTCTTGTCAATGTCCAATTATTATGTCATATTCCTACGGCTGTGTAGCAATAAAAAAGATTTTTATAATGTTCACAAATTTCTTAGTAGCTACAAGCTAAATTACTTTGACTTTGTCGCGTCTTCAATTTTGAACGTTTTTTAATGAATATATTTGATTTAAATTACACAAAGTAATTTCATATGATTGGAAAATATTTGAGTCATAATATTTAAAAAATTTAGGTTCAGAATGAACATAGAAATTTTTATTAAAATATCCAGGTATATCGCACCTTAATATACTTAAGAGTATTTTGCATATGCATTCGTCAAAACCCACCCATCCGTAGTTATTCCATTGTCCCTGTACGATTCAATTCAATTCCATTCATAGGGAAGGCCTGAGCCTTCGTGTGGGGACATTAATAGGTAGGTGATGATGATGAAGACTCGGCTGTCCATCCGTCTATACGCCGTGTAGCCTCACCAGGCTGTATGTCATGACCGTAAAAAATAGACAGTTGAAATTCTCACAAACAACGTATTTCTGTTGTCGCTATAACAAATACTAATGAACAGACGATAGTGTACAGTTAAGGGGGCTCCAATGCAACAAACGTGATATGCGTTTCTATAGATAATAAGTACGGAACTCTTCGTGCGTGAATCCAACTTGCACTTATTTATAGCAATGTTTAGTCAGATTATCGAAATTGGACGTAGCGTAGACGCTTTATAACTTTTTAGTACTAGACGATTTAAACTTAGAGTTTGGGTCAACTCACTACGCTCCAGTTTGCCGACATATCTAATAGACTTGTCTGTTCGTCTGTCTGGCGGTTACGTGCGCGCGTGCATCATCTGATTATATGACCTTGACACAAATTAGGTACGCATTCATATTAGACATTATTGAAACGTTTATTGCACTCACTACTAATATTTACAAAACATGTTATCTATTACAACGTCCCTGTTAACATGAATCCAAATATTGTTCCTTTGTCGGTTTTTAAGGTTCCGTACCAAAAAGGATGAACGGAAAACTTTTCACGTATTGGATCAGTCCGTTATTTGTTCGTCCGTCTATTTACCGCCGATTTTCTTCTTAACGAAATATTTTTTAATCCAAACGAAGAAATTTGGGAATCAGGTGGATCCCCGGAACATAACGAATAAAATGAAAGTTATAGCATAACGTATATTGACTGGAAAGAAGAACGTATCGGGTCATAAATATACGAGAACAATACGCACAGGCCAGAGTCGGAATGTAACCAACTTAATTGTCCAAATTTTTTTTATATTCGGACCATAAAAATAATTGTGATCAATTATTAGAATTATAAAGCCGGTAATATTGCTAAGTCACTAGTCCAGCCCGACATCCTATATTAATCTACCACAAGCTTTGGTCAGATATGTGACAACGGCAGATATCGACGACCAATTCCAATTTTGTTTAGTCTTCTTTTTATTCTTGGTTCACAATCTTTTCTTGGTTCTCAATTTTTAGTTTAGACGCTCTCTTAACCTCGGATATTATAATTTTCTAGCTTTACGCTAACGGTCAAACGCTGAAACGAGTATTTACTTATGTTCATATACATGATTTTAATTTTTTAACTGACGGAGTTTTATACAATGTTATCTCCCCCTGCCCCCCTCCCCTCCCCTCCAAAAATCCTTTCTCACGTGTACTATAAAAGGAAGCAGAGTCAGTCACTAAGTCAGTATACCTCCTTATACTATTTGGAATTGTTATATATGAACCAAAAGATTTCATCCTTATAACCGCTTATAGAATTTTGCGTATCGTTACGTGTCGTGCGCCAAGTTATGATCCTATTAAGGTCAATTTACAGAGATGAACTTATCTGTCGCTTTAAGTCTGTCCACTGAATATAATACAACATCGACTGTGTCATCGCTCAGATTTCCAGTAATAAAGCTTACACTAACGATACATACACAAAATTACGTATTAGATATGAAAACAAATCCTTTTTTAATCATAATTTTATGTTATATTGTTTACGATATGTTGTTTATATTCCAAATGATATTATATTGTTGTAGCCAACAGCCAACTCCATACTTGTATTCTGCTAACAGTGTCTGGTCCTATGGCGCCATTATTTCTCATAATAAAATTACATTCGTCACATTTTTAATGATAACAAAATATGTATTCAGATATTTGTAACACAACTTGTATGCAAAATATATATGATTATAGTGACGCACGGTATTAATAACATTAGCAAAATTGATAGGTCACCGATCGCAACATATTATGTTTTATTTATACATAATAATAACAAATAATAATTAGCAATTTTGCTCATATTGCCTAATAAGGTATTTAAATAACGTCAATTTTTATAAGCTATCAAAAGTTCTTGTGAAGATACGCAGCGTAGGTATAAATTAAATTCATGTTTATCTAATTAATGAATGACAGAGTAAAATATTTACTGTTGCTTTGCGCTCGTTTATCTGCGATTCTGTTATTTAATCGATATTCGTGGTACAAATTATTTTTGTGCGCACTGCTCGTTTTATTTAGATTTACATTTAGTCTAGATCAGATGTTGGACGTCACACAATTATTATCTATTGCGGAATAATTATTGTACCTACTATCGGTCGATAGATATTTTTTTACTGTAACTGTTACTAATAATTGAAACTATTGTAAATTGGTGAGAAATGTACTTATTATTTTCCTAAATATAATCACTTAGTATGTGTAATGTTTAGGACTTGAATAAAATAAAACAAAACAGTAATCTGAACTAAAAGAACAACCAACGGGTGCCATAATCTCATCAGTTATCATGTGTATTATTCTATTTCTAGCCATAATTATTCAAAAGTTTCAGACTGAAACTATACTCTAGGGGTTAAGTCCCTTATTCTGAATTAATTGTCGGTGTTGATTGATGATTTAGTACATAATAAAGAGTCCGGGGTCCCACTCACCGCGCGCGATGACAGCGGCGAGTGTGGCGAGCAGAGCGGTCGCAGTTAACGCGGCCATGTCACTGTTTTATATATGTATAAGTAATATGTACGGATGGTGTCCGTCGCACCACACAGCACCGCACAGCACCGCACCGCCGGACTGTACGCGACTGAGCCGACGCGACCTCACATATATATATATATTAACCAAAGCTTCTGCGGTGCCACTGCCAGCGCCCAGCGCGCGGTGCCATCTATATATACATATACATACATACAATTAATATATGGTGATCGATCAGTTGACATAATTTTGATTTTAAGCATTCAACAAATAGCAAAACATTAAATAACTATATCATGCATTGTATTTAAAAGAACGCTAACCTTAAAAACAACAAGTATTTATTGCTGATTGCATAACGAAATTTTTTGACTTTTATATACCTATTAAGTAATTTACGATTCGTATTAAGTATTATTTTAATGTTTCAAATATAATGTTTTTTATAATTTAATTAAATTTATTTATTCTATAGTTTTTTGGTCCACGAACCTTATTCCCTTTCTAATGTAGGTACAGTCAAGGTAAAAGATATAGATACGAGTATTTTGACTAGAGATGTAACGGATAATAGTTTGGCCGGATACCGGATATTCGGGAAGTTCTGACGCCGACGCGCCTTATATCTGGCTACCGGATATTTGATCCGACCCGATCAGTTTGATTTGAATCTATAGCGTGTCAAGTATAAGCAGTGTTACCGACTCTAAAATCTAGGGGATGATAGAATTTTTTTTTTCAAAATTATGGAGTAATTTTTTAGGAGTTAATTCCGTTTTTTAGTTTTCAACATTCCAGTGTGTCAGAGATAAACTTGCCAACATAAACTCGGGCAAATACTTAAAATAGGAATTCCCTGAAGCTAGCCTGCTATATGAAGCAAAGCGCAGTCGCCTCTTACTAACAAAAGCAGATAGTTTGATATTCATTTACCACAATTTACCACTTGTTAATTTTGAGTATTAAAATGACTCAATTGTAACATTTAGTTTAAACCTATGTATATTTTTTTTAAATATAAATATTATTACTATTAATTAATAAATGTAGGTAAAGTGGTATAATTTTCCTTTAGTAAAATAATGAGATTTATGTTTATTTTGCTATCCGGTATTTGGCCGGATAGTAAAAATAAGACCAGATAGGCCGGATACCGGATAGTAACAGGATATCAGTTTCATCTGTAATTTTGACATTATAAATGAACTCATATCTTTAATTAATTTAATTCTTTATGTAGTCCATGGGCGTTAATATATGAGCACTCGAAAACACATATTTTTGTGTTTACTTTAGGGTACATTAATTTGTATACATGTTACATATTTCCCTATTAATGTATATGCAGTATTAAGTAAAAAGTGTATTTGTTCGCGGTTTCGCGTGCGTGTCCTGTCCGTGTGGTGATGGCACCTAGTATTTCGTACTGGGCCCAATGTGGACTGGTGGTGCTAAAGCACAGGTATTCTTAATGTATAAATAATTTGGCCACCCACCCGATCAAACTCGCTAAAGTCCATTCCGCAAATCACAGGTACCGGTGAGGTTTGGTAACAAATCAATTTCACGCAATTTGTGTTTCCAAATAATTAAAGACCATCGTTATAAAAATAGTTTAACTATGTATATATATTAGATATTTATTTAAATTTGCATAGTAAAACACAAATAAATATTTTATGGCCATAATTACTGAAATCTGACCCTCTAAAGTTTAAAACATCGATACTTGTAACGAAAATTGGTAGGATTTTTTTTTAATAAAAATTGCATTAAAAAAAATCTTCTTAATCGAAATATGTATTCGGTAACCGTTTGACATTTTTTTAATTATTGGTGCCGTAACAATAAGAGTTTAATTTAATATTTTTATATGTTTTTCTGAATCGAGTTCACCTTGTTGTGAATAAATATGTTTCTCAAATCCTGTTTTATACATTGACCTCAAAATTGATTATCTCTATTAGAAATGAACTCAATCATATCGAGGTTTTGTTTATATATTTCTTCCCCCAATTTATAACATTATTAATCTTGATGAACGGTTTAGTTTGTGGTAACTTTTGGTGTGTATATATCTGTGACCTTGATTGTACATCACCAAAGTTATCTGTTGTCAGGCTTAATCGAATTTGATTTTTTTAATATTGTACGTGGTTACTTTATATTAATATTACAATATACGATGCAAAATTACAATATACGAACATATATTGTAATTTTGCATTCATAATTCTAAATTTTGTTAAAGTTATTTTTTGATATTTGTTCAAAAGGTAAATCTAAAATAAATCTTATGATATTTTTTTTTCAATAAATCGTATGTAATCGCGACATAAATAAATGTAAATTACATACATCCAAGAAAATAAATATATCGGTAATGTTGAATACTGGTAGTGGGGCTCCACCTCGAATAGGTCAACTCGTACCATGGTAGAAAATGGACTTTCGTGGTATTATTATGCTGAAGAAACTTAACAATATTTGTGTGATGTTAAGCTGTGTATTGATTATTTGTTTCTCTTTATACGAACAAAGAAAAAAAGCCAAAATAGGAAGGAAAATCACAAGGAAAGAATTTATTATATTAAAGCTTAAAGGTAAGCATGATGTCCCTCGAATGCAATGAAAATTTTATGTATCTAATTATTAGTGTGTATGAGACCTGTCAACCCAATACGCCAGATGTTTGACGTATGTACATACGTGTCAATAATTTGAAATCACGAAAAATAATAATCAAATGTGACATCAAAGATCAAGTCAAAGTCAAAATAATCTTTATTCAAATAGACTTCTTAAAAGTACTTTTGAATCGTCCAACATTTTTTTCCCTACCGCTCGTTCAAGACGTCTTTTGGCTGATAAGAAGAACGAGCAAGAAACTCACCAGCTCTAATATGAGTAATGACATTTACAAAAACCATGCCATTACCAGATCAATACATTATAAATAAAGAGAAAAAAAGCAACTATGGTTTTATAATGATAACATAATCATTTAATAATAATGGAAGCAAGATAATTTTTGATATATAATGAGTTAAGAAGTAATCAAACCTATCCAGTTGCTGGATCATCTCAATTCCAAGCATTCTTATCTGTTATATAATCGGATACCTTATAGTTAGCTTTTTTAATAAGTATTATTTTAATAGTAGATTTAAACTGCATGAGAGAACTGCATGCAAGAAACATCAAAATGTTGATATGTAAAGAACCTAGGAATAAGATAAACGCGGTAATGGTGTAGGATTCACTTCATCCCCATTTATGGTCCCAAGCGATTACAATTGTGGAATACACGCAAGTAAAGTTACGGGTGGAGACTAGTTATCAATTTTAGCCTCGTTAATTAACTTATAAATTATCGAGTAACTCATTTTATATAATTGTGTACTTTCAAATGACACGTGTCTGTAAGTAGAATTACGGGCGGGACCCTGACACGCACGAATAATTGATGTGCAAATTAATTTATTTGTTTATCGATTGCAATGTTTATTATTTATTATTGTGTGTGTGCGTTACAGTACAGGGCGAGATAAATTCCATAGTGCGATAACATTTAAATACGAGGTGATGATACCTAATACCTACGCCTACTACTTTCAATAGGAAATGTGCAAATTCTTTTTTTAAGTATATTTATATTAAAATTTATGATGTTCATCGTCATCTTCCTGCCCTGTTCCCACTCTAAGTGAAGTCAGCGTAGTGTGTCCTCCTTTTCCACTCTTATTTATTTATTTTATTTACAATTATGATATGTAACATAATATGTCCGTACCAGACCAAATGCTTTATTTTCAGTTTTCTGTCACTGGTGCCGCTTTATTTAACTGTAAAAATAATACTCGGTGACGAAAAATAAATTTATCAAAATAAATGATAAAATTAAGTAACAACTAGGGATGTGACATTTGTGATCAAAATCATTTTTGAGTAATTGATTAACAACGAATCGATTTCTTTTAAGAATTAATCATTTTTTTATCAAGATGGGATATTAAAAAGTTATTTAAATATTGCTACTGAATGTATTGGAATTTTGTGAATGTGCACAATGTATTTGTCAATAATATTTTAGGTACAAAATATGTACTTTTTAATTTCTTAGATTACCAACCTTTGAGTACGTTATTACAACTAATTATTAATTCAATTTTATTTACTTGATAAAATCAATCAATGCATCAAACAGATATAGATAAATGTACAATGACATTTGGAAAAAAAATAACAAAACAAAAGCGACATCACATTCTTATGAATCAAAACCAAATCCAAAAAAGGAGAATAATAAAATGAACTTCCGCTAGGTAACACTTGATTTTAATACGTATACGAAGTTCAGAAAAATTATGGTCGCCCAACAAACAAAATAATCCTGGCATGCGATTTAATAGTCCTGTTTGGACTTATATGGCTACTATAATGGTTTCAGAATATGCCACTGCACTTATATCAGCATACGTGAATCCTGTTTTTACTCAAGTACGCTTACTCCTACAATATGGACTTATATTGGTATATAGGATCACAATTCATGGCTACTACTGGACTGAGCCGCCTATAAGAGCATGTATTAAGAGTAATTACTCTCAAGAGGATCTACTCCGATAAATCAGACTTATATGCGCATATAAGACAACGCTTTAAGCGCATTTGCGCTAAGCAAAAATGCACTTTATAGGGGTTTGTCATATGCCGATATAAGCCTAGGTAGATTTATATGGGTATTTCATAGTAGTGCTATTGTCTAAGAAATCTTCAAACAATCCTGGCTAAAACTCTTGAAAGGCCTTTCTCTGGAAACAACCGATATAGTCGAAAACACGACGTGAATGATTCCCCAAATCTTACTATAGGATTTGCGATCAGCCATTAAAATCACGGTTGTTACTAAATATTTGTCATAACAGAATCTACGATTTCCAGTGTGAGCCCCCTGATGAAACAGTAATAATTGTAGAACCCTATTTGTGGAACCCTAATTGGTAACAACATGGCGAATTTGCTTTGGTGTTGGCACTTACCATTGTAGAACTAAATTAACTTTTATCAATCCTATATCATACTTTGAAAAGGTCACCCAAAAAATGGCGACCTTTCCTAACATTTGTTGATAAATAAATGAATACAAGAAGTGTTAATAAGTCATTACTAAGAGGCGCTTTAAAATTTTAATCGAAACCAAGATAAGGTTTACAGAAAATTCACATTCCCCAGCAAACAGACAACACAAATACTAAGAACAATAGGATATGTTTTTCTACTATAGTTGACAATATTTCTAGTTATCATATTAATAAAGACCACTTATTAATATGATAATTTAAATTTTTTACATAACAATTTGACAATGAAACACTAGGTGCATACTTAGTAGAGGCATAGCTAGGCCCGAGTTAGTCTCACTTTTTACTAAAGTGGATTTATATTGACATTTTCAGGTAAAAGTACACTTGCGTAATCCCTTTGAAGGAGCCATTTAATCAAAAGTGGGATGGCTGCGGCCTGATATAATCGCGTTGTAAGCAAGGGTAGACTTATAAAGTGAGCCCTTTTCCGGGGTTTATATGCAGATATTAGACTCATATAATCCTCAAGAAATCATGGTTTTAGGATAGTTTAAAAACCGCTTTTTGCTAGTTGGGCGCCCAACTTCAAAACAAGTATCTTTCGATTTTTTTTTAACTGTCTTTTATTAAATATTATATTAAGATTGAGTACAAGTTATGAATTAAAATAATCGAAAACATTCGTGTATTGACACAGAATGTAAGTAAACAACTTCTCATTCTCAACCCGAGTATATGTATTTTTATTAGCAACGTGTGTGTTGAACGTACGAATGTTATTTATAGATAGTTTAATTAATATCACAGTTCGGGTTATATAATCGTAATTAACTATGAATAACACGATAGTTTACGCATGATCACGCTTGTTTACAAATTTCTCATTACTAGCATTAATTTAATAAAACTATTTTTTTTGTAAATTTTTTTTGTCAATAATTGATTTCATTTCATCACCACCAGCCCTTTTACGTCCCCACTGCAGGGGCTCAGGCCTTCCTTATGGATGGTTAAGGAGGATGGGCCATGACCCTCCCGCTGGCCCAATGCGGATTGGAGGGTATTAACGACTGCAAATGCAGCCGAGACCAACGGCTTAACGTGCCTTCCGAAGCACGGAGTAGCTCGAGATAATAATTTTTTTGGTCGCCCATCCCGTGACCGACAATAGCGAAAGTTGCTTAACGACTACGATCGCGGGCCGCGGCGCTTATCCACTACGCCACCGAGCTACTCATTTATAAACGATTAATCCCATCTCGCACTGCCTGTACTGTACAATTTTTGAAGCATGTTGTAACGGTGTGCCGTACCACCGTTTATTTTCCTAGGTTTCAGTATGCAAACGTTTGTCTTTGATATTCAACATCATTTATTTTTATTATTCACCTTTCAATTTTGACTCATCAAATATACTCTTTATGGATGTCAGTTCGTAAAAATATCATCTATTGTGAATATGTAAATCGTATAAATTAAATTATACATAGAATATATAAAATTATATCCTAAGAAACCCAAAAAGGGTATGTATTCGTTTTATTTAGTAATTTCAATTTTATATTTAGGTAACTCACGAACTGTTTTATATTAATTTTTTGTTTGTTACAATTTCTTTACTGTACCCATTATTATCATAAAATAAATAAATTCTCAAGCTAGTCATCCTTTCATTGATTGGCCCGAGCACCGAACCCGTCACAATGTTTCTTATTATATAAAATATTACTCTAATATCGATATAGCATTTTGAATGAAAAAGATTTGCTGTACCGAAGAAGTGTTTAGTTGACATTCTTGATAGACCTAATATGTTGAGTAAAAGTAAAACATTTCATGCCAAGTAGGTATCGAACAAAGATTATCTGAGTGGCACTTCGGGAGAAATCGTTAAAATTGTGGTCATATTTGCGTTGTTGATATAAAATATATCGCATTAATATAAACCGCGCAAAATAAACCGGTTCAAACGATTTCACTCTAACCTGTTACCTAAATGTAACACCACCAGTCAATCTAGTGATGAGTCAGTATCATAACTACCTTTTTTATCTAAACATAATTATCACGAATTCAAGGAAAAAACTTTTTTTTCTCAAGTAATGAAAAGGGGGAAATTAATTTTAATCCAGATATTTATTCTATTACTATACTCACACGGGTATAGAGGGCAAAAGATCATAATTTTGTCTTCTTTGTCAACATTAGTTAATGTAACAGATGTCGAAAGGACAATTTAACGTAATAAAGCTAAAATTAGCTTATTAATTCACACACATACCAAGGTTAAGACTTTATTTGAGGACACTGTACTGTAAGTTTTAAATTATATGTTTATATCTGCGATGAAGTTAAAATCTTCCATTCGATAAAACAACAAGACAAACGAACTGTAGATTTATGCAATTAGTAAACTACAGACTATAATAATTCCTTATCAATACAATAAATAATTATAATTTACATCTCGACGATAGATCGGTAAATATTAATGTTGCCATCGGATACGGGAAACACTCGTATTGTTTTTAGAAATAAGTATCAGTTTTTCTATAGTCGGTTTGCTGCTAGTTGTGTCGAAACATAAACCCGTAAATAGGATAGGGTCTTAGCTGACTTAGATAATACTTAGTTAATTTACAAAAAATAGGTAACAACTTAAATTACTCCTTTGTTGCCGAAATAGGAAAAGACATCTTGTATTCCAACATACAGCGCCCTAAAAATCCCCATAGAACCCGTAGAATTCACAATTAATTTCCTTATTATATTTTAGTAGAAGATATAAAATTTTTCGTAATCAATTCCAGTGGTTGTAAATGCGATTTCAGTTTACAATATTTTAAAATTGATTATAACAATTGAACAAATGAAATACTTGTAAAATTGTTATTTAATTAGTACAATATTTATTGGATATTTTAAATACTATAAATTTTTAATTATATTTTCAATAATATTAAATACTAGCTTTCGCCAGCGGCTTCGCCCACGTGGACCCTAGGGAAATGTTTAGTGGGATAAAAATTCCACTTCCTATTATCTAAGTCAGCTAACACCCTATCTGTATACCAAATTTCATCAAAATCCGTTCAGTAGTTTCGGCGTGATTGACGTACAAACATCCAAACATCTAAACATCCAAACAAAGAAACTTTCACATGTATAATATTAATAGGATTTGCCGACTACAAGTTGAAAATATTATTGCGATTGATAATTCCTTAACGATAGTAGTCGGTAGTCAAAGCATGACTAAAATAGTCGATACAAGGTTTTATAAATAAATTTACATATTTGCATCTGACGTATTAATCCTGTTTCTGAATTCATCATTCACCATGTCGATAAATTTCATATTTCCGTTAACCATAATATAGATGTTTTTTAACAATTTCATAATATAGTATGCCAATTAAAAATGGCACTTACCATATGCAATACTGTTACAATTTTATTCGACGTTAATTTTTTCCTTTAATAATTCAATAAATTGACTTGTACTGTAATAATTATTGACACAATTGTTATATTTTGATTAAATCCTATAACATGTACTCATATAGTGAATATCTATTGTTAAATATGACATACATTTTATTAAATATTTTAAGTTTAATAATTACAATAGGTATACATATATTTTTTGATGCATGCGTTTCAAGATGGCTCAATAAGTCAAAAATCTCACTCAACTTAAGTATCGTCACTGTACATATAACCTTTCTATAGCAAATAAATAAATTATTATTATTTTCATCAATATTCCATTCTTTCATACATCGATATCAGTTCTGTATCCTGTTCCTAATAAGCGTAATCCTTAGGTATTTTTAAGAAAATTTACAGGAACACTATCTTACACTTGAGCTTTCATATATGACTTATTATTACAGGAACAAAGCTTATTACAATAATCTCAATTGCCATAAAAATACATTATTGTATTTTGTATGAATGTATAATATATTTGAATGTAGTTATGTTTAGTATATGTAGTAATTTTTGTGTATACATACATTTGTATATTTCATATTGTATTTGCTTACCTAAAACCAGACATTAAAATTTAAGAAAAGTGAGTAATGGTTTAACTTACTTTTTTTATGATATATGTAAATTGGCTGATCAGGGACCTAAACAGTTTGTAATCGTCTGTTGGTGAACACAAAACATCTTCAATCGACTTTTTAAGTACTAATCAGTTGTTTAGAAACTTAATGAATTCTTTTTAATTGTAACGCGTTGATGTCTTTCATACGATGCAAATAATCAACCATATGAAAACCTTGCTAGGTTTTTTTTTAAAATAATTGATAGGTTTTTTTTTACTTATTTATAAATATCAACATTATGTTCTTTCCTGCAAAGTGAGATTACGTCGAATTGCAGCTGTATAGGAAAGTGTTAAGCAGAACATACACCCGGTACACTATCCTTTATTACGGTACGTGTGCGATAGTTATACAATTTATTTACAAATTACATTGTCCCAAATTTATTTGAAGGTAATGTTAGAGTATAATATGGTTTGCAATTTTTTTTTTACAAAGAGTTTATTATTAATTTGCATACATCAACACTTAGTTGGTCTATATTTAAATATATTATAATAATGTATCTGATTTGATTGAACATGTATCAGCAGCGCGAGTGGCGATCGGAGGCCGTTACTTTACGATATTTTGCAATTTTGTTGTTTTTATATAGATAGCAGCATTTGCAAGGCAAAGTTCTATGTTTCGTTCAACAATGATTGGGAGCTTGAATTAGGACAAATGTTTTGTGCTCATTTGTGATATTCCAAAAAGCAATAAATAATAGAGAGCAGCAGCGATGAGTGTTTTTGATGCGTATCAATACAACATTTTTGAGTCACTAATAAATTTTATGACCTTTTTACAAATTATACATATTTCATGATTTCCTTCTATCCAAGAATAATAATTAATGAAAATATTAATCGTATGCAATCAAAACAAAGAAGCGTATGCAAACTTTCGACTGCGGTTACATGAGTAATAAAACAGTTAATAAAACAGATCTTTAGTCGATAGCCCAAAAAAAGTTTCGTGTTTCGAACTTCACAAGTGACATACTTCCATTACAAACTTGCGAGCCCGATTACACCTCTTAGAGGTAACATTATCACAAACTCCTCTATAGGTTGGTAGATAGTAATCGGGCAAAACTCACCATTGCTAATTATACAACTCCGTCAGATTTGATTTTGACTTCTTTAGTAGTTCTGTGGCCTCGGCAAAAAAAGGCCTTAAAAGATATATTTTTATAAAAGTATTTACTTTATTCAATTTATTCTCTGAAAACTACCATTATATTATTATTATTCTATTAACACACTCATGCATGTTGTGCTTACATAGAGTAGGTTTTAATGTAGTCTCACAAAATGCTGTTTTTTTATGTATTAATGTGATCATATTCAACCAGTTCTGTGAGTCTGATAACAAAAAAAATGCTATTTCCACAATTAGGCCAATTTGGCATAATTACATACTATACACTTTTGTCCTCATTTTATTATGAATTATATATATAACAAACATTTCATTCGTTCAATTATAATAAGTAGCCAAAAATAAAGTTTCTTCCAATTTTTTTATTCACAATGCTATACTGAAAAATATATTTAATAAAAAATACTCTGTTTTAGCGAAAAGCAACAGTGCTTGAAATATTCGTCAGTCTTCTTAGGTCCTGGGTAGCTTAGTGATTAGATCTTCTTGTCTTTGAGTATGTTTCTTGTCTGTAAAATAAAAATGATGTCTTCTTTGAACCAGTATTTATGTAATTAGTACTAGTAGTACTAGTAACTATCAACTATTCTCCATTAGTGACCATCGATTAATTTTATATAAGCAGACCAAAAATTAAGTTAACATATCCAATTTCAAAGCTCCATACAAACTTTTAAACCCAATATCACACCTTTGAAAACTGATTAATTTGTATTATAAAATTCAAAATAATCTAACCGACTTTTTCATGGGTTTAGTCATAAATATTAAAATTCGCATAAAATTGTTCGGTCTGATATAATAATAGAAAATTGTTTAGACAGTAAAAACACATAAATAAATTTGTCTTATTAAATATGCAGACCTAATTTATTATTATTATATGCTTTTATTATGTCTCTCTTGATCGCGTTATCTTAACGATTTAAATTTATTATTTGATATGTAATCAAGGCAGTCGTTGGCGATTACTCTTAGGTATACACCGGCTAATTATTAATTAATGAGCAATAAATCTGGCCGACTGCCATGATAAGAACCTAACTTAAATCCGAACACATATGTTCGGACTCGGTCTAAGTTTGGTGTCGAGTGCACTCGCAAACTATAAAGTCATTATCTGTGACCTTACGGCGCGTCGTGTCGCCACGCGGAATCGTTTGTCCCCTTGGTGCCAGCGCATGCAGCGCGCTAACACGTGCACTACATGACACAACAATCGAATGCAATTTTGTAAGTCCGTGTGCATTGAAAACTGTTAGTTGAAATTATATGAATAAGTAATGACTTTGATATTTGAAATGAAATAAAACCAAATTTTAAATAAAAGCCGAGTGACCCGCTTGCCGGTTTCAAAGTGCCGGCATTTTTGAAGTCTTGGATTCGATTCTTTTGTATGTTGCATAAAGTTTAGCTGTTTATAGTGCCATGGTTTTACGAATTGGTATAATACAACTTTTAGCTACTTCGATCTTACGCAAACTTTGAGAATGTAAATTGATTTTTTTTGTGCTAAAGTATAACTGAGTTCGTGTTGACCCACCTTCGAACAAAACCGAACAATCAATAACAGATAACCTGTATGCCCCACCCCTTGACGTGTCCGATATTAGTGAAGATCATTTGTGCATCTGATGCTAGGTGTCCGCTTCATCTCGATGCAGCCTTAGTCAATGGCCGGATGTAATAAATAAACATAAAACTTGACTTTTGTATAAACTTGTTTTAAAGTTAAAAAACAAAAAATCATGATATATGGAATTTATTTCTGTATGTGCTCAATGTCAAGGAACGACGGTACGAAGACTGTATGGTTTCTGTCCTACTCGCTAAGTGCTGTTTTAATACTTTTATGTAACGTATCTACATCAGTGCGGCGATGTAAAACTCATTAAAAAAATAATGCGATATTATTGAATTTTTATACAAAAGCCACCCAATGTATAGTCATATTATTATTTGTGAGAAGAAATAATTACATTTTTGTTATTTAACATCTGCTAACTGACAATGCTGAGGGGCGATTGCGCGTTGTTTCGAGGTCGAGCCACGGCCCACTGCACCAGCTACATTATCATGCGCCAATTACGATGGATAGGTATCGAACGCACTTTTGTAGTCCGTACTACTTTTAAGTATATGTCGTTTAATATAGTGCCGATTTATGGTATTCATTCAAACTTTAGCAAGAACTTGACCTTTCCATTCATACAAGAATTATTGTATAACAGAAAATTAATGAAGAGTGGACAAATTTCTCACCTTGCGTCCATGTGACTAGCATGGACCGTAGCGAAATACGTTGTTAAATAATCTGGAGCTTTGTAAAGTTGGAAACTAGTCTCTGTGATTGATACATATATGATCTACGAGGGTCAAACTGAAAGTTCTTAGAAAATCAAAAACTGATTACATTAGCCAGTTATTAGTTTTATTATATCTTTTCAAAATATTGTCCATTCACGTCAATACACCGCTGCATGCGATGGAACCACTGGGAAAAGCACTTTGCCCACTCGTCCTTAGGGGTCTCTTCAATGGCATCGCGATACGCAGCCACCGCTTCTTCAGCATTCATAAACCGCTTTCCTTTAAGTTTTTCTTTAATTTTTGGAAATAAATAAAAATCACAAGGCGCGAGGTCGGGGCTATACGGCGGGTGACCCAGTAATTCAACGTTTGATGTCGCCAAATAGTCGATCGTTCGCTTGGCGGTGTGCGACGAGGCGTTGTCGTGGTGAAGGAGGATCCTACTGCGAGGTCGTTTCTCTCGAACTTTTTCCAAGACAAGTGGCAAACAATTGGTAGTGTACCATTCTGCAGAAACTGTTTTTTGATCCTCTAACACAATTGTTGCAAAATGACCTATCCTTCCAAAGAACGAGGCCACCATTTTTTTTCCCGCACTTCGATCTCTCTTCACTTTAGTTGGCAACTCCTCGAAAGGAAACACCCACTGAGCAGATTGTCTTTTGGTTTTAGGATCATAACAGTAAATCCAGCTTTCGTCACCTGTTAGTATGTCGAACACAGCATTTGAGTCACCTCCGTTAAATCTTTCAATCATTTTACGACACCAATCCACACGATGGAGTTTTTGAGCCTCAGTCAAATTATGAGGTATCCACCGGGCGCAAAGCTTCCTGACCGCTAAATGTTCGTGGAGGATTTTGTGCACTTGACTCATACCGATGCCTAAGCTTGTCCGAATCTGTTGATAGGTCACTCTTTTGTCAGTCTCTATCATACGCCGCACAACACAGATGTTATCTTCAGTCGTCGCCGTAGAAGGCCGTCCCTCACGTAAATCATCAGTGAGATTAGTGCGACCACGTTTAAACTCATTAAACCAGTTGTAAACAGTCGCACGAGATGGGGCTTCATCGTGAAAGGCCAATCGTAGTCTATCATAACTTTCTTGTTGACTTAAATGACATCGAAAGTCATAAAAAATCATTGCACGAAAATTTTCTCGTGTTAAATTCATGATGACGTGACACAGACAATTTTCAATTTGCCGCCAAATCGTAAAACAAATGACAAATGAATGAAATATATACTCAGTAATATTGGCAAAGAGTTATATTTTCAAATTTTAGAATTATTTTTTTATTATATTGTTTATAAGTGGCCAGTTCTAAGAACTTTCAGTTTGACCCTCGTATTTAATTATACCTGTGAAGTGTATTAATTACGTCAAAAGTTAGGAGTCGAGACAGGTTCAACGAACAATTTCAATACTTTTGAAATAAAACACTCTAAAAGTACATACTTTCAATTTATCAAGTGTAAAAATGAAAATTGTAAATCTTATGAACAAAATAACCATTATACTTAAAATAACAAGTTTTATACAATTTTAAAAACAATATAGATCACAATTACTTATATTGCGACTTTTAAACTCGCCTAATTTAACATTGACATTAATTTATAATATTTATAATACAACTGGGTTACAATACAACATCCGTTAAATTAGGCGGCTATCCCTACAATAGAATAGCGCCATTCATTTACACGGCTAAACGTGAATCAGTTCAAATTCAAAGACACTGCACCAAAAAGCTATATATGGCACGGCAACATCTACACACTTTTTAAATGATAAGTAATACATTTACTAAGTGATTATATTTTTTTAATGTGAGCATAATTGTACATTTCTGAAATGATATCCAATAACTGCTATACACAACATTGCTTAAAATTTTGTTAAGCTAATACAAAATACTTTCATATAAATTAAGACAGAACAGGAAAATAATATAACGTTAATTACACGTATACACCGGCTAATGTACAATGTGTTCCAGCACTTTATCTCTGAAAACTTTAAAGCTATTTATCCGATTTGAAATACAGATGAAAAGAAAAACACGATTCTGAAGTTTATATACCTATAGTAATAGCGTAATTTGTTTAAAATAAACGCTTAAAATTGTTAGCATTATGTTAGTAGGTAACTTAATAATGATATTGTTGAATGTTTATATTATGGTCAACAATCGTACAGACGTGCTTTTACTTAAAATTTTATTGATGTTTCTGATGTTTGGATGTGCCATTAAAATTGAATATAAGTAGTTTGTGAAATTTCAAAATGTATAACGTTGTACTGGACAGAGGGTCATGTGACCATGACAAAAACTGATAAACGATAGAAAATAGTCGCCGCGAAGCTTATGTCCGTACTAGGTAGAAGTGTGTTGATGGACGAAAGCATCTGAGACAGTTGAAATTGCTCTGATTAATCAGTTGAAACTTAAAAGGCAATAAAACGCCAAGAGCCACCTTCTAAACGCAGTGTGATCAGTCACGTAACGCATGCATGTGCTCGCACAGAAATATTATGAAGTTACACAACAGTAGGCATTTATCATTAGTAGGTACTGCAGCTCTAACGCCTTACACGTGTTACCTGTTATTATTTTCTCGTTAAGCACTAAACGAATCAGCTGCAGAGAAGCGACTCTTTCGATATTTGAAGGACTAATGTCCTGTTTTCCTGTTCTGTGGTACACGACATGATATTTATTCGATATAAAAAACAGAAACCAATTTTCCGGATTTCCAATGCTACAGTGAATTTAAAATAGAGCTATTAGTACGTATCCTTTAAATTCGAATATTTCATATATTCCTACTAAAGTGTAAAAATATAGAGAAATTAAAAAAATTAGACAATAGGGAGTCGGTGTCGCGCTTTATGAGTTTCGTAATAATATTTAATATTAATTTAGATAACGTGTAAATAAACGTGGATTTTTGTAAATAAATTTTTTATGCATCGTGAAAAATTAATACAATATGTTTTGAAATATGCACATTAAACCTTTAGACACATCACTTGAACTAATAGCAGAGTGAACGAATTTAAAATTTTGCCCGCCCATGACTATATTGTTTTATAGATTAATTAGTTTTTAGACTTCTTCCTTGAACTAGTACTAGTAGTAGTTTCATAAAACGATGCTACTTCACTTATATCTTAGTTCTAGGTCAACGGGACTTCCTTGATTCCTTTGATTTCCTCGAGAGTGTCGAAATATGATTTTTTGCGGCGTATCACGGCGTATCGTTATTTCATGTTAATTTAGAAGTTTTTTTTTCACAGTTTCCATGGACTATTATGTGATCTTGAGACCTTTAGACCTGGTAAAATAAAGGTCCAAACTTACCAGTGTCAAAATTTTCAAAGTTTGTCAATACTTTATGAGTTTTGCGGCCAGGAGAATGCAGAAGAAAGATATCATTTATATTTTGTTTTTATAAACGTGCTGTCTCGTGTTCTTATTTGCAATAACATAGATGATTGTTTATTTCCACACACTAAACAGCTTACACGTGGCACATGTGAAATGTCCTACATGAGTTGTCATGGAAGCGTGTGCTCTGTAACGAGCACTCATAACTCTATGTATCTCACGTTATTATGAATAATATTATACTGTTTACTTAATGGATTCATATGGAATTTGGTGAATGACTGCTTCTTGTATTAGTGTTTGATTACGCGCATATTAATGTATAGTATTTTTTAATGAATGTTAATTATATTATAAACATTTTTTTGTGTATTCCTCAATCAGTCGACGTATATTCACGCAAGTACAAAAACATATTTCATAACTAAACTAGCTGACCGGCGAACTACGTACCGCCTTATAACCGTTAAAAAAATCTTATATACAAACCTTGTCATGAATTGAAAAATAGAATCATCCAATTTGGTGCAGTCGGAACTGGAATTCTGAAGTTATGCGCGTACATACGTTTCGGCGATTCATTTTTATTCATCGATATTTAATAGCTCGCCCGGAGATTGTTATTTTTCGATAACTCATTAGAGTATATTGTAAAAGGCAGTTTTGATCTACATTGCATGCATAACGTATCTAACTTATTTATTTGAATAAAGATTAATACTGTATTGTTAAAAATAGGTTCGTAAATAACCCATCATTTCACTGTTTTAAGTATACGTAAAAAATGGTTATTGTGGGTTATCCTTGGAATATAGACATAAACCACCGGGGCCTTCTTTGTAGATCTATTAAAGAGGTACAATTCCACCATACAATGTTTTGTTATAACTCAAAAGTTTTTGGCAGCGTCTTCGAGGAAAGCGACTTTGCCAAGTACATGAGGTAGGCTGCCTCAGCCTGAGTTTAGTCAAGTACCGTCAAGTAACTACAATAACACATTTTACAAAAATATTATGAATGAATTTATTTTATAACACTTATTTTATATTTTATTTTATATGAATGAATTTATGTTACGATGCTGCAATAAATAGACGTGATATCTACCTACTCTGAATCAATTGTTTTATCTGGCGGAAGCCACGTGTGACGTTACATAACAACATGCGCTTGCGCATCTTGAAGACCTTCATAGATAGATTATTGTAATCGTCTTTGATTAGAGGTGGTACATTAAAACCTATGGCTTATCTGTATGTACCTTGATAATTAGCTTCAAATTGACCTGGCTATCAAAGTGATTTCGAAGTTATGTATCTTATATACATAAACGTACTAGGCGAGGCGCGGGATCTGCCTTATTTTAATTACGCGCCACACAGCAACTATAAGTCCCTATACAAATTAAATTATTGTTGTAGGTATAAGCTAAATTTTACACATGTGCAAAATGAAAAAAAAAAAATCGTTTTTCCAATCCAGCAACCAAATTTTTTCTCAATTTTTTAAATTCTATTTACACTAGAACTTTCTTTCTAAATAGCACCAGTTTGTTTGTGAGCATAGTGCACACCAAGTGAGCAAAGTAAGGACCAAATATACAATGCAACATCAGAACGTAGTCACAGAACATTATACAAAAAAAGAAAAAGAATACAGCTAAATAAGATATAAAGAAAACAAACAAACACATGTTTCCAAGTGCGCAGGATGGCTTGGACTTGTCTTTTAAAAGTAAGTATTTTACCGTTTAGCTCGGTGGCATAGTGGGTAAGCGCCGTGGCCCGCGATCGTTGTCGTTAAGCAACTTAGGCAAGGGTCGGTCACGGGATGGGTGACCAAAAAATTATTATCTCGAGCTACTCCGTGCTTCGGAAGGCACGTTAAGCCATTGGTCCCGGCTGCATTTGCAGTCGTTAATCCAATCTGCATTGGGCCAGCGTGGAGGGTCATGGCCCATCCTCCTTTGACCATCAATAAGGAAGGCCTTAGCCCCTGCAGTGGGGACGTAAAAAGACTGATGATGATGACTTTACCGTTAAAGACATCTAGTGAAGAATGTTCGACTACAAGATCACAATACAGGCGACACATACTTGTAATGGGATTATAAAATGAGGTGTTATTTCTATAGATTTGCAGGTAGAACATTTTGTTTTATGGGGATTACGTGATCTGTATTTTATATTAAAATTTAGTAGACAAGAGACGGTGAGTCGACGAGTGCATGCTTTATTTTAAATAAGTATATCAACTGATGACTTTTGCGCCGAACCGAAAGGCTGGACATTTAAAATTTTTGTAGCTTTAACGCGTAGGACTTGTATTCTCGACCCAAATTTAATCTGAAAGAAAGAATGCCGAGGAACTTCTGTTGAACCCTCTCGATGCGATTCGAGTGAACTTCATAGTGAGGCTTCCAAACAACTGAGGCATATTCCAGTATGGTTCTTATTAATGAGTAATAAAGGCACAAAAATATGGTTTGGTTTTTAAATCCTTTAGTGGATTATATAATCAAAATGCTCTCTAAACGTGAGGTTTTCATTAAAGTAAACCCCAAGATCTTTGATCACAGAAGTTCGCTGTTGTTACGATTATCCGTGCACCACCCCGTCACGTCTTAAGTTATGCTATTGCTTGACACTGTCAAGGGAATTCTGAACGGTGTGGTAGATTTTGAGATCTTTTGCATAAAGCAAGCAATGTCCTTGCTAGTGAGACGTTTCGCTAAAACATTGATAAATATCGCAAATAGCAACGGTCTTAAATGCTAGCTCTGCGGAACGCCAGAAGAAACAGTAACCAGAGGAGAAAGATAACCCTTTATGCTCACAAGTTGACTCATGTAATCTAAGTAGGAAATAAGCCAGCGTAGCAGACTTTCCTGGACTCCGAATCCCACTAACTTTTAACAGAGTATTCGATGGAAAAAACATATTGGAGGAGACAGAAAATTTTGAGATATGAACTGAACGAAATAAGCACGCCCATACAATCCGAGCTGCTCCCTGTCTTCTGTTAGCTTCTGAGCTGCTATATATATTGGTGAGAATAAATAAATAATTATTAGATAGTTTTTTTACTTTGTTCTAATCAGATTGGTATATGTATTGTTTTATATTTTAAACTAGGGTTTTGTTTTTTCTCAATTAAATTAATCGATATTACTTGAAATCACCAAATACACCTATATCGTCCTTCGGGTGAAGAATTACGTAAGCAGATAATATTTTTCTTGGAAGCTGCATTATTAACGTAAATATTTACTAATACATTCAATGAGATAATAAATAGGTGACCGCTGCGATTTTATTTTGAAGTAAACCACCTATTGCGCAATCTCTTGTTTCATTGAAGTACTAGATAATTTAAAATTTGAAAACGCTGAATTAAGTGGGGCTTGCTGTTTTCCAAAGCTTTTACAAACGTTCGTAAGGCCATAAATAATGCTAATGTATTTGGTTATTGTAATTTGATTGTTAATTTGACACTTTTTACATTTCACATTAATCCAGTTGAAGAAAGCGTTCCTTTACCAAAAATGGTTATATACAGATTCAAAAAAACGTCGTATTTAAAAATAGCCTTACCTACTTGATATTCTCGAGCAAACTCGAGAAACACTCATTTCGAATTAAGACTCGCCAAAAATATATCATTGCAAATAAAAAAACAGCACTATTGATAAAAAAAGCTACCTGACCCTATACCAAGGGTATTATGTTTAATTCGACGCAGTATGTATCCAATTAATCGATGCGACTTTTCCTCTTGTAATCTTTGAAATTAAATAAAAAAATTACAATGTTTATAAATATGTATAAATTATAAAAGACGTCTGTTTTTTATATGCAGGTATGAGGTTCCAGTTACAGTCTTTCATAATCTAAATTATTACTGTACACTTTGATCATCTTTTTCCTATCCCACTGAGCACTCGTAATCGCACCAAAACCACTGTATTCGAAACTGCACTGTATTATGCACGTTCACCACAATGACAGAAGCGTTCCAGAAATGTTAAAGATAATGATGAATTCCTCAGTAGAAAAGATATACTTGTAAACAACGTAGCTATCACATCATATTTAATTTATTTACCTAGAAATACAGGTAATGTAAGTACGGTCAACAGCGCGCCAGATTGTCGATACTATCGAATTTCTTCGGTCAAAATCAACTGTAGTGTAGTTACACAATGTGACAAGTTGATGTGCAAGTCCTAAATTGTAACACTCAACATTATTACCATGAAAACCGACGCTGTTCAGACATTTTCAATTACATAACATATATGAGCTGGTATTTTTTCGTTTAAATGCATTTTATTTTCTATATACCAATCAATCAGCATTAAGATCACTTCTTCATGTAATAACTATTTAAACCTTCCGCATATAAGACGAAAGGAGAGATTCTAAAGGCGAGCCCTGTGGAACACCTTAATAGGTATTGACTTATATATCCTGAGGAACAACAAGTTGCTTGTACATATGGGTGCTCGTCAGGAAAAGAAGAGGAATCTCACTCTAACGCATTCCTCCCCTTTGTCGAGGGTATCGTGTTGGTCGGTAGCCATACCTACATTGCATGGCCTCGTCAGTTATGTAATGAGAGAAGCTGCCAATGTGCCGGAGATTCTCCGGACAGTATCCTGGCGTCGCCATCACGACTTCCTAGGTCTTACTTCCCAGCAGTGGGTACGGTGACGGAGGAGTGCCCCACGCCCCACGCCAGATTGCAGGGGCTTAAAGCAAATTAATAAAAAGGTTACCACTCTATTTCAAATTTCTCCCGATGATTTTAAAGTCTACCCGCAAAACATTAAGGTTAAAAATAAAGTGAAAATAAAATACAAATTTATAAAACCCGATTTGCTGTTCACTATACAATTACTATATTATCCATCTCAGCAACTTGCTACTTCTAGATCTCACTGTAAAAACGCTCCTATAACGCATGCAATACAAAAGCGACGATAGCGAAATATAAGTCGACAGAACACTAGATAAAATAAGTGTACATCATCTTTTGTGGTCGGCAAACCTAAACCTAATATTCTCCAATTCCGGTCTACACGTTACCCAACATTGTGGCGATTGGGATCGTCAAATATCTTGGTGAGCAAGTTGGCGCCGAAACAAAGTGAAGGTTTTCCAACGTATAGACGCCGCCATCACAATCTTTGCCATAACGCTACAATGTTGACAAATATGTTTAGCGGGTATCAGTCATCCATAAACGGTGGCAATAACAACCCACCGCACAAAGTGGTGGCAATTAAAACAAAAAACCCTTTATTCGAACATTACAATTATAATTACATTTTTTTTTATTCTGATACACTACATGTCTACTTATGTATTTAATGTTATTCTCGAATGTGGTGTTTCTTTAAGTCCGTTTGCCAGTCGGCAAAGGCCTCCTCCAACCTACTCCATTCCGATTTCTCCCTAGCTATTATATTCCACGTTTTGCCGGCATCCTGTCTAATATCATCGTCCCATCTTTTCTGTTGTCTACCTCTCTTGGAAACCATTGTGTAATAATTTTACTCCATTTGTCCTTTCCCCTGATCATGTGACCCAACCATTTCCATTTCTGCCTTTTTAATTTTAGAGTAACATATTGTGTTTGGGTCTTTTTCTTTATATTGACGTTTCTTATTGAGACGTGGCAATGAATGGAATTCAAAAAGCAAAAATCATAGATTTATCCCGTAGTCCCGAGGTTGAGATTAAGTGAGACAATGAATAAAATAATAAGAAAGTATTAATTGTCACAGGGTCGGCGCGCGGGCGCGATGGAGGACGAGGTGACGTTCCTGTTCCAGCTGGGAGTAATGCGTGACGCGGTGTCGGCCCCCACGCATCTGCTCACGCTCGCCTACCTCAAGGAGCTCGCCGTCAAATTCGTACAAGAGAAGGTATGATAACTGGATAGCGAGAAACTTTAAAATATTATTATCATGATTTCAAAAACAAATTAACAACATTTATGCGTTGAGGTTGTGAAAGTATGTTTGTAATCGTATCAATAAAATAATCAACTCGATATGTTATTGAGATTGTATGTTCATCAGATTCCAGACAACGGCCTGAATCGTCTATCAGAGCGCATTCTGCTATTCAGACATGACTATTGTTCACCCAACGTGCTGCAGCTAGTGAACGCCGCATCAGACGTTACAGACGAGACCCTCGTCGAGATTGTGCTCACTGCTAACCGTGAGTTAACATTGTTTACATACCTTATATTTACTGCCCGTAACTCATATCATAACAAGTTCCTTTTTCACATCATCTTGTTGTGATACCCTAAACTCATTATTATTCTGTCAAATTTCCACAGCCTTGATATGCGACGGAGGATTGGAGAATGCGCCTGCGCCACGGCCGCACGCGCTCTCTGTGCACTCCTACAAGACGCCCACATTTTGCGATTTCTGCGGCGAGATGCTGTTCGGACTCGTCCGCCAAGGGCTTAAGTGTGAAGGTAATGTTACAAACAGTATGGTTGTTTATTCCACTTTCAGTTTAATATATATTCGATTCATGCATACCCAATTTCAATTAATTATTATAATGAACATCCTTATTGAATATATTTCTAAAGGCTTAATCGAACTTACTGACCACCATAGGATGCGGCCTGAACTACCACAAACGATGTGCGGTAAAGGTACCGTCTAACTGCACTATCCCGTCTGGCACGGGGTCGGGGTCGGGGCCCGGGGGAGCGCGCCGGTCGTCGGCGGGGGCACGCAGTCCCTCGCGCACGTCCCAACACTCGCACACGTCGCACGATGACTCGCTGGTAAGGCGACTCGCAGACCTCGTCACTGGCAATAATTAACGCAATATTTAACTTGTTTATGGAAAATAATCAGGATGGATACGCTATTATCAGGTAGTTTATTTACCTCACATTTCGACTATGTGACATGAAACTTTTACGATCGACCGGATATTTTGTATATCGGAATTCTCCGATCCTACTATCTTTTTTTAATCTTTAATTATTTTCTTATATCTTTCTACATATACAGGATAAATTTGCAATCGGTGCACCTATTTTTAGTATCTTTTGCAGAAGATTAAAAAATATTTACAATAAAATAACAGACAAAATAATAAAACTGGTAACTATTTTTTTTTTGTGAAGAGCTTCTTATAATTTAACGATCGGTACTGTCACAGTAAGTAATATTAAAAAACTACCGTCTGTAAAAGATTCATGTCAAAGGTTACACAAAATACAAACATTGTATCTATGAGGAGTAATGTTTTTAAAACTCTACCTAACTATATATTTAGTACTCAAATAACAAATGGGAACAGAATAAGTATAAAATCTCCTCTACATGACATTGAATCGTACAAGATTCGCATTTTACTCTAGAACTGACTTTATGACTAAAAATTATTTGATTAGATTCTATCGATTCTGATCGTTCACCTATATTTACAGATCTGCCAATAAGGTACTTACTTCAAAAAACTATTATTCTAATATTTTAGCGATCCAATTGAGAATGAACGCTCATAATATTAAATTCGTTATATTTTTAAATACTTACTAATTTAAAGACTCGCGTAGTTATTAGTGAACATCGAAATGATTCAGTACATTCCTCGTGTCAATAGGGGATCGGACAACTTTAAAAAAGCACGCCTGGCTACCACAATGTGTCATATTTCGATTGTAAGCTCTAACCTCAATAGAATAATACGGAGGATTAAAATCATACGGAGAATGTGGCCGTTTTGTATAACTTGTGCTGTTGACTGTACCTAAATTTTTTTAAGGTTAACATCAATTCGGAGACGTGACGTCATTCGTGGAGTAAACAAAAGGAAATTACAGTAAAAATCGTTAGCTGCTTTATATTCAAATATACAAATAGATAACATTCAAATCCGATTCTTTCAACCTGCTGTATTTTCAGTAAATCACTAAAATTATTTTATACTTTGTAGTAATTTTCCCGCGCTTTTCCTAGATAGTTTATTACCAAATTACCCGCGGATGACGACATGCACTCTGGTGGGTATATCGTTTGACATAAGATACTGACTAAATGTATTGAAAAAATATGTCATTTTTTTTTATTTAGAAATATTAATGAATAACAAAAATATTCGACGGATAATTTAAAATTTCGTTAGCAATTGTATTTTTTTAACTGGTTGCTGCCTGATCTCCTATTGTGTAGTAGCATTATAATAATGGTTTATTATTGATTTTAATATTATAAGTTTCAAGTATTCTCTCGCACAAAAGTTTGTGTTGTAGTATTATTTATATTATATATATGTATTGCTTTACCTTTTATAATACGGGTGTAGACAGTAAACGAAAATAAACACATTTTTCATTTTGGTCGTATACTATTACCGATAACGACAAAAAATAATTAAAAAAAGACAACAAATATTTTATGCTTGTTGCTGTCACGTGATTGCAAACAGCGCGTGACGTCACGTCCTTCTTACTGATATCAGAACTTAGAGGATTTTGAAAATTAAATTTATTTTTAGATTGTAACTTATTATATGAATGATATTTTTTAGATGTATATCATGTATATCTATAAAATTAAAAAAGTTGTCTACGCCCCTATTATTTTCACACTTTATTAACTACGTTAAGTTTGTTGAACTTTTATTATTGCAATTTATATTCGAATAGTTATTTAATTTATACAATAAAATAGTTTTTAATACAATATATTTCGCAGTAATAAAGAATTACAGATTATTAAGCAGGAGTCGAATTTATTAGGTTTATGATACTTTCACATTTATACTTTATAATAAAATGACCAAACACAGACGTGTGACGTGTAGTTTAATACTCGAATATTGTATCTGATTTTTTATTAATCTATAAAATTTATTATAGATTCAAAATATATTAAGTATTTATTTTTGTGATCTGACATTAATTTGATCTTGTTCTTAAAATATTATATGGCCATGAGGGTCATAGTGTTCCAATTGTATTTGATAACTTTTAAAAAGAAGAGTAAATGATTTTTATAACTATTTTATTCTAAGGTAAATATCAATATAACATTTTGTATGCGGATTAGATCAAATATAATAATAATCTTTTTCTTTTTTTTGCTGTGTTGGATTTTAGTTGGGGAGCTTGAGGAGCAAAGTTTGTTGTTAGGCAGAGTTTAAATGTACAAAGATGTAAACATTATATGATGCAAATATTTTAACCGGTAGTGAAGACAGGTTTAAAGACTCAAACCGAAAGTTCGTATGGATTTGTAAATGCAAAATAATAGCTGATTTCATATAGGCCTTGTGCCTCACAATATGACGATTATCTGAAGGAATTAGATTCCTCCAACAATAATATAAAATTAAATGTACATTTTTTAGCATGTAATTAACGTAGGTTCTTATTCTGATGCGCTTTAGTCGATCGGTGGTTTTTTGGATATCCACTTGTATAGATTTGGCTAGTACCCTGGAATTGACATAATACGACTTCAATAAAAAAAACTTACATTAAATATCCACTCTCGAGTAAATCCTAAATTGCCCTCTTGGGTTCCCCTACTATTGTTTATCGTTACAAACTGACACTATCAGAATGAGTTGCCGATTTGTAGAAAACTCATAAAATATAACTTATACATGGTACCAATCCCGTTTTTAGCAATCGTTCTGATGTAAATGACAATCAAAGTATAAAACAACAAACTGACACTATGATATGGAACTATATTTTGCATTTATCTTGTTAATAATCGAATAGCGTAAAGTGTTATTGTTTTATATTTTATTTTTGGACTTAATTCTAAAGTATTTTTTTTACTGTACAGTATTTAATTCTATTTTTTTTTTTTAAGTTAAGAGCTTGTGCTTCGCATGACTAACAAAAACCATTGGGTGGTGGGTAGCACTGAATTATTCTCGAGAACAGTTTTGTATCGATGATATTATTGAATAAATGTATTTTCTCAGGTGAATGATTTTTATTTAAACACCTGTGTTACCCATCATCCAATACAACATCGTTGGCTAAAATTACAAAATAATGTACATGCATCATTTATTTGTAATAAATTCAGGCGAAATGAGAAATATTGAAATAGACGAATGAAAGGATAAGAGTACGAAAAAATGTTGCATAAGGGAGTGTATAAGCGGTACCAGTAACAGGGAAGCTGAAAGGAAATTGTCTGACTTAATATGGATGAACCTTAGTATGCGAAAGAATGAAACGAAGGCGAGCGAAAGAAAGAGCACAATAAACATGAACAGATTGCGTGCGGGATGCTTTGATTGAAAACCCGTAAGTAGTGATTCACTTACGCGCGTCCACCAAATGCGTGAGTCGTGATCGAAATCGGTCTTAAATTGGGAAATGGTAGGGATACATCTATATATCGAAAAACCGATATGTATCGATACAATGACGCCCAAAAATATGGATATATATATCGATATCGAATGAAATCCAAAGTGTTAATGTATACCATTGTCTTAATTTTAACATTCAACGGCATCTTCACATCATCACATGTGATATTCTTGATGTCTGTGAGATTATTTTGGAACCATGATTTTTGTTTTGAAATTTGTATTAATTTTTTTTATTATAATTTGGGCTTAATTTCATAATAATGTGTTATTCCCAATACAATCGCAATCTGTTTATAACGGCCTAAACGCTTTTTTTTTCAAATGCAGCACGCATAGCATGACAAGGTCGAGAAACGCTTTGTTTACCCCAAACGTCACTCTCCAGAGTGAGATATCGTATGGGCGCATCCGAAAATAGTGACATTTGGGTGTAGACAATACACTCTCGAGTTTGTCATGGTACGTGTATGTGAGCCATCATTGCCTCAGGCCTAGGTGTTGTGGTACTTTCAGATACTCTACAACGTGATAGCTCTATCTATGATGTTGAAATCTAGACAATGTATGTGGTGTTGTCTTATCGTCTCATTGAATGCGCAGATGTCGACTTATCGCAATAGGTCGTGTTATACTTCTTTCTTATATTTCCGCGCACGTTGCGGGTTTGTATCATATGCTATTTATGGAGTCTTGAGTAAATTATAGTAAAGTTTATTTTAGTTAAGCAGTTGCTTGTGGATTTCAAACAATCTGTGTAGCTACATTTCTATATGCTAGTATTGAATAGTTTTCGAGTATGAATTTGTAAGCAATGTTGTATCTAGAGTTCTTTTAATCAAAAACGGGATGACATAAAAATGATAGACATGACTGCTGATATACTGTGCCAACTGCAAGTAATAATGAGTTATCTAAAACCGACGTAAGTGATACACTAGTTGAAATTTTTAAAAGTTACTCACGGAAATATTTTCAATCACATTCTTGACAGTTCGGTAGTTTTTTAAGACTTTAGAACTCGTGGCCTTATTGTCTAATTTAAAAACTATCGTAACTCCTTTCAAAAAATATAACGGCTGTGACAATGATTTTGTAATTATGTAACGCTAAAGTGGCAATCGCTATTGGAAACAATGACGGTTTGAATGATCATTTTATTGAATGTGATCGTACTGAACCATATCCAGTTTACAAAATTACTGAAACAAATGCACGACTCCTAATGATGACATCGAAAGATTAGTGTACCAATTTCAATCATTATTAACGATATTGACATGATCAGTTGGGTGGGTACGACAAGCGGAGCCGCTCGCCGTCGAACGGGGGCGCGGTGGCGGCGTGGGGCGGGGGCGGGGGCGGGGCGTTCCAGTCGTCGCTGGGCATCCCGCACACGTTCGAGGTGCACTCGTACACGCGGCCCACCGTGTGCCGCCACTGCAAGAAGCTGCTGCGCGGACTGTTCAAGCAGGGCCTGCAGTGCCGAGACTGCCACTACAACGCGCACAGGAAGTGCCTGCCCTTCGTGCCCAAGGACTGCAACGGCGAGATACGGGACACGCCAGGTCATTATTGCTTTGTCGTTTAATATTTCAAGAATATCATAATGATATTTTTAGTCTTACAAAAGTATGTTCTGTATAGGCGAGTACCCGGACAGCAGTACGGGCAGCGAGGTGTCGGACGGCGCGCGGCTGCTGGACGACGAGTCCGATGACGGGGACTGCGCCCCGCCCCTGCCGCCGTCCGCCGACGGTGACGAGGTACTTGTGCAGCGCGTTTTATCACCATTTTTGTCGTAATTTTGATTATCTCGGAGATAAGCAGGAGACAAATTAAGATGAAAAATAATACATATATTGTGTAAACGAATAGGAATAGAAACTTTTATTTACCGAGTTCCAGTTAACAGCGCTGTAAGATAATGACGTTCCAGGTACAACTGCGACACAACCACGAGGAAGAATCGGATGAGCCACAAAGGGATATCCTACCCGAACGTTCCGCCAGCAGACCTAGCAGGTGTGTGTATACCTATATATAATGAAATGTGGATTGTTGCATATGCTTATTTCAAGTATTCTCGCTGGCTTATTTCCAAGCGACGAGTTTAAAATCGACAAGTGTGATTTCTTCATAGATTTATATTAGAGATGCGCCGAATATTGGTTTGGAATTCGGTATCCGGCGTATATTATGCGGCATATTTTCACTATTTATATTCTGCCGAATTTTATCAGTATATCGTTATAGATGCCGTATATATTCGGTTCGGTAATTTCCATTTCCTCGACTATACGGCACAGTATAGTCGTGCTACATCAAACAGATTACTATTAATGTAAGTTTTATGTTATAGTAGTAGTTTGACTTATAGTCAAAGAAATCCTATGAAGAATGTGTTGAATAAAGCTAATAAAATAAACAATTAATCTTCAAATCAACATTTGTTTTTAAACCTGTTCACGCGGCAAAATAATGAAATGGTAAACCGAATAATTCGACCGAATATCTGGTTCGGTAAAGGTTAAACCAAATAGTATTCGATATTCGGTGAAAACACTATTCACAATCTAATAGTAAACATCTAGAAGCTTATTACTCGCTGAATGTAATAGACGCTTGATGAAATGTTATTAAGTTAATCTTCCGCGTAGGTGTACATAACACGCCGCTACATATTTAATGTGATAATTAAAGCTCGTCATCATCGCCCAGCGCCAACATCCCGCTGATGCGTATAGTACAATCCGTCAAGCACACGAAGAAGCGCGAAGGGCAATGGCTCAAGGAAGGCTGGCTCGTGCACTTCACCAACAAGGACAAGACGGTGAGAGGAATCATCTATGTCACTCGCCACCATATACCTGGGTTGTTTTCGTTATCATCGTTCTCATTTAAATATTATAATCTATGTCTTATTGCACAATCTCGAGGATATTAGTTTTTATGAGTAGCTCGGTGGCGTAGTGGATTAGCGCCGCGGCCCGTGATCGTAATCGTTAAGCAACTTTCGCAAGGGTCGGTCACGGGATGGGTGACCAAAAAATTATTATCTCGAGCTACTCCGTGCTTCGGAAGGTACGTTAAGCCGTTGGTCCCGGCTGCATTTGCAGTCGTTAATACCCTCCAATCCGCATTGGGCCAGCGTGGAGGGTCATGGCCCATCTTCCTTAACCATCCATAAGGAAGGCCTGAGCCCCTGCAGTGGGGACGTAAGAGGGCCGATGATGATGAGAGAATCCCCTTCAAAACAGGTCTTTTTTGTTTTCACAAAAGAATTACAAACTATTGTAGGAATGTAATATGCGATCGAATTTTACTTGTTAATATATGCGGTTAGATGCGGCGCCACTACTGGCGACTGGACAGCAAGTCCATCACTCTGTTTCAATCGGAGCAAGGCACCAAGTATTACAAAGAGATCCCCCTAAACGAGATCCTCGCCGTGGACACCGCGCGGCAGCTGCACTCCGGTGAGTACAGACAGACGCGTAGTACTCTATGGTCCAAGTGAACATTTTCGTTTATGATTATGTATCAACAAAATATATCCATTTCCTTTACTTCAATAGCAATCCGTTTATTTCAATAAATAGGGTTATATATACAGTGATGATACATAAGTTGATTGAGATCTTTGACTTATTTTGCCATCTTGATTAGCATGTATCAAAAATATGTAGGTTAACATAAAATTTAACTATATTAATTATACGAGTACCAAAATATTTTATACCAAAAATAATTGTGTTAAAACTTCACTAAATTATTAAAGTACAAGTAGAGTATTTGACATTTTTTTTAGGCTCATTTCATTAAATCCTACATATCGAAATCTATCAGATAGACAAGTCTTTATCCAGTGCAGAACTGGATCCCTAATTTTACTACACTCTAGTTTAGTTTATAGTCTAATAGCCTGTCACACAGTTGAAAGCTTTCGACGTCTCTTAATAACACTGTTGTGATTTTTTTTCAATCAATTGAAGTATTTTATCGACTAAGAAGCGGCATATGTCGTCGATTTATGCATTTGACACGCGTATCGATTTATGCATTTGACACGCGTATCGATTCTTTGTAATGATTTGGTATTTGTGAAGAAACGTTGAAAGGTGACTATGCACGAGTTTCTCAAAAACTTTGAGAGAACTGGTAGTATTAATATAGGCCGGTTATTACGAACATCAGTTTTGTTCGCTTTTTTATGCAACGGTTGAATAAAATTTCAAATCATCAGCAAACTGTCCAGTTAATGATAGAATTACCAAAAAGGTCGATACCTGACATGTTTCACTTTTATTTTAGTATCTTAAGGCAAAGAGAGTCATAACCTTCACGTCGGTTTGCTTCAACAGCATATCCGGTCTCGTGAACATTTATCTGATTTCTGGAAGACGGAACGTGCACCCGAGAAATACGTTCAAACAAACTGTGAATAGAGATGTGAAAATTTCCTCTTATTTTGCAGGGTTCCGTCACGTCACATTTAAACTTTTTCGCGTCGTGATTAAATCGTTTTAGGTAGAAAATAAAATATAAATTACGTGAGTGACTTTTACCATAAAAACAGTGATAATAATGTTTGGCTAATCCGGTGTACGGCGAACAGAGGTGATGCATTGCTTCGAGGTGCGCACGGCGAACGTGGACTACTACGTGGGGTGCGAGGGCGCGTGGCAGCCGCCCGAGTCCGGCGTGGGCGCCTACCTGGCGCGCCCCTGGGAGACCGCGCTGCGCCACGCGCTCATGCCCGTCACCGTGCACGGTACGCGCATACGTGCTCACTGCACTACACTACACTACACTACACTACACTGCACTGTCACTATCACTCTACTCGTCGCCAGACTGAGATCAAATTTTATATACAGGTTTAGTTTAAATTACAATACTTAAAAAAAAAAGGAAATATTTATTTATTTACTTACTTGTCCTAGGACTTGCAGTTTTACGATAAAAAGCTTTTACAAAACAAAAACTCAATTGGCTTTTACAAATTGTCGAAGAACGTGCTATTAGGTAGCATGTTCCACGTCGCACATAGCCGAAACCTCGTTAATGTCAAAGAGATAATTATCCTATATCTTTGTCTACAATACCAATGACAAAATTATATATGTCAAAGAGAGATAAAAATAGTGCTTCCGAACATCTTAACACGCTGCGCGCCACCAGTCGCGAAACGCCATTTTGGTTGTAACACAGCTGGTTAACATATCGTACTACAGTTTTCTATTAAAATATTAATGCAAAGTGAATCTTACCGTAAAAAAATATTTGGGGTTCGTCGACTCGAACGATGAAAAGTTTCCGAACTGCCGTTCACTCCAAAAACTCCAAAACCAAGGCTTAAATGTGTCGATTTTGGTCTTTTATTTCCGAGGGTCTAATCGGAACACTATTTAATCAAGTCGGGGGTCGAGATATTATGTTATCGGTATATATAAATAGCGGAGAGCGTGCCTGCGGTGGGCGGGGGCGGGGGCGGGAGCGGGTCGGGGTCGGAGACGAGCGGCGGCGGCGCGGAGGGGGGCGGGGGCGGGGGTGCGGGCGGCGGGGGGCGGCGCGCGGAGATGGCGCAGGTGTACCAGATATTCCCGGACGAGGTGCTCGGCTCCGGCCAGTTCGGCATCGTGTACGGCGGCCTGCACCGCCGCACCGCCCGCCCGGTCGCCATCAAGGTAACGCCGTGCACATGTCGGGGGTGATTGAGTCCTAACCAAATTTCACCCACCCGAGCGATTCATGCATTCCAGCTCGGTTATCTCGGAAGGTATTTTTTAATATTTATGATGTATATGGATATTCTAGTTCCACATTCGTTCTCTTGCCTAGTTTTTATTTTCCAATACATTTTTATTAGAAATCTTATTCTACTTCGAAATATTTCTTGATCTGTCGACTATTAAAGCAATTTTCGGAAATTGTGCTATCGTCGAGTGCGCCAACCGAACTACGGAATATCATCTACCCAGTTGATAAAAAATATTTTTTATTATCTATACGTATGAACCTATTTTTAAACTATTTACACCTGAATAGGTGATCGACAAGCTCCGGTTCCCTACGAAACAAGAAGCCCAACTCAAGAACGAAGTGGCCATCCTCCAGAATTTGTCCCACCCGGGTGTGGTGAACTTGGAGCGAATGTTCGAGACGCCGGAGCGAATATTCGTTGTCATGGAAAAACTAAAGGGTGATATGCTGGAGATGATCCTGTCCCATGAGAAGGGGCGACTCACCGAGAGGATCACCAAGTTCCTGGTCGCTCAGGTCAGTATCAAATTACACCATCCGACTTGACTTAGACCTCTGAAGTTTGAACTTAGTGTTGTTTTGCTCGGGGTGATAACCGTTAGAATACGTACATAATACGACACAATGTTCACCGTGAACGTTAATGCAGATGGATAATAATAAGAAAGCAGAGCTTAATATACAACTTAATATAATTAAATTTAAAATGTATAGATTCTAATAAAATTATCACGCGGAAGTGTGTTGATGCTAAACTTCAAAATAATACCTAAAAGACTGTTATGGATGCCTATTTAGCAATCGATAAATAGTGCTGCCATGACTGCTACTATTTAGTCGACCCTTATCGATATTTAGGAATTTATCGATTTTCAATATATAAATAATATAAAACCTTAGATCCTGGTGGCCCTGAAGCATCTCCACGAAAAGAACATAGTCCATTGTGATCTGAAGCCGGAGAACGTGCTGCTCTCCACCGACGAGGAGTTCCCGCAGGTGAAGCTCTGCGACTTCGGCTTCGCTAGAATCATCGGCGAGAAGAGCTTCCGGCGATCGGTGGTCGGAACTCCCGCTTACCTCGGTAATTTATATAGTAGTAATGACAATTTCATTTTTTATTTCACTATTACAAAGAAAAGATCGCATTCAATAAATAATGTTCGGTTGAACATTTTTGTCTTGCTATTTTCGTAACACTGTTACTTTTATGTTTTATGGATAAACGAAAGGACAATGCGACGGTATGCGTGTACAGTTATTAGCATTCAAACGTTAAATTAAATTATATTTGTATATAATGATATAATATGTATCATGTCGATGGACGATATTTATAGATGTATCGTTTATTTTCATTTATATAATTACATAGCGCCTGAAGTTCTCCGGAACAAGGGGTACAATCGATCACTGGACATGTGGTCCGTGGGCGTGATCATCTACGTGTCACTCTCCGGAACGTTCCCGTTCAACGAGGACGAGGACATAAACGAGCAGATACAGAACGCCGCCTTCATGTACCCGCCCACGCCCTGGAAGGAGATATCCGCAGACGGTAACGACCATCGGAAATAGTTTATCCGTAACCCGCTTTAGGGACCGAACTGCGTTTATTGTATCTGACGATTTAAATAATTACGGCTTTTGTAGATGCAGCGCCACATCTTCCAAGTCGAAATTAGGCAGCCACTAGACGCAACAATAACATTGTACAGTATATTTTATTGTAAAATAAGATTAAAAGGCGATTAGAATACAAACGATCAATTATATTGCACATTGAACTGCGCAATCTTTTCGTGTTCAGTCATAGAATAGTGTTGATCCCGTGTGCACCGTGTCCAACATGTCCGAACAAGATTTAGTTGCTGCTGTAGTTTTGTTCTTTGTATTCAGACAACAATGTTCGTAAGCAGCATTTTTTTATCGTGGTCATGATATTCTTTACTCTTGACATTCCACAGAGACGGTAATTCTCTATACAATTGGATACATTCGACGACAAACTCTCTTTTCTTAAATTTTTGATTATCTTTTTCCGCCATATTTGCACGTGCGCGTGTACTCCTCGTCAAGACGAAACACGGACTAAAAAATATTGCGCAATATTGACCCTACACAATGCAATGGAAAAATATTGTGCAATAAAAATTAAAGTCGCTCAAACTTTTGTTCCATCATTGCGCAATGTTCAATATTAAACCTAAATGGTCAATAATATTGCACCATTCGTAATATTGCGCAATATAATTGATCATCTATTTTAAATCATCATCTATTGCGACGTAACGTGTCCAGCGATCGACCTGATCAACAACCTGCTGCAAGTGAAGCAGCGCAAGCGGCTGTCCGTGGACAAGTCGGTGGCGCACTCGTGGCTGCAGACGCGCGAGGCGTGGGGCGACCTGCGCGCCCTCGAGGCCCGCGTGGGGGCGCGCTACCTCACGCACGCCAGCGACGACGCCCGCTACGCGCGCTGACCGTACGTACACCACCTGTACACGCCCCCCTCTACACCACCGCCACGCAGCGCGCTGACCGTACGTACATACATACCGCACCTGTACACCACGACTGCTGCGCGCGCTGACCGTACGTACCGCGCCTCTACACCACTGCCACGCAGCGCGCTGACCGTACGTACCGCGCCTCTACACCACTGCCACGCAGCGCGCTGACCGTACGTACATATCGCACCTGTACACGCCCCCTCTACACCACCGCCACGCAGCGCGCTGACCGTACGTACATACCGCACCTGTACACGCCCCCTCTACACCACCGCCACGCAGCGCGCTGACCGTACGTACATACATACCGCACCTGTACACGCACAGATGCGTCTAGTGCGATAATCTATCAGTAGCCACAAAGGTTCTAACATTCACGGCATCATTCAGTGCGGCCGCAGTCTCTGTCACTTTGTTAATTGTCGAAATGTTAGTCGAGTTTCGCGCCGATATACTGCCGGGTGTAAAACTAACAGAATCTGAACACTTCAATCTTTAGATTTTATCGAATTATAAAATTCTAAGTATCTTCAGCGGAGGTGCCGTGACCACCCGGAGCCGAAATATACGGATATCCGGCCACCGATTCATCATTAGTCGTCTCTTTTGTGTATTCATCTCATTGACTAATCTGTTGATGTCGTCTCTTACTCTTTTTATGTTTCAAAATCAAATGGCAAGTCAACGAATGAAACATAATTGCTTCTTCGCCCACGAAGAACACGCCGTTCGTGTTCATCCGGATATCCGGTTTCGAACAGCTACTCGTTAAATCTTTCTAATCGAAACCTTTAACTTTCGCAGATCAAAAGACGGGCCTCTCGATAAACCGGACGAGACTAAGAAGCGTCGGCAACGCAAAGGATTCGTGAGGCTTCGCTGGAAAAAACTATTGATCGGAGTGAGATAGACATAGTCGACTGCTACTTAATATAAATAGTTTCGTGTTTTATGGACATGACATGTCAAATGAAACTGGTTACCGTCTGTGCGAACATAATTACGTGACACTTTAGTAATAAAGTACAAATACGTTTTATCAATAATCTGTCATAAAAACTACTCTTTACAGTAGTATAAATAGATACTATTTTCGCGCAATCTTCTTATTTTTCTTTCAAATTTGCAATAAACAAAATTCATAGCATTCCTCGTGCGACTTAACACAATAAAGTATAACGAATTTGTGGCTTTACTATAAAAATTTAACAAAAGTTGCGAATAAAATAAAATATCCTCCGTGTAACGACTCCGTTTCGCTTCATGGACGATATTTCATTTTACCACAGTAGCCACGCATACTCGTTTTGTTTCCCATGTGTTAATTAACGATTGCATAATAAAATGAATTTAGATTACGAAGAATTTGAAGGATCAATAACCGGTGCACGTAAATAACGCAACTTATACAATTAAATAATTTATTGTTTTTTAAATGGTAGCCTGTTGATCTACTACATTCCTACTTATGTAGATGTGTAAGTAAACATTTAAGAGTATTTTTTTATATTATACATTATTTTATATTCGCATATAGGACATTAATTTATTTACACGTTTGTTTAGTGGGGTAATATAAGGTATGAGGTAAACTTATACTTTTGTTAAAATCAACCATAGTATAGTGACAACAATGCATTTTGTTAGATAAGTATAATTATATCAAATATTGTAAGCATTTGATGTGTATGATTGATTATGTTGTTGTGTTTGTGTGTATGTGTGTGAGTCTTTGAATGTTATGTGTTGAAATAAGTTATTTGATAATTCATTGTCACTATTTAAGTGTATTCCTGTTTCATACTCATCTTATCAATCTATTACTAGTCTAAAAACTTTACTTCCATGAACTTTAACTTATGATTCCAATTTCATTTTTTTTTCTTTCACTCGTAACGTAGTTTCTATGTTACTGCTGTAAACTAACTGTGTGTCTCATTCTACCGCAGTGTACAGTCACCGTTAAAAGTATATTGCAATCAAAAATATTTCCAAACGTGCAATATCTCCTTGTTGGAACACCTAACGATATTTTATTAAAATCTATTACGTTGAAACTGGTATACGACATCAACAAAAATAATTTCATAAATGGTGGCTTATGATACTATGATTGTACTATTTATGACACATTTACCCAATAATGTCTACTGTCTGATAGCAACAACGGCCTAAAGTAGTTTTTAAATCTAAGAAAACAAATAATGATATTTGTGAACTGATTTTAGTGACTCCAGATGTTTCATTAAGCGTTGTAATATTTAAAGTGTCTATAATATTAATGTTACATGACAGCAGTTAGATAGAAGAGTAATGATTTTACAATTTACAGTTTCTATGATAAGCTTAAAATTAAATCGATGTAGTGTTTAAGTAAATAAATATATAATGCATATTGGAAGGAGGCCAGTTTATACCAGCCTACGTTAGCGCTTTCAACAATATTTGCCTAATTAATACTGTCACGCAGTAATTGCCAATATTTATTTGACTTCCAATATCTGAAAAATAGTGCCAATTATAAAAACTAATTTAATATACGTATTTTTTTGATTTTTATGTACTTACTAATTAATGACGTATAAAACTTTGTACAATTTTTTTACACAATTGATATGTTTTGAGTTTATTCGCAAAATGGTTGTCTCAGAGACTGTACCTATAAAGTGTAGTTTAGAAACGAATATTATAATAGTTAATGTAAGTAGGAGGGATTAAAGGATTTTAGCTAGGTTTCGGGGACCCAAATTTTAAGATTGTATACGGTAATTCGACTCGGTTTTGCTATAAGGCTCTCTTGTACCACTGGCTTTACCACTCACTTTGCTGCACGACACATTATTTAAGTAAAATTCCACAGGATGTAAGCGAAAAATATTCCCAGAAACACTTTATTTTCAATTCTATTGACGGATTTAATCTCACCCGTCCTTATGCTGCCTCGTAGTGATCAGTTGGAAAAGCATAACAGTGCTTAATTGTCATTTTATATGTGGAATGAATAATAATTTCAACATGGTCAATATTGTGAGTATAAACCAGTGGTATATGGGAGGCAGCGCGTGTAACGTTACCGTGCGGGGATTATGGAGAAAGCATTAATAATATTTACGGTACTTTATAGTATATTATTCGTCACAATAATGTAACCAATCCGCCATTCCAATGTTGTTTTTGAAGAAACTGTGATTATTTTTATGTTTTTTTTTTAATTATTATTTAGAACAATGCAAGAATAAAGCTTCCATCTTCTGTGATCTCTAAACTTAATCGAGCTATTTTAATATATTTAAGCAAATTCTTTATTATTATTTTTGTATGCAGCTAGTATGTTATTATAATTTTTTTACAATTGCTTATACATTTTTATACATTAATGTAATTTTGAAAAAGAATTTTCTTTTTATTTTATCAATCGTTATGACGTTTTGAAACTGGTATCATAAAAAAATACACTCGCATACTGCAAATTTAAGCATCAACAAAATTAATTTGCATGTCGACAAAATAAGAAATAAATAAATAATTAATTCTGAACCGGAGCCAATTGTGTTGATGTGGTGTTGTGTATGTACATAGTGTGAGTATTTTATTGAGTTAACTTTGTGGAGTGTACGGGTCAACGCGACCGGCGCAGTTTCCTCTGGCCCATCGTTAAATAATAATACTTTGAGGATACTACAGATGACTTTGCTCATGTACCTATAGGTATAATACGGTGTCGAGTCTAAAATAATAGCTTTAATTTTCTTCGTGATAGTATTATTTTTACTAACATATCCTTCAACTACATACGAAATGTAAATTACAATTTTGCCTATATGTTATAATGAAATCGTTATCTTTCTATTCGTACCAGTTTAATTTGATGATGGCCATAGACAACTGTATATAATGTTTTATAGAACGGTCATAGATATCCGATCTATTCGGCGGAGATGTGAGCACGTGACGCGATACAGAATGCGCATGCGCAGGTTGGCTAATCATAATCATGGTGAAGTAATCCATTACGCTACGTGAAATTAGTATTATTCCATACTATTTACAACTCAGGAACAAAGGACATTGGTAGCAATTCTGTTGCACACGCTAGACTAAATTTAGCTTTAGTTCTGTCTAAGGAGCGGTATATTTGCACCATAGCAGTGCAGAAAGACAATTATGGTTATTTTATTATCCTAAGGCCCTTTTTACATTACTATACTTGGTAGGCATGCTACGCGATTATCTGCCCGTTGCACAAATGTCCATTAAATTATTATTTACTTATCATTACTTTAAAGCGACTACCGACGCATACAAAAGAACATTAGTAAGAGCTTAAAGTCGTCATTTAATATTAATGGACGTTTGTGCGACTGACCGTAAGAGTCGTCGAGGAGCATCTCTTGGTGTCTCGCATACACTTTTATTGTAATTACATACATATTCTTTTCGCTACCAGTACCGCCGGCGTCCACCACTAGTCTAACGATACTCACCGAGTGACGAATCTCAACAAAATGGCGGCGGAACAAAATTTATAAGAAATTTTAACGTCTTAACAATACATACTTAAAATATTTTACAACTCTTAGCCTGCTATAGCTTCTAGCTCAAGAAAGTAAATATGTGAGTATTAATTGACAAAATATATGAGAAAAAATAATATAATCTTTTAAACTGTTACAAATAGTCTTATTTTTTTCCGATTAATCATAATGGGTGCGCGTGCGCCTCTCACAACACTTGCAACTGTCTTCAGCGTATTCAATCCCAGCTCGTCCATCACACTATCATTATGAAATACAAATCAAAACCATGTAAATAAAATCCTTATGCAGTGAACTATTCATGGACTAAATTATTTTTTCTAAATAAATACTTGTTTAAAGACACGAAGTCTATGGAGACCCAAAACGCAATAAAAAATATTTTTACCTATTTATATGATTCATTTGCGTTTTATCCATAATTAATTAAATCTATACGATGAGAAATTTTTAACTATAAACACTTAAATGACGCTCTAATGAATGTTATAAATTTTAAAATATGTATCGGTGATGTCGCTTTAAACCAATGAAGGTTAATGCAACTGGCAGAAGGAATATAAAAAAAAAATGTTATGAATCTACCGAATAAGTCGATAATAAATAACAAGGCCAGAAAATTTTGCTTTTAATTCACAATTTGTAACTAATTCGTACTAGATGATAACGGGAGTGACGGACGACACATATTCCGTCGTTCCGTGCGACAGAAACTACGATTAAGTACCTAACGTCGTGATTATTAGGCATGGCATAGATATCTCTATCCTTTTCCTAATTACAATTTTAATGTATTTATGTCATTTTTGATTTAAATTTCAGTTTTGACTTGGAACGTAAAAAATATTAGTAATCATGCCTTTGTTTTATGTGTTTTGTAAAAGGGTGTAGCCGCCGCGATAATACGTTCCTGGTTGATATTAATCTCGAAGAATCAAGAATGTTTTACGTTAGATCCCCTCACAGAATTTTGTGCGATTATCATGAACTTTTTTGAAGATATCGCAAGCAATAGGTTGTGGGAATGAACTATATTTAATTGATATAATAAATAAAACACAGCGCACTCCGGAACATAATGCCTCATCGGCCGGTTTTAAGATATTTAATATTGAACTTTTGTCTAGACGTACAACGTACGTTGCATGCAGCATTTAAGTTAAAAGGTTTTCTTAAAAACTGTCATGGATATGACGGCGTAACTGAATAAATTATTATCGTATTTTAATATTATTGTTGAGATTTAAGAACGAGTCGAACGCAGCATCTACGTAAGACCTTTTTTATATATCATGAGATCCATTTAACGCGTAGGCACCTACCTAATGTGAGGGATGATTATAATTCATTACGAACGATACAGCGTTCGACTCCTCGCTGTTGATGTTATTAAAGTAGTTAATTTTGTGACGAGATCGATTTACAAATTATGTTACTATTAATTATTTAAATAAATACCGTTTTGAATTTAAAGTGAGTTTTAGTTTTCATACCTATTTATTCATGTATATACTACAAAACAAAATTATTTCGCTGTTTTCGCGTCTTATCAAGTTCACAACGGATTTTTATTCGAATTTCATCAATATCAAAGGACCAAACGGGCGAAGCCGTTGACGGAAAGCTAGCAATAATATAATCTTTAAATGAAGGGAATATGCACATTTTTTAATGATTTCATATGATAATTTACATAGTTATAAAATTGTAAAAAATACCCGGCACCGAAAAATTAAAATTTAATAACAATAATAATTGATTAAAATATGTAAAAACTACAAGCAGTTTAAACGCCGGAATTTTTGTCGCTCTTGTCGTGACGTCAAAGTACACGATATAGATTTTAAGTGATTGATTATTATTCAATTACCCAAATCGATTAACAACTTAACGATTTTTTAAAAGTATAATAGACTTTTTTAATAATCATACAGTTTACCGAATGGGTGAAAACAAAATAAAAGCCTATAACATAATTGAAATTGTAATCTGTTGTTTATTTTACGAGATAATAATAATAATAATATTCTTTATTGCACAAATATAGGACACATTACAAAGAAAGAAAAAAGATTAGACAGTACAAAAGGCGGCCTTATTGCTATACAGCAATCTCTTCCAGGCAACCAATGGTAGCATAGAAAACATAGATAAACAGTAATGAATGATGACGGGGAGTAGGTGCAATAGCGACAGGAATTAAATAGATATACATAAAGAGAAAAATATATAATGTACACGAAAGAAAGAGAGAGTTAAAAGTTGGAGAGAAAGTGACATTTTACTTCTGCGACGAAAGATCGCAAAGTGCGAGCCTTCCTAATATTTTCTGGTAACGAGTTCCAAAGCCGAACAGCTTGAACAGAAAAAGAATAGGATAGGAAGTCAGAGGAGTGAGGAGGGATATCAAGTTTCAGGTTTGAGGCAGACCGCAGAATACACTGTGATCTGGATGAGGAGTTGCGAAAGGAAAAAAAAAATTTTAAGTAGGATGGAGACATGGGCAAGAAAAGAACAGAATAAAGAAGTGTAAGAGTGTGTAAGTCCCTGCGCCGGCGAATAGGGAGCCAGTTAAGTTTTGAGCGGTAATGCGACACATGGTCATATTTGCGAAGATTAAAAATAAACCGAATACACATATTCTGCAGACGCTCTAATTTGTTGAGGAGTTCCTCGGTTAGATCAGTATAGGAAACATCAGCGTAGTCAATGATGGAAAGTAGGAGAGTTTGTGCAAGCGTGATTTTAGTTTTAGTTGGTAGGAAATTTCGTAGTCTATTTAGCGAATTGTACGCAACAAACACTTTTTTTCTTAGTGCATCTATTTGAGGCTTCCATGTAAGACACTGGTCAAATATGATACCAAGGTTTTTGACCATACTCGAGTAAGGAATGATAGTGCCATCGAAAGAAACTGACGGGAGATGTTCAAAATCGATCCTCGAAACGAAATATGGACTTCCAATTATTATAGTCTGTGTTTTTGAAGGATTAACAGTAAGACCAAAAGACTTGCTCCAGCTACAGATAAGTGAGAGGTCATTATTAGTAACCATAACCGCATCGGAAAGGTTTGAGAGCGAAGCTTGAGTGTAAATCTGCAGATCGTCAGTGTAGAGATGATAGGAACTAGAAAGTGAGTGAGTAATTGAATTTATAAAAATACAGAAAAGAAGAGGAGATAAGACGCCACCCTGAGGAACACCGGCAATGAGACTACACCACGAGGAAAAAATGCCTTCTCCACGAATACGCTGCCGGCGGCCTAGCAGGTAACTTTGAAACCAAGCAATTGCCGCTGGAGATATGTTAAGAGAACGCAGAATACCGAGAAGGATGTCAAAATCAACAGAATTAAAGGCATTGCTGAAATCAAGCAATGTCAACAATGTCAGTTGGTGATTCTCCATCCCATGTCGGATGTCATCTGTAATTTTAACCAATGCAGTATTTGTGCTGTGGCCTGTACGAAAACCAGATTGAAAGGGGTTGAGGAGGTGATTTTTATTTAGAAAGGCCGTAAGTTGGCGATAGACTAGTTTTTCAAGAACTTTTGAGAGGAAAGGAAGAATGGATATGGGGCGGTTATCACAGAAAGAGGCCGGATTTGTTTTTTTCGGGATAATACATTGATGTTATTGCATCGATGTTGACTTTTTGTAACAACGACATCCCTATATACTTTTTCGTCACTTCCGGTCTGACAAGTAACATGGTGTTTGAATATTTTGAAGTTTAAGAAGCTACCCCATTTTCTTTTGCATTTCATAATAATTATTTTCAAGACGAAAACGAACAAATGTTAAAGAAAATAATAATAAAAAATGAAACAGACTTCAAAAAAACGTCAAAAAAGCATTGTTGGTGTATTCACTTTTGTATTTTGATTTTATTGAAAATAAAAATCTCTTTTTACGGTCGTTTCTCTTTATTACGATGTTTTTGTTCTTTATTTTTTTTTAATTGTTTTTCTTTCTTTTTTTTAATAAGAGAAATTATCACCGATCCATTAATTTACTTCTAACTTATAATTGATGGACGGACACCTTCGTCTGTATTTAAACATACTTATATTTACCGGATAAAAAATTTCTGTGATGCAGCAATTCGATTTCATTGGTGACAGTTAGAAGTTTTCTCTTATATTGTTCCCTATGTTGAAACAAAAAATTATCACCTCAATCCAATGTCTAATTTACGAGAACTAGGTGGACCAACATATAGACATACATAATATACACCTACAAAATGTAGAAGCGCAAATAGACTAACATGAATATTGGCGCCATATTCCAATAAAATTATAATACATACATAGAAGTCAATTTGATAACCTCATTTTATAAATGTACATGTGAAATTGATTTTCTCTTTTTTTTAATCTGTTAATGACGTCCATAAACGCCCAGGTAAACTGACGGACTAATTTTTTTGAACTTGCTTAAAAAGAAGGCCAGCAATTTTAACTCCTTTTATAAGTCCGTTAATTTACCTATGTATATGTTCGTCATTAACCGAGTTAAACAAAATGTTATCAACTTTATCTATATGTAGGAATACGGCACAATATTCATAGGCAAACAAGTGTGTTAAATTTTAACCAATTTTAAAAAAGAAGGAGGTTATCGATTTGTGGTTTACGTAATTTCGTTAGAATCGCGTAAACTATACTAATATTATAAAGTTGAAGAGCTTGTTTGTTTGAACGCGCTAATCTCAGGAACTACTGGTTAGTCTGTAAGTGTTTACAAATACGTATGCAAAATGTTATATGTGAATATGTGTGTGTTCTTAGTCCACGTATTTCTCGCACACTAGACTAATTGCTTAGCTTTCAACTTAGCGTACACTACAAGTTTACTTCACTACGAGACAAACGTATGGCAGTTACCGACGCGTGGAACAATCTTCATACGCAGCCTCCGTGGCGGGATGCCAGTGGAGCGATAGCTGTTGACATTTATATAACTGTCTCTAGATAAAAAACTTTTAAAAAAATAATAAAATCGACCTCAAACTTTAAAAAATATATATAATACTTATCTCAAAAGCTACTTATTCAAGAAAATGCAATTGAAGTGGGGCAGGCGGAGGTCGAGGCTTTTGTAGGTTATTATATGATACTAGTGGCCGCCAGCGACATCGTCCGCGTTTTCCATTATTTCTTCGCTCCTTATAGTTGCAGCGTGATGTTATATAGCCTAAAGCCTTCCTCGATAAATGGTCTATTCAACACAAAAATATTTTTTCAATCCGAACCAGTAGTTCCTGAGATTAGCGCGTTCAAACAAACAAACAAACTCTTCAGCTTTATAAAATTAGTATAGATGAGCCCGACTTCAAAAGCATTTTCTTGAATATATAACTTTTGAGATGAGTATTGTTTATCATTTTCTTTTTAAGTTTGAAGTCGGTTCTAATTTTTTTTATTTCTTATATAATGCTTTTTAGTGATATTCATATTTTTTTAAATAATAGGTAATACTAAAAAGTATTAAATATCTATAGAAATAAAAATATTCTACATAGTGCAAGTCTTAGAAAAGAAGAGTTTCTTTATTCATTCGACATATTTTTGTTCATTCTATACTCTATAAATAATTTATAAATGGGAAAGATTTGATTGCTTGTTTATTAGTATTGGATAGGCTCCGAAATTATTGGACCGACTTATAATAATCTACGGTAAGATACATATTACGCGTTGAACATAGGCTTTAATTTACGCAGGCGAAGTCGCAGGGAAACAGCTAGTTTGATAGAAATTAGTTCACAATTCAAGCAGAAATCGATTAACATACTTACTTTCATAAAAAATATACATACTCCTTGAACATAGAAAATCCTCCTTTCGGATTTTGAATGAATTCCAAATCATTCAAAATATGTCTTACCATATCAACTAAATATTTGGGTGATATTTGGTGAAAAGCGTATTTTGTTGTAAGAGCAAAACTACTGATTCGATTTTGATAAAATTTTAATGGTCCATTAATCTGACGAATAAATAAATAATTTTGAAAATCGGTTCACATTTGGCGGAAATATGGGTGAACATACATAAAAAATACATCGCCGTCGAACATATGACCTCCTCCTTTTGGATTTCGAAGTCGGTTAAAAATGTAAAGAAACAGAAACGACGCATATTATACAAAAACAATTTTTACTACTACATCAGGTAGGTACTTTACTTTTTTCTTGTCAAATTATATTACAAAAAGGAACAGAACATTCTCAATGATCATTTGACAGCAAGAGATAAGTACTTACTTGATTTCATTCACAGATTTCATACACAGAGCCAGATTATGTTTTCATTAAAAAAACGACATGAGCGAGCGAACATGACAATTTATGTAAAATATTTTTTATATAAAGTTGAGCACCACTGACATAACAGTATAGGAGACTTCTCGAGCGAAACATGACACATCACACAACAGTTCACACGCATCGTCGACTGCCGCCAGGAACAAACAAACAACATGTTTATAATATTATTATTCCTCTCTCGCGCTGACGCCGATTGGGTAGAGATATCTCAACAACATTACAGGAAGCCTCTCAGAACGAACATCAACTTTTCAACATTAGAAAAAGTTACAGAAGTCTACTTTCAATCGACAAGGCCGGTCTACAAAAATGAAACCTTAGAAGAGTTCGCCTGGAATAAAGGCAATGTCAACAAGGTTTCCAAACTTGGTAATGTGCAACGAGTGCAGCTCGATTCGAACCCCGTTAAAGCACCGACTTTGCGAATCGGTTCGCTTCAAAAGAAAAATAATTTTGAAGAAACAAGTGTAGTGTCAGTTAACACCAGATATGAAGACTATACGCTAGATGATTCTAATGAATTAAGTGCACATGGTACAAATAAAAGTTTTGTGATGAACACTAACAAAAATGAAACGTTTGAAGTATGGAGTACTGGAAAAAATAATTATCCCGAAAGTGAAATACACCAGCGGTTAAATAAATTGTCCACTTACAATCGAAACAATTCCAATTCTTCGGTGAAAGGAGAAATAAGTGTAACGAAGAAAAACAATATTGAAACAGGCCCACAAACAGGTGTTACTGATATAAGACAACTAACTAACCAGGAATTTAAAGATAAATATTCTAAAAATGACTCTGATATGAAAGAATACTCCTCTGAATACAATCGTACCAGGGAAAGATCTAAGACAAAGGAAAATAAAAAGCCTCACACAGAAACTGGAGCATATACACACGCAACAAGGGATAACGTTGTTACAAATAAAGGAAACATAGAAATTGAACATAAAAGTACAGGAACTTTGGAAAATAATAAGAAGAACGCAATAGAAAACTTGATAAAATTAGCGAAAGTCGTGACTGACACTATAAAGGAGAACACTCGGAGGACAGTCAGCAGCAAAACAAGATATTTGGAAAATTTGAAAGAATCAATTTTAACAAATATTGGTAAGTCTGAACTTATTCAAAATATTATTGGTAACAAAAGATACCTAGAGGGAGAGACATTCAACAGTATATGAGCTTAATGAATATTAAGAAGACAAATATAGGTATAGAATCTGTGACATTTAAGTGTTAAAGTAAATCTGTATCACATCACCAGCCCTTTTACGTCCCCACTGCAGGGGCTCAGGCCTTCCTTATGGATGGTTAAGGAGGATGGGCCATGACCCTCCACACTGGCCCAATGCGGATTGGAGGGTATTAACGACTGCAAATGCAGCCGGGACCAACGGCTTAACGTGCCTTCCGAAGCACGGAGTAGCTCGAGATAATAATTTTTTGGTCACCCATCCCGTGACCGACCCTTGCGAAAGTTGCTTAACGACTACGATCGCGGGCCGCGGCGCTTATCCACTACGCCACCGAGCTAATATTTCGTTTTCCTTTCTCGTACCTAAACCGACAAAGTCATCAAAATATGCTGTCTTAGATAATAGTTTTCTTTTAGAAGAACGAATAGACTCCGCTTGGCCGGACGACTGTTTGCCGCGACAACGCCGCGCGACACACGCGACGCCGCGCGGCTACGTGCAGATACCATCATCGGAGAGCGCGCTCATGACCATCTCCTTCTTAACCTTTGCTGTTTTCCTAATCAAACTTGTATTGGTAACTATGATTCTGTGCTACGGCTATTCATTATTATTTCTTCCCACTAATTTATTGCTAGGACTTCCTGGAAATTAATATTGAAGGCAGCATTATAAATATAGGTAAAACTACAGCACGGAGTACTACAATGCGAAAGCTCATGCACCTCCACTAACACTAAAAAAGCTCCTCCACTAGAAAGCGACTCTAGAAAAATGTTGATTTTTGCAGGAAACGAATGGACCAAAGACAGTCATTTCCGTTCCTTTTAACTAACATATTAAAAAACTGAAATTTGAGAAGTTCGAAACTTAGATATCAATACAAATACGAAAAATTCAAATAATAATTATAATAAAAATTCAAAGTTGTTTATTGAGTTTTGAAAACTAATTTACTTTTAAACATGAAAGAAAAAGGGTTGTCATGGAGAAATCAAGAACGTACCGTAGCGACATCTAGTTTGATTTCGGGAACAAACTTTTTTCATGCCTAGTTTTCTACTTAAATCATAATGACATACATTTGGACCGTTCTACTAGACGGTTATCTGTTAAAAAAAACATCGAAATTTTCTAACTTATCACGTGACCTACAAGACCAAAATAACCTTTTTTTATCATTTTATGTTGTTATTAACTATTGTAGCAGATCATAGTCAAATACGTTGCTTACTCTGCTTTCGATATGCAGTTGAACTGCAAAACACTAATTATTTTATTTTCAACACTACATTTACCATCATTGGTTAAACTAAGCATGTTTCAAGCTCCCATGGTGATAGCCCGAGAAATCGTCTTTTTTCATAAAATTCTTACATTTAATTGTATTTTATATGCTAGTGCTGCCCTCTTCATAACGTACTACTTACCTAAATACTTTTGAATAAAGAAACAGCAAGTAAGTACAATTAATTAATACATGCATTTCATTGTGTTGTTGTAGCAAGTGATCCAGACGTACAAAACCAAAACTATGATGGTCGCGCCAACAATAGTAGCTACCGTAGGACGAGCAACTGCCGCCGCCCCCTCCAGAAAACTTGGCAGTTCTTGAAACACAATAAACTGTTAGCCTTAATTAATATCTACTTGAATATAGACTTCAATACCTTGTTTTATTGTTGTCGCCTTACTTTTTTTTGTTTGTTGGTGTGCTTAATTATAACTATGTACAACTTGTGACGAATAAGAATCTATACAAAAAATATAAATCCATTCCGCATAATAATACATTTTACTTAATAAATGCTTTCGATTGATAGTCGATAGAAATTTACAACACTATGATTTTTTTTTTTTTAATAAAATGATAACCTATGGTGTAAATATCTTCATGGTAAATATCGACATTCATTCACTTAGTGCCCACTGTGTACACTATAGGTACCTCTCTCTTTCAAGCATAAGACATTTTCTTTTAGTAACACCGAAAAAAAACGTGTGAGTTTTGCTTAAATGTCATGCATCTTGTAGATATTTCGTCTGAGTTATAGGTACCTACCATCTATAATGACGAAATATTTAAAAAAGAAAGCACCAAAGAAGCACCTCCACTAGATGGCGACTCTAGCAAAAACAAATGAACCAAAGATATAAAATATGTTTAATCTAAAAAATCTGGCTACAAAGTCTTTTCCTACTTCGTGTTATGTTGGATCCTGTACGCGAAGCATGATGAACTCGAGGGCGTCGTCATTTTTATAGATTTGAGCCAATTCGATATTAGTGATAGTCAATACTCTGTTTACGGAAGAAAGTGAAGCCTGTCCTCGAGAATGAAGGCGCATTTTTGAGTTATATTTAAGATACATTTCACAGATCCACAGCAACTGCATAAATGGTAAAATTAGATTAGTAGATTTGTATTAATAAGTAATACTGACTATTTGGTCTATCTTTTATTGACACAACATTTTTTGTATACTTGCTTTTAACTTATTATGATATCTGAGACGGATATAAATAAAGTCGAAATGGAAATGGAAAAAAAGTAATAGTTGAGCATGACACGTTTAAGCAATTATGACCTTTAACTTTTTAGATCAGCGAAAATCGTGTAGTTTTTAGAAATACTAGGAATTTAGAATATAATAACAGGTTTGCCCTAGTATTGTAAAATACCTAGTAGATGGATCTGTTTTAGTGAACACGCCTTACCTCTATCAGTCAGCCAACAACACAACAACATAAGTAGTAGTGATGTGCCAAGTACGCTATATTTGGTATTCGAGTACTTTGGTACTCATTAAAAAAAGGATCGAGTCAGAAGAGTCGGGTAGGTATTCGAGTACTAGCACAAGTATTCGAATACTTCAGTGGGCTCGTGTATTATTTGAATCAAACTTTGTAGTTTGCATGAGTTTACACATTAAAATGAACCATGAACAATAGGAAAGTATTTCAATAATAATAGATTAATACAGCTATAATCAGTCATTTAATCATACTTTGGTAACTATGAACATTATTAAAAAGTTCTATAGAATCACGCAAAGCAAATCTTGCTTTTATAATTTTAATCTTACTAAAATTCTTGAAAATGTAAATGACTTTAAAATAAACAATTATATAAAATAAAATAAGAAAATAAACAAGAACACTTATGTTAAAAACTTTAAGTTACGTCGTAAACGTACAAATCTTCTATAAAATTATTAGTTGATACTACGTAAGAATACCGTAAGTACTTGAATCCTGTACTCGAGTACCTGAGTACCTGCTAGGTATTCGAGTAAGTACTCGAGTCAGTCTGACTCGGCACATCTCTAATAAGTAGTATTTCTTATTCGTCTGTGACAACCACGAATGTCAACTTAAACTGGATTGCGTACTGATATATTTCTTAAAATCAAACTTACACTTTATCTAATATAAAATAAGGTTTATTTTTCTATGTCACATTTCAGAGTAGAAAAACGGTCTACTAGAGATATTAGATTTGTAGTAGTAGGTCCTTGTCTAACGAGTTGCCATTGGAAAATTAAATAATTGTTATTGGCAATTAGGAGATTTTATTGATTTTTTAAAGACATCACTAGGTCATTTTAATTATTATCTATTAGTAAATATATTGAATAGACATAGTTGATATGTTTTTTAAGTAAAAGTGTGAATTAATTAAAATTATAATGTAAACCGATGTCGTGTTAGTAGTTTTTCGTTACATCTAAGTAGCAATATTATAAATTAATAGATATGGCCGCTCGATGTGACAACATAAACAATGTTAAAGTTTAATGTTTATTTGTGTTTTGACTTACTAATTCGATTATTTACATCAAAATGGTATATTGTTTTGCTTGGCTGATTGCAAAAATGAATGGTATCACGAATGTGACTTCACATTCCACAGGTAAGCTGTTTTCCTTATTTATTAAACAGTGATGAAATAGGGTGTCTACGATCAAGAAACAAAACCATATCAAAGAGGCTTTGATTTAAATTAATATTCATACGTTTATATTATAAACATTTATAAGTTTTACTTACGCTACCCGCCATTCTTCGTTATCAATATTTTCACGGTAGGTACAAAGTTATTTGGAAAATGAAAAACGAGAACTAGCTTAATTATGTTTTGGAAAATATCGGAATGGCCTACACATTAGTTTGGATAAATATTTATAAAGTAATAATTTTCTTATGCTGACCATGACAAAATTGCTCTTATGTTTCTAGGATCCTAAAGGATAAAAGTCTAGCTGAAAAATGGAGGACAATAATACCAGGCAAAGTGATCCGTTGTATTCTAATACAATTAATAGGAAAAAAAAACATTTCTATCCTTTTAATTAATTTATACATTATAGATGATTATAATAACATTTATGTACTTGTTTTATTTCCTACAAAATAAATATCTTTACCGATAAATAAAAACTAATTTATCGGTTAAATTTCTAACACTATCATTCATAATATCTGTAAAAATTTATAAAATTATATCTGTAAATGTTTAAATTTGGTCATGTAAACATTATTAAATATTACCTATTTATGAAATTATTAAAAACGCGTGGACATCCTACAAAACTACTAAGACAGAGATGAAGAGTTACTAATTTACTCTCTCACTCTGCCCGTTTTTAATGAAACACTGCACAATCCAGTTTAAATTGACATTCGTGGTGACAACAAACCCTATATACAATATTAGTCTTGATTAGTCTATGACTAGTGAATCGGTGATCTGTGATGACAACGACTAAGTCTGTGGCTATGTATGCTATAAACAATAAGAGAAATCTGATCTCAGAACGGTATTTTTAAAGATAAGACAAAACTTCGAAATGCGAAGAAAATGAATAACGAAACTGAACACATTTTCTTATCGAATTCATCTAATACGCAACCATTGGCTATAGTACCAAAAATTAACGATGTTTCGGCTTCAACACCAGGTGAGTATCTAATCCACAACAACGTAACCTATAATCAAAGCGAAGGGCTTTGCTTGTTTTGTGAATGACTTTCATTGCTGTATTCATAAACTCATTTAAGATGCCAGTCCCAGTGGTACTTGACAGCCAAACTTTTAACCAATATTTAGATTACATACAGAATAATATTTCTATGTTCCATTGATTTGAATTAATTTTAAAATGTTTTTAAGCATATTTCATTCAGAATATTTTCCAGTATAGCATTGTGAATACATAGTTTATCAAATATAATAATTTAAACCTTTTCTAACCTTATATTAATTGCCAGTTTCACCGCCCTATATCACATTACCATGTATATGCCAATTTAGAATCAAAATTTAAAGAATAAACTGACTCTTTATTTATTTGCTGTTTAATATAAAGTTGGTGAAATATTTCTTTAACAAATCCATTTATTTTAAAAATTGTTTCACTTTACAGGATTGGAAGATTTCTCTACAGTATGCCGAACTTGTGCCACAGTTACAGAATTTGTGATTCCAATATTCAATGGTGAAGGTTTACAAAATAATTTGGCTGACAAAATTCATAAGCATTTACCAATACAGGTAATTACACACATTAAAAATAGAGTGGAAAGAAAAGCGATCAAATAATTAGTAAGCTACAAAGATTCTGTGGTATGAAATTAAAATCAAGCATTGATCCTTGTTCAGCAAACAAGCTTAACGAATGTCAATATTTAATCAACTTGTAAATTGATAACATCATTACAGCATAGTTGATATAGTAAATTTTTTCTTACTTAACATAAGTAGTAAATAAACATCAGTTGATTACAAACCATGTGATAAATAAGGAATCACACAAATAACACTCATATACACAGTATAGACTAGTTTGTACATTAATACCTTTATTTCCACTGAAAATAGCTTGATATCATCAATAATAATAACATTTTTTTACCCAAAATCATAATTTCAGCAGAGTCATAGATCACAGACTACAATCTGTAGAAACAATAGTGTATATTACTAATGACCCTGTGGGTTTGTTGGATTGTACCTGGTCCATGTCTGAAGCTGAACTGGTGGTTTGGGATCAGCATACCTTCCTTTATGATTGGATTCAATCTGCCCTAGAACATGTCCTCCAACAGTTTCTATGCAATTGGCAGAAGGCCTGCAGGGCGATAACATTTTGGGTCTTCAGCACTTATTTCTGGTTTAAGAATCATAATAACTTGGGCTACTTTCATTAAGGCGAGAAATAACTTTTCCAGGAAATTGTTTTCCAATTTCAATATGGGATTTCGTACTGCAGTGTTAGGGTGGTTTTAGTGTCACACGGACTGTCAGTACAGGTCGCTCCGTGCAGACATATCTATACAAGTTTCAGGGACTATTTTAGAGTAAAACAGAGGAATCCATACAGACGACCGTCTGTTTATATTTTTACCAAAGAAAGTACTGTTCATTGGAAGAACAAACATGCAATTATTTTAAAATTTAAATTTTTATTTAGCCAAAGGCGGTCATTTTCTGCGATTTCAGAGCTCTAATGTGCCTACCACACGTACATGCTTGACTATAGTTTTGCTTGCGCATGCTTCTCGCATGAAAAGACTGAACACGGACGTGTCTACCACACAGCACAGTTAAGTACGCGCAAGCCACATTCTTGTCGACATCGTCGGCGTAGAAACAATGTTTCCCAATGAAGAACTATTTCTTCTGTTATTATTTTTCAAGTGTTTGCTAGTGAAAAAAAAGAAAATGCATAAGTCGAAGTGTAAACGATCAAAGTGGACAAAAAAATGGCTGTTGAATAGAAAAATTCATTCACATATGAATCTACTCAAGGATTTAAGAGATGATCCAAACGATTGGCGGAATTATTTACGGATGGACGAAAATGCCTATAGTGAGATGTTACGTTTGGTTACGCCTCTCATTCAACGACAAAACACGGTAATGCGTGAGAGTATATCCCCTCACGAAATATTAACCGCTACTTTAAGGTTTCTGGCAACTGAGAGATCGTATCAAGATTTGAGGTTTTCTGCGGCAATTTCGGAACAAGCATTATCTAAAATAATCCGACATTTTACGACAGTGCGCGCACAGTTGCTTCACCCAACTGACTGAGCGGCTTGAACACTGAACGCCCAACCACACGCGCAAACAAGTTTGTATAAGAATAGCTTGCGCATGCCAGAATTTCAAGTGAGTTTAAAAACCATCCAGCTAAGCTTTGGGGTTTGCGCATGCTACCATTTTACCAACTACACGCACAGTGTTCAGTGTACAAGCCGGCATGCGCAAGTAAAACTGTGGTCAAGCATGCACGTGTGGTAGGCTAATAAATCAATTAAATCTGCTTCTATTCATCCTAGAACATACAAATAAAAACTGATCTCTTCAAAAGATCCGAACTGTAAGAAAGGTCATCAAACACATAATCATTTGCCTTCTTGTAGATTTTTTTTTTTGAAAATCCATTTGAAAAAATATCACATCAAACTTTGAAGGGGTACTTTAACCCACTTTACCACATACTTAGTTCTAGGTGCATACTCATATAGACCTTTATTACAGTTCAGATCTTTCTGAAGAGATGAGTTTTTATTTGAATGTTCTAGGATGAATAGAAGCGGAGATATTTGATTTAGCGCAGAGCTCTGAAATCGCAAAAAATGGGCGTTCGGTCGACAGAAAAATGGCCGCCATTGACTAAATATAAATTTAAAAAATAAAATAATTGCATGTTTGTACTTCCAATGAACAGTACTTTCTTTGGTAAAAATATAAAAATCTACGAGCAATCAGTGCTGGACCACTTGATATGGATTGACCCAGTAGCATCTTCTTTAGATATGAGGAGCTTTAGTTTTTTTATCAGGGTGCCTAGTCTGTTGCCACTTCTTTCTGGTAGAACGTTTTTGAAAGATAATATCTGTAATTTGTGTACAAGGATTCGATTCAGATTCCTTTTGATTAGGTGTAGCCTACCAAGCCGATGTTTGGATGTAGTAATTAAAATACTTAACTGCCAGTGTTATATCATTGTCAGTTTTCATTGGCAAATTTATGTTGATTTTTTTAGTATACAAAACTGATAGAGAATCAATTTTGCCTTGTGACTATGCAGTCTGCATTGACCAAGTGTCTTAGTCACTTCTTGTTTGAGGATAACAATAACTGGAGTGTGATCTGATGACAGTTCCAGACTCGATTTTCTTTTATGTATTTGTTAGAAATGCCCTTTGTCACACAAAAGTCTACAAGGTCAGGAAGACGCTTTCTATCTGTTGGCCAATATGTAGGTTTCCTTGACGTAATAATATTCAATTTAAGTTTCCGACTGATAGTCAGTAGCTGGCGTCCCTTTGTTGGTAGTAACTCGTGATCCTCAATTGGTATGTTTTATTATAGTCGCCTCCTGCTATAAATCTATTTCCTAGTGATGTGAAATAATCTATGTAATCATTCTCTTTCAAATTATGTCTTGGTGGAGAATACAGTGCCGATATTGTCATAGAGCCAGTGGCGTCTTCAACAAATTGTTGCATATCTATACAATATGATTTGACTCCATGATGTTTTATATTTGATTTTATGAGAATTCCTGATCTAGCATGACCAGTACCATCAGGATGCTCTGTATTATAGAATTTATATTTGGGTATTGAAAAATAGTTTTTATAATATAAATGTTATGGTTCAAGTATTTAGTAGATCTTACTGTACCATTTCAAAAATTGACCTATAGGTCTACTTTAAATCAGTCTTCAGAATAAAAAAAAAATTGCCCTCGATGAGTAATAAATCGCTAAGTATGAGCTGTAACATAAAAAAAAACTATTTTTTTTTAATGTTCTTCATAAACTTTAATTTTGATAACAATACTTTTTCCATAAAAAAATCTTAAGTTATTCATGAATTTTTTTTAAAACATTATTTTTTGACAGTTTCAATCGCGTTTCACTTGAAAATCTTTTGATTGCTGAGGTTATATAGAATTTATTAATTTTCTTTGGGAATTCATTACCCCCAGGGTAAAAGCGCATATCAGCACTTAGTCAAGTTTGTTATTTATAGCATTTTAGAGATACGCACTTATGAGATTGATCTGTTAAATGACCGGACTATTAATAGTAAGAAAACGTAACATTTATTGATCTTACAAAAGTACAAACAAGAGAGTACATAGTTAAAACATATATGACATAATAAGAACATTTTTTTCTGGTAGATTGATAGAGAATGCCTTTGGTACTAAATTTTCTTCCTGCCGTCATGGCGTTAAAGCGGCCAGCGGTAAGGTTGCGAACGTAATACAACCTCCTTTAAGATTCGTAGAGCCCACGGTGGCGACACAGAACAGCAGACCAGTGCATTAGATATTCCTTTAGTGGTGCACTCGTAGGGATATATAATCGATAGATAAATTAGAAAAGTGTCAGTTTGATTTCACCAGTGTTGTATTAAACCAGGTAACGGAGCATGATGTGTTGCCGCGCGTAGTATGTTACCAGTGCGCGAGTACTCTGCTCGCGTGGCACGAGCTGGTGCAGTGTTGCGTGCAGGCGGACGCGGCCTTGCGCGCGCGCCTCGCCGTCGCCGCCGCCAATACCGCCACCGCCGCCGCCGCCGCCGCCAATACCACCACCGCCGCAGATACCACAGTGAGGATTCATTATTGACTAAATCCTTCATGCTACTGAAAATCACTCCATAGATTTTCTGATAAACAGTATTTAATACAAATTATAAAAAATAATTAAACCTATGCTTAAAAATTCACTAGCCCCAGGTTTTTAAACATTTGGGGCATTCCATGGAAAATTTGAAAATAATTAATTTAAATATCGAAAAATATTTACTTTGAAATAAAATTAAATAAGCTGTAACGATTTGACAACTGTACACCCCCAATATATAGTTATTATTATTCAGGTTTAAGAGGCCATTCGGTTCCTAATGGAACTGTAGTCACTACGACCTATAAGATCTTTTATGATTCGCCGTCAAAGTTATAGTAGCTCCTTTAGCCTGGTAGCTTCTAAGAAGTCTATGATATTCCTGGCTTTCAGAGCATTAATATCATCTGGGCTGGTTATGTGTCGTCCTAGATGGATGCTTCGTTTGTGAATCAACGGTCCACATACGGAAGGTCTTCTGATATTTCCAGGGTTCGGACGGTTAGGATTAATAACCGAAACGTAACTGTTATTAACCCAAACGGTAAACTGTTAACCGATTCATTACGGTAACCGATTCATTCGGTAACCGATTCATTTCGGTAACCGATTCATTTGGTAACCGATTCATTTCGGTAACAGAATCAAATATGTTAAACCGGAATAATCTGTTTCAGAATATTTCGGTATTTTTAACCGAATTGTTTCGGTTTTTGCAAGTTCGATAGGTATCAAGTGTTTCATTCCTTATTCCATGTAATTACATGATTTCTTTCGCATATCTTTGATTCTTTAGAACATCTATAGACAGTTTTTAGGCCATTAAAAGAAGGCACATCAGAGTTCGTCATAATTTTTTTTTGTTTTAGCCAGATCACTAATTATATTAAAATACGTACCTAATAATTATTATATCATTTAAGTGTCTACTCTAATGAGATTTATTATGATTTATCAAGTAGTCTGATATACAGAGGTGTGTTTGATCAGATAGCATGTTTTTTTTATACATTTAATTTGATGCGTCGCGTATATTCCGACAAACTTCATCATACATTTGTTAACTTTATGCAACGTCGTGCGCGTCGCATTATCTTTCCGGCGAGCAGAGATCCCATTTGGCCAGCTGGTCGGCGAGCAGTTAGGGTCGGCACAAATCTGAAAGAAGATGCGTCGAGCCAAGCGAAACAATTGAAGTATGCATTTTTACGCGATTAATCTGTTGTCTATTATACAAGGATGATGGTATAATAGGTACTATAATTGTAATATCATAATATTTGTCGGAATATACGCGACGCATCTTCTCTCTGATATGTACCGACCCTTAAACATAGCAATTATGCATGAGGTAACTTGGACTTGTTTTAAAAATGATTTTAAAATTTATCCATAAATCGGAAACCATGATCATACAAATAGCTTTAAACATTTTTGTAGCATACCAACCTGCAACCTGTATTAACTTAAATAATTTACAACGTAAACTATTAGAAAAACACATTACAAAAATCAAATTAGAATTTACCACACATCACAAACACTATTTACCTAGGATTTATCAATCGTTGCTTCCTATTTGAACATTACATAAATACAATAATGTCTATATTATTCACCAATAAGTGAGTAGCTCAATTGTATTTTTTTTTGCAATATAATTTATCGGTCTACGTTATTTTGCATTTTGTGATGACCCTTGCACATTTGCGCGTGAGCGACAAGACATAAAAAACAGGTTGCCGGCAGACACAGGCGGCGACGCGCGACGTTGCCCGAGATCGAACAGTGGTTGCACGCGTCATATAGCTAACTCTTTTTTGCAGAACGATTCTGTAAAAATCCGTATCCGAATTCGAATTCACTCATACCTCCGAATTGACGTCATTTAGTGAAGAAATTCTGTTGATTCCATTTTTTGTATAAAAATACAAAAAAAATTATTGATTATACATGTCTCAGATATTCTATTCCCATGTCATTTCGAAACTTACTTTACTTATACCACGAAACGTTATTACCATGGTTATTACCAATTCAAGATTGAGTGGATACCGCTTTTTGAAGCGAATTCGGACACCTGTGTGTATTAGAATTTGAGTTTGGATTTTTAAAGAATCGCAGGGATGTACAGAAAAGCCGCTCTCAGTGTTGCCAATTTATCTAATGCATTATTGGTGGTTTCGACTCTTTTAATGATATAATTATATTTTAGTGGCTGATAGTCTAATGTGGTTTAAGTTAACTGTACACAAGATATGCACACATTAAAATGTATTCGAATTATCCAAATATTGTTTTGTCTGTAGGAAATAAAATAAGTACATATTTTTTATATAAGGCTAGCTCACTCTGTATCAGATTTTGCTATCGTTATTTATTATATTTTCTTTTCTATTATTTTTAACTGAATTTAGTTTCAGCGATTGCTATAATAAAAGTATATATGTAGTTACTTTGTCAGTAATTAGTTCTAGATTATATTTGTTACAGACTGAGATCTTGAAAATAAAGCTTGATTTATTTAATATAAATAGTAAAATATGAAAATTCAAAAGATTTAAGTAATTATAATAGTTTAATATTTTTGTTCAGTATTTTAGTAATATAAGTGACTCAGGGAATTGTCATTGAAAGTTGACAACACTGGCTGATCCATTCCCATTAGTTTCATTAACTGACTGATGCAAATGTATTTGCAGCATACGTAGTATCTTCTTAGTCTGTGATTTGCAGCTAGACACAATTCAAAGGAGCCGCTTTTTTATTATTACAATATTTAGTTTTTTAGTAAGTGTTTTGTGGAAGTTAATTATGCTGCGTAAAATAACAAATGCCGTCCACAGATATTTTGAGTGGGATACAAGTCCATATTACAGCCTCTGCAAATTATGCGAAAATAAATTGGAGGCAAGCGTCTTGTACTTATTATCACCAGAGGTCGGAATTAGGTAGAGTTATTTATGTACTTGCATCGAAATGTTGATATTAAGGTGGACCTTCCCGGGATTTCTAATGGACAATCCCGTGTGGCCAACAATCTTACAACTAAATAATAATAACGTCAGAGATAGACAAATAAAACAAAGATAATTAACATAAAATTTTTATTAGTTTACATTAATTTACAATACAAATTATTGATAGTCTAGCAAATTCTCATACGCATATTTCGCCGTTTTTTATAAATACGATCGAATACTTTTGCTTCTAGTCTAGACTCATGAGGTTTTGCCTATTCAAACGGCACATCAGAATCATTTTCCTTGTTCGATTGATTACCAGTAAGATTTGAAGTGTTCGCTTCCGACATTACTGTATAACTTTTGTGAGAATTAAAATATATAATCATAAGCTTTTCAATATTTTTTGGCTCTTTTCAATATTTCAATATTTCTCCGAACATTCAAAATCCATTTGTACATTGAAAAAGATCACTCTACGTCAACTGAGGTGAGGTTAGCAAATTTATACACTTCCTCCTCCTCTTCATTAGTGCAGGATGAAATTTTTTATGCTATATTTCTGATAGTGACCAAATCAGGATTTCTATCCATGACTTTTTCCATTTTATCTTCTAAGCTCTCACAATTTGCCCGTCTCAAATCTAATCTCACTGCATCAAATATTTCAAATGATTCCATAAGAGAAAGATCTGGTTTCTGTTGTGATGTCAAAGCTGTTGGTATAATTGAAAAATGATCGTAAATAAAGACAAATCATCCTTAATGTTGTCATTATTATTAAAAAAATTTAAAGCATTCTCTATTGATTTTGCATATTGACTGTTCAGCACAGACAACAGAGATTTAATTTCATCGAAATGCTGCATCAAGCCAAGTACCCCATCTGGTAATTACAGGTGCAGGAGGTAAAGGTCAAATAAAACGAAATGCATGAAGTTTGCATTACCTAATGTGAGGCATGTCAGTACACTTATAAATGTAAATAGTAAAAAAGTTGAGTTATATTTTAGTTATTTTCATAGTGTAATGACGTATGGTATATTGTTATGGGGTTCTGCGGCTAGCATTCAGGATATTTTTATTTTACAAAAGAGAGCTGTCCGTGCTATATATAATTTACGGTCTAGGGAATCTCTCAGAAAAATATTTAAAGAAATAAATATTCTGACTGTTGCCACTCAATACATCTATGAGAATATTATGTACACAAGAAAACATTACGATTCCTTCACAAAAAAAAGTAGTGTTCATAATCTTAACACAAGAAATAAAAATAAACTTGCCGTTCCAAGTTTCATACTTCAAAAAACCAGAGGATCATTTCTGGGTAAATGTATTGCTATGTTCAATAAAGTTCCACAAAACGTAATTGACCTACCCATAAATAAATTTCAAATTCATGTAAACAATATACTTATGAGTAAAGGCTAATATAAAGTTGATGATTATTTTAAGGATCGCAATGCATGGAATTAATAGCCTTCGCTTTGTTCTATAAAGACTAATTATATGTTCAACCTATGTCCTTGTTATGTAAATAAGACAAGCCTTGAGAATTAAAGGCTTTATTCAGCTTATAAAATACATATAGGAAAATATTAGAAGACAAGAGAAAAACTATGACAATAATGACAAACATCATAGATATCTAGAGATGACGAAAGAGTACTATATCATTCATCCCGAGATATAATTAAGAAGCCGAGCTGGTGGATGCCGGACGCGCTTTGAACGCCTTAGTTGGACCCCAGTGGTAGCGGTTCCTTCTTCTTCTCTTTCCTCTTCTTCATCCGAAGAAAAGTCATCTCCAGTTGATGGTAGTGGAGCTAGGTGCCTATTGGACACCGTACTTTCTCTCCCGTCGGAATATATGATATAAGAGTAGTTAGGGGTACTTTGTAAAAGTTGCCCTTCTTCTGTAACAGGTTCAAATTTTGAGTTACGATCGTTTCTTTTAATAAGTATCGGTCCCGGCTTCATAAGCCAGGCCGGCAACGATGTTCCGTTAGGACTTCTCCGTGAATGGCAAAACATCCTTTCATGAGGTGTGGTATTGATAGCGGTACATAGGAGAGAGCGAATAGAGTGTAGGGCGATAGGTAAGACTTTTTCCAATCAGACGTATCCAAGCGTTGTGATCTAAGACTAAGTTGAATAGCTCTCCACAAAGTCCCGTTTAAGCGTTCGACTTGTCCATTTCCTTGGGGATTATATGGAGTAGTCTTACTAGAAGCTATTCCAAGAGATGTAAGATATTGAATAAATTCTTGCGACATAAAAGAGCTTCCCCTGTCTGAATGTACATACATTGGGGTACCAAAAGTATAAATAATTTCGTTCAGACATTTAATAACAGTTTCGGAACTTGTATCTTTACAAGCGAATGCGAAAGGGAAACGGCTGTATTCGTCAATAATTGTCAAAATATACTTGTTTTGCGACTTAGATGGCAGCGGTCCTTTAAAATCCATATTAAGGCGTTCGAATGGAGCCGTCGCTTTAATCAATTGTCCATCCAGTCGTGAAAATCTAGGTTTGACTTCAGCACAGACTCGACAATCGGCGGTCATTTGTCGGACCTCATTTATTGAATACGGCAAATTCTTTGACTTTACCCAGTGGTACATACGGACTACTCCTGGGTGACAAAGATTTTCATGAATAGATTTCAAGTTATTCAAGTTCATGTGTGCACAGACCCGTGTCAAAGCGTCAGCAGCTTTATTATCTTTACCTGGTCTGTATATAATATCGTATTTGAAACAAGATAATTCGAGACGCCATCGTTCAATTTTTTCATTCTTGATCTTGCTTTTATGTCTTTGATTGAACATAAATGCGACTGATTGTTGATCAGTAATAAGTAGAAAATTTCTTCCAATGAGATAATGACGCCATTTCCGGAGCGATTCAACGATGGCTGCCGCTTCCTTCTCTATAGAAGACTGTCTTCTTTCAGAATCGTTAAGCGATCGAAAAAAGAAAGCCACAGGTTGGCCGTTCTGGGTTAGTATTGCGGCAAGTGAATTTTCGGAAGCATCCGTTTCGACAGTGAACATAGCAGATTCGTCAATAGCAGCTAAGGAAGCTTTGGCAATAGTTGCTTTTAAATCATTAAAACATTGATATTTTTTCTTTAGATAATGGAAAATTGTCAATAGATATAATGGTTTTACCTTTTCTGAGAAATTTTGTATCCATTTAGAGTAATGAGCAAAGAGGCCGAGTGCTCTTTTAAGTGAGGAAGAATCTTCTGGAGTCGGTAAGTCTAGCAGAGGCTTCAGACGGTTCTTATCGGGTTTAATGATATTATCCTGAATTGTATATCCAAGGAGATTAATGGTATTTGTGTCAAAAATACACTTTTCTTTATTTAGTGTGAGAGCATATTTGGCCACCGCTTCCATGAATTTTGCGAGATTGGCGTCAGGATCGGTTTTGTCTATGCCACAAATGGTGACGTCATCAAGATAAGCATACGTGCCCTTTAAAACTTCTGTTTCTATAATGTAATTTAAGACACGCTGAAAGGCAGCAACGCCATTGGTGACTCCAAAGGGAATACGAGTGAATTGATAGAGTTTGCCATTTGCTTCAAAGGCCGTATAAATTCTTTCTTTCTGTAGAATAGGCACTTGGTGATACGCAGATTTTAAGTCAATTTGACTGAAATGGTTGAACTTGGCTACTTTTGATACGATGGTTTCTAAATTTGGTAAAGGAAATGCATCTAACTCTGTATACTTATTAATGGTCCTGGAATAATCTATTATCATTCTCTTTCTGTGGGCACCTCCACCTGCAATCAAAACTTGTGCTCACCAAGGCGAAACGCTAGGCTCTATAATCCCGTCTTCAAGAAGTTTATTTATTTCAGATTTGATGAAACTTTCGTCTTCTGAACTATAACGTCTGGATCGGACGGCAATTGGCTTTATATCAGGAGTAAGATTTGTAATGGCGGCATTACTACCTCCTGCTTCAGGAGGTAGTAATGCCACCATTACATTACAAATTTTCAACGGTTCTCCAGAACCTCCGAATTCAAAGTGTAAAGAAGAATGATTTTTAAGTAAGTCGTGACCGATAATGACATCTGCGCATAAGTTATTCACGATTAATAAAGGATGTTGCTTGTACTGATAATTATTGAGTTTGATTGTAGCGTAGCAAAGGCCATCGACAAAAGAAATGTGGCTTAAGGAGGCTAATGTAATAGATTGTCTACTAGGTTTCATCTTCAGTTTCATAGTTTGTGCTAAGCTCCGATCTATAAAGCTCACAGAGCTCCCTGTATCGATTAATGCATCTGCTCGATAATCATTGACAGTAATAGATACAGTAGCCTTTCTGAGACTATTTGGTGAAGCAGCTAATATTACAGACAAATTTTCTTTGCTTTCAATTACTTCTATCTCATTTTCAGTTACAGCATTTACTCTTTGAGGCAGACCGCTTCGACAAACATTAGCGAAATGTCCTGTTTTTGAGCAGAGCTGGCATTCAGCACGGAAAGCTGGGCACTTGATTCTCTGGTGCACGTTTCCACCACAAAAGAAACAACGTCTTGTGATACGCCCTTTATTGTTCTGGCGAGAAGTCAAAAAGGTAGCAGGCGAATTTGGTACTGCGTTGAGATTTAGAGAAGAGTTCGCGTTCGTGAAGGCTTGAGTATTAGTCTCAGCGTCCTCTAAAGACATGGCTAGATTCATGGCTTCTTCTAAGGTAAGGTTTAGTTTTTCCAATAATCTTTCTCTTATTTTTTGGGAATTAATTCCGGCAATAAATGCCCCACGTATCATTTCATTTTGGTAAACTTCAGCGGTTACAGCTTGGAATTTACATTCAAGAGCTAATAATTTTAGGGATTGTACGTACTCTTTTAAAGATTCTCCCGATTTTTGTCTCCGCGATGTTAATAGATGACGGGCAAGTATTTCGTTTTTAGGTTTAATGTAAATATTTTCTAAAGTTTCTATAACTTCCGAATACGTCGAGATATTACGAATGTAAGAATAGATAGTTGGAGATATGTGGTTTACTAACAGCTTTAGCTTTATAGAATCTTCAGTATTCTTTCCACATTCTTCAGATAGAAAATTCTCAAATGTAAAACGCCAGTGCTTCTATTTCAGATCTGCTGCTGGAACATTTGGCTCCTCCTCAAAGCGATCTGGTCGTAGATAACGCATCATACTAGATTTGAGTTTTCCGGAATCCTTTTCGACTTTTTCTATAGACATTTTGAAAATAGTGTTTTACATATAAGCTGAATAAATTGTTATGTAATTAAGACAAGCCTTGAGAATTAAAGGCTTTATTCAGCTTATAAAATACATATAGGAAAATATTAGAAGACAAGAGAAAAACTATGACAATAATGACAAACATCATAGATATCTAGAGATGACGAAAGAGTACTATATCAGTCCTACAGACTTTGAAAGTTGTATTTACTATTGTGATAATACATATTATTTTGGTAATGACATGATTTATGTAAATGTCATTACTTATGATAAAAAGCTGGTAAGTTTCTTTCGCTTTTTCTTCTTGTCAGCTAAAAGACGTCCTGAACAAGTGGTAGGGGAAAAAGTTTTTTGAACGATTCAAAACTGCTTGTAATAGCCTACTTGAATAAAGATAATTCGTTTCGTTTCGTTTCATTTCATTAAATTTCTTTAAAGAATTTAATTACTTTTGGTCCCTTCATAAAAACTTTTTTCATATTTGATATTAAACTAACTGTCAACATTAGGGTTCTCTTTTCTAATCTGCCCCGCAACAAGATTTAGAGCATGGGCTAAACATGTGAAATGCAACATTTTTGGAAAAGTTGATTTTAAAATTCTACCAGCTGATATCATGTATGCCACACTGTCTGTACATAATATTCTAACGTTATCTAGTTTGCTCTCAAATGAACTTCCCCACATATTGTTTAAAGAATCTTGAACAAATTGTGATATCGTTGGTCCATTTACAGTATCTAGCATTTTACATGCCACTAAGTAACAAATGTACGATAGCTCTTCCTAAGAAATCCGTAGTTTCGTCTACTGAAAGCCATAGCTTTTTATCTACAATTTTACTTTGCATCTCTTGTGCTTTGATTTTAAAAAGCTGATCCAGGTAAACTTTTCTCAATAAGGATTCACTAGGTAGTTCAATATTTTTGCAATTGCAACACATGTACTTTTGAAAAAATGTTTTAAATACATTGTTGCTCAGTTGGGACCATGGTATGTTACAAAGAATCATAAATTCGATTAAGTCGAAGTAAAATTCTAAAGGAGTGTGCCGCTCGTTCTTCGTGCCTTTATATACTGCTCCTTCTACATGTCTTTGGACGTTACTCTGACGAGTTGCATTCAAATGTGCTTCGCATTTAGAGCAGTAAATTAATCCACTTGCATGGTCATAAAATAGCTCCGGATTATCTTTGATCCACTTGTTGACGGTGGCTTCTTTGATTGAACTCTGCGCCATGATAATACTTTAATATGGAGCAAAAAAAATATAAATTTAAGAAAACCGTATGAATGTGTTTGTAAGTATGTGAGAGATAGGGCACAACAGTTGCGAAGTTTAAAAGATCTAAGCGTGCATAAATTCATACAGATAGACAGACGGCGGGAAGCGAACTTTGTTTTATACTAAAGTTTAAAGGTAAAAAAGAAAATCAATAAAAGATTACCAGAAAATCTAACTCCAATCGTAAACCATATAGTCAATTAATTAAAAAAAAACGAGTCCCCTATGTTAAGCTTCTTCAGTAGCATTTGAAATCATTGTTACTTTATTGTGATTGTATCAAAAAACATCTTAAGTTAAACAATACCGATTTGGATAACAATAAAAGAAAACGTCCTACATAGGGAAAATCTATTTTAAAGGAACTTTAATAAAATATGAACAAAAACTTACCAAATATATAACCAATTTGAAATATCCAATTATTCAAAACAGTAAAGCCAAATCAAAGTCCGTTAATGCGTGCCGAAATAGTCGTATTAAGTAGAGTCCAGAATCCAGTAAACGAGCCAGGGTCAAACAGGATTGACTACATAAAACACAATAGGAAACAAGTGAGCGCATTCGACGAACCGAGGTAAGCGAATGAGCTGAGTGAATGAGTAAACCGATTCATTGCTAATAGATAGTTTGAATGCGTTAGAAAGAGACACAATCTAGTACATTACGTTAAGTGGGGAGTGCTCCGCATTTGCGCTATTGTATTCTTTTGTTCTCACAAGCTATGTTGTGCGAACTACAAATGTGGCAACATCGCGCGTATTGGTATTTTGCAACTTTGGACATCCGATGTCATTGATGTAAGTTTTGCAATGTCGTGAGTGCAGTAGTTTAAATTGTGTAAAAGTAAATAACTTTTTATTTAAAAAATCACCGGATCTTCTCTGCTTTTTAAAATTAATCTCGGGATTTGAGGCATATCCACTTTATTCTTTCGCTGTATGAAATCAGTGTAAGTACATGAATAACTCTACCTAATTCCGACCACTGATTATCACTAATTAATGATCGATTTACTCACTTCCAAGATTTAATAACTTTCTTTGTTAGTTAAATAATTGACTATAACTATCAGGCTATTTTGGTCCCCCCCGAGTTTTGATTATTACCTATGTTATGTTTACGTGTTTGATATTTCATGACTTGAATCGTGAGTTATGTGAACAAACATTTAAATGAAATAGGTATCATCACAGTTACTGTACCCATCATATACTTATTTTTTCCTTAAAAATATGCGACGATATACCTATGTAGGTAGAGACTATTACTTGCACATAATCATAATACGTAAATAGGTACAACGCGTTCATAAAATAAGCAAAGTATGTTACACGTCTGGGGGCACGGAATTGTTCACGCCAAGTCAAGCAAAAGCCCTCTGTTCTTTTTGCTCAAATCAAATAATTCAGTACTATATTTCTGTGAGAGAGGTAGCCTTGTCATAGGTTTAAAAATACTTGGCAAACGTACAGGTATGTACAGATATTCTATTTCACGAAGTCCGTTTGACTATGAATGTTGTAAGGTCTGTACGTTAATCCTATTTTTTGGCGCCATTTTCAAATTTGTTAATGCAAGGTGAATATAAATATAAAGATTCCCTCTTTTCAAAAGAAAATATTATAAAATTGGAAAATTGTATAAAAAAAATATTTATCAATTAAATCCATATTATAACTCTTCTTAATTCATTTGTTTATAAACTCCGAGTGAATAAATTATTGTTTGAACTATGGCGCACAATACTTACAACTGTTTCGACTGATCACGTGATCAAAAGTACTGCGAGCACCTTACCTCGAAATCTCCAGTACTCACAGTAAAAATATGGCGGCAATTTATGACGTCATAAATTTCCCTAGGGTACTGTAGCAGTGTACTGGCAGTCCATAACGGAACGGATTTTTCAGCAGTAAGACCAGTGCTCGCAGTGTATATCGGAACATACCCTTAATCTTGATACGTTGCGTTGTCACCTCTGCGATGCTTTATGCCGCGTTCGTAACCGTTGATATGAGCCTTTTTTGATCGAAGATATGAGCACACTAATAATAAAGGACCGCCTCGTTGAAACAAGTTGTTGGTTGAGTCTTCGCGAGAAGAAGGGCGCAAGCGCCGTGCTATGGGCGTCACTTACGCGTTTTAATCGATTATTATTCCGATTGTCTTGAGGGTTAGAGAAAATTTTTATTCACTGTGTGGAGATTTCCGATCACTGTGTTTTCGCACAAAATTAACAAATATTGATTTGATATACACTCAAAAACACACACTGGCTTCCCAAAAGTAACTTAAATAACTCGCTTTGGTGAATTGACAGATTAACCAGAAATTTTAATTTATTTGTAGGAGAACTGTAACAATAGCTGTTGCTCGTAAGCATGAAAAAAAAATATCTTTGGTAATTAAATTCGTTTATTAACCCTAACCGAAACGAATTACCGCTAAAAACTCGGGTTAACCGATAATACAAGTTAACAGTTTCAATTAATAACCCTTTCATTTCGGTTTAGACTGTATACCGTTTACCCTTTCATTTCGGTTTCAAACAAAAACACTTTTAATCTGTTAACTGTATCAATCTGCAACCGTTTCAAACGGTAAAGCGAATGAATCGGTAACCTTTATAAGCGGTTACCGTTATGAATGGGTTATCCGTTCCCTGGATATTTCACGCTACTTTTTCCAGTATCTGCAAATGTCAGTGTCACTTAATGTCATGTGAAATTGGTGTCTGTTCAATTGTATGGCATTGAGTGCTGCTTTGCTGTCAGAAAAGATTTAAATTTTTTGATGTATGTAGTTTCGTTGGCAGTTGACTTCTGCACATTCTAAAATGACGTATACCTCAACCTGAAAAATGGTAGCGTTTGTACCAAGGTTTACACTTTTTCTAAATCTCGGTCTTTCACCATATATTCCACAGCCTACATTCCGATCCATTTTGGAGCTATCCTTCTTTGGTTCAATCAAACAAGGCTTTCTGTTTTGCAGGAGTCGTGTTATTCTGACCGTTTTTCCTGCATGGTATTTCCACTGAATAATTTCTAGTGTAGTTACAAAGTGGTGGCATTGCATCCGTAATTATTGCCAGTGGTTGTTACCAAGTACTGTTTGATGTAAGGATCTCAATGCTTGGGACAGCCACTATTTTTGTCCAAATGTAGGGTCAGTAGGCTCAGCAAGGAATTAAAAGTTGCATAGCAAGGCATTTTAGTTAATAAATTTGTTAAATTTATATAGTCTATAAAAAACTAGAGAAAGCATTTTTTTTGGCATTGTCAGGTTGTGAAAAAGTTGTACGATTTTTGGATCATATTGGCAACATCGTTTCTGCCTTTTAATTTAAAGTTTTCGGGCAAACAGCATTGGAGAGTGAAAATAATTTCTCAAAATTGAATTGGCCAAAAAATACAATGTTGAAGGTAATAAATTTTACTCTAAAATTCCAAAATACAACAAACATGTAGCATGTCCCGCCCGTCACACAAGAAAATGCAAAAGTTATATTTTAAACTCAAAATTGTTTGTTTGTTTGTTTCTATGCTTATTTTTGTAAGTTAGATTGCTTTTTTCAGCTGTTTAGATATATGCTGCTAACAGAAAAGGGAAATATAGGGAAAAGTTGAATAGTGACGAAAGAAAGTGGAAGATTGCTAAAGAAAACGAAAAACAATATGATAAAAAACGAAGAGAAAAGGATAGTCTCGCTACGCGAAAGTAATGAAACTGCTACAATTCAGTCGAGACAAAAAGAAGGGCTACGTAAACAAAAACAATTGGTTGTTAGGGCCTTATTAGACAATAAATATTTTGAAAAAAGTAGTTGTCTGACTAAACTGATAAAGAAAGCTCTTCTGAAAGTCTAACCAACTGTGTAACAACAAAGATATCCAAATGTATTGGTTTAGTATATAAGAAAGTACTTTTTTTGTTTTTTATATATTATTACTGTTAAGTTTTTTATTTTTTCTTTAAATTATCTATGGGATGCCACCACAATGTTGTGGCGTTTTCTCGAAATAATGGTTTTTGAATTGTGCCACTGTAGTATTCAGTGAGCGATATTATAATTTTCAGTATTGAAATGAAAATATCTTTATTCAAGTAGGCTATTACAATCACTTTTGAATCGTCCAAAGAATTTTTTTTCCCCTACCACTTTCAGGACGTCTTTTAGCTGACAAGAAGAACAAGCGAAAGAATCTTACCTGCTCTTTATCATAAGTAATGACATTTACATAAATCATGTCATTATCAAATAATATGTATTATCATAATAATAAATACAACTTTCAAAGTCTGTAGGACATAGGTTGAACATATAATTAGTCTTTATAGAACAAAGCAAAGGCTATTAATTCTATAATAAATTTATTTATGGGTATTTTAAATTTATTTATGGTATTATTACTTTCATAAGTTGGTTTAAAATATCTATTTGATCCATATATTAAGATCAAAGTAGAAAGTAACAGGTCAAAACATAAGGAATTCTGGAGTACACACCAGTCACTATGGAATGCCCCATGTTTTACAAATTATAGCATTGTCAATGCAAAAATGATTACATATAAAAATGTACCTTTGTGCCTTTGTTTCAGGAATCAATACTAATCGGTGAAGAAGTAAATGAAAAATCTACACGAGATGAACCACATAAGTAAGTATGCACTTATAAAAACACTATGTAACAAATTATTGGTAGCCCTTATTGGTGTCGGTGAATTCTTACATTGATCCAGAAAACGAATCAAAATCGAACCACCAACAAAATCCTCATGTCTATTTCAGGTCAGAAACCAATTTTATTGATATGATAAAAAGAGTATTGGTCGAATACTCACCTACTGTATCCACCGATAGTGAAGAACTCGACTTGGATTGCGTGTGCCATAAGTGCCCCGCGACTATGACCAGCACACCAGAACTGGTAGAACATTTCATCAAAATTCACTCATCTGATATCACGAACTATGAAACTTTGCAGCAATTTATAAAAGAACATATCACATTCGAAGAAGCGCTCAACATGGAGGATTCAGATTCAGATGATGGATCAGAAGCCAACGTCGTTTCACGTCCACAACAAAAAACAATTGACGCTTTACGAAATTTCTTCTGTCCATTTTGCAAGAACATATTCTCTTCGTCGACCCGACTCATTTGCCATCTCAATCGACATATCGAAGTATCAATAGACGAAGGCGTACAGTGCTGCGAGAAAACTTACAGCAACAAAAAAACGTTCGTGCAGCACTTGCAAGAACAACACGTGAATCGGGTTCTAGACGAGAGCAAAGACATCTGTCGAAGTTGCGGTTTCGAGGCGGAAGACGCGTGCGAGCTTCAAACGCACGTGAATACAGTGCACGACTACAGAAAGAGCGGCAAGAGAAAAAACATCGAGGGGAGCGCCAAAAACCAACGATACATTCCCGCCGTCTGCCCGGAATGCAACAAAACTTTTTCGAACAAATACAACATGTTCGTGCACATGAAAAGTCACAACGGAGGCGGGGGAGAGAAGTATCCTTGCGATAGATGCGATAAATCTTACAGCAACCCGGGAAACTTGAAGTACCACAAGAGAGTCACGCACGAGGGGATAATGAATTTCCCTTGCACGTTTTGCGGCGAAGCGTTCCCCGGCCGCCTCGCTCGCGATACACATATGCGAATACATTCGGGCGACACGCCCTACTCGTGCCGAGAGTGCCACAAATCGTTCCGGGCCAAGAACAGCCTCGACCGACACCTCGACGCCCATCTCGATATAAGAAAATACCGCTGCTCCGTCTGCCCGAACAGATTCAGGAAGAGAAGTCACCTGAACTACCACCTAGGCACGCACGAGTCGAAGAAGTGAAGTAACGAAGATTATTTGTTGCAGATGGGAATCCCGCCCGGTCAAACTCGAAAAGATAGACCTAGATCGAACCGTTCGCGAACTCGTCGACCGCGGGGACGACGAGGTGGACCGCGACGGCGGCCGCCGGACCGGCGAGTCCGCCGACGAGGACGACGAGCCGCTGGCAAACCTAGCGAGCAGAAAGGCGGCCGACCTCTATGCGAACTTCTACCGAGCTCTCGTCGACTTCAAAGACCATCTCCGGCGGGAGCACGCCCCCGGCCCGCCCGATTCCGAATCGGACGACTCCGAGGCGACCGACGGAAACTTCGCCGAACCGGCCGACCCCGACGTCGACGGCTACGACGACCTGTCGCCGTGCAACATGAGGAAGGACAGGATGGACGAGGAGACGCGCCTCGAGCTCGGCCGCGTGCAGACGAAGATAAACGGCAGAGCGTTCTACGCGTGCCCCGTCTGCGGGAAAAACTTGAGCTCGGCGCACACGTACGTGTTCCACAAGCGGATCCACACCGGCGAGCGGCCGTGCGTGTGCCACGTGTGCGGGAAACAGTTCCGCGCGCCCAACGGGCTGCGGCGGCATCTCACCGAGACCCACGAGCGGGCGCGCCGCCACGCCTGCCGCCTCTGCCTCAAGAGCTTCGCCAACTCGCAGAACCTCAAGCAGCATCTGCGCATCCACACCGGCGAGAGGCCCTACGTGTGCGCCGACTGCGGGAAACGGTTCGCGCAGAGCGGCTCGCTGCACGTGCACGCCAAGACCCACAGCGGGCAGATGCCGCACGAGTGCGCCGAGTGCGGGGCCAAGTTCCGGCTGCGGGCCGGCCTCCAGCGGCACCGGCTGCGCCACTCCGGCGAGAGGGCCCACGCCTGCGAGCTGTGCGGCCGCGCCTTCCGCCTGCGGCACGAGCTCACCGCCCACGTGCGCAGCCACGACGTCGCGCGGCCGCACGTCTGCCGCGCCTGCGGGGCCGCCTTCCGGCAGCGGCGGGCGCTCCGCCACCACGCGCGCCGCGTCCACGGCCTCGACGCCCCGCCCGGCGAGACGCCGCCGCCCGCCCCTCCGCCGCCGCCGCCGACTTACGCTCGGGTCGCGAACTACTAGATTCCTCGCTCTCAACACCGAACGGAACCCGCCCGTCCGGGCGGGTTCGCTCCAGATTTCAATATGTCTTCCGATCGAGGAGCGCCCGGGACGAATCCTCTCCGTGATATTTCCGTTCGCAGAACCGCCGACGCGGCGGAGGGCGCGACGGCCGGGGAGCCGAGCGCGAGGCGGGCCTCAGCCCCGGCCGAAAGCCCGAAGCCGACGGCGCCCGAGGGCGAGGGGCCCGCCCCGGCGAGTTCGCGGCGGCGGCGCGCGCGGGCCGCCTGCTGCCCGACGTGCGGGCTCGGGTTCGTCGACGGCGGGAACCTGGCGCGGCACGTGCGCGCGGTCCACGCCCGCCAGCGCCCCTACTCGTGCGCGCTCTGCCCGAAAGCTTTCTCCCGCCGGAGCCACCTCGAGGACCACGCGAGGTCGCACTCGGACCGGCGCGACTTCGTGTGCGACGCGTGCGGGAAGGCGTCCAAGTCCCCGGCGGCGCTGCGCATGCACCGGCGCGTGCACTCGGCGGGCCGCCTGCCGTGCCCGCGCTGCGCCGCCGTGTTCCGCCGCGCGGGGGAGCTGCGCGCGCACCTGTCCGTGCACACCGGCGAGCGCGCGCACGCGTGCCGCTGCGGCCGCGCCTTCCGCCTGCGGAGCCAGCTCACCGCGCACGCGCGCCGCCACCGGGGGCCCGCCGCGGACTAGCGCCGCCACCGGGGGCCCGCCGCGGACTAGCGCCGCCACCGGGGGCCCGCCGCGGACTAGCGACGCGCAGGTGCGCCCGCCGCCCGGCCCGAGCGCCCGCCGCCCGCCGGGGACGACCTTGTGACGGGGCCGCTCTGTTGCAGGTCCGAGGAGGGCCCCGCGCCCTGCGCGTACTGCCCCGCCCGGCTGCCGGCCCCCGCGTACAGGGAGCACCTGGCGGCCCACCACTCGGCCAGCCTGTTCCACTGCGACGAGTGCGACGCGTACGTCGACCGGAAGGAGTTCATCCTGCACATGTCGCGGCACGCGGTCGAGTACGCGCGGCGCGAGAGGAGGGAGCCCGCGCGGCGGCCGAGGCGGGCCGGCCGGAGGAGGGCCGCCGGGAAGGACGAGAACGAGAACGACGAGCGACGGAAGCGAACCCGACGGCCCCCCGGCGGGGGCGGGGCCGACGCCCGAGCGGAGGACGGCTCTCCGGGGGCGCCCGAGGTCCCCGCGCCGGGGGACGCGCCGCCGAACGAGTTCTCCGACCACAGCGACTCGGCGGACGGGTTCGGGCCGCTGCCCGAATCCGTGTTCGAGGCGATCGAGGACTCGCAGGAGAGCCGGCCCCGGACCCCGGGCTCGCCGACCCCCGGCGGAGCGAGTCCGCGCGCCCTCGAGCCTCCGCCTCCGCCCCCGCCGCCGCCGCCGCCGCCGCCACCGCCACCGCCGTCGACCGAGACCGCACCGGGTAGGAAGACGCGGACGTGCCAGATATGCGGGAAGGGGTACGCGGCCGCCTCGAGCTACTTCTACCACATGAAGCACTTCCACGGGCGCAGCCGCGAGCACGAGTGCGGCACGTGCGGCAAGCGGTTCGGCACGCGCGCGGCGCTGGGCGCGCACGAGCCCGTGCACAGCGGCGCGTGCGCGTTCGGCTGCGACGCGTGCGGGAAGCGGTTCCGGTCCGCGGCGGGGCTGTACATCCACGCGCAGACGCACGGCGGCGACGCGCGCAAGCGGTGGCGGTGCGCGCAGGCGCAGTGCGGGCGCGCGTTCCGCTGGCGCGCGCAGCTGGCGCGGCACGCGGCCCGGCACGCGCGGGCCCGCCCGCACGCGTGCGCCGTGTGCGGGCGCGGGTTCAGCGTGCGCGCGGACCTGCTGCGGCACGCGCGCACGCACGAGCGCGGCCACCACGCGTGCGCGCACTGCGGCCGGAGCTTCGCGCAGCCGCGCTACCTGAAGGTGCACCTGCACAGGAAACACCCGCCCGCCCCCGCCGGAGTGTAGGCTCTATGCGAATAGACTGAATCGATGCGTTTTGACGGTCGAAAAGTGGATGTAAATAAAATGATCTTTGTTAAATGGCAAAATTTTATTTCTAAACGATCCCTCGACGTCGCTCGGGTGTATTTAACAGATTTATATAAATATGTTTACATTTTTTATTGACCTTCGTCAGAGAAGTGTATGATAGATCGCTCTAAATATTCTGTGCGATGTTTTCGATAGTTACATTTATTAAAAAAAAAAACTGCGTTAATCGAACGAACTGCCTAGCACGACTCGATCCACATAGACAATATCGATAATACACGAATATACATTTGTCTATCGATGATCGCATACATAGTCGGCGTCGGCCACCATCGATCGAAAGTCTGAAGTAGCCGAAGTTAATAAGCGCATCTCCATATACAGTGGTGGTCATATAATTAGAAAATATAACTTCAACATATTCAATAATCATACAATAAATGAAAATTAAACACGTCTTACTTTTAATTATAAAATGAGTCTTACACGTGTAGGAATTTATTTTCTGTTACTGGCCGCTCGGACGTTCTTATTTTATTATGAAATTGAAAGTAACAATTCTTTCTTAGCTTTTTCAATTATTTTGGCGGCAATTCGAAATTTAATCTTGATTTTATTCTGTTAAAAATGTAATGTTTTTGTTAAAAAAAGACTTCGATTTTTTATGAATATTTTTATTTAAACATATATTTAAGAATGAATTTGTAGAAGCAATTACTAAATTTGTTTAATAGGCATAAAATACAACTGGCGCCATCTAGTGACGAAATTTCGGGGTTATTTACGTTGAACGATATTACGTTATGATCGGTTTCATTAAAAACGACCATTACATGAAATGGCCTCATGGACTGATCATTTCCTACGATCTGGCACGACATATAGGTACATATAAATGGATATTAGACGTCGAACCTTGGTACTGCTGTGTGTACATATCCTTATAAAACTAATTACACATTTAATGAGGGTGATGTTTTGGTTCATTTACAAGACGAGATCATTAGCTTAATAAATGATTATATTGGAGAACGTACACAAATATTATGTTGATTATCTTACAAATTATATTAATCATACACACTAATAAAAACAAGATTAACTGTGCCTGTCTGTTACTCTCACAATTCAACCACTGAGCCTCACGTAACGGAATCTCATTAAGATAATATTCCCGAGATGACAACACAGGTCACTTTTAAGCATCAATAATATACTCTGAAATCTAGGCGAAAGTAAAAACTAGTAACATAATATATATTACAAAACATATTTTGTACACTAAACAGTATTATCACAATCCAATTGAATTTCGCTAGCAAAACTTTTTTCCATAATCAGCCCATCAATGAATTTGAACTCTGCAACAAAAATCAAAATTAGCCATTAAACATATCAAAATTATCATATGTGCATAGTTGTACAAGGCAACATCGTAGAATATGTCTAAAGGCATCAAACTTGTGATTATACTATGAACTAGAACTAGGAACAGAAAATCGTTAATTGCAATTAAATTTAATTGGACTATATTAATTTCAAAAGAAGAAGCCAATCCTCAAGAAGGTCCGAAGGAGGGATTCATTTTCATTAGTAAATATAACACTTCTCAAATTTACTATTTTAGTCGAAATTCGTGAAATGTTATCAAAAGTGTGAATCATAAAAAATATTTCCAAGAAAATATACATTGCTGGTGAAGTGCGCTTATATATTACACTGAGCGTCACTAAGCACGTAATGCAAAGAACATCTCGATATCACCGTTCTAAAAAGTTTACATTTTATCAATTCTTCAATATTAGTCAGTTAAAGCTAAATAAAGGTAAGGTCGATAAAAATAGTGGTAATAAAAGTTAAGTTTAATCAGAGATTAACAATAGCAATAAATAAATTTTATAAAAATTGATAGTTTGAATTTGTTGTTGAAAAGATGTTTAAAACAGTGCAGTTCCTCATAAAAATGTTGTATACACTGTATGTACTTACTTTTTAATGAAATTATAATTTAAATACATACATATAAAAAAGTCTCTACATAGTATATTGTGTTCCCCTAAAATATAGTCGGGGAAAGAGACGGCTGCCTCATGACCCTGTTCTAGACTGCCATATCGATACGAAATCGAGTAATGAAACGGAAAAATCACCTTCTATTATTATTTATAAACAGACCAACATATATATGCAAATAAATATTTAAGCACAAATGGGACTGATTCAATGATAGTTCATTATTAGGAAGTGGAATTATTAACAGTCATAAAAAGTTTCATGCTTTTTTTTTAAATATTAATCATTATAGAAAAAATATAATATCACATTTAATGAATACGATTAAATTGAAATCGAAAATAACATAAAGAAGTGATTACTCCGGTTGCGCGGGCGCGTCGCCCTCGTGCACGAGGCGCTGCCGCTCGCGGTACATGGACACCTGGATGTTCTGCAGCTGGTGGTACCGACACACCTTCAGTGTCGAGAACACCGCCAGACCCACGCACGTCGCGAACAGCCCCCACGCGCCGAACTAGCCCGCCAACAATCAAATGTACAAGTGTAACTGACGTCCGTGACGTGGGCAAATCTTTGAAATAATTCAAACAGACCAACTGAGCCGTCTCTTATCTCTTCACGTCTCGCTACAACGACGCGGCTTTTTCCGTGATAGTAGCGTTGACAGTAATCTAGTACCGTACACAGTGAATTTCTCATTGTCCTTCCTCATACGTATAAAATATGAGTCACATTACAATCGAAGATAATATTGTTATATTTAATTTACGGGAAAACTATTGTTTACATGTTTTGTGATCGGTGGCAGTCTTCTGAAAGTCTTATTTGAGTTCAAGTTTTTATGATTTATGATATTAACGTTTTAACATATATATTAATTTTACAAGTTTTGTTATATTAACTCACTTGTGCCATGCCAATTTCCATGTAGAAACCGTTTGTTGATATTTTATCTACTTTGTCTATGTCTTGTCCGGCTGCATCTTCACAACTGTAATAAAGCATATAATGAGATACAAGCCCAACGATGTGATGGAGGAGAGAAACAGAATTAAATCTATCCTAACTGATCAACTACTTAATTAATTGTATATTAATAAAACTTAGACATAAAGTGCAATAAAACTTTAAAAATCATCTTTGTTTAATGAATTTTATTATTATTATATTTGATCAATTTTGCATTCACAGTACTATACTGAAAAATAGTCGCTGATGTTGAGTTGACTAGCTAGTCCTGCTATCAGAGGCGGATCCAGCTTTAGCGCCAGGGGGAGGCATAGTCGTGGTCAAGTCACAAGAAATTATAATTTAATTTTGATAATAAATATACACAAGTAAAAAGTAGGTTTTTTAACAAATGTAAGTTGTACTTATAAACAGTAATATCATGTTATCATGCTCCGGAGATCCGTCCTTGCCTGCTATATACCTCTGTATTTTTGTCATAGAAAAATCATCAACACCAAACTGTAATTGTTTATTCACCTGGGAAATCTCTGGACGATGTTGGTGCACCAGGTCATAAAGCCGAGCGTGACGACCACGGCTGCGGTCACGACGAACGCGCACAACGCAACGCAACCCACCGCCTCCACGAACGCAGACAAGAAAGAGCTATCTTGACCCCGATATAAGAACAAGGACATTCTGCCAATGCAAACAACACCAATGTCATAAATTAAATTTTACTTTATTTTTTATAGAGCAGTTATATACTTTTGTAACAATCTAGTAGTAGTTTAGTTTGGTTCCGGATTACAAATCAAAACTGCACCAGTCTCAAGCTGGTTGTAACTTATTGTATAAGTCAACTAACAGCAGTTAGTAGATCTAAGTAAATCTTACCTGTATATCTGTACGAGGCACACCAGGAACATAAGCACACCAACCACAATGACATAGTCACAGTATGCTCTTGACGCCCATGACACCAGCAACTGACCATCTACTTCCTGCCATTCTCCTTTTGAGAATAAGAGGCAATGACCACTACAATAATAAAATTAATTTTTGTGTTGAATAATCCATTTATGGAGAAGGCTATATATTATCACACTATGACTGAAAGTAGTGGAGCAACAATAAAATACATTGCAAAAACTGTACAACCACAAGAGTGTATCTGCTGGAAAAAACTATTTGGTAATAAAATGTTTGTTTCTTGTTTATTCATTATTCTTTGAGAAACAGCAGCATTTAGTTAGCAATTTGGTAGTACAGTTGCTAAGACAGTTTCCACTACAAAACACAAGTTATATTAAATGAAATACAATGGACCCTCAATAATCCGGCCCTTGTCTAATCCAGCACCCCCTGTAATCCGACATGTCCGAATATTTTTTGGTAGATACGTAATGCATGACTGAACAGGTCACAACTTGTGCGCGCCATTCGCCATTCATGCGCTCAATGCGTAGGTTTTGTTTTGATTCAGATTGATTAGTTTGAATTTGACTAAAGGTGATAGTGGTCCGCGGCCTAGCATATGTGCATTCATTGTTTACATACTGGTTATTCTTAGGCAGTACTCTATAATCCGACAAATTCGATAGTCCAACACTGCCCTGCAAAACGTTTATCGGATCACCAGGGGTTCAGTGTATATTAAAATAACTTTAAGGAAAAATATTAATTAACTACTGGCCGCCAGCGACTTCATCCGCATTTACCATTATTTCTTCGCTCATAATAGTTGCAGTGTGATGTTATATAGCCTAAAGCCTTCCTTGATAAATGGTCTATTCAACACAAAAAGAATTTTTCAATTTGAACCACTAGTTCCTGAGATTAGAGCGTTCAAACAAACAAACTCTTCAGCTTTATAATATTAGTATAGATTGTTTTGTAGAATCAACTGTTCTGCCATCCTAACAAACAGTGAAATAACTTGGTTTGGCTACATACTTTTAGGCTAATCACAACTAAAATTTTTTTTTTTGTTTTGACTATCAAATTAATCACTTTTAGTGATCAGGCTGCTGATTTTATTTCTTCAATTTTCATATTATTATAGTATTTTTGTTTTGTGTGTACAGTAAAGAATATTCTATCTAATGCATCATATCAACAGTATCACAACTACTGGCTATACAAAAAATCAACTAAGAAGGAAATATTGTCTCATTTTAATGATCAGATTCACTTCTTTTTTTTTCACTTTATTAGACTTATCACACACTGCAGTAAACATTAGGATAAAACAATTTCAGTATATATTAGATTTCATAAATGCTTTCATAATACTGTATTAATATTATCTTACAGAAAAATACTTTATTCCAACTTTAGTGTCATAGTACTGGTGAAATTTTGAAGTATTTTCGATGATATAAATATTAAACCTTAATTGTTTAAGTCTAAGGGGCAAAGTTAATTCCAAAATTTATATTTTTGGTATACATGAGGACCATAGGATTCTTTGTACATAGTGGCCCTTGCAAATCACATAGAGACATGCTCCTCGAAAGCCAAAATCTGGAGCACACATGGTGATTTAGTGTTTAGTGTAGTGTAGTCGATCTACACTATAACAGGTAAGAAAAGTTCAATGAAGCTGAATCACATCTTTAATTAAATTATTAAATATTTGATCTGACACCAACAACGTTAATTCAACTTTAAAAAAATAAAAACAACAAATTTAAAGAACGTACGTTGAGCAGGTAAACTTACTTAAATTCATCTTGGTGCATACTCATGGGCACAATTATACAGAGAGAAAGAATTAAACCGACTATATAGCCTGCTATCTGACTCAACAACAACACATTTGTTAGTGCCATCACTGTGGTACAAAGCACTATTTAAAAGAAAATATTATTTATAAGGGTTCCTTGGTTAATTTAATTGCCGTATTAGCATGTACAATGAAACAAAATTTACGTTACGGGCGTAAAAAGTCGTAAAATTAAAATCATAACAAACGAAAACAGTATCTGACTGACACTTAGTGATAGATAGATAGGGATAACCGATGTATATTGACTTTCAAAATTATCGGTTCCGATAAATACCAATACTTCTTAATAAATGAGATCGTCTTCGAATGAGGAAGTATTTAAAAAAAAAACGAAAGCACTAAAAAATACCTCCACTAGATGGCGACTCTAGCAAAAGTTGATTTTTTGCAGGAAATGAATGAACCTTTTAACTAACATATTAAAAAAAACTGAAATTTGAAAAGTTCGTTACTTAGATATCAATACAAATACGAAAAAGTACAAAAGGAACATGAGTTGTTTATTGAGTTTTGAAACCTAATTTACTTTTTAACTTGAAAGAATACTGGAAAGGTTGTCATGGAGAAATCAAGAACGTACCGTAGCAACATCTAGTTTGATTTCGGGAACTAAAGTTTTTTTTTTAATACTACCTCATTCTGAAGACGAATTCTCCATAAATCGCAAGCATTAAAAATAGCTTTCTATCTTGTTTCTAGTTGCAGTGGCATACCGGGCCTTGAAGAGAAAAAAATGTTTGAGGGGCCGAAGGGTAAAATTTGTCAAAAGAATTAAATATGTTTATATAAAACTATGCGAATTTTAATCGTGTGTGTACATCGATTATTGTGGGATTTATTTATATGTATATGCGATTATCGTTACACGAATAATATTTTTTTATAAAAATTCACAATATTTGCAACGTTTATAAACAAAATAAAACTCAACATACAAAAATAAACATTTTGCAATGTCGAATTTTACTAATCCATTTCATCTTTTATTGAAGCCCCTTACAAAGATCATCGATTATTATTATTATTGATATAAATAGTTTGATATAACTTTTTATTATCACACAGATAAGAAAACGTACATATTAGTTTTCTTAAGTCTAAGGCGCGTGGTAATTTGCCAACAGTAAAACTGGATCGGATGGATCGTTATAACCACCATAAGATGCTATCCTTTATAGAGGTGGAAATAACTGCTTAAAATTTTTAAGTGTTATTACGTTGTACGAATTGTAATAAGCGTTTTTAAAAACTGTTTATTGCTTAAATGCTTTTTTTCAACTGACGTTAAAAAATCGTTATAATAATCGTGCAACATTGTGTTATCACCACATAGTATAAAACAGTCGCTTAATCTTTAAAACTGCAACGGATTTTGATGCGGCTTTTATCATAGATTGGGTGATTCAAAAGGAAGTTTTTATGTATAATACAAAACCACAATACTATTACTGTTTCTCGACATTTTATTTACACAATCTTAAAACTAATGCAGTTCAATAATATTTAAAATATTTTATAAACACACCATCACCTCATAACAAAACTTATTTATATTGTTTATTTAGGAATAAACAAAAGTCATTACTTAAGTAGCAATTTATTTACGCATACAATTCAACTTACGCAATTAATTAACATTCAACACAACGTGCACTTAATTCAACAACGAAAAGCGTACTGCTTTTTAAGTATAAGTTCCGTTTAAAAAAGCGTTTGGATTAACCAACCAAAAAAGTTATTGCGAAAAGTCTAGTTGGATGTCACGTAATAGTATAATACAGTGCATTTATGTAAAGTGCTGCCCTCTAATAGAAAAATGCCGAAACAGAATAAATTGATTGAAGGTAGTAGTTATATCTTGATAGTTGGCGGGACGTATAAAAAGCATTAGCATACTTTACTTCTAACCGCTTTTGCACTTATTTAGAAAAGCACGCTTAATTAAGTGCTTTTCGCATAGAATTAATAAGTACTACGTAAGTACTTATTAATTCTATGGCTTTTCGTTTAAACGTTCATCTCTAACCTTTAATTTGACACACACAATTATTCAAAACGATACAAGGACCAAATCAAATTATTGAAACCTATTCGATATTTAATGAAAGGAACACAGATAACCTCCAATATCTACCGCATGATAACTATTTTATTAAATAAATAAAGATGCCTAGTATCCATACCTGCGGGGGTGGCTAATAATGATGCTATTACAAAAAAAAAAAAGATTATTTAAGGCAATAGCAACATAAATAAAATGATGTTTTCATAAAATACTTGTCGGCTTTTTGTTTCGTGCTGGTGTTTTTATTTCATTGTTTTGATACTTCTCTTCAGATTAACCGAGTTGAGTCAAGTTTTTGCATCTTTTCGATTCTAATGAGAAAAAAAGAGGTATTAGATAGAATATTGCATTAAAAACTTCATGCTTGCATTTATTGAAAATATAAACATTTATTACAAATATTATGTTATATGAACTAGATCCCTTTGTCTTAAATACAATTAGAATGAATGTCAAATGTTGTCATTTTTGACAAGACATGTAATTTCGTGTGTCAAACTGGCTAAATTGAACGTTTGTTGGTGATGTGTTGCGTGGTGGTCTGTGTAAATTAATTATTTGTTAAATTAGTTAAAAGTATGTTTTTACAATCTTCATAATATAAAAAATATAATTGAGAATGAATTTTAATGCTTCCAGAAACGGTGAGTAGAATAACCATTCACAATATGAGCGACGAGTGCGGAGTGATACAGTAATAAATTGATATAATTCGTTGTAGTGGGCCAAGTAGGTGGTATCCGTAAGGCAAAGCGTGTGAGCGATGTGGCTGCTATGGGGGCACCGTCGCCCGCTCCTCAATTTCCCGCGGCGCCGGCATATAACCCAGGATTTGCACCCGCCGGCCCACCTCCGTACCAAGAAGGAATCCAATTAGACACCCCGCAGAACTTTGGGTCTCCTGCTCCCGCTGCCCCAGCTGCCAGTAAGTCGAAGATAGATATACATATAGTATGTTGAGACTTCATCACTTTGTATCTAATACTGAAAACACTATTTGTTCCAGATACTTATTAGAGTATTTTATAAACAAAAAATTAAATCTTTCCTCTTTATAGTATTAATAAGTGTAGTTTAATAATAAAACTGCTAACAACATTGGTTTATGAAGTTTGTTATGCTCTTAAATTCCCATTGCACATTAATAAAATTATCTGAGAAATCAGTTGTATAAATTGTTGTATTATAGAATATTTAACAGTTTCATAGAATATAAACAACTATTGCATGTTGAAGATTTCAGTTATGGTTTCCCTCAATCACCGTTGGCTTCACCTGCACAGCTTGGTTCAATGCTACAACAACCAGTTGTTCAAGTGAGTACATTTATTTAATTATTTAAAGATACAGACAGTGTATTGCACAATTTACATATATTCTTTTTTATAAATTATTATTAGTTCAGTGTATACACAAATAATAATACTCACAGCAGCATAATACCTTTTTGCATAGAAGTTAGATGCAAAAATAAATATCTAGTCATTTTCACTGACACTTTTTATTTTAATGTATTATTTCAAAGAGAATAGGTGAAATTAACGAAATGATAAAGTGCATAAAATATGCATATTTATATGCAATTAAGTATTCCAATGTACATTTAGTATCAATTTGGTGTTGAAATATTATGACTTGCTTATTCATATTTGCTTTGGTTGGAACTGATTTTTTGGATGTTTTCTGTAAACTGACTGAAAGAAAACATTCAAGGAATTATTATTTTTCATATTTGTATATATTGACAAAGTGACATTTTATTACTAGCTTTTGCCCGTGACTTTGTCCGCGTGTTAAAGTTACTTTGAGCAGCATTTCTAACGATTATTCATTATATAGTGTAAAATACCTGAAATAAAGTTTCATCCCCAATTTTATCTGCTTGGGGGTAGAATTTATCAAAATCCTTTCTTAGGGGATGCCTATGTTATAGTAGCTTTATGCATGCAAAGTCTCAGCCCGATCGGTATAAATTGATAAAGTTTCATACAAACTTTCATCCTCTATTTTATCCCCTTGGGGGTAGAATTGATTAAAATCCTTTCTTAGCAGATGTCTACGTCATAACATCTACCTGTATACCAAATTTCAGCCTGATCCGTCCATTGGTTTGGGCTGTGCGTTGATAGATCAGTATGTCAGTCAGTCACTTTTGAGTTATATATATTTAGATAGTAAAAGTCCCTTATTAATGGTAATATGTTTTAAATAAAAAGAAAATGTTTCTCAGTTATCTTTTAAACTATGAAACATATCACCCACTGTAATATTAATAATAATAGAATTATTGCATGTTATCATTAATTACTTGGGTTTCTAATAGAGATGCGACGAATATACGCTTAGTATTCGGTATCTTTTCATTATTTGTTGAAAAGATAATGTTTGGCCTAATTATTGAGTGTTGGTGCCAAATATCGGTTTGAGTATTTTTATTTTCCTGACTTCACAATACAGTATAAAACTTTATATGTAAAGTAGAGCTTATTTTGTAAAATTTATATTATACTAGATTTCCGGCAGCGGCTTCGCCCGCGTGGTATTGTATTATACATAAAAACCGTACTTTTGAATCGCCCTATCTATTAAAAAAAATCCGCATCAAAATCCGTTGCGTAGTTTTAAAGATTTAAGCATACATAGGGACAGAGAAAGCGACTTTGTTTTACACTATGTAGTGATGAAGTCAAAGAGTGTGTTGAATCAAACAAATAAAGTTATTAAACTTCAAATCATAAATATTTATATTGCAGAACATAGTCAACATTTATTTTTTAACCTCTCTCAAATCCGCGTTGTTTTTAAAACTTATGACAACATTTATTTTTAAAACCTCAAATCGAAATTTTTAATGAACATACTTAAGGGGAAATTTACAATAATTGACACTATAGTAGAGATATATAAAGACAGAGAGCGCTTAGAAACACTCTGGCTAAATAAAATCAATAAAATGGTAAACCGAACAAATCGGCCGAATATCGGGTTCAGTAAAGGTTAAACCGAACACTATTCGGTATTAGGTTATTTGATGAAACCACTATTTGACGCATTTCTAGTACCTAAGGTTTTAAAAAGATTTTATTTCCTTGTATAGGTATACATATCTCTTTGAAATGGTTGTTCAATTTAAAATTTTAGATGATTGTTAAACAAGGGCATCTACAAAAGAGATTTTTTCTTAAACCATCTATGCTTAGACCTTCAAGTTAAAAACAACTTTTTCAAAACTCATGAATGATGTCTCTTCTTCGATGCAATGTAGTTAATACTCATATGTTAATTCATTAATAAAGTAAAATATATTAAGCCAGAATGTAATACTGATATTTTTGGTAATAAATCATTGCAATTCAACTGTGAGGTCTGTGCCTATTTTGACATTTAATTTAATTTCAATTAATTTATATAGCTTTTTTACCTTGACTGATTTAAAATTAATTACCTATAATTTGCATTTACTTGTAATTGTATTTACTCTTATGTATAAATATATAAACATATAAATAATTTGTGTCTTGTTGGTGTCATATTCAAAAAATAAATTAATTGATTAATTTACGTCAAGATCTAGAAAGAAAGAAATTTGATTAGTTGTTTTCTTGTGACTTTACCTGCGTAAATTATTGCCTGTCTCACCTAGCTCGCCTGGCTTGCTCTGTGTGTTGAAATTTTTTTATCAGTAGTCCAGTAATATCAGAGTTTAAATCGAACTGAAGGACAATAAACTCATCTTCGTAAATAGCATAGATTATTCTTCATATTCATCCCAGATGAATTAATTTTAAAGCAATCCAAAATGAGTACGTTAAACAGATATCCTACTTACAATAATATTTTTATTTAATGTGAAAAGTGATGAAAACATTTAGTAGTAAGTGTTGAAAACAAAGGATTTGGAACGAATTGTTTTGTAGGATATGGCGTACCAGTACGGTAACCAGTTGGCGGCGCAGGGTCGCGAGGCCGTGCGCGAGCACCTGGGCAAGTACGTGCCCGTGTCGCGGCTGCGGTACTACTTCGCGGTGGACACGAGATATGTGCTCAGGAAACTGATGCTCATACTGTTCCCGTTCACGCACAAGGTAAATAGTTAAACTCTCTCAGTGTACATTATTTATTATTGCCATTTTTTTTTATTTTGCTAGATTTGTAACAGAAATAAAATCTATAAAAAGTTCAGTTACTATTTAGTAGGTAACAATATCATCTAAATGAAAAGTCAATTTATTTATTAAACAATCCATATCTGAAAATAAATAAAGGAATCGTTGTAGAATCACTTCCTTATCTGTCAAGACCATTTCTCTTGAGCATAGAGTATATATCTATAATATATTAATATAAAATCAATAATAAGGAATCAAGTCAATAATTCCTAAAAGCTTTGAACCAAAGCAACCGAAATAGTTTGTAAAATTATTGAGACAAACTTTTCTAGAGCACTGTTTATGAACAATTACATATAAACATTCTTATTATGAGACTTTATTAACCAAGAAAACTAAATTTGATTGGTTTGTTAACTCAGGAGTGGATGTTGAAGTACGACCAGGAGTCGCCGGTGCAGCCGAGGTTCGACCTGAACGCACCCGACCTGTACATCCCCTCCATGGGATATGTTACCTACATCCTACTCACAGGATTCATACTCGGTGAGTCATCAGGGCAACATAATAGAATGGATAGAATAAGTAAACATTTTCTATTTAATCATATATGAAGATAAAAAGTAGTTTAAAGGCACTCAATGCAGAATATACGCTATTGACTAGTTAATTACTACTTATTTGAAAGTTTAAGCGTAGATGGTTAGACAATCACCTAAAATTCTAAATTTGTTAAATTTAACAACAATCTCAAAGCATATATACAGGGAAAAAAATCTCTTCAAAACCTTAGATACTAGAGATGCGCCGATTAGTGGTTTCACCAAATAACCGAATACTTACCGAACCCGATATTCGGCCGAATTATTTAGCCAGAGTGTTTCTAAGTGGTATCTGTCTTTATGTATCTCTACTATAGTGTCTATTATTGTAAATCTCCCCATAAGTATGTTCATGAAAAAAAAAAATTCGATTTGTGGTTTTAAAAATAAATGTAGCCTATAGTTTACAATAGAAGTAGTTATGATTTGAAGTTTAATTACTTAATTTTATTAGTTAAGCTTCGTCTTTTAGTTGTAGCCAGAAAAATAAAAACACTCAAACCGACAACAAAACCTACGACACTATTGTCTATCTGTTCATTGAATAAACGTATTTCCGCAGGACTCCAGCACAGATTCTCCCCGGAACAAATCAGTATACAGGCGTCGAGCTCCCTGGCGTACATAATATTCGAGATGATCATGTATCTAGTGACGCTGTACATCACCAACACGACCACTAACCTGCGCACCCTGGATCTGCTCGCGTTCTCCGGCTACAAGTACGTGGTCATGATCGGTGCGCTGCTCACCGGACTGGTGCTCGGGAAAACTGGATACTACTGTACTTTACTGTACACGAGTTTAGCTCTGTCGTATTTCCTGGTGAGTTGTTGACCGTTCACTGATAAAAATATATTAAGTCATTTGACTGTCATTGTTATTGAATCACATAAACTTAATAAAGTCTGAATTTGTTGATTGTTATTCTTTATCATTTTATTTTACTCTTAATAATTCTGCTAGAATTCAAAAAGTAGTAATTAATGAAGCGAAATCTGCAGGGCTTCCATTACTATGGGCGTCCCTCAGGGATCGATATTAGGACCATTGCTTTTTCTAATTTACATTAATGATCTTCCTCATTTTATAAAGAATTTGTGCGAGACAGTATTATTTGTTGCTGACACATCTTTAGTGTTTAAAGTTAAGAAGGGTAATGATTGTTTTGATGATGTAAATGATGCTCTCGACAATGTTCTACAGTGGTTTGATAGTAATAATTTAAAGCTTAATTCAAATAAAACAAAATGCATAAAGTTTAAATTACCTAATGTGAGGCATGTTAATACACTTATAAATGTAAATAGTGAAAAAGTTGAGTTGGTGGAATCGAAAAAGTTCCTTGGTATTACACTAGATTCCCGACTGCAATGGGATCCTCATATTGATAATTTGTCAAGTAGACTGAGTTCTGCAGCTTTTGCTGTTAAGAAAATTAGACTCTTGACAAATGTTGAAACGGCAAGATTGTTCTTGTGGGTTCTGCGGCTAGCATTTAGGATATTTTTATTGTACAAAAGAGAGCTGTCTGCGCTATATATAATTTACGGTCTAGAGAATCTCTCAGAGAAATATTTAAAGAAATAAATATTTTGACTGTTGCCTCTCAATACATCTATGAAAATATTATGTACGCAAGAAAACATTACGATTCCTTCAGAAAAAAGTAGTGTTCATAATTTTAACACGAGAAATAAAAATAAACTTGCCGTTCCAAGCTTCAGACTTTAGAAAACCAGAGGATCATTTCTGGGTAAATGCATTGCTATGTTCAATAAAGTTCCACAAAATGTAGTTGACCTACCCGTAAATAAATTTAAAATTCATGTAAAGAATATACTTATGAGTAAAGGCTTATAAAGTTGATGATTATTTTAAGGATCGCAATGCATGGAATTAATAGCCTTCGCTTTGTTCTATAAAGACTAATTATATGTTCAACCTATGTTCTACACTTTGAAAGTTGTATTTATTATTGTGATAATACATATTATTTTGGTAATGAGATGATTTATGTAAATGTCATTACTTATGATAAAGAGCTGAGAAGTTTCTTTCGCTTGTTCTTCTCATCAGCTAAAAGACGTCCTGGACGTGGTGAAAGTGGTAGGGGAAAAATATTTTTTTGGACGATTCAAAAGTGCTTGTTCATGATAAATAGCCTACTTGAATAAAGATATTTTCATTAAATATAAGGTTTTGTAAAAATTTGATTTTAAAAAGCTCATGTTCGAGCAAACAGATAGTTTCGTTGGTCATTATTGTGTTGTGCTGATTCATCATTGAGAGGATGTTTTATGACTGAGATTCCATTGCAGGTAAAAACCCTTCGAGTACAAGTGTTGTCCGGCTCCCAGCCAGGGGAGGCGGCCGCGGCGCCGATGTACGGTGACCACGCCGCGTACGCAGCTCCGGACGCGTACGGCGCTTACGGCGCGCACGGCGCGTACGGCGCGCACGGCACGCATGGCGGCACTAAGCGCCGCGTGTACTTCCTACTGTTTGTCGCCATCACACAACCGCTGCTCTCATTCTGGCTCACCTACAGTCTGCTGCCGCATGACGTGCCGCCTGCGCGATAGCATCCCTACATATTCCATAAAAATATTTATATTTAATAAAAACCGTTTACGGTATTTTTTACTCTATTTTAATTTGTTAAAAAAAAATCGCAAAAATATTCTTAAAAGGTTTCAATAATGTGTATTTAGTAATATACCGATTTGACTGATGATAATAAGTAATAAAAAACATATTCTAAAACCCTGCCACTGAATGGCGTTAGTGCCCGAAACATTGTGAAATAGTATATTTTATGCTTGCATTAATATTTGTATGATTGCAATCGTACAAAAATTAAGACTTTATTACTAAGGAACAAGGTAAAAATAAACATATTTCGTAAATAACGTAGTCAAAGCGGGTTTTGTTTACCTACAACTACTGTGCGAAATGTCTATGTACATAATAAATTAATATTTTACATACACAATTTTTTGTTTTATTTTTAAAAACTTGAGCCGATTAAGCGCCCTCTCAATCGGGCGCCCTCTAAACCAAAATAAGTTATTTTCAATCGGAATAGTTATAAATCAAAGTAAAATATGCAGCGGCTGCAGAAATCTATGAGCAGATAGCAAACTTGACCTTCCAGATGGTAAAATTATAGCAAACCGAATCATAATTATTATCACAGTTTAGTAGCTCTATGCGTAATTTTACTAAACTCTGTTGAGTGGTTAGCCATGTTTGCGTGGCGAGCAGGTAAACAGAGTGATTAAATTTGACAAAATTTTGTTTTCACAATGTTTATATTTTTCAAGAAAATACTTAAAAAAGCCGGCCTAGTGCGAGTCCGACTCGCGCGATGGGTTCCGTATGTACCATTATCTATACAAAAAGCCAACAAATAATTTTTGTTGTACGGGAGCCCCTTTAAATATATATTTTATTTTATTTTGGTATGTAGTTGTTGTTATAACGGCAAGACAGACTCAGTAATGAGGCCTGTTTTTACCTTTGAGCCATACCCTAGTATAGCTCTAAAAATGGGCACACAAAAGACTTTCGTGGTATACATAGAAGTTTTTCTTCTTTTTTAATTCATGGCCTATTTGAGTTTACACAATTCCGCCAATATCATGGGTATGTTCCGATATACACTGCGACCACTGAACAGTATGACGTCAATTTAGTATACTGGAAGCCCGTTCCTTTATAGCTAGTTATACTGGTGACTTTTTAAAACGGAACGCAGTCCAGTATACTGTTAATCCTATTTTTTGGCGCCATTTTCAAATTTGTTAATGCAAGGTGAATATAAATATAAAGATTCCCTCTTTTCAAAAGAAAATTGGAAAATTGTATAAAAAAATTATTTATCAATTAAATACATCTTATAAATAAACATAAGTATTTTTTTTTGTTTATTTAGAAACTTATCATTTTCTGATTCTGTTTCGACTGATCACGTGATCAAAAGCACTGCGAGCACCTTACCTCGAAATCTCCAGTGCTCAGTGCTCACAGTACAAAATATGGCGGCAATTTATGACGTAATAAATTTCCCTAGGGTACTGTACCAGTGTACTGGCAGTCCATAACGGAACGGATTTTTCAGTTTCAGCATCGGAACATACCCCATGTTTCTGGTCTTTACACGTAAAGAACTATAGTAAAATATGTCAGTTTTGAATTTTGGGGTAATAGATAAAACAAAATAAAGCTCTGAGTGTGTCTATCTGATTGCATTGTTAAAGATGATACAAATAGAATGTATGTGGAAAAAAAAGATATTTATAAATTAAGACTACTAATGATTGCTAGGAATTTAGATAAAGTTTTGAATGGGCTGGGTTTCTCCATACTCAAAATACATTTTATATTTGTTGGACGAGGAACTTTTGATGGGAACAAATCATAAAGGGAAATGGATAAATTAAGACAATTAAATAAAATATGATCCGTATTTCCTTGATCAATGCCTGGGGAAGACACATGTCACACCTATTTTCTAAGTTAGCGCCATAAAATATCAATACGACTGAAGTTAGCATGGAATACTCACTTAGAAAAAAGCGCGGGAAACGTTTAACTTTGGCGGGCGCGTTTTTTGATTTTAATATTTTTAACTAATACCTCTTGCATAAAATAGTGATCAGTTAATTGGTTTGTACTTACGTATTTATAGTGTATTTAAGTATTATTTATTATCTACTTTCTGGTGAGTCAAAATTTAATTAATATTTATTAGGTGTATGAACGAGCTACCGGAGCCGGGGGGTTTTGTCCCCCCGGCTAGTAATTTTGTTACGATAGGATCTAATAATGAATCTGGTATGGATACGGATGGATCAGTAGCTAGTCGCTCTCTGAAAAGGAGTCGACTTCATGTATGCAAGCATTGCAATAAAAAAAGACGCAAACATAATAAATCAGAACCAAAACCTACTGATTGTAGTTGCTATGAATCGACTCCAGTTCAGTCTGAGCTGATTAATAAAACTGACTCATCTACGAAAGACCCACCTGAGTCTAATCCCACACCTACACCTACTTTTGCCCCTGTATCCGTTGGTAGAACATCATATGATAAAACAGATGCTGCTCCTTACGTGGTACATGTTCAAAAACAACAAGCGACACCTAACGATGGAACCTCATTGCATCCAATGGCTTTTGGTAAATTTTTAAAAAAGAACTACTTCAAGAACATTATTAATGGTAGCGTAAAAAAGATTGGCCGCAATAAAATGTCTGTCTCTTTTTCAACACACTATGATGCAAACGATTTTATTATCCACAACAGTCTTGTTACAAACAATTTAAAAGCATTTATTCCTTCATTCAACATCACAAGAATGGGTTTAGTTAGAGGCGTTCCTTCAGACTGGTCTCCCGAGGAGGTTAAAAGTAATATATCTGTACCTATAGGTTGTGGTGAAATCTTGAAAGTAAGACGGCTAAATTATAAAACCTTTGTAAATGATACCCCTACTTGGAAGCCATCTCAAACTATCATTTTAACCTTTGATGGTCAAATCTTACCAAAACGCATATTTATGTGTTATAATGCTCTTAATGTAGATTTATACATATATCCTACGATACAATGCTACCAATGCTGCCGCTTCGGGCATACAAAGTCTCAATGTAGATCTAAACCTCGATGTTTCAAGTGCGGTCAAAATCATACAGGCGAGTCTTGTAATACTTTAGAAGAAGATGCATCCTGCTGCTTATGTGATGGATATCATTTTGCTAATAATAAGTTATGTCCAGAATTTGTAAGGCAGTCACAAATCAAACTTTACATGGCACAAAATTGTGTATCTTATGCTGAAGCTTCTAAATTGATACCATCTATTTCTAAGTCTTATGCTGAAACTGTAGCTGCCCCACCTGCAAAATTGTCCATGAATGAGATGGAAAATAGTAGAGCTGTTCCCAATGTAAGCCCTAGGACATCTTACAAAAAAACAACATTTCTTAAACCTCGCTCTTCCCCTATTCCTACAAAGGGGTATGACACAGTTGCTCATAAAGCGTTATTAAAGGAATTTATGATTCCTTCACCTAATAATGGGTGTGGTTTTAATAATGATACTAATTCTGCATCAGGTACACAACTTCCTTCAGATTTTATTTCTGCTCTTTTCAATCTTTTTTCTCAGTTTAATCTCTTCCCACCGTCCAACGCTGCACAGAATATTGATAATAATATGAAACCAACTTTAAATGGACAGACAGACAGACAAAATAATTCAGTGGAATTGCTGTAGTGCTATTAGTAAAAAAAGTGAAATAATTTATTTACTAAATAAATATGAACCATCTATTTTAGTTCTATCAGAAACATGGTTAACATCACAAAAACACTTTCAAATTAAGGGTTATACTTCTTTAAGAGAAGATAGAAGTGATGGGTTTGGTGGTGTAGCCATTCTCATAAAAAATGGTGTTAATTATGATCCCATTAGCATATCTATAAATCATAAAGATATTTCAATTGTAGCAGTGAAAGTATATAATATTAACATAGTGTCGATTTATATCAGTCATCCATCTGCACCAATTTTTGGTGAAATAAATAATTTATTCTCTACCCTTCCCAGACCCTTCTTAGTTTTAGGAGATTTCAATTGTCACCATAGTGCATGGGGAAGTTCTATTATTAATAGTTATGGAGTAAATTTATTAGATATTATTGAGTCACATAATTTATGTTACTTGAACACTGGATCACCCACAAGACTCACTGATCCTAGACTTAATAAGAGTGCAGTAGATTTATCAATATGCACACCAAATTTGGCTTCTTCTTTATCCTGGCATACTTTATCTTCTACATTAGGAAGTGATCATTTCCCTATTATTATTACATTTCCGTTTAATAAACCTAGCATTACCCAGAAAAAGTCTACTAGAAGATATAAATTACCTGATAAAAGTTCTAAAGATTGGATTACTTATAAATCTAATGTAGAATGCAAGCTTAAGTACCTCCCTGTTATTACTCATGGAAATGAAAACATTTGCGCTGAAGCATTATCAAATATTTTAAATGAAGCTGCCAGAGAGGTGTTTCCTGTCAAAGAAAACAATTGCACAAAAATACCATCTCCTCCTTGGTGGGATAAAGATTGCACTGAAGCGGTTAAGAAGAGAAAAGAGGCTGAAAGAATTTACAATAATAATATGTCTGAAGCTAACTATGAATACTTGTCTAAAACGATTGCTGAAACAAAAAGATTATTTAAAAAGAAAAAATTCGACAGTTGGAAAAGTTTCTGTAATTCTATTTCTCCTAACACACATCCTACTCTTGTTTGGCAAAACATAAAAAGATTTAAATCTTCATATAATATATCTTCTGGAATTACTATTCCCACCGAAATAACTATTGATTTCATGGACAAATTGGCCCCTTCATGGGTTCCCATGCTCAACACTGCACAACCTTCGCAGTCGTCTTATAATCAATCTGGTTTAAATAGCCTCTTTTCTCTTCGTGAACTGAAAAGTGCAATATATCATGTTAAAGATTCTGCTCCGGGGGAAGATGGAATCCCATATTCATTCTTTGCTAATGTAAGTGACAATATCCTTTTTTATTATCTACAACTTATCAACACTATCATGTTGACAGGAAACATACCTCTGTCATGGAAGTCACAAGTAGTGTTGCCCATCCTCAAACCAAATAAACCACCATCTGAGGCCAGCTCATATCGACCGATAGTTTTATCTTCTGTGCTGATAAAATTAGCTGAAATTTTAATTAAAAACCGTTTGGAATGGTTTGTAGAAAGTCAAGGTATACTATCGAGAACGCAATATGGATTTAGAAAAGGGAAAAGTACAATGGATAATATAAGTATTTTCACAACTGACATACGTATAGGTTTTACAAACAACGAATCTATAGTGGCTGCTTTTTTGGACATCAATTCTGCTTATGATAATGTGTTAGTGTCAGTATTAAAAAATAAATTAGAATCGCTAAACATCCCGTCAATGTTAACTAATTTTATTATGAACATATTAGAAGAACGTAATTTGATTGTTAGTTTATCTAGTTATTCAGAAATAAAAAGGACTGTATGGAAAGGGTTACCCCAAGGGTCAGTCCTTAGCCCTTTGCTATACAATATCTATACACATGATTTGGATTCTTGCTTCGATAATCATATAAAGCTTTTACAATATGCGGATGATTTGTTATTATATTCAACAAACCGATCAGTTGAGATAGCTGCGTCACATATTGAGTTGGCCTTGATTTCATTACACTCCTGGATGCTTACCAATGGCTTAGATTTATCTGCATCCAAAAGTACAATCGTAGTTTTTTCAAGAATGAGGAATCCCCCTTTAATTAGAGTTCATTATAATAACTTGCCTATACCAGTTGAATCACAAGCTAAGTTTTTAGGTGTGATATTAGATTCCAAGCTCTCCGGTCGCTCCCATATAGATTACATTATCAAGAAAACTGAACGACTATTGAATCTTCTTCGATGTCTCTCCGGTGTCTGGTGGGGGGCTCACCCTCAATCGCTCAAGTTGGTTTATAACGCGCTAATTCGAAGTGTATTGGATTATGGTACTTTCCTTTTAGAACCTGCCAGCTTAATTTCGTTAAAAAAATTAGACGGTATTCAATCAAAAGCACTTAGAATTATAACTGGTGCTATGAGCTCAAGCCCAATCAATGCTTTACAAATCGAAACTTGTGAACCCCCACTCAGTATTAGACGACAATTTCTTGCAGATCGATTTTTGTTCCGATCTCTTCAATTCTCCGACCATCCTCTTTTCCACCTACTTAACTCTCTGAACAATGAAATAACTACAGCTAGCTATTGGTCTCATAAACAACTGCCCTGTTTAATAGTAAGCTATCAAAAATACTTGAGCCTCCATTCACCTATACATCGGTCAAATCGTCTTCCAGTGTTTAATATAGATTATGACGCCTTGCTAATTTCACCATCTGTAAGGTACGATCTGATAGATAAACATAACGCTAAAACCTTTAAATCAATTATAGATTCCGAATACGAAAATTACCATCATATATACAGTGATGCTTCTAAGTCTTCCTCTTCTGAATGTACGGGCATAGGAGTCTACCACTCTCAGTTTTCCATTGTGCAGAAAAGTAAACTTCCTCCGGAGACATCTGTATTTACGGGGGAATGCCTTGGCTTACTAAAAGCTGTCGAGTATGTCGTTCTCATGAAACTAAATAAATCAATAATATTTTCTGATTCAAGGAGTGCTTTACAAGCTATTGATAATTTTCCATTCCGTACAAGATTATATAACCCACTTGTGTTTGATATAAGAAATAATCTTTATAAATGTGTTAAAAAAGGGTATCTGGTAGAATTTGTGTGGCTTCCAAGTCACGTGGGAATTCAAGGTAATGAGAAGTCTGATCAATTAGCAAAAGAGGCAGTACATTGTGGAGACATGTTTCCTTTTAAAAATTATACCCATGACTTGTTGTTGCTGCCGTTGTGTCATTTGCATAAGGAGTGGCAAACTTACTGGACAAATAGTGGACAAGTAAAGGGAAAACATTATTATCAAATACAACCTAAAATTATGATGAAACCGTGGTTCCGTAAAATTAAGATCAGTAAGACTGCTACTAGTATTTTAATACGCTCGAGAATTGGTCATGTTAGTACACCAGCACATCTTACTAAGCTGGGAATTGTTAGTGATGCTTCCTGTAGGTGTGGGTCAGACTACTGTGATCTTAACCACATATTGTTTTCTTGTACACTGTACGATCGATCCGAATTCCTTAAAGATCTCATATCCTTACGTGTTTCCTTTCCCACATCCATAGTTTCTTTGCTCTCGTCTAATAACATATCAGTATATCAATGCATAGCGTCTTTTATAATGTCAAATAATATTAAAGTCTAAATATCGTTATTACTTTTTATGTATGTTATATAACGTATATATTCTATATATATTAATATTTTCGTTTCCTGATCCTATTGCTAAAAACCTGTCGCAAATCCTATCCTTTTTCCTACCATCGTTTCCCTACCTTTGACACTGGCAAATACACAAACCGTGTGACGCCAAAAGAAGAAAAAAAAAAAAAAAAAAAAAAATTTGCATGGATTGGTGATAGGCTATCAAATGACCTTAGCGCATTATGACATAATAGAGATGTTCCACTAAGTGATCAACAACTATGATCGAATATATTGTCTAAATGCAAAATTGACCAAATATAACAATTAGAACAAATTTTCATCTTTATCGAAAATTTCAAATATTTGTAAAGATATTTCTTTTGGCTGATTGCATGAATTACCTGAACATTGATGAAATACGTTCTGTAGTAGAAAAAAAAAAAATAAGTGCTTTAAAAATTCGTCAGTCCTGTTAGGCCCTGGGTAGCTCATTGGTTAGAGCAGTCGCCTGGATTACGAAAGGTCATGGGTTTGAATCCCATCTCAAAGTACCATAGGCAAAGTGGATATTTTAAGATTTTTTCATTAAGAATATTTTACAATAACTATAATCGAGTTAAGAATTTAAACGATTGTTATGCTATGGGTAAACACGTCCTTCCTATCATCTAAGTTGAACATTTTGTCGCTAATACTTTTAAATATATCATCATAAAATGTTCTATACATATTTGTAATCGTAACTGTAGCACATTCATGACTGTTCTGTTAAGCAAAAAAATCTGTAAAGCATTATTTTTTTATTGTGGATCAGTGAATTTCTTGAAGAGGTCTATGAACCCCTTGCTAATTTGCTTGGCAATCCCTAATCTAAATACATACCAGTTTCATTAACGTTAATATGTCGATGTTTCTGAAAATGTGGAATTTGTGGTAGAACTATTGAAATTAAATAAAGAATAATTTCATCGCCGAAGCAAATTATAATGTATAAAGTATGCATACCTAATAATACTAATCAAAATAAAATACGCCCATATAAAAGTGATTAAATGTACTTGTGACAAACAATTTTTTAAACGTCAAATGTCATTTACATAATAGTGAGTAAATAAAGTTATATGTGAATATTTAATTTATTGAATTTATAAATAGGAAGAGGGTAGTTTTGTCTATTTTATATCATTGCTGTATATTTGGATGCAAGAAGCCTTCCTTCTCTTTATTAAATTCTCTCGCAATCATTAAATTTCGAAAGATAACATTTTCGAAATGGTTTCATTGGTTTCGACATGTATGTACTAGTGCTACCGTGAACACCGATCATGGTGCAATAACTTTATAATATCCCTGTTAGAAAGTTATTACACCATTAATTCCTTTTTTTTCACCATACTAGTAGATTAAAGTATTGTCTTTGATATCATTTCATATCTTTGTTGGCTAAATGAAAGCGCACGTCTATTTAGACTTTTTGTACTGACCGTTTTTTTAATAATAATACTTTTTTTACAAATTATTTGTTAGTGTTACATAATATGATGTATGATATAATGCTTTGTTTAATGGATGTGCTATATGCTGTGTGTGTTGCCAGCTGTGCTGAGCTTCGCGCAAGTTTCTTCATCATAAAACATTAAATTTAAAGGTAATACATAGTTTATATTTAACATTTACAAACATTGCCAAAATATTATTTCTCTTCTATGAATCCTGTAAACAAAAACAAAATCATTCGATTATAAAGTATATGTGCACATCACTAAAATTTATCAGCTGGTAACTGTCAAAAGCCCGTATTACCAATATGACGCAATGACACTGACAGATGTTTCAGTTTGGTCTCGAGCTACACAACATTCGCAGTATCGACAAACGTTCATAAAACGTTTGGACGTAAAACTAGTGTCACTCTCCTCTTATTTTAATAATTTTGACTTTACAAATTTTCTATTTTTCCTTCGTTTTAGTTATTTAAGTGTTAAGTGTACTCGTTGAAGTTTAAATAATGTACAGTGCCGCAATCATATACGCATTCTGAAGCAATTACGTAATGGGAATTATGCTACAGAAGTTAAAAGTTTTGCCCTGAAATTCAACATGGCCGCTGACACAGGAATGGATACTTGCCCTAGTCCGGAAATTACGGACTCCAGAAAACGACCCCTGGATGGAGACTCAGAAAATGGGGACGTCAAGAGGTCACACTTCAGCTCGGGTGAGTTTAGCTAGAGTTACATGCACCTACACTATACATAAGTATGTTAATTTGCTTCATTACGTACTTGGCAAGGCGAGCATAACATTGACAGCGAATTGGTGGTCGATTCAGCCTCTGTCAAGATTCTTATCAGAATACACTATTGTTATCAGTTTGACCTATATACAACGATAATAAGGTCATTATGTGCCGAAATATAGCTGTAACGATCGTAAACTGAACATCTAGATGTAATGAAATGTTTTGAAGCGTAATTATACTTTATTGTCACAAGTAAGATTGTAAGCCCCGTAAATTTGATAATTTTATATGGCATTTAAGTGAATTTATCAAAAGCGATTCGAGACTTGCCTGATAAGAGGCAACATTCTGGTCTAAAGCAAATTATCAATTAGTAATATTTGTTGTACTTAATTGTGATACCATAATGTTAAAAGAGAGTCGTTATTTTTTAGTGCAAGACTTGGTGACGGCCTTGCCACTGGCCAACGGCCATGGCAATATAACGTCTCATTTCGGTGAGTCGTCAGTCAACACATCTGATCATTGGCTTTGTGGTTGTCGCGGCGCGCATGCCTCATCACCCTGCTGTCGCTCACCGCCCTGCACACCTAACGAGGGTTCCCTTGCACCCTCGCCTGCCCCCAGGCCTCGAGCAGACTGTGAGCCAGCAGCGTAGGTGTTAGCGTTTGCCGTCAACTCGTCCATCGCACACAGTAAACATTGCCTCGTTGTCTTGAGCCATGTTGTACTTAGACTCACATCGACCACTCATGGCTTAGTCGTTGCATCTTTGGTGTGAGCATCACCTCAATGTACAGTCCTCGACATTATTACTTGGTGTACTTGTTCGCAAATTCTCTTCTTGAAATTTATTATTTCACATCTTTGAACGCTTTTATTTGCTTTATTTATTTGAAGTCATCCATTTACTAAACTAACAAATCCGATGAGATAACATTTTTATTTGCATAAAGTTATTCATTAATTCTTTATAATAATATTACACAAGTATGTATATTCATACCTAGATTGGCACTAAATCATAATCATTTATCTAAAAGAAATTGTAGTAAAATTAAAAATTATTGAAATTTTTTTCATTCTGAAGTTGCAGATGTTCACTTACAAGTAGCCAGTGTGTAAAGAACACATATGAAGGTTCAGTAGGTTCTTAACAAGGCCAATAGCTGCAAGGTCATTGCCGGTTCCAAGTGTATTTGTTACAAATGTCACAATCTAATGGCTTACAAAATAAGGTTGATAATTTGTTGTTCAGCATTTGATAATTTGAAGGTCGTCCAGTGCAATTTGTCGTATTCACGTTACTTGGTTAGTTGGTTTGGATGAAGTGTGTTCATATTTAGTAATTGTCGACATTTTTTATAGATGCCTTATGTTTGTTACATTCCAATTGGAATGTATCTTATTTGATTTTCCGTATGTATCTGGAAGAAGTTAGTATAATGATTTTAAAAGAAGTGATTTTACATCTAAATATTTTGAGAAAGAGTGTTATAATCAAACGAATCCTTAATTTATAGTGAGAAATACCTATACCTATAGGGCGTGCGACTCTTATCAAATTCGTCACCAGAAATTCGGCGGATTGAACTGAAGAATCACGGGGTTTGGCCAAAATTCGGTTTAATCAGAATAGCCGATCGATACAAGGACAAAAATATTGGGCGTTTTGCAGTTGTAAAAAATATACCTATTAGCTTGGCTAATTGTGAAAAACAATATGAAACATTTAAACGTAATGTATCCTACTTACTAGGTTACATTAACATTATTAAGAGAAATAAAAATGTTTTCTGGCCTTTTAAAATTAAGCTTGGACCACTGCTCTAGAATACGTAAGGCAATGAAAAGTAAACTTTTCTTCACCGAAAGTTTGACCGCATTTCTATTCGGCTCGTTACGTCACTTGAAATAATCCAAACTTACATAAATGATGAAACTGGAGTTTCCAATGTAATTTAGAAGAGAGAGTAACATTATCTCATTTCTCCTTACTTCAAATATTTGCTTACAAAACAACAGGCGAGGTGCAATCTAACTTCGCCTGAAGGCCATTAATGATATCTTTAATATTTTTATCGAATACCGCTTGCGGCTGCGTCTGTATTAATTTTGAAAATGATTTTATTTCAACAAGTGTGAAGTACGAACGTGCGATAATTTAATTATTATTTTTCCCACATTGCATGTAAACCTTTTTCTGCTAAATAAACCAAAACGAAATACCCAAAAAGAACAGTTTCGCGTGTTATAACTTTTACAAATCACAAGCATATTAAATATATTCATTCGCATTTCAAATTTAGCCTTGAATTCGATTAGTAATAAACTGGTACTCTTCTCTTATAATATTTAGCTGCCTTTCAAAATCGTGACTTGGACGCCCAAGTGATGTCCACTTTTATCACTACAAATATCTATCATAATTATTATTTATGATATATATCGCAATCATAAAATAATACATATACCAAACCTATATATTTTCAGTATAAATTTTTCCGTATATTTAATAGTAGGTTAGTCTGGTCTAGTTCATTAGACAGCGATTGCTCCTAATGTTCAATAAATTGACTTGATGCAGATAATTAATACAAATATATATATTTTTAATGGATATTTACAGGCGGTGCTAAATCAAAATAAATTATAATTTCCATTAATTTTATAGGAACTATATTTAAATTAAAAATCGCAATGGACACGAAAAACTGTCTACCACATGATTTAAAAGAACATCGTCATAACCTGCCAACGAAATCAATACACATTATACACATGACCAGGCGAGCGAAGCCGCTGGCGGAAAGCTAGTGAACAATAAAATATAACGAGCTGGTAATTGTTACACCATCAATTTTATAATCGATAAGTTTCGAAACGAACTTTCAATTCTTGTTGTAATTAAAAATAAATTTAAAAATAATAGTTTAATTTCATGTACGTAGATAAATTGTCTTATATTACTTAAATGTAATATGTTTTTCTAATGAGCAACTCATATTTTGGGGCTAATAAGTTTTTACATGATGCTAAACAGTTTCTTATCACTTTTAAAGATTCATATTGACGATAGAAAGTGATATTTTGTTTTTTGGAGTTTATATGTGTTCAATAAAGAATTCGTTATGTTGTGAAGTACTAGCAACGAAACTATTTAAACGGCAACTGCTTTATTGATAAGACGCGATAAAAGTTAGCCTCTCAACTTCATATCCACCGCAATCAAACTTGTATCTACAGATAACAACAGTAGATAAACACGACGCCAACTTATTACCAACTAATTTACTGATATTATATTGATACCAGATAAGTAGCAACCAACTTGCCGCTTTGCAAGATACGGTTTGTCGACATTCCTTTGTTGTATCCTTTTGCTACAAAGGCGATGTGCCGTCTATTCTAAATAGAACTCTTAAAGTAGGTATGTGTATTTAATTTGAATTTCTACATGACTTTTCTTTCTTTAAAATATGTCGTTCATGTTTCTTTGGTCTAGTTTTGCTCGTTCTCTGTTAACTTTGCATACAGTGTTGTCCAGTACGATTGCTATTCGTTGACTAATTCTCTGTATAGGATAGGGTTGTATAAAGCTCACAATCCGATCTATTTGGAAGGATCCACAAAGGCAGAATCCTTATCGTGGATCCCCCCCGGTCTTCTGTGGCAGTCTCATCACGCATCCACCATAAAATCCTGGCCATGCTCCTTCAGATTTCCACTTGTTTAGGTCTAATCAGAATTCTTTAGGCAGCGTCAGGTTAACATCACGCGATGACTGCTAAAACCACCTGTCGCGGTTTTTTGATCAGACGGCAAAAAGTTATAGAACAAAACGGTACATGTATACTTTAGTTAAATGCAAATAATCTTTATTACAAAATGTTTTGAATTTACATATAAAATGGGAAGAAACTTTTTCGCCAATCTATTATATACCGATATTTCAACATCGCACTTAATTTGTAGTGTATGTCATCATCATCATCATCACCAGCACTTTTACGTCCCCACTGCAGGAGCTCAGGCCTTCCTTATGGATGGTTAAGGAGGATGGGCCATGACCCTCCACGCTGGCCCAATGCGGATTGGAGGGTATCAACGACTGCAAATGCAGCCGGGACCAACGGCTTGACGAGCCTTCCGAACCACGGAGTAGTTCGAGATAATCACTTTTTGGTCACCCATCCTGTGACCGACCCTAGCGAAAGTTGCTTAACGACTACGATCGCGGGCCGCGGCGCTAATCCTCTACGCCACCGAGCTACACCGTAGTGTATGTAGTAACATTGATTTCAGCTACTACTTGTTACTATTCATTGAATGTTGCTCGTCGCATCCACACTGCCAGTAACAAGCTAGTTGTGTTACAATTTACATAAACTATAGTCCCCTTATACCTAAATCAACGTTAAGTAACTAGGTAGGTTCCATACCAACAATATCGACCTTAATAGGTTGTTCCTAACTGTCAAGTAAACATCGTTCTGGTACAAACGCAACTAATAAAATTAAAAACGAACTACTGGGTAAATATTTTTTTCAAATAATAGAACTGACATCAAACTTAAAAAATAGATAAAAAAAAAAATAATTTTTTAAACTTCAATAGCAGTTTCTTGAATAAGTCGCTTTTGAGATATGTATTATTAAAAAAAAAAAATTTTATATAGGTGCTGCTTCCGAATCATTGTTCGCTTTATTACAAGGAGCACTCAGAAACACTTTGGCCAAATAATAGTAATGAAACTGTAAACCCAATAATTCGGCCGAATATCCGGTTCGGTATAAATTAAACCGAATATCATTCGATTATTCCGTATACGTGACGGGTGCCCATGCGCATGCTATTAAGGAGGTCGTTACTAATAAGCGATAGATAATGTTGATATTAAAACTACATTGTAATCTTAATACTGTGTAAATGTAACTTTATATTACGAAGTATTATTATATTTATACTTAACCTCAGATAAATTAAGTCTATAGCTTCAGCTACACCTAGTAATATGGCCTAGTTTAGAGATTTATTCGAATTTATCTATGTAATTAATGTTATTAAATACATACATTAATAAAGCCGTTAAATCGAAGTTAGTTAAAATAAAATAGCAAAAGAAAAATAGTCGACCGTAGAGTTAGATTTGTAAGTCCTAGGTGTTGATGGTATATTTTATTATTATATGGTTGTGTTTGAACGAAGTACGACATTATAAACCCGGTTATATAACGTTTAAATCAGTGTTTTTTTTTAAATAAAGTAAAGATTATATAGAGTGTGTTAACAGTTAATAATAAATAAATGACGTGTATAATTGTACCGAGAGCAATGTTGCTATGCTACCAGGTAGACACCGGTAGCTAGCATCGGCACTGGGCGGTGGAGGACACCCACGCCACGTGAGTGACGCAAGTCAATGTCCCAACTAGTTACGTGGACAGTGCTCTAGTGACACAATGGGCACAAACGTTCAACATATGTATATACATACACATACACCCTGTTGTATATTTAGCGATGAACATAAAAAAAAAAACTTGAAATTTTACGATGACGCCGGTTAATAAATGAGTGATACCTACATGATGTAATAATAGATGTCCTAATATTATAATTTAGACACCGTGGCTGCTCGGGGTTATTGAAAAATCCAGCAAAGGACTAAATGGCACAAATTTATGTTTTAGATGAATTTTCATGTTGTTGGTGTTATATAATCTTGTGTAATCGATTCATAAATTAGTGAATAAACGCTGAATAGAGAGGTCAAAACGGTGACGTGTAGTGTGATTTGGAATATTGTAGCGGCGCCTAATTATCATGATGTGTTGAATCGTTAAGGGGTCTAATATTTAGTTTAGAATATCCACCCGCGTTCAATCAACACCGCCGCTATTAAAGGACAATCGATACACGTTCAATATGAACACACACAATCACACATTCCACATTGTGCCAAGGAAAATGACGATACTCGTACCTGCCAGCCAGAGGTGACGTTAGTTAATATTTATAATTTTAGAAGAGAAGCCCTCTTTGTAGCATCGGAGGACCTCGTTAAATATACCTAGCTCTCATTGAATCTGGATCATGCATCGAGAGCAATTATTTATAAAAAATACAATCATTTTTATCTGAAAAAAGGCCTATTGGCTCGACACGCTACATAACACAACACAAACCTCAGTGGTTAAATAATTTTGAACGAAAACAATCTTTGTGTTGATTTGAATACTCTAGTATCATCGCAAACTATTACATGCGCTCGGTAGAGTACACAAAGTTGACAGCGCGCCTTTGTTATCGGCTAGGGTTGACAAAATTCAATAATATAATAGCATTTTTTAAAGTAATTTAATAATTATATTTGTTCAATTTTGCATTCACAATGCTGTACTGAAAAATATTCTTGATGAAAATGCTTAAAAAATCCACTTTGTCCCTGGCACTCTAAGATCGTATTCGAAGCCTCGACCTTTCGCGGTCCGGGCGACTGCTCTAATAACTGAGTTACTCAGGACCTAACAGTATTGACGAATTTTTAAAGCATTTTTTACTTTTTCGCTACTATGGAGCGTATTTTTGCTCTTCTCTTCATATTTTTGTGTGTAAGAATCTCACGAAAATTTAGATTTAGTACGTCGTAACGGTATTTTATATTTCAGTTTCTGTCTAGTTTATTATGGCCATTTTATTACGTCAGACGGTCGGAGGCCTTATTTATGATTTTGATGATGAGAATATCTCACTTCGCTGTATGGATGTGAAAAAATTAATAAATCTCGAATTAATCGAGATGTCAATTTTAATACCCGATTTTACTTTTATAATAATCGAATAACTATCAATTTTTTATTAATCATTCAATCAATTATTATCGATTTTTCATCTGTAACTCCCCGACATTAAGTTTGGTCTTTTGTTTATATTAGAACTTTGAGAATTGACCTTTATTGTTTCTTATTATTATTATTTTAGATTTAAATTTATCAAATGAATAATACTTAAAGAACAAAAACGATAAATATAACAAAATCGATTATTTACGGAAAAATATAGATTATTTATTAAAAACCGATTAATTAAAAATAGTTTTTTTTTATGTACAACGTCACATCCCTATTTCGCGTAACGCTGATTTTCAATTGTTTGTTAATTAAATTAATTGAATCCACTTTAAATAACCTGCTGCTTGTATAGAGATAGTGTACGTTACATCGGTGGTGTTCACTTCACACATAGCTGACACATTATTTACTCTACGAGATCAAAAGTAATAATATAAACCTTGATTTTTGTATACCATCGAGCCCCTAAGTTATTGATTAATAAGTGTTATAAGATCAATGGTCTCATATGCTCGAGACCATATCATATCTATTAAATATCAATATACCATTGTGAATATAATATCTATATCAAGTATAATAATAGTTCGGTCGGAGAGAACGAAGCGAATTTGTAATCTGTAAGCCTCTTTTGTATGTGTTAATAAATAATAAGTACTTATATAAAAAAAGACCCTTCCACGATCATATTGTTGGTAGACTATCGGATGGCAACGTCGGAGAAATAAAAGCAATATATATAGAGGATTAAAAGGAGTGATGGTAGTGGAAGAGGCGAAGGATGTACGCAAGGACCGTGCCTCGTGGCGACCCTACCTCGATTCACTATGGCTAACACGCAATCGATCCATCTCGAAGATTAATAGTAAAATAATAAATATTTTCGAATCCGTCGGGTGGTGTGTTAGAAATGCCCGCATATGCCCTGTTCTATCGTCGCTCGTTATATCTTGTATCAATGAGCATCTTGGTTAATTAAATAGCGCTCCAGTCTGGTCTTGTGTCGTAATTAAAACTACACCAGCTAATTAATACGTAGTTCTATGAGTTTCATTAAGATAAAATCTTTTGATTTTAATAACTTCATTCTCATTGAATAAAAAACTGACTGCATCTGCAATCTTCTTCCAGTAGCATAGTCTGTTATATTGATGCTTCAGTCATACTACATCTAATTTACATTACTAAATAAGTGAAGTCATCGTCATTACACTGTATTATAATAGATTTCACTACTTTTAGGATACGGACTTCGTTTATACCTAAATACATTTTACTACAACTGATATCACAACGCGGTCCCATTGCGGATTCGTGGGTGAATAACTGCAGATGCACCCGACAATAACAGTTTAACATGCCTTACAAGGAACACAACAGTTGAAGATAACACATTTATTAAATACATTTATTTTTAAGCCGACTTAAATTCATAAAGGAAGAAGCTCTATGTTTGAAATTTCTCCGCGTAATGTGCTAAGTATATAAAAAAAAACCTTTTTCCCCACGAAACCCACTACTGCGAAGCATGACAAACTTGATAGTCGTTTTGTCTGCATCCTAACGTCACTTTTCACTGATGCTTCCGAACAATATCTAACCTATTTTTAAGGTGGTCCATAAAATAAAAATTCAAACCGGGTCTGAAAAAACTATCGGGTCATTTAGTTAAATAACTTTGGTAGGACTTTTTTAGGTTAACATTTTTTTTTATCACCTATCACTAAAAATATTAAATAGTTATGGATGATTGATGACTTAACTAAAAAACTTTATCAGTTTAAAAAGTTACAATATCATTTGAACTGTGTCACTGGAATCCAGGTTGTATTGTATATAGTGTGCACAAACTAAGTCTAATATTATGACTCGAATACAAACGCTTTCAATTGGATGTCACGCTGTAGTAAGGTTGCCAAGTAACGGGTTTGTCATTATAATTAGCTTCACGCGCCATTTTATTCTTTTATTAATAAATGTTCATATAATAAGCGACACGTGTAATCGATAATAATCGACAGTCACGGAGTCTTGCAGAAACGAAACTGTTATTTATTAGGGTTGCTTATTTCATACTACGAAGAAATGTTAAATATATACATTACAGGTAATATATTAATCGTAATCTAATGAGCAAATAAATCATATTTGTTTAATGGGAGCCCCCTTAAACATTTGTTTAATTTTAATTCCATTATTCATGTTTAAAGTTACTATATAAATATGTATTCGAGCAAAAACAAGCGACAAAAAATCACGTTTGTTGTGTGGGAGTCCCGTTAATTTTTTTTATTATTTATTGTTGAAGCGGCAACAGAAATATAGTTCGTGAGATGCAAACTGGCGACAGACAGACAGATAAATCTTAGTAATAGGGATCCCGTTTTACCCTTTAAGCACGGAACCCCAAAAAAACAGACTGGATTTCTCTTGAACGTTGTAATTGTTTTATATATATCGACTTCAAATTATTAGATCTTTATCAATATCAAAACAAAACAGCGAATAAAAACTGTGATCTACAATTTAACCTAATACTTCTCACACAAGATCAAAGACTATCTCTTTTTATATAAAAAATGTAATATTGAAATTATACAGATTTTTAGTTTTAGAATCTGTACGACTGGAACTCCGCTAAGCTGGATAAAATAATCATACTAAGATTATTAACTATCAATTTATTTCTTTTCGCCCGCTTATAAAGAATAAGATTATAAAGTAATAAAATACCTACAATTATAAAATATTTTTGTAGAGTCATGTGGAACGATTATTTATTTTACAGTGTCATCAGCAACCCTGTTCATGATTTCATTTGAATGCGCACGCGTCACACTGTGGGAAGCAATGTTGTTGTTGTGATGGCAAACTTTCGTTTTTTTTTAAACTGTGTACGTGGCATGCACTTTAACGACTAGATATTACGCAAAATGTTTGGTCACGCTCACTGATTCTATCTGCTCCTATTTGGGCAGAGTTAGCTTTGCAGACCGCGCTGCTTATTTGGCCTTTAATTATACGGACTTAAGAAAGGTTTTAATTTCTAATAAAATATGTAAATTTCTTGCTTTAGACTAATAAGCACTTCTAGTCGCACACAAACGTGTAATAAAATCTTTCTGGCTGTACATTTTTATTTGGCTGGTGTCGGTATCAAAACAAGTTAAAAAATTTTTTTCCTTCAAATTAGGAAAATGTGTGATTTTCATTTGTTTTTCTTGCTGTCAAAATGAGTGAATGTAATAAAGAAATTCGATATATTTTAAAATTTTATTACAAAAGCAAAAATTGCACCGCAAGCAGCAACAATTGTGACATGGACCTAGTGCAGTTTTTGTGACAGTACCACAAATTTGATTTAAGCGTTTTCAAAGATGCACGTCGCTCCGGTGGCCCTGTTATGAATGAAAGGATTTTCGAAAAAGTGGAGCAAGATCGGCAACGGGGTTTGACCACAAAACAGTTTTGACGCATTTAAAAAACCTGGGTACAAAAAAAAGTTGGATATTTGGGTGCTTACTTACATACTTTAGTTAAATATAAATGAACTGCGACGTCACATTCCTCGACCCAATATTTGTCGACACAACACCTCATCGTTGTCAAGTTAAAGTTGCATTAAGTTCTTCTATCATTAGCTCCCTCATTGATGTTTCCGCAACATTTCTGTGCTTTTCATACGCTCATGAAGCGTGTATGGAAAACTTGGATCAATAACTTAATTAACTTTTCGTAACAAGTGGATGATCGTAACTAATGTAATAATGTGGTTGAAAATACATTATGAATGTATCTCGTATGGAAAGTGGTTTAAATGTTCTGTTATTAGTTCTGTTAAAAATTAGAATACCCTACTAATGTCCCTATTGCTGGGACACCGACCTTCCTTATGGATGTAATTGCATCTAAAAACGAAAATGGACTAATACCAGTGTGCCCTAGTGCGGATTGGCAAGGTTATCAACTGCACTTACAGCCAACCAACGGTGCCTGTCACAGTGAAACTTGGGATATAAAATTTTAGGTCACTTGTCGCGTCCAGTGAACGGTCTTTACGAAAATCCCTTGACCTCCGCATCGTAGACCGACCGAACGCACTAACCACTGCGTCATCACGGACACCCTTATTTGTTTTTAATTAGCTGTCCCGGCAGACCTTGTTCTGCACTATATGTCTTACCTTGAATCACAATCAAGTTGAAGGCATACCAATAATTCTAACGCGTCTTTGTTTCGCTTTGATTGACGTTAAAGGTTTGACAGCTTGAGACAGCTTGTTGTGTTTATGCTAATTTTCTCGTGTTTTTTCGTTTTTTTTCTCAATAAGAGCCTTCATCAAACACCAATAAAAAAAACAGCCAAATGGGTCACGAGTTTTACGCTTAGTGACATTTAGCGGTAATCGATTTCTCAATATTTCCGTATACCTTCAAAAACATAGTAAACTATTATAATAGTTTTATTTTGTCGTAAAAATAGTAAATGCATTCAATTAAAATATATGGAATGACGTAATGAAATGATGTTACAAGTTATATGTCATATTAATACTCATACAAATCAATGAAAATTATTATGTGCTCGTGCGTGGATATATGACAAATATAATGTGCGCCATTAGCCTACCAAACGAGCTAATGTTGAATAAAACGTGTAGTTAGGTAATATGCTTAACATTGTACAATATTCACTTACACTTTCAAAGCAGTTAATTATATTGAAATTAGAAGACCATCATAATAACTTCATCCACGCAGAGTAATTCTGTCGCCTTTCATACGTAATTTCGGGACTATTATTTCCCATTAATTTGATATATCACTTAAAGTACAATTGTACAGTGAATTGTCTCCTATAAACAGAAAGCCTACACGAAGGTTTCTCCGACAACGAAATTGCGAAACGCTAATTCGACTCCGAAGAAACGCGTTTATCGTTTATGATGAAACGGAGGTAGGACTCGATATTACTTCTGATATGTATAAATATTTTTACGGATTTGATTTTAATTTTCGATAAATATTCCTCAAAATTTCACATATGCCGAGGGACCTTCGGGACGTTTACATTGTTTATTTATTAGGCTTACAAAAAAATAAAAAAGCAGCCCTTGCTGAGTTTGTCGCCGATTCTTCTCAGTACAAGGTGTCCCGCCTTAGTTTTGCGGAACGATTTCATAGTTTTCGACTATCACAAGTGCTCGTAACAGCCTAGATAGACTGAATAAAAAAATATTGTATTTTAACTTTTAAAAATTATAGGAATAAAGGACAATGAAATAGCGTTGAGTAATCTAGACATGGGTAAAGCCCCTTAAACGAGGGCTTTTTCTTTGAGTATCTTTACGGGAGCTCTTATTAAAGATAATTAAGACAAAACAACACCCCACGTCGTCTCACGAGGCTACTTTCAGGCCCTGTGCGAGAGGCCGCTTCGGCCACGCCTTGCTTAAATACTTTTTAACAGGAAACATGTTATATTTCTGCATACACCATAACATTGTAACATATAATTCATGGAGCGCTGATGCCGACAGAAGACTCGACTTGACAGTTGTTCTGAGAACTTTAATTAGTATATATATTCTGCACTGCCTGATAAGTTAGCACTAGTATTAGTGAGTGTTTCCACACTTAGTTAACACTTCGCCATACTTGTACGGGAGCGACGGTTCTGCTTCTGTCTGACTGCCCTTGTACTAATTAGTAGTTCTTCTCACGCCACCCTCTCATCCTTATTTAAAGTTCAATTACACAAAACAGTCTACTGCGTACAGTTTTTTAAAGGGTGTTAAAAAAAATTGCAACAAATTTCGAACATCAAAATAATATAAAATTCGCATTGCAATTTACAACTTATTTTATAATGAAAATGTCCCATTTATGAAATACTTTATAATTTTTGCATCCAGATATAAACTAATTTGATTAAACACTGAAAATCTATTCGCAGTACTTTTATGGAACGACTACATGTAAAAAGTATTTGAATTTATTTTCCTCATTTCTGTAGTCTTTAAGAGAAATATCTGTCTATTTTTAGTTAAATAACAGTCGATTTTATAGTAACTATAAAATCGACTGTTAACTTTATACTAACTTATACTAACTTTAATAATGTTAGAAAACTGTCAATGCAAGTGCACAAAACGATATTATTGACGTTCCAATACGGATGCTATGTGAAATGTCACAGTGTAGCAATGTATATAGAAAAATATATAAAGGTCGACCCGCTTGTTCAATATCGTGACATTATCAGCGGCTATGTTTATGATAAATAGGTAATTAAAGTTAAATGAACATTGCTTTTATTATACACATTCAGAATATTAAATATGTGTAAAGATTTATTGGATTACATATACCCTTGAAATTTAACATAGTTTTTAGTTGATGTGTTTTGATATTTGTTTGGATAAAAATTATCTTCACAATGAATATAAGATAATGAAACAATCAACATGAATAGAAATATCGACTGTTTGTTTAAATAAAATTCATTTTAAAAATTCCTAAATGGTGAAAGGGATAACGGACAAATCCCTCGGCAACTGCTAATTACACGTTTTACTTTATTAATTTATTCCGTTGAATAGAAATATGTTCAAGATTAAACCAATAGAAAAGAAAAGACTGATATTTAAGTAACTCTGTAATATTTTTGACGTAACATCGGTGAGTATCGAGCTATGAAAATATTGTAGTCGAATGTTGCAAACATAAAACTAAAACCCACACGATTCTTCTAAGGTTGCCTATTCACATTCGCCGGGTTGTAAACTGAAGTGGTGCTCAGCTTAACATAAGAATAAAGGTCGAGCGATCGGTGAGAGCCCTTCAAACGTCGCATAGCAGTTGGCATGTATACTCGCACGTAGAGGTATTGAGGTTTGTGTAAATCAATCGAAAGCGATTCCTCTCAACAACTGGCCAGTGGGACTGGATCGAGTCGATCGGAAAGATTACTACTCCCAATTTTTATGTAGAAATTCGAGGGAAACTCTTATTGCTGTCGTCTTATCCTAATTAATCCATAACGGATTTGAATTCTACATTTATTCCTTACGGCTGTAATCAATGTTTGCATTCGGGTAAGATTCATAATTTATATTTTTGACATTGACACAATTGACATTCTAAATTTATTTCATCGTATTATAATCTCATGTATATATTTAAATCTATTTAATATTAATTTGTTACTAACTTGACCTCTGTGTTATCTAATTTATTATTATTAATCTTACATTACATTTATAATATTTCTATCTATTATATTTTGGATATTTTTGAATTCTTCTTATTAAATATCACATTGACAATAATCTGCCCCGCTCACTCTGGACTGGCTGACGGCTGAAAATCGGTGCTTCGCCCATTCTTGGGTGATTTATGTGCACCGAGCCTTGACCCTTATCTTACTGCTGCACACAGGTATATCACTTATATCATTACGTGTTCTGTTCTCAAATGTTATTTGTATTGTACAAGTTGTGATGTAGTTGTGTGTTGTTGTATGAATAAACTATTTATCTATCTATCTATCTATAAAATTATTCAGTATATGATGTGGAAAAATAATCGCTTTATTTTAAAAATTCTTCACTTCATGTCAGTTTCTATTTAAATAATACAACGGGTATCCGAGCAGTGTGCACGTTGTAAATTTATCAACGCTTAGCAGAATATTCGGTACCAAACCAACTTTATTGCTCAGATTGAGAAGTAGGAGGCCGGGCATCGTGGAACTACCCTCTTATATTGTTGTTTATTGTTTATCTCAAACGTTTCCTCACAGAACGGGCCATCGTCGGGTGGGAGTTAAACTATATTGTTTACACGCCTTACATAGTCGTCTTTAACAATAGAACTTGGAAGCTTAATAGTTTCCGCGATTTAATTATACTCTAACCATATAATCCTAACTGTAAGATGTAAAATTATTCTGCAACTCTATAATTATTAAATTATCTAGAGTATAATATTTAGAAAGGCAATTAAATGTATCGCACTGACAATACTTATGGCTTCATCAAATTATTTACTTTCACCTACAAAAAGCGCTAGTTGTCTTGTTTTCAAACACATCATCGACTCTACATGGTTTCATTATCAGCACTTCATCAAAACTCGTAGCTTAGTGAATGTTAGATATTGGCACCAGTAAGCAGTAAATTATATTACACTTGGAGGGATGCCAGGATGAAATTTATTCTTAAAATTTTCACCCAAAATTCGTGTAGTGCTCTAAATCGCAGTTTTGAGGAAGCTTATAAATGTTGATTATATACTGCAGTACACGAGATGCTACTGTCGTCGCCACATATCAAAAGTTATTTAATTTAAATAAAAGAAACTATTGATTAACTGTTCACGCTCCCGCGCAGACCCCTGCCTTTCATCTGTTATTATATAGAGCAAATATATTTTTGTATAGTTTTTCGGTATACAACACAAGGTGAGTTCTTTTGAACGTTTTAACTCTTATTATACTTCATATCTCTCCAGAAGAGATGATTTGATAGCATGGAAAATGTTTTCCAAAATAAAGAAGTGGTCTGATTCCCGGTAGAGCTTTATATTTGAATCAATATTTATTATAGGTATGGATTTAAAAAATGTGTTCCAACAATTACTTTATTTTCGTAATCGCTTGGGTATTAATAGACGATCGCTCACGTTACAGTTACAGTTAAAGTATCATACTGAGTCTAAACGAATTAGTTTTCCCGCCAACAGTTGAAGTCAGTGTTTATTTCGTAGCTTCAACCAATTCTTTTTTGTCTTAAATATTCGATCCGAAAGTGTTCAAAGTTTTGAAATCTTAATATTTTTTTATTACAAACCATTTCATTACTGTCTTTTCCGAAACCTTTTTGGAGTTATTTAACTTCCATAAAAACTATTTTTGTTATTGTGTAACCAGCAAATAATCACTACTTTGGTCCCTTTTATCAGCCGTTCTAAAAAAATCGATATGCCCGAATCTGGACACATTAGAAGTTTATTCCATTTATATTTCAGGGAGTTCCCTGTACTCAAAAAAACTTGGACCTATCTATACAAGTTTCGTATAAGATTTTAAAATATTTTATTGTTACGTATTTGGAGAGATTGCCGATAGAATTCTGAAGACGATATATTTGTAATAAGATAAAAGTTTGATATAATTGTTGTATGTTTAAAGATGAACTATCTTTTATTGTATAGAACTTAAAAAATATATTGAATTGCAAGAAAAAAATATAAAATAAGATCTTTGATTTTATTTCAACGTTAATCTGTGAGACCGCCAAAGTGGCATAACTCTATCACGCATATTATAATTCTGTACTAGCAGTTAGAGAAAATATTTCTATTAAATGAGCTGAATCATCATTACACCAAACAATATTTGTGTCATTACAATATTGTCATAATTTTTAATAATAAACAACTGAAGTGATTTAAAATATTTACCGAGAATATGGCAGTGCATATCAAGTGAAGCCACTAAATGCCTCTCCCTAATGATGCCTGCCTGATAATATACCTGACATCAGGGTTGAGATCTGTGTGGAGGATAAAAATATCTACTGGTAATGTTAATGTCTCTAATTCTGGTTGCGGTAGACATAATTAGGACTATTGGATTCGCGGTCACGCAGCACATCTGGGGTGACGGCGATCTGAAGCTTTAGGCGACCACTGTGTGCGTCGCCCCCCTTGCGTTTAGAGTACGAGATCCACGTAATTGGATATACCTTCGGCGATGCGTAGTATATGTTATCTCTAGAGCAGGCTTTGATTACTTCCGATATTTGTATTTTTCTTATGAAACGTAATTTCAGTTTATAATGGCAAATTCTCTGAAGTGGGTTTAGCATGTGTTTTAATTATATCTCTAAAGAATATTGTTTGGTTAAGATTAAATTCTGACCCCTGTCAAAATCTGCGTTTTTATAAATTAGGTACATAATCGATGACCTCGTTGGTTGTCCACACACGATTTACGTTGGGACACAGTTACGTGTCAATTGTATTTGTAGTCGATCAGTATAATAATAATAATTCATTTGCTATAAAAATATGGTGGTAGATTATAATGAAGTGGATGGTTGTCTTCAATAATGTACTTAGACTGTATTATTTAGCCATATTTAGCAGACGGCAGTCTTAATAAATTTTTAAACAATGTCCAATTCAAATTATTAATTACGTTAATTTTTTATTACTATTGTTGTCTATTCACAAACCGATTTAGGTCGGGCTATAGTTAAATTTAAATTGTAGATATCTACACACAAAAGTCGAGATATATTATGTGTTCGGTATATTACTTTTCTGGACATATTTGACTATTTATTGTTCTTATTTAAAAACAAACTTAACCAACTTGGTTTTCTACCTCGTACATCGTCGTTCCTATCTAAAGGGTAATTGTAATCTTTCACATTATTCTTCCTCTGGAGGCGTGCACTCGATTAAATTTTTCACTGATTGTAACCTTTCTTACCACAATTTCTATTTAATCATAATCAACTATTTAATCGCTTTCGTTTATCCATATACTTAAAAATTTTTAATCACAATTTATTGAAGAGGAAAAATACGTGTGGTTTGGACGATACCAAAACAAGTAATGACAGATGAAAGGCCTTGAGCCTTCGCGGGAGCGTGAAAAGTGGTTAGTCAAAAAAGTTTCTTTTACTTAAATAAAAATTATGAATATAACTTTTGAACTGTAGCGAGGACATCAGCATCTCGTGTACTGCTGCATGTAATCTCTAATCATCATCGGGAGAGATATAAAGTATAATTATTTTTACATGGGTGGGTAGATGTTAAATTCATCAAGTAATGAGTGACACGAAATTTATCGTGTCCTATATTCTATTATTGACGTTCTCGATCGAGAATAATTTAAATATAGCGTAATAATAATGTACGCAGCCGTCTTAGTGTTTACGAAACGCGGTCGTCCTGCCTCATGATTATTTAAAAATAAATGAACGTGACCCAAAACATCTAAACTATAGATAGACCGACGTTCCTTTTGAATTCAGTTTATTATTATTAGTTTGTAGACTTTGTAACGCACTTCCAAGCACTCGTATACTCATTCTTTTGCAGTAATTGTGTCGAAATTTACAAGTATCGCGTGAAATATGAAAACACGATTCTACTCGATTACGATTTAATTACTCGATAGACGGTTACGTTCTGGATTGTATTGTTTAGTGTGATAATTGTGTTTACTAATTGCTATTCGCAGTTATGATTGCAAACAATGGTTTTAAAATAGACGGGGGTAATAAAATACACACAAACAGCGTTGTATTGACGCAATATGATGCAGAATGGTATTGTCACTACCTGCTCCTCCCGGCCTCAGCTGGCAGAATATGCGGTACCAAACCAACTTTATTGCTCAGGTTGAGAAGTAGGAGGCCGGGCATCGTGGAACTACCCTCTTATATTGTTGTTTATTGTTTATCTCAAACGTTTCCTCACAGAACGGGCCATCGTCGGGTGGGGGTGAAACTATATTGTTTACACGCCTTGCATAGTCGTCTTTAACAATAGAACTTAGAAGTTTAATAGTTTCCGCGATTGAATTAGACTCTAACCATATAATCCTTACTGTAAGATGTAAAATTATTCTGCAACTCTATAATTATTAAATTATCTAGAGTATAATATTTAGAAAGGCAATTAAATGTATCGCACTGACAATACTTATGGCTTCATCAAATTATTTACTTTCACCTACAAAAAGCGCTAGTTGTCTTGTTTTCAAACACATCATCGACTCTACATGGTTTCATTATCAGCACTTCATCAAAACTCGTAGCTTAGTGAATGTTAGATATTGGCACCAGTAAAGCAGTAAATTATATTACACTTGGAGGGATGCCAGGACGGTGTTTATCGAAATTTATTCTTAAAATTTTCACCCAAAATTCGTGTAGAGCTCTAAATCGCACTTTTGAGGAAGCTAATAAATGTTGTGTGCTTCATCATCGGTCTTTTTAATAGAGATTATATGCAGCAGTACACGAGATGCTACTGTCGTCGCCACATGTCAAAAGTTATTTAATTTAAATAAAAGAAACTTTATTGATTAACTGTTCTCGCTTCCGCGCAGACCCCTGCCTTTCATCTGTCATTATATAGAGCAAAAGATTTATTTTTTATAGTTTTTCGATATAAGTGGGATGGGTGCGAGTGTAGAGTGTAGAGCGTATAATTAGAAGTCAAACTTCACAAGGTGAGTTCTTTTGAACGTTTTGAGTCTTATTATACTTCATATCTCTCCCGAAAAGATGATTTGATAGCATCGAAAATGTTTTCCAAAATAAAGAAGTGGGCTGATTCCCGATAAAGTTTTATATCTGTCCTTTTTATCAGCCGATATGCCCGAATCTGGACACATTAGAAGTTAATTCCATTTATATTTCAGGGAGTTCCCTGTACTCAAAAAACTTGGAAAACTTGGACCTATCTATACAAGTTTTGTATAAGATTTTAAAATATTTTATTGTTACGTATTTGGAGAGATTGCCGATAGAATTCTGAAGACGATATATTTGTTATAAGATAAAAGTTTGATAATTGTTGTATGTTTAAAGATGAACTATCTTTTATTGTATAGAACTTAAAAAATATATTGAATTGCAAGAAAAAAATATAAAATAAGATCTTTGATTTTATTTCAACGTTAATCTGTGAGACCGCCAAAGTGGCATAACTCTATCACGCATATTATAATTCTGTACTAGCAGTTAGAGAAAATATTTCTATTAAATGAGCTAAATCAGCATTACACCAAACAATATTTGTATCATTACAATATTGACATAATTTTTAATAATAAACAACTGAAGTGATTTAAAATATTTACCGAGAATATGACAGTGCATATCAAGTGAAGCCACCGAATGCCTCTCCCTAATGATGCCTGCCTGATAATATACCTGACATCAGAGTTGAGATCTGTGTGGGGTATAAAAATATCTACTGGTAAAGTTAATGTCTCAAATTCTGGTTGCGGTAGACATAATTAGGACTATTGGATTCGCGGTCACGCAGCACATCTGGGGTGACGGCGAACTGAAGCTTTAGGCGACCACTGCGTGCGTCACTCCCTTTGCGTTTAGAGTACGAGATCCACGTAATTGGATATACCTTCGGCGATGCGTAGTATATGTTATCTCTAGAGCAGGCTTTAATTACTTCCGATATTTGTATTTTTCTTATGAAACGTAATTTCAGTTTATAATGACAAATTCTCTGAAGTGGGTTTAGCATGTGTTTTAATTATATCTCTAAAGAATAATGTTTGGTTAAGATTAAATTCTGACCCCTGTCAAAATCTGCGTTTTTATAAATTAGGTACATAATCGATGACCTCGTTGGTTGTCCACACACGATTCACGTTGGGTTACAGTTACATGTCAATTGTGTTTGTAGTCGATCAGTATAATAATAATAATTCATTTGCTATACAAATATGGTGGTAGATTATAATGAAGTGGGTGGTTGTCTTCAATAATGTACTTAGACTGTATTATTTAGCCAAATTTAGCAGACGGCAGTCTTAATAAATTTTTAAACAATGTCCAATTCAAATTATTAATTACGTTAATTTTTTATTACTATTGTTGTCTATTCACAAACCGATTTAGGTCGGGCTATAGTTAAATTTAAATTGTAGATATCTACACACAAAAGTCGAGATATATTATGTGATCGGTATATTACTTTTCTGGACATATTTGACTATTTATTGTACTTATTTAAAAACAAACTTAACCAACTTGGTTTTCTAGCTCGTACATCGTCGTTCATATCTAAAGGGTAATTGTAATCTTTCACATTATTCTTCCTCTGGAGGCGTGCACTCGATTAAATTTTTCACTGATTTTAACCTTTCTTACCACAATTTATATTTAATCATTATCAACTATTTAATCGCTTTCTTTTATCCATATATTTAAACATTTTTAATCACAATTTATTGAAGAGGAAAAATACGTGTGGTTTGGACGATACCAAAACAAGTAATGACAGATGAAAGGCCTTGAGCCTGCGCGGGAGCGTGAAAAGTGGTTAGTCAAAAAAGTTTCTTTTACTTAAATAAAAATTATGAATATAACTTTTGAACTGTGGTAAGGATATCAGCATCTCGTGTACTGCTGCATGTAATCTCTAATCATCTTCGGGAGAGATATAAAGTATAATTATTTTTACATGGGTGGGTAGATGTTAAATTCATCAAGTAATGAGTGACACAAAATTTATCGTGTCCTATATTCTATTATTGACGTTCTCGATCGAGAATAATTTAAATATAGCGTAATAATAATGTACGCAGCCGTCTTAGTGTTTACGAAACGCGGTCGTCCTGCCTCATGATTATTTAAAAATAAATGAACGTGACCCAAAACATCTAAACTATAGATAGACCGACGTTCCTTTTGAATTCAGTTTATTATTATTAGTTTGTAGACTTTGTAACGCACTTCCAAGCACTCGTATACTCATTCTTTTGCAGTAATTGTGTCGAAATTTACAAGTATCGCGTGAAATATGAAAACACGATTCTACTCGATTATGATTTAATTACTCGATAGACGGTTACGTTCTGGATTGTATTGTTTAGTGTGATAATTGTGTTTACTAATTGCTATTCGCAGTTATGATTGCAAACAATGGTTTTAAAATAGACGGGGGTAATAAAATACACACAAACAGCGGTGTATTGCCGCAATATGATGCAGAATGGAATTGTCACTACCTGCTCCTCCCGGCCTCAGCTGGCTCGCACCGTACGTAACGATCCCGCGCGGCCGCGGCCTGTTTTCCACGACAGCCTGTTTCCGCAGTGGTGGACGTAGATTCCTCCCCCTCGCACAGTTCCCCACTACCCCCCGTCGGACCTACTGCGCTACTCATTGTTCTGTTAATACCGTCTTGAGCTTCTTTACCTAGTTTATTATCTCCTACGTCTTAATTTTCGGCAGGCTCATTTGTTACTTTTCAATTGGAATGTGATTTATTGCTAACATTTTTACTTTTGCAGTTAATATAAAATGTTTTGTATTCGTGGTTCAAAAAAGAATTTCTTTTCTACTCGTGATCTGTTTAGTTTGTAGCCGTGAATATTATTTGTCAGTTCGTTCATATAAATTTAGGAACATATTATTGATTTAATTTTTTTTTTTTACATTTACTTCTTAGCTGAAAATTAGATGGCGCCGAATTTATTCGAAATCGAGAACACAATATTATTTATAACTAAAATTGTTATCAACTTCAGGTGCCTACAAAATATCTGATCCGTGAAATAATTCTTCATCGCCCATGGCTCATATTGAAGCTCACGTAATAAACTTTAAGAGGTGTTTTCGTATGTTTACATTATTTAGGTGAAATCGGCTACAGTTATCTTACTTGTATTAATATTAGAGATGCGCCGATATTCAGCGTATTCGGCATCTTTTTCACTATTCGTAATTGGCCAAATTATTCGGATTTGGTGCCGAATATGCTCGGTTTGTGTATTTCTATTTACTTAGCTTCTCGACACGATATAAAAGACAATACTTTATATGGAAAATTTATGTTACAATATAAGTTAAAAAAATCCTATGTAGCAATGATTAATAAAATAAATCAATTTCGCTTCTAATAATAAATATATCTTTTATAAATTATAGTTACAACATCGGAAATAAAATGAAAACTAAGCAAAAATAAATATATACATATTTTAATATTCATAATTAATTAACGGCGCTCTTCCGCAAATATGTTATGTTTTTAACCGACTTCAAACTCGAAAAGGAGGTTATATGTTTGACGGCTATGTATTTTTTATGTATGTTTTGTAAAATGTAAAATTCTTTTTTATTCGACAGCTTGATGGACCGAGGTGGTCCCATTTAAATGTTATCGAATTCTAATCAATAATTTTCCTTTTATAACAAAACAAAATATGTTTTTCATCAGATATCATCTCAATATTGATGATATATTTTTAACAGCGAAAAAACAAAAGATTGCGTCTTTTTCATTCATTCAGATTTCGATTTTCTTTGATTTTTCTAGGAAATTCTATGTTCAACGGCATGTAGTTTTTTTTGTAATCAGGTGTGTTCATCGATTTGTTCTTATATTGTGAACCTATTTCTATCAAACTAGCGGTTTCCCCGCGGTCTTATAGCCTATGTCCCCCGAGTATTATGTAGCTTCCTGTAGATGAAAGAATTTTATAATCAATCCAATAGTTTTGGGGCCTAACCAATACCAACAAATAAGCATCCAAATCTTTCCTCTGTATAATATGAGTTGCACTGAATAGTGGTTTCACCGACTAACCGAATACTAAATAATATTCGGTTTAAACCGAACTGGATATTCGGCCGAGTAATTCGGTTTCCCATTTCATTGTTTTTATTTAGCCAAAATGTTTCTCAGTGCTCCTGGTGGTATAGCGTGTATATAGCGAACGATTATTCGGAAGCAAGCCACCTATATGAAAAAATATGCAGAATACTCTTGCCGATGAGGGCTGAGAGCTCGGTGTTTATGCACCATGATTTACGTTTAATAAATTATAAATATTAGGATATCTATGTTTTTTTGCTTATCTTTTATTTTATTTCTGATTTCTATTATATTGTTCTATGTATATCTCTGTTATAATGTCTATTTATGTGAATTTTGCCTGTTTATATAATGTGTACTATTATAACATGCCAGGACTTCGTGGGGTAGATTAGTTAAGTAACTTAACAACTTTTACCTTGGCAGCAACACAACTCTGTGTTTTAAAAATAAAATAATACGCTGTTTCATACTGTCACCGATTGTAGGTATAACAATTTTGTATTAAAAAAGGCCAGTAAAAGTGAAATCGAATACTATTTGGTATTCGGTTATTCTGTAAAACCACTATTCGGCGCATCTCTAATTGATATTATAAGTTTTTGATGATTATACACGTTTGTATATGTACACACACACAAAAACATGTATGTGTGTTGCGAGATAACCCTCGGGTCGCAGTGAGGAGTGATCCGATCCTGCCTGATTTATGTTTACTTGATGCAGACGATACACGCTTTGTGCTCACGATTTATTTAACCGATATCCACGGATTTATCCTGAGAGGAAATGGGTCCTCTCTCCAGGTAGATAAAAAGCAAACGATTATAGCATATTTCACGTATGTTTATTATAAATTATATATGATTATATTAAACTGATGTTTAGCAGTTTGTGTTGAGTCCACGAAATGTTCTTCTGTATTGTCTGTGGTTCTGGCAATAGTTTACGATCCCAGTGTAGAAACAACAGTTGATTTGAGATTTTGGTCACGTCGTAGAAATTAAAATGAATAATAAAATTCATCGTTTCTTAGAAGCATATTAAAAGAATAATTCAATAGAAGTTATAAGTTATAACAAATAAAATCCACAATTGATTAAAGTTACTGATGGACAAATAGCTTCGTATATTATAATATTGCCGGTAACATCGGAGAATATGACTATTATCAGTAAAAAGTTGTGCAACAACTTTTTAAAATACCTATGTATTTGTATAGTTGGACAGTCGGTTAGAAACAGACAGACACACTGTTATCAATTTACTATTATTACTACTGTCATTATTAGTGAAGCATTATTTCGTGTTGAAAATGACAGATTTTTATAGACCTAAATACTTTTTTAATATATGGGTCATTGGTCTTTTTATAAGATCTTCAGAAATACTACAATTATAATTTAATACCAGCATTTTAACTTATTTTATATAAAAGATTATTTTACAGAAACGATAAAATGAAAAGTTATTATTAAAAATATACCCATAATTAAAAATCCATTGTCTTAAATTATCGCATTACGAAAGTTAAAAGGGTTTTGATATTTCCTTATGTCCTGTTGTCGTATGTCCTTATCCGTTTAAATCTCCATTTAATTACATAGTTTTCAAATGTCTTGAAAATATTTTATTCCGGGTTTGAACAATTTGTTATTAGGTATTGACGTTTGCATTGATTATATTATTTGAAATCGTTCTAAAGTGGATCCAACCGGTTCGATGAGTTTGATAGAATAATTTTCCAGAGCTGATCCACCCGGGATATTATTAAAAGTTTATCGGACGGGTTAAAGGTTTCTAATTCCTTTTGTTATCAACAACAATCTGATAAATTGGGGCAACAAATAAATGATATAGGCGTTAGTGAGAGTGGAAATTTCAAACAACGATGTGATCAACTCGTAATATAAACGGACCCAAGTTGTTGTGGGATTCATTTGAATAAAAATTAAATTTTATTAATAAAAAAAATATTTTATATTACAATTTGCTTATGATATTAATATGAGTCAGACTTTTTTTTATGTTGACACCTAAATAAGTAAATATTTCACTTGTAATCACTAATATAATAGTTGTACATTATTAGGGATGTAGATTACTGGTACTACTACTCATTTAAATATCTGGCGTTCTGACAAATCTCATGGGAGAGACCTAATTTGATGCGCGCACGACCCAATTGGCTCGAAGCTGCATATGCCCGGAGATGGCATGACTTCTCTTAGTAATGTGCATTTCTACGATAACTATGATGATAAAACAACCTATAACGCTGCTTAATTGTAAATCATATATTATAATAGCAAATGATAGACATAAAAAAAAACAAGAAATAAAAGTATGTATTAACAATTAAATAATTTATATGTATGTTGTGTGCGAAGGGTCATCCTTGTATACGGAAGTTTTCTATTTTTGATAGTATGTTAGAATCGTCTAGCTCTATCATAACAAAGAATGTCTGGAAACGAAACTGTTAATGGATGCGAAGTTTCTTATTAAATTATACACAACAAAGATTTCTTGTTACGTCTTGGTTTTGTCAAAAAAAAAAAAAGGAAAACAATACACAGTCGAAGGTCGCGAAATGACTACGCGATCAGTCGGTTAGTAATTACGCCTTTATAAAGTATTCAGCTAAACATAGCACGATGCAAGGTTACGCGCATTGTGGCGCACTGGCGGCCCCTCGCGGCACGGCACGACGACACGACGAGGAGACCTATCTATGATACAGATTACCTTAATGTGTACCATAGGAAATACTTATTTCAATAAGTGTAATGAATTGTTCACCTACGGGCGGTGTGTGAGTCACACGGTTCGAATTGATTCCTCCATGATATAATTTAAACAAATCTATAACAGGTTGCTATGAAGCAGTCTAGGTAATACATGTTAGCTATATCCGCGCCGCTAATGGCCGTTTGCATTACGGTGAAACTTAATAAAAATCGATCGAAATACTTCAATGTCGGCGGAGTCGTATTTCAGTCCATTTTTTATATTATTATTACTATTATTTTCTCTTTCAAATCGTTTTGATAGTTTTAAAACATTTCATAAATGTTGTTGTCTAATTTTGTCTGAGAGTTGTTTTCTGCTACGCCGATGGGTGACCAAAACAGTTTATTATAAAACGAGGTCACGTGCAATAACGCATCGTTCGGCCGCACTACGAGCAAGCATATCGATGTGGGCGTCGTGCTCGATTTCAAACATTAGTCCTGCATTTATAATTCTATTCTCCCGCAAGCCAAATTTATCGTATTTCCAAATAAATTAGTTATATAGGTACTATACGGGCAGTGGTTAATGTGTCCGCTTTTAATTGCGTTCTTTAATATCTCAGTTGTATTTATAATTGCTTTTATAGCTATCGTTTGCTCAGTGGTATCGATTTAGTGATTTACTTCACTTATAGTCTTGTTTGAACCGGTTTTCTTTAATGTTTGTCGATGTTTACCGGTTCGTTGGCAAACCGGTATTGAGATTTCCTCATCATCTAAATTCATGTGTTCTTCTTGACGTTCTTCGGAGTTCGACTTCTATAAAATGGCACTAACAACTGTAGAATGCATGGTGACACTAGAAAGTAGAGATGTATTGACTGTATTTTGTGTTGACTATAAAAAGGAACTGATCACATGTCGATTCTCACCAAAGAAAAAGTCACCGACTCTCTACGTCTATACGTCTCTATCGAGAACTAAATAAATATAAAATAAATCACTGTAAATGTTCCATTAAACTACCTATAAATATTATATTTAAAAGCGCAAAACATTGCTAGCACGTACGTTTCAGTGAATCACAGTAACTCGTCGTATTATGTTATCGCTTAAGTGTAGAATAATATCCATATACGATGATTGGCCAAATATTAACGTATCTCTACTGACCACGTATTGACGTTGGTGTATAATAACCTCGACGTTGGCCAAACGTTTGCCGCCACCATCCAAACTGACATCAGCACAGCGTCCGAAGGTGTGGTCTACGGACATACAAATAACATGCACTTCACACTGACTCATGTCTCGTATTTATTATGTAAAGTAGTGATCAAACGCATTAACTATTTATAAATTGTAGTGCGTTTGTTCCCTGGCCTCGACTTCCATATAACATTATGGGGTTTTATGGTTCACGATTGGTCACATATCACAAAATTCTTTATTTCTTTTTGTATTTATCATACATAAAACCTCATTCATTTAAAACGTCATAATTATATTCTCAGAAATTTGGAGTACTGTGTTTGGTTTTGTCCTTATTGTAGCAAGTTTAATGTATGAGTTTCTATATAGATTTAAATCAATTAATAGTGTAAACAGATTCAATAATTTTGTAATCAACAATAATAATAGCACAGTACTCTGGAAAGTTGTCACTATCATTAACATATGTATTTTGCTTAGCAGTCGAGCCAACATACCACTTCAAGGTGCTCGTACCGTCGATGGTGGCCGGTGCCATCATCGGCAAGGGTGGCGAGACCATCGCGCAGCTGCAAAAGGACACCGGTGCCAGAGTCAAGATGTCCAAGTCACACGACTTCTACCCTGGTGAGTTGTGCTGGAATTCTGTTATAATCTTGATCTGATACGAATTATCGGAAATCCATTTATATGCGATGATTTTATTAGTGAACTCTGATTGTCATTATATAATTTTGATAAATCTGTTTGAGAGTACACTTTTTGTACTACGCCCTTGTTATAACAAAGTAAATAAAATAAATAAATAAAACTTATAAAGTTCTTATCAAACTAATTAACTTACAAGCATTACAGTCTTATAATTATATAATACTAGCTTTCGCCAGCGGCTTCGCCCGCGGCTTCGCCCGCGTGGACCCTAGGGAAATTTTTAGTGGGATAAAAAGTATTCTATTATCTAAGTCAGCTAACACCCTATCTGTGTACCAAATTTCATCAAAATCCGTTCAGTAGTTTCGGCGTGATTGACCGATAAACATCTAAACATCCAATCAAATAAACTTTCACATTTATAATATTAATTAAGCTTTATATATTATAGATAGGGTTGAAAAATGTGTGAAGACAAACTAATAAATAATTAAAATAAAATAATAGTAACAATTAAATATAAAAGTAATAATTCACCAAAACAGCATCAATATTAGTCATAATATGTATAACGTACACAGCTATTTTAATCATTGAATGCTCATCAAATAACCCTTAGATTCGGTCTTAAAAGTTACCATACCTTATATTATGTCAATAAAGATTGGAATAACTTTAGCTCTTAGTTTTAATGTTGAAGTAGGTATATGCCAATATTTAATTTCCAAACGAGATCGCTTAGTCGTCAGACACAGCAATTTCCCTTGATCACACTACATTAAACATAGAGATTGTAGAGAATTGTGTCAGTATTAACTAATGGTAGGTCTGTCTGATCGCTTCGATAACTACTTCATATGAATGCCAATAAAATTGTACCTATAATGTGTACTCCACTTGCAGTCACTATCAATACTGATAATGATTGAAATGAATATTATACATACAAACCGACGCGCAACAGTTCCGGAATCAAATACAACAATATTGAAATCTTCCAGAATATCAAACACAGCCCTTTGAAATAACTTGTTGGTAAAATGCGGTGAAATGAAACTGAACTGAAACTAATCTTAAAAATTCAAAACTTTCTTTGGGAGTATTCGAAGTTTTTCTAAATGACCCGGAACTTTTACTCGTAGCAATTATGCTTTTTAATTTAGTTATAAGTATCTGCATTTTATTTGCAAACGCTTGTATTTATATAGTTTAAACAATGAATGTAATAAACAAGGTTGAGATAACAAAGGACTCATAATATTTGTTTACAATTATAATTTACTAAAACTGTTCAATCCGTCGTTCATAATTCAATTTCTTTGATACATGGTACCAGCAAATAATATTACAGTAATTTATGAACAATACGTGTATCTTTTTATTACTGGCAAGAAAGTTATAATATGGATTGTATAACAGTTTATTACTTATTTAATGAAAGGCCAGCGCCGACCCAGATCACCATTGTTTGTTGGTCTCGGAACTAATAACGGCGTTCGGCTCCCTAACTCGCCGCTGGCTCTTAAATCTCAGTGTTGCTATCGTTAAGCCATGAATAATATTAAAAAATAATTCAATTTCAAGATGTTAAAAAAGAAAGTTACTTTTATAAAACGACACATAAGCAACCATCAAAATCGCAGAGATTGTACATATTATAGCTTTTTATAAAAGATGAAAAATATCCCGAGTCAGGGTATTTATCGTACAAAATCGCACCCTGAAATGAATTTTACATTAAAGATTTTCAATGCATGATAATCTTTTTATATGTCAGTATACGATACGGTTTTATCGATGAAGATTAACTGCATTTCACCACATAGGTGTTGCAAATCTTCAATAAATTCCCCAAATTAACTGTATTCAACAACGTTTCTGCCTCACTAGTAGAAGTATATTTAAATAATAATGGAATAAAACAAGATGATGTTGTTTATGTTGTTTCTATTTCCGGAAAGTTTTGTTTAAAACTATTGAACGCTCATTACAATGAAAAATATCTATTGGTTTGTTTCTGTAATAAAATTGGTTTCAAAACGGAATATTATCATTTTGTTATGATTATTGTGTATTGAATAATAGAAAAACCATATCAACTGGTAAAGAGTTTATGACGTCAATGCTGATTACCCAGATACCGAGTACCTATTGATTACAGTTGTGATTATACTCGTATATGTATATGAATAGGTCAGGCTATTTTTGATTTAGTAATTTGAAAATGAAAAAGTATCTATATATGTAGATACAATCTAGCCGACTATGTAATATCGACAATCTTTACTCAGCTAGACCGTGATAGTCTAGGACGACTAGTTTGAACGGTCCTTGAGGAAGTCGCTAGTTAGGATCAGCTATAACAGATAGTAGGCGTGGACATTCTTGACGTGAACGAATAAAATATTATACGAAATAATTCACTATGCACATGAACTGCACGTGATAAAATCAATATTATTTGTCTTATATCAACTTATAGATTGTGTACAACGCGCAAAGTACAAATCTTTGGTTTAAATTAATAATTACCTAATGAGCACAAAATTTTTGATTGAATAAAAAATATTGCTGGCCGTCCATCATGGCTGCCAGTTCAGTCTGGCGATACTCGCACTCGATACAAGGTTGTAATTATAGTAATGATTCTATTTTATCTTTGTGATTTATCTTTTGTTTGAATTTTGTATTTGTTCGTTCGTGATTTCGTCTGGATTATGATTGATTTTGTTCGCATTTTTCTAATATCGCAATATACATAATGTTGTTATTATCCGTATATCTTACCCATGCTTCTATTTAAGTCATACGCCAAGAGGATATTATAAATTTACCTCACAGTATAACAATCGTTGAATTTTCTCAAACATTTAACTTAATAACAGTTTTGTTTATGTAAAACACAAAAGCTAGATGGAACGTGACAGCCAAAGTCGGAGAGACGTAATAATAAGACCAAACGACAAGTTTCCACTGTACCATATTGAACGCGACATATATTATTACAAGCATAGAATTGACTCTATATATCCGATTCGTAACCATTGGCCCTTTGATATTTTATTAGAGCCAGAACTTATTAATAATTAATAAAAATCAACACATGTACTCTATGATTCATGAGCCAGTAAACATTTAGAGACTACTAATATTATTCTTTAAGGTTTTTATAAGCCGATCTGATAAAATAAGTGGTTCCGGCTCGAATCCCTTAAAGTTATTTCCATGGAATCGCAATATCCCAACACCTGATGTGGAAACAAATTGCCTTGACTATGTGTTAGCGGTGAATTCAGCCATACGTGGAAGAGAAAATGATGCCTTCTACAGTTCAGCGTCATCATTTGTTGCAAGTGTCGATAAATTGTATGTTTGAAATTTGTAGGCATTGTACATTATTTTGTAGTGATTTTCAACGGTTATTATTCTTGTATTAGTAGCACATATTTATAGATGCTCTATAAAAAAAATTACGAGGTTTTGATGATATTTTGACGATCTGTTATTACATGGTGGAAGGAGTGTTGTCTCAGTGCTTCCTGCGTTAAAACCGAACGTATATTTTTGGTTTGTGTTCTGATATAAACGCACACCATACATCCAATATTCGGTGTGATCGACCTGGAAATCTCCAGTTGTGACTTCTTCTACAACAAAAAGCATCTTCGATATCTATATGTCTATTTATCTGCACTTGAACGTGCGTACTCATAGATTTTCTAAGTGTTCATATTCCTTGACATTTAAAAAGCATATTAAAGAGTTAGTTTTATTACCAAGGTTTTCCTATCAATTACATGTTGCACGTGAGATGTTTTGAAATCTAAAGGTATACACATAAACATTAAAATCTTATAAATGAAAAGTTTCAATCTTTATGATAATTTATCTATTGTTATTTTAACAAAAACAAAAATGTTCAACAATAAAAATTCTATTGAAGCATAACAAATAACATCCAAATAGAGTGAGACTCACTAATCTTTGCCACGCCCAAAATTCTCATGGAATGGAATCCTAAAATACCGAAAGTTCAACCTTTGTTGCTTATATTTACTACTTAGATGGGGCGTGTCAAGGCTCTGTGGCTCGGAGTTACCTTAGTTACACCATCGTCTGTCAAATAATTTTGTAGCAAAATAGCGTCTAATAAATTAAAATTACATCTTTGCTTTGGCATTTTCATTTCAACACTTAAAATAAAAACGAGTAAAGTATCACTTATATCTCTTTTTTTTTAATGAATATAAATTATATTAAATATTTTGATCTTTTATATTAACAGTGTTCTCGTATGTATAGTTTTCACTTATTACCGTTATTTTTATGAATTATCTGTTAATTTAGAATATATTTTTCTCTTTTTACTCTTGAACGTCACGACTTTATACAACTCCGCAAAATCCAGGGTTTCTCAATGCGAGATACGCGAACCCCTAACGCTTCGCCAGTTGATTTGAGATTTATATGATAGTGACTTGACGATGAAGGTAAAGTTATTCCAATTTTCTCCTAAAATTTGTGACAAAAAACAAAGCTTTATCATTTTTTTTACATTATCATTAAATAGATATTTCTTTAGTCACTGTATTTGTTACTGTCCTTTAAATAAAAACTATTTTTCCTCTACAATCAATTTTATTATGAGGAAAGGGAGAGGGGTCACCTGGTATCTTTTACGGAGATTCGTGGATCCGAAGGTTTGAGAAAGCCTGCTCTATTCTAACCTCTTTAATGTTGAGATTGACGGTCCTAGTCCAAGAATTACTTTAATCCTTGGCCTAAAATTTGTTACTAAATCAGTCTGTTTTGTATTAATCCTCTTTATTTTGTATGTAATAAACCTTTGTGGACGTATGTCTTTTCCCTAGAGTCACATATTCAGCATTACTTACCTACGACAGACAGATCTTTGATAGAGTTTTTGGTTTTAACGCTATCTTTTGATCACATTACATTGGTGGTTAGTGAATGCCTAGGAACCCAGCTTGGCAAAACGTTGTTAATAGATTTTTTTGTCTTATTTTTTTTACTAAACGCAAAAGCTTTAATTGTTTTTTTACCTGATACAATTCAGACTTTTGTCAGTTTAGAATTCTAGTAAAAAATACATATAGTACCCAGAACCAATTGCAATAGGATAATGATAATTGAAGGACTTCTGGAATTGTTTTGAAATATAAGAGCCTTCCTGTGAACCGATATAGTAACCCCTCATAACTAAATATAATTTCATTGAGCAACTTTCAAAATAATAACAATTTGCGAGTTGTGTTCCATATATAATTTTAATATATTAAATGAATTTGGAAACTACTCGTTTGTATCAGAGTCAATTACAAAGATATTACCAATATCACAGATTACCATTTTCAATGAATACGAGTACGATAAATATCCATACCGCCAGAGATTAGGGCAGTTGCCTATTTATCATTTTGAATTTGTGACCGCGTTGTTTGCTCTTTTAATTGTATCCCGCCGAGGACACGTTCAATTAAACATGTTTACTGTGTGTATTGTAGATTAAAAGTTTAAAGAAGATCAACTTAGCTTTGGATTTATAAAGATCTTAGCTTGTTTGAATAATGCATGATTTCGGTTTGAAGGACATTTCTAATGTTCAGGAGGGTAGGTTATTTTTTTTATCTCGTTAATACATGACATTTAACGACCACTGTTTTTTAGGACACGTAATTCAGTTAAGCTGGCTGTCATTTCCGCAATTTATTTAGATCGCACTAACGTTAATTCCTGGCTTCCTGTGATATAAATAGAGCATGTTAAAAAGTGTAGAATCATTGTTATATAAATATGCTGTTATAGCTCTAACCCCTGGCGTTCTAACCCACGGTTTTAGTAAATATGCAGAAAAAAATTTAATTTCCCCAATAATGGTGAAAGTAAACTTGGTTATTAGTGCGAACGCCTATGTCTATGGAAATAGGGCAAAAGATTTAATGAATAGATACGGGTACGTACGCGTGTCTTTAGACAGGACAATCTCGTTCAGTTTCGTTTCGAGCTCCAGAAATGAAAAGATATTATTAGGTTGGGGGAAAAGCCTTTTCGCATATAGTATGCATAAACTTCTAATAAAATCTTTCTGGCCATACCATTTGTATCTGGCTGGTTTCGACATCGTTAAAAAGTTAAATTTTAAAGAAGATAACTCCGAATTTAAATTAGAAAATTTTCTTGAATCTAATGAAGGAATTCAGAACATTATTTTTTAACAAATAAAGGTTAAAATGCAACGCCAGCCTCGAATTTTTTTTTGACAGTTATGACCTAGTGCAGTTTCTGTGAGAGCAGCACAAATTCGGTTTAATCGTTTTCAGTCTGGAAATTTTGATGTCAAAGATGCACATCGCTCCGGTGGCCATGTTACAGATAAAATGGATGCCATTTTTTTTTAAAAGTCAACAGGGGATTGACCATAAAACAGTTTTGGCGCATTTGAGAAAAGCTGGGTACAGAAAAAAGTTGGATATTTGGGTACTTCACGAGCTCACTAAAAGAAACCTAGTGAAACGTGTCCTCATATTTGATTCTTTATTAGGGCGTTATGAAACCGAACCATTTATGGAGAAGCTGATAACTGCTGATGAAAAGTAGATCACGTACGACAAGAACGCGCGAAAAAGATCGTGGTTAAAGGTTGGTCAGACTTCACAGACTGTGGTGAAACCCGGGTTAACTCGCTACATGATGATGGTGTTTGCGTGCGTGTGATTTGGAAGGGCATTATTCATGTAACAATAAATCCCAATATCCAGAATCGTAGCTGTGAAACGTCCAGTTCAATTGTTAAGAGAGGATATTGTAGTCATTACTGTCAAGTTTTTGACGATAATATTATTATACTTGGTCTCTGCCCGCGGGTATGCCCACGTGATCCTGCATTATACATAAAAATCTTCCTTTTGCATTAATCTGTCTGTTATTGATAACCGTATTAGAATTCGTTGTGTAGTTTAAAAGATCTCATCGTACAGACGGTAACAAGCGACATTGTTTTATACTACTCGTACGTTTAGAAGTAAAGTTTGTAAGATTTAACATTTTTAAATAAACCGTAGTATATATTTACTATAAACATTCATAACCAGACGATATTAAAAGATAATAGATTAAAAACTAAGGCGGAAAAAGGTGGCTGTAGGCAGCGCACGGTAATAATAGGAAAACAGTAATCCCTAGATTTCAGAATCGTTTTTCGTTTTCTATATACAGCCGGTATATTTTTTTGGGTTGTGGTAAGTAACAAATCCATGTCTCACGGCTACTTCGTATTCCCGGTCCGCTTTACTGTACATCCATTTCAATTCTTCTGGCTTAATATGCTGTTATCATTAAGCTTCCTTCGTCGCAGACAAAACCAAATACAAATCTAATCCTGACCTTATACATATTTCGCTTATCGTTGTGAAATGCTTCTCGGTTTTAGTAGCGCTGAAAGGTTATACTCTCTTCTCTGTCTAATGTTTCAATTAACAACTTTTAGGTTGAGGCCGCACTGCATTTAAACGCCGCGTGCGTTTTGGCGTCTTCAACTTTAGATATAGTTGAAGACGCCAAACCGTATATTGAGACTAACGTTTGCAGCCGGTTTGTCCAAGCAAACGCATTGGACGGAATATGTTTGAACGCATTGGACGGCTATGTGTCACAAACAGCAAAATATCAGACTAGCGATACTCATCTCTTTGTTATGATATTCGATAATACTTATTTTGACAAACACTCCACTCCTTTTTTCATTATAATACAAATGTGGAACCGTGGCAAGTGTATTACTTAATGATCTTGGTAGGGATCGATAAGATAAAATTAAAGGCCTGCCTTAAGAGGTCCTACTTTATACTTTAGTCCCCTACTTTAGTCTATATCTGTGATTTATCTTTGAAATAATATCAAAAGCGCTTGCTGTTTAAGCGACTTTTTCATTGATTTCATTTGTATTGATTACACGAACGTTACGGAATTAATAAATACATTTCATAACGAAAAATTACAGCCCGGGGCTCTAGATTCGCCGCAGTGGCTTGAATGTGATTTTCTGAGCTTGTAAGTGGGTCGCAGCTAGGTCAAAGTTAGGTCGGCCAGCGAGGATACGACGGCTAGATATGGCGGCACCTGAACTAGCTCGTTGCCAAAACTGAAACGGGGAAAAAGAGGTATTCACATTTTCTGGAAATATAATACAAGCTATAAGAGACATTACCTAAATAATTAAATTTATAGTCGTGAAGTTTCTATGAATGTAGAAGGTATAACATAGAATAATGTGTTGGCTAAGTATAAGATTAAATCTATCTATTTACATCTTCACGCCGTATCCCTTGCGGGGTAGGCAGCGACGACCGACCGCCGCGAAATAGGTACGGCCCTTACATACATATTTCGCTTCATCTACCTCCATTACTCTTGTCATATATTCTCGCCGATTTTTATGGCTTCTAACATCACGCAATTAATTTGGTCGTGAAAGGTGTGTCGTGGCCTTCCTCGGCTTCTGCATCCTTCCACTTTCGCATTGAATATAAGTTTTCTCATTCTTTCATCCGGAATTTTTTCTACATATCCGAACCAACGGAACGTGTTTCAGTTGATTTTTACACAGGTTGTGCTATCTTTAAAGTGATCTCTCTTTATTATCTCTTCATTCCGAATGCGGTCTGCGAGGTTACTTCGAAAATTCTACGAAATTAACTGCATTTATTTATTTATTTCACGCATACAAGCTCTTTTTGAGATTCCAAACTCTCACTACCATATATTAGCGTTGGAATCAGCACCGTATTGTCTATAGCGAGTTGCGCGTTCTTGGCTTAAGATTTTGGTATCAAGAAGTTTTCCTAACTCTCCGTTCACACTATTCCCAGCATCCACTCATTGATTTTATATTCTATATAAGAACGAGTAGCTATCAATATGTATATTAAGGAGATGGAATAACATGAATGAAAAAAATGTATAAAACTACTGCTGTTAAAAATTATTGCAAAAGCAAAAGTGGTAACAATTCTACTATACCTCTAGTATGCCCTACAAACAAAAAGGGTTAGAGGATACATAAATATTGGTAATCAATCATTTCGCATCCCCGGGGATTGTTTGGGAGGAACCCATTGATTGGGTTGCCGCGTACTTTCGGCGGTTGTTGGAAAATAAATTGTCAGGTGATTTGTTATTTTTTTCATGTATACGGCCATCGATCGAAACATTTCTAGACCCCATTGGTGCTGGAAATTGTGATATTATAGCTTGAATTGAAATATATTATAGTTTGAAGCGCTTACATCAAAAATGTTTTTAACAATTTGTTATTACATTATTTGCCAAAGTCAAGTAACGGGGATCTTACGAGTCCTCCACCGCCTCAAAAATTTTCTACCACCTAATATCCTTTTTTTTTCCTAATTTTTCTGCTGATGTGTGCTATCTCGACCTGAATGCAAATCTCATCAATAAGCTTGACCGTCTTCAAAGGAACTGCATTCGATTCGTTTTCAACATTAGGAAATATGACCATGTCTGCAAAACGAGTTCTTCTAAACTAGATGCCTATACGACAGCGAAGGAATATGCTAGCTTTGACCACCTCATTTCCAATATCTATGCAATTCCGATATCCAATCCTTTACTAAACTGCCCAATTCTTCGTTCTAATATAGTATAGAATTAATATAGTATAGAAGTAATATAGTATAGAATTTTTGGAAAAAAAATAAGTTGAGCAAATGAACAAAATATCGTTTTCTAAGATTCTCACTACCTATGTTGAATATATCTTTATTTATATAGATGTTTAATATCTGTTGTGTTACACCTATTATATAATAAATATCAATATCACTAAAAAGCATAAAATAAAAACATTTATTTACATAGAACCGACTTCAAACTTAAAAAAATTATAAATAATTTTTATCGTATAACTTTATAAGTCAAATTGGGTGCCTATCATTTAATTAATAACCTAACGGAAACCTCCGCCCTACTTCAATAGCATTTTCTTGTATAATGCACTTTTGAGATGAGTGTTTTTTAAGTTTGATTCGGTTCTATTTTCTTTTTAAGTTTTTTTTGTCAGTCTATAGAAGCTGACAAAAAAAGTCAAGTCAAGCACTATTGGATCAAAATTTAAAAAAAAATTTGGACGATTCATTAGTGCTTATGATATGCTTATTTTAATAAAGTTTTGTTCTTTCATGATATTTCCCGCAATTAATTATAAAATATTTTCTATTCCTTTATTTATTTTTTGTTTTAACATTCGAAATTGAAGAAGATTTCATCTATTATAATAACTTAGTTTGTAAAGATGTCGTGAGGAAAATACTTTCTACCATCAAAATAACAAAGGGGTCCGCCCCTTTAGCCACTCACGTAGCTAAGAATTATGTCACAGTCATGTATGAGACTTTGCATTTGTATAACTCTATATAATTGGACGGTAAAGATAGCAAAATTGGCAGAACACTACCATTAATATATTAGAAAAAGATTATAGGAATAGATGTTTACAAAATGTTAGAAAATAATAAATAGAGTCAAGGTGATAGTACTCTTCTAAGTGAAATTTCAAGTTTGCCTTTTTAATTTTTACTATGTACTTTATAGACAGTATTCCTAAATACTCGTTTTTGTCAATGTTATTATCATGTATTATATGATTAATTGACGATTAGTTAATATAACAGTACCCATTTCTGATTGATTGTTTTGTCGAACTTTACAAGTTCTGCATTTTGTTAGATCCATGGTTACGTAAGCTCGATTTTAATATAACACCAGTACAGCGCACACATCGACGTTCGTGACTCGTGACTGTACGATCTAAAGTTGCCTAATCACACGAGCTCCAAATCAGGGTCACTGCCGTTATTATCATCAGCGGAACGTTTCTCGTTGAAGCGAGATCGTAAGTGAAACCCGCACAATAGAGTAGCGCCGCGCAGCCCCTGTTGACCTACAAAATGGAAACCAGCTGTACCTACTGTGTGGTGATTTTTAATCCACTGAAACGTCCGCGGAACGTTGTCTCGTCACTTCGCAGGTGTACAATGCTTTGTGAGATGGCCCCCTTGAAATCGAAACTCTACAGAAGTCTTTGTGAAGAATTTAAAACTTTTTGCGTTTACAAGGAATCTCGATTGTTCGTTGTTGTAAGTAAAGTGAGGACTTTGAAATCTGATGCATTTCCAAGTTGAGTGTGGGCTATGGAATCAGTTTATTATTCCGATGTTTATTATGATGGCTTTTGAGAATAATTTCATTTATTGATTTTAACAGAGAAACAAATTTCATATCAGATATTTATGACCATTTCATTCGTTCGTTGTTTAAGCGGACTTAATAAAATTATCACCGAACATTGTTTTTAACACAGACTGCTTACACAAAACGGTATTTAATTTATTTGGCGTATGATAATTTGTTAACAACTCAAAACTTTAATATAAAATTTTATATATGCAAATAACATGACAGCAGTCGGACCGCCCACTACTGCTTCCCTCACAATATTTTCTGTTTGTTATTCGAAGCTAGTGCAATCTTTCAATCTCTGTTCAAGGATGTCCACACGCAGCGGTACGTGTCACTCCACTCTATAGTCACACCGAGTGATGTCACCGCAACGAAAATAAAAGTGAATACATTCGTACAACTATTACGGCAACTTTAATCGAATACACAGAACACCTAATTATATGGTCCTATCTAAAAGTGCGAACGATTTTCAAGCTTCTCTTAAGTCTCTACACAGACGCTGACTCCCAAATAGAACATCATTTAATACGTACAAAATCATGCATTTATTATTTCGGTTATCCTAATACTATTCATTAGTTTTTCGTTCAAATGAAACATTATAGTTTTTACTTATCTATCTTTGTATATGTACACTGTAGCATAATTATATTGTAAAAACTAACTTTTTATTAAAATAATTAATTTATAACATTATTATAGAAAATAGTAGCTAATTTGGATGTGGTGCTGTATTACTTAGTGGCAAATGGAATTATCTGATATAGAACCAGCCAGGCGTGCCGTACCTCTAATCCCACATATCGGTTCTACCCCGTTTCTGTCAAATATATTAGAATAACATTTACGAAATTAATAAGTGAATTTCTGTTTATATTTTAACATATAATTATCTAATTAACATCATGCAATGTTGATGCATAATCCTTATCCTCTAAATCTTTGAAATCGTACTATGCGGTGAAATTATACTGCGTTGACTTTTGTGGTCAAGGACTCATTACCAGCCCTTTTACGTCCCCACTGCAGGGGCTCAGGCCTTCCTTATGGATGGTTAAGGAGGATGGGCCATGACCCTCCACGCTGGCCCAATGCGGATTGGAAGGTATTAACGACTGCAAATGCAGCCGGGACCAACGACTTAACGTGCCTTCCGAAGCACGGAGTAGCTCGAGATATTATTTTTTTTTTTTTTTGGTCACCCATCCCGTGACCGACCCTCGCGAAAGTTGCTTAACGACAAAGATCGCGGGCCGCGGCGCTTATCCACTACGCCAGGTCTACGGTCAAGGACTACATTCACTCTAACCTTAAATAGATGCTCCTGTGATTTGTTTACGGAAGTCATATTTGATTATTACCACCAACAAGCAAATCAAAACTAGATAAATATATAAATAGCGCAACACCACTGCTACTTAATATGCCAAAGTACACTGTCATAGGAAACATTCATTTTTTGCTTTTAAGATAACAAACAAATTCCAACTGTCTGCCTTTTTGTCTTTTTACTGACTCCTCAGTTTTTATATTTCATTTAAAAGACTTGTCCCACCACAACGGACATAAAGCTTTGTTTAAAATTATCTTGCGCACATAAAGCAAAACAATCTCGAAAAAATCTTTACAAAACATTTTCGCGACACGAAATATTTCTTTGGCGCGTTGTAGAATACGACTTTATCAATAGGTAATGGGTAAATAAGTTTGTTTTTGTTATAAAGCTGAATAACATGTCGTCTGTTTATTGGAATAAATTAAAAATGCACTTTTTATCAAAAATAAAAATCGAATAAATGTGAGCGTCAAGATGGCAGCACCAATCTCTGAAATACAAATTGATAAATCGAGCTGTATATGTGCTATTTGAACTCTAAAAATACCTTATATATCAATTAATTTATAGTAATTTATATACATTCTACAAAGCTTTTGCTTAAGCTGTTAATAAGAAGTTAATTGAACGCAGACACTCGAGTACCGCTGAATAAAAGCCTTAAAAAATCAAGACAAGAAAGATCATATACATAACTAAAAACTTAATAAAAAAACCAACCGATGACAGTGAAATATCTACAGAGATATATGTAAGTGTAATGAATTTGCCCTTTGACGCTGACGTGTTGAAAAACAAAGCTGTCACACGAAATTATTTAAGAGATTCAGTGTTAGAGACATCTACCGCCAAGTTGGCCACCGGCAGTGGCCTTGACCCAAAAATAACGAAACGTTTCGTCTTGACTCCGCCGTGACTTTGAAAATATACATTTTTCGCATATTGGTGTTAATTAGTAGGTTGTATATTTATGTGAGACACCACAAGTATATTGTTTAGGTAAATTTTCATGAAATATAATGAGAAGACTTTCACTGTCGTCGTTAGAGATTGGTTTCGAAAATAAATATCGTTGTAAAATCGATTAGTCTGCTGAATCCAATGTTAATTTTCGTTACTAGAATGCATATTAGGTATATGGTAACTAAAAGGCGCCATACATTCTATATTATATCACGGAATTCTGTGATGATATTAACAACTGACAAGTTTCTTGCACCCATAGTTGTCAGTCAAAATAAGTCCCGAGTGCAAAATATTCCAACGATTCAAAGTGCATAGTGCTCTTTTTTCAATAAAGCTTTCAATAATCTGTCTTGAGTAATGGAAATTATCATTGATTGATTGAAAGCAGCATCAGATATTACTTTATCTATTTCAGTTACTTAGAAGTAATTGGACTTCAAAAGCGTCGCTAAACATCACCAAAGAGACATTTGAAAAGTTATAGCAACTTTTTATGTTTTCATCGGAAGTTAAAAAGTTTCTTCGCAAGTTATGGCAGCATTTAACTCGCTTTTTATTAGAATGTGCTATAATTGCGTACTCAAAAACTTAAACGACTGCGGTAGGCTTTCGTGAACGATATTTCGGTTTTGTTGACTATTATGACTCGGGGAAGTTCGTTAAAAATTCGTTCGCGTGTATCATAAAGTTACACAATGGAACACTTTAAACATTTGCGAAGTCGTATAAGAGTCCTATTCGCGAAACACACGAAAAGTCATTTTACTTTAATCTTGACAATTGCCGTTTGAATAATTTCATTTACAATGGAAAATATTATTTTGATTTCCTTATTTATTTTATGTAAACGTATTTGTGAATTATGGCATAAATCCGAATGTTTTGTAATGATTAAGTTTGACATTAAAGCAGCCCGATAAAATAGCCCTTTTGTTATTCTTCTTCATTCCTGACAGATCAATCCAGGATTCAGTAACGTTAATATAACTTATATATTCGAAGGAACCATTCAAGATCCATAAATGTTCTGAATTCACTAATCTTACAGAGAAAGTATGTTGATTATGGTTCCAATATTATGTGTAATAATAAACACTGAATATGTTTTCTCTTAATCTGGTATTCTGCTGCCAAATGTTGAGGACCTGTTATGAAACACTATTAATAAAACAGTGCATCAAATTTGTCTGGGCCAGCAATGATACACGAATAGTATTTGCATACGTACGTTATCGCTACTAAAGCATTATTCGATATTAATGTTATTAATTTATTGCCGCTGCCATATACAGTTTTCATTCCACTGGAGACGACCTAGAGACTCGTAGGTGTGACTCGCTCTCCGGCCATTTGCATTAAGACAGATTATTTTATATTTTTTGCAGGTACTGCGCTAGAACTAAACTCACCGATACCATGTTATTGAATGGGCACGGCAAATTTCGAGAAAAAAGTATGTGTAACGATGTATGGTTGTGTTATCTAGTAGACTGATGGCTGGTTGGGTTATTACATAGACGCCTTTGTATTTGTAATATAAATATTTATTTATTGAATTTGTAGTACTATTTATAGAATCTTATGTATAGACATTAGTTTAGACTTTTAATATGTAACGAACATTTTATATTTAAGATTATAAAATCAAATTAAAAATCATAGACAAAAAAAGTATTTATGTTGCACGCAACATGCTGCGGGCTCAACTATAATTAAACTGAATAATATTAATAAACACATACATAGCTATGTGAACATATTAATAGAAACAATAAAATTAAATCGACTGTAGTTTACATAAACTTACTTAAAATAACATTAAACTTAAGTTTCATTTTTTTATCATTCTATTATAATTAACCAAATATTTTATTGACTTACTTGCCATGAAAAAAAATAAAAAATAACTTTTTAGTAACACAACTAAATTATTATTATTATTAACTAATATAACATATTATAACAATTATTATTTTAATTATAATCTATAGGTAATGCACTTAATCGTGTAACAGATCTAGTATGCGTTTTACCATTCATTGTCCTAACCTCTACAGCTCGTACATTGCCATCTGAGCCAGGAAATACCTTAACTACTCTTGCCATGGGCCAGTACATAGGCGGTGTATTACTTTCATGTAAAATTACAAGTGAACCAACTTTAATGCTAGGAAGGATATCTCTCCACTTGGGACGAGATTGTAATATATTCAAATAACTTTTATTCCATACTTTCCAGAATGATTGTTGCATGCTAGTGCATATTTTCCAAAACTTAATCTTATTTTCTGGAATGTGCGTTAAATCTTGTTCTGGATAACTATTTAAAGCTGTGCCAATTAGAAAATGTCCTGGTGATAGATAAGAAAAGTCACTGACATCACTAGATAATGGAACTAATGGTCGACTATTAAGCACTGCTTCAATTTTACACAAGACAGTAGACAGCTGTTCATAGGTTAACAACGCTCTTTGAACAACCCGCTTCAAATGAAATTTAACGCTTTTCACTGAAGCTTCCCATAATCCACCAAAAACTGGAGAATAACAGGGTATAAAATGGAACTTTATTCCTTTATTAGATGCAAACGATTGAACCTTCATTTGGTGTTCCCTAGAAGTTTGTATTTTATAAAATTCATCTAACTTGGACTTGGCACACTTAAATGTTGATGCATTGTCACAATAGACATCTGTTGGTAACCCTCGACGTGAAATAAACCGACTAAAACATGCAAGAAATGAATTAGTTTTAATATCAGATAATAATTCTAAATGCAATGCTTTCGTAACAAAACATACAAATACACATATATAACCTGTAGATTGATATGACTTTCTTATTGAAGATTGTTTCACAGTAATAGGACCCGCAAAATCAATTCCAATTTTTTGAAATGGTCTACAAACATTAACTCTATCAAAAGGTAAAGAACCCATTAATTGTTGAGATGCGTTTTTCTTTAATTTAAAGCAAATCAAACATTTATGTATAACCTTTTTTATTTCTCTTAAAGCATTTAAAATCCAGAATTTTTGATTCAATGATGACAGCACAAGCCTCTGCCCCGCATGAAGATTCTTTAAATGTTCATTTATTATTATTAATTTTGTAATAATAGAATCTTTAGGTAACACAATTTGATGTTTTCGTGAATACGATATGTTAGCGTTATGTAAACGACCACCAACTCTGATTAAACCTCTATCATCAATGAAAGGATGCAAAGCTTTAAGATTACCTTTTACAGTATCATTTTTTCTTAAACAATTAATCTCATCTTTCAAGTACAATTGTTGTTCATGTTTTAAAATTAAAAATAGAGAATTATTCAATTCTGAAGTCGTTATAAAAGGACAAATTGTTTTTGTTATATTGCGTGTATTGTGACAAAATCTAAGCACATAAGCTAAAACCCTTTGCATTTTATTTATATCAGAATATTTATATAAAAAATCTAAACATAGCTCATTGTTATCTGTATTTGTGCAAGTCAACACACTTGAAAACTCAGAACTATTGTTTTTAACCTCAGGAAGATTATCAACTTTAGTGATGGTTTTATCTGGCACTGAATATTGAACATCATGAAGGAAAACTGGTGCCTTCCACCACAACTGGTGATCCTCAAGTTCATGCGGCAACACACCTCTACTCAAACAATCTGCAGGATTATCAGTGGTGTTGACGTATGCCCAATTGTAGTCATCTGTAAGCTGTAATATATCTTTCACTCTGTTAGCAACATAAGTATTTAATTTAGCAACATTTGTGCATATCCATGCTAACACGATCTGTGAATCTGAATATAATATAGTGTCATCTATTTTTCTTTTCAATGATAACTTTTTATGCACACGATTTATAAGCTTAGCAAGAAGCAATGCAGCGTTAAGTTCGAGCTTTGGAACAGTATATTTTTGGTTGAGAGGGTTGACGCGAGATTTAGCGCAAAGTAAAGAAATTTTCACATGACCATTGCAATCAATAACCCTTAAATAGACACAACAACCATAAGCATAGCTTGAAGCATCACAAAACCCTATTAACTGTATAGATTGTGCATTTGCTAAGTTTGTGTAGCGTTTAATGAGAATAGGTTTCATTATAGTTAAGCTATTATAAAACTCATGCCAAAGAACTTGTAATTCATCATGCAAAACAGAATCCCAATCCAAACGAGCCTGCCATAATTTTTGTAAAATTATTTTGGCTTTTACTATTAATGGTCCAGCTAAACCTAATGGATCATAGAATTTACTTATGAAACTAAGCACTTCACGTTTAGTTTTTGGAACTCCATTATGCTTAGGTGCATAAAGCGTGAAAGAATCTGACTTGATATCATAATTGATACCTAAAGTTTTCAAATAAACATTATTCTTTTGTAAATCAATTTCATCAAAATATTGTTTACTTATAGGAACATCATTTAGAATTTCATCTTTATTGGATGCCCATTTATGCAACTGAAAGCCTCCTATTTTGAGAAGTTGGCAAAGCTGCTCTTTTGATTCCTTTAATGACTCTAGAGAACTATCAGTAGCTAAAATATCATCTACATATGTTTGATTTTTAAAAATAAAAGATGCTTTAGGAAATTGTTTAGCATATTTCTCAGCTAACTCAATTAAACAACGAGTTGCTAGGTATGTTGAACTTTTTAGTCCATATGTAACAGTATTTAATTGTAAGCACTCAACTTCTTTCTCTGGTGAGTCTCTCCAGAGAATGTTTTGTAACGAACAATATTGAGGATTTAAAACTATAGCACGAAACATATGTCTTATATCAGTTATGAATACAAATTCCTCAAATCGAAACAGTATTAAAATGTCAAACAATTCATTCTGTACTACTGGTCCATTTAAAAGTATATCATTAAGTGATACCTTTTTATTAGTTTTCATGGAACCATCGAACACTGTCCTACATTTAGTAGTTTTTCTATCCATTCTTACTACTGGATGATGAGGCAAGAAATAGACTGGATCTTTATTGAGATCATATTGATTAATATCAATTTTAGAAGCATGACCTAAATCAATAAATTCTTGTATAAAATTTTTGTATAGAGTAAATAAATTATGATCTTTATGTAATCTAACTTCTAAATTATGAAATCTTTTCAATGCTAGGTATAATGAATCGCCTAGTGTTTCATTTACAGAGTTAAGTGGTATCTTAAGAGGCAATGCAACTTCAAACTTATTATTTCTTAACTGTACATGTTTTTTAAATATTTCTTCACAAGCGTTGTGTTCAGAAGAGTTCTCATAGAAAACCTCAGGTACTGATTCAGCTTGCCAGAAACGAGTTAAAGTCTCATTAATGTCAAAATCACATTTTGTACAAAACAAGGATACAACCTGTTGAGGTCCCTGAGCAGGACAAGTGACGTTACCAGCTATTACATGGCCAAACTGTGTGTTAAGAAGTGTAGGTAGTTGAACATCTTTGGTGGCACCACTGGCTGTAGACTGCTGTATGGATCGCAATAACAGGCATGCAGACTCACTGGGTAGTAACACCTGGAAAAAGACATCAGCTCCTAATAATATATGTATATCACTTGGCAAATGAAAATCCTTGTCTGCAAGAATAACCTCGGGAGGTAAAACTAACTTTGTAAGATCAACCTTCCTTTGTGGTAATTTACATGTGATCTTGTCTAAAACAAAACAAGATATTTGTAGACTAAAATCATTTACAAGTGAATGTATCTTAATTGACAAATGTTTATTAAGTTTATTAATGGAGTTGCCAACACCTATAACACCTGACTCGACGGTATTTGACTGTAATTGTAGAATTTCAGCCAACTCTGATGTTATCAATGAAATTTGTGCTCCGCTGTCCAATAGAGCTTTCACATGTAACTCTGTACCATCTGCTGCAACAAGCTTGACCTTGGCGGTTGGTAGAATTACCTGTGTGCTTAAATTGTTTGACAACAAAGTCACTGGAGTTGAAACTATCTCTTCATGCAGTAATGAATTGTGCTTTTGCTTGCAGATATTACATTTAAAATGATATCTACAAGGTTTTGTATGTAGATTCAAACAAATTCTACACAATTTATTCATCATCATCATCATCATCATTTCAGCCGAGAGACGCCCACTGCTGGGCATAGGCCTCCCCCAAAGATCTCCAAAACGATCGGTCCTGCGCTTCCCGCATCCAGCGGCTTCCCGCGACCTTCACCAGATCGTCGGTCCACCTTGTGGGGGGCCTGCCAACACTGCGTCTCCCGGTACGCGGTCGCCACTCCAGGACCTTACCGCCCCAACGGCCGTCAGTCCTGCGAGCAATGTGCCCTGCCCACTGCCACTTGAGGTTTGCAATTCTGTGGGCTATGTCGGTGACTTTAGTTCTTCTGCGGATCTCATCATTTCTAATTCGATCTCGCAAAGAAACCCCGAGCATAGCCCTTTCCATTGCCCTCTGAGCGACCTTGAGCTTCCTTATGAGGCCCATCGTAAGCGGCCACGTCTCAGCACCGTAAGTCATCACTGGCAACACGCACGAATTAAAGACTTTTGTCTTGAGACACTGCGGTAGATGTTCCGAGAATAGACTGCGTAGCTTCCCGAACGCTGCCCAGCCGAGTTGGATCCGTCGACTTACCTCTCTCTGGAAGTTGGACTTACCTAATCGGACTATTTGTCCCAGGTAAAGGTACTCGTCGACAGCTTCCAGTGTAGAGCCTCCAACATTCACTGGAGTGGGTACGACATGGGAGTTTGACATTATTTTTGTCTTCTCCATGTTCATTTTAAGACCCACTTGCTGGGAAACTCTACAGAGGTCTTCGAGCATTGTGCCTAGATCTTCCATGGTCTCAGCCATGACTACGATATCATCAGCGAAACGAAGGTGCGTCATGTACTCGCCGTTTATATTGATGCCAAGTCCTCTCCAGTCCAAAAGCTTAAACACGTCCTCCAGTGCGGCAGTGAACAGTTTCGGCGATATAACGTCGCCCTGTCTCACTCCACGCTGAAGTCGTATTGCTTTCGAGTTTTGGTCCTGGAGCCGAACTGACATGGTGGCATTTTCGTACAGTGACTGCAGCACTTGGATGTATCGATAGTCTATTTGGCACCTCTGGAGTGACCTAAGCACGGCCCAGGTCTCGACGGAGTCGAAGGCTTTCTCATAGTCCACAAACGCCAAGCATAGTGGCAGATTATACTCTTCGGTCTTCTGTATAACCTGTCGCAGCGTATGAATGTGGTCTATGGTACTGTAACCTTTTCGGAAACCGGCTTGTTCAGGAGGCTGGAAGTCGTCAAATCTACGTGCGAGACGATTCGTGATGACTCTCGAAAACAGCTTGTACACACAATTTATTATTCGAAACAAATGCCACACGGTCAGCACTAGACATAAGTTTAAATTTTGCACAAGAATATAATTTGTGTGAACACTTACATAATAAGCATGATGCAGTCTTCGAAGCAGCTACTGCAGCTAATGTGTCATCCTTGACAGTTACTGACCCACAAACCATCCTTGTAGAACCTTTATTGAAGTTTGGATGTTCTGAGTTTTCTAGTGCAAGTGCACGCTTTTCTAGGAATACAATTAATGCTTTAACAGTAGGTTCATTATTATGTGCCAGTTGAAAATCTTTATTAGAAATATAATCTAATTTGCGTGTCAATATACACAATATAATATCATCCCATTGGTCGACATTACAATTTAAATTCTTTAAAGCAACTAATTGTTGTTTGATAATAGAAACAAATTGCCTAATATTAACAGCATTAGACTTAAAAAGAGGTGGTATGTCTAGCAATACATTTAGGTGTTCATTTTTAATTTTATATACATTATTATATCTGTCATTCAAAATTTTTTAACTTTCATCATAACTTTCACCAAGAATAGGCAGGTTCTTAATTAAATCTAAAGGTTCATCTTTTAAAAATCCCCTTAAATAATAAAACTTCTGTATCTTATCTAAATTACAATTTTTGTCAATTAAAGAATCAAACAATTGAATGAAAGTTTTATATTCACAGTACTTACCAGTAAAAAATGGAACAGTAATATTAGGTAATTTAATTGGAGTACTTTTCATCTGGGTAACCTCATTTGTATTATTACATTTTAGTTTTAAGATTATAGCCAACGTCTGCATATATTTTTCCTCGACACTGTCAAAGTCTTCGTCACTTATGTCTTTGAAATATAATAATTGATTGTTAAGATCTTCGTATCGCGAAAATAAATATCGAAGACGTTCCTCTTTTACAATAATAATTTCTTTAGGTAATTCAAACGACAGGTCTGAAAACGTATTATACATTTTTGTTATCGAACCTTTTATGCTACCACGTTGTTTGATTAACAACTCAAGCTCATTTTTCTTACCCGTTTCTTCCATAATTGCTTATATCTATTTAAAATTTCTAGAGTCTCTATAATTTTTGTGTCTTTATATGTAATAAACTTTTTTCACACGTTAAAGCAAACGACCGAATCACTAAAATGGCGGAATGAAGCAAACGATCAACACAATCACAAACTTCACTGCAGCAACAAACGGGGTTCTCATCTAAGCATACAGCAACCAATAAAAACGGCTTTCCGGCTGACGTCGTCCAATCAGAGCACGGAGCATTGCACGCGATGTCTTGCTCTTCCCGTCGATTGGAGAACTTGCTATGAAATTGTGTTGAAACGTTTCGTTCTTCCTGCTTCATATAAATTTGACTCGATGAATGCTTGATTATTGATACGACGTAAAATGGCGTCTTTTTCAAATTTATGAAGAATTAGAATTTTCACAATCTTTGTATTTTCTTCATGAAATGTATCATATTTAGTATTTATTGTATTTAGGCGTATTTTTATGACGTACTTACTTCGATTCTTCGGCGTAAGTAGGTACTGCACGAAGCGAAAAATTCTTTACTGCACATAAAAATTTGCACTAACCCTTTTCTTCGAAGGACCATGTAACGATGTATGGTTGTGTTATCTAGTAGACTGATGGCTGGTTGGGTTATTACATAGACGCCTTTGTATTTGTAATATAAATATTTATTTATTGAATTTGTAGTACTATTTATAGAATCTTATGTATAGACATTAGTTTAGACTTTTAATATGTAACGAACATTTTATATTTAAGATTATAAAATCAAATTAAAAATCATAGACAAAAAAAGTATTTATGTTGCACGCAACAGTATGTTAGAATGGCAAAAAAAAATAAAAAACATTTTCCATCTCGGACACCCAGGACTTGTCAAATTTATTTTGTATATTTCCATAATCTGTAGCATTTGCTTACAACATTTCTCCGTAAGTCATAAATTAACAACATTGATATTGGTTATTTGTGTGTAATATAGAAATATAAAATATAAAAGAAATTATAACCTCTAATGCATGGTGAATCGGTGACATATATAACGTAGGTATTATCTTTTATGATAACAAGTTAATTGCTTCGTACCTATCACAGACTAGTATCGTGATAAATGTGTTTGATATTTACGCGCTACCTTGAAGAAAAATTATACACTATAGAGTTCCATATCAACATTCCCTCAATATCCCTAAATGTCAAATGATTTTACAAAATTATGTAAACTATTACACTGTACACAAAGTAAATGACATTCGTAAATAGACAAAGACAACAGTTTTATAGTACATTTACAGAGGAATGTGAGAATTTTTTTTTTAATTCACACAAAACTTTCTTGGTACACAAGAATACCTCTTCGTGAAGTTCTACAATAACTCAATGGCGTCTTTAATTGGATAATAGTGATAATCTCTCTTTATGACTGCGGCCTTGTATTGACCCAGCAGCGGCGCGTACGTACATATAATACGGATTGAAGGCGTGCGCGTCTGCGGACCATTATGAACGATGTATATGCAAAGTTTCGCGATCGACCATATTATACTACAGTATATCAAACTAGACAAAGGTTTCGACAAACGTTGAACCGACATGTGTTATAATTGTACTAATGTTGGAACTTTACCAACACGGTGCTGCCCCAATCTACATAAGTAGATGATATAGGTTTTGGCCCACTGCTCTCAATTGTCGTAGCATTGGACAAACACCAAATGATAATGACCGAGTTGCAGTCGAGAATGAGCACTAAATTACAGGTGTTACGTTTTCAAATCTGCGGACGGCGGCTGCGGCGCATCCAAGGTCAAGGGAAGTTACTCAATGTATCAAACCGGTTGTGGATATCGTGTCTCTGTTTAGTTGCATAATTTCACCTGGTTCTGCTCGACTGAGCATCTAAAGATGTCTCATTGTAACCTGTTCTGTAGGTTTATCGCATAACTCGTTTTCATGATTTTCCGAATTCCGATGGTGTTATAGCTATATATGTATATGTATGTTCTGCTATAATGTCACACATAGGTTCTGATAGGTACTCAATCAATGGCCGATTTGAGATTCAATTAAATTGATTCGTAACCACGATGTTATGTATGACACAATGTGATGTATGGAAAATAATTACATCGGTTCAATTCAATGTACCTATGACTTGAGCTCGGTACTCCGTTTTCCATAAAATAGAGCATAAAATATTTAATACACCATTAATTACACTACCTGTTACCACGCACGCCATGATTGCATTATTTTTGTTATTATAATGTATGTAAGTATATATCATATTTTTTAAAATTTTAACTTGCATCTTGATTGCTTAAGTTGAATTCTAATCTTCTATCCTATATTTAGTTGACGAAACCTTGAGTAAAGCACCTACATTGAATATCTTATTTAGCAATTTCGATATTTTCTCAATATCTGGTCACTGAATTGTACCTAATCTCTGGAGACTCGCTATTACATTTGACTGCGTCTAAGGAAAAGTAATTGCTCACAATCCCCTAGACTGAACTACGCCAACGAATCCCGTTTTCCTGGTCGCCCATAAGGAATTCGAAAATAGCACTTCGACTCGAGCATTTGCTTTGAATTTTATTTAACCAAAGCTATTTTCTTCCATTTTGTTGACAAATTCATCTGTATTTTTCAACGATTCACAATGTCAGGTGTTTTTGTTCATCATACACAGGTAATTATCGAAGGCTCGTCTGTTAAAACAAAGTTGGGAGAGCCAATGGAGCGTGATGACGGGCCATTCATCGCGGCGGAGCCGGCGCGCCGCCCGCCGATCGATGCGCCCGGAACGCCCGATATGCCATAATCCGCGGATATAGGGACACCCAAATTTGGTTACTAAGTGTTCCATTTATGTTGCCCAACCCGCCTATATTGATTTTGTTTACTTATTGCCTCCGATACTGAACTAGGTAATCGACAATTTTATTTAACTTGCAAGATGTTTTATTTTCCAGATACAAACTTCTTAAAATTTGAACGCCAATTGAAGTGTCTTATTAAGTTGAATGTTTTCGATTACAAAACCCCGAAACGGTTGATTTTTTCCAAAAAATGTTTTAAACAACATGTCATTAGATTGATGTCATGAATTATTCCCAGACGAATTTGTAGGACATTATGAAATTCGGCATAATTTTCATCACTCGTTGATAAAGTCCCTGATATCCTATCAGAAACTTATCTGATATTATCTGATGGATAATATCAGTGTCTTTTATTTGTCAGATAGCGTTATATGGCTAGATAACTGTCTGGAACTTCATCAGCAAGTGGTGAAACAGGTCCTTCATAAATGAAACAACATTTTAGCGGTTTCGTCGCGTTTGTATTTAGTTTTATTGACGTTTCCGACCCTTTACAGGTTCCGCGTTCACATAAGATTAAGGAGTTGATTGTCTTTTTAATTAAGAGTATACCTAGCTACTATTGGACACATTCACAATATTTTTTTTTGCATTTTATGGCAACGTTTCGTTTATTAAATTAAATTATTTTAAAAATCAAGTTGACGTATTTATTTACCCCTGCCTACCGTCCTTCATGTTATAATAATGATTAATTAAAAAATATTATGATTATCTATTTATAAAATTGATCATTTTTTATCCAAGTATAGTAAGTGTTTGTAGCTATGCTATAAAAATAATACGCACATTTACACATAAAATTTTGTTGAAATATATTTTCGGATTCTTGGTGTGTCAGATGTATTTTATTATATTATATTACTGATAATAATAACAGTGACGCCAATAAAAATTGCGTCAGCGACCTTCACAATACTAGTTTTGAAACTAATATTTTCATCAAATGCTTATAACATTTCATGTCACGTGTTCGGCCCCGGCTGGTGCTAGCGTAGCACACTAACAAATTAATGTTGGGACCTAAAGTAAACTAAGCATTTGGTGACACTCCCTCGAAGAGCGACCCCTCGACCCAAATAAGCCGCCGAGAACGGTGGTTAAACTGAAGTTAGACAAATGTGACTTAAACCGATTTCTGATAAGGTCCGACACGAAGACACTGCCGTTTTCGTTACAGCTAATCTAACTTTTATAAGTGAAGTTAACTGTAATAAGCTATAGTTTCTTACAAATATCCAAAGTTATATTATTCTTTCTCAAAGGAAATGAAATACCAACCGATCAACGAAGAAACAAATTAAAATAAGTAATATGCTCGTATATGTTTTCATCACAGCCTTATACAGATACTAGCCTTCCGCCAGCGGCTTCGCCCGCGTGAATTAGTCTTAAGTCCAGAAGTGAACAACATCCATAAAAACTCATCCTCTAATTTACCGCCTTACGGATCGAATTTCGTAAAATCCCGTCTTAATGAGCGCTTACGTCCTAAAAAGAACCCGCATCCAAAATTTGAAACTCCTAGCACTTGTAGTTTCTGAGTTTTCGTGATGAGCGAGTGAATGAGTGACCTTTCGCTTTTATATATAGATAAGCTTTATATATAATAGATTAGATACATGCGAGGCAATGAAATGTTTAAAAATTTACTTCATTCTAATTTTATTCATCATATTTAATAGCTGTAGTATACTATTAACAATCGATGTCACGGTGTCGCCACAATGTAGTTATAACTGTCCATTTTTCATAATAATTCTCCATTTGTAAAATGTCTATCATGGCTACTGCTAGTGATTTATGTTGATCCCAACAACCTTTGTCTCTGGAGATGGATAAGTGGTTTAGTTATCCAGACAACTAATCCCATATTTGTTCAGTCTTGGCAAATAATAACATTCCCATTCCAACCAAATAAAATCTGATGTTGTTATTCTATACAAAGACTATGAGATTTGGTTAACCGAATAAAGCTGACCATGCTCTGTTTCTGGGTTTAAATCACTTGTGAATGTGAGTCGAGAAGTCTTTTATTATTTATATATTTATAACATCGTTTACTAACTGTAAAGCTCTTGCATGATTTTGGACACAGTTCTATAGGCAACCTTGACCGCTCATAATGACATCGATAAATAAAATTAAAGCTAATTCTGTAAAGCTACCAGAACATTTTTTTTTTCAAGACAAAAGCTTACCATAAATATATTAAACTTATATAATTTGTTTACCGCACTTTAACGGTGTTTGGTGTGTGCCTTATCTAACGCGTTGCTGTTGCTGTAGGTAATGGATGAGCATTTCTTCGGCTACGTGAGAGGTCACCGACTAATGGATCGGTTCGCTACTGTCTTCCTCTCCTACCTACTAGATCGATTGTTTAGTTTTAATCTTTAGAAAAATTCTGACCTTATAATATTGATAATTTTATCTTCATTGCGAATGCTAATAAAAACCACTTCGCAAAAAACTTGTATGATGGATGCATGATGATGTAATCGTGTGAAATCCTTGTCGTGGCATTTCGATAATCAATGCCTCTTGGGTAACGACGTTAATTAATTAGAAGACAGTTGTGAAGTGTTGTGGATGTCATCATGGCTTTATTCATTGTAGATCTTTTCATTTATTTTTATAGTTGACTTTTTAAACTTTTGAAAATGATTAATGTTGTGAATAGATAACCTAAACATGGAATTTACAATTTGACTGCTCCTCTAACAAAATAATTAGACCAAATTGTGACATGATTCTAGTTCTCTTTTTGTTTCATTTGTGAGTAATTTTAGGTTTGTTGTTTATGGCAGGTACGACAGAGCGAGCATGCCTCATCACGGGCTCCGTGGACGGCATAATGGTGGTGCTGGACTTCATAATGGATAAGATAAAGGAGAAGCCAGAGCTGGTGAAACCCTTCCCGGAGGGCGTCGATGCCAAGATGCCACAAGATAGGGATAAACAGGTATGTTAAGTTCTGATGCTCTCATCTATAATTAACGTTTGTGACATGGATTCTATTATTATTTTTTATTATCGTATCATTAATTCTGTTTAAGCATCGATGTATTTAATTTTAGTACCAACCAACAAATCGAAGAAACTGCAACTGTCAAGTTGGCGCCCATTGTTTATGTGCCGTGGAGTGTTTAAGCACAACTCTCGACAAGCGATATTTTATCGGAAACTTTTAAGTTCCTAAATAGAAAAAGCTTTAATATTGTTCTACAAAACTTGGATATAAAAAATCAACTCGTAGAGTTTAGGTATTAACAGTAATATATCGGATTTTAGGTCAAGATCCACTTATTTTGTGTCATGTCATCATAATGTTATATGATCTGACATCTGAAAATGTTTACCAAAAGTACCTAAATATTTTAAATACTTTTGTAATGTGAATGAAAAATATAGTGCTTAAGCTGACCTCGCGTTTTTGGCATAGCAGTATCTCGTCTGTGACACACTCGTGACAAATTACTGGTTATGGGTGTACACGGCTCGCACCTATTAACATGGAGATCACGTACCATTGAACATGGTGTAGGAAGAAAAGGGATTTTCATGACGCCGCGTGTTTTTGTGCATTTTCTGCTGGTTATGTGTATATTAATGTGTTGTCATTTGCTATGTTTTCTGCTTATGGTATTGTTGTATTATTACATCAAATGGTGCCTGAACTTTTTGTTGCTTGACGCATTTGTTTCTATTTCTATCACTTTCGTCGTCTATCTGGACTCCTTTCTCGTGCAACTGTGAATGTATCAAGTTGCGATTTATATCAAATTCTCAAGTTTTGGAAAAATCAAACTTCTAAGTTAACATCAGGTTTCTGGTTTGAGAATTTAAAGCGAAGACCGTCACATACTATACTTAAATGTTACTGAAACAGGTTTTCGTTTATGATTTTTTTTTTAATGATCAGTTTGATGAAACTAGGTCTTTTTGCCATGTGAAACGTAAAACAGTTAAGTTATTTAGAATGATCAGTTGAGGTTTTTAAATTTTCTCAACTCAGAAACCGTCTGTAAGTCAATGAACATACTCGGCCGGAATATTGAAAATATTGAACATTTGAAAACACATTAAATACTACACATTGGAAGGCTTCAAAAGCAATGAAGTCTAACGAGCGTTTGACGTGAAAATTCAGAGATATAAAAAGACCCCTACATAAACCGCTTCTGTTCAAGTGGTTCGCACGCCGGTTTCAAGGTGTCGCCATCTCTGAGGTCCCGGGTTCGATTCCCGGTCGGGTCAATGTAGAAAATGAACTTTTCTATATTGATTCGGGTCTGGGTGTTGTGGTACCTTCGTTGTCTCAGATACTCTATAATACGGGGGCTTTAGCTACACATCTTGGAATCTGAGCAATGTATGTGATGTTGTTAAATATTTATTTATTTTATGTGATATACAATTTTCTTTTAACCATAAATAAGACATCTTCACTCTTACAAGTTATCGCTTCTAATAGAAATTTCAAGTTGTTCATAATACGTGTACGAGGTCCCAACGTCCCAATTGTGTAGCATCTCGGGAACGGATATACCAAGGATATTTGGCTTTGCGTAAAAGGCTCGTCTGCGCTTTCATATACGTGCCGCAAAGGGGCAACATTCATATTCGAATGTGTTCCGGTTTGAAGTATAACCGTATAATACAAGGGTGGCACAGAAGACTTTATCTATATAAATTATTAATGTTTACTGCGGCTGAAATTGGATTTCCTTTTAATATAAAAGTAATTTACTCTCCTTTCTAACTTTTGTTTCAGTGTTAATATTTGTGCTAAGACTTAAATTTTATTATATACATATTTTGTATAATTGGATTTCAAAAAATTAACGTTATGCTGACATTGATGCTAAAATCCATGGGCGACGGTAATCACTTACCATCGGGTGATCCATATGCTCGTCTGCCCCCTATCCCATAAAAAAAATATATTTTTAACGGTTTGCATGTGACGACTCTTTGGTTTATTTAATTTCATAATAATATTACAGCAATATAAAATGTTTCTCTAACTAGCACATCGCTTGTGTTGTTGTAGGCCGAAGTCATAGACTGATTGTTGTTTTTTTCATACAGTTTAAAGACTATGATTTTATTTCCAATGCCTTTCAAGAGGTGTATAAATCATATTGCGGTTTTGTCATATCTATATACAACTAGCTTTCTCCAGCGGCTTCGCCCGCGTGGACTCTAGATAAATGTTAATGAGATAAAAAGTATCCTATTATATACTCTATCTGTATACCTAATATCATCAAAATCCGTTCAGTAGTTTCGGCGCTATTGACGAACAAACATCCAAACAAAGAAACCACATTTATAATATTAGTAAGATTATAAGGTAAATATGATGCTAACTAAATGTGATTTTCCAAGCAGACTTTATGATAGACTGAAAAGCTACTCGGAGCATCTGACTTCAGGGAATAATCCTAGCGAAATGACTGAAAGCAAAATGTATTCAAATGCAGTACTAGAATAAAGCAAATGTATTCCGAAAAGTACAATTGTTTCTCTCGCATAAAAGATGGCTGAGAGTGACAGGAACCACCCGATGGACCTTATTATTATGTACATAAATAAGGATTTACCTGTATTTAAATTTATTAGCGAGGGAATCTTGTTAGCCGTTGCGTTAGGATTTGTTTACTGGATTAGCAATCGCGCCTCATTTACCCGGCTGTTTCCGAAGCGGATTGACGCCCACTTATAGACGATAGCCAATCTTATAGACGATCCATTTTTTTACTTTCTTACAACGGCTAAAAGATGGAGTTTTGTTATTGGGGTAATCGTTTTGTGGAGAAAAAACATAAACTGATTTTGTACCCAATAACAATATGGAGCCTATTTTGTTTTTAACTAGGTAGTGCTACTCCAGAACCTCTGTAACAGAACTACAAACAAATTCTGCTATAGTTTACGTATATAATACAGCTATATATAAATACAATTAAACGAAATTCCATTACATACCAATAACGATAACATTTTTTAGAATGAGAAATGATGGTGATTCTAGCAAAAGTTGATTTTTGCAGGAAACGAATGGACCAAAGACAGTCATTTCCGTTTCTTTTAACTAATATATTAAAAAAACTGAAATTTGCAAAGTTCGAAACTTAGATATCAATACAAATACGAAAAAGTACAAATAGAATATGAGATGTTTGTTGAGTTTTGATAATTAATTTACTTTTATGTATGAAAGAAAACAGGAAAGGTTGTCATGGAGAAATCAAGAAAGTACTTTAGTGACCTCTAGTTAGGTTTCGGGAACTAAAGTTGTTTTATATACTTTCTCATTATGTGAGAATTAAAGTCACGAAAAAAATCACGACAGTGAACTTGTTACATTCATTAATGGCAGAAAACTAGATTTATTAGCTCAGAACATAAACAAGTTTGTTTTGTAACTAGCTTCAACAAGTTACGTCACCTAATGAAAGGCTTACCCGCCATCTGAAACTTTTGAGAATTTCAAATATAATGGCATCGATTGTTATCCAACTGGGGCAACCTAAGGGACTATGAATTACCTCTTTTGGCGTTTATCAATTTATCTGTATGGTGTTCTTAGGATCTGCTATGGTATGCAGATGGCGCTGGTGATATACCTAATCAATGCAATGACAATTTAAGATATTGATAGTTGGAAATGCCAAATGCATATTTCTTTGTAATAATGAAAAACGTCTCGGCGGGGCGCAGTCGAACCACTGTTTGTGCACCGGAAAAAACATATATCTATTATTGTGACCTGGTTCTTGCTTACATGCTCAATTGGTCGAGGTCCAAGATTGCTCACGGATAGGTTTGTCAGACGGATGGACATGTCCTTCTTTACCATATTTTGTACTCCCATGTTCTCTTATCTATCCGTACGTGTGAAGCAAAACCAGCGTGCACATCAGCCGGTGGTGCGGCAGTATTAGGTACATATTGGGAACAATTTATTTGCTTGCGATGGAAATCCTAATGATTTACTAAATATTTCAGTGTATTTAACGTTTTTATATTTTAATATATATTATGAGTAAGGCGGAAATAATAAGAGCCATATATCCGTGTTTTACAAACAGATGAGCGATTTGACACCAAATGTTCTAATTACCAGACTCCCTGGAGCACAACAAATTATGATAAAAATGAAATAAAATTCAGTTTTTATGTCCTGCTCTTTAATATGAAAACTCTTCCTTTTTAGACCCATCTGGTCATTTTTACTAAATTATCTTCTGGCAACCCTACTCAAGGATCGTTACGCTGTTATGTTGATGGACAGCATTTTGCCTATGTTCTTTTTTTTAGTTTCAAGACCTAAACTACTTTGCTTTGAGATTTGAGCAATGTTTGTTGTAATGTACATGTACATTTGAGCATACTGTGAGTGTAAAAAGCTTATTTAAATGCGACTTCCTCAAGCCATTTGATGATTAGCCAGCGTTAAACTGTCAAATAAGGCGGACATTAAGATTAAATTGCCAGCCTTTATAATCATGGCGATATTATTGCTTTTATTTTTCATGTTTTCGGAACCGGTAAATGCATCTTTTTTGCTTTACTGTAGAGCGATAAAACTCAATTTTTGTAAAATCATTCTGTCGCTGACGATACCCGGACGTAGCGTAGATTAAAGAATCTAAATCCAGGATTATTAAGACAGTACCGAAGTTTCTAATTAGAATTTAACCTGAAAATAACAGGGCAGAATATCCGACGACAGCCGTAATTGCGTTCCAGTTCAGAAAGGCTTTAATTAATAAAAAAGTTAGAGGCGGTGACAGTCTTTATTTACGTAAGCAAAGCTGCCCTTGTTAATAATATAATTAATGTCACTTCCTTTAAATCGCTTTTCTTTATATTCTATTATTTTGCAAGTTTTCAACGCGTACAAAATAAGGAAACAATAACATTATTGTGAGGCAGCAGCAGACACATACATGAATCGACAGCAAGGTTATTCAGGTAGATTGCCGAAGCTTGCGGAGTAGCTCGAGACAGTAATTATTTGATTTCTTAACAACAAAGATCGCGGGGTGCGCCGCTTATACACTATGCCAATGAGCTACTCAATGTCTTAACATGTATCATAATTATATTTTCAATGTATATATCTATTTAAATTCTATTAAAAAATATATATCTATTGTCTAGTGACGATTTTCGTATACGAGAACCCATTTAAGCGGGCGGACGCCTGAGTGGGGCGTGCTATCTATCATTTAGCTAGCATCTGCTCGCTAGTCGGGTCCTTCATTGAAAATAATCGGGTCAACATTGATTGGCTGTATTAACAATCAATGCTATTCTCTCATCTGGTGTTGAGTGTCGCATCTCGTTGTCATCAAATATTATTGTTGTTGTTTGTGTTTGTTACGTCATGTTGTTACCTATTATCGCATCCAGAGAGCAAGCTGGACCTGGACCGGTCCTGCCTACTGATCATTCATTCAATAGTGATTATTATCTTCAAGGTCAGGTAACGTCACGGAAATTGATAATTTGATACAAATATAACAAGAAATGGAAAATTGATAAATATTAGAGGTAACTTTATGTTTTTGTTTGTATCATAGTTAATTTTATTCTGAATTACTACTTGTTTGGACTTTATTTTTGTTTGTTTTTGTTGTAGCGTTGTTCTAATTTTTATGGTTCTCGTACTTTCATACCTAATACTGCTCTTTCATTCTAAATCTTAAACGTTACATGTTATCCACGTATGACATAGTTTCCTGTAGGTAAAAGTTTTCATATCTCGTTCGTTAACACAAAAATGTCGCAGACCTTTTTTTTATACGTCAGCGGCTTCATTATCGATGAAATTTAATTAAGGCTAATTTCCTGATGAATGTTCCGGCGTAAAACACCCACCACTTATAATAAAGCTATTATTAATATGTAGTCTTCTTCGGGTGAAAAAATAATAGAGTTTTTTATAAATTAAAATAATTCTGTTACTTGATTTGGGCTTTTTTGATTTATAATTGTTGACTTGAGAAAAAAAGCCCAATTCGGGTTACTTTTTGTTATCACCTGCAGATTCAACTGAAGCTTAACGAATCTTTTGAATCATGCAGAAGTTGGTGAATATATATTTATGGTCACCCACTTAAAAATTGCTTAACTTCCGCAATAGCAGACCACACCTTCACCGCGACATTGAGCTCCAATATATATGTAAATGTGATATTCTGATATATTTATTAGTCACATAGTAGTTTCACAAAAGAAACCCTTGCCTTATCTTTTCGATGTCTACCTGTTCATCCGTTTATCTGCTTCTCTAGGCGTGATCATTTTTCAGGGTATATGATAATACTTGTCTATTCCATAACAGCAACGAAATTATAAATGTCGAGGAAATGACCTATACTTGTATATATCAACTAGCTTTTACCCGCGACTTCGTCCGCGTAAAGGTAAAGTTACTTTGAGCAGCATTTCTAACGAATATTTATTCATTCTACTACTACATTAACATCCTCCATCATCCCTTATTTTATCCCTATGGGGGTTGAATTTATCAAAATTCTATTTAAGCGGATGTCTTCGTCATAGTAGCTCCAATCTTTAATTCAGTTCAATCAGTCGAAAATCTAAGAAGATTTATATAAACTTTCATCCCCTATTTTATCCCCTTGGGGTAGAATTGATCAAAATTATTTCATTGCGGATGCCTATGTCATAACATCTACCTGTATGCCAAATTTCAGCTCGATCCGTCCAGTGGTTTGGGCCGTGCGTTGATAGATCACTATGTCAGTCAGTTTCCTTTGAGTTATATATATTTAGATTTATAAGTCAGTATTTTAGAACGCAAATTACCCTGTTAATAAATAAATAAATATTAGACTATAGCATATACGTTGCTCGGGTCCCTAGTTAACTAAAGCACTTGTAATATGGAAATAACGACGGTATTTCAAGATGGATTATTTTTCGTGCTATCGTAATTTATAAACTTGAATTATCTCACTGCGTAAACAGTGTATGTGAGTAGTTATAGCCTACTTATATATTAATTATATGTTATCTTCTTTAATTCACTAGATGCGTCATCCCTTAAATATATTTTTTATTAAGATTAAAAATAAACTCATAATATTAAAAATGTGATCATCGCTGCTTTCATCTCGCCCGTTCTGAAGCAGTATTGTCTATATACCTATCAAGATTTTCCCTGTTTGATTCCACCTATAGGCAAGGTCTGTGTCGCAACAATGTGGACACTAATAGGATAACGATGATGATTATACGCATGTATATGCTCATCGGCAAATCTAATATTAAAATTATTTGATTTGACTGTGCAAATTCACTTTTCTATTCGTACCGCCACACACCTCCTAGTTATTTCCCTCTGACCGCGTGTGCGCAGCCGCGGGTAACAGCTACTTAGTAATAAAAAAAATGTTAAAGTGCACCATTGTAGTCGCACAATAGCAGTGTAAGTGAGTACTTAACGTAACGTCAGCCTTTGAAATCGTAAGTGATTCTATGTTGCACAAACGAGCTGCGTGTGTTATTCAAATCGTACACTCCTAATGTAGAGTACACTCTCGCGGGTATCCCTCTAGCACACTCTATCTCAAATAAGCTGTTGCGAGCGGTGCGGGCTACACTACTAGCTTTTATTAGCATTGACTTGACCTTGTCTCAAATCTTTTTAGGGGTTTGCGCAATATGTATACTGCTTCCATACTTCTCGATTAGCCTTCGTCTCAACATTCACTTCCCCCTATTACCAAACCATTCGTCTCCTGAAGATGTTCACACTCGCATAGAATCCTCATCATCGCGACGTCTCATAATTGTCACATTTGTAATGTTTCGTTTGCCCAAACCTACAACTACTGGACGACGCAGTGTTTTCTTTTCCTATCTCTCGTTCAGAAATCATAATAAATAATTAATCACTCTGTTTCTTAGCAACAAATATGTTCTCAATTTCGAACATAACATCGCCAGTTTGTCCGTCATTTCAATTACCTACACACTGTATTTAATATTTCCATCATAATACAGCAGCTGAATAAATAGTTTTGAGCTTGAACGGTGATTATATTATTTTACCTAGTAAATTAATTTAAATGTTACAATAATTAAATTCTGTTTATTAACAACTAGCTTTTGCCCGCGGCTATGTCCGCATAGTTAGTGACTTCGGGCAGCATTTCTCAAATGAATATTGATTCATTATATCGTGTAACATACCTGAAATAAGGTTTCATGACTTTATCTTTGACAATTATGAACATCTGTACAAACTTTAATTCCTTATTATTAACCTTTTATCACAAAAAGCAACCTAAGTCCTATCTCAAGTCAACTCTGTTTATTCACAAAACTTTAGTGGGTTAGGCTTTTTTTGAGATCGTAACTGATATGTACACAGACCTACTTTCGCATGTATAATATTAGTATGTAATAATTAAAGGATTCTCCTTGCCGCTCATTACATCATGTAATAAGATATTACCAGACAGTTACCAAAATAAATTGACTAAGAACAATATAAATCAAGATTGCTTGGTCGACTTTTAAACTCACAGCTGAAATTCAAAGATAATATTGTTAATATATTATATAATGAATATGCCAATTTGGTAAAAGATCCATCCCATCAGGCGGGTAGCACTATAATATGATTGCGTCATTCATTTGCACGGCTAAACGTCGATCAGCTGTGTAACCATCAACGTTCTTCTACAGGCGGCTGTACAAAGCCCAGGGAACTGGTTAAATGTCAAGGATCACGATACGAAACACAAATCTCTACCTTGATCAAAACAGCACGATGTAGAAATATACTTTACGCCATCTATACTCCACTCATTATAACATTAGAAAAAAGAGGGTCATAGAAGCAGCAGTGCAAAACATTTTATTTCAAAGATGAATCTACAAAATATATTTTATAGTTTTGTTGAAACTTTGAACGTTAGGTAGGCTGAAAGAGCTGGGCAATTTTCCATTTTTTACGATACCTCGGGGTTGAGATGAGGCCAGCATTTTCTTAATTCATCTTTCACTCTCAAGCCAACATGGAACTAAAACTATCTATCTGTTGTTTTGATAAATTCTAATTGTAAGTGCATATAATTAGAATAGAATTTAGTTATATATATGCCCAGGAAAGAAAGGTAAACAAAATGAATTTGTTATTATAACATTTATTCAGGCATTAGTTAGACTATAGATGAAAACATTAGAAAAACTTCCTGAAATGTCAAAGGTTGAAGGTAGGTATGGGGGATTAAAGCTTAATTGCTGAAGGCCACTTGGGCCTGCACCGGCATCGTCGATATTTAACAAAACTTAACAACAAAAACAAAACTATGACAAAATAAAAATAAAACAATATAACTCAATCACGGAAAACGGCAAAACAAAAAGAAAGGCAGTAGCATTCACAACGGATGACAATCCCAGATTACGTATTTTAACAATTATGAATACATTATAGTCTGACTAAATTAAAAACCTGTACTGCCGAAACGTTTGAAGGGTTGACGCAATGTTTAAAAATTTGGTGGAGTTATAGTGACATAAGAATAGTGCCGAAACTATCCAACCCTGCTTCTTTAGGTTCTTCAAGATGCACACTTTTTATTGTAATAGTTATTAAATCATTTCAGTTGGTCAAATACTCATAAATTTGTTTAATAGATAGCTTAAATTAGAACAGTTAAGTATATCAGTTGGTATTTAAGTGGATATGTACCAAATTAGCCGTCAGTCTTAAGAGTAACATGATTATTGATATTTTATCACAAAGTATACCATAAAAAGAACCTTATTTAACTTCTGTCTAATGCTATAATGAATGGAGTATAGTATAGCACAAAAATAATATTATACTAAGACACCATACATAAAATAATACTAAGACAATAGAGAAAATCTCTAGCAATGAGATGACTAAGGAAAAGTCTACCTATTTAACTATTGTTCACCAAAATATACAAGGCTTTTCTGGAAAAGATCTAGAATTAGAAATGTGTTTAAATAGTATGAATATTGATATAATATTTATTACAGAGCACTGGCTCAAAAATTATGAATTAATTACGGGTTTTAAAAATTATAAAATTATAAGTTCATTCTGTAGGATAAATACCATACGAGGGGGTTCTTTAATAATAATAAGTAATTATTTAAAATGTAAAGAACGTAAAGATATAGTATCCCTCCCAATTGAGCGACATATTGAATTGTCATGTGTGGAACTTGAACAGTATATTATTATATGTGTATATAGACCACCTGATGGGGACTACTGTCAATTTGAATCTGCCATGGAGGATGCATTTAAATTAATTTGCAAAGTCGATAAGAAAGTAGTGATATGTGGTGATTTTTAATATAGATATTTTAATAAAATGTGCTAAATCAAGTAGATTTTTGAACTTGTTTAAATGTTTTAATTTAGAAAATATTTTTAATGAACCTACCCGCATTACACCCACATCTGCTACTTGCTTAGATAATATTTTTTGTAAATGTAAGGTGTTCAAAAAATCGATAATAAATTGTATTCAATCTGACCATAGCGGAGTTCTAGCAACTTTCGAGCACCATCATGTTTCTCCTAAATGCAATATAATTTGTAGACCTATTGCCAAAAGTAATTTAGAAAAATTTAAAAACAGTGTTTCTGCAAATCATACTCAGTTGACAACTAGTAATTTGGAAAATATAAATGATGTTTATAATAATTTCTTTAACTTGATAAAGGGAGAATTTGATAAAACATTTAAACTCAAAACAATTAACTTTACTAACCAAAAAAAGAAATTTAGTGATTGGGCTACACCTGGCATCTACAAAAGTCGAAATAGGCTGTATGATTTGTATGAGCTAAAGTGTACCTCGACCGATCCAAAGTTTATTGAATATGTCAGAAATTATTCGAAAATTTTTAGGAAAGTATGTGTTTCAGCAAAAGCAAAATATATATCTGAAAAAATTTACAATTCAGAAAATAAAATAAAAACAACCTGGACTATCATAAATCAAGAAATGGGTAAAAATAAAAGTAATATGCGCACATACTCATTAGAGGTTGACAATAAAATTATTAAAACAGATGAAGCGGTTGCCGAGACATTTGAGAAATTCTTTTCTAAGACGCCAATAGAAATCACAAGAAATCTTAGTTCATGTTCTAAACTTGCGGTTACGCATCTAGAGTCAGTTGTTGATAAGTGCAATACTGAATTTTATTTTAGACATGTTAACGTCTGCTCAATTATTAAAACATTTAATTGTATTAATGTCAAAAAAACCGATGATCTTTGGGGCGTTTTAACTTATGTTATCAAATCTATAATACCAGCTATAGCACCTCAATTAACTTTTATTTTTAATAAGTGCATTGATGAAGGAACTTTTCCTGATTTAATGAAATATGGTAAAGTAATCCCACTTTTCAAGGCAGGCGACAAGTCTGATCCTAGTAATTTCGGACCAATTTCTATTCTACCAGTGTTAAGTAAAGTATTTGAGAAAATGATGTACAATCAACTGCTTGCACACTTTTCATTAAATAAATTACTTCACCAAAATCAGTTTGGCTTTAGCAGAGGTAAATGTACAACAGACGCTGGAATTGCACTTCTGAGGCATATCTATGATGCTTGGGAGAATAAACAAGATGCTATTGGCATTTTTTGTGATCTATCAAAAGCATTCGACTGCGTTAGTCATGAAACACTGTTGGGGAAATTAGAACATTATGGTGTGACGAAAAATTCACTTCATCTAATAAGATCATATCTTTCTGCTAGAATTCAAAAGGTAGTAATCAATGAAGCGAAATCTGCAGGGGCACCACTTACTATGGGCGTACCTCAGGGATCGATATTAGGACCATTGCTTTTTCTAATTTATATAAATGATCTTCCTCACTTTACGAAGAATTTGTGCGAGACAGTATTATTTGCAGATGGCACCTCTTTACTGTTTAAAGTTGAGAGGGGTAATGATTGTTTTGATGATGTAAATAATGCTCTCGACAACGTTCTACAGTGGTTTGATAATAATAATTTAAAGCTCAATTCAAATAAAACGAAATGCATTAAGTTTGCATTACCTAATGTGAGGCATGTCAGTACACTTATAAATGTAAATAGTGAAAAAGTTGAGTTAGTAAAATCGACAAAGTTCCTTGGTATTACACTAGATTCCCGACTGCAATGGGATCCTCATATTGATAGCTTGTCAAGTAGACTGAGTTCTGCAGCTTTTGCTGTTAAGAAAATTAGACTCTTGACAAATGTTGAAACGGCAAGATTGGTATATTTTAGTTATTTTCATAGTGTAATGACGTATGGTATATTGTTATGGGGTTCTGCGGCTAGCATTCAGGATGTTTTTATTTTACAAAAGAGAGCTGTCCGTGCTATATATAATTTACGGTCTAGGGAATCTCTCAGAGAAATATTTAAAGAAATAAATATTCTGACTGTTGCCTCTCAATACATCTATGAGAATATTACGTACACAAGAAAACATTACGATTCCTTCACAAAAAAAAGTAGTGTTCATAATCTTAACACAAGAAATAAAGATAAACTTGCCGTTCCAAGCTTCAGACTTCAAAAAACCAGAGGATCATTTCTGGGTAAATGTATTGCTATGTTCAATAAAGTTCCACAAAATGTAATTGACCTACCCATAAATAAATTTCAAATTCATGTAAAGAATATACTTGTGAGTAAAGGCTATTATAAAGTTGATGATTATTTTAAGGATCGCAATGCATGGAACTAATAGCCTTCGCTTTGTTCTATAAAGACTAATTATATGTTCAACTTATGTCCTACAGACTTTGAAAGTTGTATTTACTATTGTGATAAATTGATAATACATATTATTTTGGTAATGACATGATTTATGTAAATGTCATTACTTATGATAAAAAGCTGATAAGTTTCTTTCGCTTGTTCTTCTTGTCAGCTAAAAGACGTCCTGAACAAGTGGTAGGGGAAAAAAGTTTTTTGGAGGATTCAAAAGTGCTTGTAATAGCCTACTTGAATAAAGATATTTTCATTTCATTTTCATTTCATTTCATATTTTCTGCCAGTCAGTAAGTCAGGACATCTCCTTTTATGTAGGTAGAGATTAGCGTGGATCGTCCTAATATTTATCTAACATTATATTTAGCTGCCGCAAGATATAGAGACTATTGTCTGAGAAAACTTGACATGGTTTAGTTTTTTGGTAGTTATTGAGTGTTGACCTACTTTCCTCTATGGCGGTATTGTCGTAATAGTTTTTGGGGCGGTTGGACATTTTCTTCATTAAAACTTTAGTTGTTCTCAATATTAATGTTTCCATTTGATGTACATTGTCGTTGAATAAAACCTATTTTACTATATTTGACTTTTCGATAAATGGAATCGAAAGAAAAATGATGATCCTTGCCATCTAAATTGTAAAAGGAGCATGAGAGGTAATGGGTCTCCTAGGTCGGCAACATAGAGTTACCCTAAACCGTGACAGTTGGCAACCCGTCATAACTTAGATCAATTCGCGTTAAATTAACTAAAGTAAATATTTATATCAATAGCTGATCATGATATGTCATTGTACCAGATTACCATAACCGTTACTTATGATTGACCTTTAATTATGGGTACTTAAGTTGTAATCAATACAATATTGTGTCATTACAAATTGAATGTTTTTATTCGCATCTAAATTCGGCTTTTATCCGTGTCTTTCGCTACATTATAATTCTATATTGACACACAATTGGACCTGACAGATAATTGTTCATTTATCTTTATAATGGCCTGATTATCACCTCTGCTGTTGGGGTTATCGTACTAGTTTGGATTGCTAATAACCAAAATATATTCAACTTTATATTTAAAATAAAATATAGCTGTTGGGTTTGGTTTCTGAATTAAGAAAAATACAAAATCTCAACTGATCATTCTCAATAACTTAAGTTTTACTTTTCACAAGGCAAAAAGTCATAGATTTCATCAAACTGCTATTAACGGACCATTAAAAAACTTAAATCAGAACCTGTTTAACTACAATTTGAGAAGTGCTTAACTTTAAATACTCGATTCAGAAACCGGGTCTAAGTATTAAACTAATTTTGCGACATTAAAACTATTTATTAAATGAATCTATTATAGTTAAAATACCGTTAAAGTATGTTTTCTCTCTTTACTAATGTACGCAATGTAAAAGGCTTATAAAGAAAACCGTCAGTATTAATAACGGAACAATATCGAAATTATTGCAGGTTAAAATATTAGTACCGAACTCGACAGCGGGCATGATCATCGGCAAAGGGGGCAACTACATCAAGCAAATTAAAGAGCAGAGTGGCAGCTATGTGCAGATCTCGCAGAAGGCGAAGGAGCTATCTCTTCAGGAAAGGTGCATCACCGTCGTAGGTCAGTGGAATGAAAAATGTTATTGTCAAAAACGTACACATTAGGTAATAGTTTTTATTCTAAGAGAGTGTAGGTGAATGGATCACAAAATAAATTTGTAGAGCCAATAAGGCAGACATCATAAAGAGAGAATCCTGTGTCATGCCAGTACTGTATAGTATCACTCCATAGCACGAAGTTCTTTTCCTATCACATATGAGGCAAAAATGTACTTTACTTTCCGTACATTGCACAGTGTAGGTAAAACGTAGAGTAAACCACAATATGCATATAATTGTCCGTAGAATCGCTCGATCTCTGTATTTTTTTTACACCTTTACGAAACGATACTACCGTCATCAGATTTTAGTCTCGTCAGTTGGACTTTCCCTATTATACAGATCTTTCGGAATACTTGGGAGAGTTTATTCCTTTCCATAGTATCTTTGATACAATTTATATTAAATCGGCGAAGGCGCAAGACACATGTGCATATGAAATATATTGATATCTGTCTGTTCAACCGTATTTAACCTCAAAGTTCTGTAGTCTCATATCGTATCTTACTTTCATAGGTTTGAGTGTGTCGTCGGAGAGGTCCTTTAATTTGGTATGGCGGATTTAAATGCTAAGACTCTACTATATTTGGCACATTTGGCAACCTGTGTCTGACCGATTCATATATGCAGAAAGTAGATATGATTAAGAAGTCGACTTTGACTTAGGTACAGACGGCAAAAGGATTTTATATGAGTCACTCAAAAATACGTAGTCATCTTTTGGTGACTTACAGAAATATGACTGTTAATTTTGATCCATTGAAAAATTTCCATTCTGTCATAGTGCGCGATAATTAATATTAACATATTATTAGCGATGCCGAACAACCTTCATTATAGGAGCCTATAAATATTGGAATCTATGGCACAGTGGGTCGAGGACGTTTTAGGTGCATAGCAACGGCTAATGCAGATATTGAATTAGAATAATAGAAACCGGTGATATTTTTTTACATTACTTTCATGTGATTTTTTTAATTTACGGAGTTTTTTCAGAAAATAGAGAGTTTTTGTTGCACGCGATTCTTTCTCTTCAAATATTTGATCCTATCCCATTATAAGCTTCTAACATTATATAATGTAAAAATCTGCTTATTAAACACATTAGTTATAACCATTTTAATATGGTGTGAACAACGTAGTATCTATTTATCATATTAAACGAACCCAGAAGATATTTGTGTAAAAATACCTAGTCGATATTGTCAATATGTAATCGGTTAGCAATTAAACTTGAAAAACAAATGTTAAAAGACAAATAGGATGAGACAAACATGTATCTTATGTTATACGCTTATATTGAAACGTTTCAGGTGAGAAGGATGGCAACAAAAAGGCGTGCTTGATGATCTTGCAGAAGGTGGTGGACGATCCTCAGTCTGGTTCGTGTCCTAACGTATCGTACGCGGACGTGGCGGGCCCGGTGGCCAACTACAACCCGACCGGCTCCCCGTACGCTGTCTCAACAGAGGTGACAGAGGTGACCGACTTGAACACGCTTCTCACATATACTCGCTCACGTTTCCTATGTGCACTTAACTGATCTCATCAGAGCGTCGAAAATGCTGTGATGAGATCAGTTCTCCTAATTTTAAAATCTTTCTTTTTGACTTTTTTTTACGTTTGTATCTGTTCTGAAGACGGCGGAGTTCATTTTGAGAGCTATTTCTAAAATAGTTTTCAGTCGTATCTGGATTATATTACTTGAAACTTCACGTTTGAGTAATGCTAGTGTAATATCGTAACTTTCCTTTTTCATATCTTGATTAACATGTTTATTTTTAAGTTAACTAACTAACTTCAATAAATTAGGACCCAAGTGAGACCCCTGTGGAAGGCCATATGTTGCTGTGCAAGAATTAGATCCGAATTCAATCTATTCATCAGGATTCATAAAAAATCGACCGGGAATCAGTATTAGGGCAAAAATAATGGACGGAAAAGTTTGTATTAATGATACCAATTTGAATAAAGATTTGACATACGTTTTTGAGTCGTTGGACGTGACATAGTGTTGTTCATAAACGATGCTGTATATTTATGAACGATGTGGTCGTTCTTTGAACTAAAATTTTGGAGAACTGAACAGTTTGTGAATAAAATGACGGAAAATATTAGTTTTTGAGAGTGTTGCAATAGCTGTATGAAATATATATATATATATATCCAATAGTTTTTTAGAAATAGAATGTCATAATACGTTTCAGTCTCAGTTATTTTTATAATTTCTTAATAGTGTGGATACTATATTTTGATAAATAATTCGCAAAAGGTATTGTGGTTTACTCAAAAAAATGTAAACGTGACGTAACCGACATCTTATAAAGTGCTGATTTGCAGTGAAGTTTATATTACGAGGCGTTCTAGACTTTAACTGTAACGGAGCAAAGTTGATCGTCGGAGCGTTTTGTTGAGATTGTCATTCGGTTCCTCGGCGGCCGTTAAAGGGTGGGAAGCGCTCGCGAGCGTGTTTAAGTGGTCGCACGCCCCTTTTGGTCGGTCTCATGATGCGGAACACTTAAGTTTTAGTTTTGATTTTTTTGTCTATTCCTCGTTCATACGGTATATAGATTTGTAACAGATTTCGTTTTTTCATTATCGGCAATAATTACAATTTAAAACGACATTTTGAAACTGTTTGTTTGTGTATTAAATTTTATTTTTTTATAATATTTCGTATATTTTTATTACGATTAGTATTTCAGCTCGATCGAGTCGACGTTTCGTCTCCGAATGAGAGGTAACAAACTGAAAATTAGTGTTCGATAATTTTCATCTGTAATCTAGCGCTCCGAGGACGGCGACGTCTAGAAATTAGATTTAGATTAGATCGTTTGCGATGGAACGACGGGGACTTCGGTCGCCGGGGTCGCGGCCGGCTCGCCGCTTTTTAAAAATATAACGGCGGTATATATTTTTTAAATCGGCAAGGTATATCGTTCGAGCGCAAACATCGGGACGATCGAGCTCGAGGAAAGAGACGGGCGCTAAACGGGGGCGGGGCTTCGCTCTGTGCAGGGCCACGCGCTGGGCGGCGTGGGAGGCGTGGGCGGCGTGGGCGTGGGCGTGGGCGGCGTGGGCGGCGTGCTGGTGAACGGCGCGGCGGCGGCGGCGGCGGCGGGGCTGGGCGCGCTGGCGCTGTCGCTGTCGCTGGCGCCGCCGGGCACGCCGCCGCCCGCGCCGCTGACGCCGCACACGCTGGACCACATCAAGGTGGCGCTGCGGCAGGCGGGCTACGCCGAGGCGGGCGTGGCGGAGATCGTGGCGGCGCTGGCGCTGCTGGTGAAGCACGGCGTGCTGGGGCTGGCGCTGCCCGCGCCGCTGTCGGCGCCGCTGTCGGCCGCCGCCTACTTCCCGCTGTCCGCGCACGCGCACGCGCACGCGCAGGACGCGCCCGCGGTCTTCGGGCCCATCGGCCAGGTCGGCCTCGGTGAGTACTCCGACCTCCTCCCCTCCTCCCCTCCTCGTGCCCGCAAATATTCTAGAATTTTTATTTTCTGGAACTAAATCTACGCCGATCCCGGTGAGATAATAATGTTGTGATCATTTTAAATGTCTAGTCTATTTATATCCTGTCTTTTCTCGTTAATATGGAAGAGCTTAAATTTTGTCTATTCTATTTAATCTATTGTATTTTTTTTTTTTTGCTAGTTTCGATGTATGTCAGATTGTAAATACGGTCGATCCATTTCATGGGCTCTGATTATATTGTGATACGTTATTATAATACTCGAAATGATAGACCGACCGTGTTTATAATTTCAAATTTAAGTATGTCCCAAGATGGTTTATGAACAGAAAATTTGTCTTTTCCTAAAATTATTATGATTATAACTGTAATATTTAACTATATGAACTTTAAATTATTTTTTTACCTCGTTCATGACCGTCTTCATATGTTTTTTATTTAAAACCAAAAGATACCTTGATGTCTTGTTGATAGATCACATTTTTATTTGCATTTTAAATATGACGCCTGGTATCTTTTCTAAAGTTATTTATTTTTGATAAAAATCTTTTAAAGCGTCTTGTTTTTTGTAATATTTAGGGTTGAGTAGATTTACGTTTGCGATCATATTATTTATATTTTGGTATATACATGTGCCTTTGGAAGATATATGAAAAATTTGGTATTCGTCTTGTATATTTCTCAACTATCAAATGTTACATACTTTATATTTTACATACTTTATACTATATCAAATAAGTGTTACTCGATCAAAATAAAATGATACTTTGCCTCAAGCATTGTAATAACTTACTATTTAATAACATATATATAAATAATAACTCATATTTAAATGTCAAGGCATTGCTGTTAATAATACATTATTGTCTTCAAAAATAGTTATAAACTTATAGAAGAAAAAGATTAAATGGCATTTTGTTGTATTTATAGAAAATTATTATTATTTTAAAAAATACTTACATTTTTCAAAAAATGTCTACTATTATTTTATTTTTAATTAGAACTTCACCACACACAAAATATTAAGTTTTTCTAAATAAAATAACTCACTCTGGTGCACAGAGCTAATCCAAACTTTTCATATATCTTCTATTACAATTGCCAAATTTGTCAAATTTCTTTAACATCAATTAATAGTGTATGGAGACGTAGCGGGGGTCTCTCATACACGTCTTCACTCTCGTATAAGATCTGACTCGCGTTCGACAGTAGTCGCTACAGTATTGTAGGGCACCACATTACCACTCCGCTTCAAAATTCAAAATTTCTTCACGCTGCTTCATCATATTTCTTTGGTGTGATTGGCTCTTGACAATAACATACTCTTTCTGTTTTTGGACCGTTTCTTTTGAATAAATTTAACGAAGACGCTCCAACGACGCCTGTAGATTTGTTTAACGGATAACCATTTTCAAGTCTTTTAGTAACACACAAAGTCGTCCATAGTGCAATAGAAATATAAATTTTTATTTTAATATTTTTTTCGCTTGAAAATGTTTGCCGTCCGTCTTTCTACTAGCAATAAATTATTTCTTTTCTAATTTTTTGTTATTAATGAATTGCATGTATTTAATTACATAATTGAGTCATATGTGTCATGTGTTGTATTGCTGATTCACGTACAATTGGCTTAGAGTCACCGTGCACTGCGCCGCTGCGCGCGCGCTTATTCCAAATTAATGAGCATTTGCTTCACCATTCATTCATCGGCAATACATTACAAATACACGCAGTGGACGCTGCACAATTATTTTAAACAAACAAATGATTTTAATTATTTATTTACCTTAATATATCACTCCGGTTATATATATATATTTATATTAATTATCTTTTAATGATTCCTTTTATTAGCAGAATATCATTAGTCTTTTGTATAGTCTTATAGTTTTTTCATATTTTACATTTATTTAAAATACATTTTCAGTATGTTTAAGTGTAAATCGTACATAAGTTTATTTACTTTGTTTATTTTTAATATAAAAACAAAGTAATAATTTTTTTAAGTAAAATGTCATAGACTTTGGGACAAAGGTTGCTTGGTTGTCATAGTTTATCAAGATTACTAATTCAAATAACAAGTGATTTGATAAATAAATGTTATTTAATAAATAATATTATTGGTTTGACATCACAATCAGTGTAACATTTAAACTATTAGTTTTAGCCGTCCACTATGTTTGAAAAGTAAATAATAAATAATATTGGGAATCAACAATGATGAAGAATAGAGATTGTGTGTGCGTCCGCGGCGTTATATTAGAAAGAACAACAGAGATACTACATTTATAATAGAAATCTGAACTATAACTCCTAATAGTGGCATAGACAAGACTAGCTGTACATTCATCAGCAAAAGTAACTAAAACGACCGTTTACATTTGCAGTTTTACTATTAAAGAAAAAACGAGAAAGTCGAGTGCTTATTTATATTTTCAATTAATCTATTTCGTTATAAATAATACTGATTTAAATGCAATGAATACTTAACAACCACAGCCGATTATAATAATATTTATTTGAAAATTTCTTTTCGTGGAAAGGACAAATCCTATTATTATTATTTATAATTCAGTCGTTTAAGCACAAAAAAGGTTGTTAAGGCCAAAAGCCAAAATAGGATTTTCGCAGTGACTACTTTATCCAATAAATAAATATCCAAATATTCATCGAAACTCCGTAAAACAATTTTAGAACCAATTTTGTACTAAATTTATGTTTCCTGTGACTTTTGTATTCGATTACCAGACAATACAGACAGGAAATTTTACGAGTCTGTTTCGATAACTTTTAGCGTACCGCAGTGGAACCATGCACGAGGTACCAGCCAATTATCGCCCGTTACAAAGGGAAACGGTCATTTGAACGGGCACATACGAAAGTTTACTCAGGATTAATTAATGCATTCGCTTACGCACGTTTACTCTTGCTGATGTATGTGGTGTTAGGATGGTCGTGCCGCTCGTGGTAGCGCGTGTAGTATACCGTTGTTCTCTCTATGTGCACCCAGTGTACCTCGACCGCACCACAGCGCTGCCGGGCTCGGTGTAGCGCCGCCCCGCCGCCCCCACCACCACCGTCCTCTCCGCCCCTCCACTCCCCTCCCCTCCCCTCCCCAGCGTAGATAACCGCGTACGCATCTACACTAGGCTTCTACATTAGACCTACTACACACGTACACTAGACGTAGATAACCGACGCATATATGTATGTATACGTATGTTTCAATATACACTATAATTATATTCTAGTATAACTTTCTTCGTAGGGCTCGTTTCGAACCGCTTATGTGCCGACTGTCTACTGTGTTTTCTTTTTAAAATAATCTTTAGAGGGACGAGCGGGTGGTATTATTTTTTTGGGCAATTATTTTTGTTTTCTGAAAAATCGAGTGTCGCAGTTTATCTCATGAGACGTCGTCTTTTCCGTCGTTCGGGACGTTCAGTTCGATTTTTACCGAAATTTAATTTGATTCGTCCTGAACCGGAAACTTCAAGTAACCTAACAACGTTAACTTCAAATAAATCGGATATACATAATTATGTATAATGAAGTTATGTTTTCATGAAAATATATATTCGGCAACGCTTCCGTTCGATCCCTACGAAAGGGAACGAATCGTCCGAAAATAATGCCACTCGATCTCTTGCGCCAAGTGGGTAACGCTTCTTTGAAAAATTCATTTTCGCGACGGCTTCTCTCTCCGCCATCCGCCCTGGGCCCCGCGAGGCCGTGCTCCAACAAAAAAAAAAAACAAACAGCCGACGCCCCACGCTCGGGAAGTATCGCGTGCAGCGGGCGGCGGCGGCCGTGCACTCGCGCCCCTCCCCCGCCCCGCCCCGCTCAGCCCCCGCCCCCGCCCCCGCCCCGTCACCGTCCCGCGTCCGCAGGCGGCGCGCGCGGCGGCTCGTTAGAGCGTTTCGCGGAGGTTGCATTCGAGGCGCTTCGCCCCCCAGCCGTGGCGCCCATCTCGCTGTCGGGCGGCGTGGGCGGCGTGGGCGGCGTGGGAGGCGTGGGCGGCGTGTTCCCGTCCGCGTCGCTGCTGCCGCTCAGCAAGAGCCCCACGCCCGCCGACGCCGGCGCCAAGGACTCCAAGAACGTGGAGATCGCCGAGGTCATCGTCGGCGCCATACTCGGTGAGCTCCCGTGACCCCCGACGAATATTTCTATGAAACGCATATTCATGTGTCAGACTTTAGATATTTAAAATTAAATTCCATATTATTATATTCGATCGATTTTATGTTCACGATGCTTTATTGATAAATATCTTGAAGAAAAAAACGTAAGACAAAACCAGTCCTAGGAACCAGGGATGTTAGAACCGTAACCGATACTATCCGATATCCGAAATAAAAGAGTATCCATAACTGTAACAAGTTTCGAATAATAGCGGATAGAGGCCGAATCTACATGACATATGACAGTTTTTTTTTTCAAAGTACTTTTAACATTAGTAAAGGCGAAGGAGACTCACGATAATCAAATATCTGTAGATAACCCCAAATACTACGCTAGTACCAGTACCAGAAGAATACTATCTGGCTATCTTAAATTAGAATGCAATATGTTGTTATATACCATTCTCTATTCTCCAATGGAAAATATGGGTTTAGTTAGTGAAAAATGGGAACATAGAAAATGCTTTTCAAATTATTAAAAAGTTATGCGGTAAATAAGACACCAACCAAGCTTGCAGATTGTAGAGACCAAGACTGTAGAGGTCATAAGAACTCTAATTATATAATATAATAAATAAGCTTTCGGAACTTTCAGTATATTGTCTTGAAATAAATTTCGCTTGTTTAAAATTGACCCTACAAAATGTAGGATTCCCGTAGTACATTGTGACTCTTGGCACAGGCCTCCTCCGGCAGTTTCCCCCGAGTTTAATCCTTCGCTAACCTTCTCATCTTCTTCTTTTAGATCATCTTCCTGTCTCATATATTGACGTCCTCAGTTGTCATTTCCCATCTCTCTTATACCATTATGATACAATTTTAAATCAATGGTTTTTCAAATTAAAATTTTCATTCGCTTTTTATTGCAATACCAATAAACCAATAGACTCAAATTTCTATTTGATGTTTATCCTTTGTCTTATTTATGGAGTACAATTAAGTATTCAGTAATTCGTGTTCTATTTATATAAATAATTTAAATACTTTTCAGTACCTAAATCTAGTATCCGTAACCGAAACTACCTGATAATTCGAAAGGATATCATATCCGAACCGTAACAGAAACCGATATAACAATTCCCAAATATCCTTTATCCGTAACTGTAACCGATATAACATATCCTTAATATCCCTGCTTAGAACCTCGAGATTCATCAGTCCTGTCGGGTCTCGGAGAGTTAAATCAAAATCGGGGTAGATATAATCTTTATTCAGGTGAACGTATTGAGAGCATATTGGAATCGTTCGATACTTAGCTGCTGAACTAAGTCTATTCGACGATTTATCGGTATGTGCCTCACTGAAGTATGGTATCCAGTGTTATACCTAAAATACTGTAGCATCCACGAGGCACATGTGCTTTATATTCACATTTATGTTTACCACTGTTTAACATTATAGGCAATACAATTTTCAGACTTTTAGTTTTTAATTCAATAAGAAAAAGATTATTCACATTGATACAATATACTACTCGGGCGGTAGAATTATTGACATTTAATTTTAATTAAAAGTGTCAAAATTCCTCTGATTATCCCTTTCGAAATAAGGCAATTCATTTATATAAACCAAAAACAAGAAAGGACCAAGGATTGAGCCCTGTGGAACACCCATCTTTGTTAACCCTCTGCTCTCTATTACTCAAATATGAGACGGTAAGACCTAAAAATGTATTTTATGCTATAATTTTCTAACTATAATAAATACAAGGCAAACCAAAAAGTAAACTCACAGATCACTTTCTATCACGCTGACGGTTACGGTTGAAGCGGCCGCCCGAATTGCGAAAGGTCGGGGTTCAGATCTCATCTCGGGGTATCAGGTACCGGTGAATGTTTTAAGAATTTTTCTTTAAGATATCAAGCGCCAAATTCATATTATTCAATTATAAATAAAGAAAAAAAAAACGGCAACTTCTCGTGACTATTCCAGTTTCTGCAGCTAGGATATATTAATATTCGTCACAGAAGTATAGAGGCGGGAACGCCTGGTATCAGTGCTATGTCCTCGGGCGCGCAGGTCCGGGCGGGCGCAGCCTGGTGGAGATCCAGCAGATGTCGGGCGCCAGCATCCAGATCTCCAAGAAGGGCACGTTCGCGCCCGGCACCCGCAACCGCATCGTCACCATCAGCGGCTCGCCCGCCGCCATCTCCTCCGCGCAGTTCCTCATCGACCAGAAGATCCAGGAGGAGGAGCTCAAGCGCACTCGCCACAACGCGATCACCTCGCTCATGCAGTAACCGCCCCGCCCCCTCCTGTTCCCTCGTTTTGCTGGACTCCAGTATCACTGAATCCCGGAATCGGCCCAGGTCGGTTCCGCGTTAAACATCTTCCCGACCCCGGGGCTCGACGGGCGTGATCCTGTTTTATCCGAAAACACTTTAAGGGTTAGTCGAACGACTTCGAAAGTCGTCCGAGCCCTAGAGCGGTTCCTCTCTTCGAGGTCCGGGGTCGAAAATCACACGAACGTTTTATCGTCTAAATTAAATCGAGTCGTTACGATTATAAGCTAGTGTCCAGAGTAGTCGTGGTGCAATATAGATCAGAGTTAATTTTAAGGTGCGGCCGGGACCCGCGACGGTCCTTCGGCGACGAAGGGCGTCTTTAGATATTCCGTTCGATATAGTGATGTCGTTTGAACGGTAGAAATTAAGAGTTATTATCGAGAGGTGATAGAACGGTCAGAGTTGGCAAAGATAGGTATTTGAATTTTCGACGTACGCCGTGCTGAAAGAGGGCTCCGCGCAGCAGGACTGCCCGGATATTACATTTTTCGGGCTGCGATCCTGGAATAAAACGTTGAAGGGATCGGCCCGCATCGAGCTGAATAATATTTAAGACGGGGGGCATCACGCCCTCGATTGTTTTTGAATGTTTGAAAAAGCGTATTAGCGTACAGCGCTTGGGCCCCCGGACGGTCGGAGCCGCTAGCGGAGCGCCTCTGACGTCGGCAAGGAACGGGCTATGGGCCGCGAGCCAGTAAAGTACAACGCGAGGGCAGCGCGCCTGTACCTCTAGAGTAGTCTAGTTCTAGTCATATCCGGCCCCGCGCCCCCGCGCCCCCCGCGGGACGCGATCACCGTTCGAGGTTCTATTTCGTTTACCTAAATTTTACCCAGCGAGACGTGACTCGAATTACGTAGATTCAAACGTAGCTCTGTTTAGAACATTTTAAGTAAAAAAAATATACACTTTTGCACAGGAAGCGAATTCTTTAATCGCCTATTTAATTAAATAAAACCATAAACTTTCTCGTCTAAAAACTCTGTAATAATCAGAATGCTAAATATTAATAAACGCTTAGGAGAGAGTTTTTCATGTCTAGCTAGTTTCGCTTCAATATATCTTGTTTTGTCCCCAAATTTGACGGAGCTCGCGGTAGCTCCCGGGTCGCGTGTCATGTAACGTGTAGGTAAACGAGGGGCGTACCTCGGGAGGCGGGCCAGGGCCTGGGGCCGGGGCCCGGGGCCCGAGGACCGGGGACCGGGGCCCGAGGCCGGCGCCGCGCCCCCCGCGCGAGGCCGGCCTCGGCACATAGTTACCTATTTACAATGATAAATTTATGTATATTGATTTTATGCATGTAATACTATTAATAATAGTGGTGTTGAACATAATATATAATATTCGGTACGTTTAGTTTGCCGCGATATCTGTGATACGCGTCCTGTCACCGTCACTCCTATTCCATGCACATCATTATTTTTATACGTCGTTCGCGTGCCGCGCTACATACATACATATGTACACACGTGGTATCGTCGATGACCGGAGTCGATTTCGTTGTGAATGTTACCATTGATAAGTTATTATTTGTTTTAGTCGAGTGACACTGTACACTGTACACGGTGTAGTGTAGTGTAGTGTAGTGTAGGTAGGTCGGTCGGTCGGAGGGGGGGTGGCGCCGCCCCGGCCGGTGGATCTGGTCAGCGGAATATTTCGTCATTCCTGATTTCTTCTCTCGGTATAAAGATCTTTATTTTTTATACGTTTATAATGTTGTGTTACGATTTTATTAGAGACGTTTGATAATTATTGATTTGTTGTCGGTCTAAATTTATTATTATTATTATCGTTACGATATAAGTACAATTTAAATGTTAATCGATTGACACATGTCCAGATTATTAGACGAATTATTATATGAATATATGTATATTTTTAATGTTTTAATGCAGATTTCTATTTAATATTCGAGAGGACAATATTATATTGAAATAATCTTATTTACAGTTGCGATATCGTTAATATCGTTATGGAAATGTTTTATTTTTTCGCCATTGTGACGTACGTGTAGTTTCGTTTCTGTTCATCTGTACGGTTAACGGAATAATGAATAATTAAAACTGTGATCGTTTCGTCGACATTGTCAAGGTTCCATAGTGATCGTGGATAGGTTGCCATTAGTGACGTCTCCTCGCCGGGGGTAGGTTAAGTTGTTTACCTCAGCAGTGCCATGATTTCGGGCGGGCCCCACGTTGGGCGCCAACCGTGCTCCACGTTGGGCGCCAACCGCGCTCGAATAAAACTACGCCGGTGATTTCATTCTATGGCGCTGAATCACTTATCGAGTGTTGGAAAGAAGTACAAAGAGAAATTGTATTCATAATAAACTATTACTTGAATCGGCTTAAATGAGTTATTTACTATAGTATGTAAGAAAAGGAATTGAGAGATGACTTCTCATGAGTATATTCAAGATAGAAAATAATGTTTAATTAAAGTTTTAAACTGAAGTTTGTGAGACGCCATAACGTCGGTACTTCCATGAAAAGTGAATAAATAATCTAGTGATAGATAAATATGATATCGTTGTAAGCTCTCCAACTGTCCAACGACATTTCGATAGCTAAGTGGTATTGTTACTGGTCTATACGTGTGTTATGTAGGTAACATTACAGAGTAGTTTCATTAAAGTAGTTAGTTACTATTATATATTCAATCTTGAAAGTGTATAGGTATTGCTGTTCGAACTTTCTGGTGTTTTCGACTTTCTCATCTTATTATAATGTATATTTGGGGGTAGATTCAGATATCGTCTTTTGTCAATTAAAGAGGCTCGGCGCGCTCGTTGTGTCTTCGAGTTCGGTCTTTCGATTCTTTCGCCGATTTATTGCCGTCCAGTAAATGTCCATAATATATCGGACCCATATCGTCGTGTACTCCTTACACGAATTCAAAAAATATCACACCACGTATTTATGTTATACATTATGTTATACTTTTGTTATTTGAAATAATAACCCTTCGAACGTTGAACTTATCCAATCCGAAGAAATCGCGAGCGCGTCTCAAATCTTCAGGGCGTGTTTGGCGGAAATCTCCCAGCACGAAGCCTGGTTTCGTCGATTTTAAAAGCTCAATTTTATCGGAACTAAATCTCGATTAGTCGGTACGTGTAAGGGATTACGTCAATTATAGTAAAGGGAGTTTTTCGTTGGGACTTGCGCTGCGTGGGATAGAGCGCGCGCGGGCCCCGGGGCCTCGTCGTTTCCATCTTCTGCACTTTCCTTCCGTCGAGTTCGCACCTCGTCTGCCGCGACTGTTCCCGCGGTGCCCACAGCGCCGCGAGGAACATTCCGCGGATAGATACATAGTTATCGTTGGATTTATAGTTAGTTATAATTTATCATATTATTAAATCAATTAATTATTAAAACAATATAATGGGTACGTATAGATAATTTTTAAAAATACTGGAAAATGTTAACGTTGTTATAAACTTGAAGTTGTTACAATATTTGAGAGTATATTATCGTGACTACAAAATAATAATTTTTAATGCGGTAACACTATCCGATTAGAGACGATCGTGTGGAAAGTTAATAAAAAAAAAATAGTGCATGTTCGTCCCGACTATTCCCGCACGAGAGCGCATAGGTAAGGCTGCGCCGCGGCCGTCACGAGGAGGGATACCGTTTCTGTGATACTGACGATTGTGTACGCACCCCGCCCCGCGCCCGCCTCGCGCCAGTCGCTATCCCCTCCCCCTCCCGCACACACTCACTCGCTCACTCACTCATACACACGCCCATACACCGTCCCACTCGCACTCGCCCGAGGCGCGCGCCGTATCCCGCTCTCAGGGGCGGTCGCCGATAGACGCTCGTACGTGTTAAGGTTCTGGATGTCGTAGGTTAAGGTAGGTAGGTAGGTAGGCAGGTAGGCGCGGGTGGCACGCGCCCGTGTGCGAGGTCGGGGGCGACTCGTCCTCCTTAATTATTTAATAGCTAAATGTTGTTGAATTTGTTGATAGAGTGGTCCGTTGTGATCACTAGGTAGAGTTAGTGGGTATACGAGCGAGGGCGGGCCAGGGCAAGGCTCGGTCCCGTGTCTAGAGCATGGCTGTGCCGGCAGCGGCCCCGGCGGCGCGCGGACCGCACGCGACCGGTCGTCCGGCGGTCGCGATCTGTATATAATTGCATAACATTGTTTCATTTACGTTTTTCTCCTTGCTCATTGTCATCAATTTATTAAAGACTGAGGAATCAACTTGCGCATATTGACATCGTCACGAACGCGTCCCGATCTGTCGGGATAGTTGTAATATATATATATTTGTTTATCGTCATGTAACGTTTGTAACGTCGGTCGTCACGGTGTGGAGGGAGTCGCGTGCGGTCCCCGGGCGGGCGCCGCGCGGTCGTTGCCGCCTCGACCTTTACACATGTTGACATTGATATGTTATACTAATTCTATTGAATTGTGACTTGTTGCGTATTTTAAGTGTAGGCAGAGCCGCGCGCGCCGGCTCGGTACATGCGTTATCAAGATATATGTTGAAAACATATTGTCGCTCTTCATTCGCTCAGTGACGAGTTTATTTTTTATTTTTATTATTATTTTTGTTATCTCGGTTTACGATAAACGGGTCTGCAATGTTATGTACGAGAAATAATATTAATTAAGTTTGAATTGAAATGTTAAATGTGTTGAATTTGAAATTCGGTATATTTTAGTCAATGTTTATTGTTTAGTTGTCAAGATTGATTTTTAATGAAATGTTATTTTGCAAAGTTGTATAATGATAAGAGGTAAAATGGAAGGTTACAATGTCTTAGTGTTAAAAGCTCGAAAACCAATTAAAAGGTACCTTGAACATTGTCTATATTATATTAACATTAAATAAATGCAAAATTTTCACTTTGTTTTAATTATTGTCATCCCGTTTGCCTTAATAACCGACTGAGGTGAATGAAATAATAAATGATATGATTCTTGTTGGGAAAATGTTCTATGTATTATCGATAATTGCTTAATATATTATATTATTATTATACAAACTACAAGTATAAAAGTCATTATGAGATTCACACGAAAACATGGACGGAATGCGAAATCACAACAAAAAATAATATAAAAAATGAGTGATGTCATGACAATGCATTTTTTACAATTTATGAGTCAGCATTTGGCATGGCATTGAAATATAAAAACTTACATGATACATTATAAATGTATGAAAACAATTCTTTATAAAACTGTCTTTTAACCATGATATTCATCAAATTATTAGTAGTTGATACTGATTTATTTTTATAATTTCGCTACTTTGAAAGCAGCAGTGTTGAACTATATTTATATCAAGAATTTATTTGTCTATTATGTATGTAACTTATCTAATAAAATTAAAGTTTGTTGTCACTGATTTTGTCAGTATTAAATGGTAACAATTGCTTAAGGGTAATTCAAATGGAGTAGATCAAAAGTAGTTAACACAGCTCTATGCATTTATCCTACAGACCTATAGAAAATATCTGTTACTTAATTTAAATTTCACCAATGTGACCACACTTATGTGTTAGCAGCAGTCAATACATAAGATCATCTGATCATCTTTGGATTAATATCATCAATTATTGTTAAAATAAAAGAATATATAATTAGTTGCCTCTAATAACTAAAAATCTATCAGCAAAAATACTACCTACTCTATAGCTATGAGATTATTTCATATTGTGGAATGTGTGGTTCATAATTAAAACCATTGTAATGAGTAAAACTTAAACATCTAGTTCCGGGCCCTTCAGAAAAGGGTAAAAGTTCACTAAGTAATGATGAAAACATGGGCCTTTCATCAGGATCAACTTGCCAACATTGCAGACATATCTGGAACAGCTCATCGGCGACGTACGATGGCTGTGACGGTCTCATGCCGCGAATGACGCGCGCCGCTACGTCCTTATTACCGGAGTGGGAATACGGTGTCGCGCCCAAGGTCATCGCCTCCCACATTAAACAGCCAAATGACCACACATCAGCCTTAGGATTAAATCTATTCTGCCTCAACATTTCATGAGATGTCCATCTTGTATAATCGGGGTTTTCATGCAAAGGTCTCATATGGGACAATCCAAAACCGGACACTTTAGCTAGACCATCATCTCCCATTGTTATATTACGACAGCACAGCCTCTTATGGATGATCTTCTTAGTGTGCAAATACTCCATGCCTCTTGCTATATCGACACAGATCTGTAGCAATTTATTCTCTGTTATGAGGCAAAACTTGTTATTTTGAAGATCTCTGTGTCTGCTTTGTATGAGCATGTCTTTTAATGTTTGCCTTATGTCCTGCAACACAACAAATAATGTTGTGTTTGTCTCGCATATACCTAGTAGAGATATCACATTCTCATGTTCACTTGATTTAATCAGCAAGTCTAACTCTTGCAGCATAAGCTTCTTATCTGGTCTTTCCAGTTCTCTGTCTGCTACAACTTGAACCAGTCCAGGTGTCTGTGCACCATGCTGTTGAACCTTACCCCTGGTGAACTTCCCATAGCTGCCCAAACCGACGACACAGGAGATATCTATATCCAATAAATTTCTAGGAATGTTCCATAATTTCCTTTTTAAGTTTCCATAATAATCTACTCTCTCATCTTCATCTTGAAGGAAACCAGAGTTCTCAATTTCTACACAAGGCTCGCTGAGACTGAGAGGCAGGGACTGAGATCCTCTTTGAAGTCTTGCAAGATGGATCCTCTTCCTAAGTATTATAAGGAATCCGACTCCTATCAGCAGTAAGACGACACCGATTGCAATCCCAGCTCCAAGAGCCACTACCATAGGGGATATATCTTCAGGTTCATTGATATTTAATATTATCTTCTTAGTAGATTCTGCATACCTTATTTTTCTCACATGATTTTTTTCACTAACAACACCTAGGGAAACGTCTATGTCATTGGTTAGTGGTAATGGGGCATTATAAAATCCATTGTAGGTGCTCCTATCTCCAATAATAAAGTCATTAGTAATATCATATGGATCTAATTCTGCTGTGATGTAGTAAGGCAAACCTTGTTCATTGGCATAAGTGTAGTTCCCTAGTGTTTCAGTAATGTATCCTTGCTGATACAGTTCTACTGAAACGACCACTCTGTACATTGACACAGGACCATTCACATTTTTAGCTTTGGGGATATGGATAACCATCCTATCTCCTTTTCTATCTCTAAACTCTATCTCAGGTGGACTGGGATCAGGGGTGCCAATAATTGTAGTCACTGTGGTAGTAATATTGGGACCTTCTTCATCATAGTTTAGAGCGGCAACACTGACAGAGTAAGTAGATCCTGGTTGTAAATTTAGAAGCTCATTAAAAAATGTATTATTGGAAAGTCGCCACTCTAACGGCGGTAGAATAACGTCAGCATAAGTTTCAGTGACAATTGCCTTCATAACATATCCAGTAATGAAAGTATATGCTTGCGGGGCCGTCCACTGAACGCGGGCTGTGGTCTCAGTCGCATTGACGACGTCTACTGACGCCGGTGGTCCCGGAGCAGTCACTTCTGTGTCGTACACGCTTGAAGCATTCACCCCACCACATTTCTGAGATTCGTTTTTCGGGCACGGTGTATCACAATGTTCTAGCGGTAATAGTGTCTGACCGGGCGAATTACCACAGAAACAAGTGGATTCGTTGCCGATTACAGCATACCTATAGTTAACTTGTTCACATGCAGACAGACACACGTCTACGTTCTGTCCGGTATGCGTATTCAACAAATTTTCTATATTCAAAGTGAAGCAGCCAAGGTAATAGCCACGATCACCATCGCAAATGATAATACATAAAGATGTAAGTGCAACGACATACACCCACAGCTTTTCCATTGTTTATTCTGAGTATTGAGTCATAACGTTAGGCTTGCCTACTCAACCAATGTCTTAGTTTTCTTCAGCTTTCCATTTAATTGACTGTAAACGTACAAATTAAATAGTTGAACCAGTTATTAAACTTATACAGTAAAAATAATTGAATAATATTAGCAACCGCCTAACCGCCTAAAACAGTATAATAAAAATAACCAACCGTAACCAACCGCTTGTCAATTTGACATTTTACCATAAAAAAAAAAACTGAAAAAGATCTATCCTTTACAACTGTAAAGTTAACTGGTCTGTGTCTGCACCAAAGGCTGCACAATATTATTGTCATTAAATATATTCTGTGCTACTGTAAAACAAAACCGCTAACTCTTCGATCAACAATAAGGAAGTATTTTAAAAAAATATAAGTTCCCGAAATAAAACTTCGTTTTTTTTAAATACTTACTCATATTATTATGAATACAAGATTTAGTAACTGATCTTAGTTAAAAAAAAATGACTTATTTGCACGTTATTTTGTACGAATACATAGTATATTTGATACATATCGGGTAAGTATATAGATAATAAACGGTTTTTTATTGTTTTTATGACCTTTGTTGCTTACTAATAAACCCTATTCATTCATTCACTACACATAATATAAAAATATGATTGGAATTTGATGTAGTTTTGTTGCTATAAGTTCAACAAAAACTAATAGCAACAAAACTAAGTTACCTAGTTGTAATTGTTTTCAGAACTTTTAAATATTATAATGAAAAATTCCTAGACCTACTATGGCATAAGTATTTTATTTATAACCGTAGCTAAATATCACTTTTAATAATTTCACAGCAATATTTCTATTTTTTATTTCTGCTTTTAAAAAAGCCTTCTCTATGCCCACTTTCGTTATGTTAGTATCCATTTTCCTTTACACAAATAAAAATTAATCGATTTGCGTTTGCGTAACTCGAACTAATTGAACTTCAACTCGATATTAATCCGTTTTATTAGATCCATAACAACACTGACAATTCTATTCTCTTTCGCTTAATGTCATTGATGAGAAAACGAAAGCACTTCCACTAGATGGCGACTCTAGCAAAACTTAATTTTCGCAGGAAACGAATGAACCCAAGACAGTCATTTCCGTTCCTTTTAACTAACATATTGAAAAATTCGAAACTAAGATATAAATACAAGTACGAAAAAGCACAAATAGAAAGTGAGTTGTTTATTAAGTTTTGAAAACTAATTTACTTTTAAATATGAAAGAAAACCGGAAGGGTTGTCATGGAGAAATCAAGTACGTACCGTAGGGACATTTAACATTCATAATGTTTTTTTTAATACTTCCTCATTGACATTTAGATCCTACATTTGTGCTGCCATCTAGTGAAATATTTTTATAGTTTCTTTATGTTCTTTAAATACTCCCTCATTGCTTTAAGACAGGAATTTTTATTGGACTCAAGAATACATGGAATCTAAACATCAGCATTGTAAGAATAATGATTAATGAAATATATGAACTGGATTAAAGAAATATTGACATGTTATTTAAAAATAAATAAATCTAATGAATATATAATAATACTATTTATTGACAATAAAGGTGGAATAATATTTGATTTTGAAACATTGTTGAACATCCCAATGTAGGTACGTCATAGAGGAATAATATAGTTTATTGCGACTTTGTCGAAACGATGTCAACTCTCGATGTCACTCAATTTACTTTTATTATGTCAGAAAGAATTTTGAATGAATATCATAGACAATTATCCGAAATCGCCAGTGACATCTTGTCTGATTTCAAGAACTACTTTTTATTTTTTTAATACTTCCTTATTATTATTTGTACTGCTGTGTTGTTATTTATTGTTTTAAAAATTTATGGTTTCTTTATTTTTTTAAAGAAATCATTGGACGGCTGATTTAAGTAATATAAGATTGGGTACTATGGTCTTTATCCCTTTGCCTATAGTTCAATACAATAACAGAGTCGTTTCTGATATTTATATTTTCAAAATAAACGGTTGTGATTAGTAGTTTTTATTGGCGGAATTGTGTAAATGCAAATAGGCCATGAATTAAAAAAGAAGAAGAAGAAGATTTACTTCAATACCGTAGTTTGTGCTTCAAACAGACTTGGATATATATGAACATATATGACCAATCGAAATTCTGTTTATTAATATAATATATTTCTTATAATAAGATGTCAACTCGATCGGGCAAGCGTAAGTTTACCTAACAGTTTTGAAAGTTCTAAACATTGGCTTATGTTATTTTTATTTATTTCGTTCTTTGATGTTTTCAGGGATCCATAACTCTTTTCAAGAAGATAGTATTAAAGAATTGGATAAACATATTTTAAAAAGCGAAAGGAAGACTAGAAGTAAGCGATTGAAAGAGAACTTTGATGAATCCGATAAAACTGCAGTTCATAAGAAACGGACGAATTATGTCAGTTATCCATCAAATGAAGATACCGTTAAAAACAGTATGCTACCTGTGTTTGATAAAAAATCGAGAGAATTCATACAATCCAGCCCAAAGTTAATTTTGAATGAGCAAAATGTAAACCATGTTACCACAAATGTTGATCATATTCATTCTGGTAAGTCTACTAGACAGACCCGTCGGACAAGAAAAAACATTGAAGAAATAGAAGTTTCTACTAATGGGCCTGTTGGAGATGCGCCTAAAAACAAAAAGAAATTGAAGAAAAATAAAAAACAAAAACAGAAACAGGAATCATGTGTAAATGAATCTGAAGAGATAGTTGTGAAGAAAAAAGGCAAAACAGATATAAATATATTCTTAAATAAAAGTAACGGCTCAGTGGATTCATTTCATAGTGCTGCGGGCAGCCCTGTTCAGGAATGTCAATTTAAATGTAGTGACTCTCTTAAAGAGTCTAAAGTAAAGTCACCTAGAAGAAGTTTGAAACGTAAAAGTGAGTTTAATTTTGAAACCACCGATGATGGACGAAATTTAAAAAAATGTAAACTGGGTTACAGTATTGATGTTGACTTACAGAAAATCCATCATAGTGCCCCATCAGACAGTAGCATTGTTTGTAACATAAAAAATGCCACATTTGATAAATCCTGTGAAGTTCAAGAATTATTGAATGCTACCTTTGATAAGGAATTAAAGAATGAAAGAAAGTCAAACTTAAAAGATACTACATTTGAAAAAACAAGTTCTCCATTGGTAAAATTAAACTCTACATATGAGAAACCTGATTTAAGTAATGAAGTCAATTTAACTTTTGAGAATGACCTAAAAGTGAAGACTTTGAGATCAAGTACTACGTTATATAATACATCACCCGTGCAAAATTTGAACAGCACTTTTGATAAAAGCAAAGACTTTGGAGAACCAAAATTAAATTCTACCTATGACAAAGAGACTAAACTTACCACAACTAATGAAAAATTTAATTCTGAAACCGTGCCCAGAAAAAAGAGTTCCTTGATCAGCTCTGACAGTTCCACCGACTTAACATTTGACAAACCGAATGATTGTTCTCGTGTTAGTATTACAAGTGACGAATCTAATGTTGACAATATTGTTAATGTGACACCAGTATTAATAGAAAGTAGTATGGATGATTCCCAAAGGTTAGATTCTTCCAAAGAATCGAATGCTACATCTCTATACAAACCTAGGTCGTCCATAGGTTATGAAGATTCAAACTTAAATTCTAAATCAACAGCAACACCTTTGAAACGTGAAGGAACTTTCACGAAAGACTGTCCCGAAGTCTCGATGTCTCCGAAACCAAAGCTATCCTCCGAACGCACACCGGCAAAGAGAGCATCACTACAATCGGCCGGCTGCACTCTATTCCATGTCACCAAAACACCTCAAAAAGAGAGAAGTATCTTAAATCTTACTCATTCAGTCGAGAAAAAGACAAGTCGTTCTTCTTTAGCAGAGATCGGGCAACGGACAACTAAAGTTATGTTTTGCAGTCCTGTTAACATTCCTACAGTTGTCGCACAGGAGAAGAGGAAAATAATCAAGTCCAATCTTAAAGGATCCAACAAAAGCTTCATACTCGATGACACCGGTGAGTTTATGTTTCATCATACACATGTATATGTTTTTGTAAATTAAAATATCAATCATTTGAATTGACCTCTCTGTATGCTAAAAAATAAAGAGAGATTTGAATTAATCCTCTCTAATCTCGTTGTCCGTTCATTCAGTATGTGGTCTCTCACATATATATTTCATTATATATTTATTTTTATATATTTCAACCCATCTTATTCACAAGTATACTTTTGAATTTCCATCTCAAAAAAGGACTTTCCAACTTAACATTGATGTTTTCACAATGATTTAATTTTTATGACACATGTACTCGCAGACTTGCACTTGTTCATACTCAATAAAGATATAAGTTAGTATGTCTGTAACGCATGTGGATTGGTATGGTGTAGTGTCGGAGCAGCCGCGCAAGCGTTCGCACACGCACAGCGGGCGCACGCACACACGCAGCCGCACGCACACACGCAGCCGCCTCGCCACACACGTGCAGGCCTCCGTGGACCGCCTGTCGCGCCCGCGCACCTCCAGCGCCCTCGGTGAGCAACTTCTGGTTGTGGCGCCCCCTCCGCCCCCTCCGCCCCGTCCGCCCCTCCGCCCACTTTAGCGCGGTTTAAAATGCTCTCCGACGCTGTCCGGGTGATGGAGATAGTACTATGGTTGTTATTTGTTTACTACTTTGACGATTACGCTGTGACCAAAGAGCTTTGGCCCTCTGTCAACGACTGTTTTTGTTTGGTAAATGGCGCACGCGAGGTGGGGGTTAGTGTCAGGAGGGTGCTGAAGTCAGTTAAAAAATTTCTTAAAATTCATACGCATTATAGGCTACAAAATTATAAATTTAATCATGTTGTTTCTATAGTCATCACTAGATGGCGTCAGTTGTATTTTTAATGTGACAAGCACATTGTACTATGGCAACAGAAAAAAAAATCTCGAATGATTAATAATACATTAAACTATAATATTGAACGATAGTTCCCTTTGGGACTGCCGCCGTGTAGGAATCCCCTAATATTTCGGAGCTTTTCCAATCGATCATGTTCGTGGCGCTCGCAACCATGTCATTCCGTAGATAGTATTTTTTACTATTGTTAGAAGCCCGTCAGCGGGGCGATGCAGCGGCGCCGACCCTCACGGAGACCATAACAAATGAAACTTTCGAAAAGTACATTTTATACTAAAAGTATATCAAGGTTTATGAGGCTAATTAGTAAAGCGATAGAGACATTTCGATGTAATAATCGGGACGACAGCTTCAAATAAACTTTGCATCGTAGTCGCGTTAAAATCTACCTGTCGCCAAAGAATACGACTACTACACGGCTGCCGTTTCATTTTCATCCTTTCATCGCTCCCGTAAAGCTCCAGGGTCTGCAACCCCGGGATATCGCAATCCCGCGATATGAAGATTTTAAAATGCCGGGATTCCGTTTCGAATGAACGTATACGAAATCGGCAATCGAGGTCCTTCAACGTCGAACTCTATCATAGTTCGGTCAGACCACGCCCCGGATCATAATCGAGAACCGTTTTTCAGTCGAGCCCTCGGAGCCGTCGACTCCTTCGAAGAAGGCCATCACACAGAAAAGCTCGACTCCGTCGAGAGGGCAACTGGAGGCGCGAGTGTCCCGCACTAAGCTCCCAAACTTCGCGGCGCTCCACCAGAAGCAGTTCGAGCGCATGGAGTCGCTCGACGCCTGCCTCACGCGCCGCGCCGCGCGCGCCGAACGCCTGCTCGCGCCCCCCGCGCCCCCCGCGACCCCCGCGCCCCCCACGCCCCGCAGACCAGGTTGTTAAATCTTATTCTAATTTATTTACTAATACTTAGTCATTATAATTTATCCAACGTTAACGCTTCCACTCGATCAGTCTATTAGATTCTAAACTACAGTGGGACCCACATATTGATAGATTGTCGAGTAGACTTAGCTCTGCAGCATATGCCGTAATGAAGATACGTAGGTTAACTGACATAGATACTGCCAGATTAGTATACTTCAGTTACTTTCATAGTGTTATGTCGTACGGTATCCTATTGTGGGGAAATGCTGCCGACATACAAACAATTTTTGTGTTTCAGCAAAGAGCAATTCGATCAATTTATAATCTTAGGATTAGGGACTCTTTAAGGGAGAAATTTAAGGAAATAGACATTATGACTGTTGCTTCTCAATACATATACGAGAACTTAATGTACGTTCGTAAAAATATTAATTTGTTTTCTATAAAAAGTGATGTACACATTTTTAATACAAGAAATAAAAATAAATTAGCGGTGCCTGTCACTAGACTGCAAAAAGTTAATAACTCATTCAAGGGTCTTTGTGTGCGCTTCTACAATAAGGTCCCAAGCAAAATACAACAATTAGATATCATGCAGTTTAAATCTACTATTACAAAAATACTAATTAAAATAGCTTATTATAAGGTATCCGATTATATAACAGATAAGAACGCTTGGACTTGAGATGATCCAGCGACTGGATAGGTGATTATTTCTAAACTCATTATCTTGTTTCCATTATTATTAAATGATTATGTTAACATTATAAGACCATAGTTTTTTTTTCTATCTCTGTTTATAATGTATTGATCTGGTAATGACATGGTTTTTGTAAATGTCATTACTCTTATTAGAGCTGGTGAGTTTCTTGCTCGTTGCTTGCTTCTTATCAGCCAAAAGACGTCCTGAACGAGTGGTAGGGAAAAAATGTTGGACGATTCAAAAGTACTTTTAAGAAGTCTATTTGAATAAAGATTATTTTGACTTTGACTTTGATCATTTATCGCTAAATGTGCTATCGATATTTATGGTTTCTATAACTAGATTATTGTCCGAGATTGAATTCGGAGCCATTAAAAACGGTTAAATTTAATGAAAAGAGAGTAATGAACGTCGAGCAAACGGAAGTGACGTGATTCGTGGCACTCCCTTGTCTCTGGCTAGCCCACGAGGGATCCGACGTGAAGACCTCTTTGAGTAAAGTAACAGTGGACGGTGTGGCGTGTGACGTGCGCCGAATGCTGTTATCTAGTGATACAGCGAACGCTATCACTTGCGATATCAGGCGGCCCGGGGAGCCCACTCGTTATATTTTATCAATCATATCTGGCGCGGTGTTAGGGGAACGTGACTTTACCTTTGATAACTTTATAGATGAAAAATTGCCGTCTTATCTGTTTAATGTGTAATATTTTAAGTTTAATTAAAAATGCAAAAACTTAATCCAAATTTTTAAAACCCTTTTACCGGTCTGGTTGAATTTACACAAATTCTTGCTTAATAATCATTGGCCATATTAAACAGGAGTTCTGTGAACATCATCAAACTGCTAATACCTGTAGACACGACTGTTCTGTAATCTGTAAATGGTCACTCAGTGTCCATTTAAATATACCCATAGATATAGATAAAAATATAAATGCAACTCGACTAATCATGACGATGGGAGATGGCACAATAACTGAAATTATTACATTACACTAAAATGGTTTATCACTTAGTAATGGTACATTAGTAAACTCAGATCTTTCCATTGAATTTTAATTCTTATGGAATGGTAAATTAAGTACATAATTGTTTGCCGTGGTGAGTGTAACGTACCAAAGTATGTGTACATGTTTGCTTAAAATCAACTGCGGTCGAAGGTTGATCAGATGACATTAGAATACCTACCTGTGTATTTGCCTATGATAATTTTCAACGCCACATTAAAACCTAATGACAAGGTATTGTGTGCATGAATAAAAATCTATGTTGTTTTGTATGTATATATACACATTTATTGATATTATCAGGTTCAGATAAGAGAATAATATAGACGAGTAGCAAAACCCCATTGTGGGCAATGGCATTTGGGAAGAAAACATAATGCTACATATTTTCTATAAATTATAATTTGGTAATATACTAATACTGCAAAGAAAACGTTTGTTTGTTTACGTTGTAACAATTCCCAAGTTACTGGAATTATTTAAGACTTTTTTTCACTTACGAGAAGCTTCATCGATATAGATGACAGGTTATAATCCACACGATCGCGGGAAAACAGCTAGTTAGGAATATTTCTATTTATTTTAACATTGGTACGATTAATTTTAAATAATATATAGTCAAAAATCAGTAGGTATCCTTTGTTTAAAATTATTATTTTCTTGATTTGAATTGAAGCCACCTGTGTGACGCATGCGTGTAGATAAAATTTATTTACGATACAGCTGTTTCAAATGAGACTACTTATACTATAGACTTATTGTTTAGTATCAGTATTTAAGTTATAACCTAGTTTTGACATGACATCAACAAACGCGACTGGAGTGTTATATTGGAAAGGCAAAACATGTTGAATTATAAATGTGCACAAGTCGGGTGACCCTCCCGTAGCAATGAGAATTTTGTTTCTTTCATTCTTAGTTCGGCGGTTTTGGCAGCCGCGTTGATTGAATTTTAAAACTATTTATTTATTCCTTTAAGTGACCGGATGGGCCACGACCCTCCGCGCTGGACCAATGCGGATTGGAAGGTATTAACGACAGCCGGACCCAACGGCTTTAACGTGCCTTTCGAAGCACGGAGTAGCTCAAGATAATAATTTTTTGGTCACCCATCCCCCGATCGACCCTGGTGAAAGTTGCTTAACAACAACGATTGCGGGTCGCGGTTTTATCCACTATGCACTACGCCACTAAGTTACAATATGGTTATCAATTTATAATTGAAGAAATATTACTGTATACTCAAACGCAATGCTGTTTATCAGAGTGGATATGTATTATTTAAATAATGTTTTCGGCTTTAATTTTTCTTTAATCAATTTGGTAAATTAAATAGGTATATGATTATTAAATAGGTTCATTTTATTAAAGAAACCGATTAGTTGTTAATCGGTGCAATATAGTACCTATGTATACAAATGAGCTACGATGGATGGAACTAAGAATATAGGATCTGCATCGGCGGCCGTCCGCACACAAGCAAACAAAACAATATATACGCTCATTAAACATAGTATTATTTTAATCCATTCCTGCATACAATGATTCAAGTAAACGTCGCGGTTAAATTTAGCGACCGCTTATTTTGCTTTTACAGTCACGTTTGAAGGCTTCCTAATTATTCAGGCCGACGACTGTGTTCACTGGAGTTAGAGGCAAATAATATAAACCCATATTCGTTAATTCCAGGTACACGAATCGCAGAGCCGACAAAAGCGGTGAAAGAATCGAAAAACTCGGATACACCAAAAAAAGCGACGAGGGCGCCCACGACTGCGCCCGCCCCCCCTCCCCCCGCGCGGGAGTTGTCCCGACCCGGCGGTTACACGAGGTTCGGTTTTAAGATGAACACAGACTTCAACCCTTTCAGTATTCCCCCCAAAGATCAACCCCAACCGAAGGCGATTGAACCTAAGAGCCTCGGAAAAAGGCAACCGACAGTGCCTTCGTTGAACGGTTCCACCTCTCAGAGGAAGGAAGTAGCCAAGCAGATAGTGATGAGAGAGAAATCTTTCACCTCGCTCTCTGACAAACGGAACGTGAAGAGGAAAGAGAATCGGTCCATGATAAAGGGCGTTAGAACTAACAGAAGGTTCGAACTTCAAATGAAATTAAGAAATGTGAACGCGTGAGGTGCAAGTACGCGTGTCCGATATTAAAGGTGATGTATTAATTCGTAACGTTGTGGATGCGCCGTTGATTCTCCTCCTCCGGTGTTAATACGTATTTACTAACTTAGTTTGAAGTTTGTCTTGTGTCATTTTTGTATTTGTAAGATTACTATATATATCCAATGGTAATGATGTCATTGTGCATTTCAGTTTTGACGCGCGCCTCGACACGAATTTATCAAAACCTCAAAAAAATTACACGATGTAATGTAAAACTAATTACAGTTGTCTTCATTACATTGTTCATATTTTTCGACTTCATTTGAAGTTAGACATTTGATAGTTTCGTAGTTATTAATAGAGAACTTAATACAATCGTGGTCTATTATTTTTTATTGTTAAACTTTTGTGTTTTTATTGTAATTTGAACCAATAACGTTACTAATATTAGAATAATGATAACTTTTTTAACATCTCTGTTATTGAGAAATATTTAACGGTAGGTTAAGGTTGGGCCATTGCGGTGTTACTAACCAACGAAACTTAGACTTGGCCCCTTCACCCTCGGATATACATATATAGATATACCCTTGGAGGAGTTAGTAACGAATCACGGGCAGTATCATCGTCTGCGTGTACAAAATTATCGTATACTGATTAGTTCCGTTGCTCTGAAGTATTCCGTGTGTGAAGGGCCTTAGAGTTCTTTAAACAACTTAACTGTCATTACTTGAAACAAATCGAAAAATATAACTAAATTTATTTTATTTTTAGTTTTTTACAGAATTGAATATACGAACTAACATGACACCCGAGAGCCTTTTGTTTTTGTCCTTGAACGAAAATTTTGAATCGTTCTTATTATAATTTTGTTAATATATATGATCCGTGAAGATTTTATATGCATCAGAGGCGGTGCCGGGTCCTGATTCCGTCGCATCACAAATTATCGAAAATAAACGAAACTGCGTGTTCGGGCAAATAGAATAGGCCTTCAGGTGCCATGCTGATTCGTACGAGTAGTATATCTTATGCCGACAGAATGTCCACCTTTGACAAATAGTTAAGCGTTGAATTGAATTACGTACTACGTATATATGCATGTGCATATAATAAATTGTCAGTGCAAAGTCCTTTAATTCGTTTTGAAGTGGAGCGGGATATTACAATGCCCGATATTCGCAGATTGCAAGAGGTCGTCAGTCTTGTACAATAATATAATATGCAATCCACAACATGTGAGATAAAACTAAATATTTTTGATCAATCTACTTGCGCGCCGGTCTCGTTGTGCCGCCATTTCTCGGGTCTCGGGTTCGATTCTCGGTGGAGTCAGTGTAGAAAATTAACTTTTCTATCTTATGAGTAATATTTGCCTTCTTTCCTGCCTGCTGTAACCCACGGTTGGATATAGAAAACATTCTAAGTACCTAAGTACTGTTAATTTCTAAGGATTCTTATAAATATCTCGAGTCTGGGTTGAATGTAACGTACAATATCATCCCGCAGGGTACGGCCCACGCAGATCAAACACTAATACGTTTAATAGAGCTTTATATTTATCCGTGTACCATTATTCAAATTAAGAGTATTCCTGACGATCTAGAATAGTGAAGTTCAGCGAGTATATATAGCATTTACGAGTTCAAATAGCGCCTCTGATTTTTTTTTTGTTACGAACCTTTATATTAGGAGAATGGACCGTGACGTTGTCGATTTATGGATGAATATAATTCCCACTAAAAACATGAGTTTGTACCTTTAATCTGGGATATACAGAGCCGCCGTCGGCAGTGCTCGAGCGTACACTCGCGCTGGGCCGTCTTAATTGTCGTTTCTGCCGCGTAACCCACTGTCAGACAAACTGACTTTTGTCGCGTTTAGACGTTCAAGGCCGCGCTTTTATTACGATTTACGAACTATCGATTTTAATAGTCACCACCCTTCATATCGATATAATATTTTAGATTGTGATCACTTGACGTTTCGTAATTTTCAGATTATTATTTTTTTTACTAGTGATAGGTATTAAGGTTATAATATTTTAAATTTTATTGCATCATTTGTCGTTTGTAAACTTTGATGAAAATGTCACACTCATGCCACCATTGTTAATTAAACGAATGGCCCTCGACAATCTGCACAGGTGAACCCGGCACACGGTTACAGATGTGCCGATCGATCGCGATGGAGCAATCAGTTCCAGCCGCAGTTGCAGTGATAGCGTGAGCGAGACGCAACTCGCATCGCTACACTTTATCACTGTATAATTAATTGCTTCAATAGAGAGTTACAAACCACTTATTAAAAAAACTTACAATTGATGTTATCTCACCACGTTCAAACATATTTATAGAATACTTATTCTTTTATGGCGGGTCGAGACGAGAAACAAGTATATATAAGAATTTTAAGAAGAAATGCAGTATACGAAGGCATCAGTTTTTACGCCTTATCGATGACTTTTCCTGCTGAAAGATTAAACCTTGTATCTAAAATGATTTTGTGCGCATGGACCCAAGTTTGGTCAGTCTCTTATAAGAAAGACTACGAGAGTGAGAGTGCTATATCCTCCCTTTCAATTGCTATCTGAGTAAGCAAAAGGAAGTGTTTTTTAGTGAGATGTGTCTGATGCGGCGAACTGTGAAGCGATGTCGCACTCTGAAGGCCGCGTTTCAGTAATCGTTTCATGTTATTTGGGAAACATCGACTGTTAGTTTATTTTTGTAACGTTACTTCAATATAAAAATATTGTGACAAAATGGTTTTTTACAAATAGAGCTTTAATAGGACTAGTATATATATGAAAATGTTTATATACACAGCAATACATGTTATCATTACAGTAGCAAAATTTCTGCAATCGATTACGACTGTATGTCCAATAGTTTAAGGTTTAAAATGGATTCCAGAAATAACAAGTTTGACTCTCGATAACTGATTAACTTGACATAATATCGAATAAATATGAATGTACAGATGTCTCTTATACTATTGGGTAACGTAGTTTCTGTTCAGATTCTTTGTTTACTCGTGTTAAACCTTTGTTTCGGCAAACTATGAATCATTTGCGGAAATTTAGCAATCGCCGATGCACATTTTTATTAGTGTTTGTAATAATTATACCTCGATTCAGGTGAAAATTTAATTTTGAAAAACTTATGTATTTATTTTTATATATTTTTTTAAGCTTGGATTTAGGAGCTTTCATTGTTTTGTCATGAATATACAGAAATTTCATAAATCGAGTGAATTACAGCCATATTTAGCCAGTATTAATTATGAAATTACTATTACAGTACAATTTACGGCAATCGTTAGTAGTGCCATCAGTGTCTAGCCATATAATTAATTATAGCTTGTGTCTTAGTTTAATATATTACATCTGATTGTTCCATTATTTGTGTCTTTATTTACTTTCAATTACCTAGAAGACGGGTGATGCTCGATACCTCTATTTGTAACATTAATTTTGTATGTAATAGTTGCCGAAGTGTTACTAGATCGATGTGATTCAAAGGTTTCTCTGATGGGACGCCAGACATATACCTATTCACTGACACGAATTCGCATTCCGTTCAAACCAGGCATGCTCGTTTATATTGGATATCACCGGTTGGTTCTAGGCGGTAAGGATACATTAGAAAAACAACATTTTGGCTACAATCAGATTTATTTAATGTTTCAACATAGAAGCACAGTATCGCAGGTGATCACACAACGTCGGCGCCCGCCCACTCGCACTCAAAGGCTACCACGCATAATAATCATTCAACAATATACTCAAAAATACTCATACAGTGTTATTTATAAACAGGGTTCAGCGTTGGAGTAAACTTACACTGAGACTGAACTTAGTATTAGTCAAAATTCATATTATTAAACAGAGACTTGGCAAAGGTTAACCTAGTACCAGATTATATATACTTCTCCAAGATAATAGGTTTGTTATTATCTGTATACCTAATATGTATTTGGACTATACTAAAATCGCAATTTTACTATAAATTTACTCTCACGCTAAACCTTGTTTACTAATAGCAGTGTTACATTTTTTTATGTTTATAGTTACGACTAAATAATAACTTGTTACTGTAGTCGAGGGGTCTTAGACGAACTAAAGTGTCCCGGCGGCGGCCGGGGAGTGAGATCACGGTACATACATAGTATCCCCGTGCCGGGACAGCGTTAGAATGTGCGATTATTTTAGCAATGGACAATTTGAAATCTGATTGGTACACATCAGTACACCAATAAAATTATTCGTTGGTATTCATTACTCTCCCGATAGAGGGCGGTGGTTTTATTATTTATGTAATACGTTCGTCGCTGTGACCGACGGATAGATACGACTCGTGCAATAAGACAATTTGAAAGTAGTTATTTTATGAAGAGCATGAAACAAAATAAACTTTATATTATCACCTAATTGTACATGAAATTACACTAAAATTACAAAATTAAAGGTAAAGTGTTTTTTCCCTGTCCAATCAGATTACAAATAGTAATGTCGAGAGCCGCAGTCTCTGGTTTGGATGAAGCGTCGAAGCGCTGCATCAACACGCGTCGCGACTGCGCGCAGCGTTCTACAATCTATGTTTTATATTTTATATAGTTATTATTTAGTCTTATATGTTACAAAATTATTCCTTGTGCACGGAATACATTTATCACTTTACATTATTTGAACGACGTTCATGGAAAATACACTTGTACTGTTCTATTAAAATATCTTTACGATTTATTAATAATATTAGGGAAAATAAATATCTCACTCTTGATGAAATGCTTAGCTATTTCAGTTTAAAATGTTGGATATAAAATATGTATATATTTAATGCTTGTGCTTGTACAGACCCGTGTCAGCATTGGGACGCGAAGATTTTTGAGTGCAGTCGTATGGACGAATAAAAATGAAGTTTCTATACAAACTAAATGACGAATTTAAGAGAAAATGTCTTTGTACAGGCAAGTACACATAAGATGGCCTAAAAAAATTCTATTATCGATTTTTGCTGAGTACACTGCAAGTGTTTAGACCAGCGATAGACTCGTGGCTTCACGTTTGGAGTGGCCGGTGAGACACTTAAAGGTCATCTCGAGATCATTTTCTATACAAGCCCGAGAGATGCTCGAACGCGTCTGTAAATCTATATAAAGTGAACTGACAAATCTGTGAAAAAAAGAACCCGAATCGATGTTAGGATTCACCGGGTGAATATACACTGTGCCATTCCGTCGGGTGCCACTGTGAACAGTCTCAACACACTCGAGCAACATTTTGTTAACAGTGAAAAGAACTGAACGACTCAACGTCCGACGTGGATCCATACATATGCAGTTGGCTGGTGACCGTTTGTGCCGGTGTTAATTGACCGCGGGCACATACCCGCCTCGTTACATGCACACTCACTAGTAGTACTGGACTGAAAGAGCTAATTTAATAATACTTTCTATTCACTATGCATTACTTAAGTTATTACAACTAATTTTCTAAATGATTTTTGGCAATTTTTACAAAATAATTTAATGATTTCGCTTAATTATAATCAACCAAAATAAAACAAAACGACCGAACTGTCTTAGTTAACAGATATGTTATTTATCTTTTCCAGTAACAAAAATATCTCATATTCCCTGCTTACTTTATATGGTAATAAAATAAATCTACACGATTCTTCTCACTATAATACAAATACAATAAGTAGGTATAGTATAAATATACATAAGTGATGACATTTGCTCAGGCACCTAATAATAATTAAATTACAAATCTACATTTAGCAAGAAGAATTTTAATGAAATTATTTGCCAACTCCCTCCACTTCCCGCAAAAGTTTCTCTCAACACAAATAAAATGTGAATATTTCAACACTTACCTGCTAAAGAGAAACAAATTATATTATCTTACAGTTCTATTTACATAATACACAAAGTTATATCTCCCTTTGAGATGCACCCTGCATTCGAGGCGTACGGGTGTGTGTGTGGACAGCAGGCACAGCAGCTCAACATACCCTCCGCCCTCCGCCTCACGCAAACGACCGAGTCGTCTAGTTTACGTGCTCCTTTCAAAAACCGAACCACTCGAGTTCTTACACGATTTAATTGTTTAACCAACGGTGATATAAACAATGAATAAATCGGTATGAAAGCAATAAAAGGGGAAATGTTTCGAAGAATGCCGAGTAGACAATTTGTAAGCGCGTGCGTTATTTATGATTTCAATTTACTGATTTGACATAAATTTGACTCGAAAACTACATTTTTTTAATTATATATTTGATCAATTTAGCATTCACAATGCTATACTGAAAAACATTCCCAAAGAAAAATGCTTAGAAATCCACTTGCGGACTGGCAAAGGGTCCAGGGACCAAGCGATTTTTTCATTGGGTATGTATTATTAGTTATTTTAACGCTGCTTTATAAGTGCCCTTATTTTGTAGTTAAATGCGCGCGTCGTATATAGGGGAACATTCGTAATACGCAACATTGAAACAATTCAATTGAACGTAACGAACGCTGTCGCTTTTAAATAAGGTATATTGTCGATCCGGACGAGTGATTTTATAGATTTTGTTTTACTCGTCACGGCATATTCGGCTGCACGCTGGTTGCTGGTGAGCGAGATGTATTACTCGCATAATATTTTGTCGATTGTCTGCACCGACTATCAGTTATAAATGCGAATGTGAATCCAAAAGTAGACTTATTAGTTTAGTAACTAAGTATACATAAACACAAACAGTTAAAAAAAAACATCAGTTCGACAGCCGTCCGCATGCACAATTCCAATTTGAAAACAAGATTCATAACCAAATAACACACAACAAATAACAACATAAGTATCAAATTATACAAAAATAAGTTTCGTACAAAACATTAGCGTTCTGTTAATCAAATCTACATAGTATCCTTCGTTTGTTTCATGTAGGTTCACTTGTTTGTACGATTCATTTATTTATTGACGATATCGATGTTATTTCGTCAGTGAATATATCATAACATCGGCGGCGTGACCCCGAGCCTCTCCCAGGCGACCCCCTCTAATTGCTAATTAGACTACAGACGCCAGGAAATAGAAATGTTATCTAATTTAATTATTTAGTTGTCCTTATTGATATTTTTGAAATCATTTTTAAACACTACCCACATTTTGTATAACATGCTTCAGAACGGTGACGATTCCGAATGAAAAAAGGCGATTTTATTAAAAAATATCTGGTTATTTCTATAGCACAACATTCTTATAGAAGTATATCTGTGATGAAAATATTCAATATGATTGACAAAATTATTTAAAAAAAATAACATAGATATAAGACAATATGCCTATAAACAATGGCTATTTTCCTCTAGTACGACAGGCCTGCACCGTCACCCGACCGTCTGGCGTCCGTCGGTTGCATAATAATACCACTGCGTATGGTAGCGTCACTAAACTTGGCCTTAACATTCAGTTGATTGCTGTTTTAAGCAATTTAACTTTATAATTAGGTCCGTAAACACCCGTTCTCTGAGAGGCATGTATTATGGCAGAGGCAATTCCAAGTTAGTTTAGAGAGAAATACTCGTTAATATGACAAGAGATGCGACATCGAAACTCTAACACTTTATTTGTTTAACCGATATACTACTATATGTTTAATTTACCTTATATACCGACTATAAATATTTTAGATTTTGCAAGTAAATAGAGCAAAAATATCGTAATCTGACTCAGTAAAGATAACACTCGTTAGAAACCATACTGTTAGCCGTTTGTTTAGCAGTTATCAGAATTTAGTAATTTATATTTGTTCGATTTTAAGTTCTATATTTTTTGTGTCCTATCACAGTTCAAGTGTATGTGAATCAGGGTCTCGCCTGTCCCTTATTTTCCGGTAGTCCCTTCCCTTCCAGTATTTCTATGACGTTATTCCGCGTCCCGCAATTTTGATAACGCTCCGCCGCGATGCAATCCACATCTTAATAGTTTTTATTTTATTATTTTTCCTATGACATGCTGTGAACAAAAGTCCGATTACTTCTGATGACGAAATATCTCGAATTTTGTTTCTCAAAGGTTCTGATATGTATATCTAACAGATTTAAACAGTAAGATACTCGGTTTACAAAACACTTCTGGAAGGCGCTGATGGTAGTATTTTCATTGATCGAATATTACTTTTCCTTTATTACAGAAGAAATAACACACGCTACAATATTATGAAAATATTATACAAGGTAAAAATTTAACCCCCTCTAATGTGACTAAGTAACTGACGTCAATGAAGGTGACGGTACGGAAACAATGCGCCAAGTAAAATGGTTATTTCCATTGTGTATTCCAAGTTATATTTTAAACGTTACGGAATTAAGCTTAACATGGTTTGTTTTACTGACACACGAATTATTTATTTATCTATACTAATAATAGTCTTGTCTTAACGCTGTAAAAAATATGGTAATAAGCTCTTTTCGGCGGCTTTGCCCGTTTTATAAAAGGGTTTTTTTTCTCGTAGTAAAAAGTATACAATGTCACACTGCAGCCTTCCAATAAAAATAAAAAAACAGCACTAAGTCTGAATCAATCAAGGTCTATATTGCTATGTAACTATATGTAATGAACACAGGTTTTAACCGTCTTTTAATAATTAGATTATTGTTTTAAACACATTTAATCCACCGCATATACTCGCTCGCTCAGTCTGATTGTCTTGACGTGTCGGTGTTGAAACTGTACTAAATGAGTCATGTTGATAATGCATTATCGGTCGTTACGAGTCGCAAATGTCGTTTAAAGTATCTGAAGGGCGTTAGCAAGTTCTATAATTCACATTTACAGTGAAACCCGTGGACCTAGTCGCCTAGCGGAAAAGGGACAATAAAACTATGTACGTGTATGAAAGTGAAATGGGTATATCTATATTTCGGTTTGGAAAATGATGTCGCTGTATTAGATATCATATGAGTTTCAATCACTTAACATTTGAAGTGCGTCTTCGCAATCACCAAGAAACTACATAACACCATCATATCGTTCACCGTTGTCTGGGCGTTTGACAAAATCGATGTCGACTTCATCACCATCATTTACATGCGAGTCCGATCATCGATATTAATTTTCAATTAATTTTCAATTGAGGGTGTTTCAAATCATGTTTCCATCAATGCAAGAATCATGGATATTTTCTTTAACATGTGACGACATCAAGCGTAGGTAATATAAAATTCAGAAACGATAGAATTTACTGTAATCACTCAGACGCGAGACAGTAAGGAAATAATCTTTATTTTATAACTTTTTGTATTGAACAATGGAAAACACGTGCGCTTACATTTTGCGGTAACTTTTATCAAAACCATTGCTTTACATAGTTTCTAAATAATTGTTAAGAACATTTTCGATATTTTTTTTATAATTTTAAAGTGGGTCATTGACATGCGAATAAGTACGCGAACTTGTGGCTCGACGATCTTTTTCGCTTGAGTGTCACCTTAAGTACGCGTACTTTAAAATGCCGCGCAAGTTTGCCGACATTTCAAACAGTTTGAAATTTTATTTGTAGCTTGTCTCGGGTCATGCGTGTGGCAGCACTGCGAGCCGCGAGCCGCTACTTTGTTTCTACAGTCCGTGTATCACAACGAGCTTTATGTACGCGATTTTTAAGATCACCTCGACTTACTCGACTCGACGGCGGAACATACGAGAAGATGGCTCACACTATTTTGCGATGTCGTCGACGGAAGAAGCTAATCATGTGAATTCTTAAAAACAAATTAAAAAGGACGAAACTGAAAAGTGTAGGTAAAGAACAGGCTTACAAAAAGAAAGAGTTTATCACATATGAATTTAGTGAGTTAGGTGTTCAGAAGGAAAATTTCCATGATTAGAAATAAATAAATAATTAAAAAGAATTTAAAAAAAGTGGTAGCTCGCGGAGCTGCCACACCCACGAGCCGAGACATTGCTACGAGTAAGATTTTAAACCGTTTGGAACGCTGGCAAACTTGCGCGCCAATTTTAAAGTACGCGTACTTAAGGTGACACTCAAGCGAAAAAGATCGTCGAGCCACAAGTTCGCGTACATGCTCGCACGTATTTCAGCCACTTTACATCTATTTTTTATAAATGTTGATTTTTTGTCGACAAACGGTGACGGTTAGTTTCGTCAAGGTTACGATAAGGCTCTGCGGGTAACGATGAGGACACAACATTGTCAATAGAACATATTTATCGAAAAAAGACTTTATTGTTTCTAAAATTGCCATAGAACTAAAATTTACTAATTTTTAAGAGTTTTAAGAGTGTTTTATGGTATTGTAGAAAGCCCAAGTATTCATTCCCTATTTAATATTATAAATTTACACCAATTCACAAACATTAGTGTTCAATGTAGATAAGAGTTCAGACAAGCAATGGAACTGAAGATTTCAATTTTTATTAAATAAATCAATGTAAGTAGATGACGACTTTATTCTTTATTGTCGCGCCCGATTTGGATATTTTATAAGACTTAATTTTATACTTCCGTGCAGGTAACAGTCGACTGCAGTAGTATATTTGGCAACGTTTTCTATCGTTCCGATTTGTCAACAATCTGCGGTAATGCTTTTTAAGTTTAAGATCCCTCATACCTATTTAAGTCATACATCTATACTAAGATAGGTATGTACCCAGTTCAAATTCGCTTGTTTATAATATCCTGACCTTCTCAATTAAATACATAACGTAACTTTATCGATTCTATTACTTTATAAAACATTACGATTAGCTAAATAATTAGACCGAGAGATGGGTAAGCATTGCATCTAGAAATGGCTACATACACATACAAAACTGAATAAAAACCAAATCGCAGAGGTCATAAACTATATCCAGTGGTTTGTTCTATCTTGAAGGTCAGGGCTTCGCCCCAGTAACAATGATAAGCTCGAACAATGTAGTTTATTTATTATATTGAAATACGCTTAGACAGATTGTTTGCCATTCTAAACAAAACGGCAGATATAACTTTAAAATATAATTAGTGGGGTTACGGCCTCCGTGGCCGAGTAGCTCGCACGCTAATTTCAAGGTGGCGCTGTCGCCGGTCTCTGTTTCGATTCCTATCCAATCATATAAAACCTACTTCAAAAGGTACCCGATAAAGGTTTTTTATTTGATTGTATGCGGTTATTTAATTACTGAATAGCAAAGTCGAGCATTCTGTGAGGTGATGTGATCTTATATTCATTTATTTATTTAATCTAAAGTTATTTATAATCTAATAATGCCGCCTCGCTCTTTTTAAGGTTTTTAATGGTTTTTAAATAAGCAACTTTCAAAAATATAGTTCTAATCGCGTTAAATGTTTTGATTGAACTAGAAGTGATAAGTTGAGTACGTGTTTTCCTGAAAACTAATTCCTAACCATGCAGAATTTGTGATGGTTTTATTCAGAGTAAGCAGCACGCGAACTAAGTGTTTAGATGTAAAGACATACTACCGTGACCTCCACGATCCACAATCAATATGTATTTCGCCGATGTGAAAGTTATGTGATCAGATTTACGACAGGGGAAGCAGATTGTCAGCATACGACTCGCCATTTGAAAGGTTTGACTGAGAATCGTTGTGGTATACCTACAACGGTTCGTGTAATAATCCGCTTTAGGATGATGATACAGTGATAAGGGATATCTATCACATCGCAATGCGATTAGCCGTCGCAAGTCTGAAACTGCATCCCAAATAACACAAAAATTCTGAATAAAAATGGGTAATAACTGCTATGAAGTGTACAAGTTTGAGAACCGTCTATTAAGTTGTTATCCAAACAAAATAGGCCTTGAATAACTTTTTAGTAATAGCTAGCATTTCTTTATTAAGCTTTGACAACTCTGTTATTCAGAAAATTCTTTGTTCACCATTATTCAAATAAAATTATTACAAGCAGTGAAATCAGAAGACTCCATTTATGTTTATATTCAAAGGAAAATAATAATCGGGGAATACGTTTTGATTTATGAGTTCGAGGTCTGTTTATCGTGAATTGTATATGTGTTTGCGGTTCTTTTTAACGCGTCGCAATTAAAAACAATTTAATGGATTTTATATAGCATTTTCTTAACTACACATTAGGTGTAACAAAAGTATTTCTAACACAATTACTAATTTTTGCAATGAATGGGTTAAAAAGATTGTTAAATCTCAGTTTCAATAAGTCAGTCCTAAATTCCTTGCTAATTTAATTATCAAAAATTTTTAATGGCGATTGATTATTTTGTTTTTAATGCTGAATACAAGTGCACAAAAGTTTGATTAGTAAGCCATAACTTGAAAAGCTTTTATATAATAGAATTACAAAGAAGGTGATACTCTGTTCAGCAATAAGCTATTTCAAGCTATACTCGCTTAGTAATAACTTAACGATAGCAAAAAATACCATATTTATTCAGATAAACATAGTCGAAGGAACTGTTTTTCAGCTTTAAACCACTTTGAATGTATAATGCTTAATAAATGGCATATAATATTTTCAGTAACACTGTTATTAAGCACAAACAAAGGGAGAACATAAATATATAATTTATTAAGCACTAAGAATTAATTATATGAGCTTCAACTCAACTTAATAGAGCATTTGGATATTATTGAAACTTTTATAAGGTACCTGGGTCGAATATGCGCAGTCGGTAAATATGCCCGGTAGGTGTTATTTCAAAAACTAACAACGCGCGAAAGTCGACAACTTCACTCCGTGCACCCACCGATGCATGACCTTGAATGGCACGCCAGCCACGCGTCTCGCGCGCCGTTCAGTTGGCTGAAACGTACTGTGCTAGATGGTCGCGTGAATGTTACTAAAAAATTATTTCGATAGTTGCTCAAAATCGTTATAAATAGAACGATTCACTAGTACATCTATATCGTGTTGCAAGATTTGATTAGTATTCTATTGATGGGTAAGTGTAACTTGGAACTATTTGAATATTTTTTTATGTTATTTATAGGTTATGAAAAAATGTGTTGCAGGTAAATATGGCCACATTGTGACCATATTTCCCGTACGTAAATATATGTTTTTTTTTTAACTTGTTTTTGTGTTTTCAGGAGATGGGGCGTTGTTGTTTCGAGTTGCGGATTATCTTGGGTTTATGCAGCCCAGTATCACTGCGACCATTGCTGATCTATTGTGATCTCCACATACTACAGTTCACGGTCAAGATTACATTCTACAAGGAACTGTAGTATTTTCTTGGCCGTAAGTTCTTTAATATCGTCTGGGAGATGGGGCGTTACAAATGCCGAGGTATACGAGGCAGATGGACTGAAGACAACATGATAAAGGCGTTAGCGGCGGTAAAACGCGGCGTGATGAAAGTTTATGCTGCCTCAAAACATTTTAATATACCCAGACGTACGCTCAAGAGATATCTCACTGATAATAAGATAAAAAAGGCATCCTTAGGAAGAAAACCATTACTCAGTGAAGAACAAGAAAATGACCTCGAGGCTCGGATCGTGCGCTTGTCCAATGTTGGGTATCCCATAACTCCATGTGTATTAAGGACTAGTGTTAAGACCTACTGCGAAATGAACAATATACCCCTATCGAGCAACAATGCTATGATTGGCCGTGATTGGCTGAGAGGTTATCTTAAACGTCATAAAGGCGTAAGTCGAAGAAAAGCACAAAACCTTAACCCAGCAAGAGCTCAAAAGCTCAACAAAATAGTTGTGGCTGATTATTTTGAAAAACTCCGTAAAGTCTTAGAAGACAATAATTTACTGAATAGCCCTGAACGAATCTTTAATATTGATGAGAAGGGGTGTCAGTTAAATCTTCATAAATCTCCTCAAGTTTTGGCTCAAAAAGGTACAAAGAGAGTGCATATAGTAGCACATGAACATGCAGAGAATGTAACAGTAGTGTCGTGTGGCAATGCTTTGGGTCAAGCTATACCGCCCATGATCCTATTTAAAGGAAAGCGGCTGAAGCCAGAGTGGAAAGACTCATTACCAAATGGAACAAATGTGCAAATGACTCCTAAAGGAAGCATGAATATTGATACTTTTGTTGAATGGATACACCATCTAGCTAAGTACAAACTTCCTGGGCCATGTCTCGTGGTGTTTGATGGAGCAAAATGTCATTTGGATTACTCCATCGTAGAAGCTGCTGATAAATTTGATATAAAGCTTTTTTGTCTGCCCAGCAACACGACACACGAGCTCCAACCAATGGACAAGTCAGTGTTTCGCTCATTTGAGTATTTCTGGGATGAGGAAGTGTTGAAGTATTGGGCGCATCACGAAGATAGAAGGATCACAAAACAAAGGTTCGGTCCCATATTTTCAAAAGTTTGGGACAAAGCTTTGACTCCCGCTAACATAAAAGCTGGTTTCGAGGCTACTGGAATTTTTCCGTTCGACCCAACAAAGATTCCTGAAGAAGCTTACGCGCCAAGTATTCCTACTCATGTATCGATTCCGGGAGACTGTTGATCCAACTACTAATGCTTCCAGCGACAGTGAAGATGATGTACCACTGTCGGCGTTTGTTTCTTCAACAAAAAGAGATTCTACAACGTCTTGCTCATCTGGATCTGAAGACAATACACAAAGCCCTTCATTCCCAATGAGGAAGTGTACGGCTACTAAAAATTTTATCCTAGGTCGATCCGAGATGTCTCGCGAAGATGAGACTGTTCATGATTCCGCAAGATTTCGAGAATCTGATACTTCAAATAAAAATACTACAGATACCAAATTATCTTCTTCTGAGATTGTAACTGTCTTAGACCAACTCTTGTTATCATCTAAGGACAGAAACATTCAGACTGCAAGTCCATCTTTGGTAGATAACGTTTTATTTGAGGCTTCAACTAAGGATTCAAATGTGGCTATTGAGGCATCACCTCCAATGTTTGATAAAGATTTAACCCCAGTCAAGGTTTCTGATATGGCTATAGAAGCTTCGGCTCTATTAGCTGCTACTTCAACCCCAGTTAAGGATATGGCTTTAGAAGACTCAGCTTTGGTAGCTGCTAAATATTCAACTCCGGTTAAGGAGTATATGGAAATTGAGGATTCAGATCCTTTGATTACCAAATCTTCAACTCAAGATTGTAACAACAAGACTGTGGAGTCTCTATTACCAATGCCATCAACTTCATCAGGCGCTAACGTATCATTCAAAATGATGTTCAAAACTCCACAGAAAATTTCAAATCCAATTGTAACTAGAAAAAAAGCTATTAACAGTCTAGCACAAGTATTAACTAAAGATATTTTTGATAAAGTTGCTAAGAAGCAGAAAGTGACAGTTGAAAGCAAAAGCCAAGACAAGAATATGGATAAAGAAGGAAAAGGAAAAGGGAAGGGAAAAGGGAAGGGTAAAGGCTTGAAGGAAAGACCGTCTAATGTGTCCTGGTATTGTTTTGTATGTCAAGAAGATAAAATTGCTGATATGAGACTATGCATAAATTGTGCATCTTACGTCCACGAGGAATGCGTGGGGCTTACTGCTAAAGATAAAGAACAATTCATTTGCATCCGATGCGAAAATTAAAAATAATAAAAGTTCAGTTGATTAGGAAAGTATAGCTGATTGTGATAATGTTGTTCTCTTTTTTATTATTTAAAATTTATTATTTGAAAAATTTATTCTTATTTGATTTAAGAAGATGATTACTTTAGTTAATATTATGTTACAGTTAAAATGGAAGTGCCATTAAGTATTAAGCTTCTTTTAATGCCATTAAGTTTCTTTACGTATTTAATTCCTAGATCTCAGAAGAATAAATCCAAAGTTTTTTGTTTTCTTTTTGTTAAATTATCTTTACCATTTATAATAACTAATACAGTTAATATGCCCATAGTAAGGGCATATTAACCAACATGGTCGGAAATATGGTCAATTCGCCATTTTTTTTAAAAACTTGTTTGGCCGCAATCTCATTCATACCTTGGAGTATTTCTTATAGCCATATGATAAATAGTTAATATACATGACAGAAAATTGATTAAAGCTATTCCTAATCATCAAAACAAAAAAGATGTAGGAAGTTACACCTTAAGATGACCATATTCGACCCAGGTACCTTACAAACAATATTCATCTTTAAACTATAAAATACTTTAAATGTGTACTGTTACTACTGTTTATAGGTAATGGAGGGCTGGCTGAGCTTCCAGGTTGACACATTTCATGTTTATAATGATACTGTATCAGGGGTGTAGCTCCCTACCGCCATATCAATGAATTGGGCCTCCCAGGCTACAGAGGCCCATAACGTGTATAGGCATAAACTAACTCTCCATTTGCCCTCCCCCCAACTTATTTTGTTATAGGGCATCACCAAGGCTCGCTATGCTACTGTACTGTATTATATGGCTTACCACAATAACTTTTTGGCACATTTGTCTTAATGCATTTAAGTCCTTCTCTAGTTTTATTTTTAATTCCATTTATATCTAAGAATATTGTAGATTTGATTAAACAGAACATTCAAATACACCAACTATATATTAGTCTGTATTTAATCATAAGATAAAAGTAATTTACATATTTTATTGTTATATCCCACCATGATATTGCACTTTGAGTAATACTGAATATGTCTTGAAAGATGAATAGGTAAAAAATATTATTATAATTACATTTATAATAAGTGCAATGATAATTATTAAAAAAACAGTTTCTGCAAGTTTTTAATCTACAGATAGCTAATACATTCATAACACATTAATAAGTAGTACCCAATCAAATGATTTGCTTGTTCCTATTCTGTTGTTTGTTAATTTACCTAACCAAGCATTTTAACTTGCTTTAGGGAGACCTTTTTAATTAGTATTAATACATTTGTAATTAATAATATAGAGTGAATATGTTTTTAGTTTCCATGTAGGCATCATCGATTGCAAACAACATGATAAGAAAAGTGACATCACAATTTTTCCATTTGTGCTCACAGTATGACTCATCCTCTCAGTCTCAATCATTGAAACATAACACAATAAAGATGCTCTTTTGATATTCAGCTTCAACTCTAAAATGCACGGATTTGAAGTATGATTTCAACGATTTTATTCTGACAAAATATATACAAGCCCCTCGGCAACATGAAGGAGTTATAAAAATAGTTATAAAGCTTAAAAAACACGAACATCAGACAAAGTGTACAGGTTCACGAGAGATGGGAATGTAAATGGTGCAACAGATCAGAACTCACTTCACTCACTGGAGTCAAGTCGCGGGCGCGCCGGTGGGGCGCTGTATCGCACTGAGAGTCAGACGCTGGCGGCCCGGCAGGGCTTCACCGCCAGCTAGAGTGCTGCAGATTCGGGCGCCATCAGCGGCGACAGGGGGCCCGCCACGCGCCGGCCACGCTCCACCTCGAACCGGAGCTCTGGCGACGCACGTCGCCCCATGCTGCTCGTCGTACCATCTTCCGGTAGGAACGATGCCACCAGGAGTGCACAGATTACCAAGAGCGCGCCTAACACGAACGGGGGCCCAGGCACCATGCGCACGTACCGCTCCTGCTCTGGTTTACCCTCAGCTCCCAATGTCGCATGTTCCTCATTTAGATCCACATGGAATAGGTAGAAAATGACTCCGAACATAGCTGGGCCGAGCCCATTGCACAGACCGCGCACCCCCGTCACCATCCCTTGCACGACACCTTGCCGGTCAGCTCTGCTGTTGACCGACACATAAGCACTAATTGCAGGGTATGTCACTGACCCGAGGGCAGCCAACACACCTGCCGCCCACATCATCCATGTACGGCTCCCGAATCCATACCACATCAATTGTAACATTTCAAACAGTAGCCCCACCATTATTGTGTGTTTGGCTCCCAATGATTTCATCAGGAAGCCTAGAACCACTTGTACACCAATGCTGAGAACTCCTACTATTGCAATGAAGATTGCCACTTGTACTACACCAAAGCCCATCACTAGTTTTAAGTACACAAATATGCATGAATATTGTCCAGCTTCAGGCAAATATGATAGGAACACTGCCACACACAACATAAGCACTGTACGCTCCGCTCCAACTTTTCTTAAGGCTGCAAAAGGATCGGCTTGTTCCCAGCTTATAGCGGGACCCCATCCGCTAGGTCGAACTTTTTCAGGTAAGCTTTCAGGAACAGCAACCATGATGAAGAAGACATCTAACACGGCTACGGCTGTAGCTGCGGCGACGACCAACGCTTCACCATATAAATCCATCAAGTAGGCGCCGAGGGCTGGTGATATCACCATGCTGGCAGCGAACGTGGCTGATACCAAGCCGTAAGCGCGTGAGCGTTCCGCTTCTGTCGTCACATCGGCCACGTACGCGAACACAATCGAGAACGTCACTGCGAATACTCCGCTGATGCTGATCATAGCGAAGAACCACCAGGTGTTGATTGTCATTAAAGGGATCGGTGCACAAGTGAAAAATACTGTTACCAACAGGAAGAATTTTCGTCCCCACACATCTGACAGAGCTCCGATGAGTGGTGCAGACAGGAACGACAGGATGCCCTTGATGCCCATTATCAGCCCGTTCATTAGGAACGTGTGATCCGGAAAGGTGGCGTTAAGAACTGAGATGATCGGCATCGTGAGTAGGCCCCATGCGAAGAATTCTAAAAAGATGACAACCAGCGCGTGAAAAACAGAAGGCTCGCCAATTCCCGACATTGTCATGATCCCGTCTTTCATAACAGTTTTTCTATTTCGTATCACCATTTCTACTTCAGTTTTTGTGGTCTTCGTGGGCGTCATTTAAAATTTAATTAGTATTTCCCTATAGAACTACTTATATTAGAAACATTATGAAAACCTAAGCACTACATGGATGAAAACTTGATAAAAACGAGCTAGACAGGAGCTAAGTAGAAGCAACGTCAAAAATCTACCAAAGAGAATAAGATACTAAAAAAAAAAACGAACTTAACGAAATACAACCATAGATATTTTTTGTAGATTGTTTTGTAAAGGATAGGCGAAGGGAGCTGTGTCCATCCCAACCATTTATTTCCGTTGTATTTCTTCGATATTATAGAAGAAAATAGGCCGTACCCGTGTCTTTAATGAAGAACCATAGCTATGATAATAGCATAGAGCTAATATGTTAGTCTACTACTATGACACTATAAATGAACTCTATCATTACATAAACTGAACTATTTTTATAAAGAATTCTTAATCTTATCATATTATTATATTAACTCAAAATTTAATAAAATATTTGTAATTATAGTGTGTTAAAGTAAAAAATCCTGTCGAATTAATAGACTCCACTACACAAAGTACTTTTTCCTCGTCCGATGGAGCGGATGGACGGGGAAGGATGATACTTATTGTGAAATGCAATAAAATAAATAAATTATTTTCAATTCGAGCTTCGAGCACCTGTTTTTTTTTTTAATTTATTAAAATGTGATTTGGCTGTATGGATTAAAGTCCTTTGCCTACCCTGAAAAGTGAAGACTACTACTACTTAGAGGTGGACGTTTAAACGAAAAGCACTTAAATAAGCATGCTTTTCTAAATAAGTGCAAAAGCTGTTTTTTACTTAGAAGAAAAGTATGCTAATGGTTATTGTATGTCCCGCCATCTATCAAGATATAACTACTATCTTCAATCAATTTTTCTGTTTCGGCATTCTATTAGAGGGCAGCACTTAACATAAATGCACTGTATTATACTTTTACGCGTGATATCCATCTAGACTTTTTGTAACAACTTTTTTGGTTGTTTAATCCAAACGCTTTTTTAAACGGAACTTATACTTAAATAAGCAGTACGCTTTTCTTTGTTACAGTAAGTGTGTTTGATGTTAATTAATTGTTGTGTTGAATGTTTATTAATTGCATAAGTTGAATTGTATGCGTAAATAATTTGCTACTTAAGTAATGACTTTTGTTTATTCCTAAATAAACAATGTAAATAAGTTTTGTTATGAGGTGATGGTGTGTATATAAAACATTCTAAATATTATTGAACTGCATTAGTTTTAACATTGTGTAAATAATAATAATAATATAATCTTTATTGCACACATACAGACAGGAAAACAAAACGAAATCACACCGTAAAACAATACAGAGTACACAAAAGGCGGCCTTATCGCTAAATAGCGATCTCTTCCAGGCAACCTATATAATAATATAATATCGAGAAACGGTAATAGTATTGTGGTCTTGTATTATACATAAAAACCTTCCTTGTGAATCACTCTACCTATGAAAAAAGTTACATCAAAATCCGTTGCGTAGTTTTAAAGATTTAAGCATACATAGGGATAGAGAAAGCGACTTTGTTTTATACTATGTAGTGATAACACAATGTAGCACGCTTATTATAACGATTTCCAAACGTCAGTCAAACACGTTGAAAAAAAGCGTTTAAAGCAATAAGCAATTTTTAAAATCGTTTATTAAAAATCGTACAACGTAACAACGCCTAAAAATTTTAAGCAATTATTCCACCTCTATCTACTGCTACTAACATCTGTCATAGCAATGTCAATTGTCAAATTGATTATCCCTAAAGTAGGCGTCAACCGAGAATACTAGACAGAACGATTTTTAGCGAGTCAATAATTTTTGAATTGCAATGGTAGACTGATAGCTTTCTTATATAAATCAGGCAGAGTAATATTCAAAGGTATATTTAATGTTTTGTTTTTGGTGCTGTTTACAGATTCGCTTTATACTGATTCAGAATCGTGCTGGCAAAACTCGCCTGGCGAAATGGTATATGAACTTCGATGATGACGAGAAGCAGAAGCTCATTGAGGAAGTGCACGCCGTTGTTACAGTTCGGGATGCAAAACACACCAACTTTGTCGAGGTAACTTAAGGATTCATTTTTATCTTACAACACTTTTACTTCTAATAATCAATGTTAAGATGTTATTATGGTATATATTATGGTTACAGTTTCGGAATTTCAAAATAGTATATCGACGGTACGCAGGGTTGTACTTTTGCATTTGCGTGGATGTAAATGACAACAACTTGTGCTACTTGGAGGCAATACATAACTTTGTAGAAGTTTTGAATGAATACTTCCACAATGTTTGCGAGTTGGATCTTGTGTTTAACTTTTATAAGGTATGTTGTTTAGCTCTCTTTGTACAGCCTAGTAGTGCTACTATTACATTCCACACACTTGACACATTAAGTAATTCTAATCATTGTATATCATATATTTTATCCTGCTTCAGGTTTATTTTCATTCTTATTATGAGAAAACATTGAATCAGATTATGTTAATTATCAGGTTTATATTTGGTATGTGTGCTTGAAATGTGTCCTAAGGTAGACAATTCTTAACATTTCAGGTGTACACAGTAGTGGACGAGATGTTTTTAGCTGGTGAGATAAGAGAAACGTCTCAGACAAAAGTTTTAAAGCAGCTTCTAATGTTGAACTCACTAGAGTAAATATATTTCTTCTCATAATGCTGGTTCTAATGTAATTATTGTTGTTTTGATGTGGCTAGACTTCTCATTCCATTAGCCTCTCAAAAATATAAACAGATTAGTTGTAAGAGCTTACGTTATTATATTTTTATAGCGACTTGTACTTTAAAATATGGATGATAGAAACATAATGACAATAGTTTCATCGATTTCATGAGATAATTTAAAAATAATTTGTTTTTAATATCAATTTTTTTGTAAATTTTATTAATATAAAAGTATTTACTAGTAGTTCAGTAAATCTTTAGGTATAAAATGCTACTTTGAAGCAAGTTTTTTTCATGAAATACATTTATGAATGTGTATATAATATCAATAAAAACTTTAAATACTCATCTCAGGTACATTGATAATTCTTTTAAATATTGGAATTAGCAAAATTTTATGATTAAAAGATCTTCAAATTTTTTGCATATAATATGTTACTAGGCCCATAATAATTCTACATTCCCACCATATAAGTTTGTTACCAATGTTAACTCTTGAGGAAAGAATTGTACCAGGAGTTGTATTCTCATATAATTTTAAAAGTATGTTTTGTACAAAGTTTGTATCTAAAATATTGTGCGTAAATAGACTGTCTTTATCTGTTGATGTGTCAACTTTTAATAGTTTCTATGGTATTATTACTATAATTTCCTTCACTTGTAGGAACATAGTGTATGAAATGTATATACAATGTATGTTGGTGTTAGAAAAATGGATGTATTTAATATGCATATCTATGTAAAACATGATTTATTTATAAAAATAAGATAATGTAAAAATATAGAAATAATAAACATTTGCTTTCAATATATCACTACAGATTCCATGATTTTCATTTATTGATATTTGTTTTATACAAAATATGAAAATTTAATCTGCAATCTAAACTGTCAATATCATCAAATGCATAAGTCTATATGAACTTGTAGTTAAAAAACTTAATTATTATTGGAGATATTGCAGACAAGAGATCTTAACTTATTAAATCGCTTATATAACACGAGCGAGTTAATCATTCTATTCATAAGTATACAGAGATGTAAAGACACTAGACCCACTCCCAGCGGTGCAGGACCGGCGGGAACATCCAGCGGTCGGGGTGGCCTATGTGGTTCAACTGCGGGCCCATGTCGAACTCGCTCCAACTGCCGTCACAATAAACGAACATCGTAATCATACCCAATAAAAGTTGATAGAAATTAAGATAATAAGGAAGTTAGGTTTTTATCGCATGCATATTGTAGGAACTAGAATCGAAATAAGGTGTTATTTTAAGTGTTAATATTTGCCTAGGCCTACCGCGAAAGTACACTCGAAACCGATATTTAGTTATCATGTTTGCTTCAACTGGATTTATACTAAATTATATTTGATCAATTTTGTATTCACAATAGGGTATTTGACAACATTTAAAATATTTAAAAAAATTGTGGTGTGTAGTTATTTTAAACGAAATAATTTATATTTTATGCAGACTACACAAATAAAATTAAATATTTTTTGACATTTTACCTGAGACGTAAACATCCTGTACAGGGTCGCAACAACTATGACGTCACACGCTAGTAAATATGACTTGTAGTTGACAACTGTACAGCGCTTTATATATTTTCTTAGTGTTTTATCGATCTTTGATATTGATAGGGTTTGTTAATTTACTTGTGTGTTACGTCATTCGCGGCGTATCAGAAATTTAAAATTTAACTATGTTAATTCTTTTTTATATTTCAGAAAATTTCCCCGAAATATTAATATTATGTAATAAAGAATTATTTATAATAATTTTTCAAAATTAATCTAATACTCTATTCTGTATTGATATTTGTCTTATAGAAAATTATCATAATATGTCAAATTTCCTCATTCTAATTGGTATTCTATGCTCTACACATTACGGTTTAATATCAAGACGAAATATGTGACAGTTTTGTATTAGTACGGCGAAAAATGTATTTTTCTAAGATCATTTGCACCTGAATCAGTGCAATTTTCGTACCAAGATAGTAAAACAAAATAACAATTGTTATATTAAGAAATTTCAAAATACACTTAAAATGTTATCGATTGCATTCTAAACCTTGACCATAAATATATGATTCCAAAATAAAAGTAAAGTAAAATATTAAATAAACGAATATAGCTTCTGGCTGGCCGACAAGTACGCTCATGTAACACCGACACGCGACGATGTCGCCCGAATCTTTCTGAACAGTCGTTCAGTTATCCTCAGTTCATCCATTCGAAAAACTTTGGGATTCGGATTTCTGCATCATTTCTCTGAACCGACTCACTTGGTCGATTCAGTAAAGATTTACACACGACTATTTTGTATAAACTGACATGCCGTTGACCGCCGTCGTTGAACATAGAGTGTATCTGATTCGAGCTGCGGCGCTATTGAGAAACTTCAGCCCTGAACGATCTGCCAGGTCGACAATCGAACCCGCCGGTGTAATATACATAGGCACACGCAGAGTGAGAGTGTATTTTGATCGAATTAAACGTCAATCATATCGAAGTCAATTTATGTCAATCGTATGGTGTGAGAGAGATCTACCTGCAGGTCTAGGGGAGGGGAAAGCTGGCCGATCATTCGGAGCGGCAAAATAAGTTATCATTATAATGAATAGTTAGAGCCTTGTGTGCACTCACGCGAAGGGCGGTATGCCGCGCGAGATGTTGTGCGTGGGGCCGGCGACGGCGACGAACTGGAAGGTGCGCCGCAGCCGCGCGCTCGTCACCTTCGCGTCGGTGGCGCCGTGGCTGCGGTGCCCCAGCGCGCGGAACGGGTACGAGCCTGCGTACGCGCACGTGTACACGTTAGTGCTACCGGGTGTACGGCGGGCGGTACAGTAGAGGGCGCGCACTCACCGTTGGCGGGGTTGAGGTCGTTCCTGGCGGCGATGGCGTTGCAGGCGCTGTACGGCGGCCGGCACGCGGCGCAGCGCGACAGGGGATCGTGCTTGAAGTCGTTGTAGCGCATCACTTCGTACATGTCACGGAGATTGCGAATGCCCTCCTGTCAATAGTCACTCGTTCACAGAGCAGGGATTAATTATACTTCAAACTAACCCTGTAATACGTCTACATCACAGAACATAGAGAGAGATTAGAAGTATAATGATATTAATTTAGTATGGGAACCGAGTGTCGCCTCTCCACACACAAATGCAGATTAGATGAAATGATCATTTTGTTCACTACATGAAAAACCGCCACGCGATAGGTTCGCGATAACATAAATCAAATCCCAAAAAGATACTAAGCTAAGAAATCACACGATTAAAAACAAACTCTAATTCAACGTGATAATAAATAATTTACTTTAACATGAATGTTGAACTGTCACGTGGCTGTATATGGGGATACCAGAAGGAAAAAAATATTTTAAGATTATGCACATTTAAAAAAATTGGGGTCATCATTTTATGTGCGAACTATTAATATTAGATTTTGTTGTAACCAAGTGAATACTGAAAAATTAAGGCTTTTCCCTACATAATTTATTAAAATATCTTTTAAAAAACGCAGTACAAAAACTAAGAAAACTTAATGATACACTCTATCGTATATCTGTGGAGTAATATAATTAAGCGAGGGAAAGAGTAAAAAAAACAAAAATTAAGAAAACAACAGAATTTTTGTATTAATTACATTAAGCCTAATTTGTATTTTTTTCTTACTGGTATCATTCCGATTGTGCATATTAGTGATGTGACATATTAGTTGATAAAATAAGAGCTTTAAATTTTGTTATGAAACAGTTCAATGTAATTCAGTTCGACAATTTTCTACAGTGGTTTGATAGTAATTATTTAAAGCTTTATTCAAATAAAACAAAATACATAAAGTTTGCATTACCTAATGTGAGGCATGTTAATATACTTATAAATGTAAATAGTGAAAAAGTTGAAATGGTGGAATCGACAGAGTTCCTTGGTATTTTGGTATATTGATAATTTGTCAAGTAGACTGAGTTCTGCAGCATTTGCTGTTAAGAAAATTAGACTCTTAACAAATGTTGAAACGGCAAGATTGGTATATTTTAGTTATTTTCATAGTGTAATGAATGACGTATAATCTTTTGTTATGGGGTTCTGCGGCTAGCATTCAAGATATTTTTATTCTACAAAAGAGAGCTGTCCACGCTATATATAATTTACGGTCTAGAGAATCTCTCAGAGAAATATTTAAAGAAATAAATATTTTGACTGTTGCCTCTCAATACATCAATGAAAATATTATGTACGCAAGAAAACATTACGATTCCTTCACAAAAAAAGTAGAAATAAAAATAAACTTGCCATTCCAAGTGCTTGTAATAGCCTTCTTGAATAAAGATATTTTCATTTCATTTCATAATAACTAATATGATCATTACACTAATAAATTGATCATAGCCATGTTTGTTTTACTTTATTATTCTAAGTTTTATATCTGTAATAATAGTAGTAGCTACATTATTAATTGCAACGACTGGACAATAAGGAATCGCTGGTCAAGTATGAGTTTGAAAGCCGTGACAAAAAAAGTTTGAAGATAGACACAAAAGCGATAAGTACGTACAAACGTCAATCTACATATAAAGTCACATCCGTTTGAGACATGCGTCTATAAACTTATGTGCAAATATGGAGCAACAAAAAAACTGATAAAAACTGTTCTGTGGGCGGTTCTTTAAAGTGACTTTCTTAACTCGATTTCTATAATAATAGTTTCCGATTATGAATCAGCAGAATAAGGTAAATTAAATTGACGCCTAAAAATTAATTTTGTAAATTAAATTCACACCACCAACAATATTACGTTAGTTGAAAACATAATTTTTTGTTTGTATAGATATTATGTTGTTTTGAAATTCATTTGATAGGTTTAGGTCTAAAACAGATAGGGCAAAATTAATTATGTAAACAAGGCAATCCGTTGTAAAGTTATTAGGGAAACTGAAATATAAGTAATGCAAAATAAGTGAAATCCAGTTTCACCAGTTTCTAACAAGACCTATTAGGCCAACTCTTAGGTTTTCACGAAGTTTCGTTTAATTTATGTATTGTTCATAAAACGGTGATATACTTCGTAACTTAGATATTTATAGCACATCAGTAATTTTTAATATTTATCTGCGTGTAAATAATTAACCGAATCTTCGTATTAAAAGTGCCTGGACAGTTCATTATTTCATTTGTTCAGTATCAGTTCATCTATAATTTTCCCTTGTAAACAGTATTTTTTAGTTTTATATAATTATGGCATATATTTATCGATAACGTTGTTATGAAATGATGAAAGAAAAGCTCTAAATAAATATGTTTTAGTTATCGATTACGATCCATATAAATAACAATACGATTCCGATCAGCAGCAGCCTATCGGTACATTTCAGACAAATGGAGGCACAGCACTATTTTTTGCAAAAGTGCACAAAATGATTTACATTGCTGTTTAGTAATGGGGTCAGAAACATTGATGTTGGTTTGAGCAATCAATGTATATTTTATTTAACATTGTGTCAAATTATTACGTTTTTTATATTTTAGCACTAAAATTGTACTTACCAGTGAAAGGAAATGTTTGCATTAGTTAGATTGTATACTTTGCTTTGCTTTTTGCAAGTGATAATAGCACAAAACGGCATTTTTTATAAAAAAAATCTGTAAAATCACCACTCGATGATTGACGAACGACTGGCAAACATAAAACCGAGGAAAGGGCGTCATATGAGTAAAAGCGCATATGCCAGCGACGCGTGCCCCGCCCACTTACTACTTCTATTCTCTCTCTATGTTCTGTGGTCTACATGATAATAAACCTTTTGCATTGCTTGTTGTAATGAGATCCTTTTTATAGAGGAAATTGATAAATACGCAAGTCACGTTGTAGCCGATGAAAATATGCAGCGGTTAAGTAATTAATTTATCCTATGTCCCTATGGATTTGCCGTGGTTATTGAGATGGACATTTACTAACAAAGTTAAGCGTCGGTCAATAATAATTGATATTATATTTGCTCAATAACTACATTCGACTCGATTTGTTTGAAAACCATATCGATTCGTTATATTAATTGAATATTTGAAGCAAGGCACGTCACTATCAATTTCAGATTGATAGATGTCAAATGTGGCTTTATATATAGTCTGTGCATTTTGCAGTCTGTTGTAGTTGTACAGAGCGACTGAGCGTTTTTTATTGTTTTCTGTGATTTTTTCCAACCCGGATTTTCTCTTTGGACTGATTTTATTTAGACGTTTACATTTTTATAATTTGAACTCCGATTGACAATTTGTACCGTTTTAATTGTATCGATGGCGAAACGAGGAGAAACGTTAAACAGTCAATCTCGCGAACTAGTTGTGAAATTGTTCAATTATTTTGAACGTGAGTCTACCAACGGCGGACCCCTTTTACCTGTGACACAAACGCGAGAACGCGTCGCCGAAGCATTGGGGATAGGGAAAAAGACCGTAACCCAAATCCTCAAAGAAAAATATGGTCCGTCAGGTACTGAAGACAATATATTACGCACACCCAACAAAAGAAAGAGAGACAAGAAAGTCACCGGTGTTGATAATTTCGATGCTGTTGCAATTCGTAATCATATTCATGAATATTATTCAAGAAAGGAATATCCGACAAGGAAAAAGCTACTGAGTTCATTAAAAGAGGCAGGGTTATTTTCTGGCGCAGAATCGTCGTTATCAAAGGTATTGAAATCTATTGGCGTTAAATACAAAAAAAGAGTCGTCGTCGAGAAAATAAACAACATAACCTTGCTTGATTTTGAAAAAGATACGAGAATAGACGACATTATCGAGAATGATATAGAAACAGCTCCCAGTGCAGACAGCGCCAGTGTCAGTGATCTGAATAAATAATTTTATATTACACACATTACTAGCTTATAACCTAAAAACAGCGGCAAATATTGCTCATTGTTCCAGCTCCAACAACAGGTTAATAATATCGCATGAAAAAAAACGTAACTCGGAATTGAATGCATTCACTCAATAAATTACTTAATGATTTGTTGCTAATCACATTTAGTTTTTGGTTTGTTGTAAAGACTTAATAAAGTTTAATAGTGAATTATTTTTATATATTGTGGTGAAGGTTGACTGTGATTGATGCACACTTGGCGAGTTGCAATAAAAAAATAACAAAAACTCGGTCTTCATATCAGTCTCAAATGTACACTTGTATTGTCTACACTCCCCCCCCCCCCCCCCCCCCAATAAAAACACGTTGCCGATTACTTATTGCCTTACTCCAATACTATGGAGGGCAGCACCAAGATGGTTTTGCCATTTGTTATACATTTTGCCGGCTTATTGGCAATAGTATGACGTCAGCATGTATTTAACGTGTTTTATACACACAACTGCACGTCAGGTTACCACAATATATTATTTTTTTCAGTTGGTTTTAAACTCTACCAACAAAATGTTAGGGTTTAAAATCAATATAGAAATATGTATAGCCTGCGTGCTGTTGATTGTACAGTGACTTAATGGGATTTTCGATTTCAATAAAGTCGACAAGAAAGTTGTGATAGATTGGTCTTTCACGAGGAAGATCTCGTGCCAGTTTACGTTTACAACAGGTCTTACGATTTCAATCGTGGTCAAATTAATCTCAACTGTAATCTACGTTACGTGAGAGACGGCCTTCTACGGCGACAACTGAAGAAAACATTAATGTTATACCGCGTGTGATAGAGATTGAATAAAGAGTGCTCTATCAGTAGTTTTGCAGAAGCTTAGTGATGGATACGAGTGAAGTAAACTCGTATTACGGCAGCTTTATCAGCCTTCTTAGATAAGTAACTTTCTTTTTATTTGAATTTTTATTACTTTTGTTATTATTTCGCTTTTATTGCTGTTTGTCTGTTGTTAAGTGCATCAAAACGCTTTTTATTGGCTAATATATTATTCAATTAATTATACAATGTAAGCTGTCGTCTGGTAAGTTTGTCACTCATTTTGAGACGCATTCTGCTGAATTTTATCAATGATTTTAGCTTAATGGCTTTAATTGGATGTTAAAACTGTTGAGTATAGTGTAGATACATGTTCATATTGATGATATCGTGTGCTATACTGAAATCCACAAACAGACAGGCAAACAATTACTAGTCCATTAATTATCTGAGCAAAAGGTTTTTGTCGACCTGGGACGTCTCCAACACAGCCGACGAACGGTAGCCGCCGCACCACCGGAACCCCCAGGTCTCGTGGACGGGACAGAAGAACAGGTCGTTATGGAGTTGAAGGAATTTATTATTTTAAACTTATTTACTTTTTATTTTAAAATCGGAAATGAACAAAAGAGAAATATTATTCCCGGGACGATTTGGACGATCGCGAAAAAGAAGATTTATCAATTATGATTTTAAAATTAACACGAACGCATAAAACTGTTTAAAAATTAAAATATATTTCGAGACGGCCAGCTAGATTGTCGAGAGAGTATATCCAGAAGATCGGACGTCACCCTTCGGTAGGTACCATAATCGTTCCGAGGGTCGTATTTATGCCGATTCACGTGGAGCTCTAGACGTGCGGCGTCTTCTCGCCAAATATCGTATCGTTTCTTTTCGCCCTCCTCGTCGAGTTTAGGCACTCGGGCTGGAAGAGCTGCATCAGAAGCGAACTGTGATTTATTCACAGAGGGATCGCCCCGGGCGGGTCGAAAGGCACCGCGGCCTCGCTTCGTCGAGTCGCGGGGCGGCGAGCGTCCCCACCGACGGTTCCGTTTTTTTAAGAAGCTTTTTGGAGGTGACACAGTTTTTAATACGTTAGCAATTGTGATCCCCCGAGATGTTCGCACAGACTGACATACGATGTAACACAAAGCGGTTGACCTGCTTCTGGCGGAAGATGTTGGCGCGCGGGTTGGTGCGGTACCCGAACCAGGCGCCGTGCGCGCGCACGCGGGCGGGCCCCCCGCCGCGGCCGAACACGCGCGGGAAGTACGCGATGTTGTACGACGGGAAGTAGCGCGCGCGCAACACCTCGCCCGTGCTGCCACAGACAGGGCGCGTCAGTGCCGTGTACCTAATGTACCCGATGCACCTAATGCACCCAACGCGCACTCACAGGTCCGCCGCCTCCGTGTAGCCGGGCAGCTGCTCCAGCACCCACAGCAGGCCCGCCCTCACGGCGACCCGCGGCTCGAACTTGTTGTAATCCACTATGTACCACTGGTTGTTGTAGGTGCCGCTGTTGTGCTTGCGGAATATGTGCACCCACTCGCGGCCGTCGCGCGCCAGGCGGTTGGCGACCATGGCGCGTGCGTACTCCATTATCTGGAATGTATCTCGACGATATTCATTATATTTCTCCGCTCGATTTTAAAGCTAACTTCGTTAAGAGTAGAACTCAAAATCGGGTGCAGAAATTTTTACACATTGTGGTAATCTTCCATAATTTGATGTGCTGCCGAATGTCCGTCCGTACATTATTATGATAAAATAAATATTTTCTTAAATACTGAAATATCGATCGAAAACGCCTCACTAACAAATTAAAGAATTAAGACAATATATTTATTTTCGCCTACGTGTACATAGTTGAAATACGAATAATTTTTTAATTTAAAATTAAAAGAATTTGGGGATTTTTTTATACACACACAGCTTTTCATTTTTTTATTACTGTATTAATATTTCTGGAGTTTTGTCCCTAGGGCCATTGCTGGATTACGTCTACTGGATCTGCCAAATAAACCTCGGCTTTGCAGCCCCTACCTCCTTAACCAATAGCATAGATGTCTTCAGTACTAGTGAACTAGCATCGATGTTTGTACCGATATCCCATCATGTTTCGTACTAACGTTAACTGTTTAAAACCTACGCAATCGGTATCTATATAGAAATACTGTGATTTATTTATTTCAGAACGTCCGGTTTCGATTCGAATATTCAGAACTAGTTTTTTAAAATGTATGAATGCAATTCTTCTTTTCACTAATATCGATGACATGATTTCCTAGAACACAACTTCGTAAGTTTTATAGTTTGCCTTTCCCATAATGACCATTGTTAATGTTACTCGCTGTATAGGTGATAGTGTAGTGTAGTGTAGTGTAGTGTAGTGTACCTGTCCGACGGGGCGCACGTACTGGAACAGCGTGCGGTTGCTGTTGCCGATGGTGGTCTCGGCGGCCACCAGACCCGACGATATTATGTAGAAGTCGTCTGTGGACTGTCACCACACTATGCTTATTACCACCGCAGGAATTAAGTGTTGAAACGAGGCTTTAGTCACTTTGCTTTTATGGATAAGTTTCATTCTAGTCACGCTACGCTAACATTTGCGCATTTTTTTATATAACTATTATAACTGTGACACAGCAAAAAAGACACAAATGCACTCGCATTTAAATAGGTTTTAAAACGATCGTGCGCTAAATCTAAAAGTACAGTTAATATCTTCATTATTCAGGGTTATTTGTGAAACATCAGCTAACATAATAAATCGATTTTTGATCTAAGAGTTTTAACATAATACTATGGTAGGAAATGAACTTTTTTTTGCACTTTCTTGACACTTTATAAGTCTATGTATTATTCACAAACAAAAGCATGGCGCTACGCTCGGTCGCTGTGTGAGGTACAGTCAACAGCACGTCATTTCTCTACTTGACTTTAAACATGAATGTTTTGCAGGTAGAATTTAATATGATCTGGAGAAATAAGCATATTGAAATACTGAATTAAATTATAATAAGAAAATAAAATGCAATGTTCAAACTCAGACGCAACAATCAACAAACTTGTAGAACGAATATTATTGTTTACGCCGTTGACTATATAATGTTTCGAGGTTGTTGGTATTTAACTAATAGTATAAAAACCTACATATGCTGTGCATTTCTAAAATCGTAATATGCTCTCAACAAATTAGTTGGTGATTAGGCATACAATCAGTCAATTATTGACCTGCACGAACGCCGGGTACGATGACATTGACATCTTGTATCCGGGGATCACGTCCTTACTGGTCGGCGTCATGTGATACTTCAGCACGTACATCTTCTGGAAGCGCAGCATCGACTGGTAACTGTCATGTATAAATTGTAAATACTGGATATAAAAAGACACTTGCGCTATAAGAGATTGTAATTATATTATTGATATACTCGTAACAAGAATGTGGGCATGTAGTCACCCGTTCACTCTCTCAATACCGTAAAGATGTGTCCAGAATTTCAACAGCAGCAGCATTCGTTAAGGCGTCACATCGGCCAGTTAGAGTAACGTCGAGTAGCGCTGCCGCAGAGGTACCTGTTCCAGGTGACCTGCGAGGTGTAGAGGTCGCTGAGGTCGGGCAGCAGCTTGACCAACCCCGAGCAGTGGTCCGCGAACAGCAGCGCCTCGTCGTCCTCTGGCGGCATCGACAGCGCGAACGCCAGCTCGTCCAGGTCCCCCAGCATGTTGATCCAGCTGTATTTTTTTTACATTGCTGAATTATCAATCGACTTGTGGCCGAACGGCTTGTACATAAGTTTTATGGTGTCACCATCTCTGAAGGCTATATTGTCTTGGATTTGGATTCTGTTTCAGATTTCCATAAACACGGACTAACAGTAGCTTGATTTATTGATTTAAAAAAGCTACAGTATATTTTTATTGGTAAGTAACTCACATGATATCTCGGACGGTGAGAAGTTCATATGGGTCGCTAGTGGCCTCATTATATCCGATGGCCAATCCTTCCAGTTGTATATAGTACAACTTAATCTAAAATAATAAGGTAATACTTAAAATTCTTATATAACATTAAAATAGATTATCTGACATTGATAGTTTCAAATAATTTTGTTTAGTCAATAAATTCATTTGATTTTTATAAATGAAGTAAATTTATTTGTAACAGGTATTATGATATGTAAATCCTATGGTTTCTTATTAAAGGTTCTTACTATAATAAGTACTTGTAAAAATTCATAACTTACCTGATACCAATAAGGATCCTCAGGGTATTTGTTGACCATAGAATAGATGTAATGCTCATTCTTGTCCACAAATGCTTCTATGAGCCCACACACATCAGTTTTGTTATAACAATATCTATAAAATTTAGAGATTTGTATACTATTTCCATCAGGTTACTGATTTGTCAATGATATACTAATTATTCAGTTCAACTAATTTTCATGCTCCATTTTTATTGGAGTTTGTGCAGTCAACAGAGTTTCAACCTTATTTTGAGAGTTAATGCTTTCTGTAATTTGGGGGGTATGGGGAGAACGGAACAAACATCTTATCCGGCCCTATTGTTAACCTCACCTGCACGCACCGTATGGTGGCGGCGACCAACTGGCTGCCGTGGTGCCCCCTGCTAGATAACAGACGAGGCTCTGACGACCGAGCAATGGCGGTATAACCATACACCTAACTGGGCAACTGGTTAGAAGAGGCTAGAGCGAGCCTTTGGCATCTAAATAATCCTTCAAATGTCTCGTGCAGGAGTAAACTTACAGTAATTATGGATGCAAAATTACAAAAAAAACTACCTCAGGAGGGTACCAGCCATGCTGGAGAATCCCTCTCTGAGACTACCTCAGGCAGCCCCACGTATTCTGGGGGGGGCATAATTTTGCAAAATATTGGAGATGGTGAAACAGTGGGTACCCAGGCTGTTTCCCAAGGAAATGCGACTGGTCAAGAAAAAAATATGATACGGGTAGATGCCCAAGCCCCTGTGTCAGTAAATGCTACTGGTGCTAAAAAATATATGCAGCAAGCATTTCACCCAAGTTTGTTCACTAGACAAAGAAGTTCCTCAACTGGAAGTATCAAGCCTAGCTCAAATAAAGTAAAGACTCTCGAAGTATCGCTAGAAGACAAAAACTGGACTGGCTTGCCAGACTGGCAGAAAGTTCCAGTCAATCAAAAGAAGAAGAGAAAGTTACGTGATTCAGAGTCTCCTGAAATCATTCCTACCTCTAACATGTTTAGCGGACTACCCCTTACCCAAGAAGCTGAAAAATCTAAAGAAAAGAAACCCAATAAACCTCCTCCTATTATACTATATGGAGTAGAAGATGTTAATAAACTGACTGAATTCTTAGAAACGGCAGCGAAAAGAGAAACATTCACAAACAAGGTAGTGAACAAAACTCAAATCAGGATCATGAGTGAAGATATAGAAGCATATAAAAGCTCATCGCAGCAGTTCGAGAAAAGGGTCTGATTGGCCATACCTTCAACAGAAAAGAAAATAGAAACTGCAGACTAGTTATCAAAAATCTGCACCACACAACTCCGCATCAAGCAATACAAACTGCTTTTGAAGAAACCGGAAACACTGTGGTTGGTGAAATCATCAATGCAAGGTACGGACCTGATAAAAAACCAACATCTACGTTCTTTGTAAAGCTGCAAAGGAAGTTAGATGTATTTATCACCAAATTGTCACCATAGAAGACCCTAAGAAAAGAAACACTATTGTACAATGTCAAAGGTGCCAGCAGTATGGTCACACCAAAAACTATTGCATGAGACCACATCGATGTCTGAAATGCGCGGAATCTCACGCTACGAAACACTGTCCCAAAATTGATCGTTCCACTCCGGCCACATGCGCCCTATGCTTTGGTCCACATCCTGCAAACTACAAAGGTTGCGAAGTCTATAAGGAAATTTTGACAAGAAAAACATTAACAAGAACATTGCCCAGGAGAACCGAACTTCAATCACAGCCTATTAATGCTGCCAACGACAGAGATAAAGAAAGAAAAGGTGTCACAACCAAAAACAACAGTGCAACAAAAAGTTACAGTGAAGCCCTAAAAGACTCCATGAAGACTCACAACCTACGACCTAACCAAGAACCCCACCAACATCCAACATATGACCGAATAGAACAAATATTTATAAAACAATCTGAAAAAATTGATGTGATATTACAACAAATGAGCACCATGTTGGGGCTCTTGACAACACTTGTAAATAAACTGTCCTCAAAATAAGTAAAATTAAAATAGCAACCTGGAACACAAACGGACTCTCACCCAACAAACATGAAGTCGAGATTTTGTTAAAGACACACCAACTTGACATACTTCTTATATCAGAAACACATTTTACTAACAGTAGCCACGTAAATATAAGAAGTTATAACATATATACAACAAACCACCCAGACGGTACGGCACATGGGGGTACTGCTATTATAATCAAATCTAATATAGAACACTGTGAATTACCACCTTATAAAACAGAGTGTATCCAAGCTACCTCAGTAAACATCAAAGATAAAGATGGTCATTTCAATGTCTCATCAGTCTATTGCCCTCCAAAACACAAGATCACAGAAGAGCAGTTCACAACATACATCAAAAGTATTGGGCCACGCTTCATAGCTGGAGGAGACCGGAACTCTAAGCATGTACATTGGGGATCAAGACTGATTACCACTAGAGGCAGAGAACTCAAAAAATGTGTTCACAATAATATTCTGACAACAATTGCCACACCGGAACCTACCCACTGGCCGTCCGATCCAAGCAAGCTACCTAATGTTCTGGACTTTTTCATAATGAAAGGTCTTTCTCGATACTTCTACCACATTGAATCCTGCTTAGATGGAAATTCCAATCACATTCCAGTCATACTAATAGTTAGTGCTAATGTGTTAGAGACGCAAAGAAAACCGAGGTTGTATAGTAACAAGACAGACTGGGAATTATTTCGAGCCCTTGTCGAAGATTCCTTACAGCTACAAATATCTCTCAAGGATGAAGACGAAATTGATAACGCAATTATGGTCTTTACAACCTCGATCCAAATGGCTTGCTGGAAGAGTACAGAAGTGACGGTTGATAGAAGTATGAGACAGAACCCTGTTCCGCTTGAAATTAGACACATGATTCTGGAAAAAAGACGGTTGCGCAGAGTATGGCACACTAGCCGACACCAAGACGATAAAAGAGCGTTTAATAATTATAGTAAAATTCTGAAACGGACTATAAAAGAAGGGGAAAGTGCATCACTTGAGGCATTTCTGTCATCGTTAACTGCTACTAGTGTCTCAGATTACTCACTGTGGAAGGCGTGCAAGCACATGAATCAACCAATAAACCCAAAGCCTCCACTCCGTTTGGAAGCAAACAAATGGGCAAGAACCAAACAAGAGAAAGCTAAAGCTTTCGCATTGCACCTGGCTAAGGTATTTGTTCCCAATGAAGCTGCTCCTGGTTCTAGTGAAGCTGACATAGATAATGCCCTTCAACAACCCTTTCAACTTGACCTTCCTCTAAAAGCCACGACACCAGCCGAAGTAAAAAGAACCATCAGACAATTAGAAAGCAAGAAAGCTCCAGGGTTTGATCTTATTGATAAGAGAGTCCTGTCAGAACTGCCGCGCAAGGCAATAGTATATCTAACTACACTGTTCAATTGTATCATTAGAGTCGCCTACTATCCTGCCCTGTGGAAGGTCTCTCAAGTAATCATGATTCACAAATCTGGTAAACCACCACATGAAGTTGCATCCTACAGACCAATCAGCCTATTACCTATCCTATCTAAAGTATGTGAGAAGATACTATTACGACGGCTTTCATAAGCTATGAACGAAAACAGCGTAACCCCAGACCATCAATTCGGGTTCAGAGCCGGACATGGTACAGTTGAACAAATACACAGAGTGTGCAGATATATCAGCGATAGTCTTGAGAGAAAGGAATACTGCTCCTCGGCATTCCTTGACGTCCAACAGGCCTTTGACCGGGTGTGGCACAAGGGTTTACTTTATAAGATCAAGTCACTCTTACCTCATAGCTTCTATAGTATACTGGAATCTTATCTCACCAATAGAATATTTCAAGTAAAAGAGGATGACTGCACATCAAGCTTCTATGAGATAACAGCTGGAGTGCCACAAGGATCTGTACTTGGGCCGGTCCTGTACACGATATTCACGTCAGATTTGCCGCACATACACGGAGTCACATACGCAACCTACGCAGACGATACTGCCATATTAGCCTCTAGTAAGGATCCAACAGATGCTACTGCAAAACTTCAACAAAGCATTTCCCAAATAAATGACTGGTTCGACAAATGGAGAATCAAAGTGAGTGCTAACAAATCGTTGCAGGTCACATTCACATTGAGAAGAGAAACTTGTCCTCCAGTAAACCTGGGTGGTAGGGTGCTGCCTCAAAGCGATACAGTGAAATATCTTGGACTACACTTGGACCGCAGATTAAGATGGCGAAAACACATTGAAATGAAACGCAAGGAAATTAATCTAAAGTACAGAGGTTTATACTGGCTACTTGGCAGAAACGCAAAACTGAGCTTTGATAACAAGCTACTCATTTACAAAACCGTCATAAAACTGGTCTGGACACATGGTATCCAAGTTTGGGGAGCCACATGCAATTCTAACATAAATAAAATTCAAACTGCCCAGAACTACATTTTGAGGCAAATCAGTAATGCACCGTGGTTCATTCGAAATAATGAAATTCACGAATTCCTTGAGATGCCCACAGTGAAGAAGGAAATTCAGACATTCGCAGGCAAATACAAACAAAGACTAGGCCGCCATCCTAATCAGCTTGCAGTCCAGCTGACCTTACCTGATGCACTAAATCGCCTTAAGCGACGCAGAACATTGAACCTTAACAACAATGACTGAGCACTAAGTCGATATAAATATAGAGAATGCTCCTGCTGGGGATCATCTCTGCATTGACAATAACTCCAAACACATCTGCTCATAGTCAGAAAGACTGATTGCATGATAAACAAAACAAAAAAAAAAAAAAATGCTTTCTGTAAATACCTTGATGATATTTTATTATAATTGAATAAAATCAAAAATTGAGAATTTTGTACTGTAAATCAAAGTTGAAGATAAAAAAGCATCTGAACAACGACCACAAAAGCATACCTTCATTATAATCTTACAAACAACCAATGGGAAGGCAGATTTCAAATTAATATATTTACTAATAAAATATTACTTTTTCTATAGTATAATTGTTTTCTGTTATGATAAATAATTATGCTTTTTATAATGAATAATTATTAATCCATGTTTTATACTATAAAACTGTTAACCCTTTTAGCACATTCTGCCAGTGCATCCAAATAAGATCCCTCGTGAGGAAACCTTCAAGATAACCAGCCGCATATGCTTGTTGTTCATCAGGGGAGTCTCCATTTGTGTGGAGCTCCAGGTATGCCCATCTGAAAGTTGAAGTTGTCCAAAATAATATTATTACAATGGAAATTAAAGTGTGTGTGTGGAAACTAAACTTTAAGCAGTTTAACTCTCTGAATTTTATTATACCATTCTCCTGATTATAGTCAAAGTCAAAGTCAAAAGTCAAAATAATCTTTATTCAAATAGACTTCTTAAAAGTACTTTTGAATCGTCCAATATTTTTTTCCCTACCGCTCGTTCAGGACGTCTTTTGCTGATAAGAAGAACGAGCAAGAAACTCACCAGCTCTAATAGGAGTAATGCCATTTACATAAACCATGCCATTACCAGATCAATAAATTATAAATAAAGAGAAAAAAAAAGCAACTATGGTTTTATAATGATAACATAATCATTTAATAATAATGGAAGCAAGATAATTTTTGATATATAATGAGTTAAGAAGTAATCACCTATCCAGTTGCTGGATCATCTCAAGTCCAAGCATTCTTATCTATTATATAATCTGATACCTTATAGTAAACTTTTTTGATAAGTATTATTTTAATAGTAGATTTAAACTGCATGATATCTAATTGTTGTATTTTGCTTGGGACCAAAGACCCACAAAGACCCCTGAATGAGTTATTAACTTTTTGTAGTCTAGTGACAGGCACCATTAATTTATTTTTATTTCTTACATTATGTACATCACTTTTTATAGAAAACAAACCAATATTGTTACGAACATACATTAAGTTATCGTATATGTATTGAGAAGCAACAGTCATTATGCCTATTTCCAGAAATTTCTCCCTCAAAGAGTCCCTAATCCTAAGATTATAAATTGATCTAATTGCTCTTTTCTGAAGTACAAAAATCATTTGTACGTCAGCAGCAATTCCCCACAATAGGATTCCGTACAACATCACACTATGAAAGTAACTGAAGTATACTAATCTGGCAGTGTCTATGTCAGTTAACCTACGTATCTTCATTATGGCATATGCTGCAGAGCTAAGTTTACTCAACAATTTATTATTATTTATAAATACCAGTTTTCTTATAATTTGTATTGATAAACAGACAAGGGATGTTCTTATCACTTTCATGCAGAAGATTTCAACTCCGAGATGGCACTTAATATAATTATTTAATAATTATAATTGTGATTTAATACAATGCAATCAAATTAAGCACATCAGGACCTTACTACAGTTCACATTTTCAAGCCATATACATGTGGAAATCAAACCAACATCTATTTTTCCCACTCCCTCTCCCTCAAATCTTATGATATATACACACTTACATAAGTAATAATATACTTACACAAAACACTTTTTCAACAAAACATATTTTGAAAAATACTTTAACCAACCAGCCCAAGGTACTCTGAGATTCATTAAGATTAATATATTATATAGCATTGACAATATATCTTTTATTTCATTATCCCTAAATTTTCAATAGCTAATACCATGATTACAAAACGCAGTGTAATAGGGCACAATTACCTGTAAACTTTAAATAGACCAAAAATACAAATGATTTTTTTTATCAATTTTGCATTCACAGTTATTTAAGGTTTACAGACTCATACAAATATTATTTAAAAAAATATTATACTTAAATTTAATTATAACAAATGTAAATAACTGCAAAGACAGTGGGAATTTTAATATATGTAAAATAAATATTTGACAAACCCGGTAGAGTTGATTTCATTGTTATATGTAGCGCGTGCGACATGAACATCCGGTATATCAGCATAGTAATCACTCACGGCTATGTGCGCTTTATTCCCGGTCCAAGTAATATAGCCATATTTACATTCGCAAACTAACACAAACCCCATGAACAGTAAAAAACTTAACGTGCTACAAGACTTCATGTTTAACCGTGCTTATAACATCAGTCTCTGGATATTTCTGCGAATCCTATTAAACTAATTATAAGGATGACTAATTACTATTTATATAACATTTATTATGATAAATTGAGGTTACAGCTGATTATAAAGGGACAAAAGTCGACAAAAACAAAATTTGAACGTTACGCGCAGTGACTTTGTTTTGACATTTTCGCAGCAGTGTTGCTATCAAAGAGTAATGTAATATTTAGGTTGCTACTATTTTTTTATATTGCTATTAACCAGTTTTGCCACATAGCATTGGACCGCAAATAGCGATGCTAACAAACAAATTAGAGAACATATTACTCGATTATCGATTAGTAATGTGAGATATTGATTACTTTATGTGTCATGCATTATTTTTTTGTTTAATAGAAATTATTTTTCCTTTTTGAAATAGATTAACACCAAAAACCTCAGATACCTCTGGACGTTAAAAAAGCTAGTGGGCCTGATGGTATACCAGCGGTTGTACTAAAGCGCTGCGCGCCCGAGTTGTCTCCTGTATTGACAGGCTTGTTTCGCCTCTCATTTCAGACTGGGATAGTGCCCAAATCATGGAAGCTTGCCAACGTGCAGCCTGTGCTCAAAAAAAGGAAACCGTGCCGATCCGTCCAACTATAGGCCAATCTCGATTACCTCCATACTCTGCAAGATTATGGAGCGTATATTGAATAGACGCCTAATGGCATACCTAAAACACAATGATCTCCTCAGCGACCGACAGTACGGGTTTCGCCAAAACCGGTCTACAGGAGATCTTCTAGCGTATGTCACTCACATATGGGGCGAGGCTATCGAAAAAAACGGGGAAGCGATTGCTGTTTCCCTCGACATCTCGAAGGCTTTTGATAGGGTCTGGCACGCTAGCCTTATAAGCAAGCTTCCATCGTACGGCTTATCCCTGGGCCTGATCAGCTGGATCTATGACTTCTTGAGAGAACGTTCGTTCCGAGTCGTTGTCAATGGCCGTTCATCACGATCAATGGCAACCAATGCCGGAGTTCCTCAGGGGTCTGTTCTCTCCGCAACTCTCTTCCTGCTGCATATTAACGATCTGCTTACACCCAGCATTTATGGGTACGCAGATGACAGCACAGTCGTGGAGAGATACCTGCCTAACGCCCGGGCCAGTAAAGACCAAATACAGTCTGAAAGAGAGGTCATGGTAGCACGTATGAGTCTCACACTTCAGGCAGTCTCCGAATGGGGCGATGCCAACCTTGAGAGATTCAACGCCACCAAAACACAAGCGTGTCTGTTCACCGCCAAACGGAGTCCGTTCACCTTGGCTCCTACTCTCCGAAATGTCTCCTTGGAATATACCGACCACCTTCAGTTATTGGGAATAGAGATATCCTCTAACCTTAACTTTGGGCGGTTCATTGAGTCCAAAGCTAAAACGGCAGCTAGAAAGCTAAGTATCCTAGCGAAGGTCCGGCGGTACTTCACACCAGAACAGCTTTTGATGTTGTACAAAGCGCAGGTTCGGTCGTGTGTGGAGTACTGCTGCCACATTTGGGCTGGTGCTGCAAAATGCCACCTTTCGGCATTGAATTCAATGGAGAGGTGTGCGAGAAGGCTTATTAGTGACCCGAAATTGGATGAAACCAAACTGCATAGCCTTCAGCACAGGCGCAGAGATGCTAGCTTCTCAGTATTCTACAGGATACATTTTGGAGAGTGTGCGCAGGAATTGCAGGACCTAATTCCCCCCTCCCCGTTCTACCATCGAACGTCTCGACGCACGGCCGGTATTCATTCTTTCGTTGTTAACATCCCTCCGGCAAAAACAGCACGATTCGATTCGTCATTCATAATACGTACCGCCAAGGACTGGAATAAATTGCCAGCGTCTGTATTTCCGTCCGATTATAATGTGAATGTCTTCAAATCAAGAGTGAATAGGCTGTTACTAGGTTATTGCGCTATACCACCCAATGCTTCATCACCACTTACCATCAGATGGGATCGTAGTCAAGCGTTAACCTAGAAAGTATATAAAAAAAAACAAGATTATTCGAAATGATTAAAATCCTTATCAATTGAAGCAAATATTTAAAAATGTTGATGTATTACATAATTACTTTTATTTATAATTTTGTGTAGAGACAGGTCACACATTTTTTATGCACTACATAATATTACCAACGTAAGTTTTGTAATTTCATCTGGAACTAATACGATTCTAGTAGACAAAATAAACAAAACTATGCAAAAGGTTTTAAAAACAATACTGCTGTTGGAACATTATGTGTTATTTGTTTCCAGCTTAACCTAACGATCGCAATATTTTCTATATTAGAATCACAATTTATTCGATAATAAATAACAACATCGTTTTATTAATATTTTAATACGTATTTTTGTAGTAACTAAATAAATAACTTGAAACGAACACGTAAAATAGTATCTTATATTGACAGAAAAAACATTTTCCTCTGTAATGTAAGCATTCATATAAATTATGTTCGAACTGAAAACAAATAATGTATGAAATAATGCTCGATTAATTTAGCCACAACACTGTATTTAAGAAAAAAAAGGATCGAGAACTTAAGTGTTTTTGGAACGTTACGCTTACGTTAAATAATAATTTACATAATAACAATACGCGAAGAGTGCATTGTGCTAAGAAACGCTTTTACTATAAAAATATGTTATCTTTTTTATAAAATTATTTCATAATAATTTATTTGCATTACGTCGATTACGTACAACGTTACGTTCTATCTTTTTTTTTTAAGTCAAAAGGGACGTCATTTTGAAAATACGTTTTGTGCAAACTTTGAATGTTATTAATGCTTTCAACATGGTCGCAGTATCTATAAACATACAATTTTAATAGTGCGACAATGAGATTTTCAATTAGTGAGACTTTTATCAACAATCCGTTAGAGTTTATATTCAGCTGGCGAAATTTGAAAATTTTTTATAGTCTGACGTGCAGTTGACTCTATTTTTTGGATGGTTTACATAGATTAATTAAATATTAAGAGTTTTCCCGCCACTTTTTATTACAATATAAATGATGACTCATTTTTTTTCTGACCGTAAGGTACTCGTAGATTATTGTAGAATATTAAAAACGTATTTATTCAGGTATAAGTAATACCTACATATTTGAGCCGTTTGGGGTCGAAACGATGGGTCCGTGGGGCCCTGGAGCCCATCGTCTTTATCAAGAGTTAAAAAAGAAACTTTTTGACAGGTCAGGTGATCAGAAGGCTGGTTTGTACCTCGCCCCAAGAATTACTTTAGCTATTCAAAGAGGTAACGCTCGCAGCCTTCTGGGTACCTTACCTGTAGGCAATGATCTGGGAGACATTTTTAATTTAGTTTAGTTATTATTTTAAGAAATAGTTTAGATAAGTAGTTTTAATTTAATATGTATTTTAGAAGATATATAATATGATAAATTTAGCTTTCATAATATATATCTATTGATATTTTTCTCTATACATTTTTTGCGTTATCAATTTACGGCGATACTTTGAGTTGAAACGTCGTATGATCTCGTAAAGACAATTTTAGCTTCCTAAGGTCCATAATCATTGGTTGATAGGGCGCGCATACGGAATGTAGACGATTTATGTGTTCATTAGTCTGTTATCGACTGTTATTAGTTTATTGATTAATACAAGTTCATTTACTTTCTTTTTTTTTAAATAATGAGGAAGTATAATGGGGTGCTTTTTAGTGCTTTCTTTTTTTCTTAAAATACTTTCTCATTGTCACTGTAATTGTAAATTGTTCGCAAAGTGGCTCATTTATTCTGTACTGTAACTGTAATTGATTCAAATCTGCACTGCGAGGTAAGTTTATATTATTTACTAGCTTTCCGTCAGCGGCTTCGCCCGCGTAATCTTGTTTTATACATAAAAACCTTCCTTTTGAATCACGAAAAAATTTAAAATAGATGTAATAGTTTCAGAGCCTATTCATGACAAACAAACAATCAAGTCTTTCCTCTTTATAATAATAATAATATATTTTTTTCTCATCACACAGAATAATGTCTTACGTGCTAGTTAGTTACAAACCCAGTTGTTCTTGAGGTTCTGGTGTGAGACTGATGCCTTAGTTAGATAATCAGAAGATTACCTGTATTAAAGCTCATCAGACCTCCACTCCCGACAAAAGAATGACATAATAATGTTATAACTAACTACCTACTTAAGGGTACAGTAGTGGATTTTATACAAATGTATATATTTAATATAAGTTTTAATAAAAGATGATTACGTGAGAATGTGCATGGGTACGATGGGTGTATTCTGTATATGCGCGTGTGTGTGTGTGTGTGTGTGTGAGAGTGTGAGTGTGAGCAACGGTATGTATTAATATTATTGTGATGAATTTCCAATATGTTATCTTTACATGATTAAGTTGAGTTTGGCGAAATGAGGTTTTCGCAGTCATTATAGTCAAGATCTTTTAACCATTTCAGTAATATTTGGTTCATCTGTTGTATATTAGGTTTTCTTAATAGATATCGATTATATATTGCATAACTTAGGTGCGAGGTTATTATATTGTCTCTTCGCAACACCACTTTTAACTAAAGGCATTGGATTATACATATGTATGGGACTATGGAATTCACGAGATGGATTGTCAGTCAAATTCATGGTTGACAATCGTGTTCTTATACCATACATAATTTTTAAATTATCTTACATAGGTTGACTGAAGTCGTTTTTGACTTCATAGTCTAATGGAGTCATTTTATAAATTTATTTATCTATAGAATATTTATCTTAATATTTATCTATAGATTCTTCTCAGTGCAATATCCCCCCGCCTTAGATTAATATAAACGAATTTAAGCTGCCACAGTTATTAATCAACAGCATCAATCGGGTATCAGTAAGTAGACTGGTTTTCCTAAAGTTGAACTGTATACAGTAAATGTAACGGCAAGTCTGCGCACTAGTCACATAATTGTCGTATCGTATTAATAGATAATCTAAGCGTATGTGCTGTAAAAAAGTAACATTATAATATATTATTTAAGTCATGTTGTGACGCGTCAGAACTTCAGCTAACATGTATCTGGTTACGAAACAAAAAAATATAAAAAGAGGTAAATACAAAGTGTCATTTTTTCTCAAAAATGTAACTTTGACATTGATATTGGCGGTATCTCGTGACAAAGTAGTACGTCAAACGTTCAAGTTTCCGCCATAAGTTCGTTCAGTGGAGCATGCATCCTCTTTCCCGATGGAACGCACTGAAAAAAGCAATTAGCTGAAATGCGGCCGCACTGAGGAGTGCGCGTCTAAATCCGAGCGGCTCTCATGCGTTCACGCGTGCCATGAAAAATGGTGAGTGGGGACTGGCGCGACAATACTCTAACTGGGCTTCTCTGTCGCTTTTTATTTAGACCAAACTAAAACACTCAATTAATTAAATTGAGCTAAAGTAACAAATGTTTGTTACCTTCAAGATCTCATTGTGGGGGAATTTATATATACTTATATTTATAAGCATTCATAACTTTGGTGACTCGTGGGTAGTGGGCTATACTGATCCAATTATGATTAACAAAAAAAAAAACTCAAAAACTGTCCATAAACAAGTTTCAGTTAGACACAAATATTACGAACTAAAGATAAAAGAATTTTCGGTCTATTTTTTTAATAACAACTATCTTTCAAACGGAACCTTTCCATGAATATTTTGATAAGCTAATATGAATGCTGTGCTCACATAAACAAATGAAATATGAAATTAAAAGTAAAAGCCTTGGGTATTTGTTAACAATTTGTGTGGTCGACTGTACCGGCTTGTCACCTATCGCTTCAATATTTATACAAAAACATTTTCGTCCTGTCACTTCAATCATGGTCGCGCGCGCTTATAACTAATTGACTTGACGCCATGGCTGCTCATACTTATACTTGGTTATTTTAAAAATAACTATATTTATTTATCTAATAGTTATGATCACTATGTTGTCTACTTCGGGTGTTCTTTGAATTGAAATTTAAAGATATATTAACATTTAGATTAAACTTTTTTCAAATGAAACAACTTTTAAACGGTATTTAGTTTTATTGACGTTTCGGACCCTTTACAAGATCCGTGTTCACATGAGATTAAGGTGTTGATTGATTTTTTAATTAAAAGTACCTATAGCTACCTTCAAAAACCAATACTATTGGACACATTCATTATACAAAACAAAATAATATATTATGGCAACCTTTTATTAAAATTATATTAAATTATTTTTAAAATAAAATATATTTAGACTTGTTTATTTACCCCTGGCTACCGTAATCTACCACCAGTTCTAACTTTGATAATCTTGTCTGAGATGAACTGGCGAAACAAACTCCGACAAGAAAAAGTGAATTGTTACCTTTGATTAAATATTTACAGAATGAACTAACTGTATCTTTTGATATGTAATGTGTGATCTCTGAAAAATCACTTTTCTATATTATCTCGGTGTGTTGTGGTACCTTCGTTGCCCCAGATACTGCATAATACGAGAGTTTTAGCTACTCATCTTGGAATCTGAGCATACATTGCTCATGTGATATTTATTTATAATAATATTTATTTATTTTTAAGTAAATAAGTATAGCAATCATTCATGATACATAAACTAATAAAAAAACAGCAATAAGTAGCAATCAATCACGTCGGACCAACCGATCAAAGCGCAGGCCACGCCGCCGCCATTTGCAATCGTTCCCGTCGACGCGCGCACCATTTTGTGTTGTTATTTTGTCGTCCGGCTGTCAGACGCTGCACGACGTATTTGCCGGAACCGCGGTGTGCGAGCCCCTCTAATAAAACAGTTATACTGATTAATTGCAATGCCCATTACGAATAACTCTGAAGCGTCTGTCACGGTTTGTTTGTTAATGTCTTTAGAAAGACGGCGGGCGCGGTGAAAATTAAAAATAATATCTTGATGGCGGAAAACGCGCGGAACTAAACGTTTTACAGAGCGTGCGCTTGCGGCGGTGGAACGAACGATATTTTTTAATTCAATTCTACCTTGACGAATGGAAATGAATCTTGAACCGAAATAGAAATCTAAATATTATCCGGTATGCTTCGATTACTCATGTGTCGAAGTGACTAATCTTTGAGTACATCATGATGAAATGACCGTTAAACAGAAACAATAAACTTAAGGTAAAGTCAAATGACCTCGGCTGTTATTTATATTATAGAGACAGAGATTACGAGTATATACAAAAACTTGAAGCATAGGTGATTTATGTCTGTTCTTTAACAAATATTTTTTGTGCGACTAAGAGTATTAATTATTATTATTAAATAAATTTGACATAGATTTACAGTGGTAGGCCACAGACTGCAAAAAGGTGGTAAAGATAAGTTAGTGTTCGCACCTGCAGGTCTAAAATCTAAAACTTATTTATAATCATGCAAATAAATCATTACACATCATTACAACTGAAAGGTTCCGTACCGTTATCTATTTAAAAAGCAAAAAAATCACGTTTGTTGTTTTCTATGCAGTTGTTCAAAATTTTTGAGTAAAATATTATTTAATGATATTATATTTAACACTATTACTCGTAAGCTTGTAAAGCTAAATTCAGTGTGATAATCCACATTTTACATATAGGGTGTATGTCGGGGCAGGGTACTACCCTAAAATTAATTTATATATATGAAATGTAAAACTTTATCACTAATAGTTATTATGACGTAGCGGTTTGAAAAACTCGACCACCCCAAGGAGGTTAATTAGCAGTTAATCCGGGCGGCTGGCGGTAATCTAGCTATTCGTATTTGCACAACATTTTTTGATTTTTATTAATTTCTCCTTCTATTTTTTTATTGCTTTGATTGGCTCCGCGATTGCCCCATTTTTTTAAATACCCTTATTACATCCACCTACCTTTATAACTCTTCAAGTAGGTACGTATGATTTATAACAATTTAGTTATCAAAGCAATATTAAAAAAAAAAAACGAAAGCACTAAAAAAGTACCTCCACCAGATGGCGACTCTAGCAAAAGTAGATTTTTACAGGAAACGAATGGACCAAAGACAGTAATTTCCGATCCAAACTTAGATATCAATACAAATACGAAAAAGTACAAATAGGTGCGTGTAGATAAGCTACGAAAATTTACAAATTCGTAGCAAGTTATGTGTTAGCTACGAATTCGTATGCCAGTAGCGAGAGCGTTTGGATTGTATTTTCAAAGCTGTGTATCGCTTTTTGGATGACTTATCTGTCTCTATTAAATTGCATTAATGGCTGAATCTGAAAAAACTAATATCAATGTTTCAAAAATACTTAGTAATGTATTGTAGATATACATTCACCAAATAAAATCTAAAATTGAATATAGGAAATTTTTAATAACAACTTTCCTGAGTAGGTGTAGTTTTAATTAATTTGAATTGTAGAATACTACTTGTCATTTAATCTTGGACTAAGTTTATTCTCAGAGTCAGATCTCGAAGAAAGAAGTCGAAACTTTCATTTCTGTGTGTTATTATTTTTCATTTATGTGTTTTCCTAATATTGTTATGAGAGACGAAATATAGAAATGGCCAGTGATCTGTTTACGAAGTTGTTGACATATTTATATGTTCCGTGAGCATACCGATGCGTTTGACGAACTCCTGCCGTCGCAATAACTCACGCGGACTCATTGGCGACAGTTAGAGCTGTAATGGCGTGTGCAAAAGGTGTTCGCTCTAGTGATGTAGGTACGCGTCAACATTAGTACAAGAGTAAGGAATACCTATTGTCGTGTTACAACTAATCGCTTTATAATACTGTCCATTAAACATCCTTTTTCAAAGTTTAACCTACCTGTCTAGATTCTTACACAATTAGCTGTGTTAAAATGGTGTGTAAATAAGATATGAGGGATTGTTATTGTACACAATCTTTAAATGGATTGATTTTATTGATTGTATCGTAAAATATATAAAATTTCATCTGGTTGTAGATGCAATTTAGTAGGGTAGGATGTAAGGAAGAGGGCACAGAGAAATTTATGTATCTTTCTTACCAGGGAGTTTTAAATCCCGTTTGAGAATACAGAAATGTCTCGACAATTCGAAGCTAGTTAAATTAATTGACATATTGTATAGGTATAATAGATTTAGCATCACTATCGTCGAGGCTGGATGGCTGCGTGTGCGCACCGACGCGGGCGCAAATGGCGTGAGGCGGGGCGCGCTCGTCCGCTCTACACTCTAATTGCTTGTTATCATTACGATTATAAGAATATTTAGCGTATCTGATTAAAATATCATTATTAAAACATACTTAACAAAGCACACGTAAGGGCAAACATTTTAAATGTATAAATTAGTTAAATATTGCTTTCATTTATAATACAGAATGATTGACAGACTATTACCACTATTACAATAGGAGGTATGTATATGTATATGGCTTCTGTTTGGAATTCGTAGTATTCAATATTACTTTATAAAAATTGCACAAATAATTCAAAACAAATTTATTAAGGGGCTGAAGTATAGGTTTCAAGATTTTTGCGAAGATAAAGTTGAAACAGTCGCGTAGGAGGGAGGACCACTAAACATTTACTTAGGGACCACTCGGGGAAGCTGCTGGCGAATGCATTTTTTTATTATATAAAATCAACAATCATGTTAATTCTCTTTTTTATTCAGTAAAATTCCATAAAAGTGCCAATCTTGCGTTCTGTGGATACTTTTTGAATTCCTTTGAGTCGGACTGATTATGCTAGTAAAATTGCTAGAATTATGAAAGTTATTCTAAAAATATTCTACAGATTATAAAATTATTTCATCTACGAGAATGTACATAATACGAGGGGGACATATGATGATATTATTTACGCAGGCGAAGTAGCGGGGAAACAGCTTATTTCATAGAAATTTCACAATTCAAGAAGCAATCGTTGAACAACAACCTACTTACATTAAAATTATATACTTATACCAGTTGAACATAGAAAATCCTCTTTTCGGATTATGAACGGATGCACAAAGAATTCAAAATGCGCAATCTTTTGTTTCTTCACTGATTTAAACATAATTAACATTCAATTTCGATAAAATTTATAAGGGACTACCATGATCCATAAAGCTGTCGATAAAAAAAGAATTTAGAAAATCGCTCAACGATTCGCTGAGTAATCGGTGAACATACATAAAACCAAAATAAATTGCTGTCGAACATAAAACAGTTAAAAAAAGAAGCCCTACATTGCATTTTAAAGTTGGTAGGATTGTTCTTCCATGTAAATTCTTCCATATGTAAATTGACAGAGGTATGTATGAGAAATAAATTGACTTTATAATGGATCAAGGGGCACAGCAGGTCGAGGGGTAATGACGCGGCAGACAGCTTGGCCAGGGAAGGGTCAAGCAGAAAGGCCATCGGACCGGAACCCATTATACCCATTCCATTTCGACAGCTCAGAAACTGGGTAAGAGAACACTGATATCGACAACACGACGAATACTGGACTCAAACGACTGACTGCAGGCAAGCCAAAGAAGCAATCCCCAAGGTAGAACTGCAATTGGCATGTAAGTTAAACAAACTGCCTAGATAAACGCTAAGACTAATAGTAGGTATACTAACTGGACATGGCTATTTAACTAAGCACCTATATAACATGGGTATCTCCGAAAGTTCTCTGTGCAGGGCATGCCTGGATACTGAAGAGACAAGCGTTCACGTGCTACTGAAATGCAGGGGTGTTTCAAGACATAGGACTACACATCTAGGCAGCCCACGGACATTAAAGGAGACATGCGGTAAAGTTAAAGAACTACTGGGCTTCCTGGAGGAGCTGGGGTGGCAGGACTGATGCAACCCCATTATTCACGCAAAATAGTTTTGCGGATAAACCCGCCATATAACATAACATAACATAACATTTTCCATATACATGATATTTAATTGTTTCTGGCAGACAGGAACATAAAAAAGATCTAACTGCCAACAAACAAATACAGAAATTTTGTTTTTGTAAAAGTAGTAAATTAAATGTACATAAGCATATTTTCCAAAATCGGTCATCAACCTCCAGTAGGTACGTCATAACTATCATCGTGTATATAGACTGTTTAGTTTTTATTTCTGAGGTAAAAATGCATATCTATCTTTATTTATACGTCGTATCACTTGGGGCGTAGGTACATACAAATAAAAAGAAAAAAGTTCTCTAATAATTTAAAAAATTATAACTACTGACACACTACACATATATGTAAGTAATTAGCCTTAATTCAGAAGTGTTTCTTCATCTTAACAAAAACTTGAAAAATATTTTTATATCAGAGTCCCAATTTATATGGATTTTTATATAATGTACAAGTTAAAAGACATTTGAAGTAGATGGAGTTACATAAATTTCATCAGTTACTAATTTGGAATATTCCTTTCTCATGCTTCGATCTAGTCGCGAACGAAGTTACAAATACGCAATTCTATTTTAGGATAATATTAAATATGTTTATGCATTCAAAATATATATCTTGGAAAACGTTTTATCGCATATAACGCATAAACTTGTAATAATTTTTATCTGGCTATACCATTTGTATCTGGCTGGTTTCGGTATCATTAAAAAGTTACATTTTAAAGAAGATAACTCCAAATTAGAACAATGTGTGATTTTTTTAAAAACAAATGTGTTTTTCTTACTGTCAAAATGAGCGATTTTAATTAAGAAATTCGATACATTTTACAATATAATGTTATTGCTCGTACAAAAAGGTAAAAATTCCGCGAAATAAATTTGTGACGTTTATGGACCTAGTGAAGTTTCTGTGAGAGTAGCACAAATTTGGTTTAAGCGTTTTCAGCCCGGAAATTTTGATGTACGGAATATATCTCTGATTTCAGTGTGCCTCTTGACGCAGGCCTCTTCTACTATCTCCTGTCTTCATTGTAACAGAGTTTCATAATTGATCTTGTTTTTATCAAGAAACAAGATAAATAAGAAACCTACATTCTTTAATTTAATGTAAATAAATTTTATTCAAATGTTTTGAATTTTCATATAAAATGCGACAAACTTTTTTCCCCAACCTAAAATATTGATTTATACGCTGCGGCAAGTTATACAGAAGACCGAGGAGAATAATCAGCCACTTTGCTTAGCGTTTATCAGCTACGAGAAAGCATTGGCAGTGTTGCAGTCTCTCCAGAGGTGCCAAGTGGACTACAGGTATATCGAAGTATTAAAGTACATATACGGAAATGCCACTGTGTCGTTCCGATTACAGAACCAGAGTTCAACTTTAATCCAATTGCAAGTAGGCGTGAGACAAGGAGATGTCATTTCTCTAAAACTATTCATCGTTGCGGTGGAGAATATTTTTTAACTTCTGGACTGGCAAGGATATGCATCAATGTCGATTGCGAGTACCTAACTCACCTTTGTTCTGCCTTGGAAGAGCTGAAGACCATGCTCGAAGATCTTAGTAGTGCTTCTCAAAGAGTGGGCCTCGAGATGAACATGGCAAATTCTAATGAAATGCCCATGCTGTAAGTACTCCAGTCAAAATTAGGAATACTACACTTGAAGTTGTCGTAAATCTTTGGACAGACAGTCCAGCTAGGTAAGTCCAACTTTGAGAAAGAGACTAAGCTCGGTAGAGTTAGAGAAGCTACGAAAAATCTTCGTATCAGATCTACATCAGTGTCTCAAGACACAAGTCTTCGACCAGTGTGTGTTGCCGATGATGATCTAGGGAAGTGAAACGTGTCGTTTACTATGGGTCTCATAACAAGGCTTAACAAGGCATCAAGCGGGCAATGGAGAGAGCAATGCTTGGTGAATCCTTACGTGATCGAATAAGAAACGAGGATATTCGTAGGAGAAGTCACGTATCGACATCGCTCGAATGGTCGCTCAGCTGAAGTGACAGTTGGCGGGACACATAGAAGAACTGCGGATCGTTGAGGTGGAAAAGTTCTTGAATGGCGACCACGTGGGTAGTACCGGACGACGTCAGTGGGTAGGCCACCTACTAGGTAATATAATAATAATATTTCTTTATTTTTTAGTGGACCGACGATCTAATAAAGGTCGCGGTAAGCTGCTGGATGTGGGCAGCACAGAACTGATCGTCGTGGAGACCCATAGGGGAGGCCTATACCCAGCAGTAGGCGTCGAACAGCTGATATGATGATGATGTATGATAATATTGATTATAGCCTCACTAATTATAAAAACCTGTATGTATTTATAATTCTTGAGGCTCATTCGCCATTCTGGTGTCCCACTCCGCCATAGCAATGACGCCAACGTAATGACTACAAAATGGATTTTTCCCTCGTAATTTATCGAAAATAAATTTTATGATTTCGTGTAACAGTGACTTTTAAAACGGATATTCGACGTGTATTTCCTTTATGTTTTATATTTATTCTAATCTATTTTTTATATACGATTAAGTTACGAGGTATATTTTTAAGCACGCGTGAGTTTAGTCTGTTTTACACGATAGTTTTTTAAATAAAGGAAACGGACGGCCAAAAAATTTCGATTGCAAATTTACCCCATTATTATTTAAAAGATAGGATGTTTTACACAGAATTTGGCATCAAATTCTTTTGTTGCCAAATTCATATTCTTAACATTGAACTTGGTTTTCCTTTCACATTTACGTTTTTAAGAGTTATTATTGTTATTATTGTCCTTTTTCAAAAGTAAGAAATCATAATTGATCATCATAAAGAACTATTTTTTTGTAAGGCGCGCTCGGTGTGCGGTTATATGCGTGCGCGTGACACGTTTGAAGTGCGCGCGCGACGTAAATCAGAGCGCAAGCGATGCGCTCGCGCGTGCACAAAGCGACTCGGCTTTTCTGCTTATTTGTTTATCGGATTTACGTTCTAATGCTACTTGGGAGTGACACGTTAGCTAGAATGTTCGTTTTAAATACTCCTATTTTATTGAGAGTCTAAGTATTTTTAGGTAGCTATATATAGGTAGCCCACGGTGAGACAGTACCGATTCTAACATAACTTTTATTGGTTGTGTCATTTCATTTTAGTAGAGATAACATAATTTATAATGAATCATAAATAATATAGTTATTGATTTTTCATTACATTGTTCAAAAATACCCAATTTTTGTTAGTGGAGTTGGCACTTCTTAGCTGACTTCATAATCGAAAGGAAGAGGTTCTATGTTGGATGGGTATGAATAATTTTTCTTAAAGTATTTTCACTGATTTCACCGTAATTTGAAGTCCGGTTTTCGAAATTCTTTTTATTCGAAAAGGTTATATATAAGATTTGCAGTTCTCTTCTTATAACAAAATAATTGGAAACGTTTTGGTGAGTTTCTGTTGCTAGTTCTTCTTATCAACTAGAAGTCGTCCTGAACGAGTGGTACCTAAGTAAAAAGATTTTGTACGATTCATAAGCACTTTAAATATTTCCATAAATCTATCTAGTGAGTTGCACAAACTCTGACCAAAGACACGATCCAACTTCAACAGTATATGCTCAGCGAATATAAATCAGTCAGGCCCTCATTACATGTTATTTTGTAAGTATAGTATGTTATAGTATTAAATATTTGGAATATAATTTCTAGTAAGTACATATTTAACGTATTATTAATATTCGCATGCTTTAATATAAGTGAATCTATAGATATTTTGTCTAAAACCTAAATGTAGCATATCTCATGTGAATAAAATGATTTTGTATTTGTACCTATAGTTATGAAAGTTTCATTTGTCATATGTACGGTACCCACGTAGTTTTTGTCAGCTGTAATCGAAGCTGGCCGCGGAAGTGCGTGGTAATTATAACCAGTCCCGCCCGCGTACGTGTCACACAGGAGCGGCGGGCGGCGCGGCGGCACTTCGGCGCCGTATACAAGCTGCATGCATGTGACGCTCCTCTCGAAGCTACGTCACGATGACTGACGCCAAATAGTGATATCGGCAAACATATTTTTATACCTAGTACATGCATTTAATAAAAACAAGTATTGAACGGGTTAAAGTCCGTATATTTTACAGATCTCATTATTTAATAGATCCTTTGCATACTCCGTTGTTGTTTGTTGGTCGTTCATTACATATTTTATAAAAAATTTAATACGAAACAAGTATATATACCACCCATAAGGAAGGCCTAAGCCCCGGTAGTAGTAGTGACGTAAAATGGCTGATGATGATGGTCTTACATATCAATGGTTTTTAAGGTATTTTTTTGATGACCCACTTTTCATACATAGTTTGCCCGCACAAGTAAAGTTTATGCATTACCATCAAGGAGAGTGCCTTTTTTGTATTGGGATTCGTACCAACTTGCAACAACCCAAATTTACTCTCAACGAGTCAAGTTTCTATTTAACTTTTCACTCCATCAAGTTTTATAATAAGAGACCATTTTTGAGATATTAAAAAAAAAACATTTATTGGTATTTCACAATATAGCACAATATAGAGTACTACAATTGCGTGATAGCACTCAAATAAACTTTTGTATTATTTTTTAATAGATAAGCAGTCACCATAAACGCCGATCGACTTATTTCAAGAAGATTTACTGTCTTAATAAAGAAAATCACTTCAGACTAACTATCTCGATACGCCACAATACAATAGTCACTATCTAAATACCGTTAATAGTTCATTAAATAAAGCAGCGCGACTCAGATGACACATCGATCAACCGACTACTTCCAAAGACTAAAGTATATAATTTAGTTAGGGAATAAACGTCCATAGATTTACACTTGACAGTAATAAAATAGTCTTTTTTTCCTTAATGATATAAAATAAAACTATTTAATACGATTTATAATTATTATTTGACACTATAATTATGCACTTGTGAACTTAGACGGTAGCTAAAGGAAGATATTTAGATTATTGTCAGTTTACTAAAACTAAGCAGTTAAATAGTTAAGCTGTTGATTAAGGTTAAGCAAGATCAATTGTATACGGAACGATTATTTATTTTTGTTGTTTATTATCACTCTTTGATACGATTATAATATAACTTAAAAGCAAATACAATAAATATATATATAAAACACGATTTACGATATTCTTCTTTGGAATTTTTTGGAATCTTATTTGAAGTTCTCGAACCAATTGAAAGCTGTAGAAGAAATTATGTCACGCAGTAATATTTATGCAACAATAATATTCATTGAAATTATATGTTTTCATTTTATTGTTCACTTAGTTTTGGGAAATATCACCATTTTTAGGAACAAAAACTTGCTATAAAAATGTGACTTATACCTATTTAAGTGTCTTGCCTATTTTTATATTCAAACCTGAAACGACTCTGCGGCAGATTTGGGCCGTCTTCTTTGATTGTTTTTAGTTAAGTATTGTATTTACATGAGCCACGTGGTTTGACTTGACTAAGGTGTAATCAGTGGCGTAGCTACCAAGGGGCTAGGCGGGGCAGTGCCCCGGGGCCCTCAAGCTCAGGGGGCCCTCGAATCTTTAACAGAAAATCTCAATCGAACTCAATTTTTGAAAATTTCTCCCATTTTCAACCTGTCAATCAACTTGTCACCTGAAATATCACAGGTGACAACTCGAGTTTAATCATGGCAACTCGGTTGTGAGAAATTCCAAAGTTATAAAAAGGGAATTCCTCTAAATTATTTGTGTGGGTTGACAGTGTTATTAATGTTTTCATCAATTTGTCGGATATCAATATCCGCACATTATTATTTATCGTTATGCGTTTTTGTGATTCGCGATTGTGAACTTCGAGTCAAGATTTTTCTTCGAGAATGATTAATAAGTCCTGGTCCATTGTACTGGTCCATACAAATGTTCAATTTTATTTGATTATAGTACGTATACATAGTTACGTAAAGAAATCTATAGATTTCAGCTACTCACTATATAACTCAAAATACCGTGAAAAATACAAGCCACATGCGGTAGGGGCAGAGATGTACAAAATACCCTGTACAAAGTATCTGGAATATAAGATACAAAATACTTTTAAATTAAGTATTTCAGATACAAGATATGAAATACTTTCGAGAAAAGTATTTGAAATACTAGATACAAAATAGGTATCTTATAGATACTTTTTGTAAATACAAATACTTTTCTAAAAAAAGACTTGAATTTAAGTTTGTTTATTAAAGACCACAAAAACCTAAATCTTAGACCAGATGGTTCCAGGGACAAAGTGGATTTTTTAAGCATTTTTCATTAGAAACAATTTTTGTAAGCTTTTATTTAGTTTTCTGTGTTTTTACTCAAATCTTACAAGCTAAATTTCACCCACTTTTCCTCCGTTTTATTTGTTTGTCAATCACAATGTAACATATAAAAAAGCAAATATTTAATACATCAGGTTTAAATTATTTAAAAATGTTTAGTTCCTTTTTAATATTAATTTTTTTCAATATAGTATTGTGAATGAAAAATTGCTGAAATATAATAACAAGAATAATTATTTAAATTTAATTATAAAATTATTATTTATTTAAAAAACTGGTTTTACGTACGACGTAAAATTACGGAGAACTGAAAATTCATTTTTTCCTAGTGAGATGATGAGAGTGGGTAAAAATAAATACAGTACTTGGTTTTAAAATTAATGGCATGACTTGTGATGAGGTGAATGTGCGATAGTATGTAACGTATATTAACTTTTTTTGCAGAACTACCGAAAATGATGCCCCCTTAGTGTGTTAAGCTAATTTGAAAATTTTTAGTAGAAAATACTTAGGTTCTGTGGTTGATTATAGTACGTTGGTTTGTAGGAAAGGCTTATAATACGTAGATGTACCTAAAAAGACGTAGAGTTGGTATTGCTGGTACTGTTGGTAATGCGCCATTAGTTACCATCTGATGGGATAAATCCGGTTTCAACCGGATTTGAAGTATTAATTAAGTCGTTATCTATGAAATTTCCATTTTTAATAAAATAAATGAAGCTTTATTTTCTTATTTCTATTAATCAAAGTAATCACCCATGCAATCAATACATCTTTGCCAACGCATTGGTAGCTTAATGATGCCTCCTTGAAGAAATCAGCTGGACGGGAGGCAACAAATACTTCAAAGGCATTTTGTACTGCCTCTCGGGAATTTATTTTTTTCCCGCTAAGACGTTATCCAAATTCTGGAAGAATTAGAAGTCTGTAGGCGCATGGTCTGTTAAGTACGGCGGATGACGGAGAACTTCAAACCCTAGCTCTTGTAGCTTGGGTACCGCCAATTGTGTAGTATGAGGTCGTACGTGGTCGTGCAGGAGCAGTGGAACCGAACGATTGACAAAACCTGGTTGGAGTTGTGCCAGCTTCTCCGTCAATGTGTTCAGTTCTTCACAATACACACAGTAAATCTGCAGTAATGCTCGTCCTGTTTGGTAAGAAGCTGTGATGAAATACATCCGCGTTAGACCACCAAACAGCAACCTTTTCGTAAACCAATAACGGGCAAACCAATAACGGGTGGTGCGTTCGTTTGTAGTGTTCGCTCTGCAAACATACTCCATAATTACTCGAATTTTTAACTTATCTATGACGACGAAAAATATTCAAATGCATTGAAAACAAAACAAATGACGATTTTAGAAAAAATAATTTGATATTAGAATTATCAGCCAAAAAAATAGTTTGATTTTAAATGGCTAGTACAGCAAAACGACAATTTCATAGGTAAAGACCTAATATTAAGACAGGACTCCGCCCATTTTTTTGTTGTTTCTCAATAAAGATCCCTTGAATTAAATGGTTACTTATTAAAGCAAAATCTACTATACGATTACATCACAGATTGTGTTGTATTTTTGAAAAATAAAGGAGTATTAATTGACGATGTCAAAGAAATTATTTGAAGATTTTTTTCTATTAACAAATTTATTTTTATGACGAATTAGTTGAAAAGCAGTGGGTAATTATTTTCAATATATGCAATGACAGCACTCGTTTCCGAACTACTGAAGATTTGTCAGTATTTTTTTTGAATTATGCTTCATAATGCGAATATTTTTTTTTCGCTCATGAATATGCAGTGGTCAAAAGATAGGAAAAGATTAACTGTTGAGTCAATAAAAGCAATATTGCTTTGCTCACGGGATATAATTTCAAGCATTTGCCATGTATCGAATTTCACAGTGAAATTTCTTTGAAAATAAACTTTTTGAATGCTGTTGTTAGTGGAAAAAGTATAATGTGCAAAAAAATAATAAAATTTAATAATGAGTTTAATTGATATACTGAGTTTTATTTATAGCATATAACCGGGTTTTTACATAAATCAAGATTTTTTTATTGCTTGTCACTGGTTATTCGATTTCAAGCCCTATGCGCCATCTATCAATTTTTACTAGGGAGGGTGTATTACACCGGTATAACCGTACGTTCAGTTCTACGCATTTACTTTTTAAATGACACCAAACAATGTTTGGATTCGAGTTATTTTTAACTAAATATTCATTGCGTTGATAATTGAACACTTTCTTTTTGTAAATATGTATGTTTTAGGCAAAGAATGTTTTGTGATATTTATAAAATGTAAGAAATAATCTTTTTATAAAGTATTTTATCAGAAAAAGTATTTAAAAGATACTAAGATACTAAACGAAAGTATTTAAATACAAGATACAAAATACTTCCTAAAAAAAGTATTTTAGATACAAGATGAAAATACGTATTTTGTATCTTGTATCTGTATTTCAAATACTTGTATCTAAGATAAGTCACATCTCTGGGTAGGGGGCCGTCCATTAATTACGTGATATTTTTGTCATTTTGTAAACCGTCAAATGTGGTAACACTGGCGGCGATAAAATGGTTGCAGGGGATTCCCCAACGACGTCTTGTATCGTATCATTACGTTTCGCTTTCCTTTTTTATTTTTAACATTGTCAGTGAACAATGAGTACCTACTTCAGTACAATCTTACATAAATATAAATAAATTAGATAACTAATATTATGGACAAAAAAAAGAAACCCAGTGGTGCATTTAAACGCAAACAACGAAAAGAAAGAGAAAAAAGTAAACAAAAATTGCCCCAAATTTACAAGTTTTTTAGTCAGCCTTATGCAAGTACTTCTGGAGAAAATTTTTCTATTGATAACTTTTGTAAATAGCCTGCATGGCGATAGGTTAAATAACAGTAAGCTGGTGTAACGTATCTATGAATAAATAAATATATAAAAATCCGTTGAAACTTTTCTATTTCGTTTTATTGCCCAATACCTACCAAGTATAACAATAATTGTGATTTATGTTGTTAGTGTTTAATAGTTTTATTACCTGCCCATGCACGAAAAAGAGCTACAGATAAAGTTGCTTAGCATTTGTAAGTATTTGTATATTTAATGATTTTATTTCAAAAAACCTTACTAGTTTTGATAGCAGTGGGGCCCCATTTTTTAGGGCCCCAGGTTACCTAGCTACGCCACTGGGTGTAATGTTAAGGTTTCTGCTGTTTGGCATGTAGAGTTGTAAGCTATTGACTCTACATGACATCTGAAAACTTTTTCGAGAACCATATGGTATTGTCTTGGCAACATTTTTCATAAGATAATTTTGGTTAACGCTATAGCATGTAGCACCAGATATAAACTTTTCATATTTTTTTGTTAAAGGTTTGGTAAGAATCATAATAATAAGTTGGTAAGTAATTGAAGTCACATGTAAATATTGTGGAGCGTTTCAGTGCGGGCTTCACGCGACACGGCGCTGTCTCGTGAAGCGGCGCCTTTGATACTGACACCGCCCGCCCGTCGCTTGTCACTTGTCACTCGACATACGTACAGAAAAGTGACAGAGCGGACGCCCATGTGGAATTTCAATTGGTTTTATATTGCCACAGTGACTTTTAATTTAATCCATGTAAAAAAGTAATTAATTAATCGATCGCGAGAGAAGAAAGCTTTAAATGAAGCACCCGTGCAATGTAGCGAATTTAACATATGTATTTGTGTCTTTGCTAAGGTGTTCGAATCAATATTAAACACCAGCAATCAGCCAGCTTTAAATGCTTTAAACGGACAGACATACGGACAAAATAATTCAGTGGAATTGTTGTAATGCTATGAGTAAAAAGTGAAATAATTTATTTCCTAAATAAATATGACCTTTTACTTTAATTCTATTAGAAACATTGTAAACATCTCAAAAAGTTTCAAATGAATAAGTAGTTATACTTCTTTAACAGACGATAGAAGTGATGGATGTGGTGGTGTAGCTATTCTCATAAAAATGGTGTTCATTATGATCTCATTAGCATATCATACAATATCTTAAGACATCATAAAGACATTTAAATTGTAGCAAAGAAAATATATGATATTAACATAGTAATTTAATATAAAAAAGTAGTGTTCATAATCTTAACATAAGAAATAAAAATAAACTTGCCGTTCCAAGCTTCAGACTTCAAAACACCAGAGGATCATTTCTGGGTACAAAATGTAATCGACCTACCCAAAATAAATTTCAAATTCATGTAAAGAATATACTTATGAGTAAAGGTTTATTATAAAATTGATGATTATTTTAAGGATCGCAATGCATGGAATTAATAGCCTCCGCTCTGTTCTATAACGATTAATTATAGGTATGTACCAACCTATGTCCTACAGACTTTGAAACTTGCATTTATTATTGTTCAAAATATGTATTATTTTGGTAATGAAATGATTTATGTAAATGTCATTACTTATGATAAAAGCTGGTAAGTTTCTTTCGCTTGTTCTTCTTGTCAGCTAAAAGACGTCCTGAACAAGTGGTAGGGGAAAAAATAGTTTTGGACGATTCAAAAGGGCTTGTAACAAGCTACTTGAATAAAAACATTTTCATTTCATTTCAGTATCAGTTTATATCAGTCTTCCACCCGCACCAATATTTGATGAAAATATACTTTATTCTCTACTCTACCTAGAACCTCCTTAATTTATGGAGATTTAAAATTTTCACCATAGTGCATGGGGAAGTTATATAATATTATTAATAGCTATGGAGTAAATTTATTAGATATTATCAAGTCACATAATTTATGTTACTTGAACACAGGATCACCCACTAGACTCACTGATTCTAAGATTAATAAAGGTACATTAGATTTATCGATATGTACACCAAAATTGGATTCTTCTTTATCTTGACTCACTTTGTCTTCTACGTTAGGGAGTGATTATTTCCCTATTATTATTACATTATCATTTGATAAAACTAGCATTTCCAAAAAAATCTATTAGAAGATATAAATTACCTGATAAAAGTTCTAAAGATTGGATCCATTATAGAGGTAAATCTAATGTATATGCAAGCTCAAACACCTCCATGTTATTACTCATTGAAATGAAAACATTGCGTTGAAGCATTATCAAATATTTTGTATAAAGCTGCCATAAAGATGTTTCCTGTTCAAGAAAATAATTGCACAAAAATACGATCCCCTCCTTGGTGGGATAAAGACTGCACTAAAGCAGTTCAGAAGAGAAAAGAGGCTGAAAGAATTTACAATGATAATATGTCTGAAGCTAACTATGAAAACTTGTCTGAACGATTGCTGAAACAAAGAGATTATATAAAAAGAAAAAAAAAACGGTTAGCGAATCGGAATCGTTTGGCGAAACATAAAAAGATTTATATATTCATATAATATATCTTCAGGAGTTACTATTTCCGCCAAAATTATAATTGATTTCTTGCACTAATTGGCCTCTTTATAGGTTTTGATGCTTGCAGCAGCAGCAAAAGCAGAATAGAAGGATCAATAGTCGGGACCAATTCAAATTAAACGGGGCTTCGTTGATTGGTCAAAAATGGTTCATGACTTGACGTTGTTGACCCTTCTAAATTCTTCTTTTGAATAAATGAAATTATTTATGTGTGTACAGATTTTAAAACTATTTCAATGGAGCAGTTATTCAGTAGTACTTAATAACTTTCCAAACTAACAAATATTTTGTAACCTCATAAAATCTTTCACTCCCATTCTCATCGATATAAGTACTGGTTGTCGGGATAAAATATAACCTATAACCCTCCTAGGGTCTTAAATTACTCAAATAATAATCATCAAAACAGGCCCAAAAATAAAGAAGTTTATTACAAGCGATGTCACCCTTTTTAAACACCCTTCGGGGTGGAATTTCCACAAATCCGTTCTTAGTACACCTCTATGTAATAAGACGACGTAAGTCTAACGTATAACCTCCTTAAGAAAACTGATCAATTTTTTATGGTATTACTAGATATATAGTTGCTCGACATTTCCTAACCAATATTATTATTATTTACGTGACAATTCATTTTGATTTATTTAACATTTATTTTAGTTTATTCTTTGTTTACAGGTGTGTTGGATGTAACTACTATTCTGTAAGTCAGCATGTTGTTACTAAATAAATAAATATATAATACGGAAACAAAGTGATATTATACGCATGTTATTTTGTAGGATATTTAACAAATCTTGCGGCATTAACAGTACATTGTACAAACGTCCATTAAAATAATCATTAGTTGAAAACGACATTACCCATATAAATTTGACATTCATTAGAGCTTAAAGGAGTCATTAAACCTTAATGGACGTTTGTGCAGCTCACCGAGACATTAAAAGAGAATTCCGACAGTAGGAATGTTGATAAATTCCGTGGTATTTTAAAAGAATGTTAGTGGTTTTTTATTATCAAACTTTGGTCTCGATCACAGACTTTAGTATGTTTAGAAAATTTTTGGTAAGCTTTGTTGAAAGAGTGCCTCAAACATTCACCATATATCTAACCCTTACCTTGCATGGTCAGATTTCCACCAGTTTTGGTTTCTTTAGAATGTCTACCAACATATTTATTTTTCATTCTTAATTTTAAATATAACTTTAAACACAGACAACCGGCAAATAGATTGAACGATATTAATGATTTAATTATCACATTGTATAACTCGCATTTCTTAATTAAAGCTAATTAAAGAAACAGATAACATCGACTGTGAGTCGTTTCCGTTGTATCATGCCCGTTGCTTAACAGGCACACGAAAATATAACCTAGTTCTTCTGTATTAAACTTTAAAATGCATTGACATGTTATGTTTGAGAAACGTGAACTAAACTATTGTATTATTGTAATTGAATATGAAATTTATTATTCAAATGTTAAGGTTGATTTCGGTTTGTGTGCGTCCGATGTAAAGGGTAGTAGGCGTTACTATTACCGGAGCCAGCGGAGCGTTACGCCCGCCGAGGAGATCAAGGCACAGCCGCTTATTTATAGTGATAACGCCGACTACTGCGTCCCGGCTGTTTCCCGCGCAAACAGGGCTACTACCCCACCCTGGGTACTATAGCAAATTAAAATATTTTTGTAATGTTTTAGAAGTTAACCAAAGGTTTAGACACATTTTTTTTCAAGATAATTAAAGTTCCTACACACCGACCACTAAAGAACAGCGATAATATGTCCCATGGCTAAAGGTAAATATAATTTAGGTGGATTTTCGAAGGATAAAAGTCGAAAAGTAAAGGCATCAAAAAGCTAGGTAGGTAATATACTTAATTTAGATAGACCATTTTCATTTCTTTATCCGTCAAGTAACTTGTCGTAATCATTGGTCGACAATACATGAAGATTGTAGGTACTGTCACCGGCAAACTTTCATTGTTTTTAATAATGGAAATGAGACGCTTTAGAGTTGTGTCTTATTAAATGATGTTAGCTGTTGTCGTTCAGACAATGTTTTTCATTCAATCAACAGCCTATTGATTCGAATAAAACTTAATGATATAACATAGAAAGGTTTTAGTAGATACTTATAATTTTGACGTAGATTATTTTTTTTTGGACTGGGTTTTCATTTGATGATGGTTAATTAAAGCGAAAAAATTAGAAACCTTATTTTTCAATTTTCAATAAATTTCAAATAAGAGACGATGTGTCGAGGTAACCCTGCAATAATGTCGGGACACGTGTCCGCGTCGGTTTGTGGTTTAGATCGATCTGCTTATGTTATGGTGCTCACAGTTGCGAGTAGTGTTCCTATGGTGGGTGTCCACACCCGGGAAATTGAACTACCGCGTATACAAATAATCAAGTTCACTTGTCTATGCCTACTTTCTTACCTTAGTAGCCTAGGTAAAAATACCACTGTAAGCGATAAGGGTTTAAAATATTCTAGATATATATTTACCGACAATGCCCTTTAAGAACATACTCATGTTACTTTCGTCGTTGCTTCGTTCGGCTCCAGAGTTGACAATTTTTTTCCAACATCAGCTGCCGTCTTTCGGTGAAGAAAATTAAAACGTCGGCATGTCGTCACAGTCGGCGGCGCGTGGAGCAGACGAGACGCGTACGAGACACACCACCGACACACAAACAAATACTGGAACTATTTATCTTGTGTGAATTTATATTGACGAAAATAACTATATAATATAATCATCAAGTGTGATGCACAATATGAGAAAGAAGGAATATATGTAGCAAACTCTGCCATAGCATATCCATGAATCTGATGTTAGTGACCATAATTTATACCGTATTTACAGCAATAAGGGCACAGTAAAAAAAATAGTAATAATAGATATTTACTGAGTGAAACGTGGTTACCAACTAGAACTACATATATGACAGGCGGACACAATAAACAAAACAAATATGGACGGAAATATTCTTTAGTACATTAAATAAGTACGATAAATTTGCTATAAAATTTTCATATTATCATTTTTCCCCAATGGTCCCATATATAAATAAGCATGTAGTATATACTTTATCTGAAAGCAAGTCTCGTAGAAAAAACCTCATTAATTCTATCACAAATCAGTAGAGAAAAACAAAATAATTCTTTATCGAACATTACACAAGTACCTACTGCTACAATACCAATGAAATGAACGCGGTTGGTTCGCTCGCATTCTAACGTTGATCTATAAAATGGGAAGTAATTAATTACACTGACTATTATAAACATACCTATTCGTATTAATAATTAATTTGTTTGCAACTGTTCCCCACCGTGGATCCCCAGATTGTGTTCCCAATAACTATGGTTGTCACCCTATCCCCCGACGCAGGCCCAATACGGATTGATGAGTATTCATTTCGACTGCAGATCCCTCCACAACCAACGGTTGAACGCATCCAAAGCAAGAAAAAGTTTGACATAATATTGTTTTGGTTATGTGTGTTATGTATGTATGATCGGTAGGTATATGCGATAGTTGCTACTGAGCATGTGATAATATGAGAAAACCATAATTTATGAGTATTTTCTTGATTTTCCTGAAATTATATTATAACTTTTTAGTTAAGTACTAAATAAGAGCGCCGACAAGTGTTTAAAAAGTCTTAAAATAAAGATCACTTTAAGGCAAATCTCATATCGAAAAGCAGCGAGAAATTTGCAATGATCGGCGCGTCAATTTTTGCAGTAATGAAACGATATAAAATGATTATTATTCCCACAAAAATACCTACCTCTATCGCATTAACGATCGCCATAAAGTGTTTCCATACAAAAGATAAAAATGTAAATACAATTGTGCCGATAATATGTACCGTCCTGGTACGGACGGAGCGAGGTATCACAATAGCCCGTAATCCACGCGGGTGAACGAGAACAATGCACAGTACAGTCACAGTATAGCGCATTTAATAAGTGTGCGCGAGCGCAGGCGCTACCGGCCGCCCCGCCGCGCCGCTGCCGCCGCTGCCGCCACTGCCGCTCGACGTTTCACACAAATCTGATATTTATTTACTAATATTTCACGAAATTATTCCGTACAAACTTGCCTGGCGAATTAAATTGGAATGTTATTAGTACATATTATTCTTTGCTTTCTTTCTGTTCTTTGAGGCTTTAGGACATTCACAAGAAAGTGTAATCATTCAACTACCTTTCTGCATTATAAATGATTATTATAGGCAAATATTATTATAAGGCAAATAAATGATTATTATTATTATCCATAATTTACTCTTCCCGACCCCTCGACGATTCGAGGGGTGGGAGGATTCCCCCCGGCAGAGGAGGCCAGACGGCCGGGGGTCAGGGCGACAAAGAGAGAAAACGGCGGACGATCCTTGCGTTATCGAGCAAGATCGCCCGCTGGAGCCTCGCAATCATTGGTCCGTCACGGAGTCCCAACCTCTTCAGATGGTCGTGAAGAGAAGTTGGGACTAGGCCATTCGTTGACACTACGACTGGGATTATTATTATTATTATTTATTATTATTATTATTATACATACCTATATAAACCTTCTTGGATCACTGTGCGGTTATTGATGAAAATGCAATAAAATCAGTTCAGTATTTTAACTTCGGGACATTGGTACAAAAAACATGTGATAAGAATTTTGGCAGTAGGTACTCTCTTGGTGTTGACTTGCTTCACACTGCTCACAGGTCAAAGGACTCCACTACGCATACACCTTTACAAATATGGAGGGGGCCCGAAGCAAGGAATTACATTTAAATTCAATATTTTATTCAGTATAGTCTGTTATAAGCATCTGTGAATGTCGAAAGCTAGCAGTATGTAATCGGTTCGCAAATCTTCGACGGGAGACCTTGTACTGAGAAGAACCGGCATGAAAATCAGCAAGGGCTGGTTATTTCATAAATAGAAGTCTAATGAGAAAATGACTTCAATAGATTCTGAATTCTGTGGTAATGCAATAAACATTAGGATGTTAGCCCCATGCTCTACTCGGTTAGGAGAAGTATGATATTGCCTAAAAAATTGAAGTGACGAATCAGATGGAAATAAGAAGGCCATGGTTGGGGTCAGAAGATATTGTTCCATTATAAGTATTCACTAGATAGATAGTAATTACAAGAACTATTAACGTACCTAGAGAAGTAAGTAAATAAAGGCCGTAATGTATGAAAATATTATGAACTAATTTTATGTTCTATGCTCTTACTGTACTGTGTCCTACAGGCATTGATAATTGTTTTAATAATGACGTGATTGATGTAAATGTCGTTACTCCTGATAAAGAACTGGTAAGTTTCTTTCAAAGACGTCTTAAACGAGTGGTAGGGGAAACGACTATTCTAAAATACTTGTAATCAGTTTATTTGAGTAAAGGCTTTCTCATATTCCTTTTTATTAATATAGTTATTACATAACACCTATGTGACAGTAGCAAAACGGCCAAGCCACACGTTTTGTTAAGGTGTAGAGATTGTGGTTTGGAAGAAGATAAGGTTTGTACAATTGGGGCATGTGGAGGGGAAAGCTTGGCTCTACATGAGATCTGAAAAAACTTTCTGACGGTACATTTTTACATGGAATGTTTTAGAGGGATCAATATTTTTCGTTCATGATTTTATATTTAAGCTTCATATAAGAAGCTAAGAAGCTTCATATAAATTTTATGTAATGGCATCTGTAAAATCTGTAAGAAAGGAACAGAGGAACGTTAATTAGTTAAAAAATCTACCGATCAAAATCATAACCCTTCTATTTGCTACAGCAAACTTGGATTAAAGTGCATTGCAAAGTCTGACAATGGTCTGGTAAGATAATCTATAGTGTAAGAACAAAGATTTTAACAGACATTTAGGTTCACTTTCCCGTGGCAGTATAGATCGTCGGCGCGTTTGTGTCTGCGCGTCTGTACTGCTTCATTTGCTCGCGGTAATTTGTCGCTGCGCGAGCGCAGGCAAGGGGCTTACAAACACCACATATTTGGGGTAATTAACAGAAATACGCCCAGTCACGGAATCTTTGAAGCGTTTTTGCTGATCGTCCTAATTGTCAATTTTACTACTGCATTTTATTCGTGTCACATGTGAACTGCGGCTTCCGTAAAGGGATTAGTTTTACAGGACGTCAAAAATGTTTTTTTTTTCAATACAAATGGGGTATCGAAACTCGAAAAAAATTTTCTAGCCAGAAGCTAACTAACATGCAGAAATTCTAAAACTAATTTCGCACATTGTACGGTCTCATTTTATCGATTCGCAATCAGCGCACATAAAATATCAATTACAATAGCAAGTTACATGTAGTCTCACGAGGCTCACGTAGCGAATGTGTATTACAGTGCACATGGTGATATATAGTGAGCTCACACAGACGCCACTACTTGTACACATACATCGCACATTACACATAGCGTCGTCCCTGCCTACTCTACCGAGGCATTTTCTTTCGCCCCAGTCGCCCCGCTGCCCGTGCGCAACCGACCGAAGGGGAAAACAGAGATATTTGTATCGCAATCTTTAAGCGATTTTCGACTTTCCGTTTCGAACATAGAACTCAAAACCGTGCGGTGAAAAAAGAGGATGCATCAACACGCTTCAAATAGAACGCAACATGGAAAAAGGAAAGCGTTCGAAATGAAGCGCGGCGATTGGCCGACGCGCACCAATGGCGGCGGGGGGCGGAACGGGGCCAGCGATCGCGACGCGCGCCGGCGCCCGCGCACATGTCACGGTCGCGCGATCACCGCCGAACGTGTCGCTCGGTAACGCTATCTTGACTTTGGCCGATTTTTGTTCTTGTTAACTCGTTTCAGGTCACTTGACTTGTCCAAGATTGCAGTTTTGATTTTTCATTAAGTGCGATTAAATCTTTTTCTTTCAAATATTTTTTTTATAATTAAATTTTACCTATTGTACAATCATAAAAAATATCGTAATTGTTATGAACTGTTTTATGGCATAGATTTTTAGTCAAATTGAAGTGGTATTTATCGGTTTCGGGAACCGTGCTTAAATTATTACAAAAAGGGTGATTTTGTAGACAGTTAGTTGGCAGTGTCGTATGGTAGTGTAGGGCAGCAGGACAGGCTGGTACTGGTATGTGGGTGGTGTGAAGTGCAGTGATGATGCTGGGCGGCATGGACGGCAAGGAGTACGGCGCGCTGCACGCCGCAGCCGCAGCCGCCGCCGCTGGCTACCCCATGGAGACCGGTTAGAATAAATACTTTATATATCATTTAATTTGATATCATTTAGCGAGCAGTGCAGATTATCAAAAAGCACCTGTGAGTCTCGAAGAATTACACAGTGACATAGTAACACGAAAACTCCGAAGAAAAGTTTTTGTTTCTCATTTTATTTAGAATTCAATTAAAAAATGTCAGTAGGTACGAGTAAATTTTAATAAAAAAAAATATAAAAATAACTTCTTAATAATATAAAAATAGCCTTTTGGATAAGCAACAAAGCTGGTTGGTGACGGATACAACATGAGCATAACATGCTGTTTCAGCATGGTATAACGACAGTTTTTTTTTAAAGTTCCTGATAATCGGCCGACTTGCCCCCTCCCGCTCTTAGATGACACTTTAATGTAAACCCATACAGATTTATGTCGAACAGAAGACACAGAAGACAAACCCGTCCGAGGTTTTCTGCGGCTGTTCCAGTCGGAAATAAGAAATGAAATGTTCATAATAAATAGTTCATAAAAACGAAAGTATAATTTCTAGTGAAATAATCGACTATTTTTTGAATTTCGTGAACAAGAGCAACATCATTATATTTAATTTTTTATTTGCCTTTTTTTATGATAATCATATAGATTATATTGATTTATTATTCAATGCATGTTATGTATGATGTTGCAAATTTTTTTTATCTTATTCCAGCCTTTTCAGTTAGGTGTTTTTCACGCAAGCGGTTTTTTTTTGTTTTATTTTAATTACAATTTTATTTCTTTCTTTTTAGTTAGACAAATCACCAGGTCGATACATAAAGTGAAAGAACAACGTCCTTATTTTTAACTTTATCACTGTTAATTTTGTTAGTATTACGGTTATGATAATCTTGATATATCTTCTTGTACTTATATTGACGCTATATTGGAGTATTTGAAGCAAAACAAAAAAAAAAAAAATTCAATATAATAGCATCGTACAGTCGCCATATTTGTTTTTTTTTAACGTAACCAATCTAAGAATACTTGGGCTACAAAGACAAATCTAACGATACCTATATCCGTTCAGTTATTCTGAAGATATGAGGTAATAAATAATATTACAAACATATAAGATACGATATAGATAAAAATAATAATAAATGTAATAATTTACTAAAGGATAATCAAAATTATTTTTTAGTTTGTTATCTAAATTATTTATCTTAAGGAAAATGCTTAAAACTTCACCAGCGCGTTCTCGAGATTTAAGATAAATATTGATAAACAATTATGAATGCAATATTAATCAAATGTAATAAGTTGCATTATTTTTATATTTCTATCTACAAATCAGTTTAAGTACAAATTGTTTTACTAACTTTTTAATAAATAAATTTCTATTGACATTCTTATATTTATAAGAGAATTTAATAACTACAACGCTTCGGTAAAAAATGAAATGAAATATATGGTTACCATAATGAGGACGTTATAATTGTAATAACCATAATCAATAAACGTAATCAACAACTTTATCGATAACACACGGTGCCTCACTAGAAGCTATATTGGGCAGGGTTTTGAAAGCAGATTCCGAATTTTTGAATTGGAAATTGATCTCTTTACAATACTTTATATTAAGTACCATTAACAATAGAATTTATACATATACGATTTATTATTATTGTACCTATATATAGGTACAATAATAATAAAAGAGGGTCACATTTTATATGATCGTAAAAGCTTATCGCGAGGTTATCAATATTAAATTAAACTGAAATTTAAAAAATAAATTTTGCAGATTTTACGTTATTGAATTGGTACTAGTTTACACAAGTAAATACTGCGACAAGCTTTAATGATCATATAAATTGTAATAAGTAGGAAGTTAAATTTTCAAAGGATTTTTTTCTTCTTTTTAGAGCATTTAAATAAAAACTTAAAGAAAAAGTTTTTTTCATTTTAATTTATTTTCACTTTTTAGTTATCGCTGGTAAGGTTCCTCAGTCGGTTTATCTCATTCAACGTATCATTGTTGCGAGAATTCGTTTGCCGGTTAATTTAATTAATTTTTTTAAAGCATAAAAAAACTCAATAGTACACCATATTCGATTTAGAGTGATTTCGTATAATTTTTTTTTAATTATTCTCGGCAAGCTCAACTACAAAATTTCTGCTCAATCGGTTGAAGATATCTACTTCAAAATTAAGTTCAAAGATTCCATAACAAACTTACTTACATACATTGCAAGTTAAAGAAAAGCTTTTAATAGCCCAAATCTAGTCGCCGACAATAGAGTTTGATACGATAAATTAATTTCATTATTTTGTTATAGGTACATATTTTATTTGCATATGTCCCCTAGTACTTAACCATATTTAGAAATAAATTATACCTCAACAATATAATCTATTTATAAAGTTATCATCGATTATCTAGTTTAAGTAATAAGTTATAATTTCTAACTAAATAAAACCCAAACTTAGTACATCATCGTGTGTAATGTAAGGGCGCGTCCATAAATTACGTGAGGTGTTTTTTAAATTTTCTGTCCCTCCCTCCCCCCTGGTGAGATGTCGTGAAATTTTATTCAACCCCCTCCCCCATCCCCAATATCACGTGAGATTTTTCAAAATGCAATTTGATGAGTAGGTACTTGCGAGTATTTGCCTTGTTGAAGTATCGAGTATCACTTTTGAAAGTATCGATACCTACTCGGTATCGAAAGTATCGTTCGAACCCTACAAATATGGTGGTTTGACCATTCAGTAGATGTATAGCGTCGAAGTATGAATGAAATTATTTTCTTTTGAACGAATTAGTGAGTGATCTTAATCGTATACGATTACGCTTAAGATTAAATCTTAAGCATGTACAATCTGGATTAAATGGACCGAAATAGTATTTTTTTTTTATTCAATCAGAAAAAAAATTGCGTGATATTTGCCGAGACCCCCCCTCTCTCCAACGTAAGATTAGATGAGATTTGCCTCGACCCCTTCCCCCCCTTAAACATCTCACGTAATTTATGGACGCCCCCTAAAGTATATAATGTAGAGATATTATAAATGTCTATTGTTAACATCTAAATCATTTACACATATCAGACCAATATCTTAAACATTGTACGTGCCTGAATCAATGATTCGTTATCGATAATATCGCGTTAACTATCGAGTCAGCTGCGGTTCACGATGTTAATTACCTGTTAGTAGCTAGCGGGCGCGGTGCGCATGCGCAGGTTTATCACGGTTCAAAGGTGGTGGGGTTATCGATACGCGATACGGTCGACGCGCGTCACTATTACTATGACATTCGCTTTTCGAATATTTAATACAAAAAACATATAATCGTCGAACACACATTCATTTGTGAACTCTAATTTCAGTTCATAAAGTATAGGATAAGAAGTTGTAACATTAAAAACATAAATGTATTCCATATAAAGTAGGTAAACATTTTAGTGTCATGATATAGGTAGGTAAGTCAGTATCGTTATACACTATAGTATAATATTAAATCCACTTGTCACTGTATAAGACAGCGATGCCTATGAGCATTAAATCTTTGACATGGGTTCCTCTGGGCTGTTGTCGCACTTCGTCTTTCATAGAGAGGGACATCGGAGGGTATTAGTGGGCATGCTCCTGTACTTTGACTTCTATATTTTCAGGTTTGCCCTCCTTCTAGGGGTGTGTCCATAAAAGATTGCTCCATATTATTTCAGTCTCTAGGAATCAGTAAAATTCAACATACAACAAGCACACCATTTATGAATTTTTATTATACTTTAAGGGCGGATGCTTTTGTAATATACATATATGAAATCTGTTATGGATCTGACTTATGTAATTATGTTTATGTACAAACCTGTGTAACGCTGTTGGTTTGAAATAAATAAATAAATGGTTAAAAATATTGACTAGAGATCCATTAGCCTTTCAGCGGTCAATTTTAAAATTGGTAACAGTTTAGGTTATTACAAGGTTCTATGCGCCCGGATAAAATCGAATGTATTATACTACTCTTACGAATTAATAACTCCGAAAGGCCTATTCTATTTATCCAAAAACAAAATTTCGTCTATTTTCGAAATTTTAAAAGACTCCAAAGAAACACTTTTTTCGCTAATTTATAATATAACGCAGGTGGGATCTGCTTGACTCTCCGCCTCTGATGCACAGTCATTGCCAGCCCCTCCACAAAGACAAACTAGGCAACCGCCTAGGGCTCTTATATATGGAGAGCGGCATGGCATATTAAACTATATTTTCTTCAAATATTTGACCCTTAAAATAATTGACTTTTTTTCTTTGAACATGAGTCCATGCCCTACTTCAGGAACTCACGCCTTTCTTATGGATGGTTAAGGAGGATGGTCCATGACCCTCCACGCTGTATCAACGACTTGCATATGCAGCAGGGAAAAAAGACTTAACGTGTCTTCCGAATAATATTATCTATTTACTTTGAACGAGTTCAAGCTCGTGTAATTTAGGTATGCAATTTGAACCTGAATAAAACTATTGGAAAATAGAGATGAATTATTCCATATTTAAAATTTTCCAGCCAACTTAAACGAATGTATATAAATGAGGTTATGAAATGAGCTTGGCCGCGGATCAGATTGATAATATTTTGTACCCGAAGATTTGATATAAAATGTAGTAAATGCATCTATGTAAAAACATAAAATTGCTTAAGTATCTTGAACAAGCGGAACTTGATTTTATAAGAAAATAAAACGTTTAAATGACGCTGACCTAAGAATAGGTAAACTATAAACAAGATAACATAGTTCAGGTGTCAGTTTGTTTGATAAATTTGATAATTGTATTTAAAGCATAAACAAATAACATTGCGAAGTTACAAAACTGTTGTTCGAACACGCGTCGGAGAGCTTATATATTTTATTTTATTTTTAATCAATGTAATAATTTATTTAATCGCTGGTAACGATGTAAACTAGTGTTGTCCTCGTATCGCTCGTAGGTGTCGAGTTATTGTGCCGGTGCGCGGTGGCCGAGCGGTGGCGGGGTCGCGATAATCGCCGGTTATCGGCACGAGCGGGCACTGCTTAATTATCCCACACTAATCAGCCGGTTGGCGATCAGTGTTGTGCTCGGGCTCAATGATAAATTGGAAATAATAAGCATATTTTATTTTTGTTACGAACGGTTTGTTAGTGAGGTTTCACGCAATTCGTTTTATCAGCCCGTTTAGTTGCGCATTAAAAGTGAACATAATTCGATAGCATAGCCTTTATTTTAGAGCAGAAACTAATGAATTTTGATTTAATAGTAAATGTTCGATCACACTATGATTTATTTATAGTTATGCTATTATTGGCACTGATTTATTTTGTCGTTACTATCTGATTGTTTATATGCTGAGCTTTAATTTCCGTCTATATTTATACATTTACAGTTAATTACCTACATTTAGGTACGTAGTATATAATGTTTATTTTGATGAAATTAATCTAAAAGAAGCTAATATTTCTACTCCCGATTTGGAATGTATTTATCTGTTGGTCATTTTTTTTTTGCACATTAGATTGTGTATCACTACGAGAACACGAATTTCAACCGAACTTTGCTATCTCACTTAAAATATTTCAGTCTTTTTACAGCATTTTTATTTCAGTAAACACAGTTCACTTAGAGTTAAGTACGGATCAATCTTTTCGTGTTCATGTATTGTCATGTACTTATTGGCAAACAATCTGTCCATTTGTTTGTGTACGGTAGGACGCACCGCCGCCGCCGCCGCCGCCACCGACCGTATGCAAACACGGCTACCGACCGGCGGTGGCGCGGCACCGGCAATAAATTGGATAGTTGAAATATCTATTGATTATCAGAATTGATTTCAGTTCAGTGCTAAAATAATATCTACCTAAGATACTGATTATTTTAACAATTTCAATAAGTAAATATTCTTAGACCTATTATTTATGAAAACCGTAGGGCTGATATGCTTTAAACTCACGAAGTAAAACAAACATCCAGGTTCAAGTTAATGTAGAAAAGTTAATATTCTACGTTGATCTAAGTTATAATAGAATACTTGATCTCAGGATGAGGAAACCTTGAAAACGGCGTGCAACCCTCTCGGACACGTCCACGGAGCTCGTCGTCAGGTATTTCCTAAAATAAATGAAGACTTTTTTGTTACTGAAGTTAAGTACCTTTTATGCGTACGGCAGTAACTTTGTATTGTAACTTATTAGTGTATACATATAAGGCGCCATAATAAAGTTTCCCAAATGTTCTCCAAACAAGAGCAGGCGGTCGTAATCCGACCGACATGTTAAGTACATGTCTAAACAAGGCGTAGTGTTACAGTTTCCTGTCGTTAGCGCTGTTTGCCGAGCCACGTACTCGAGTCGCACTGATTTTTGCTTAGCTTCGATATTAGTCACACAAACTTGATCTTTGTTTTAGTGATAATAGAGATCACATTGAGCCTCTATAGTTCAGCCCCTCAGCGGTAAACAGGAGCGTCGCCTATTTGTAAGTGTGTCTGTTCACTAATCGTATTAAACTGTCTCTATTTATTTTGAAGTTGTAAGAGTAATTTAATGTAAAAAAAGTACAATGTATTTGAATTTTGCATTCAAAAATGAGCACGAATTTTCGAACTTGCTCTAATTTTTATTAAAGGTTTTCAATCGTTTCCTATCAAATTTAATTTCTAAAGAACACCCACCTGGATATTCCATTTATAACTGACATATTTCATACAAAACCACAGAATTAGAAATTATCTTGATCTACGCATGGAAGTTAAATGCTATTATATTTATACATATACTCGTATAAAAGGAGACATACTGACTGACAGATAACGCACAGTTTAAACCACTGGTTGTAGGGACTTGAAATTCTGAAAGGTACATTCCTCTTATTACATAGGTGTACTAAGAAACGGATTTTTGGAAATTCTATCACAAAAGGGGTCAAAAAGGGGAAATCTTTATATGAAATTTCTTTGTGTTTGGATTTGGACCTATAATTATGAAAATTGGTATTTATGTAGTTTAAGACCTTGGGAAGTCTATAGGGTATATTATCCCGAAAAGTAGCACTTTGATTGATGAAAATGAGAGTGGAAATTTTATGGGGTATGAAAATGTTACCATAGCAACCATTATTTTGTTATTGCAATGAATTTATCTAATATTATTTATGAATATCGTATTAGTGTAGATAAAACCTTTTTCTATATTAATCAGACACTTGCATCATTTCGTATACCTTTCTTGAATTAATATTTTATACACTGTAATTGTTTTTATATGAAATCAAATCAAATCAAATCAAATCAAAATCATTTATTCAGTCTAGGCTATTACAAGCACTTGTGAAAGTCGAGAGCTACGCCATCGGTTCGTAAATCTACGGCGGGAGACCTTGTACCGAGAAGAACCGGCAAGAAACTCGGCAAGGGTTGCTTTTTTCTCCCTGTTTTATTTCATACAGAGCGTCAATATTGAAAAATGACTTCATTAAAATTTGAAGTCACTTTCCATTACAATATTACACAATATTAAGAGTAAAACAGTATTTTCGTCAATCCAATCACATGTGTAGCTAAAGAAGCTCACCGATAAACAATTTAATATATATGAAAAATGAGCCATATTTAACTCCAAGCAGTTTTGTCGTTTAAATATTCATTAACAGTATAATATCCTTTACTGAGCAGACAATTCTTAATATGGGTTTTAAACTTAGGTAATGGTAAATTTAAAATTTCCATAGGAATTTTGTTATAGTAGTGTACACCTTGACCCATAAATGACGATAGAACCTTCTTTAGCCTGCATGACGGCAAAACAAGTTTATCTTTGTTTCTAGTATTCAAATTGTGTACATGACTATGTTTAATATAATCGTTTATATTGTTTCTAACATAAAGTATACAATTGTATATGAATTGGGAGGCCACTGTTAATATCCCAATTTCTTTGAATTTTTCGCTTTCTTCTTTACTCTCGTCTGACTTTTATGTATTTTCAACGTGAAATATATTTATATACTACAATCCACTGTGACTCTCAATTCCTACATTTTAAGAATAGAGTAATTTATAACAAAATAAAATATTTTTAAATTTCAATTTATAAAATGTTTAAGTGCAAGTCATTTTATTTCCAAAAGAAAAACTCTGTTTATATATTTTGATCTAAACTAGATGGCGTGCGGTATATACTACATCGCGCTGTTTGGTCAAGGTTGAAATTTAAAATTAAATCAAATAAGAACACTAAGCTTTACTATACTAGATGGCCTAAAGTGTACTCAAACTGCGTTATCGTTTGGTTCAAAGAATTTCGCGTAGATTTGGGTTTTGTGAAAACTTCAGATTTGTGATTTTCATTCTGTATTTTAAATTGGATAAATATAGATTTTTTGTTGTTGTGTGGCGACTGCGAAGTTACACATCAAGATAATTTAATTCTTAACAATGTCACCGGTACTTATCAATAATAATTCAATAAATTAAAATTGTATAATAATTCAATAAATTAAAATTGATAATATTTTTTAGTCACCCATCCCGCGACCGACCGCGGGATGGGTGACTAAAAAATATTATCTCGAGTTACTCCGTACTTCAAAAGGTACGTGAACCCGTTGAATGCGGATGCATTTGCGGTCGTTAATACTCCAATCTGTATTGGGCCATAAACGTCTAAGGAAGGTAAAAAGGGCTGATTATAACGAATAATTTAATGAAATTAATAATTATACAACCGCACTGTAGAAGGACGTTGTGTTGGTTACTGATCGATGTTTAGCCGTGCAAATGAATGATGACGCTATTCAGTTGTAGGGCTAGCCGCCCAGTTGGACGTATGTAGCAGTAGGCTACGATATATACATAATGAATTGTCCTCTAAATCTCCACAATTAGACCTCGGAAAAAAAAACAGCTGTTAAATGATGCTGTTGACGATAAGGAGAACTATTCCACTTATATTATACATTAAAAAATAAACCTTTGAATCTGTCTGTGACGCTCTTATGACTAAACCACTGAAACGAGTTGACCTTAAGATAAGACATGTTACCTTTTATTTCGATAAAGGCGTTGATATAGGGAATGAAAGTTTCCACGGAAGTTCGTCACTGTCAAATATAAATACATGAAACTTTACATTCAAGTATTTACACTATATACGAGGGTCAAACTGAAAGTTCTTAGAAAATCAAAAACTGATTACATTAGCCAGTTATTAGTTTTATTATATCTTTTCAAAATATTGTCCATTCACGTCAATACACCGCTGCATGCGATGGAACCACTGGGAAAAGCACTTTGCCCACTCGTCCTTAGGGGTCTCTTCAATGGTATCGCGATACGCAGCCACCGCTTCTTCAGCATTCATAAACCGCTTTCCTTTAAGTTTTTCTTTAATTTTTGGAAATAAATAAAAATCACAAGGCGCGAGGTCGGGGCTATACGGCGGGTGACCCAGTAATTCAAAGTTTGATGTCGCCAAATAGTCGATCGTTCGCTTGGCGGTGTGCGACGAGGCGTTGTCGTGGTGAAGGAGGATCCTACTGCGAGGTCGTTTCTCTCGAACTTTTTCCAAGACAAGTGGCAAACAATTGGTAGTGTACCATTCTGCAGAAACTGTTTTTTGATCCTCTAACACAATTGTTGCAAAATGACCTATCCTTCCAAAGAACGAGGCCACCATTTTTTTCCCGCACTTCGATCTCTCTTCACTTTAGTTGGCAACTCCTCGAAAGGAAACACCCACTGAGCAGATTGTCTTTTGGTTTTAGGATCATAACAGTAAATCCAGCTTTCGTCACCTGTTAGTTTGTCGAACACAGCATTTGAGTCACCTCCGTTAAATCTTTCAATCATTTTACGACACCAATCCACACGATGGAGTTTTTGAGCCTCAGTCAAATTATGAGGTATCCACCGGGCGCAAAGCTTCCTGACCGCTAAATGTTCGTGGAGGATTTTGTGCACTTGACTCATACCGATGCCTAAGCTTGTCCGAATCTGTTGATAGGTCACTCTTTTGTCAGTCTCTATCATACGCCGCACAACACAGATGTTATCTTCAGTCGTCGCCGTAGAAGGCCGTCCCTCACGTAAATCATCAGTGAGATTAGTGCGACCACGTTTAAACTCATTAAACCAGTTGTAAACAGTCGCACGAGATGGGGCTTCATCGTGAAAGGCCAATCGTAGTCTATCATAACTTTCTTGTTGACTTAAATGACATCGAAAGTCATAAAAAATCATTGCACGAAAATTTTCTCGTGTTAAATTCATGATGACGTGACACAGACAATTTTCAATTTGCCGCCAAATCGTAAAACAAGTGACAAATGAATGAAATATATACTCAGTAATATTGGAAAAGAGTTATATTTTCAAATTTTAGAATTATTTTTTTATTATATTGTTTATAAGTGGCCAGTTCTAAGAACTTTCAGTTTGACCCTCGTAATAAATAAATACATATTTGTTTTAGTCTGCTGCCCCAAATAGACCCTAGTTTTATCACTGATTCTTTCAAAAAACATTATATAAGGGTTCTAAAAATGATAAATCAGCTCTATATTTGATATATATAAGCACTGCCTTATCAAGCACATCTGTATCTAAAAAACAGCATTTTGAATGAATCGAATTTGAAGTTTTTTAGGTTTTGGTTGACTGCTTTAGATGTTGCTTTAGACAGAAATATTTTTGTGTTTTTTCTATTTTTATATTATATTCATGTATATTATATTTTCGAAAAGGCAAAAAAAATTGTAAGTATTTTAGCAGTTATAGCAATTAAATTAGTTAAACGTTACAACTCTTACATACAAAAACCGTAACGCGCCCTGCTGCATATTTAGTTATATGAGTTATGCGTTATAACACTTGATGTGTTATAAACTGAGTTATTTATTGCAACTGTTTGTTGCATGAGCTTACCGTTATACAGAATTATGTATGAGAAGAAAGGGATAATTATAGACGATAAAATAACTTTAAAAATAAAGCAATTAATTTACAATGCATACATGTTTTCAATACATACTTTTTCTTTTCTATTTCTCATCTTTTAGGTACGATTAATCTTGTTATTATTCTTTTATTTTATTGACTTGTATTACATTTTCTTTATTAATAGATTTATTGGATTTTAGAATTATTGGATAGTGTACTATTAGATGTTTTAAAATTAATATATTGAACCAGTGACAAGGCTGTAATTATGAACCGTTAGCAGGTGTTTATCAATAGAGATAGAAAATTACTTTTCTTTCTATCTTTTTCTTATAATATCTATATTATATTTTGTTGTTATACATGGTATGTATATGCGTTATTGCGAAGAGAAACATATTATAGAATGTATACGAATGAATATGTTTACAAAATTTCGGCGCTAGAAATTTACAAATTTTTTGTAAAAAGAAATTTTTGTTTTTTCATTTTATGACAACAAACTGATTGCACAACTCTTTTTCAAAAATTCCAACGACTCAACTTATTTTTGTTACGACTCCGTAAATTTTTAATCTTTATTTTTATTATCTCTTTTTAAAAAAGGTAATTATATTTTACCAAAAATATCTTTACTTTTTTTCGTTAGTTGATGTTGAAGCTATTAGAAAAATGATGTTGAAGCTATCAGAACTTGCAATTTCTTTTTATACGTTAGAGAAATGAAAGAAACGCGAGTAACTTTGTTGAATTAATGCCACTCTTATGGTGTTATATGTTCCGGTTGTCCGTTGCACACACTTTTACTTACACACTCGACTCTACAATGAGCTAATAGTCGTCAATTTATTAATAAAATCATACCATACATAAATGTTATAAAAAATTATGTTGTTAGACATTAGAGAAAAACTATTCAGGTGGACTCTATTTATAGTGTGATACAGTATAACGATTGCCAAGTATAGCTCTTAATAATGGGGGTTAAAGTATGAAATTGCCGATTTTAACTGAAAATCAAAATTGTTTATTTTTTAACAAATTTATTTTATCAATATAGTTACCATTATTATCTATACATTGCTGCCATCTAATAGCAAAATCATTGATGCCTTTGCGATAGAACTCTGACGATCTAGACTGCACAAACTGTGTGAAAGCACTATTTCAAGAAAACTTCTTGTCACGTAGATAATTGTCCAAATCACGAAAAAAATGGTAGCCCGTTGAAGCAAGGTCTGGCGAATACGGAGGATGACGAATGGTTTCTAACTGCCGTTCCCGAAGGGTCAAAACGGTTTCTCGTGCTGTATGAGGTCTCGCGTTGTCATGAGCAATAATGGTGAAGATCGATTCATCATCGGGGCTGTTTTACTGCTAGTTTTGTCAACAATATTCGGAGTTCTGTACAATAGACATCTGCCGTTATTGCTTAACCAGATCGGAGAAACTATAGTGAATAACACCATGCTGAGACCACCAAACAGTTACCATTACCATTATCTTTTTATTGGTAAGTTTTGCTTTTTCACTTGGGGTCAGACAATGCATTTTTCTTTTACGATTCTCATAAAGAATCCACTTTTCATCACATATCACAATTCCATTAAATATTACTTCATTTCTCTACCGATTCAACAAGGCAACACAAGTTTCAACACGCGTTTCTTTTTGCAGATCAATCAAATAATGAGGCACCCATTTTTCGTACTTTTTTATTTTATTGATTTGACGCAAATGAGTCAATATTGTGGGTAAGGTAACGTAAAAGCATGCTGCTCATTCCTGGGTAATTTGACTAGGATCAGCTTCCACCATCTCTTAATTCATCGTTATTCACTTGTGTGGGCAGTCTTCCTCATGGCTCATCGAAGTCGTCGAACTTCAAGTCGAAGTGTCCATCACGAAAGCGTTTAAACCACAATCACACGGTGCGTTCTCTCTCCAAACGCAACATTGATATTGCGGGCTGTTTCTGCCGCGTTACTTCCGCGTCGGAACTCGTATTCAAAAATCACTCGAATTTTTGCAGTATCCATCTTTCTTCTGTTGAACAACAAAAACAATTGAAAGTCGACAATCAAATGTTTCACATTTTTTAAAAGAAGAACATCATAGAAACCACGTGTAAAAGTTTCTTTCGAAAACCTCAAACCATGAACATTCTATGTCAATTCAAGGAACCTTTTACAATAAAAAGGCAATTTTATACTTTAACCCCTAATACATTCAATTCACTGGAATAGTGTACGAGGTTTAATTCATATGCGATATCGGACGTTTTATGGCAAATGAAATTGGATTATCCATTATATACCAAACAGTTTAGTTGTACTCCATTGCGTATGCACCACATCACAGGGCGAAACGAATAATATCGTATTTAACTTGTAAAATACAAAATTATTTATTTCTTTCTCTCTTAAGGTACAGTATTTGATTTGAAATTGCCTGAATTAAGGTGCGGTTTTGTTCATATTTTGTAAAAAGTATGGATTTAGAATCATGTTTTTTTGATTTGACATCGAAAGAATGACAATAAAGGTTGGTTCTGTGAGTGTGGTAGTGGACGTACTCGTTTGAAATATCTTTGTCATTTTCGATGACCTCCGTATCCGAATGACTCAGTTTCGAGTTTTGCATCTGTGAGGTTCCGGGTTCCATCGGTCCCGTTCAGGTCTATGTAAAAAAGGCCTGGATGTTGTAGGTGATGCTGTCTAATATTTATTTTATCTTAATTTATAAAATTGTATAACCCAGTGATATTATGGTGCACTAGGAATTCTGGACATGTTCCCGTGGCAACATTGGGCTTTAAAAATGAAGAAACTTCTGTTGCAGTCGGACAAAACCCCCACCGTACTTCATTTGAAATTTATCGAATAAGTTTTTACTTTGAGGTTTTAAAGTATTTTTCAATCTATGGAATATTTTTTTGATGATGTGAACTAGTCTCATCCCCAAAAATAAAATAAAAATAAATAAGTCCATAAATTTCAAATTTATTTTCCGAACTGACCTTCTTCTTTGCACGTAAATATGGAAGTAAATCCTCTTAGATTTCAATATTTCTGTGTATATATTATGTGATGTGTCTCATTATGCATCCGATGTCAAACCCCGCACAAGTGGTGCGCGCGCGCAGGCTCTGTTTGCGCACGCATTAGCCGCGCCGCCTTCTGTCAACAGCGTAATGGCCTCAAACAACCCTCCCCCGTCCACCTGCCCGCCGGCTACTGTGCGCCCGCGCAACGGGACTTCGACGGGACGTGACTTATGCTGGGACTATATTGTCGACGGGTTCGTCAACATGTTTTAATAAATATAATAAGCCCCTTTTATCTCTAAGTTGGTACAGCATTAGTGTTATGCAAGTATAAGAAAAGATAAAAACACGACCTAGAGCTCTATTTGGAATCGCTCGTCTCGCGTCGAGCGCCGGTGTTCTACTGATTTTTATTCGACATAACATATTCGCCATTTTTAATTAGATAGATAAATCTTTATAATTAACTCGAATGCAACGAATGTTATGAATTACTCGTTGTTTAGCGAACGCCGTATGCGAATGATATAATAAACGTCAAAACGTGAAATTATTAAATTATATTTATGGCCATTTTGTTTAGATTCACACCTTTTTTGTTCATCTATTTGGCAAAAAATATTTTCCATGCAATACGGAGACCAAAATTCAATATTTCGAATCACGTTGGCCACCCTGCAGATGAACGAGTAAAAACGGCGCCATGCGACTTAGTAGTCGAGCGTGACTTAGGTCGTATACGGCAAGGAGATTTTACACGAGTGAATCAAATATAAAGCTCCTGATTTTTTGACGGTCAGCGGAAAAATTATTAAACCACTTACTTTCTGTTTATTTCTTAAGAAAATTTTTACTTCAATTATGATTTATGAAAAACTGTAATATCAAATATCATTATCACTACGATAATGATAAGACAGTGAATGAATTATGCATCGACTTTCGAATTATGAAAGTCGATGCATAATTAGAAAGTTGGATGCAGTTTTGTAATTTTCCGAAGTGAAACAAAAACTAAGGTATAGCGAGACATCTAATTTCTTTGTCATAAGTTATATTTATATATTTTTTGCTAGAAATAGTCTGCATACCGGCGAAGGTCCATCTGCACCACACTAATTGTATGCGGATCTCTAAAAATAGGGCGACAAATCAAAATCACCCGTCTGAAATGTCGTAGCATAACAAATTGGCAGTGTTCGAACTAACCGACTGAGGCTCCTGAAGGATTTATCTCATGGAACTCACTACCCTGTGTTGGCACGTGTCTCTTCATAATTAGTGAAAGGTGACTTATGGTTGACACTATTCAGGGGTTAATAGAGGCAGCTGGGCCAAATGCCTAGCGACCATTTTTCATTCCCTTGTCTGGTTTTAGGGTAATTATTGGGCGCTTGTTTGGACAATTTTAGTTATTGTGGTGGTAAGTAGGTAAATATAATAACAATAGTAAAATTCACAACAGCTTTTTCGCCTAGTGACCATAAAATATACTTGGAAACTTGTGCAGTTCCACATCGGTTTTATACTGCCGTTCCATATCGTCCAGTCATGTAAGTAGATTGGAACTATTTAACAAACTTTCAAATTACCCACCTAACAAATTAAAAACAATAAAATGGTATTAAAAACTTTTTAATAAAATCATCATGAGCGAGTGACCATATCACTGAACGATGTCTACTATGGGTAGGTATATTTAAAAATGCTTGACCCGACGACAGTAGAACGTGCAGCCAAGTAGCCTGTTTGCTTTGTCGCGTTGGACGTTGGTGGCGGGTCGTTTGTCGGCGGCCTGTCGCCGTGTGTGGTCACCCGAGGCACGGCCGTTGTGCCGCCACTGTGCCCAGTCACTTCACCAAATAATAAATAAACTTTATTAAGTACCGGACCGGACTTAGTACGTTGGAGATGTATACTGAAAGTTTTGGGCGCTGTCTAAATAGTTCTATTTAATTATAATTTTAATTTATAAACTATAATGGCTGCTAATGTTGATGACATTTTTGGGGTTAGAAAACAGAGCATTCTGTCCCATATTCAATTTTATCATTAGCATTGATTTGATTTACTTTAGCCAGTCCAGGGGTGTCTCTAAATGGGTAATTATAATTTATACTTTAAGGCCTGTGTTCCAGCAATGGGGACATTAGTGGGCTGATGATGAAGGTGATGATAAATCGATAATTATTTCAATATTTATTGCAAATGTTTGATATTTTAAAGTAATAGATCTGTTAAGAGATGTTAATTCGTTAGTGTAGTTTGTTAACATCTGGGCGGTCACGCAAAAAGGGCCCACTGAAGCATCTCTGTGTACTTACACATTTGTTGACATCTCTGTTTACTCGCTGTTTTACCTCGACTTTGCCCACGTAAATTATAGCCCATGTTCATCGCTTGTGGTGTAGTTTCTCGTAGGTGAAAGCATATTTAAATCGTTCTAGAAGTTTTGCTGTCTGTTTGTTGAAAACAATTAAATCTTTCCACTTAGCTTTAATTAATACTAAATATTTATTCTAAATTTAGGCAAAATATCGAGTTTTATACAATTTTGTCTATAATATTCAATTATTCAGTATTTACTTCAGTTATAAGGAGACAAAGCTAAAATTAATAAAAATATATTTCAAAAAACGTTTTCTTTCATTGTAACTAATCTAAATAATGTCTTTATAGAATTATATAAGGTCGTTTTAGACAGGTAATAAGTAATTCGACATCATCAGCATATCCACTGCGTTTATGCTGCGTTAATTTAGACATTTATTTATACACGTTAAACTTTATTTCAGCAACTCTGTAAAAGATCAACAAAATAATGCTGAGGACATATAACGGGTGTTAAATTTTATCCGCAATTTTAACGAACCATTGCAGCCTTTGTTCTCGATGAGAAGCGACCCCTTCAAACGTACAGTGCGATATATCATTTACAACATCAAACTTCAGACAACGCGCATGAATTAATGGAAGCGTTATATTCACAGAAAACACTAGTAACTGTCATCGGCCGATGTCAAAGACGCCTCGTAAATTAGCTGCCGTAAAGAAAGATGTATCTCGTTGTGTTGTTTCGTCCCTCTCCAACTTTGCATTTCTCAGTATGAATCTGTCTCTTTTTCCGACCAATTAGTCGAGATCAAGTCTCAAAGAAACCGATTTGAAGTGACGTCGATTAAAAGACTACCGTTTTACTGAACCAGAGCTGCACCAGATTCATCGATAACATCTATCGATAAACGATAGGTAATAATCTAATATTTGTTAATTGTAGGATTATTATTATCTGTTCGATTAAGTCAAGATTACATCAACATTTTAAAAGTTATATATATTTAAAAATACAAAAAGTTTAATTTTGAATGTGCTTAAGGATTATGAAAATTCCAATAAAATAGTACTTTTGATTGAGAAAAAGGATTACAAGAAATATTTCCCTCAATTACCGAGAGAGTAATTAACATAGTACTTACAGGTTTAGATCTCGCTTCAACTTTTCCACGTTATTAAAACAAAATGTATTTGTATATAAAATGTCTTGTATTCTCGTGATTCATAGGGAAATTTTTCTAACAGTTTTTATAATTTTTTGTCTTATTTAATAAAATTATGAACCTATCTCATGCAATGGTAGAACATTTATTGTGATAATAATGCTTCACCAATGTGTTCGTCAGCACTTTTCAGTCTTTAGAATAATATGTAAGATTTTTTTTTTATTTTGCCACGTTTTTGTTTGCAAAATTAGTATTAATGATGTTTAAAAAGTTACTTTGGCGAAAAACATTTATTTTTAAGTAGACAAACGTTTACAATGTCTACACGCCATATAACATAAATCACTCCGTCTACCTGTACCTCCGTCTCCCTCCGTCTACCTCCGTGTCCCTAACCGATAAATTATTGAAAGAAGAAAAAATATCAAAAGCCTTTCACAAACGAATGAACTTTTCCGTGAAGTTAATAATGTTATCTATTAAAATAAATAATTTTGAAATTAAAAAGAATCGACTGTCCAAATCAAATTAATAATAAAAAAACCAGTTGTATTATGGCTTGGCTAAACAACTTTTTTATTGCAGTTACATTTTTGATACACAGAAATAAACTGGAGATTATATTGGAGTTAACTCTTAAATGTGTCTGTTGTTGTAATTCTGCAATATTTAGATTTTAGTACCATAAAACCTCACAAATGCTATTTTATTAATTTTTCTACACGATGCACGATATACTTGGCAACATTATTTTATTTATAACTTAAGAAATAATTAATTTTAGTCGGTAGTTTTAATAACGCAGCGGATTGAGCAATCATGATATACTTTGCATGTTTTTATAAAGAAAAGTCAAGGATAACGTTTAAAATATATGCACAGTAAAGATATCTTATATTTTCAGCTCATAATATTTTGTTTTCGAATTATTCAAAATTAAAAAAGATCAACTGTTGCAGTTCTGCAACACTGCGCATTACTGACATCATAAAAGGTGATTTTCTAATAGAACGAGTTACCTGTTAGATCTTTAGGTCGAATATTACTTACATCTTTCCGCGATATTTTCAAAACTATGTGAATGAAGTGACAATGAAGGGCATCTAGATGGTAATTACTAGATGCGTCACTTATCCGAGGGACATCAGACGAAGTCCGAGATCTATGAGTTTCCAATAAACCTTCCTCTACTAGTTCGTCTACATCGCGATACAAACTAAATAAACTAAAACTAAACTAAATCGTAATCTTTTGCTCAGAAAACGCCACTCGGAATCACCTGCAAACAGCTTGAAACTATCGGAGAAGTAGGCAGTAATTATTATTTTTCTAGATGTCTTTTGATATAATAATAATGTAATATGGAAGTTTGCTTAGAGAACACAGATTACTGACAAATTTGATTTGCAACTTGCGTAAGGATTCTTATAAGTGAAACAAAATTAATAATGATTAATTTAAAAATACCAACAAATTTATATTTCATAGACAATTTCACTACATATATTTATACCTGCGTCACAGATGTTTTGTGTGTTGTAGATCTGCAACACTGTGTTTTATGATGGAAAATAATATAAAAAAAACGTTTTTTCATTATTTTTCCATTGAATTAGAAAGAATAAAAATAGGTGCATTTAAGGATTTAATCGTTACACAAAAGTTTAGAAAATATAGTTTTTACATTCATTGTAAGTCACTAAGGTATATTCATAGAAGATTCACAGTTTTGGTTCTTAAATTGTCACACGTTATATTATCAAGTTCAAAAATAGTCCCAAAATAGGCCTAATCCGTAATTCTCTTGAGAGTAAGATCAACTAATGCTCACATTTATAATATCAAGGATTGTACTTTTACAGAAACATCCATTTCTGCAGAATTATTAAGAACCGCAACACTGTTTAGCATGTAAAATATTCATTAACGGTAACAGTTACCGGCGCTCTGAAGGAGAAAAAATATCAGTCCAGCCTCAGAGTTTCAGGAACGGGCGTTTGTGTAATGCCGAAACCCTTTGATCGCAGTGACACAAACGAAGTGGGTTCGGTTCTCGGAACCGGCAAAAACCGTACACGTGCAGCGCCGGCCGCACCGCACACTGGTGTGGTGTGCATAGATATTAGCATATCACAATTAATAAATTCAGAATTTGTGTGTTTTTATTTCTCTTCCGTGGTAAAAACAAAATATAATATAAAATATTTTTTGCATTGGCTTTCAAAAATATGATTTTTGTAAATGAAATTGTTAAAGAGTGTTAATAAATATAATATAAAGTAATAATTATTTAAATTGCAATTAGTATATGAATGTTTAATCGGTATTTGAAATAAAAATTATATCATATGCTTATGTGCTTAGGTTAGAATGACAGCAATAGGTAAAGCTATTATGTATTCGTTGCAAGATTGAAACATGAAAAAAATATTTATATAATTATGTAAAACCTCCGTATTACAGAATATTCCAAACAATGATGGTACCATAACAATCAGCCCCGAGATAGTATTGAAAAGCAATTTTTTACATTCCTTCGACCAGAGGAGCAAACGCATTACGATCTCGCTTTAACTCTAGCCATAGCTATAAGACCATTCTATTGATTGTATCAATTAATATGTCGATATTCTTATACAATGTTCTTGTTTTATTATTTACATATTTTATCAAGCCTTTGGTTGTTTTAGTTGAATTTAATTATTAAAGTTATACTAAACTTACAAAATGTTGTATGTAGATAAACAAACCTATTTCGAATAGAAAAATAAACCAAAATATAAATAATAGAAAACATTTAATTTTAAAAGGATACCAACAGATTCTTTGATAAAAAAAACAAAACAATAAAACGTTTTATAACTATAGCTAGAATCAAGGCTATCGCTAGAATCGAGTTAGGAGATCGCTCTGCAGAAATTGATCCCGGGATCTCAGAGGTGGCGACAAACTGAAACTAATATGCGAACCACTCGGCCATAGAGGCCGTTGTATTATTCATCAAAAAAGTTATTTACTATGAAAAAAGTTGAATGGAATAAAAATATTATAATTTCTACGTATAACTTCTGTGGTAGTACTTTCTACAAACGTCATACGTTGGTGCATAAGAATTTATGTATGTATGTAGTAAACTATAGAGTCCGCTCGTTGTCGGGACCACTGTGCAACCGAACGCAAGTAGCCGCAAAAAATGTCAGGTCGTCACCTTCGTGAATATAGTTTCATATTTAACGAGCCATCTGACTTCAGCTATTTTCGGTTTCCGGTTGCTGTTTTTTCTAAATCTGTAATTTGCTATAACGTAATCATTCTATTGTAATTTTTCTAATTGACCTTCAAGTAAATTCAAAATTTCTTAATTGACGCCGGAAAGTGCATAATATGATTCATTTATTAATATCACCTCGTAAGATATTTTAACCACCTAGCGGGTAGGTAGCTCGCTTACATTGTGCTCATTTAATTGTTTCAATTAGTATAAATAGTTATTCTAATAAACAGTAAAGAGAATTTATTGGGTCGTCATGTCTGATTACAAACTTTTTTAGATAAATAATTCACAGCCGGAGATAGGTACCCGCACTAATATACCTGTGCCGATGACGACACTTGACGAATAATAGGATATATTTGCTTTAATTATTTAATTTTACTCTCTATTAATACATATGGGACAAATCAAGAAGCCAACGAATTCATTTAACTTGAGCGAAATATAAATTGCCGTTGCTATTTTCTATAGATATGGGTGTACATACACGGCCGAAAATTGAAAGTGGCATCTCGATGAAGCGCACATTGAGAGTAGGTTATAATCGCTTCACTATGTAAAGAAGGAGTTCATTCAGAAGTTAATTAATAAAATAGTTAAATCATGCTCTATTTCATACCGATGCAATTATTTATAGTCCATAATCATAATCTATTATTTTAAAATCATTATACTTGATCAATTTTTCATTTACAATGCTGTACTGGAAAATATTCTTAATGAAACATGCTTAAAAAATCCACCAGGACCAGGTTCTCTGAGAGGGGACACGAACCCTCGACCTTTCGCAATCCGGGCGACTCCTCTGACCATTTTATCAGACAGGACTGACCAATTTTTCAAGCAATTATTAGTTTTTGCTACTAGTGAGCGTATAAGTTACATCTATAATAAAATTACGTGGTTCGGAATAGGTCGTATCTTGGTTTGTAAAACTACATACTGTAGAGGTGGGGTAAGGTCGTCTTCACCGTCCGTCGGTTGCTTTGATAGCGTGTGGGGGCGGGGCAGGCGCACCCGACCCGAGGCGTGGCGCTGCCTCCGCACATGTCACGGTACCCTACCCACTGCTCATCTACAACACTTGTTGTCACTAACGATACACACTTTGATCAAGCTCTACACACTGACTCTATATTTAAATGTTTGAATTTCCCTATGAAAAATAGGTGCTTTTTATAAGAGATAGAGATGTAGATTAACAGACCGAACGGGAGAAGATAATTAAATAAAATTTATTATCAAAAACACCTAAAGATAGAAAATTAAAGTTATTTATATTAAACAAATATTTCAATAACTTAAAGTAGGTAATTCTATAAATTAATAATTAAACACCGAGAATTTTAATGTAAAAAAATATAACTTCAATAAGACATTAAATAGGATATATTAAAATATTGCCTCATAGATTGTTTTTGCTCAGGGACGCGTTATATTATAATCGCGGCCACGAATTATTCAAGCTTACTAATCATAATATAACTTACCGACTTAAAAAAGGAGGTTATCGATTCGAGGTATGTATGTAATTTTGTTGAAATGGCATAATATCATTATACTTACATGTTGGTCTGTATAGGCTTCTAAACACGTGTGCAAAATTTTAATTATTTATGTATTTATGTCTGCATGTTTGTCCGGATATCTCGCAATTTAGACATCGGATTGGAATGATTTTTTTTTCTATTTGATTGCTTAGCTTTTAGCTGAGGGTACACTATAAGTTACTACGAGAAACGAACGAAAAAAGAGAAATAATACCATAATTTTTTATCTTCAATGAAATCGAAACACAAAAAGTGGATACACCTACAATTGTTTTTGAGCTCGGTGCTAGATATTTACAAGTATCATGTAATAAAATATCATGTATGGTACGAGAAAAATAGATTTTCTGATGAAAACAGCACTTTACATTTTTAGAATGACACGGCTGGCACCGACTTTATAAAAAAAAGAATTGTTGGTGTATCCACTTTCTGTGTTTCGATTTTATAGAAAATAAAAATGTGTCATGGTATTATTTCCCTCTTTTCGGTCGTATCTCTTTATTACGATTATTGGAAGTCAGCTTTTTTTTTAAATTGTTCTCTAAGTTAATGGCACGTTATTTATTTATAACATATCAACTTTATTAAATATCGTGTGCGGAGTGGATGCGTCCCGCATTCATCAACCGTATCCGCGCCGACGTCTAATTTGTGAGAGCAGCGGGGCGGGGCGGGACGGGGTGGGGGGTTTGTCGCACTTCATCACTCCTTTTGTCCAGACGCAATTAGTTAACAGCTCCTCTTGTTGCATTCGAAAGATTTATAACAGTGAAAACTGTCAGCTATTTGTTAGCAAAGTCACATTTTGCATCAATAAAACAAACGTACGCGCGTATTGATATATTTTACAGAGACGCTTTTATATGCGAAACAGGAACGAATGAGTTTTAGAATTATATTTAGTAAATTAAATATGTGAAAATTACAAAAGGTCCTTAATTATTTTTTGATAAGTTATACAATATCCCAAAAATAAATATACAAATTCTTGTTAGAATTGTATTTGATCAATTTTGCATTCTGTACCATCTCAAAGTAGGTGCCAGCGACAAAATGCATTTTTAAGCATTTTTAATTAAGAATATTCTTGCTTATTTAATCAAAAATATCTTGTCTCTATAACAAACCAATATCACGATCATCACACACCGCCCCATTTTGTTGAAGAAACCCCAACCTGTAGGTTGAATATGTCACACATAATTGCTACAAATACAAATGCATTTCTTTTATGTTTAATTAAACTTTAAGTCGGTGACATACAGCCATAAACTAACCTCCGTGCGTCTCCTGCTGTCTCCCCTGTGCGACATTACTGTCACGTCAGCATGACCACATGTCAAACGAGTAGGTAACTAGGTATATAGTGTGTCAAAATATCATTTTCAAGGATTTCAAACATTCTTCATAGGATTTCTTTAATTTATAAAATACATCTTAGGGGGCGTCCATAAATTACGTGAGGTGTTTTTTTTAAATTTTCTGTCCCTCCCTCCCCCTCTGGTGAGATATCGTGAGATTTTATTCAACCCCCTCCCCCATCCCCCAATCTCACGTGAGATTTTTCAAAATGCAATTTGATGAGTACTTGCGAGTATTTGCCTTGTTGTAGTATCGAGTACTCAGTATCGAGTATCGCTTTTGAAAGTATCGATACCTACTCGGTATCGAAAGTATCGTTCGAGCCCTACAAATATGATGGTTTGACATTCAGTCGATGTATAGCGTCGAAATATGAATGAAATTATTTTCTTTCGAACGAATTAGTGAATGATCTTAATCGTATACGTTTACGCTTAAGATTAAATCTTAAGCATGTACAATCTAGATTAAATGGACCAAAATAGTATTTTTTTTTTGTTTCAATCAGAAAAAAATTTGCGTGATATTTGCCGAGACCCCCCTCTCTCCAACGTAAGATTAGATGAGATTTGCCTCGACCCCCTCCCCCCCTTAAACATCTCACGTAATTTATGGACGCCCCCTTATATAAGAAGTTTTGTCTTTCAGTTCAGTAGTAGCCAAGAAAATTGCAATAATCGAACCGAATATATTCGGCACCAAAACCGAATAATTTGACTGAATACAAATAGCAAAGATACTGAATACCGAATACCAAATGAATAGTTGTTAAGTGTTTTTAAGAGGAGAGAGTCTCAAGTGGGGGTATATAAATGTATTTTTAAATAGTTAGTTATACTTTATAAAGATGTCATTAAAACTTTCGATTTCACATCCATTTCGAAAACCGTCACGAGAAAAGGGATCCGTCCGTGACACTAATTCGAAACGTATAAAATCTGACTCCTGCTCGCCGACAAATGTTCCCCAATTAAACTAATAAAGGAACAATGCGTCGGCGACGGTCGGGACTCGGGTGTCGTCGTCAAAGGAGGCGCGACATCAAAGGTCGCGCGGGTGTGTCACACGACACTTGTGACGTCACCGTACCACATGTCTATGTAGCTACGTGCGTGTGCGCTACCAGACGCTAAACACTTATTAGTCGTTAGAATATAACATTTTTGATAAAAAATAAATCGATTTCAAAATAAACAAAGTTTGAGGTTATATTCTGAGTTTTCTGAAATAAATACGGGTTCCTATTATCTGGCGAAATATTGATGCTACGAAACTCATTTGGCATAATCTACTTTTGGCGACTACTTCTACATGAAAATAATTTTGATTTGCCGCACTTTTTAATATTTATACCTACATATGATAAACGTTTTGGCACCACAAAAACTGATTCACGTATGTACTTCCCTATTTCAAATCGTCAGAAAATGATAACGCAACTTTTCTGCACTTTGCTTTTTAGCGTTAATTTACTTGGGATCTTGCTATACATATTAAGAATTTTAAATGTCGTTACTGATAAATAAGATTAAGGATATTTTGTCCATAGCTAAAAGGAGGCCTTAGTTAATGGTAGGCGATAAAGATGGACTATATGTATAGTTCTGTTTCAAATAAGAGAAAGATTCAATTTTTATGATGCAAGTACCTATATGGGCTTTTAAACTTATGTGTGATATTTTGTCGTGTAGACCCGAGCGGTGGTGGTATGGGTGGCGGAGGCGTGGGAGGCGCTGGTGGGCAGCAGTACGGCGAGGTGAACCAGCTGGGCGGGGTGTTTGTGAACGGCCGACCGCTGCCCAACGCGGTGCGATTGCGCATCGTGGAGTTAGCACAGCTCGGCATCAGGTCAGTACACTGACATACTTACTGTAGTTGTACTGAAAGACTTTTTGAATAGTGTTTAATAGTTTCAATGACTGCTGCTGAAGGTATATAGATTTTTAGTGAACGTGTTACATACATAAAGTGAAAATACTTATGCTGAAAGATGATTTAGAGTCTTATCTGATATGTTTGCTATCAGTAAAGTTCCATAATAAACATTCAAATATATGTAAATTATGCGGCAGGCCCTGTGATATCAGTCGACAGCTCCGAGTGTCCCATGGTTGTGTGTCCAAGATCCTGGCGCGGTACCACGAGACTGGCTCGATACTGCCTGGGGCCATCGGCGGGTCTAAACCAAGGGTCACCACACCCAAGGTACTATTCGGTCACCTAAAATATTAATACAACAAAGACTGCGTCGACGTTACATTAATTATTATTAAATTGAAAGTGACTTCTCTTTTCTTAGTTTAGATAATTATTTTTAATCATACACACAATTAATATTTCCACCTACCCCTTTCATTAAACTAAACCGTGGAGCATCTTGGTTCACATCCGCAACACATAACATACACATACAATCCTCTTGGGTATTTGCTTCTAGGTCAATATCGAATCTTTGAACTAGTCGGCTAGTCTTCCTCTTTGATTATTATGATTATATTCAGGTGTAATATACGTTCTCCAGGTGGTTTCTTATATAAAGCAGCTGAAAGCGAAAGACCCCGGCATATTCGCGTGGGAGATTCGCGACAGACTGCTGGCGGACGGCGTGTGTGACAAGTACAACGTGCCGTCGGTGTCCAGCATCAGCCGCATCCTGCGCAACAAGCTCGGCGGCGGCGCCCTCTACCCTGTGCCACCGCTGTACCCTGTGCCACCGCAGCGGTGCTGGCCTCTGCACCAGCCTTACGACTACTACGTTTATCTTCAGGTGAATATACCTATCTCTTGAACTATGCACTATTCGATAAAAGGTGAACCCGATATGATGATGACCTTAAAGTTCCCAATTTTATTGTTGTTATTTCTTATATTTTTTTCTTCATAAGGGTGTCCTCGGATTTCAAATGCCTTTGACACTTTTCATAATTGAATGTGAAATATTTAAATTATGTTTTAAACTTGATGGATGATAACTGTGTGTCTATTGTATATTATAACATGTTACCGCAGGGTCGGCAGCACGCAGCCAGCAACCCCCACCCACTGCCGCATCCTCACCAGCAGCCGCCGCACCATGCGCACGCGCACGCGCTCTGACCCCCGCCACTGTGCCGTGCGTGGTGACTGCCGCCCCCTCACACACTTGACCGTATGACTGAGTAGGTCATAGTCAAACGTGACTGCTTATTTGACTGCTGAGTAGATCATTGTGATCGCAGTGTTGTTGCCAACTTTTTTAATAATCGAACAGTCTGAACTTAGTAAGTCTAATACATAGTTCAAGAAACTCGGAGGAACCAATTGTCTACGATAAGTAAATGTAGAAATATTGATTATGAAAAAAGTTGATTATTTTATAATTGAACGAATTCAAACGTTTAATTCAATCTAATCAAATTAGCTGGAGTTTGTTGAGTTTAGAATCAATATTCAAGGTTGAATTATTTTATCAAAGACTGACCGTTAATCTGCTGTTTCAGATAACTTTCATACAATTTCTATTTTATATTATGTTTATGGGTAGTATGATTCATTGTTATTAAATTAATTATCCCGGCGTGAAGATATAGATCGATACAGATAGATAATTAATTAAAATGATTGATTTCGTAGTCAGAAACTATTTTAAGGTGTGTGGTATCTCGTGTTGCAGGTTTTTGTACTTATATAAATGATTTCCGAAGATAATATTAAAATTATCATAAATTGAAGAGGTAAATAAATGATGTTTAATATGCCTATAAAATAATGATAAGGTTACACATAAAATAACAAATAATAAAGTATTAAAATATGTAAATACCTATATAGCGGCGGTGTAAGATAATAATTTTAAGATAAATAATTATAATTAGTGATACTGTAAATTATGAAAATTAAAGGAATTTGGTTTACCTACATAAAATATTAAAAACTATAATTTGTTGTATGTGAAAGTAGCGTTTCATAGAAAGTACCATTCTGAATATTTATTTTGTTGGTTATAATAATTAAAAATATAAACTTGAGCTTATAAAGTTCCTCGTTAGGAACTTTGCAAAGAAACAGGGTTTCAATAGGCATAGATGAAAAATGACCACCAATAACCCACTACCTATGCGGGCGCGCAGTGCGTTTGCAGATGCAATCCCTCATCCATTCTATGTAGCGTATATGAGAAAGATGCTTCCAGAATAGCAGATGGAATGAGCTAATGTAATGGCCGCACGAACGTTATTGTCCGACAGTGTATTTAAGTGCATTGATGTAAATAACATAAGTGTAGTGATATGTAACAATGAGATGTACTTAACTATGTGAGAGCAGGTTGCACATGCCGAGTGTCAATTGGGTTTCGTCGAAGATTGTACAAAGAGAAATATTTATATTTACCGACTAATTATTAGTTTTAGTAAACAAAAATTTAAACATATCTCCGGAATAAAGTGGTTTGTTATGATATATGTGTTTCTTTTATTTTTTATTGCCTCCTCTCTATGACAGTAACTAGTCTCTGTAAAAGTAGCAGATGTGGATGATAATAATATAATACAGTTATATTCAATAGCTCACTAAAAGTTGCTGCCCTATAAATTAAAACGCAATGATGTTAAGAACAATTTGACATTAGCTACGGAAGATGCTGCAGTAGTGTCGTAGATTCAAAAATTACCGGAGTTTTTCAGAGATCAAACCCACAAAAATATTTTGTAAAATCTTGGATTCAAAATGTTACAATATTTACTGTCTTTTGAAAAACTGTGAAACAAACATAAATTTCGTTTAATTATCAGATAATAATCGAATTCAATAATTGTCTTAAGATTAAAAAATATCGCTTGAGAAAAAATAACATGAACACGTAAGATATAGTAAAAATCAATTTCATCGGTTTCTCATAAACAAATCCCATTACAAACAATAATAACAGCTATTTCAGAATGGCACGAAAAGAAATCATAATTGATTCCGAGCACAATGGCCGTCGGTTTACTACCGAAACGATAAAGGTATATAATGCGCGCGCGCAGACACGCACTGCCAATTAAACCGTTTGCTTTGTTTCGAATTTAATACTACCTAATCCGAAATTTTACTGTATTAATAACAAATTTTACGAGCGCGCGGGAAAAGCGTACGGACAAAAAATAAACATGGCGACTGTTTTAAGGTGCGTTCTGAATGTTCAATTCTGAATTTCGTTCAGTTTGAAGCTTTACCTAATATCGTAATTCTCTCTGCTCAATAACGTATGTACATACGGGTTTTTATATATTAGGCGTCTTATTTTCTTGTAATAGAATACGCGAGTAATCAGTTTAACATTATTATAAATAAAAAAGTGCGGACGGCACTCGGCACGTCTTGCAGATACTGACTGAGTGTGGAAGCTGCTAGATTTAGCAATGGACTTCCGCACGATAACGCCTGATTATCTATTAAATACTTAGTTCCCATGTCATTTCAAATATGGTAATCTATTGTTTGTACAATAGATAACCATATTTGAAATGATATTTGTATATCAAATGTTCTCTTGAGTAGAGAATTTCATTTGAGTTGCCAACATAAAAAAATTGCTGACATCTTTGGCCGGATGATGTTAGATTTGTAAATAAATATTAACATGCTTTGTTTCCTTTAGTTGCAGATTTACAGTTAATTTATTTTTTGTTACAACGTCTAGGGTACTCAGTTGGGTTTGTTTCATTATGTAGTGAATAATTTCATTTGTTGTGAAATATTGTTCGAATAATAATCATCATCAGCTAATTAGTGTCTCCATTACTGGAGTACATGCTAATTCTATGGTTGGAATCAAATAAGAACAGGCCATAGGTAATCACGTGCGTGAGTGGTGGATGCTGTTGCAGCTGCAGCCAGCAGCGTCGGCTTTACGTAAGTGCATTCGAAGTATGGAGGAACTCGAGACAATAAGTATTTAAGGCCATCCCTCCTATGACCGACCGTTGTGAAAATTGCGAGCGCGCTAGGGCTCCTCACTTTGTTACTTAAATTGTTTTATCAAAGTCTATAAATAGGCGGGGTGAGTGCGAGCGAGGGTGTGGTACGCTGCCTTACGTCAGTCACCCGACTCCTGCGCACCGCACTAGTGTAATGAAGGCGGTAGCTTTGACGTAACCCACCCGCTGCCCTCGCAACATTATGTTACTGCTGCCGTGAAATTAACGCTCAGCTCACACGATTCTACTGCTTTGCGATTCTCAGATAGTACACCACTATCGATTAAAAATTAGTGTGGTAAAAAGAAAGTCTTTTTTAATTTATTTTTATACAGTTGATTATTTATTAATATTTCTATTATTTCAAAAATGACATGAAGGAAAGAATTTGAATTGAATTAATAACATTATTTTTTTTTCATCTTTGTACACCAATCAGAGGTTGTAACCAAAGATTTTTTGAGTGGAGTAGGAGAAGTGCCATTATGAAATCAAACATTTGCCAGATGACTGACCAGAAGAACAATTATATGTCTAGTCATTAATTAGAATGTCTGGGATACCAGGAGCGCACTCTGAATTTCGATTGGACAGATCATTGTCGATTTCATACGGGTCAGTCTCTAAGAGGAGTCTCTTACAAAATGTGATCGCAATGGTGTCAAGTTTTGTGAACCTTAGTGATGCAAAATCTTTGAAGAGTATCTTCAGCTAGTTTTTATTACATCTGCAAAGTAATTGTTACATTTGTATATCCATTCAAGTTTAACAGCTCTAACACAACTTTTTTTTTAATTGTATCTCATAGTATATATTGGTTTATTGATCCCTTTAATATTTTGTGATCAAAAATTGCGATATCTTTTTTTAAGTAATTTTTACAATTTCATTATCACACTGTGGTTTCATTTACATTTTTATTATTTATCTAGGTCACTCTTAAAGTTTCTACATTTAAAGTTGGAACATTTTGGTCGTAGAAATACATTTTGTTTTATGTGTTTGTCAGTTGTTTTCACATTGTTGCGTCATTTTAAAAATCGGGAAAATTTCGTTGCATGATTTTTTACGATTTTATGAGGAAGTATTGTAAGAAAAAAAAGTAAGCACTAAAAAAGCACCTCGCTAGATGGCGACTCTAGCAAAAGTTGATTTTTGTAGGAAACGAATGGACCAAAATAGTTATAACCGTTCCTTTCAACTAACATATTAAAAAACTGAATTAACAAAATTGGAAACATAGATATCAATACAAATACGAAAAAGTACATATAGATTATGAGCTGGTTATTGAGATTTGCAAATTAATTTTCTTTTATACAAGAAAGAAAACCGGAAGGGTTGCCATGGAGAAATCAAGAAAATACCGTAGCGTAGTTTTTTTTAATACTTCCTCATTTGGCAGCTCTGCAATGCTTCGTTTGGCTTAAATCTGCTTTTGGTGAAAAACCACTGTGCAAGCCGACTATTAAAAGCTGGTTTGCAGAATTGAATCGCGGTCGTGTCACACGTCATGATGAAATTCATATTGGTCGCCCATGCATCGCTGTGAGTGACGAAAACATTGATGTTGTGTGCCGTATGATCGAAACACAAAGACATTTGACCTTCCATAAAATCCGGACATCTTTGGACATGCATGAGTCAATTACTGTCAATCCTACACAAACACCCATGTGTTTCTAGTCCCCCACCCCACGTATTTCCACGTATTTACAAACTCGGGTCCTTCAAAGAGGTGTGATGAGGCTCTTTAGCAGACCGGCGAGATAGTGATGGCTGCCGGGAATGATTTCTTCTTGTGACAGCTATTAGTATTATTGGATTGTATTGTAATATCGCTTTCTATGTTTTCGACATAATTTGACTTATGCTCAAAAAAATTGGACAACATCACTCGGTACCATGTTATGCTTGCTAGATACAACGAATGAGCTTCAAATTTGGTGTGGGACATAGTAACTGGTGACCAAACTTGGATTTATAGCTACGATCCCAAAACAAAGCAGCAATCTAGCGTGAGGGTCTTTCAAGATAAGCCGAAACCAACCATATTGGCGCGCGAGAAAAATGCTTCGTAGCGGATGATTGCTTCTTTTTTTTATTAAACTGGACACAACGCTACTGTTACTTTAGAAAATCGTTGATGACTGGTACGCGACCGTTTGGTACTTTTCATATCAACTGGTTTACGTACCCTTTGTCCCTATGGAACCGGTAAAAGGCATCCTATATTAATACTGGATTTGGTCAAAGTTCCTGTGATCACGTCACATACATACAGACTCTTGGTTATTAAAGTACATAATATAAAGTTTTTTTTGCATTAAATTATGACAGATTCGCAGGCGCCATATAATCAATGTGTTAGTGCGCAGGAGTGGAACCGTTCCCCGGCGGCTCATGTTACAAAGGGGGCGCCATACACGTGGGCGCGCCCCCCGCCCCGCCCCGCCCCCCGCTGTACATCGTCACGCATCGATTTAAATATTTGAGCCACACATGAACTGGACCTCGAATTTGCTGACAACTCGCTAGTTAATCATTTTTGACAAAAAAAAAACTTGAATGTATCATTTGAAAGAGCTAAAATAGATCATTCCTGTAATCTAGATAGATACCTAGTTTAGTTTAGAAGCGCTAGTTTTCAAATAAAGAAAGAATAATCAAAATTTGTCCATCCAGTAAAAGTTATGATATGAGGTAACAAACAAGAAAAAAATATATAGTCGAATTGAGAACCTCCTTCTATTTTTTTTTAAAGTATGTTAAATATTTATTTAAATAAAGACGTAATGGGACTTTGAAGTTGCGCTCGTTAGAATAATTTCGCTCACGCGGTACCTCAGTGTGTGACGTCACGCTACATGACCGCGAGGATTATAAGTTAGTTGTTTTTGAGCATCGCCTGCACCTTACATTTTGTTTATTACTCGATGGAAGGCACTAAAAAATCTATTATTATTGTATTGTCCCTCTTTATTAAAGTACAACTATAAAAAACACAAATAAAAAAACTTTGAATTAAGGAAATGAAAAAATGTTAAAACTTTTAATAGAATGCGTCTAATTATAAAACCCCATTAAATGCAGTGCTGCCAACTCTAGAAAATAATTTCTGCTAAATAGGCTTTAAAAAATGCCAAAAATATGCCAAATATTTTCGAAAATACTTAAAAAATGCTTTTATAAGAGAAACAGAATATTTATTAGAAATCTTTATAAAGAAGCATTTAATTATGAATTTAATTATGGCAAAACACTAGAAAACATGCTAAATTTAGCCATAAAAATGCTAAATTGGCAGCACTGATTAAATGTAGATCCTATAAGCCTAACCACAAAATAGGCCACAAGAGGTACCTACTAACTATTGTCTATGCTAATAGTTTCGGAATAATGGATTAAGACAGACTGGACGAATCTATAAGAGTTCCAAGGTTTATCGACTAGTTTTCACTAACTCATTTTCATTGGTCGCTAGGGCCCACATTCCGAGTGCGGACGATTTCTATGCTTATTTTCAATAGGCGATCATTGCCTGTCGTTGGTTTATCCATTACTGCAAGATCATTTACGTTGGTAAATAGGGCCCGCATGCGGTTTGCTGCGATTTACGTACTTATTTTTGCATTAGTGTTTGACTGAAACTGGAAGAGTTAATCAGCCAATGACATGAGACCGTAGGAATCACTCGGACTATGCGTGCTGGTCCTATCGACCAATGTAAATATGCCATTATAAAAATCAACAATTAATACAAAAACCGCTAACGGGCGAACCTTTACCTATAGCATTATCATTTCCAAAGAGGTAAAATGTGATAGAAGCTCCCTTCCCCCTAACTTTAAAAATTAAAGATTGGAATTGAAGTACCTAAAAATATGCTGTAGACAACAATATTTTTTTTTTATCGAAACCTTGTTTGATCGGGGTATATTCTGAGATATAGCACATGTACAAATACCGTAAATATTACTTTATATGTAAATAAGTATTGGATAGATTTTATTTGTAGGTTATCAAATATATACATTTTGTCTTTTCCTTCTGAATTTATTTATTTTATTTTTATAGGTGAATCAACAGTTATTGAAACAAAAATGTTAACAAATTATGAAGCATAGAACCAATTATAGATTCACACAAATGGCTACTAATTAACTTTGAGACACTCAAAACAATGAATCCAGTAAGATAATAAAATAGTCAAAACAACATTATATAATAAAAACATCAAGAACTTCCGGTCAAGCTCATTTGACCGGAAGGTCTATGAAGTTCCACAATATTTTACCTGACTGAGTTACAACTTGAGTTGAATAACTCCAAATCAATTTTATCACACAAGTCATTGACGCACCTGCCCGCACGAAGCAAAAAGGCATTTTGCCTATAATTGGTGTTAGAAACGGGAATGTGAATTGGCTTAAAGGAACGAAGATTCTTTCTTGGAACTTTAAGGCTTAATAGTGCTCTCACTATTAAGCCTTAACGTTCAGGCAAGCTCAGGGCAATCAATAGTATTTAAAGCTATTTTTAATTAAAACATATTATCTATATAATATACATATATAGATTGGCAAAACCGATTTGGTGTAATTGGTTTTGATATAATTATGCTTGGCATAATTTTCATTCGCATAATTTAAAAATAATAATAAGCCGTTTATTCTGAGCAATTGGTTTCTGTTTACATAAGTATGTTGTTTATAATATCTATATGTCTGATTTCAGTGTGCATCTTGGCATAGGTCTTACATCTTCCATTAGTTTATATCTTTATTTTTCTTGGATATTACTCAGTTTCAATCCTATTCCACTTTTCCTGGGTACTTCTTAATATATGGTCAGTCAACTTCCACAAAAGGTGTGAACGGTGATCGAAACAAAAAGCGTACCAAGTGATTGAGTGTCATATATAAACATGTTCTATTATTATGAGTAATGAAATTATACTCAAAAATATGCATAAATATAATTACCAAATCATTGTTATTACTCTAAAGTCTAAAATTTACACTTAGCGATTCTGGCATTTTGTTCTTGAATTTGTTTTTTTTTTATCTATAGAACCTCATATACATCTATGCCATGGTTTAATTAGCTTCATTTGATTTCATTGCACCATCAGTTAATTTCGCTAGTGTTACAATTAAGTAAAATAATTTTAATTATTTATCGATGAGCTCATTTGACTCGGCATGTGAATTATTTTAATATATCGCACACCTAGATCTAAACTAAGACAACTCAAAAAACTAATTTTGAGGTCTGACAATACATTTGTTTACGTGGCAGGAGCGCGACCACTGTTGATTCAACAAAAGAAAGCTAAAGCTATCTTGCGGCACTTCCCTGAACTTTTTATTGAATCTGTTATGTTGGATAGATGCGTATGATCACCGAGCATTTGAATATTGTACTAAGTCAAAACTCACTCCAATTTTTGAGTTGTCTCAGTTTAGATCTAGGTGTGCGATATATACTATTTTTATATATGGAGTGAGTTCATTTTTTAATGAAGGTATTTTATGATGAAATAAAACATGGAGAAAAAAAACAGCTTTTTCCGAATTGCTTACCGGTTTTCTCGTTAAGGTCTCCCGCCGTAGATTTAAGAACCGATGGCGTAGTTTTTTCATTTTTCTTCTACCTTTTACTTGCAAAAAATTGCTCCTTTGCTATTCTAGTGTTCAAAAATTAAAATGCTTGTTTTAGAGACACTAAAGAACTGGACGTATGAGAAGACCAAGACGTTACTGTCAGCTCTGAATTAGTTCTGATATAGAATAATGTATGATGTCACACATAGGTACACATACACATATAAACGAAATAAATAACAACATATACAAAAAATGAGAGTAACACAAAAACATAGTCACTCAACATTTTACAGAAAAAACACAGCTACTGAAAACAGCAAAAAAACAAATAAACACTTCTAAGAGGGCAGGATGCTTCAGACGTTTACCGTCATACACATAAAATCAATATACAGGCAACATATCTTGTAATGGGATAACAAAATGGGGTGTTACGTTTGAGAATTTTATATTTATGGGGATTAAATGGAGATATAAATCGTTTCAGTAATTAAATTTAAAAACAGCACAGATCCTTGATGTGAACCCTAACGTACACTACAAGGGCAAGCGAAGGTCGGAACAACAACAAAATTTTATTTACTTTATCACAGATTATAAAGAAAATAATATATTTCTATTCATTTTGTCCACACACAAATACTTGTTTGTTTAATAATTTCATAATGTATTTGTTTATAAGAGAATTCAGTAATAATTCGTTCTATATCATATTTTGGCTTGGAATATATTGAATCTGAATAATGTAACACCATCTAGTGACGAGTTGCCTAACTTTGCGTTTCGTTACAAGAAGATTAGCTCTGTTTACAGTATGCACAATATCGGACCACTTGCAGATGCATCTTCTTGTCGGTAGATGTCGCAAGTAGTATCGTTCTAATACACTGTACTGTAACGCTAGTTATAATATGAAAATGAAGATGGCTGGAACATAAACGCAGAAGTTTTATGATATCTTCAAAAAATATATATATTCTTTAATTTTGTCGGCATAAATATAAGCGTGCCTTTCAATCCTCTCTTATTTAAAATAGACCTTTATTACCCATAAGAGTTTAAAATTTAGAGAACGAGTAACTGAATTAACAATAATATCTTCATAATGAATGTTCCCTAGCGACTGGTTCGAAAAAAACATGTCAGTTCTCTTATCGTAGATAAGTTAATAATGATATTAAAAGCCTTTTTGCACACGACACGGCTCGGTCGGTCACTAAGCGGCGTGCAAAATATATATATAATTCATTTTATGCAGAATACCCAAATTCACATCGATCAGAATTAAAATACAATCAATATATTTGACTGATGTCGTTTAAGTATTTTGAATTTCGGTTTTCTGATAAGTTTAATTTAGGGTTGGATGTGACGGAAAAACTTTATTTTTGTACAAGAGTAACAATCAATTTCTTTTGCAGCCATCGTCTGCATTTATGTAACCTTAGAGTGCTAGTGGAACTAACGAAATTGCTTTTACGAGTACCCTTAGTAAAAAAAAGTTTTTCTTCTACAAAAACTATTTTTTATTAAGGGCTCAGTTATGAATACGACTTTTGTTAGTGCTATTCAAAGAATTACTTTACTTACAATTTTATGATTATAGAAAAACCTTTATGTATGTTTAAATGTACAAAAAAATCTCTAGTAACGGTCTCTAGTAACCTCCCCTAATTTAATTTTTTTAATAATATGTTTCATCAAAATAACAAATTTTTTTTCAAGCGTTTGATATTTTTTCTATAGGCTGTGACTAATCTCCTTTAAATAAAAGAGGACCAAGGATCGAGCCCTGTGACATACTGCAAAATTTTAACTATAAAATTAGTTCACTTACTAATGAGATTTCAACCTTTTTTTTCTTAAGTTAATAAAATAATAAAATTCATGAGTTTCTAAACTATCATACTAACACCACAATTCGTAACGGAGGGAGTCGCTTGCGCAGTTTCAAGGCGTTGCCAACTCTGCGTCCAAAGTGGGATTCCCGGTTTTGATCGAATCAATGTAGAAACTGAACTTTTCTATATTTTCTATGGTCCAAATGTAGATTGTGGTATTTTCCTTATTTGAATTAAAAAAAGATAAAATTACTTAGTTGATTAACGTTAAAATCCTCAGTATCGGTCAACTGTATTATATGCGTACGTGTATATTACCGAATGATGATAATATATGTCCGGTCAATTGATTTATTAATGTTAATTGTCGACTCGTATCGATTTATCATCGAAGAACAAAGATATCAATATACATAATATATTGTGAAAGCCTTATTTGCACACGGCACTGGTGTCGTGTGAACATCACTTAAGGGGAATTGCTCATCTAAATTAAATATGTTTATAAAATTTCTCATTAGTTCTTCAGTTAACATTCACAATTCTTAGTTTAAAAGTAAATATCATTAGCATATGTATTTATTAGAATAGCAAAACATTGTAAAACAACTTCAGAAATAACTAAAGTATACGGCTGTGATGGTGTGTTCTGTGGTTTGCTTACTTAACTACCTTGTGGCATAGACTCTGCTATTATGACCTTCCTTAATAGCAGTATGCACTCAGTGAGGAAGAAGCTTAGGAAACTTAACCCCTAAAGAAGTAAAATAGGAATCGAAAGTACGAACCAAAATTCGTCAGCTTTGCGTTTAGAAACATAAAACATTATTTTTGGCCTACTAATTGAAATTAGTTATGAAGAATTAAATTTTAACATTAGTATGCCATTGTAAATTCGGACATAAAGCATTCGTCCAATTAATACATTTTATATATATTGGTGCACTGATAAAATTTCTAAATTTCAATTTAAATAATTTGATTTATTATACAAAATAATAAATATTAAATGTAATTTTGATAACTCACAGTATTAAATGCTGCTTTTCAGTGAATACAATTATAATGCAGCAAATATTTTTTGTCCTCCTCTTAAGTGTAGTGCGCACGGCACGAACCGCTCCGTTATCATTAGTTTTAATACCAATTATATCAGATACAGAACACATTCGACTACAGACACCGGCCGTCGTTGTTGCTACCACACTTTTATTATCATTGTACGAGCATTAACCAGTACAAAGTACTCAATTTTATCCGATTGACTTTTTAGATATAGTTTCACACATGAAATGAAATTGTAAACACTTTGTTCTTGATTAAGTTTATAAATATGCTATTGATAGTCAGTTCTGCTATGATAATCAATTGACTAAGATTATACATAGAAGATCAATAATAATTTTAAAGCCGTTCATGTTGAGTGTGTCTGTTGTCTAGAATCTACATGACGTCTGTGCTTAGCAACATTTAAAGTTCTACAGGGTTTATGTTAGTGTCGTTTAGATAAGTGTAAATAATTAAATGCAAAAGTAGTAAAGATAAAGCTAAAATGGCGTGGGATATTATAAAGAGTAGACACAGAAACTGAAAAAGTTATGTCACGTATAAAATATCAACTTCAAATTATAAGTACACACATCAACATCGTCTAGGGATATTTTAATTATTCTTAATTTTCTCAGTTTTTTTCTGAATGACATTCAACATGTTTATATTTTTATAAAGCCCACTTATTAGCGTTGATTATAGAATAAAACATAAATATTTTTTATGTACCTAAAAATAAATTATTTAAGCAAAGACGAAAAGTAGAATAATGGTAAAAATAACGATAAATGTGTTTTTCAAGAAAAAGTGAAAAATTTAGCGAAATTATTCCGTTATTTGCAATTTTGCGAAAATCAAAAGACAGTAAACCACCCATGACGTTAACAACGGTCCTGCAACGATTTTTCATGCTTCGAATCAACTTATCAAAGTCTTGCTGCGGGATATTGTCCCAGGTCCTGGAAAGATGCAAAAAAAGTTGCTCTTCAGTCACAATGTTTGTAGGTAAATTCCTCAAAGCCCTACTTTGGAGCATGTCCCCACGCGTGTTCTATGGGGTTTAGGTCTGGTGATTGCGCGGGCTAGTCTAAGACCGATACATCGTGCTCGTGCAGCCAGCTGGTGACCACTCGCGCTGTGTGGGGACAAGCATTGTCGTGCATGAGCGTGAATTCTTGACCCATTTGTAGTCAATGTGGGTAGACTATTGGTACTAGCACTTGGTTGAGGTATTTTTCAGCGGGCATGGTGTTTCTGATCCAAATGAGGTCAGTTCTTCCACCAACACGAATTCCCGCCCAAACCATAATCGTCTCGCCATTGTATGGATGGACTTCCTGAGGGTGTTGCTGGCGGCTCTCACGACCACGAGTTCGCCATACGCGTACTCTTCGCGAATCAGGTTGGAAACCGAATCGGGAGTCATCGGTAAACAGCACTAAAGACCACTGGCTACCTTCCCAGAGCAAATGTTCACGAGCCCACTGTAATCTTCGGTCTTGTAGTTGGGTGGTTATCAGTTCCCTGCCTAGGTGTCTTTCAGCTACTTCACCAGTAGCACGATAACGTGACCATAATCGTGATATCACGTTTTGTTTTGTTCCGATGTCGTCAGCAATACTCCGTTGAATAGCCCCAGCTTGGAGCATGCCTAGTGCCCTTAACATTTCTCTTGTTAAATGGCGTCGCTGCATAATGCATACAGTAAAAATTCAAATTTAACAGCTAACTTGTTTAAAAACTTTCGATTAACACAAAAATTTTTCAAAAACCATGGTAGGTAATTTGAAAACTTCGAACTTTACTTGAATTATGCCGCGCAAATGTTTTGTTTGAAATTATTCTTTTTAATTCAAATTTGGAATCATCAAAAAAGATAGAATTTAGAACTTTATACAAAATATCCCTGCACGATGTTCATGTGTGTATATAGACCTTAAAAACTGTTGCTTCTGTATTTGAAAATATATTTACTAAAATTCGAGTTTCAATCATACAGTCTTTTAACTCCTTTTCCACTGAATCTATTAACTTTTAAAGAACTGTCAGCAGCAGAATTAAAACAATTATCAGAATAAAAATATAAATTCCAAATTATTAATTTTAAATATGTAAAGAAAAAGAAAACCGCGGATTTATGGGCAATTCCATGTTTGGGACAATAGTTCCAAACTTAATTTCAGCAATAGTTCGGTTCCACAAGGGTTTTCTGGGTATATTATTTAATTTTATTGTCACACTGTCATAGTCGGTGAGTTTCTTTCGCTAGTTCTTCTTATCAGTGAGCAAATGTGCAGCTGTCCTATTCTGTAATATAACGCCAAGAATAGCGCCTTCACGGCGGAGAGGTTTATTGAAATAAAACCTTTACTACCTTTTGAAGTAGGGGGTTCAACGGCTACTTTTTACAGAACACCACTAACTACTGAACGGGTGGAGGTTGAAAAACTAAATAATTTCCAATGAAATAAATTTTTTCGTATAAGGATTCAAAAGTAATTAAATTAAATGCTCATAATTTAGAACATAATAGAAGAAAAAATAATATACTAAAATTTAAACCGAAATACAAAAACAAACGCTTAAATTAGACACAGAAATAATAGAAAACGGAAAATTTTTAGACGTAATTTATGTTACATCATCATCATCATCAGCCAGAAGACGTCCACTGCTGAACATAGGCCTCCCCCTTTGAACGCCACGACGGACGACATTGCGCCAGCTGCATCCAGCGGCCGCCCGCGACTCGGACGATGTCGTCCGTCCATCTAGTCGGGGGTCGACCCACGCTGCGTCTTCCGGTTCGTGGTCTCCACTCGAGAACCTTTCGTCCCCATCAGTTATCGGTTCGTCGAGCGATGTGGCCTGCCCACTGCCACTTCAACTTACAAACTTTGCGAGCTATGTCGGTCACTCTAGTTCTTTGGCGAATATACACGTTTCAGATCCTATCGCGCAAAGAAACCCCTAACATAACTCTCTCCATGCCTCGCTGAGCGACTCTGAGCATCTCTAAGAGGCCAGCAGTTAAGGACCACTTATTTGAAAGCCAAATTATCACAGTTTATCTATGCCTTGGTATATTAAAAAGAAAAACTGATTACAAAACAGCATATGCGTATGTATATTCTTGGCTTGCTATGGTCATACTATGGAGGGACAGCATTGACGAAGGTGATCTGTTCGTAATAAAAAAAAATGTCTACGTATCCTAATAAATACAAAACTATGGCAAAGCTGTAAAGCACATATTATTAATAACTACATTATTACATTACCGTCTATATTAAGTTGAGATCGAGATTTGCCCAGGCATATTACGATATGTCTCTTGATTTCGCCATCTAAGATCCGCTATATTGTTAACAAAGTACTATGTAAGGAGTGATGGGCAACAGCCCGGGTATTCTTTCTCCTGCAACGACGGGATGTTTTGTTTTTTTATTATTTTTTTACTTGTCTTCACGTTTTGTTTCGTTTTTATTCTGTGCGTTTTTTAAATACTTATTTAACGTTCTACTCCATAAATTAATAATATGATTGGGTTTATAACCTATAAACCTTGTTTCTCGTTCATGACATGACAAAACAATAAGTTAGTAGAATTAGCAAATTTTTATCCTTACTAGTCAATAATTTACGACAATGTAAGCGGAGCTCTAGATTCACCGATCAGATAGATAACGATTTTGTTGTGGAGAGAAGGTTTTGTATTTATATAGTCATAATATGGCAAGGACGAATCAATTCCGAAGTGTAATGTAAAAAAGGTACTGTTGAATTAAGGGGGGGTTGGCTATGGATTTGACTAACTTTCAACTGGTTTTGTATTAAAAAATAACGTTCAAATACGTAACGTTCAGTCAAACTTTATTCATTCATTTTTTAGTTAGAAAAAATCAGAAGCGAATTATGTATATACAATTCGCCATCCTATCTATCTCATAAAATTTAAACTAGTCTCAAATATTTTTTAAAATATTCTTTAATTTACTTAAACTTTAAAAGTGTTTTTTTTTGGTTATTTTTTATATTAAATTAAATAAAAATTCAAAAATAAAGGAAGGAAATTTACAAAACGCGTCACCATTGGTCGAACGAAATTTGACGTCAATGGGCATGTTGTTAATTGATATACGAGCCTCCATATTCATCTGTGATTTTGTGCTGTGTAAAGTGTCTAGAGAAAAGTCGATATAAACTGTTCGTGTGAGATTACTTATGACGGCATATTTTGCATCTAATCTCGATTTTACGAGTGGAGAAATTAACACGAATCGAGAATTAAAAGTTAACCACGAATTAAAAGAAGATTGAGCGGATGCCGCTTTTTGAAGTGAATTCAGACATCGCAGGGCAGTTGATAGCAATGTAGTAAAACTAGGACCTTTTGCTTGTAAAACGTAAAAACTAAAGTTATTTAGAATAATAATCAGACGAAAATTTTTACGTTTCTCGATTCAGAAAATAAACTAAAACGGAGAGAAAGAGGCAGCCTATGCTGTTTCTTGCCGGTTTTCTTCACAGTACAAGGTCTCCCGCCGTAGGTTTACGAAATGATGGGATAGAGTTTCGACTTTTCGAGTGCTTGTAACAGCCTAGACTGAATAACTGATTTTGATTTGATTTGAAGTAGACAATTTTGAAGCCTATTTATATATTTTTGTTTTATAATAAAACTGTGTTTAATTCAATAAATGAAAAAGTGCATATTCCCTATTATATGTATTATTCTCATTGCGAGCTCTATACTAGCCTAGATCTAGCCTAGCTAGGTAAACAGGAATGTCCTGGTCGCTGCCGACCACACGCAGACACTGCTGAGCCTGTGGACTTATTGTCTAATTTCTAAATTTATTATATATTATAAATATAATAATTATATATTATATTATAAATTAATATATAAGAGATATTTTTTATATATTTTTTTAAATACATTTCAAGTATATCTAAAAAATAAAAATATTTAAAAAAACCTTTTATATCCGTATCATCTAACTTTTAAAGTCGCAATTGCTTTCGGAACGAAGATGTTTTGAATGATCAAGGAAGGTAATAAAAATTTCGCTTAATCCCTCGAAAGAATGCAGTTAGCATTAAACTCTTTCTTAGCTTAATTCACTATCTTAAAAAAAATGTCGCATTCTAGTTGTAACGCGAAGTGTATGTATATCTTTCAGATGATACTTTGGAAGGGATTGCGATATATTTTAAAATCAAACAATTTTAACTCTGGTACTCAGGCCATGAACTTTTATCCCTGTGGCATTGCCTACATTTTGTAAACACAAGTATCTTAAAAGCAGAAAATATGGACATTTTGCGCACGGTACGCCTGCTCGTGCGCACGGCATACGACGACGGAACCGATTACACGACCAAAACATTTCTAGTACAAACTCAATCATTACAAGTGTACCTTATTATTAATAAAGCTGAAAATGTAACAGTTGAATTTCTTACTAAGTGAAGAAAGTCCAAAATATTCGATATAGAAAGATGAACGTTAGACGTTGTACATTGTGTACACGAGATATTTAAACGTACCGTCCGTCAGTGCAGTGGCAGAGCAAGAGCAACATGGTATAATTTATCATTTATTATAGTAGATTGACAATTTTCAGTCTACGTTTATTATACATAAAGGAATCGGTAAGTCAATATAAGTAAGTATTTAAAATAACTTAAGAAACGTTCAATAATATATTTATTTTTATGTAAATTAGAGAAATAAACGAGACGGTCCTCTATCCTTTTGAAAAACAATGGCATACTTATGTTTACGTATAAAAATTTACATATTTTTTTTTATCATAATTGTAATGCCCTAAGTTTAATAATATCCTATAACATCTATTGTAAATATTTAAGACGCTCGCTAGCTCGCTCAAAATGATAATTTTCTAAAATTAAATGGTATGCCAAAACGGTTACGCTAAATTATATTAGGGATAAAAATATTATGCAAAACCAATCCCATTATAGATCCCATTATATTATGATTTCTTTCTATTTTTCTATGATCTTTTTATACAAAAATCAAGCACTTTAGAATATGCCTCTTTTTACGCATCGCAGGGCATCAAAAATCTATAGGGCCCACATAAAGGACTTGCGTAGTCAATAATACGTACAGACATATGCAATACTTTATTAATGTAGTTAATTATTAATCTTACAATCGCGCAAATAAATTGAATAGCTTAATAAATCATGCACATTAGCTGTTGTTTATCAGTTAGATTGGTTCGTGTCGATATCAGCACTGGTGTTCATTGTTTATCGTACAAGCGATTCCTTTACCTTAAAATAATAAATCCAAACATCTAAATTTTTATTGATGCGATTAGATAAATTATGCGTAATCTACGCATCGTAACTTCGAATGTAGTAGATATTTATAAAACATCAACATTTTATATGGACGGATAGTGGATGCAATTAATCTTTGAAAATAATTCTAAATATTATCGCCTAAGGAAAAGAGACGATCAATTATACGTTATATGTAGATTTCTCCAATAAACCTATGTATTTCTTTCATAAAAGGAAAATTATGAAAATTTGTCTATAAAATTAGTAACTACGGCGTGCTCTTAATGGGGTTTATCGTATACAGAACAAAGTCTGCAGATTCGGTTATTTTTTAATATTCAGGGCCATAGACTGGAATTAAAAATAGTCTTTAGTTTTAGCATCTGAATTATTCAGAACACGTGCAAAAACCGTTCAAGGCAATAGAACAATTACTCGTCTATAAAATGACTACATTTTAAAGGCCTAATAAGATATACCTACATGATTTTTGCTAATTTTAAGTATGTAGTTAACATAGATAAGTATCTTGAAACTTCCGAGCACTCTTATTGCATTGAAAATTGAGATAATTTTTAAGTAGTTTGTGCTTAAAATAATACCATATTAACAAAATCAATAGAATGTTACATCAAATAATGCAGTTTAACATTTATGTAATATCTTGTAATCTAATGAATGGCATGGCATGGCATCGGGGTGGTCAGTTTGGTGCATCAGGCGCATCGGCGACGCAAATCGCGCAACAAGAAACCTACATAATATTCTGTAGATACACTCGTATGGTACATTGCTAGTAACTAGCCAGCATTACCTGGGTAATGATCTAACATCAATTTTTTTTTATTTTTATTTAACCCGAATTTACATTACGATTTGCATGAAATTAGTTGCATTGAATTAATTTCACTGGCAATATCACATCCAGTTTCAATTCATGCATGCATTAGTTTCACGATATCAGAATAGTTTCGTGTCATGCGCATATTGCATATTTTGATGAGACTAGTGTCACACAACAAATTTCACCACGATTTACATGCCTTAACTACTCAGTGTAGAGACATCTGTACTTATAAGCTTCCAGTGCGGACAGAGGAAAGGATGTATCTAAAAATACTGTGAATTCACATCATTACGAAACAAATTTCGCATTTGCTGAAATTAGTTTCGTGAACCTTGTTTCATCCTGCATGACACTTATTTCATATTGTACTGGTATTCGATTTAAGACTCCGTTCACGTCGCGTTGTCCTGCACGTTTTTACAAACAGGTGTATTTAACTTGTAATATAATTATGTGGGGTGTGTGTTACAGGCACATGATTAAGTAGTGAGGTAAATCAGTGAGGAACCGCTATGAAATAATACTCAAGTGTGACCACGACAGTTATTTTTATTTGTCTTGACGTCTGCAAAAACAGATAAGACTTTTGTCCAACAAAACTTTTTAGAAATAATACTTATCTTAAAAGCGACTTACCTATACAAGAAACTGCTATTGAAGTCAGGCGGGCGGAGGTTTTCTGTAGGTTATTAATTAAATGATAGCCGCTCGATTTCAATAGCAATTTCTTGAATAAATAAGTTGTTTATTTTCTTAATATATTTTTTTCTAATTCATATCTACAATAATGTTATAAAGAGGAATGTATTGACTATTTATTTGTTTGCATTGGATAGGTTTCGAAACTGTTGGATTAATTTTAAAAATTCTTTCATCTCCGGCTATATGTAGCTCACATAATACGCAGGGTCATTGGTTATAATTTACGCAGGCGAAGTCGCATAGAAATTGCTTCATTATTCAAGAAGAAAATTCAAGCACAAAAACATAATATCACTGTCATTAAAAGCCATAGAATTTGTTTTTTCGAAAATAGAACCGACTTAAAAACTGAAAAAGTTAGAAATAATATTCATTTTAAAAGCGACATTAATAATTTAAGAACCTGCTATTGACGTTGAGCTATTGAAGTTATCATTATATAAAAACCTAGAAAATGAGTCATTCAAAATTTACCTATGTACAATGCTTTGGGCATACTCTCCGAGTTAACCTCAGAGTATTGTGGGGCAACTGATGGGATTAGGGTGCACAATTAACACGGTAGAGATTTTTTGACAAATATGATATGTGTGTGTATGTGTGGATATGCATAACAAATATGTAGATATCGATAAATATACGTTGTACATACATGCATAAACACTATAACATACATAAAATAAATCCATGCAATAGGTATTATAATAAACAATGTCGTTTTTCGCTGTCTGCACGTTGAGATCTTTTGAACTACACAGCGGACTTTTCATCAATTTACAAAGCGATTCATAAGGAAGGCATAATACTCACTCACCGACACCTGTGCTGTTAATAAAAATATTAATCGCGTACATTCAATCAATGGACATAGGAACCCAGCTCATTTTCCTGATATGCTTGCTTCTTTAGTCTGCAATAATATCCATGCCAACCTAGTCTGAAACATTTCTCGATCCTTGTCTCTCCTCTGCTTCATATACTTTACCAGGCTTCAATTTGATCCGTAATTATCGTATTCATTATTGGAATTCAATTTTCGCCACCAGTTCTGTAGATGAGCGAGTTGAACTTTTTAATAAACGCCTCGAAGATCTGTACGACGGGCCTGTTCCCTGGTTAACAAGACAGATCAAGGGATATTGGGGACAAAGAATAGGGCCAAGGCTAAATTCAAATCTGATCCTTCCAATTAAAATGGACTTAAATAGAATCGAATTAGAAATCGGTACAACACGATGATTAGGGCCGCCCAAAGACGCTATATTCACGAATCAGTAAATAATCAAGACCCTGGAAAAGTGTGGAAATTCTGAAATCTCTTGGAGTTGGCAACCAACAAACCAACCAATAAAACCTTCTTGTTATCTTGATATCGACCAGCTTGACAGTCATTTCACTTTGGATCACAACCTCACATTCTCACTTTGGACATTCCTTGCCATTCTACCGATTTTTCGTGCTATTCCTTATCAGCGCATGGTGTGCGGTTATGGAACTCATTTCTTTTAACTCAGTTATGGAAGTCAGGATATCTCGCTCACTTAGTTCTTTTGGCGACAGAGTTAAGGCTAATTCCTTTCTTTACCTTAATATAATTATTTTATTTCATTTATTAAGATATTTTTATCGTTCTTACCGTTGCACCCAATACCCCATATAAACTTCAACCTTTTTATTTTGTCCTCCATAGGTTGCCTGGAAGAGATTGCTGCTTAGCGATATGACCACCTTTTGTAAACGTTTTTTATAATTTACTGTAACTTGTTATTTTTTGTATGCAATAAAGTATATTATTATTAATACATACAGATTCACGAGGGCTAAGCCGCTGGCCGAAAGCTAGCGTACGATAAAAACTCACGAATATGCTTCTTTCAAAAGACAACTACTCAACTCTTTTTATAATTATACATACTGATGGACATTCTTACTTTGATATATTTAAATATAATACTTAATTTTATATATGGACATTTTGTAATCTTATATCGTATGGTTTGTTTCCTGTAACTGAGGTTCTTTAAGTTAATAAATATGAAATTGTCTTGATCGATTTTTATGAAATTTTATAAGTCTGAGAATAGGTATTTATGTATTTTTATATCCACAAGTGATAAGGGTGGCCCAACCCAAATTTATATGGCAAATCAACGTTTGCCGGATCAGCTAGTAATAATAAATATAAACATATAACGTTAGAAATCAACTAGAGTATGCCAGCTTTAATTGGCACTCTAACTTTTCATTTCATGTCACTATGTTAAAGAGAATCCAGAAACAAATCACTAGATACCTATGTTAAAATTCCTACCAAGCCTTACAGTGATAATGTACTCCTTTTTATCTACTTCGCCTTGAGGCCCTTAGGAAAATCACAGATGTGAAAATTTGAAAAGAGGTCAACAGACACCCCCGTGACAATATAGAAAAGTTATTTCTCTACTTTGCCCCGCCCTAATTACATTTATTACAGTAATACCATTGTAAACTGATTCATACCCATTTTGGAATCATTGGCGTAGTGACGGATTTTTCTTACGGGGTTCCATGGCTCCAGCCGTGAACCTTATTAATAATGAAGTTAGTTTATGTATGAAGGACATTATTTTTCTAGGCTTAAATGGACCTGAATTATTACTGTTCCAAAAATATCGAATTATTAATTTTTTAAAAAGAAAATCTCAAATGTATTTAATGGACCACCTTTGATAGATGACTCGCATTGATCACGTTTTTGAAGTCGATCTATTATTTAAAAAAGATATCACATTTTTCTCATTCAACGATATACAAACTAACGGGAAAGCTTCTTGGAGCTTTTGTGATACAATAAAAATAATAATCAAGACGAGACATTTCTGAGATCGCGTATTACGAACAGAGATTGTGGCAAGCTCTAGTAATTGGTGGATTAATGAATTAACGATTGTACGCCTAATTGGCATCGGCCGATATCGACTTATTTATATCGAGTCGTTTGATACGAGAGCACACTAGCCGCGAGCCGCTGCCGAAGTGACTTCGTTTATTCCATATCAAGGTGAGTGGTAGCATAACAACTTCACATTAATAAACAAAATAATCATAAAGGTACACTTAATGATTTTTAACCAACCATACAAAAAAGAACAGCTATATGACTGACCGACTCAACTTTTTTTGTATTACACATATTTTGAAGAATATTTTTGTATTTGCATTTTCACAAGGAGGCAAAAAATTTATTTATTAATTATTATGATATGGTGCTAATTTCATTTATAAACCTGATAAACTTATCAAATTTACACCTCGTGTAACTCGTGTACAAAATATTAAAATAAAACTGAGTTAGAATAAAAAAAAAAACTAAAAACTTCTGCAAAAATTAAATCTTTATTTAACTAATTATGTATAAAACTGTATGAATTCCTTTTGAATTGCGAGTATTAATAGGCTTTTTAAGTAAACGTGTCTTAAAATAACTTTTTGTATTAGTTGGGTTTAAATTAGCTATTCCTTCGAGGACTTCATTATTTCAAAAAGTTGTATTATTTAAGGTAACATTTACTGAAAGGAGAAATTTAATAAATGTGTGTTTGATAGTGTCCAATAAACCAATATGAAAAATGTTTGTAGGTATGATTATTATACCAATGTTCTGGATTAGTAACTTCATCGATACTTGGAAGGGTAGGACATTCTCAAGGGACTCCCAAAAAACTTTAAAGACTCGATCATCACTTTCTTGTAAGCCTGTATAATTACTGAATTCACATCTCGTGTACCACTTAAAATCTTTTTATTTTTTGTTAAAATCAGTATTTAATGTTCCAAATACATTTAAATATTTTCTTTTGAACTCAACCAAAATGACCAAGCGCCTGGGTGTACTATTCTGCAACTGTGTAGCAATGAAACACGACACAACAAATATAATATATTATTTAAATTTATTATTGTTAATCCCTTCTACTTGAGTATGTTATAGCGTATTCATAGTTTCAAAAATTGATAGTCGTCTATTGACATATATATAGTCAGATTCTTCACGATTCGCGATTCAGTGATTTAGAGTCTTAATGGTTTCTCATTTAAAATATATATATTTTAATCTTTGTTCTACCTCTAAATATTACGTTACACAATCAAATTATAGATAAATGGATATTATTAAGCGGGAGGCGAATAAAAAAAAATTTAGAGTAGAGAAAGCACCTAGTGTTATCTATCTATCTAACTACGTTACACAATCAAATTATAGATAAATGGATATTATGAAACGGGAGGCGATAAAAACCAAAAAAAATAAAATAATGTAGAGTCTTTAATTAAGCCAAGGTTAAGATAACTAAGTAGATATATCAAAGATCTAATTTTTCAAAAATAACATTGTCACCATGTTCGACGTTCACGGTAAGATACTCGGTGGTGATTACCCGAATTACTAAAAACACGTGTATTGTTTTGATAGCTAGTATCCATATCGGTACTCGTGTTTCTGTTTAGTGTTACTAGATGGCGTCATAAGTCGAATATAAAACATTTATTATTTTCTAAACATAAAAGTTTACATACATATTCATTTAGAATAAATCAAGCCGGATTTGACGTATTACTGTAATGATATGCATTTGAGCAGGTGACACTACAATAATATTAAGTATACGTAATGGGTCTCAGTTCGGTGATCTGCTTAAACTGTGCTTACTGCTTACATCACACAGTTCCTCGAGTTACGTTCGCAATGTGCTAAAATCAACTTCATTTGGTATTCATGTCTCGTATGGGTTAATGTTAATTGACTTAAATCGTAATATTTTTGCCCTTGGTACTTTGAGATGAGATTCGCATCCACTACCTTTCGCAATCCGAGCAACTGCTCTAACCACTGAGCTACCCAGTACCTAACAGGACTGACAATTTTTTCCAGTACTTTTTACCTTTTCGCTACTTTTCTCATTATGAATATTTTTCAGTGTAGCATTGTAATAATCATTATATATTATGTCGGTATTCTCGAACATCGACTTTTGCTCAACACGACGTACGCAATAATTGATAACACGGTGGCGTAATAAGTTCTGTAATAGAATTTAAACTTGTGTTATTTTATTATATCTATTACTTACTGGTGATGATGGATTTTTTTTTGCAGTTTTTCCCCACTTCTGTAATAGTAGGATATTTTTTCTGCTTTTTATTTTTTTTACTTTTCTTTTCCTTTTTATCAAGGTGTTTGACATTGGTCTAGGGTTTTTCTTTTCCCTATTTATTGGTTAATGTATACTCTTATAAGTATTACATTTCTTATCTTCTATGTTATGCTATACATTCATTATATTTATTACTTATTTTGTTATGCTATATTTTACTATCATGTTTTCCATTCACTGTTTTGTCTTATAATTTTGCAGACATTGCAAATTCTTATTCTATTATCACAGATTTACAATTGTTGTGTATTACTCAATCCTTATTTCCAATTACAGTTTTTGTTTTATACTACACACATGTTCCATAAATATTCCTCTTTCGTCCTTGTTATTTATTATGCTGGCAAAATTTTCTTTCCTGAGGTTTGTATTCAAATGCATCTGTAAAGTGTGCATATCGTTACGAAATATTGGGCATTTTAATAGAACGTGGGTGATGATGGTTACCTAACAATTGTATTATTTATAGCTTCAAATCTCTCTGTTACATCTACGATTAAGGAACCGTGAAACTAGACCAAGTATTTTTTATTATCAATACAGGAAGTTTTCGGATAATACGTATTTTAAGTTTGTTTATTCTAATAACATAAAAAAAAAAAAATTGTTAATTTCAATGCATTAAAAGAGTTGCAATTTCCGCTACTTTGCGTTATTTTTCCTCATGGGAGAAATTCGCGTTATCTGTGGAGTGGTGTGTGCGCGATGCGCGGGCGCAGTGAACCGCGGCAGATAATACGACACCCGCGTACCGCGGTTGTTTGTTGTGGCGTAATCGGACCGGTCACTCGGGGCCTGAGCAGCAGCGCGCTCGCCACACCGTTGTGGCGCGCCGACTCGGGAGCACGCTCGCGCCATCTTTTTGACAACTGTCTTAAAGTTACCGCGAGTGAAATAAGAGTTTTTCCGGAAGAAAAAAAATATTAAGAAAACGCGTTTCGTTAGTTCGTGTTTTGAAATAGTTTTGGTGAGTCATTAGATGAAATTTGGTTGTAGTTAATTTTTTTGTGCGGCCGCTCGAGCGTCCTTGTAATATTAACCAACTTATGATATAAAAAGTGAACGGTCGTGTGTTTTACTTGTGAGGTTTCAATGGAAACTTAATTTTTTTTATCTTAAAAATTGTTTATATATATGGACAGGAAATATTTAATCCAACAACATTTTTACAGAGTTCTAGTTTTCGTATAATCAAAAGTAGTTTAGTTAACCACAAGCGTACAAAGTAATATATTACTTATATACAATCTTGAGGCTAACGTTCGCTTATCATAACAATATATTATGCAAATAGAACCTTTCGGCCGAGACATGGGTTTGTTATACTCTTATTATTTATATTTGTATAGTTATTTAAACAATTTTATCGATATTTAGCCATAAACGTTGACGGCCCTAGCGCATTTAAGATACCTGCTTATCATTGATGTTTATGTTATTGTAATAGTTTAAATAAACTAAATACAACTCACCAAATACTACTTAAAGACTTTTAGGCATTAATTTACTAATGAAAAAAATTTAAATACATTATACGGTAAAGATAACATAATCATAATGACAACACTAGTAATAAGTATTTACTATTACAAGCGGTTAATAGACTTTAGTTACTTTAAATTTCCTACTTCCAATAGATCAATGGTAACTATAAGTATAAGTATGTTGTTTCCCAATATAAGTTGACGGACAGGTCCATCGTGTTTGTATACACGATCAGCCTCCACGTAACTAACGTCACGTCAACGTAACGCACCAGTTAATGTGTTACGTTTGTTTATTAAGCCGACGTGTCGGTGAGATGATTATGCATTTCAATAAAAACCCACACTAGATCTGCTTCGACGACTTGGAATCTGATTTAAGAGGAAAAACAAGACTGTTCATCCGAAACATTCTATGTTTTCTAAAAGTTTATTACAGATTTTTTCCTGATAAACTTCATAATCTATGTAAATAAAGTCAAAATTGTAGTGAAAATGCTTTACGCTGACTAAGTGTATATTCTTACAGCTCAAGAGCTACCTTGGCATGACTGTCAATATATCAAGACTGTTTTATATATATATATATATATATATATATATATATATATATATATATAGATATATCAAGCTTTTGCTGGCGAGCGTATTCTCATCGATGATACAAGTTCCGAAGGAGCAGTTTTTTGCTAATAAATAAATCAATTGACAGACAACTATTCCTCGATTGTTATGTATGACCATTACAACTTCAATAAAATTCAAAGATTTTATTCAATAATCTTGAAAGACAAAAGGTCTGAATATAAAATGTTCACTCCAGTGACTCGAACGGCCCGAATCCTTATAGGTAGTGAAATATGTTATCACTACAGAGTCAGTTATTGTTTTAAATTAGATGAATAGAATAGCCCGCAGTCACTTCTGCTAGTTAAAGATTGTTCTTCAACTGGATCAGTGCCGATACAAGTTTGAAAACAAATCAGGATTAAAAAATCCAGAAGGGATCTTCTTGTGATAAAGAGTTACATTTGTTTCATTATTTTATGGACATGAGTTAGGAGTCAATTTTTGGTAATTTCTAAGTGCATGTTTTCTGTTTACATTTCTGAACATTTGGGTACATATACATTAAACGAATGCATAATAAAGTTACGCTGCGGGTCTGTAGGAGTAGCAGATACACACTATATTACATACATTGGTAAAACCCAAGGAACTGGTTAAAGACTGGAATGTGGCATCTCGCTAGCCATAAAATGTGGTACATAAAAATAACTTCATAAGTATATTTAAATAATTTAATTTCGTAAATACTATTCGTAATTTTATCAATATTTTAAATATACGTATTACTAGCTTTTGTTCGCGACTTCGTCTGCGTGGTATAGTTACTTAGTGGCAGCAGACTAAAACAAATATGTATTTATTATACTATATGGTGTAAGTACTTGAATGTAAAGTTTCACGTATTTATATTAGACAATGAACTTCCGTAGAAACTTTCATTCTTTCTTTCATAGCTCGGACAACATTTTTTTAGTCACTCATCTCGTGACCAACCCTTGTGAAAGTCGCTTAGATACAAACACAGGTATACTTATCCGTTTTTTTTTAATTTTATTAAATTATGAACAAGTACCCGTGATATTAAAATTAAATTATCTCGATGTTTAACTTCGCAGACGCCACATAACAACAAATAGCTATATTTACGCAATTTAAAATACAAAATCTGAAATTTACACAAAACTCAAATCTACGCAAATTCTTTGAACCAAACGATAACGCAGTTTGGGTACATTTTACGCCATCTAGTATAGTAAAGCTTAGTGTTCTTATTTGATTTAATTTTAAATTGCAACCTTGACCAAACAGCGCAATGTAGTATATACCGCACGCCATCTAGTTTAGCTCAAAATATATAAACAGAATTTTTCTTTCGGAAATAAAATGACTTAAACATTTTATAAATTGAAATTTAAAAATATTTCACTTGGTTATAAATTACTCGATTACCAATTTTTATCGCAATCTAATAAAATGTTTATGAATAATATTAGATAGATTCATTGCAATGACAAATCAAATAGTAAGCAATGGTTGCTATGGTAACATTCATACCCCCATAAAAACTTTCACTCTCATTTTCATCCCTCAAGTGCTGGTTTTCGAGATGAAATATAACCTATCAATTTCCCCGGGTCTTAAACTACTCAAATACCAATATTCATTGACATAGGTCCAAAAACAAAGAAGTTTCATACAAAGTTTTTCCCCCTTTTTAACCCGCTTCGAAGTAGAATTTACAAAAATCCGTTCTTAATCACACCTCTACATAATAAAAGGAATGTGCCCTCTAAATAAAATGTACGTTATCTGTCAGTCAGTATGTTAGGACATCTCCTTTTATATATGTGTAAATTAATGGCTCAACAACAAGGATTAACAATGTAAACTCAATGTGTTGCTCTGAAAATAAAGACTTATTTGTTAGTGACAAAAACAAATTATATTACTACTTAAACTTAAATTACACTTAATAAAATTCCTACCTGAAAATAATTTATAAATTAGCAGTATTAGAAAACCAAAAAGTTTTTATACACTACATACTATGTACATTTAAATATTAAAGAAATACTTTTTCTTTACATATGTATAGATTAAAAATGGCAAATCAGTGTTTTGGTTTTCAAACAAGTAAATAAACCTTTGGTATTTCTTAAATATAAAGGGAAAACAATCATTGCATTATTCTTCAACACGTTGCCCACTTGTACACCAGACAAGGCCGTCACGATATAAAGGTCATTTTTTAAAACAATAATCTTCATTCTCAACAATAATGCGAATTGGCAATTTCTCTCCAACCTCATTATACAAAAAAAAAACTTTAAAAAGTATATTTCTATTATATAAACAACACTAAAAAATATAGACAGTGTAGGTACATTTAAAGATAAGATCAAGAAAATGTACTAATTTGTACTAAATTAGAAACCATGTTGACATTGTCGGTGTCAGCTGTGGTCCAGCTGTGTCCGAGTGGTGGTGTCAGTCAGTGTTGCACTGTGTCGCAAGTGACCTTGCTCGGGCGCACGCCGCTTTCCATCCGTCCGTCCGTACTACGAAACCAATGGTCGGTGTCAAATCTAATAGGCACATTACTTTCGATTTAAATTAAAATAAGTATGTACTATCAGTTTAGAGAATAGTTTCCTTCTTATAATAATAAAACGAATAAGAGATCAGTCACGGCCTTGTCCGTGTGACTGCGAGTATAATCAGTTCCTATTTCTTTTAAGCTACCGATTAAGTACAAGTATTGTTAAACACGTAAGTCCATATAAGGCTTACATGACGCGTTATGGTACATCTTGCAAAGACTGGGGTAAAGACCCGTAACCCGATAGCTATAGACACAAATCCAAACCACGAAAAAGATTCACTTTCTGATTTATATATTTTTGTTCAATTTTACATTCTGAATGCTATATTGATATTTATCATAACGAAGTTCTATCTCGATGCTCGAGATAGCAAATTTTTAAACATTTTTATTTAAGATAAATCTCTTTACCTTGGTACCTGTACTGTAACCAAAGGTCACGTAAGGCCCATATAATTAATCTTCATTGAGATCTTTTAGATTCTTTAAAATTTCTTATCCAACACTGACAACTATGTATATTGACATCCGAACTCAAGAGACTCAGAAAATAAAAAAGACGAAGGGCACATGTAGCGATTTTCCTTAATTTAGTCTTTTGTAGTCAATTAGAACATTGCATTTAGAGTAAAATAGTTTTAAATGAGTACATTAAACTTCTTTCGTGGATGAATTTCGTCAGTTGTACAATAGATAAGTATTTAAATTAATGCCACACGAAGCTCTTCGAACAAAGGAAAGTATAAACTCAGAGTATTAATTTCACTCGTAGAACAGTTAGAGACACTCTTTAGATGTTTATCCTGTAACAAAATGCCAACAAAATTCTACGTATTGGGCTCACATTCTAGAATTAGTTACGATGTTCGGTGTTTGAGAAAACTTTCAACACATTTAAATAAAGTGTGAAAAATCAACACATTCTGAATTAGACACGGCGGCGGCGGGTTACCACTAGCGTCATAACAATAACACTCGTCTTGTATTAAACCTAAAAATCATTTTTAGTTTTATTATAGTTACTCATTTATTTATTTGGACCATACCAGTAAAACATACTAAATTGCAGAATTCAGTTGAAGGCGGATACATCATGCTTTTATAATTTACCTATTATTTTATATTACATTAAAATTAAGATACAATAACAATTTTAGCAAATTTTTTGCAATGAGGTAATAAATTTCTGCATTTTCTTTCACTAATGAAAGCCTTGCTATAATAATAACGATTTATTGAAGTCGTATAAGTTAATATGTTTAAAGAGATAATATTTTTATGTGCCTGAACGTGCCTCACAGGACACGACGACCAATATACAAATACTCTGTCCTTGGTTATTAAGGCCTTGCGTATTTGTGCAAGAACTTCTATTACATAATTTCAGGTCTCAACGTTTTTCTCTCCTGACTCATGACTAAGAGCAATAGAACTTAAAAATGTATCGATTGTCATGCCTGACGATTTCGTCTGCAAGGTTCTGATGAAAAATACATTTAAAGAGTTCAATTTCTTGCATCGGTGACGGCACTCCGATCACCACTAATCTGGGTTTGCGCTTATATGGCTCATATATAGTAAAACCAAACGTATCCATGGTAATGATAACACCACTCTTTCTAGTCTTACGCAAGACCTTCACGTGCAGCTTCAGTTGATCAGATCTGTTAATATTTTGGAGATGGGGATTTGTTCCCTCGCTCGATTTTATTTACTTTGCGGATTGCGAATTGCTTTAGAACTTGTTTTACTGGGCTGAATAAAATCCTTCGAATTTTGTTTACCATATTTGCAAAGGAAAATCTTCCCGTTTCTTGCTTATAATTATCATTTATGATTTCTTTAATTTCTCGAAGCCGCTATGATAGATCTTGTTTTTCTTTTATTTGCTCGTGGTGCACAATATTCGTCTATCAGCTCCTATGAAATTAAAGAGTGTGTGTGTTTATTTCACCAATTTAAATTTACATTAATTACGCAATTTCTTTTTATAACAAAATATATAGCGTATTCTTACTAATCCTAAGTTATAATAACACATATTATTATGTTTAATTATTAATTCTTATATTAGCGGTCGTAGGGATTAGTTCTTAACCTTTTTTGATAAGATAACAAATTATTGAATAGTTTAAATCGTTATCAACATTGTATTATTTGTAAATATATTTTAATGATACAAATGGACAAATAACAATAGTTCGATAATGCGTAATTAAAAAATTCCCCCGGTACAAAATCACGCCCTAAAAAGTATGAAACAAGATACTATTTTAATCTGTAATTGTCGAAACGTCACGCACGTCAAGTAGATAACACTACAAAATATCAAATTTCTTTTATATTTTAATCTGTTGACAGTTGAGTTCAAAATTGATTAGAGTAATTTAGTATTTTGTGTCAAAGTGATGTGCTGATGCGTGTACAAATAGTACCTCAGATGTGAAGCGGGATTTTAAGAAGCTATTTATAGTACTCGTACAAATAGCTAACATGTAATAATAACTTAAACATACGTAGTATTCGATAGGTGGTCACCGCCGTGGGTCCACCAAAACACAAGCTCGGCGTTGATTTTTATACAAAGAGTTTCCAGTAGAATTTCATTCCAAGATTGGTTGGAAGAGATCGCTAGTGATAAGGCCGCGCATAATGATTGACATAATATTTCTATGAATAATCAAGTCTTATATCTTTTCCAGTAAAGCTCTGCGTAGGTAGGTAGGTATATGTGACATAGTATTAGAGCGTCGTAAACATTGCACCAAATATTGTGAGTGGCAGGTGCAGTGTTGACACAACACCGGCTGCGTCGTCGGGGACATGACGCGCGACGTAGTAAACATCCGCGTGGCGACACACCACACATTTTTCCAACTTTAAAACAACTGAATTGTGGAAACCGACCGGTTTGTTATCATAACATCTGCCTCCGTTAGATATCTAAACATGTAAAGTGTTCGATTTAATAACAGTTTCAAAAAATTCACTTGAATAAAGCATAATACGAACTAAGATCTTAAGACGTCAAGTTATTTCTACTTATTTTTCATAAGTTTAAGAAAAATAAAACAAACACTGTTATTAGTGTTATTAGAGGTATTAGTGACCCTTCGGGGGGGGTCCAAGATAAGGGCTATGCCTGTGTGGGCCTCCCAACACGATGGGTAGGGGACCGGAGATTGCACAGTTGCGCATCTCTGGTCTCTAGTTAGGGGCAGCTGGCCGGTTCGCGCACCGGCCGGCATTGCACGCTCCTGCCTCGTCGTGGGGGTGCGTCTCGAATGTCTCTGAAGCGTACCCCCAACCCGAGCGGGACCTGCCCTTTTCAGGGCGGGCCGAAATGGGGGCGAACTTCTGTTTCTTGTCTAGTCCCTTCGGGGGTGGGGCCACAGGAGGAGTCCCACATCACCCGTGGAGCTCGCGCAGGGTGAAGCGGGTATGCGTAACGCATTTCTCAGCAAAAAAAAAGGTATTAGTGACCCTTAAGGTATGGATCCTTTTAAGTAAGTAGGCTTTCTAGAACCCTTGATTGGGCAAATCAGACCAGCTGACAGGCATATGGAAGAAAATCCCAAATAGTCTTGTCATACGTAAAACGGCGGAGGTGAATAAAGTATTATCCCTACAGAAAAAAAACTTGAAAAAAAAACTGAGCTTTTCTGTAGTTAATTAAATATTAACTACCCGGCTTCAATGTTTCTTAAAACATTTAACCGCGTTTAAGATGAGTATTATTTTTTCACTTTATTTAAATTTGAAGTCGTTTCCGTTTTTATTTCATGCATTTTAGTGGCAAATGGTTTTCTCATAGAATCCATTACCAGATCTGGACCAAATTAAAATGGGACCACTCGGCAAGCACTAGTTTTCAAATAAAGAAAGAATCATCAAAATTGGTCCACCCAGTAAAAAGTTATGAGGTAACAAACAAGAAAAAAAATAGAGTCGAATTGAGAAACTTCTCCCTTTTTTTCTGAAGTCGGTAGAAGGACAGCAATAACTAAATGCCTTAAAGAGACCAATATTAAACACCATACGCGGGCGCAGGCGCATGCGCGGGCGGGATGGTCCGGATGCAGTCGATTGTTTCTCGCAGTCATCGACCAATCGACGCTACTGATGAAATAATGAACGCGCATGCGGTCGCTAGGGTTGCCTACCCTTAATGTATTTCAACAATATTATGACCAAATTTAACGCGGACAAAAAAACGTTAAGTAAAAAGTTAATATTTTAGTACTGTATCGGTTTCGATAAAATTCAAAATGAAAGTCTCGTCACTAATTTTATTACGAGTATCATGTTTCATTTATTGAGGTTTAAACATTATTATTATTATTAAACTACTCTCCCTAATTCCCCGTAATTTCTTAAAATTACCTAACAATTTTTTGTAACTATGAAGCGGAATCTAATTGGATAAATTTAAATGACCATTCCATATTCACAGTTGCGGTTATCTCACGAATAATTAGCTTTCATTGAAGTGTGTAAGTTAGTAGCCCAGCCCTACAGTCATGTCGCCTGCTTGTATAGTAATAGTTATTGGCATTTTGCACAAACGCTCCCTCCCTCCCTCGCCGGTGTATTATCAGACGGAATTACATTATCAACATCGTTTATTTAGAAAAACATATTTCTGTTCTGGCTTTCATATTCGCCAAGTTTTATTAAGTTTTCAAAATACCTAAAAGAGTAATTTGACTTACAATGCACTGTATGTTATCTTATATTTTTTATTACAATTACAATGTTTACTAGTGTTAGTTAGTATCTACAGTAAATACAAAGTTTGCAAATATGCACAATCACTGATCGACCGACGTGAGTTGCTATTGTTATGTAAATACCGGGGCGTCTGCGCGTCCAGTGTCAAGGATGCGCATCCTTGACATGCGCATGCGTCGGTCGGTCGGGCGGGCGGGCGACCGCGCGCAGGATGTCGCCAGTGAACTCGCGACACGATATGAGACTCCATATAGACGGAAGTGAAACGTACCTCAATGGACCTAATTAGGCTTGCATTTAATAATAACATAAATTAATTAAATGTTTACTTTTATGAGTTTTTACACGATAAATAAACTCATTCTCATTATGTAGGAAGTCGTGAAGCTGAACTCATCACATGGCTAAAACAATATTAAAACAAGACCATGCTCTGAAAATTATGATGGAGAAAAAATATGTCTACTAAATGAAACAACTTTTAAACAGTTACATCGCGTTTGTATTTTTCTTTTATTGGCGTTTCGGACCCTCAACAGGTTCTGTGTCCATATAAGACTAAGGTGTTGATTGTCTTTTTATTTAAGAGTTTCAAAACCAACAAAAAAAATTAATGGAAAAGTTAACATTTTTAAATTGAATTATTTTAAAAATACTATTGATTTATTTATTTACCCCTCGCTACCGTAATTAAATCCAAGTTTGGGAATCTTGTTTGAGAAGAATTAGCGACACAAACTCTGACAAGAAAAGTGAATAGATATGGATAGTGCGCGTGAAAATACAAGAAATCAATAAGATAGTAGATATCTTATTGATTGACTTATATTTTAATATTTACAAACTATTCAAATTATCATCTAATAAGTGTAATACATGCACAACTCTTATTTTAATACGTACATATTGTGTAATGTTTCTTTTTATATTAATGCGCAAGCATATTGCTTAAAATTATAATACTAAGTACAAAATACTCGGCTGACCAAAGATAACATTGACAGTAACCTAACTGCGACAACCAAAAAACTATCGCATTTGTATTCACAGTTGTGACATACAGTCAGTTTCTATAGTTATAGTTATGTGTGCAAAGAGGTTGACGCTTATACAACATAAGTGTATATGACAATCCCAATAAACTAAATACGAGTTTTGTTTTAGAGTATTTTTGAGGAACCAATTGTGTGTTAAAAGTGTATCGATAGTGTACTCAATATGATCATAATATACGACCTAATAATCCTTCGTATTTGTTAGGTTCTATCTCTACAACGACTCTTATTTTTAATTTATATGGTTTGGATATTTAATTTGGTATATCTATAAAAATAGTAAAGCAATAATGTTACACTATTTCACGTTCTTTCATTAACACGGCAAATTATAATATTTAGACACAGACTTTAATTTCAAATCATAGCTATTTTATATAACGAACAAAGAACATAATCATCATAACCTCTTCAACTGTATCACAGCGAAATATTATTGATAAAAACGGATTCACATAGTATTGTGAACCTTATTATGTCTTGACTTAGGTTGTTTTATAATATAAACGTGGACTGGTAGACCTAGGTGCGTGTGAGCATTGTATCAAGGTGAGCAACAAGAAGCTTGCGGTACCTGTACAACGGTGCACGCGTATAATACAGTGTTTTCAATATTACATATAGCATTGGATATGGTGTATCTTGAGCATTTTTTGAAACGAAAATAAAATATGCATAAATTGAAAATCAATTTTAAAAGTCAATATTGCACTCATTAGTTAAGTAGTCAAAAACTTTATTAAATTATTAAAAATAACTAAATTATAATAAATACGAGTATACAAAGAATATCAAGGTTATTCTTAAGATCAGAGCGATGGCAATATCTTGAAACCTTCTGTGTGTGTGATGTGAGCTCTATTAGCCTATAAAAATCTAAATAAAATATTATATTGAAAAAATGGCAAAAGACGTGGTTATATTTTAGACTTTATTGTTATTTCCAACAATAGATTTCGTGTATTTAATATTAAAACTTTAATAGACGCGTTTTGACACATAATGGCAATTTTTTTATATTTTCCCATTACAATACTAACGTTGAACGACATGTCACCTTGAATATATTTATCATAAAACATATATTGTAGTGCATTAGTTTATCACCGTGTCATAATATTAGAAAAATTATTAACATAAATGTCGTTACTTCTGCGATAAAGAGCTGTTAAGTTTTTGTTATCAGCCAAATGATGTCCTGAACGAGTAGTACGCAATTCAAAAGAGCTTAGTACTAAGCCTATTTGAAGAAATGATTTTCATTTTATTATTATGCACTACTTTATTTCATGGAAATAAAAAAATCTTATTAGAAAGCGATTTTGGAATTTGCATTTCAATAAAATCACTTGGGATAAATTGTTGTAAGTTAGATGAATTTTGAAAACCAATAGTGGAGTGCTCATACCGCTATTGTAGATATAGTGGACATTGATTTCATATTTTTTTACTAGGAATCAAAATTTTATCAGACTTGAATCTCACAATATTTTTAAGAATAACTCCCGAATTGCGAATAAAAGAAAGATGATAAATTGTTTATCGAAGCATGTGAAGCCAAACCAAAGTTTAAGGTTATGTAAATTTTAATTTATTTGAAATTTGACTTTAGACATTGAACTTGACTTTTAACTTTCACATTTAGTTTTTGATGGGATTATATAGATCCCCATAAGACAAACGTAATTTCGTCTACTTAGGTGTGTAATTTATATTTAAAGGTCATTTTTGCCATTAATACAAAATTGCAAGTAACTTGCGCAAGCGCACAGTGAAAGCTCGTATTACATAACCGGACTTCCTCGATGTGTATTGACTTTTTAAAGTTTTGCTAAATTATTTGTTTGAGAATCTTAAATAACCTTGTTATTTATATACCTATATACATATTATGGTAACAGTAAGCTGATATGATAATGAAGAAGGAAGGTGGTCATAGGAACTTAGTGGTGAAATGACGCAACTGCATCGTGTTTGGGCTCCTTAGATCCGTCTTTGTGAGGACTTTGGTACTGGATGCTTTTTGGATCAAGGTCTGGTGATGATGGAGCCGAAAGGTGGTTATAGGAACTTAGAAATGAAATAAAGGAACTGCATCGTGTTTGGGCTCTTTAGATTCGTTTTTACGAGAAAAACAACATAGCTGGACTAGGTACTTTATATGATCTGTTCCAGTCATATTTTTGTTAAAAAAATCTAAGTTATTAACATATATTTTTTAATAAAACAAATTTCGATATAATAGATACCAAAATTCGTTAAGTCAGGGCTTTCCCTAACTAATCTCATAATCACGTTGTTTAGGTATGTTAAATACCTACATTACTAGTCCATGGCTATCTTCATGAAATAGGAAAATATAATAAGTACACAAGTTTAATCTTATCGATCTGAAATTTTTAGCAAACAATAGAAATCCGATATAGTATATTTATACAAATATAACTAGTGGAAGAAAATTCTAAGAATTTATAGAAACGTTTAAAATAAGTAATCTTTTATCTTTGATTTAATTGATAAGTGCGCAAGTCGGTGTTGTCATCACAATAGAACAATGGTACACAGTTTTAATATTCAATTCGTACACCCACTTTATTAAACTTCACATAAATTATGTACGATTCGCAACATTTTGGGTAAATCCGGTGAACTGAGTGAGCAACACCGCGACACTTAAGCCGACACGTGAAGGTTGAATAAATCAGACAACAATGTGGTGTATTGCTCAGATCATCGGAAGTCAATTAACTTACATTTTGGTAATATGAAATAATAAAGGTACTATTTATACCCGAGACAATCATCATCACCGGAATATGGAGAATGATCCATAACGCGGGCCCAATGCGGATTGCTGGGACGACTGCAGATGTAGCCGGGACCCACGGCTTAACGTGCCTCCCAAAGCAGATAGGAGCTCGGGATAAAAAAAATCTTGATCACCCATCCTATGACCGACCTTCGTGATAGTTGCTTAACTCCAGCATCGCAGACCGAGCACGCCAACCACTGCGTCATTGAGCTTCTGACGACGCAATACATTACGGAAATAGAACCCGGCTTAACTCAACTTCCATGCTGCTGTTGGTTCCGACTGCTTATGCAGTGATTAGAAGCCGTCAATCTGCATCCATACCTGAGTGGTGGTGGCGGAGCGGAGATAGTGGGGGGCGTGTGCACGAGTGGCAATTCAACTAAACGGCGGTCATACGTATAAAGATATTGAGTGCCAAAATCATCATAATATCATTTTCAAGTCCCTGAATGAAATCAATGAAAATATTGTAATATATAGAGTTGTAATAATCATAGTTCCGAGGCTGATATACCCACGAGACATAACACGAACCACCTTGATCGTTAACGAACCACATAAACATGTTTGCACAACTGTAATTATCTTCACGAATAACAAAACTCATGAGTCAGAACACGGCTGAATTGTTACTGCCTTTAAAGGTAGTTGGCTTCTTTAATAAAATATTTTTTTTTCAGACATCATTATTGCTAAGCTCATTAATGGTGGCATGAGTAACTATAAATATATAAATGATTAATTAAAGTTTATTTAAAAAGTACTTTTTGATTAACATGTCAATATCCATTGTTACACACAAACCTTTACTATCTTATTGTTAACATTCTCAATCACAAGCTTCGGCTACAAATTGAGTCACATATTTATTAATTCATCTTGGAATAAAAAAATATACGACAACAAAATTATGGACAACTTTTGTATTTTCATTATCGACAAAATTTTATACATTTTCATTTTATATATTTTCAGTAATAAATAAGCTTTTCGACATTGTTTAGTGACGCGTTATTGCCAGCGGGCCGTTTAAGTGCACCGCCAGCTCTGACGCGTCACTAAAGCTCTGATTGATATGTATGACCCAGGATACTGATATGTCAGCCTGACAAAGCTTTAAGGGCATCGTTTTGACAAAACAATCAGAGCTATAGTTGACGCGGTGGAACCGCTGGTATAGTGAACCAATCTTATGTACACAAGAGGCGACACTTCAAACAGAAGGACTGTATTTTAAAAGCAATGTTGTCTATAAACTTTTTATTTAATACCCTTTAAACGGCTACCTATCAATCGCCATAAACATATGCCTGTTGAGGAAATGATTTTATCTTTCTACAAACATGTTATACGATGATATTAATACATGCGTATCTAATCTTAAGGTAAATCGAATAAAATAACTATACTCTACAAGAATCTCTCTAAGCTACGATTGTGAAATAAAGAATACATATCTATTTCAACTAAACATTAAATGTTTATTGCATTACTTATATTATTTCAAATAATGAATCTTATCTATATACATCGGTATAATAGGTAGTAACAACAGAAAAAAAAACTTGCGATGAAATGTAAAAAAATGTCTTAAATAAATAAATTAAACGCATTAAATCGCCTAAAGTTTATTATTGGCGGTAATAAATAAAACATATTTAAGTGGAAATTTGAAAAATATGAATTTTGTATATTTATAAATATTATAAATAGTGCAGAGGTAATTGGAAGAAAACTATTGTAATTTTTAATTTTTTTTTAACTGGACGAGTCATGTATTTGTATTTATTCTTATTTTTTATTTCTTATTTTTCAGAAATCTTAAAAAATGGATCACGCCCACCACGATATTAACAGTGTGCCGGCAGCGCCGATGCACGGAGACCATGGAGACCACGGAGACTGCGACAGCCCGTGCGCCGACATGGGACACAGCCACGCGATGGTGGTCAGTACTGTACACATTCAACACTACATTGATTCGTGACAGATTCGTAGGAAACTCTAATTGAAGCATACTGCTTTTTTCAAGGGTCAAATATTGGTAAATTGTTATATAAAAATATTACTATGGAAAGTATAGAGAGAGAGAGAGAGAGAGAGAGAGAAAGGTCTATTCACTACTAAATAATGTTTTTATTAAATTGATATACTACAATAATGATTGGAAAAGTAACAGTTAGTAAGCAAGTTATCAGTAAGTACAGACCGCAAATGATATGCACATAGATAGTGCACGCCACAGGAAACAAAAAAATGTTACAAAATCATTTGGTACAAGGCTGTGGCTTTATTTATATGGTACGTTATTAATTTCCATATAATATTCACACGTATAAAGATAACCTATTCATACCATTTCGGTAGTTATATAAATACTATAACTATATACTATCCGATTCCCCTGAGTCTCGTTCAATACATATATACAAAATGGTTTATTGCAAATGTTCTGGTGTCCTGCACACGCTCACCTAAATTACTGCACGTCGTCGGTAGTCGCGTGTTAAATAAAGTACACGACACGTGACAAAACGTCACCTACATTGTAGCCATGCTCCCGTATATTACGGTTAGTGATACGTACCTACGTAGGTACACCCTGCTGAACGAAGAGGAGGATGATCTCCATATTATTTATTGTATTATTTCATAACTTTGTGATTTCTGACTAGACTCTAACGTTGGTTTTATAAAAAAATATCAGATTAGTATATTTATCTAAAGGTATACAGATATCGCTTAAAATGAAAAATAAAGAGAAATGTAGGTTTTTCTTAATGTTATTCAGTTGTTATTTCAATGATAGCATGCTTGTCTTAGGTCATGATCAGCTCAGGTATGCGGTCCCAAACATTCCTGATGTTATCTTGCTACTCTTGTGTTCCAGTTCCACGCTAACGTGTGCCAGGAGATCCTATTTAACGGCTGGCTGACCACTACAGCGCTGCAACTGTTCGGCTCTTGCGTAGCTATTTTTGTCGCTGGAGTCCTTTATGAAGCACTCAAGTACTACAGGTAGGTCGTAGTGAGTTACATAACAACATTTTAAACTATTCGGCGTAAACTGGTAGGAGTTAACAGGGTTAGATCCAGCCGTCAGGTCAGAAGGTGACGATCACAGTCACACGGTCGAGTTTCTGCCAAAATAATGCATTTTATGAATTTGATTCATTAGCATTACAAAAAGTACCAAGGTATTTAGAAAAAAGTAATATTTACTATTAAGAATACTGGCAATTCTAAATTAAATAATAACCATTTAATTATAACGTCAACTAATTGTATAGTAGAATGCTTGTTACCAGAGATATTTTGATAGTAAGTCAGTATCCGAGGCAATGAGTGGCACGAAAACAGGTGATTCAATTCATAGATTCTTTGTGCTGCTCACTCTTGGTGTTGTTGCGTTTCACTTGTTATTTTCATGTTATGTTGTGTGAACTCACTATGTATATGTGTGTATTGCAGAGAGGCTCTACACGTGAGAGCCACCAGTGCGACGGGTGACTCCACGGTCAACATCGCCAAGAACGAGTGCGGCTCCAACGGGAACTGCACCGGACCTTCCGTTGTCAAGTAATTACCATCTCTTTATTTCTTTTCCTTAATCGAGTTTTATACTATTTTTAGAATCGACAGAGTCTAAACTAGTGTTACACACATTCAATTTTATCTTTATGCTGGCATCTCGCTACCTACGTCTAGTTTCACGGCGTTTCTGAAAACTATAGAGTCGTCTACATTTTCCCAACTCTAGAAAACCAATCGGGTCAGCGAAATCAAGTAGTCATCAACCTTACTTTAGGATGTCGTCTCCGGGGTGAATATGCGAGCAATATTGACGCTGTTCTAACATTCGAAACTTTCTGGAACTCTTTAGCAAATAAGCTAAATTAGCAAGGAATCAGGTGGTAATATTGAGAATATATTGTGCAGATACAGCATGTGGTCGGGCGGGCACGTGGTGCAGACGGCGATGCACGTGGTGCAGGCGACGGCGTCGTACGTGCTGATGCTGGTGTTCATGACGTACAACGTGTGGCTGTGCCTGGCGCTGGTGCTGGGGCTCGGCCTCGGCTACTTCATCTTCGGCTGGCGCAAGAACACCGTCATCGACGCCAACGAGCACTGCCAGTGAACCGGACCGCCCCCCACTTGTATCGTTTTGTCTTAACATTGAAATAAAATTATCTTTTGTATGTGCTTTCACGTCGGTGTTCAATTTTATTTCTCGCGTCCGTTCTTCTTCTCGACTACGTTCAAAACGTGACCTAGTTCGACGGTTTTTTTTTTATTTTTAATATGGTACCTCCCGAAATTGTATTGCAAGTGAATGGTGAGGCGTATTTAGACATTTTTTAATTGATATTGAAATATGAGATATTCTTTTTTATCTTAATATCGTGAAGTTGAGGATGCAATAACCATATAAATTTTGTTTACCATCTTTTATTGACATTTTCAAGTTTTATTTCCTGGATAAATTAGCAAATTGACTGTTGTATCGATACTGAAGTTCTTCGTAGTCGCTTTGACTATTAGGTACATACTATTGTAAATCCTAAATGGCGAATCGATTAGTAAATGCATGGACAGAAAATTCATACCATATCGCCGCAGTGAACGAAAACAGAATAAGTTGAATTAGATTCACTTAAACATTTTATTGCCTCTATAATGTGTGTGTATTCACTTTACCTTTAAGTGATATTTACAAAACAAATTCATCTCATCACCCACGAATGATGACAAATATAATTAGAAATTAATGCTCAATTAAACAATCGTGATAGCGCTCATGTCAAACTATTGACAAATTAGATAATTATGTACATATGTAATAAAGAAATATAATGTTTAATATTAAATTATTATTGAATTTATTGTTATAACTTTATAGAAAGTCTGTTTTCACAATATTAACCATTAATTTGAGAACCCCTCTGAAGGTATACATGACCTAAAAGGTAACCTACCTATGCGTGGTTCTGTGAAATATTAATTTCATTCATCGCGTTAATATTTAATGTATTGAATTTTTTATTGTACATACGTCACCTAAATGCTGATTTTTTGTATATGAAAATATGGAGGTACATATGTTTATTTTTCAATCAATTGCGTGACAACTCTAAGTTATATTATTTTCCACATACTTTATTATTACTTATAGTATAATGTAGATTTAAGTTGTAGACATGTAAATAGGCTTAATTTGTGATATTATGATGAAAAATACATTCCTATTACGAAAATAAGTCCATTTTTTATCACTTTCTAACCGTAAACCCGCATTTACCCCTATCATAATAATATAAGGAAATATATATTTTTACGAAAACATGAAGAGTCTGATATTTACAAATAAATACAGAAAATTACGAATGACTAATGAAACACAATTAATTTTACTCTACTAATATATTAATTATCAGTTTAAAAGTGCAAAATCTTAATGATTATACTCAATTCATTAAATTTTTTCGTTTTATATGGCAATAAGTCCTAGTTTTACCAAAGTGCTATCGGTATTATCAGTATCATTGAAAAAAATAAAATCAGAAATGAAAACCTGTTTAAGTAACGTTTGTTTGTAAATTTGCTTACGTCTTAAACCGTGCTGGATTGAGACGTGCTTAACTGTAAATTCTCAATTCAGAAACCAGGTGTAAGAAACCTTTTGATCTTTCTTTAAAAGAACAAGAAAACAGAACCCTAGGCGCAGCCTGCAATTGGACTATCGTGGAAAACCGGCTAGCTATATTTTGCGCATGATAAGAACTCCAAGTGAAGTTATAACGTTTGTACCTAGAGTTTAATATAAAAAGAGAAAAGTTAATAAGTTCTCTGTATAAAACAATAGCGAACAAGAATTCTAAAATAAGGAGAAGCAGCGGGATTTGATAAGATTTTTGCGAAGATGATCAAATTTAGTAGTGTTGAAATACGATATGTTTTTAGGATCTTATGAAGTCTTTGCTGTGAAGCAAGAAGGATACCGATGTACTGGATTTGAGCAGTCATTGTTCTCTTGTACAAAGAAAGACTCAGTACGGACTGCACCAACTATAGAACCAATTAGTTTAATGGGCTTTGCGGCTAAAGTGTGCTAAATATCTTTGAAAGAATGAGTATAAATCCGATAAAATTTTGTGGGTGTCTCAAGGTTGGATTCCGAAATGGAAGAGCTTGTATGGATTATTTTGCTCTGCTATATGGTAAGTTATAGACTAAAAAGTGTTTTATAGCTTTATAGACTCAGAGAAAGCGTTTGATAAAAAATATATTCCGCAGCAATATAGAAATGAACCCTGCTGCTGTGTGGAATGCAATCCACTTACGAGGACTGTCGTCCTGATATGACTTGGTCATTTAAATATTTAGTTATAGACTACGATTCCAATTGTGGTAACAATTTAGATTTTTTCTTATGAGAAAATGACTTAGAAACCGTCTCAGGTTCATAGTCATTCAGATTCATCTCAGTTTAAGATTCAAGTTTTGATTTTAAACTCCAGTTACTGTTGTCATTTTAAACTCAGACTGTAAAAAGAGGGGTGTTATAAGATTGACGTGTCTCTGTGTATGTCTGTCTGTCAGTCTATGGCATCATAGCTCCTGAACGGATGGAGCGATTTCAATATGTTTTTTTTTATTAAAGGTGACTTATGTGTGTTCTAAGATATGTTTGATGAAAATTAATTGAACCATTTAAAAGTTGTGGGGGCTTAAAGTGGCGAAGAATAACCGAATGTCTGCAAATATACTCGAGTGGAGTCTCAAACAAAAGCGCACTGAATGAGAATATTGATGACTTACTGAAGAGTATTCTTAACTTCGGTTGATGAGAACCATTATAAACATTAAGTAACAACAACATTTTTTTGCGTTCTTTGAAACGGCCAATTTGTACGAAATGCAATATTTACTCATAATTATTTAATTATTATTATAAGACACACTAACAATACAAAAATATGAAATAATAACAATATCATTCTGTAGGATAAATGCCATACGAGGTGGGTCTTTAATAATAATAAATAATTATTTAAAATGTAAAGAACGTAAAGATATAGTATCCCTCTCCATATTAAATTGTCATGTGTGGAACTTAAACAGTATGTTATTATGTGTATATAGACCATCTGATGGGGACAAAATTGATAAGAAAGTAGTGATATGTGGTGATTTTAATATAGATATTTTAATTAAATGTGCTAAATCATGTAGGTTTTTGAACTTGTTTAAATGTTTTAATTTATAGAAATAGAAAGCGTTTATTTGGTATAAAATATAAAGTTACAAAATATTACATAGCAAAAATAAAAAAAAATATATATATATAAGTTATACCAAACGGGCCTCTGCTCAGTATGAGCCGAAGCAACGTTTGCTACGGCACTGATTTTCAGCAGATGCCCCGAGACTTTAGGTTAACATTAATACTAATATATTAGTTACTCCATTAAAATTATTTTTATTTAATTAAAACTACAATTAAAATAACATTTCCGTATAACAAATTCACACGAATATATAGCATGGGGTTAGAATGGCATCAGGCTGTGGCACTTCAGAGAAAGCAATCACTACTCTGTAACATTTGACATACTCTTTTGTTGAACCAATAAATGACTCTTGTATTTTAACTTAAAATTATAACCCGACACGGAGTTCCTTATTGGTGGAGGGATATTATTCCAGCACTTACCCGAAATGCACTGGTCCTATATGCATTGTATTTCATGCGTGAAGCAATTCGTGTTTGACGTTCCGAGAACCTTAATTTTTCATACAAATAAGTGGGACACTTGTCTTTAATCACACCGAATAATAAACAAGCAAAGTGCAGTTTCCTACGGTTCTCCATGTTCAACATATCACTTCTGTTTAGATACGGAGTCACATGAGCGTAACGAGGAATGGGAAAACAGTATCTTGCACAAGCATTCTGTACTCTCTGTATGAGCTTTTTTGATCTAGCTAGAAGACATCCCCCAATGACTGTGTCTGCGTAATTTAATTTCGACAATATAAGCGTCTCACAGAGACGTATTCGTAGTTCTACGCTTAAATACTTCTGTATTTGGTAGAGGATCTTTAGCCTGTAGAAACACTGTCGGACCTCATATCACAATCAAACAGTACTCCCAAATTTCTAGCCTCAGTCACTTGATCAATTACATTGCCTCTAACTGTTAACACAGGTTTATAGGTATTAATGCAATTCGTTTGCGCCCGAGTGCCAGAAACGAGCAATTTTGTTTTCGCTGGGTTTAGCAACAGACCGTTCATCTCTGACCACTCAGCTATACGAGCCAGATCCTCATTAAATTCATTGGCCGCTAGAACCGTGTCAGTGGGTTGAAAAGATTTGTAAACCTGTAGGTCATCAGCGTACAGGTGATACTCACAATTAGCAATACATTTAGGTAAGTCGGCGGAGTATAAAATAAAAAGAATAGGCCCAAGAATAGATCCCTGAGGCACACCACAATTTAGTAAGTTTTTTTAATGAACCTCATTACACCCTCATCTGCTACTTGCTTAGATAATATTTTTTGTAAATGTAAGGTGTTTAAAAAGTCGATAATAAATTGTTATCGATCTGACCATAGCAGAGTTCTAGCAACAAGTCAAGTCAAGTCAAGTCAAAATAATCTTTATTCAAATAGACTTCTTAAAAGTACTTTTGAATCGTCCAACATTTTTTCCCTACCACTCGTTCAGGACGTCTTTTGGCTGATAAGAAGAACGAGCAAGAAACTCACCAGCTCTAATAAGAGTAATGACATTTACAAAAACCATGTCATTACCAGAACAAGACATTATAAACAGAGATAGAAAAAAAAAACTATGTTCTTATAATGATAACATAATCATTTAATAATAATGGAAACAAGATAATGAGTTTATAAGTAATCACCTATCCAGTTGCTGGATCATCTCAAGTCCAAGCGTTCTTATCTGTTATATAATCGGATACCTTATAATAAGCTTTTTTAATAAGTATTTTTTTAATAGTAGATTTAAACTGCATGATATCTAATTGTTGTATTTTGCTTGGGACCTTATTGTAGAAGCGCACACAAAGACCCTTGAATGAGTTATTAACTTTTTGCAGTCTAGTGACAGGCACCGTTAATTTATTTTTATTTCTTGTATTAAAATTGTGTTCATCACTTTTTATAGAAAACAAACTAATATTTTTACGAACGTACATTAAGTTCTCGTATATGTATTGAGAAGCAACAGTCATAATGTCTATTTCCTTAAATTTCTCCCTTAAAGAGTCCCTAATCCTAAGATTATAAATTGATCGAATTGCTCTTTTCTGAAGCACAAAAATTGTTTGTAAGTCGGCAGCATTTCCCCACAATAGGATTCCGTACGACATCACACTATGAAAGTAACTGAAGTATACTAATCTTACAGTGTCTATGTCAGTTAACCTACGTATCTTCATTACGGCATATGCTACAGAGCTAAGTCTACTCGACAATCTATCAATATGTGGGCCCCACTGTAGTTTAGAATCTAATGTTATTCCTAAAAATACTGTGGTATCCACAAGGCCCATGTTCTTATCTTTTATAATAACATTTATATCTACTTTTTTAACATTAGGTAGTACAAATTTTAAGCATTTTTTTTTTCCTTCATTAAGTAGAAGATTATTTACATTAAACCAATGTACTACTTTAGCGATAGAATTATTCACATCGTCATTTAGAGGTAACCCTCTTTTAATTTTAAACAATAGTGAAGTGTCATCCGCAAACAAAACTATTACGTGATCATCCCTTACGAAAAAAGGCAAGTCATTTATGTAAATCAAAAACAAGAAAGGACCAAGTATTGAGCCCTGCGGAACGCCCATCTTAATTTTCGATCCAGAGGATCTTTTACCATTGATATCAACCCTCTGTACTCGGTCAGTCAAGTATGAGACAATAAAATCCAATGAGTTATCTCTAAATCCATAAAAATGCAGTTTCCTAATCAATGTTTCATGAAAAACACAATCAAATGCCTTAGATAGGTCACAGAAAACACCTAACGCATCATGTGAATCCTCCCAGGCATTAAAAATTACTCGACACCGGCTTCGGTTGTCGAGCGACCCCTTGTAAAACCAAATTGTTGTCGATTCATAAGCTTATTCTTGTAAAAGTACGTTTGTATTTGATCCAGCATGATTTTTTCAAAAATCTTACTAAACGTAGGTAGCACGGATATAGGTCTAAAGTTAGTAGGGTCAGATGTGCTACCCGATTTATGTTAAGGAACAATTTTACTATATTTCATGAGCTCAGGAAAAATACCACAATCAGTACATTCATTAAATATATAAGCTAAGATTGGAGCTATTGTCTCAATTACCGATTTAGAAACTTCAATGGAAGTACCCCATAAATCAGCAGTTTTCGTTTTCTTTAGCTGATTAAAAGATTTTATTATATCTTTAAAATCAATGTGTTGAAACTTAAATTGGCTATTACAATTATTTAAACTTGCCTTTAAAATAGATTCAGCAACAGTGGAAGAGGAATTCAAAGATTGTGTAATTAAGACTGGAATTTCAGTAAATAAATTTTCAAATACTGTAGCAACTTCAACATCTGATGTTACTTTTTTATTATCAATGTTTAAATTAAAATTTATATTCCGGGATTTTCTCTTCCAGTTTCACTATTTATGATATTCCACGTCATTTTAACTTTGTCTTTACTATTTTCAATTTTTGCATTTAAATAATTACATTTGGCTAAACGACACACTTTTTTAAATAATTTAGAGTAATTTCGTACATATTCTTTGAAGTCCTCACAACTTTCGAGCACCATTATGTTTCTCCTAAATTCAATATAATTTGTAGATCTATTACTAAAAGTAATTTAGAGAAATTTAAAAACCGTGTTTCTGCAAATCAGACTCAGTTGACAGCTAGTAATTTAGAAAATATTAATGATGTCTATAATAATTTTTTTAACTTTATAAAGGGAGAATTTGACAAAACATTTAAACTCAAAACAATAAACTATAGTAACCAAAAGAAGAAATTTAGTGATTGGACTACACCTGGCATCTCCAAAAGTCGAAATAGGCTCTATGATTTGTATGGACTAAAGTGTACCTCGACTGATCCAAAGTTTATTGAATGTGAAAGAAATTATTTAAAAATTTTTAGGAAATTATGTGTTTCAACAAAAGCAAAATATATATCTGAAAAATTTATAGTTCAGAAAATAAAATAAAAACAAATCTGGACTATCATAAATAAAGAAACGGGTAAAAATAAATGTATTATGCGTACATACTCATCAGAGGTTGACAATAAAGATATTAAAACAGATGAAGCGGTTGCCGATACATTGGAGAATTTTTTTTCTAAGACACCAATAGAGTTCTTAGTTCATGTTCTAGACTTGTGGTTACTCATATAGAGTCAGTTGTTGATAAGTGAAATACTGAATTTTATTTTAGACATGTTAACAGCTCAATTAAATTCCATTAATGTCAAAAAAATACTGTTTTTTTGACGTTTCAACTTATGTTATCAAATCTTTAATATTATCTAAAGCGCCCCAATTTACTTTTATTTTTAATAAATGCATTGATGAAGGAACTTTTCTGATTTAATAAAATATGTTTATATAATCACACTTTTCAAGGCGGGCGACAAGTCTGATCCCAGTAATTTCAAACCAATATCTATACTACCAGCGCTAAGTAAAGTATTTGAGAACATTATTTATAATCAACTGCTTGCACACTTTTCGTTAAATAAATTACTTAACAAAAATCAGTTTGGTTTTAGCAGAGGTAAATGTACCACAGAAGCTGGAATTGCACTTCTGAGACATATCTATGATGCTTGGGAGAATAAACGAGATGCTATCGGCATTTTTTGTGATCTATTAAAAGCATTCGACTGCGTTAGTCATGAAACACTGTTGGGGAAATTAGAGTTAATACTGACACCATAATTGGTGTGACGAAAAATTCACTTAATCTAAAGAAATCATATCTTTCTGATAGAATTCAAAAAGTAGTAATTAATGAAGCGAAATCTGCAGAGGCACCCATTACTATAGGCGTACCTCAGGGATAGGTATTACGACCATTGATTTTTCCAATTTACATTAATGATCTTCCTGACTTTACAAAGAATTTGTGTGAGACAATATTATTTGCTGATAACACCTGTTTAGTGTTTAAAGTAAAGAGGGGTAATGATTGTTTTGATGATGTAAGTGATACTCTCGTCAATGTTCTACAGTGGTTTGATAATAATAATTTAAAGCTTAATTCAAATAAAACGAATTGCATAAAGTTTGCATAACCTAATGTGAGGCATGGAAGTACACTTCTAAAAGTAAATAGCGAAAAAGTTGAGTTGGTGGAATCGACGAAGTTCCTTGGTATTATACTAGATTCCCGACTGCAATGGAGTCCTCATATTGATAACTTTTCAAGTAGAATGAGTTCTGTAACATTTGCTGTTAAAAAATTAGACTCTTGACAAATGTTGAAACGGCAAGATTGCTATATTTTAGTTATTTTCATAGTGTAATAGTAGTAGTAGTAATGACGTATGGTCTATTGTTGTGGGCTTCTGCGGCTAGCATTGAAAGATATTTTTATTCTACAAAAGAGAGCTGTCCGCGCTATATATAATAATAATAATAATAATCTTTATTGCACGCTAGACAGGACATAATACAGAGAAGCTAGAAAGAAGAGAAAGATTACAAAGGGCGACCTTATTGCTACGTAGCAATCTCTTACAGGCAACCCGAGGCAAAGAAAAACATGAACTATATAATAAAAAGAGGGGGGTGCAAGATGGAGAAGTAAATAGATAAATCTGTATAATGTAATATAGTTAATAAAATAGATAAAGATAAAAAGTCATTAAACATATTAACAGTTTTCAAGAAAGTGTGTTTTAACTTTTACAATAAAACAATTTAAGGTTCGAGCCTTTCTTACAACTTCAGGCAAAGAATTCCAAAGATGTACCGCATGCACGGAAAATGAGTAGGATAAGAAATCGGAAGTATGACGAGGAATATTAAGGGTTAAGTTAAAAGATGAGCGTAGAGTACACTGTGAAGAGGAGGTTCGGAAGGAAAAGCATTTTTTAAGGTAAGGAGGGGCCGTAGGTAGAAAAAGGATGGAATAGAGGAGCGTAAGAGTATGTAAGTCTCTGCGCCGGCGAATAGGGAGCCAGTTTAGTTTGGAGCGGAAGTGTGACACATGGTCATATAATTTACGGTCTAGAGAATCTCTCAGAGAAATATTTAAAGGAAGAAATATTTTGACTGTTGCCTCTCAATACATTTATGAAAATATTATGTACGCAAGAAAACATTACAATTCCTTCACAAAAAAAGAAGTGTTCATAATCTTAACACAAGAAATAAAAATAAACTTGCCGTTCCAAGCATCAGACTTTGCTATAATCAATAAAGTTCCACAAAATGTAATTGACCTACCCATAAATAAATTTAAAATTCATGTTAAGAACATACTTATGAGTAAAGGCTATTATAAAGATGATGATTATTTTAAGGATCGCAATGCATGGAATTAATAGCCTTCGCTTTATTCTATAAAGACTAATTAAATGTTCAAAAAAAGGGGGAGGCCTATGTTCAGCAGTGGACGTCTTCCGGCTGATGATGATGATGATGATGCTCAACCTATGTCCTACAGACTTTGAAAGTTGTATTTATTATTGTGATAATAAATATTATTTTGTTAATAACATGATTTATGTAAATGTCATTACTTATGATAAACAGCTGGTAAGTTTCTTTTGCTTGTTCTACTTGTCAGCTAAAAGACGTCCTGAACAAGTGGTAGGGAAAAAAAATTTTTGGACGATTCAAATGTGCTTGTAATAAGCTAAAGATAATCTAAAGATATTTTCATTTCATTTAATTTAGGTAATTATGAACGACCTTATATAAAAACACCAAATCAGGCAGTTACCTGCGATCTGATAACGAGTTAATTAAAAAAAAACTAAGACGTTGATTTTAGCTACAACGGTGACTAATTCCTTGCGAAAAAAGGCAAAATAACGTCTATAAGAACGGTGGATGCCTTCAATGCGCTGAAAGTATATGTTATAGAATGGACTCCAAACAACACAACCGTACTCCAACGAGCTTCGGACCAATGCATTAAACAATACGAGTATGTTTGAAGCCTCTAGGATTCCGCTTTTATAACCCAAATATTCGAGAAGACTTTTCAACTGTGTGATTGATATGGGCAGAAAAACAATGCTTTCGGTCTATTATTACCCCAAAACCTCTAATTTCGCTCACCAACTGTAGTGTAACTCCATCACTTTTATAACTCGAAACCAACGGTATTTTTTTCCTAGAGAACCTCATATGACAACACTTATTGCTATTTAGTTCCATACGATTTTCATTACACCATAATTTAATTCTATTCAAGTCTTCTTTAATTTTTTTGATGTCCGATATGGATTCTGTTACTTTGTAAAACTTTAAGTCGTCGCCAAATAAAATAAATCTGCAATGTCTGATTTCATGCATTATGTCATTGATAAAGACAGAAAAAAGCATGGGATCCAGATGAGAACCCTGAGGCACACCAGAAACAGTAAAATAGGTTTCCGATTCGTACCCACTCATTATGATGAGTAAAGTAAGAAGAAATAAAAGTAATACTCTTAAATAAGGAAAAGTAAATAGGTATAAAGTACCTACTTAATTGTGGACGTGTAAACTATACTATTCGTATTAAAAAGGGCATCAACTAAATTACCATTAACTAACTGATTTTTTACAAAGAAATAATTTACAAATAATCTGAAATTTTACAATAATAAAATTACATATTTTTAAGTGTTCTATAATAACCATAGCGATATTTTCTCAATAGAAAAGAATAACCAAAGTTACCCCCTAAAATACCGTATGCATTTCTTGTTATATATCAAACCCTTTTTCTTATAACCGCTTGCTTGCCCCATGTTAACTAGTGGTTAACCAAACTCAAACGCTAACATGTAAATGAGCAAGTAAGCATAATTTTTAACTATGTAAGTCACTCTGTAACCGTGGCTTTATACATCTGAATAGGCTAGTGCTACTTTTTTAAAGATCGAACCTTATGTACCATTGACCATATAACATTTTTGTTTTGGTAAGCTGACGCCATCTAGGGGAGAGTAGAAAAATTAAATCAGTCGCCCGCCATCTTTCGCTTAATAATATAAAATATTATGTATTACTATTATAATACAATCAATTATAATGAGGTAGAAAGTGTATGAAAAATCAAACTAAAAATAAATAAAGAAATAGTTCCATTTCACTAACATTATTAAATTTGCTAAAGACCAAATCATTTACATTTTTAAACGAACACCACCAAGAACGAAACGCTAATTCTTTGTGAGATGTTGCTAAGAAGCTCATTTCAACATTTGGTGAAAGCAACTTTTTAAATATTGTAAGCGTTCTACTATATTTGCAGTAGTTTGGTTACGTTATGTTGGTATTTTTTGAATAATAAATTGATTAATACACAGTAAATATATGATGGTGAATTGCTGATTTACAAAAGATGTCAATTTAGTATTAGTATTATCATGTGAAATCAATGAAATTGAGAAAAAATTGATATAACCGTGTCTTTGTCTATTTTTACTTGACTATATTTAGGTAAATAAGGTACTTTTGTAGGTAAAAGTTACAAAAGGAGGTACTTTTGTTGACAAACGTTATTTTTTGAAGTAGTAATTATAGTATTACTAACGTACGTAGCATACATATCATGGTGCATGCATGGTACACACGGCTGGTTGTTAGACTGCCACAATATTCAAAGTCTATAAACATTCGATTAAGGTTTAAAATCAAACGGAGAAATTTGACTGTTTTATATAACCTGACGTGCTGTTAATTGTACACTAATAGTCTGTGGTACATTACGTTAAAAATCAATGCACTGGCAGCACTGTTTTTTTCTCCCTGTCGTTCAATGCCATCCCATCTCTTTCGTTTTGTCAATCATTAAAAAAAACCAAAGTAAAGTGTTCTGTCTGCGAAATCTGTGATTATTGGATATTTATTTGTGTTTGTAGTTAACATGGGGACAGAAGTGGCTATATCTTTTAGTGCTTTACGTGCTCAACTAGAGAACGAAAAATCTAGTTTGTATAAAATTGATGAGAATATAAAAAAAATACAAGTTACTGGACGGTTTCCTAGCGATAGGTTAGTAGCTGGCTTGGATACTGTTCTAGTGAGCATGTTACGATAAATTCTCAACGACTTACATTTTGTTAATAGATTTAATAACTCTTCGGGAGACTACGTGAGAGGTGGAGCCCGCACAGGCAATCGAAATCTGTACCAAGATGCCGGCAATAACTACAAGAATGATGATCAGTTTGGCAAAAGAAAACATGAAACTAAGACTGTGTTTAGCAGGTGAATTTATCTATAACTTAATCACATTAATTTGTAATTAGTTAACTGTGTACACTAAACAGGTGTTTTGTATGTAACATGTAATGGTCAATACATATTTTCAATCAGATTGTCAGCGCGGACGCAAGATAGTGATGGTGAAGACGACGTTCCCGGTAATAAAAGAGTAAGAATGCCTTCAGCAGTGTCCAGGGAACTGCCAACCAGAGCTGCAGTACTTCGAGCTCAAGGTGGTGATGAACAAGCCAGAACCAGAAATCGTCGTATATTTGGTTCACTGTTGGGAACACTACAGAAGTTTAAACAAGAAGAGATTGTGCTGCAGACAAAGGTATCTTGTGGAAATGGAAATACATATTATTAAGTTATTTGCCAATTTAATTACATAGTTATAATTATAGTTTTTAAATAGAAACTATAATTATAACTGTTCTGTTTAAATATAGGGTATCTTAATGAGTTGTATATTTTGTGCCTCTCAGGAAGATAAAAAAGCTCAAGTTGAACGTAAAATTGAAGAGCAAGCGAGATTAGAGAAAGAGAGGGAACAAAAAGAAAGAAAAACATTGTTCTTGGAGAGGGAACACAAGAAAGCAACCATCAAGGCATTGGAAGCCAAAATGGCTCGTGTTCAGGAGTTTGAGAAGTGGGAAACTTCACAGAAAAGCCTTACTAATTTTATCTTGACCAAAGCTAAACCACATTTATACTGGATTCCAAAAAAAATGTCAGACAAAGCTACTGAGAAACTAAATTCAAGTAGAAAGTACCATGAAAGTAAGTGTATTTTATATTAGTGATATTACATATTTTACTGCATATATACATATCCATTTATTTTCTCTACATAGTAATGACTGTAGGATAGCTGCCTGTCTTACTTATTTATCCAGAGATTTTTAGTTTGTATAAAAATTATTTAAATTTTGAACTTGATGATGGATCTTGATTTTAATTTACAGCTAAATATGGTTATTTATTCCGCAGTAAGTAAAGTATTATAAAATTATTTTAATATACCTTGAGTTCTGGTTAAACATTTAAAGGTTTTTTACATCTTTAAACTTGGGTAATTTCATCAACTCTGTCCTGCCTGGTAGTTTCAGTTATGCATTCTAGTCCATCGTCAAACATACTATTGCCAGGTAAATGATCTTCCGACAAAGGAAATTAAAGAAATTGAGGTGGAGCTAATAATTATCTTACCCTGTATGTACTCCTTGGAATTATTTGAAATAAAAGAGAATTCCAAGGAGCTGCATTAAACATGTTTTCATCATACCACATATTAAGTGAGGTATAAATTTACACTTTAAAAATTCTAAGGGTATTCTATTATTTGCCTAATAAAAAGCATTTTATGAAAATTAAACATGATTGATTGTTTATTAAAAACTGAAAAATAAACTTCAGTAATTGGTTTGATGGAAAAAGTTATTTTTTTTATATGAGCATTTCTTTTCTTTCTGCAAATCTTTAATCTCGATGAAAATGCTTAGTGCTTTTTTTTGTATTTTTACAGAGTGCATGATAAAGAAACGTGAAGAGTTGCAAGAAGAATTACAAAGGATAGAACAAAGATGTCTACGCCAGAGAGGTCCTGGTACTAAGGAGAATGATCCAGAATCACAAAATAATAAAGATTCGTCTCAACATAACGATTCTATCACTGAACACGACCATGAAATGAAGACGGACGAAAGCGACGATAAATCAAGGAAAAGGAATAAGTTTGCAATGGATGCAGATGAGAAGGAAGACAGTGACGCTGATGACAGGCATGATGACGTTTCTCCGTCAGTTGTACCAAAAGAGGAAAAAGGTAAATAATAGCAATTTTAGTATTATATTTATTTTACAAGTCTTTGGCAAAGCATATGCTGAATAGCTATTGTACATACTAAATAAAAAATTCTTATTTTTCAGAATCAGATGAAAGCAAAACAGAAGTAAGTTCTGAACAGATTACTAATGTAGCCCAACCTACGGAAATGGAAATAACAAATGAATGTATGGACTCTACTATGGAAACTAGTGAAGCCAATGATACCCAACTAGAAAGTGAAATAATCACATCCAATGAAAACAAGCTTGATGCAGGATCTTCAGAACATTCCTAACAACTACTGCACAAACAAATTCATAGAATTTAAATCAGTGTCACTATAAAATAAAAATAAAATGTAAAAAAATGGTTCTTTCCCATCTTTAAAATAAAAATAACATAGTAAAATAATGTTTATATTTATAAGATTAATAATTTAGTAAACATCACAGTTTATTAATGTTTGCATTAGAAATTACAAAGCAATCAAGTAAAGTGATGGAATAAATTAAATATAATTTTATTTATTAAATGCATTCTATGCCCTGGTTGATATGAAAATATGTATATATATAAAGTAGAAAATAATTATTGTTTTACATATCAGTAATTTAACACTTAATATAACAATATTAAAATTCCATTTAGCTCTACTACAGCTGCTACGGCATATTTTTGATATGCTTGAAATTTTTAACAAAATTGTGTTCCAAAAATATAAACGGACATAAGTAACAATACCACAAATCAAAATATATTGTATAAAAATCTATAACTAGCTAATTTTTTTAGTCTCGAATATTAAACACATTTTTTTATATTTTTTGCGTCCTCTTACATTACGGCGATACATCGAGTTAAAATGTCGTCACGCCTTTATAGATTTTCTACAAAGCTGTGACGTAGCAAGCCCTCACTTCTCAACTTTAACGTCTGTTAGTGTCAAGCTATTTTTTGCTAAATTGAAGCAACGAAAATATGTTTTTAATTATTTTCTATTGTCTGACTGATAAACTAATTTTTTTATTTTTATTTAGGCATCATCCTCAAGTCACTCACCTGACAATCAACATGTTTCATAGCAAAAAAAAAATAAATAAGAATAAAGCCACTTTGATAATCAGTGCATAAGTTATTCATACAGATGATAGTTTTCACAGATTATAGACAGATTATACAATTTGACAAGTTTAAAAGAACAAAGCTCATAAAGAGTGCCAAATTAACTTTATCTGCATGTCAGATCACCATCAGTCATATTTTTGCAATGACTTTTGACCTCTACTGTTGACTCTACTTTACAAAGGAGGCTCCATAACATATTATAGATTTTAAAGTTCTTTTGTATGAATAAGCTCTCATAGCCCTGAGATCATAAATATTACAGTGGAGTCTAGTTTTTTACCAATAAAAAATATGACGCCTTTTAAGGACGTCAATTCAAGTTTTCAGTAATTACAGTTAAAGTATCTGCACCATGAGAATAAACAATAATAAGATACATTAGTCTGTGCAATCCCATAACGTTAAGGTTTATTATTCACTGTATTGTGCAGCTGTATCCACTTTCATAGCTGATAAAGAACTCATTCAGATGTGAAATTTCTTCTTTATTTCCATCTAGTCTAGGGTGAATATCCTGGAAGCGATATCGTCGAGCATCCAATCCATACCCTCGAGCAAATTCTCCCCTGTGACAGCAGAGCACCTGACAATACGCCAATGGTGACTTTTAATGCTGTCCAGTTCTAGTGCCTGGAACGACAATACACATTAAGAATTTTAGAAGAGTAATCTTGTTTCTTATTTTCTGTGCTCATTGAGAATTGAGATTTACAGTTTGACAATTTTATTGGTAAGGTAAATGAATTATTTTACTAGTAGTAAAGTATAGATACCTCTCCAATTTCATGTAATGAGAGTGCCCCAGGTAAATCCGCCTTATTAGCAAGCACAAGAAGAGTAGCCCCTGCCAGTCTTTCTTCACGAAGCAGGGCTCGCAGCTCTCTCCCACAGTCGGCAAGCCGCCGCGCATCAGCACTGTCCACCACCCATGCCACACCATCAGTACTTTCAAAATAGTTCTTCCAATATGACCTGATTGATATTAAAGGAAAATTTATTTACGAACTATATAAAATTATGCAATGTATACACTTAAGTCCTGTGAGTTGTAAATATTTTTTTTATCTATCCTCTCACTTTCCGGGCCTTCTATCTGGCAAGGAATGTCAAGGTTGATTGAGACCATATGATTGTTACTCCTGTGACCAGGTCCATCTTTACCCTTGGTGGAGAGGGTGTGATGCACCCAGGAGCAGTGCTGATGATTTTTTTAATATAAATATGTGTAAAAGAAGTGGGCTGGGGGGCGCCGGAGTGCTACTTGCAGCCAGGCGCCTGTTGTGCTTAAGACGGGCCTGCCTATGACCTATTGCATACTGATATTAATTACTACAAGATTAATTTTACAAAGTATACTGAATAACACATAAGTACACTTCTGCTTCACTAAAGTAAAAATCTTTACAGAGTTTTGTACATTGTCTGGGTTACTGTAAAGCAAATAGACAATATAATCACGATACCTCAACGACTTCTGACCGCCGACATCCCAGATGTTCAGCTTGTAACCACGGTGCTCGAGGGTTTTGATGTTGAATCCGAGAGTAGGTGAGATGGTATCAATAGGCTCACCGTTAAACCGCTTCAATATCGTTGTTTTGCCGGCATTATCTAAACCTCTGAACAATTTCTGTTAAGAAAATAGTTTTTATAACGAAAAAGAAGCTTAACAGAAGTTTCATGATGTGGTTTTTAAAAGGATACAACATGAGGATTCTCATTTCTTTCTCCTTCTGACGGAGTTTCTTTAGTATTGTTAGAAAACCCATTTTTTAATAATAAAATAACATTTCCTTTTATTTGTCGCTTTTCTTGATGATTTACCAAAGAGTTTTTTTTTTTTTTTTGGTTAATTTGTCCCCCTTGTTTGGGACGGGCAAAGGATGTTAGGTCCATACAGCCCTGCCTGGATTTTCTTGATCTTTAAATCTTTTGAACTGTATTTTTGACAAATCTGTATACAGGAACATAACTGTCAATGTTTGATAAGAGTTTTCTTAAGTCGCGCGGGATGGTTTCCTCGTTAAAAATCTTCATTCTTTGTAATTCTTGAAAGAGTATTTTTCTTTGTGCTTTAAATGAAGGACATTTGAAAAAGATATGTTCTAGTGACTGGTTCTCCATGTTGCAGAAGTCACAAATAGGTGAGTTAACAATCTTTAATCGATACAAATGATCTTTGAAAAGGCAATGGCCTAGTTTTTTTTTTTTTGGTTTAATTTTTCCATTCCTACAGGGGTTACCAAAGAGTAAAGCAGTAAAATAAATAATAAGGAAGTGATTGTCTATCAATAGAGGTGGAAATAACTGCTTAAAAATTTTAAGCGTTGTTACGTTGTACGATTTTTAATAACCGTTTCTAAAAACTGCTTATTGCTTAAACGCTTTTTTTTCGACTGACGTTTGCAAATCATTATAATAAGCGTGCAACATTGTGTTATCACTATGTAGCTCAGTGGCGTAGTAGATAAGCGCCGCAGCCCGCGATCGTCCCTGCAATGGGGACGTAAAAGGGCTGGTGATGATGATGCTTAAATCTTTAAAACTACACAACGGATTTCGATGCGGATTTTTTTCCTAGATAGGGTGACTCAAAAGGAAGGTTTTTATGTATAATACAAGATCACAATACTATTACTGTTTCTCGACATTTTATTTACACAATCTTAAAACTAATGCAGTTCAATAATATTTCGAATGTTTTATATACACACCATCACCTCATAACAAAACTTATTTAGATTGTTTATTTAGGAATAAACAAAAGTCATTACTTAAGTAGCAATTTATTTACGCCTACAATTCAACACAACGTGCACTTACTTCAACAACGAAAAGCGTACTGCTTTTTTAAGTATAAGTTCCGTTTAAAAAAGCTTTTGGATTAACCAACCAAAAAAGTTGTTGCAAAAAGTCTAGATGGATCACGTGCAATAGTATAATACAGTGCGTTTATGTAAAGTGCTGCCCCCTAATAGAAAAATGCCGAAACAGAAAATTGATTGAAGCCAGTAGTAATATCTTGATAGATGGCAGGACATACAATAAGCATTAGCATACTTTTCTTCTAAGTAAAAAGTGCTTTTGTACTTATTTAGAAAAGCATGCTTAATAGGCTAGTTGCCAACTTTTTTTTTATTTCCTAAATAAATAGTCCATTAACATTTGAGAAATAATGTAGAAGTAACAGCATGTCTGCGATTAATAGTTTCGGAGATACGTTGCTGTGTTTGTAGAACTGCTGCTAGTTGGCCGAAAACGCTCCCTACAAATTCAAGGCACTCAGTGACGTCACACGGTGCTACAGTAGCGAAAAATGTATGGCCGTCTGGACATTTTTTGTAATATCTTTGTTATTTGTGCGTTTATGTTTATAGCTGTTATAATGAAAGTTGTAACATTTTTTACATCTAATTTAATGCCTTATGTATTTTAGCAAATTTATGTAGTAGATTTTTCTACTTTTTTCAAGTTTTCAAAGCATAATATTTTCCAAATCATTGACTTAAAATTTGTTTTGTTAAACATTTATAAGTTAAAATGGTTCATATTTGTCGAAGATATAACAAAAACCCGTATTTTCACTTGTAGGACACAAGCCTATTAAGTGTTTTTCGTTTAAACGTCCATCTCTATCTATCAAAGACGGGCATGGACTATTTAGAACAGGACGGGACGGAGTACTCTCAGCTGAAAAGCGAGCCAAGCGATATATCTGTTTGACTCTTTCTAATAGAGCGACAATAACATTTTAATGAAGAAGTATTTAAAAAGGAAACCCCTTAATTTTCACAACTCAATAACAAGACATATTATTATATTTTTTCATATTTGTATTGATATCTAAATATGTTTTTTACAATATTTAATAACTCCCGTTTCAACATATCGTCCTCAAAATACATTTTTTTTTTCTTTTGACCATTCCATAATTTCTTGTTTTTTTACATTTTACTGTTGGTACTAACTCTACTTTTCTCGAGTGATACGAGGTATTGTCATCACTATGACACAATGAAGTATTTAAAAAATAAAAATTAGTTCTATAAATCATACTAGATGTCACTAGAGATGTTTGAATTTTGTTTATGATATTCATTCAAATTTTGTTTCTGACGTAATAAAAGTAAATTGAGCATTGAAAATAAATAAAAATGACTTCGTTTTGTATTTCTTATAATATCTAACTTTCAAATTAATTTTAATCGTAACTTTAAGTTGTTTATTTTGTTACGTGTAAAGGAACGATGTTTGGTTTATATGTCAATATTAGTGATGAGCCAAATTATTGGTTGCTCATAACTTTCTTCTGAATTCAGGTTCGGAATTAAGAACAAAAAGCGGAGCGCAGAATTCAGCTTGTATTTGTATGTGTCATTATGCATCCACATAACGAATGATATTAATATAAATATCAAAATCAATTCAGTCCAGGCTGTTACATATTACTTGTGAAAGTCGAAAACTTTGTTAATGGTTCGCAAAACTAAGGCGGGAGATCTCGTACTAACAAAAATCGGCAAGAAACTCAGCATGGGCTGCTTTTTTACTTTCAATTATACGACCTAACTATACTATATTTACGATTTTAAGAGAGCATGACTACTCTAGGCAAAAATTTATTTCATTAAAATTTATTAATTTATTTAAAAAAAACTGATTTCAAGAGCAGGTTGTGTAGGAAGTCAATCTATTATTAACAATATTATTGTAAGAACCAAAAAGCACATACCCCCCGGACGAATTAACTTAACACATGGCTCGACGTTGCTGTCAACATGCAAAATCAGTAGCAATAGTATAATAACTGTACGTGTCTTTGTGATTTTGAAATTTAAAATTATAACCTTGCTGTTCGTTTAGAACAGACGTTTCTTGTTGATTGCTGAATGTTTATTAAGATGATTTAATTATGAATATAAGATTAAATAACTTATCATAGTTTTTTAAAGTCTTAATTTCGAAAGCACAAGTTATTTGCACGTTACACTTTCCACAAACGTCATTTTAGCCACAAGTCATATTATTTTATAGGAATACCTAGTATATTTGATACATATCGAATATTTTATTATAGTTATCGTTTTTATGACTTTTGTTGCTGATTAATAAACCCATATTTTTATATTCATCCATTCACCATACATAATATAAAAATATTATTGAGACTTGATGTAGTTTTCTTGTTGTACGTTCAACAAACAACTAATAGCAATAAAACTAACTTACCTAATTGTTATTGTTTTCAGAACTTTTGTTAAATATTATAATGAAAAATTCCTAGACCTACTATGGCATAAGTATTTTATTTATAAAAACTATTTGGCGGTAATATTATCGTATACCGTAGCTAAATGCCACTTTTAATTATATCACAGCATTCATTCAATTGATTTAGTTTATTTATTTATTAAGTTTAGTTCCCATTTTTCCCTATACAAATAAAAAAGAAATTTATTCAAAAATATTTGTATTAATCGAGTTGCGTTTACATAACTCGAAATAGTTAAATTTCAACTCGATATCAATATGAGTTTTCAGATCTATAAAATCACTGACAATTCTATTCTCTTTTTGATTTAACGTCATGAATTGACGTTTAGATCCAACAATTTGTGCTGCCATCTAGTGACATAAATTTTTTAATACTTCCTCATTATCATCCAATTTTGGTATTTAAAACTTTCTTAAATCAATTTTCAAATTCTTCTGCGTTCATTTCTTTATGGTAATCACCTTGTTTTTTAGATTCAAACACGTTGAGACCTCCTTCAACGAATCTATCCTCACTTGCTATATGGATTATTATTAACATTTTGCCCTTTCCTATAACAAAAACAAACTTTTATGGAAAAATTCAGAAATAAAAGTAGGTATATAACAGTCTTCCTGTTAAACAAAAGAAAAGAACAATGTATGTGTCATTAACATACCTCTGCCACTCAAATAATATAATAATAATATAAATTAACATTCATAACAGACAATGAAAATTGTATACGTTTACAAATAATGTATACACAGTAGTATAGATGTGTTATCGGCCCTTATAAATACGCGGTGGACTATTCGATGATCTGATCGTAAGAGCGATCGGAAGTAAAAGTGAAGCGGTAACTAGAGCGGTGAATGATCTAATAGTTTTGTGAAGTGTTATTAGTCACGTGACATAGTGAGTTGAAGTGTAAATTTTGTAGATCGATTATTTTTGTAAATTTATTGTGTTAAGTAAAGGATTGTGAACTAAAATTGGCGTTCATTTTTATCCCGAACCCAAATACGTAACAATGTGTATGTAGAATGGCAAGTGTTTGTTTATTCCTGAGATTGCACAATCTGTCAATAACGGTCACAAATCGCCTCTATACGCATGCATGGGTATACATACTAATATTACCAAATCATCAAAATATATTCGATTTGACAAAAAATATGGTAATATCGCTGCTATATAAATAAGAGAATAGTTCAATGGTGAAGTGGTTCGCGTGTTTCATCTGCGATTGCGGAGGTTAGGCGACAATCGTAAAAGACAGTAATAGACTGGATTTCCAAATTTCTTTTCAGAAAGATTTAGGATAACTACGTTTTCCCAGTACGAATTAATGAGTAGATTGATTTCATCCATTAAGAATACCTGTGCTTTAGCACCACCAATCCATATTGGGACCTCCACTCAGGCTTAATGAGGAATGCCTGGTGGTTAGTGCGTTTGATCCTCGAATTGAAGAGGTGATCAATTTTTTGTACATGCTACTAAGCACAAGAGAAGACAAAAGAGCAAAAATCCGCTACACCCTGCTCCACCCTGTCCCATCTCGTAGCTCCTGTCTCACTTCACCACGTTCAGGCCTATGCGAACGTCGCTTAGTCTTGGCAATCGCTTCCAATTGATATCTAAGTTCCAAACTTTGAAGTCCAGTTTTTTTAATATGTTAGGTAAAAGGAGCGGAAATGATTATATTTGGTCCATTCGTTACCGGCAAAAATCAACTTTTGGTAAAGTCGTAGGTGTGTCACCCCTATACTGATGAAAGGATATTGTTTCATCAATATTTTCTTTTTTTCCTGTGTGAGAGTTGCTGCATACGATTACACATTTTTTTCATCTGGTTTTACTATCACAAATACTGATTTGAGTTTTCCTTGAATAATTCTATAGTAATTGTAATTTTTTCTCAGAATAATGTCACTACGATACTACCAAGTTAAGTTGTTCTTTTTTTATACAATATTAAGAGAATATAATGACATTTAAATCTAGTAGTGTAAAGCTGTAAATGCACCCATTTTGCAACCAGTTTGAGAAACAACTTAAAAATAAGAAACAAGTGTGGATTCGTTATCTCCTCTACTCTTATAGGAGATAACGAATTCAAATCCATTATTATGAGACAGGCAGCTATTTTTAACCCTTACTTTTTTCATGGTTTCTATGCTTTAGTTATTATTCCAAGGTTTTTTACACCTCACGTTTTATTTGCATTTATAGTGTGATTTAAAAGGAAATACGAAAAACAAGGGTATAATTTAACTCAATAAATAATATTTTCAATGAACCACATGGGTCTGGTGGATTTTTTAAGCATTTCTCATTAAAATATCAGTACAGCATTGTGAATGTAAAATTGATTATATTTAGAATAATAAATAATCAATGATTAAGCTTTGAAATATTGTCAGCACCTCGAATTGGTCCATGATTTTTTTTTTGGCCATAAGCAATTGAGAGAATTTTTTTAAGGAAATCGAAACTGATTGGAATCCATTATGATATGACCATAGAGCAAAATACCCATCCATGGCCGATCTCGCCGCTGTCATGTCTTTTATTTAATTTCTATTTCAATTATGAAGCTCCTTCAATGATTTTGTGTGGGTTATTAGTGTGGAAGTGATCGTGTGGTGGCGCGGTCTCGGTGATACGTCTCGTTGGTCGGCGGCACCATGTTCAGCGGAACGGTGCGACTGCGGGTATGTGAGGCGACGGGACTACGGCCGACCGACTTTCAGAAAAGGCACAACATGACCTTCGGAAAACCAGGTGCGTTCCTGAAATTATCCCAATAGATCGCTTTAGACTTTTATATTCTCAATTGTACACTTAATTTTTATAGTCTTTTATGTTAAGCGCACAACAGTACGTCTGGAAACAACGTAACATGTTTACCAAAATGGATGAATGTAATATATGTAAATAAGCGCTATGGTTACAGACGACCAACCGATAGACCCGTACGTTTCGATCGACGCTGATGAACATCATCTAGACCGTTCGAGCACTAAACCCAAAACATTTGATCCAGTATGGAATGAGACCTTCACTCATGAAGTGCATAATGTTACCAGGTATGACGGCGCAGGTGATGCGATAATGCCTTGCTTGGGTACAACTAGTACAAATTATAATAACATAATCTTACTGTGCTTCAGCTTGGGAATCACCGTGTTTCATGATGCTGCAATACCTCCAGATGATTTTGTTGCAAACTGCACTATTCCTTTTGAAGATCTCATGCATCGAGACAAAGATGCCATGGATTTTTGGGTAAGTTGTGTGGACATTATTGGTATATACATAACATCTTTATGTTTAGACTGTATACACCCAACTGAAATGTAACAATTTGAATAGACAGTTGCTACATTTATTCTCTGTAATCTTATGATAAGATACACAGATTATATGTTTGTGTTGTAAGTTACTATCAAGGTTCAGTTTAATGTTTGTTTTGTCTGATAACCATATTATGTATCTATTTGGAATTAATGTGTTCTTGAGAAGCCTGTTAGGAGCGCACATGCTATTGTGTTGTGGGCATGCATCATTTGAAAAGGAGATTTTCTAGTCCCGATCCTCGATATGAACATTTGGAAGAAGAGAGCACATGCCATGTAATAACAGTATCCTGTTTGTTTCTGTATGAATCACTGTCCCCTGTAGTATAATTATAATTTTCCTTAATGTTTGCAAAATGATTCATCGTCACTAGAATTTGACTCGATTGTGTGATAAAAAAAATAATTAAATGTGTTTGTACAACTTTTAGGTGGATCTAGAACCTCATGGGAAACTGCATCTCAAAATAGATCTGAAATGGAATTCTCAAGGTATGTGATCATTCCTGTTAATAATAATTAAAAAATTGGGAACTCAGAAGATCTTGTCTTTGTTTATCAATATGCAGTTAATTTATAGAACGATAATGCAATATTTATAATTTCATATCATAATAAGGAAATTTTTCTTTTGTCTATTTTATCACCCAACCTAAACCGATGTTAAAATAATTACAATTTTATTAAAATTTCCACTTAGATTCGGAGCAGGTCGAATGCAAAATACAATCAAATCTTTCCATTTTATAGTATTGGGATAGATAGTCAATATGGAAAAAATCTATGGACCACGTTAGCCACGAACGACTCGCTTTCTAGTTTTTCGAGATTTTAAAAAAGTAAAATGAAATGATGACGGCAGGGTGCGTGGAGGCGCGGGCGGGCGGCGGCGGCGGCGGGGGCGGCGCGCGCGGGGGCGGGGGCGCGCGCGGGGGCGGGGGCGGGGGCGCGGGCCGCGAGTTCAAGGAGGGCGCGGGCTTTGCGCGGCGCCGCGGCGCCATGCGGCGGCGCGTGCATCAGGTCAACGGCCACAAGTTCATGGCCACCTTCCTGCGCCAGCCCACCTTCTGCAGCCACTGCCGCGAGTTCATCTGGTCCGTACTGTGTACCCAACCCACCCGCCTTACCCGCCTCGTGACGGTTTTGTAGCCGTAGGATCCTGGTATTCAGAGAGTGATACGTCTCTTTGAATGAGTGATGTTTCTTATTTGTCGAACGTCCCGCGAGAGGTCGCGTTCTCCCCAGATACGACGCCTCCTCGTGTTTTGGTGGGATAAGTGTCAGTCGCCCACTTCACGAATTTGAATAAGCAGTGAAGTAGTTTTTCTTTACATACTTCTCGAATAACATTGTAAAACTTTGGTGTACGTAAAGATCGACGCGATCGATCGAAAGCACCGACGAATTTTTAGGGTATTAATTGTGTTGATAAATTGTAACAAATAGTGATTCATATACTATAACTATTTACTCACAATTTATTGAAATACATAAGCCTTCAAATTCGTTGACGTGGCTGCTATCTTGACGTATGTAAATTTTTGACATTGTTTATGAGCAGAGGAGAAAATCTCGTGACTGGTTTTCATCCTCAATCAGACCGGACAGGATTCTGTGATGTCTCAAAGAGTTCTATCTTAGTTAAAATACCATTTAATAAGCAAAGATCATACAGAAAACGCTGTAATAGACTTCACTATGTCAACCCAAGTAGATTGGTGAAAATGTACACCATCCCCTAAAAATAACAAACCGAGACGAAAGACGTACCCTCTGGAGATAAGACACGTGCACAGAGTATCGGGGTAGGGTACGCAGCATGTACCTGTATTGAAAAACTAACCAATTTTCACCATAAATTCAGTACTATCTTATGAGTTTGACCATATGGCCCATACCGGTCTGGCCAGGTGGTGATCGTTTATATGTTTGTTGGTCACCGTGGACATGGAAATAAGCTATTGCAAAATTATTTTGTTTTATCGAATTAGTGAGAACTACTGAATTGTTAATACTTATTATTTGAGACATTGTTCACATAAACTGTCGGCGGTCGACGATGTCGTAAAAATTATAAAGTTGTTTAAACAGTTCTTTTTATGCAAGAAATTGTTCGGTTAACCGATTATAACTATCATAATACTTTTGATTCAAAATGTTTAAACGGTACATCGGCCAAATTAAATAGTCCCTTTGCGCAAATGCTGCTCTTTTGATGACTTCTAATTTAATCAGGTTGAGATACGCATTGTCCTCCGATTACATTGGGTATTAATTTCTGTGTAACTTTTCAGGGGCCTCGGCAAACAAGGCTACCAATGCCAAGGTAAGCGATCATATTAATCCCCCGTTCGGGTCGAACGCTATGCTTACATTAATCCTGTGTAATATCTGTCAACAGTGTGCACGTGCGTCGTTCACAAGCGATGCCACTCGTCCGTGGTCACAAAGTGCCCCGGGATGAAAGAGGAGGTATGTTCCAAATTTGGTAGGGGGGGGGGCATAGCATAGAGTGCCGTGGCATAGCCGTCGCATAACCTCGTCGCATGTGCCCTCAGCAGCAGGGCGCGGGGGGCGCGGCGGGTGCGGCGGGGGGGCAGCGGTTCAACGTGAACGTGCCGCACCGGTTCGTGGTGCACTCCTACAAGCGGTTCACCTTCTGCGACCACTGCGGCTCGCTGCTCTACGGCCTCATCAAGCAGGGCCTGCAGTGCGAAGGTAACCGCTAACCGACCACCTCGCCCGCTCTAGAGTGGCTGCGCTGCACGAGTGGCTACACTGTGTCCTGTCTCGTCCGCAGTGTGCTCTATGAACGTGCACAAACGGTGCCAGAAGAACGTGGCCAACAACTGCGGCATCAACACCAAACAGATGGCGGAGATCCTCAACGAGATGGGCATCTCGCCGGACAAGAACCCGAGGCCGCAGCGCTCTAAGGTACACTGTGGTGACTCTTTGACTTCATATAATTTAGGTATGCGTCCAAAAATATATAATATTTACGGTTTTTTGGAAGATATATATATGTCTTATCTCATGTGCGGATTCAAAAGGTATTCCTACTTTAAATGTAGTTTTTAATACTTCCATGAAGTAGAATTGATAGGCATAAACATCTTTAAGTAGTTTAGCTTGTTTCTTCGTCAAGCAATTGTTTCTTCGTCAAGAAACCACTAAAGTTGCGTTGAATAATGACTGGGTTTAACTTTAGGAAGACGAATTTCATAATTGATACATAAATAAGGTCATGATAAGAAAATGCATCGACTGAACATTGACCATGCTTTGCAACATGCTGTGGAGATGAAACTATATACAGGTCAATAAGGGAAGGCTAAGAGTTAGGAAAATGATGAGTAGCATTAATTGGAAGTATGTGCATGTTATTTGAGTTATTAACTCTATGAAAAGAAGAAGTGCGGTGGTTATTTTTAAGGAGTAAAATAATGGAGTGCTAAACTACAAAATCCCTATGGATTTTGTAGTTTAGCACTCGCGGGATTTTGTAGTTTAGCACTCAGATTGTTGATGTTGGGGGGTGGGGATGCTGCTTGAAGCTCACTTTGATATTCATCCGATTTTCCGGTGAAGTTCTGTTGTACTGTACGGTACTGCAATGGATTCTTGAATAGATTTCATTTTGATGAAGTGTAGTGAGACAATTGTGATTTGTAGTATTGGGGAATTGGGGAAGAGATATCTTGTGGATAATACTTATTGGCAGGTATTGAGTATTAGTTAATAATATTTCAATAATTTTATGTTTGAAAATTAGGTTTAAATATTAATATTATATAGGTTTAAATATTATCTATAAGGTGTTCAAAACGATATTCAATTTCTTAATAATTGTAATATCCATTTATCTTTCTATTCACAATAGTACATTATTAAATTATAAGTATAGTTATATTTGTACATACTTAAATTTAAACCTAATGTGAGAAACTGGTATTTATAAAAGATACCATAGGAATCGGTAGTAATAGGTCACCAGGTAATTGTGTTATATAAATCCTGAAAGGTACTCTGTTATTTAAAGACATTTTGGATATATTATTTCGGTATCTTGATTTAAATTAAATCTGCAGACTCTTTAACTTAATATGAGTAATGAGTTTGACAAATGTTTAAATGAACATGAACAATAGCTCTTTTCTACATGTATATAATCAATATGAACAAACAAAAACAGATCACCTATAAATTATATAAAAAGGATAATAAAATAACCTACAAATAGAACTGGTCCTGCACACGCGATTGGTTTGGGATCGATTGTTATTAGTATCCTACATATATTATAATTGCGAGAATTTGTGACGATATGTGGATTTATGTATGTTTGTTTTGTATGTCTCTTGCAAAAATATAGTTACCTGCTGTCCTCCCTGCCCTGTGAAAAAAAAAACCATCTGTATAATGATAGGTAGTTCATTTTCTACACTGACCTGTCGAGGATTCTTGAATCTCAAATCGCAAACTTCGCCTCGCTAAATTAACTATCTGTACCAGGATAATTTCTTATATATTATACTCATCACAGACTAGACAACGAAGGCGACTCGACTGGAGAAAACATTAAAGTTTATAACCTTGAAAATGGTCAACGGGCATTCGCGTTAATGATGTGTGTGGGTGTTGTAGTACCAGAACACTCCGCTGCTGGAGGGCGTGCAGGAGCTCGCGCCCGCCGACCCCGACAACAAGGACCCCGACAAGCAGGACGAGAAAGGTAACCTACACTACACTTCACTTTTGGATAAGACATAAACTAGAAAAATTTTATGGCAACACAAACGTAAATTATAAAATAAATATTAATAAAAAATTGTAGCGCGAAAGGAGTAATTATGGTAAATAAGGTTAGATGTTCCACGAAATAATAATCCAGCGTTACTGAATTTAAACGATTCGCTCGTAACGTGGTTAACATACATCATAATCTGCGGCGGTCTCTGTGTTTAATCACAACACTCGCTACGTTTATGAAAAGTGTTATGTTCAGATCTGTTGCAAGGTCGTGTGCGTGTGTATCGTTAGTGTAGGCGTTGTGTGCTCGGCCAGAGGGCGGCGTTTGCGGGGCGGGGGCGGGGGCGGGGGCCCACTGGGACGACCTTGCGGATATATTCCGCGCCCCGGACAGTCACAGTTACAGTACGACCTAGTGCATATTCCTTCCTATTACATAGCTTCGGTTGGGATGCGCTTGGATTAGACGATTGGAACTTTTGGGTGTTAAGATTCATTGTTAAGGTCGGAGCGAACTATCAGAACGGTATTATTACAAATTAGTTTCGGAAAAAAATTGTTATGTTAAAATCTTTATATTTTTACTAATTCGTATGTGAAGAAAATAAATATAATGATTTTTATTTCGAAAAACATATTTATTTTTCAGAATAAGCTGAAAAAATAAACGCGATTGCCGCCGTGAATGTTATACATATAATTTTGTCGTCAAATATAATATTGTCTGATAGTGTGTTTATCTCTTTCGTTCATATGACCGTATCGCTGGTGGTGGTGGGTATTGGAGTGGGAATTTACCTTTACTGTACATTTATATTGTAGGTATGGGAATAACTTTGTAACTTTGGAATTATGCTAATTTATATTATGTGGTGAAGGAAATATATAATTTGAATACCGAGTAATTAGGGTAGTGGTAATGCATTTTAACTCTGTACGTGATTTGTATTAACGACTGATCTACTGACATTCGGTATACAGCCTGGTATTACACCGTTATGCCCGTTTTCACTAACCTAGAACAAGGCATATCTTATCTAGAAATCACTTAATGTTAAGAATAGGTGAAACAGATTTGACCAATATCAAACCAAACCTGTAACTTTAGTTAATGCCTTAGTAAGTACTTGCTTCGTTAGGCAATGTTTGTCTATGATTTTGCATGCTTCAGTTCCTCTTTTTTTCTTTCATGGATGGCATATTTGCATTTACACAATTCTGCCAATATTACGTTAGTGGCTTTTACACGTAAAGAGACAAAAATAAAAATTTATATTTTGAAATAGTAAAACAAGAAAAAAATATGAGGTCTTGTATTTACACGAGCACAAGTCCTCATTGTCCATTTAAAAAAAGTCCGAAAATTAAAAAAAAAAATCATTGCTTATATCTTAATTCTAATATATAAACTCCTTGATTCCAAATTACTAAATTAATTTTATCCTTCGATACATCCGCTGGGGCCGAAGAGTAAATGTATATGTCACATTATTCAAACGCCCAGCGCTAGGCGCCGTACCATGCTTGTCCCTAATTTTATGCGTTGCTTGAAGTCGTTAGGTGGTTTTTTTTAATTGTTGAATCGCATTTCACCTTTGCCACAAATGCCCAAATGTGCAAATATTTAGGTGTCAGATTTGGGCGGCCGACTAAGTTTAGTGAAAACGGGCATCGGTGCTCTAATTTGATGTTCTTTTTTTATCAAAGAAAACGTATTTATCGTTTTGAAATTAGTAATACTATACGGCACGTACATATAAAACGTATGGTAATTTTCATTGATAAAAAAAAAGAAACATCGTCACGTAAACAAAATAACAATAAAAGAACACGCGTGCAGGCGGCGAGGGGGCGGGCGCGGGGACGGGCGCGGGCGCGGGCAAGGTGGCGCTGGAGGACTTCCACTTCATCAAGGTGCTGGGCAAGGGCTCCTTCGGGAAGGTCATGCTGGCCGAGAAGAAGGGCACCGACGAGGTACGCCCGCCGGCGAGCATAAGTTCACTTCGGCGTTCGAACGGCAGTCGATGTAATATAACGCTATGCGGCGGCAGGTGTACGCGGTGAAGGTGCTGAAGAAGGACGCCATCATCCAGGACGACGACGTGGAGTGCACGCTCACGGAGCGCCGCGTGCTGGCGCTGGCGGCGCGCCACCCCTTCCTCACGGCGCTGCACTCGGCCTTCCAGACGCGCGACCGGCTCTTCTTCGTCATGGAGTACGTGGACGGGGGCGACCTCATGTTCCAGATCCAGCGCGCGCGCAAGTTCGACGAGCCGCGCGCCAGGTGAGTGCTGTGCGAGTGTGAGCGAGACAGCGCGCCCCGCAGCTAGCTCACTCTGCCCCTTGTCGGCCGCAGGTTCTACGCGGCCGAGGTGACGCTGGCGCTGCAGTTCCTGCACGAGCACGGCGTCATCTACCGCGACCTCAAGCTGGACAACATCCTGCTGGACAGCGACGGCCACTGCAAGCTGGCCGACTTCGGCATGTGCAAGGAGGGCATCCTGGGTACGATCCACTCTAATACCGATCGATGGCCTGTCATAGATATTATAATTAAAATACATGAAACAAATCTAAAAATAAAGATAATTTCCCGTGATAACATTAACTTCTCTCATGGCGTCCTCGTCACGTTTCGCCCTATAAGGTTTAATTGTCGATGTTCTGATATAAATAGAGAGGTGTGACGTCACGTGCAGTTTTTATATATTTAAATATTTGTTGACGTGGACATGTTTTCGTTCTACAGGGGGGTCATTCTGTCAGCAGGAGTATATGCACTAACGCCATCCGTTGGCGCTAGTGAATACTTTTTCATTCAACAAATGAACGCAACGAATATTTATTTATTTAGTGTTTAGTGTCTTCAATTTCTTTTTTTTTTTTTTTTGATTTATTCATTTATAAATGCAATAATGCCACAACGTTGCATAATTCCGGGTTGTTTTGGAGAAGCGAATCGTTCAGTTCTTAGAGTGCCAAAGAACATTGATAGACGTGAAGAGTGGTTAAAAGCTATTCGTGACGTGTTTCCTTATCTGGATGTTGGTGAAATTTTTTTTTTATCAGTTACTCATATATCCATTCATACATATGTAGACGTATCCACACATAAAATATGGCTGTATCAATGATACAGCCAACCAGGGTTTTTTTTTCATAATTATTTTAAGCGATATTATAAATTTAACAAACATTAAAGTGCGATTATTGGCAAATTACCATTTGCACTAGTGTTGTTGCATCTTTCCTGTCGACGTTTGATAGCCGTTCCATTGAATTTAGTGTCGTTACTTGTTATTCTAACATAATAAAATCTGAAATATGACATTAGATCACGAGATCCGAGGATATTCGTATCGAACGTATATTCGAACACTCCTCGCTCCCGTTGTCTACGATAATTATTTCGGGCCGATCGACAGATACGTTTCATAATATGTGACGCCGGTGCGATCGTTTCTAGATGGCGCCACCACCACCACGTTCTGCGGCACGCCCGACTACATCGCCCCCGAGGTACGTGAGTCGACGGATCGATTAGATTAATTCTATAAAGTGACACCGTGGGTGTATAACCGAAAGTGTGGTGTAGATCCTGCAGGAGCTGGAGTACGGGCCGTCGGTGGACTGGTGGGCGCTGGGCGTGCTCGTGTACGAGATGCTGGCGGGGCAGCCGCCCTTCGAGGCGGACAACGAGGACGACCTGTTCGAGTCCATCCTGCACGACGACGTGCTGTACCCCGTGTGGCTGTCCAAGGAGGCCGTGTCCATCCTCAAGGGGTTCATGACCAAGAGCCCGGCGCGGCGCCTGGGCGTGGCCGGCGGCGCGGCCGGCATCCGCGCGCACGCCTTCTTCCGCGACGTGGACTGGCCCGCGCTGCAGGCCCGGCGGCTGCGGCCGCCCTTCCGCCCCAAGGTGGTGAGTGCTCTACGTGGCGATGAATGGACGATTCATCACAAAAAAGAGTTCAATTCGTGCCAGTAATTCGTAATATTACAATTTTAATGTTAGCGTAGTTTTAATTTAATTTTAAAGCAAAAAAAAAAATGATAATTTTTCGCAATATTTATTTCATACCTGTCTATACAGGGAGGAACAAAATGACCGACACAGCCGAAAGTTTCAAGTTAGGTTACATGCAAACGTTCATTTTATTTGACAAATATTTAAAAATAGGTATAAAAATAGGTGTAAAAATGAAGTAAAAATTTTAAATTTCTCAGTGTTAACAGCCCTATAACGCGCATGCGCAATGTCGATTGTGTGCAGATTACAACGAACCGCGAAATACATTAATTTAATTATTTACCGATATCTTAATGATAGTCGATGCTGAAAATGTCCACTTCCTCTCTGAAGACTGAGCTAAGCACGCTCTTTTCAATGCCGGTGCATGCACGCGCAAAACACATCAGATTTCACAAAAAACTAAACACAATCTTCACTAAACTAAACTTAACATTCAAGACGAACACTCTAGTATCTTATTGACGAAAATTCAATTAAAAATGCACTAGAACAAAACAAAAATCGACAAAAAAGACGCTTCGCAGCGGTGCGTCGGCGGCGATGCGCAACAACACTCCGGCGCAAAAGGTCGGCGGCGACTGATCGGCCGGAAAATATCGACAGAATAATGAAGCCGCCTGGCGGCTGGCGGACGGGTGGGGCTTTGATATCGAGGGACGAACTCGGTCCACATTTTATTTCGTCTTTTGATATCACGCATTTTTTTAATGTTCTGTTTAAATGCTATTTTAATAACAAATTCCTCAATGATTTTTAAACAAAGTTAATTTGTGTTAATGATGAATCGCTGGAAGATTTGTCAGTTTATCGAGTTTAATTAACGATCCCGTTGTTAAAGGAGTATTACCCCATTCAAACAATTTTTTTTGGAGAGTTGCTCTTTTAAAATAACGTAGGTTAATGTTAGACTGATCTCTCTACAATAATTTAGGAAATTTTACACTCGGTTTCTTAATTGAGAATTTAAAGTTAAACGTCTCAAACTAACGTGACTTAGTTTTCGTTTCCGATTTTAGTTTTTTGATGATCAGTCGATAGCAGTCTGATAAAACTAGGACTATTTGACTTGTGAAATTAAAAAACTTAGGTTATTGAGAATAAGCAGTAGAAATTTTCTACTTTTTTCAAATCAGAAATCGGCTGTTAGTTTGTAAATCGATTTAAGCATTTTGACTGCCTTGTCTATTGATTGTCTGGTAGAATTTGCATGAAAGCAGTGTTATAAATCACAAACTAGTTTATTTCGTTTTTAGAAATGAAGAAGTCAGTGACCGATTTAAATATTTTCCTTAGTGCGTCCCAAAAACAGCTGACTCAGGGTTGAAAACACTAATTTTTTTTTCAAAAACTTGGTAATTTAATATCTCCGAAACTATTTGACCTAGACTTATATTTTTTTTTACATCATATTAAAGACAAATAGTACTCTCCAGGATCCTCGGGAGTGTCGGTCGTTCTGTTCCACCGAGTATGTAAACGTTTCCGATGACTACTAGAAACAGGGTGAACGAGAGCATAGGTATAATACAAGGGCGTATGTGTCGTGTGTTATTGCAGAAGAGCAAGCGCGAGGCGGCCAACTTCGACGCCGAGTTCACGAAGGAGGAGCCCGTGCTCACGCCCGTGCCCGCCGACGTGCTGCGCACCATCAACCAGGTGCGCCCCTCACGCGACACGTGTACACTCTATCTGTTGAACTGCATCTGTCTGACGCCGAGTCTCCGTTGCGCAGGAGGAGTTCCGCGGCTTCTCTTTCGTGAACCCGGACTTCAACCCCCCCGCCCCGCCGCTGTGAGCCGCCGCCGCCGCCGTCGTCGCCGCCGCATGACGCGTCGCGGTCCCGTCGCTGTCGGCCCGCGGCGATCTGCCCTCTGCCGCTCTCGATTCGGTGTTCTGTTCGGGAGGCGAACGGATCCGTCCCGTGCCGTGCGGTTTGTTCGCCTACATTTCAGAAGACGCGCAGACGACCGTCTCGAAATACGTGCACGTCTCTGCGAAACGGAAGCGCGACGAATTGGACGGACGGAGCTGCCTCTCGTCGTGCAGTTATTTAATGTTCGGATGGATCGCGGCATTGTCGTTTAACATATTTATTTTCTACGAAAAATCCGTTGCGGGAACGATTCCTCGGGACGACTCTATCGCGGAACGAAGTACTCTATGGTCTCTAGCGGAACACGGAATGTGGGAGGTGTAAAGTTGTCGCGGACGAACGAGGAATGTTGTTGCAGCATTGCGATCGCGCGCCGATAGCGACGCGACAACTGATTTTATTATTATTACGAATAATAGAATTTAAGTGAAACTCTAGTCAAAGTCAAATGGGATTTGTGTTTTTTAACATATTTTTTTTTAAATCGATACTCTTTTTACAAAACGTGTCGAGGATGCTCTACATTTATATAGGTACGTACATGTTGTTATTGTACGGTACGAGTGTTGTCACGTTTCCCATGGTCGGTGCGAACCTGGATTCGAGTATATACGACGCGTCCTCGTTCTGGAGTACTCGATGTGTAAAGAGAAATAGAGACGTCTAAAGGTATGCCTCGGCGAATATACATATTATTTAAAGGCAAATTTGCCCGAATACTTACGTTCCCGAACGTCGTCCGTGTCTCGAATGCGTGTTGCCAGAGCGGTTACATTATGCGGGGCGATGACAACGATAAGTTTGAGGTAAAAAAAAATATGCTAGTCGTGTCGAGTGGTTGTCGATTCGTATACTCGAATCATCCGGTCGCATCCAGTCCTGAACGAGTCAGTATTGTCGACGTAATTTATTTTTATATTATCATTTTGATGTTACCGATTTATTTATTATTAGTTTTTCTAAGTTTAAAGTGTGTTATTTCTGTACGTTTCATATATAACGAGTGTCGTTCAGTCGCTCGCGAGGAGGCGTCGCATGAATCGACTCAAATTGTAATTTTAAATAGAATCAAAGTCGTTATTACTCGCGCTTCTGATGATGTTTTGAATCTTAACTGTAAATGATTAGCGGTGGAGAGTTATCGTGTTGCTACTATTACATATAGTTATTTATTATCGACGAAAGATATTTATTTACAAATGAAAATACGTCGTAAAAACTCTCATGGAAAGTCACTTTATTTGTAAAGAAAAAATAGGTTTTAAAAAATGTAATGCATGTCGTATTTCTAAAGACCGTTCGTGGTATCGTTTTTTCTTATATGTCGAGCGATTTTTCCGCCGTCCGAGCCGTCTTATCGGCTGATGTTAGCCGTGGGGGGAGGGGGGGAGGGGGGGGAGGCGGTTGGAGATCGCTCACGGGCCCCGCCTAGCGGGAGGCGCGCGTCGCCTCGGGAACATTCCTCGGATTCGGTTTCGAATCATGGAAAGCATAGCAAATGATCTGTTATACTCGTAATAATCAGTGCGAAAGATCTGATTCGCTCGGTGAAGCTTTTATTTATATTTCATGTATATCTGTCATCGAATCACATCATGAATCTCTAGAAATTGTAATGGAGCTGTAATCGGGTGCAACACGATCGTAACGAGTCCCTGGTTCGGTTCCCGGCGGCGCGGGCGGAGTGACGTCATCGCGGGACTTCACCGCGCGTCGCCACGTCATACGTTTTGTTTAAAAAACCCGCTCCGGGCCCCGGTTGATGTTTTGCGGAATCTAGGGAGAGGAGCGGAGCGCGTTTGATATTATCTACAGTTTAAAATAAAAAGCGGTGATGTCTCGCGACGGCGGACGGCCCGCGGTGTTTATGTTATGTTTGTTTCTAGCGCGTTATACTTCAGTGGGGGTGTGTGTTGATGTTAGAGTTATCGTTCGTTTGACTATCTATCGTTTGTACGATGTGTATATTTATTTGTTAAGTGTAAGCTTCGGAAGTGTTCCGTCGTGTTTAGGTCGGGTATATATTTGGAGTACAGAATAGTACAAAGTGTATATAGAGCCTCCCTGAGTCGCACCCACGCCCCCTCCCCCTCCCCCTTCCCTCTTGTGTTCTATAGTGTTTACTTCCCGAACCGAAGTACACACAGTTAACATTTTTAGTTCGCATTCTCTTCACACCTCCATAGTGTCCTGATTCGCTCGATACGTCGACCGTGAAGATCTTCTATGGCATCCCTGACGTCTGCATTTCAGAGCGGGTACTCTGTTTACTTCCCAGTCGGGTCGATAACGAAGGCTCCAGTGTCTATTTAGATTTTTACGGTCACGGCTAAAACTATCGTTCGTAACACCGATGATCGGATGTCTGACACGAACGACCGAATCAGTGACGAGGAGAAGGAGCAGGGGGGGAGGGGGGAAGGGCGTGTGGTCGCGGCTCGATGCACAAATGTAATGCTTTATGTAGTCGTTAGTGTATTATAACAGCAAAATACATATATTATAAATAACATTAAATTATAAAAAAAATCTCTGTACGTGTTCCCGGTATTTGTGACGAGTTGTAACAGGAGTTTCCGTCTTAGGTTTTCTATTCTTATTAGTTATTTTGTGTTTGGACGTCTCGAGAGCGCGGTCACTCGACTGTGGACCTTGTGACTCGCGCGTTAAGGTCGCCCGTTGCGCTCGCGGCCATAGAAATTATTGCAGCTCGAGGTGCACTCGATTATGATATTTTGTAACACATTTCGTATATTTAAGGGTAGACTTGTTTTAAAGTCGATTTTCTATTTCGCGAGTTTCAGTTTTCATCGAACAGTATCCGTCGAGAGTATATAAGATGTCCAGAAATATTTTTATTCGGTGGAACACCAAAAACTCGCAGATCTCTCCGCCTGCTGTGAATGTAGCCGTCGATACTGCCTCTCCTGGGGGACGTCGCTGTGGCCTATTACAATGGCGCCTATAGATCTGCGTCAAGGAGCCGAGTGTGATATATAGCACATGGCCAGTGGGGGGAGGGGGAGGGGGGGGGGAGGCGAGCGCACCGGGGCGACCGCGTATGTATGTGTCGGGATCCTTTTGAGCTTTCTCTGTGGTAGTACGGCCCGTTTATTGTTTTATCATACTGTTTAGTGGTTATATTATTGAACTTTTTATGCATTATCAAATTCAAAACGAGTGAGAATCGGTTTAAAATCGATTGCGTGAATTGTATTATGCTATTTAATCGTGAAATGTATTAATGGTATTTGTCAATTCAATTTTAGTCGATGTTTTTTATTATTGTTTTGTACTTATGAAAGTATTTATTTACAATATTTATAATAATACAATAGAATTCGTTAGCGCGCAACAGTCCACGGTTTGGTCATCGGTTGTAATCGTATGGGGCGACGGCGCACTGATGACACCAGTGTTTCATTAAATTTCGCTCCGTTCAATTCATAAAAACGAGAAAATTACCAGATATTTAGATTCAGCGTGAGGTCACGCAGCCAGATAATGGTGCTAACTTGCTTTTCAGACATAGTATGAATTATTTTTTCCTTTACACAATAAAAAAAAAAATACGCTTCAGCATATATAAGTTCCGCCTATATTCATAATAATAACTATTTTTTTACGTTCGTTCTACTGTCTGAGTTTCGAGTTTCGTGTCATTCGGCAAGGTCGAAACATTTCTAGTATCAATTTTGAAGGCATCCGAAGTGTTACACCAATCGTAAGGCGTATGCATCGTGAGACGTCACGTGACATGCAATCAGTCGCGAGTTGTACACCGGCCTCGTGTGTGGGCGGGGGGGGGGGGGGGGAATGTTTCCTCTCTGTCGGAGCACGTCGGCCTTCAACGAAGGCACGTTGTACACTGACATATCTTGTGTCGTCTCTCGCTTTCGCCGCTGAATCTCATACCGCGCGTCGTGTGACAGGCGTTACGGAACGTCAAATCGATCAGGGATGGTTCACAAAACTAGTTGCGTACAGAGACCGCCCGGGCCTGCGCTCGCGTACTTCGTTACCTTCAAACTAATCACAGGTGTTCCTATAATAGCTGTGATCGGCTTGTTCTCATTTTTGACCACTGCAAATTTGCCGTATACACCTGACGGATGTTGATTTTTAGAATATTTTTTTACACTGGGTATTTATTTTTATAATTTGTCGTCGTATGTTATGTTGTGCGTGTTATATGGGAACGACCGTTAATTATCTTCTCAAAATAGCCGTTAATGTATTACCGCGCACTCCTGCACATGTGCGTGGACCGATAGATATATACTTATTATATGGAGATGTTATTTTTACTCGAAATATTATAAAATAGATTTTATATATAGTAAAATCGGTGACAGGCGCGTCGTTTTATCTCGTTCTGTTCGGATGGTATTAGACGAAACTTAATAGAACTCGACCCTTCATCCTCCCTCTTCCGGGAGCGACGGTGCACGTGTTGAGTTTTGGGGGATCCGACAGACGAGTGATTGATTCGAGCGGAACGATAAATTGATCCGAGAAGACGTCGCGTCTGTCGCCGCCAGTGCCAAACCCTCGGCCGCGGCCGTCCGCCGCCAGGATCGCAGCAAGCGCATGGTATCCTCATTTAGTGTTCAGTGCTAATGCCTACGTTTTAACTGAGCCAACGACATGCGAAACATCAACGAACGCTCGTGTGGCTGATGTTTGCGTAATAATCGCATCTCGATATAATTCCAACTACATGCATTTTGCCATTGCATTATCCACCTGAAGTCCAATATCATTATATGTATAATTGCACTAATAATATTGCACTTTAAGTAGATGGTCCAATGGTGAAATGCAATTATGCGATTACATCCATTCCTGTACTGTACTCATACATCCATTATAGTACATAGTTATTATGAGGCTATGCACCGTCGCACGAGGATAGTCTATGAGAGGTGGAGCAAATGATACATCGGTATGTCCAGTGTTCGGTTTCACGATAAATTTAAAAAATATATATTCTTCGTATTCTAGTTGCATCCCATCTCGATCTTTCAATACTATATTGACACATATTCGGTCTTTCTTAAGAGGTAATTTTTCTCTGTTTTTCTCCTTGCATTTTTTTTTTTTTTTAATTTTTTCGGCTCCATAAATGATCACCGATCCCCATATGTTTCGTATGAAACGTGCTTTACGATTATGGGATGTCCCTTTAGTAGTTGTTCCGTTTTGTCTAGCTCACTAGACATACAGTTTGTATAACGGTCACCGTCGCTCGGTCGGTGGACGGTGTGCGTCCAAGGAGGGTGTAACTTTAATGAAATCTAGTCCAATAGCACGTAGTGGCGGTAGCCGGTACCGGTCGCTGTACGATGCCATTTTAATACTTCAGCCATTACTATAGCGGTAACTTTACATATCACGCTATATTTCTGTTGTATGATTGTATTTTTTTTATATTATACATTATGATTATTATATTTTATATGGACACGATTATCGCAGAATCGGGAGTCTGATGTCCTGTGTCAAACATAGCACATTTATTGTAAAAAAAAAAACGGGCGGGGCGTCCGCAATCTTCACAGACGTGTTCGTTCTAGTTTATCGTGTAATAGAGTGTGCTGTTTATGTCTATGAATGTTTTTAAATGTGAGCGGGAGTTGAGTGCGCCGACGGAACTGTTTCTAGTCTAGTTGTAATCTAAACACTGTTATAATTAACTAGAGCCCGATTATAATGGCGTTAGATGATGATCAGAGATGAGTTTTGTCGCTCGGCGGGTTTATTGAATTTTTATACATTTAAACACGTTCGTAATATTGTATGATCTGTTTTATATTATCGTTATGTTCTGGCGTCCGTGCAATATTTAATTCATCACAATAAATGTAAGTGACAGAGAGGGGGGGGGGGGTGTAGTATAAGTGCGTACTCCTGTTGGACGGGATTTTTAATCATCACCAAAATATGTGCTTATTTGTTAAAGGTGCTTTTTGTATTGTAATTTTTATATTTATTATTGTTCTTTATTGTCACGTTATGTGTAATTATTGAAATGTTTTATATTAGTTTAATGTATAAATATAATAATGCGTTCTAGGTAATTGGCTTTATTAATGTACCTAATTATATTGTTTTGTGAAGATTGCGCGCGCGTTTACGTAATTTTTGTACTCATTTATAAAGGCTTTTATATGAAATATATTTTACGCTTCCCAGAGGTGTTATAGCCAAAGATGGTATATTGTACAAACGGCTTTGAGCCTTATTTTGTTGTTAATTTAGTTGAATATCGTCTTGCCAGTGGTTATCTCGATATAATGTAGGAAGCAGTCTCGTAACGTATAGGTATATAGAACCTCTCGTACGGTGGTGAGGCGATGTGGCACGCACCGGCCTCGTTCAATGTCTCGCTCGACTAATGTAAGTATTATATTAATGTTATTGTAATTTAAACTGTATGTGTCTGGAGTGTTTAAGTCTAAAATCGTGTGTTCGGGTGTCTCGGATACGTATCGGCCTAGGTGACGTCGTGTAGACGTAGACGTCGCGTAGACGAACGCTTAATATCAGAAATCGTGTACTTATAATTTGAGATTCACATTGTCGTGAATAGAACGCGTCTCGGCAGGCAGACTGTACTTAAGGTGCGTCCCACACCGCGGCGTGTGAATCATCACATCGTTTGTGTTGTACCGTCATTATGTAGCTGACGCAGTGGCGACATCTGCGGCTGCGATGCGGCGGCGCGACACTACCCTCGCTGCGTGCGAATGCTTTAGTTACCATGCGTTGCACGTCGCCGCCGCTAGATGTCGCCGTCAGGCCGACGAACCTATATTTGTTGTTTGTTCACTGATCACTACTAGAACACATTTAGCTGAGTAAATTAATGCATATGATATAGTTTTATGATGAGATAAAATATGTATATGTAATCCTACATGTCTATTAAATCAATGAAAATAGATTATAACTATGGCAGTTTTATTTTGTAATTTTAAGATTTGAATTACTTTTGTGGTTTACTTTTTAGTGTATTCTACAATTTCAGGTTTTATACTTGTTAAAACTCTACCTTTCCACAGTATAAAGTGACATCTGCTCAATCACTACTTTTCAAGAGAGCCATATCACATTTGAATTATATAAAAGCGTCTGTGAGCTTAGTTTGTTTTGAACACTTACGTTCACGTTCTATCGCGAAAGCGTTAATATTTAGTATTTAAATAGGCATAGCACCCCCAGCGGTAACTATCAAGGATCGCTTTCTATGTAATATACTATATTGATACATTAAACTTCCCAGCCTGTTACATATTGTCAATTACAAGAGAATTAATTGCTAGTTTTAGTGATTGCAATAGTTGAGCACACATAACATAGAAAAGAGTAGAGATGTAACGGATAGTGGTTGGCCGGATACCGGATATTCGGCAAGCTTCGAGGCCGGAGCGCCGGATATTCGGCCTTTATCGCATTACATGACCCGATCAGTTTGATTTGAATCTATAGCGTGTCAAGTATTAGCAGTGTTATTAACTCTGAAATCTAGCGGATGCTAAAAAACTTTTTTTTCATTTTTTTTCATAACTTTGGTCTTATCAATGGGGGAGTATTTTAACAAAATATAGAAATCACTAAAAAGTACCTCGCTAGATAACAACTCTAGCGAAGGTTGACTTTTGCAGGAAACAAATGGACTAAAGATAGTCATTTCCGTTCCTTTTAACTAATATACTGAAAAACTGAAACTTGCAAAGTTCGAAACTTAGATATCAATACAAATACGAAAAAGTACATAAGGCGTTTATTGAGTTTTAAAAATTAATTACTTTTATACCCGAAAGAAAACTGGTACGGTTGTCAATGAGAAATCAAGAACGTACCGTAGCGACATCTAGTTTGATTTCGGGAAGTAATGCTCTTTTTTTAAGTACTTCGGGAGCTAATGTTCCTTTTTAAATATTTTTGTATCGTGTGAAAGTTAATATATTAGGTCTTTATCAATGAAATTGCCGTTTTTCATGAAATAAAATAAGCGTATTTTTTATATATTTTTTATTTTTAATAATCAAAGCAATCAATGCATCTTTGCCAAGGCATTGGTAGTTTATTGATGCCCTTCTTGAAGAAATAGCTGGACGGAAGACAAAAAAATTCTTCAAAGACATTTTATACTGCCTCTCGGGTATTTTTTTTTCTCTGCCAAGAAGTTATCCAAATACTGGATAAAGTAGAAGTCTGTAGGCGCAAGGTTTTTCAGGACAATTTCTAGAACGGAAGCGGGCAAACGAATAACGGGTGATGCGTTCGTTTGTAGTATTCGCACCGTATACGTGGTTGATGTTGCGTGCCGCTTGTGCAGACGACGGTACTCATACTAAATAATTACTCGATTTTTTTATTTATCCATGACGACAAAAAATGTTTTGGTGGCGCTAAAGCACTGATTACTGATTTGTAGACCCGCGTGATCGTCTTAAGTCACTTCACCAAAAATAATTTGGCCACCCATTCGATTACTGGCCTTTGCGATCGTCGCTTAACCTCTCCAATCGCAAATCAAACACGCTAACCATTAACATTATAAATCTTAATTGTCAGTTTAATCTTTTGATTATCACGTGGGTATATAAGGTACCTGGGTCGAATATGACCACGTTAAGGTTTGTAGTCCTTTTTTAATAATAATAAAGCTAAAACAAATAAATTTTAGCACACATTCATAAAGAGTGGCTATTTATATTTACAATAAAGGCAAAAAAATACAAAGACTTGAAACCACAAAAAGTATTTTCAACATTTTTTAAAAATTTAGAAATGGCCATATTTCCGATGGGGTAGGTAAATATGCCCTGCATGTGGCCATATTTACTGTATCAATTTAAATATTTAAAAATCTTTAAAATAATATGTAATAAAAAGGGATATTATGTTTTACTAAAGCATTTATTTAATAAAATATATTCTTTGGGCAATATTTACAAATAAAGAAACAAGAAATTGAAAATCAACAATCAACAATGAGATACAACAAATTTTTCTTAATCGCAGTTACGTAGTACACGTTGTCTTATTGGGTCCCACGTTGCACAGGCGAATAACTCGGGATGATTAAATCTTCTCTTAATCAGGGTTAAGAAGTAGTTTGGTCCCAAAGTAGTTTTGGCACATTATAATGGTTTGCAGCCGTATTTTCTTTCATCTTACTGCTTTTGACTGCAGTTAAAGTTTGTTTTATTAATGCTATATAGCGCGCTATCGCGGCATGATCTAAAACATAAAATAGTTCGTTTTTTTTTACTTATAGTTTTAGTACCGGAAATATGGCCAAACACTGGCAATATTTGCGGTTTCCATATGCACGAATGAAAAACACACTATTACATCGATAATTAAACAAAGAAATATCAAATTACAATCGTCACACAACATCGTAATGTGATTGATAAATATTCCTTTTTGAAGAATAACAAAATACAGAACAATACTTACTTAATTTTTTTATAACCTCTACAGTATGTTTTACTTTAACCGACACTGGACAACTAGCAGGGCGCGGGAAGGGTTGACAGGTACTCCGTTCGAATACATGCGACACTAGCGACAATGTATATCACGAATACATATATATATATTTTTTACTAATAATTCTGAATCTAACACTTGTTCCACTGTTATTAAACAACAAAGGACATAAACCAATAGAAGGGCGCGCTTCCAGTAGGTACACAGCCTGTGGTGGCACAGTGAACCCCGACCCGACACGTTTGGGCAAACATTTGTATCGCAGCGCAGACCGGCCACTTGTTGAACAAACACGTTCATTAATCCTAACTCACCACCGGGGTGAGGAGAGCGGGGGGAAGGGGGCGGCACAATAGCGCACGCACTCCCAGGGGCTGGTTTTTTATAAAGTGTCAGCTGCACAAGTGGAGCGCACTATTGTTCCAAATCCGCAACAATACTCAACTCCTATAATAACGTCATCTGAATTTATTAACCCCCGCATAAGGTGGATTTTTTAACACAATAAAGATTCGCATACAATGACGCCATATGCGGGGCGATATACACCCTTCGTCGCATTTATCTTTTTTATTCATTACGCCGATTATTGTGTTTGTGTGTTTGTTGCGTGAAATCGGATCGATTAGCGATACGTATCGTATGCTCGATAAATAAGTCTGAGTTTGATCGGCGATTACCCATACGCGATCGTGACGAATTGCTTAATTTGAATGATGGCTCCCGCGAGCGATACGTTTGGGTCGTTTATTGTGTATACATACAGCACGGTTACGAGTTACGACTGTGAATAATAAAACGCTTAATTCGATTAAATATCGTTCGTAATACAAAATAACTGTTCGTTACGTTCACGGCTCTCTACTACTGTTGTATCAATATGATATACCTACACAGCATTATAAATATGTGCATTGGAGAATACATCAGGTTTTTCAATAAAAACTTTAAAAAAGTAATAAATAATTGAAGCTAATTATTGAAGAAAATGCTATTGAAGTTGGGCGGAGGTCTTCTGGAAGTGATTAATTAAATGATAGGCGCCCGACTTCAATAGAATTTTCTTGAATAAGTAGCTTTTGGGATAAGCATTATTTATCATATTTTTTAAGTTTCAAGTCCGTTCTGTTTTTGAAAACAGTATTTACTTTATGCTCCGCGGCCGCCCATTAGTCACGTGAGGGGGTTCGTCAAAAATCACGAAATATCACAAGGGGGAGGGGGAGGGGTGTGTAGTAATATATCACGTGTAATCTTTTCCTCCGGCGATTTCTAAACCGAAAAGCGGCGTCAAAGATTAAGATTTTTGTAGATACTAAAAATAATTAATAACTACAAATAAAAATATTAAACAACATGACGCAGCAATTCCTTAATGCAAAATGATTATAAATTATTCTATCAATTTAATGCTTAAATACTACCTCTTCAAAAAATCATCCAGTGAATAAAAACAATATTCAATTAAATATTTTTTTAATAACATATTAAACTTATTAATATTTTCTTCGTTTTTAATATAATTTGGTAATGTATTATAAATCTTCATGATATTTAGAGAGGGCCATTTCGAGATATTTCTAATTTGCATGATGGTAGCGCTAATTTATTTTTTGGTCTAAAGTTTTGGTGACGTTGGTAGTACCTACAGAAAAAGGTAGGAATATAGAAAACTTCTTGAATATAGGGAATTCACCTTTCGGGTTTTGAATGAATTCCAAATATTTAATCTTTTGTTTTTAAGCTGAAATGGGCCATGTCTCACTATAGAATAGAATAAGAATAGAATAGAATAAATTTATTTGCAAGAAACATGGAAACATTATAGCTGGTTTGTTACAATAAGAGACACACATATTTCACCAAAGTATGGCATCCAAAAATGTTTTTTCATTAATTTATCAATGAAAATTAAACAATAAGAATTAAACAATTTCATATCACAAGTCAATCAATCAAAACAAGAATATTACAAATTTATAACATAACGGTCAATCAATATAATGTCAGAATAAAAACATTAATTATGTCATTACTCGTAAATATAATTTTATTTAATGTCAATATATCAGACTATATTAATTATTATTGAAATATTCATTAAGGTTATATGGAGACTTTATAGTGAACCGTTTACGCAAAGCTGTAGCGAACCGGCTTCCAGGCAGTTTTCTAATATGCATAGGAATGTTATTGTACAAAAATGCACACCCCAACGATGATTGCTGTTGCAATCGTGTTCCATCTCTCGGACGCAGTCGAGGATTTTTCATAGCGTCAATTTTTGAGAAATTTTCAGGATGATCTCTGACAAGCATACCGATCTCTAAAATATACATACCTGTAAAGGTTAACACTTGTAATTTTCGAAACAACGGTCGACATGAGTCTATAGGTCCTGCTCCACAAATGGCTCTAATGCATTTCTTTTACATAAGGAAAGCATAGTTTATGTCAGGAGAGTTACCCCACAATATTATGCCATATCTCAAAACTGATGATACATAACCATAATAAGCGGTTAAAGCTACCCTTTCGCCAGCCGTATATCTTAATCTCTTTAATGCGTACAAAAATCTACTTAGTTTAGAGCAAACATGATTGATGTGAGCTTTCCAGTTACAATGTTGATCAAGAATGACACCCAAAAATTTTGTTTCACTCACTTCATTAAGCTTATCGTCTTTGTAAATAACATCTAACTTAAAGGAGTTGATTTATAATTTGAAAACTGGACGAATGTGCTTTTCGAAACATTTAAAATTAGTCCATTTCTAGTTAGCCATGCGTCAACAACTAAATATTTGGTGAAAGTGTATTTTGTTTTGTTATAAAGAAAAACTACTGATTCTATTTCAATAAAATTTAAATGGGACCACCTCTGTCTATTAAATTGTAAAAAAAAGGATTTCGAAACTAGGTCAACAATTAAACACCACAACAAACCTAACCAGGTTTATGGGTGCAAAGAATATTGTATTTAGGTTTTCATTTTATATTACAATAAATAAAAAAAAAATAAAAAAAATATCGGTGAACATACATAAAAGACTTTTAAAATAAATCACATCAAATAAAAAAATACTGCATGTTTCTTACTTGAAGTTAATATGTAGGTATAGTTCCAGGAAACAGGGCGAGGTCGATTATTGGGACATTTTTGGAATAATTTTGTCTGTTGCTTCTTCATAGAGTGAATAAGCAACGCACTTCCTGTTGGTACACTATTCAAAATCTGAACAAACAAAAATGTGGATAATGAACAAACTTATGGGTAACAATTTCGCAGTAAACCGGCAGCTGAAGTGGAACATAGGTAGGCGTTTGATTTTCAATGACGTAACTCAACGATCATGACATCGATAAAATCATAACAGCGCAGTGCGTTCTTAATGTAAAGTGATGTATGTTGATCGATAGTCGTGGTAGGTAGTGGTGGCGGGCGGTGTGCTGGTGATTTAACAGTGTGTGCGGTTGTTAGTGGTCGCGTGTCGTCGGTCGTGGTTCGTTAGTTCACACCTCGCCCCTGCGCCTGCGCCTGCGCCTGCGCTAACGAACGCTCGTGACCGCGCGCACGCACGCACCGCTCGCTCGCTCTAACGGGGGTCGCACTCTTGTACACCACCGTATAAGGAAATAAACGTTACTGTTTTTCCAATAAAAAATTAAAATTGCGCTATGTCATGGTGTAACTTGTAATTAAATAAGCGATTGATTAATTTGAAAACCAGATTAGGAGAAGTACTATTTATTACACCAGAGTCACCTTCTACCTGTACTAGCTTTGGGATGTTTCTAAAAATCGTGAATTAGGTGTATACAGTCTCTACTAATATTATAAAGAAGAAGAAAGATTTGATTGTTTGTTACTTAGTTAGCATCGAATAAGCTATTAAACTTCTTGACCAATTTTGAAAATTCTTTTATTCTCGGGAAGCTACAACATCATAGACGTGATAATATAACGCGGGCGAAGCCGTAAATTAGCAATCTAGTTCACGCATCGGAGATCCGTGCACCATTTCATAAGTGGTGTGTACCTACTGTAATCCAAAGATCTTATTTTGATGTATCTGTAAACAAACTAGAACTAACGCTAAAGCTGTTGTCAGCCTTTGTTTCTGTTTCTTAAGCAATGACTTTGGGGATATACATTTTTGGATTGCTTATACAGAAGACTGTTCTTTCGTACAAATTTGCAAATTTCGAAAATATAGATTGAAGTTAGAGTAAGTATATTGAGTTTTATAAAATGAGGTCTACAGCTCTCTATGTCCGCTATATTCATCATTATACGAATGCATATTTTCTGTAAAACGAACAATTTGCCAATATCCGTAGCGTTTCTCCATAGAATAATTCCGTAACTGAGCCAGGCATTGGCATAGGCATAATAAGCACACTCAGCTGACTTTAAGTCAGTGCTTTTCATTCATTCATATAGTGCACTAGTGGCCGCCAGCGACTCGTCCGCGTTTTCCATTATTTCTTCGCTCCTAATAGTTGCAGCGTGATGTTATATAGCCTAAAGCCCTCCTCGATAAATGGTCTATTCAACACAAAAATATTTTTTCAATTTGAACCAGTAGTTCCTGAGATTAGCGCGTTCAAACAAACAAACAAACTCTTCAGCTTTATAATATTAAAGTATAGATAAGTAAATTTTGTGAGTTTGGATGCTACTCCATCAACGTGTATTTTCCAACTTATGTCTGAATGAATTTCTTTTCCCAACAATGTATAAGATGATACAAATTCTATATTATTATTTTGAAAGGCAAGTTTGGTTTTTATAACTTATTTGTCTAGGTTTAAATTGTATTAGTTTTGTTTTATTTAAATTGAGCTCTAAATTATGATCTTTTAACCATTTCATTATTTTATTAAGATTATAATAACATTCTTGTACTTCTACACTATTTTTAAATGGTATGAGTAAAGATATATCATCAGCGTAAATGACACTATCTGCATTAAAACAGGTCGATATTTCATTTATATATATCAGGAATAAAAGGCATCTTAGAATACTACCTTGTGGAATAGAGCGGTCTATTTTCTTTTTTTCCGATACTACATTTAATAGAGTATTTTTATGAAGGTCATAGTGATCTATCTGGACAAACTGTTCCCTATTTTGTTAATATGAAGCTAACCATTGATATGCATCTCCACGTATTCCTATAGACTGTAGTTTAATTAAAAGGATTTCATGTGAAAATATCATAGGCTTTGCTCATATCGAGCATTATAAGACATTATCTATTATAATAAGACATTATCTATTTCTAGGTATACTACTACTATACTATTTAATATAGATTACGCAAGACGGCTCCCGCATCTGAGCGTAGACAATTCTTAATATGGGTTTTAAACTTAGGCAACGGTAAATTTAAAATTTCCATAGGAAATTTGTTATAGTAGTGTACACCTTGACCCATAAATGACGATAGAACCTTCTTTAGCCTGCATGACGGCACAACAAGTTTATCTTTGTTTCTAGTATTCAAATTGTGTACATGACTATGTTTAGTGTAATTGTTTATATTGTTTCTAACATAAAGTATACAATTGTATATGAATTGGGAGGCCACTGTTAATATCCCAATTTCTTTGAATTTATTTCTAAGTGATGTTCTTGAACCCAATTGATAAATGGCCCTTACTGCTCTTTTTTGTAAAATAAATATAGACTCTATATCTGCAGCCATACCCCACATCAGAATGCCATATGACATAACGCTATGGAAACAACTAAAGTATACTGTCGTAGCGGTATCTACATCTGCTTAAAAAAATTAGACACAGTAACAGGAAGATTTTGTTTATCTTTATAGAATATGCGCGTTATCTTTACAGAATTCTTTCCATTTTATGTGTGCAGTAGAATCGATATGTCTTACAAAAATACATTCAGACAAATATTTTCTTTGAAAAAATTGTCCTTTCATTGAAGTCGTTTGATAGTTACGCCGTCGTTTTGCTTTCTACTGTTATCTATGTGATATTTGACTACTATGCGCCGTGCACCGTGCAGATGCCATGGGACGGTTGGTGGTGCAGGAAAGAGGAGACGGAGTCAGGTTCGAGGGAGGTCTCCGTTGCACTGGACCGACCAGACAAAAGCCTTGACCGACATATCTGTGAACGATAACGCTCACCAAGCCTCGGTTCGGGGCAAGTGGAGAGCTGTTGTGCTACGCGCCTCGAAACATCATGCCTGACCACTACTGTTCTGTCAAGAGCTTACGAGGAAGAAGAGAAACTATTGAGCTTATTCTAGAATTTCAGATAAGACTTTCATTTTAAGGGAATAAAACAGCCTGAAACTTTGCATGTGCAAGATTCTATGACTGATCCTCAAAGAAAATTGACGGTGAGCTTGTTCTTGCTTTCTCAATTCAGCATTTTCATTCAGCATCAACGTTCATTTAATAGCTCATTTCAAGTATTTTTTGATTTTTATTAAATCTAATTAAGCTATATTGAGTATAATTCTTGACATATAATTATATATTGCTACTATCTAGATGTGACATTATTAAATTTAGTTGTGATGGCATGTGTAATAATTATGTAATTTAAGACGTTAGTTAATATGGGTATGGACAATCATAATTTTAGTATTTTAAACTTGTGATTTTTCAATTTGATTATGAGATTTTTATATTAAATTCAATTTTGATTACTATTGGCTACTGATAATTTTTTAATTTGCATGTCCAAACGGGTTAATATGTTGTGTTAATAATAAAATTAAGATCCTACTTTTTTAACAGATTCTTGCAAATAAATGATTCTTATTATTATTCTTGAAACAGTCTATAAATGTCATAATAATTCAACCAGAAAACTAGGCGTGCAATTGAATGGCACCATTCAATTAGATGGTTAGTCACCAATTGAAGGGCTATTTAACCAGTTGGCTGTTACATATAGACACGTACTACTGCCATGACGTTGGAATATCTAACAACAACTGTTTAGTTGATAGACAGGGGGGAGGGATATTTGACTGTAACAAAAATTGGCACTAAAAATGGTCTTCCCGCACCCCTTATATTTTTGAAAGATCTATCCAACGACACTCCGCGCTATGGGAAGAAATTTTTTTTCATCCCTCACTTTATATGTACCCAAAAAACATATCTTATTTTTTCCAGATTTTATTTTACCACTTTGTCGGCGTGATTAAAGTGTATACTTATGCTAAATTACACCTTTCTAACACCAATCGATTTTGAGCTAAACCACGGTCGGACGAACAGACAGACTAACATGACGAAGCTATAAGGTTTCCTTGTTGACTACGGAACCCTAAAAAACGCAAAATTGAAAACAAAGCGACTTTTTTTGATAAAAATCGAAAAAACAACAAATATATCATTTAAGAAATTAAAATCCCGTTTTAAAAGTAGAGTGGCGTCATCTAGTGATCATCAGCTATATATAAACATTTTCGTTTATTTAACCAACATAATTGTACGCATATTCAAATGATTATTTGGTCCTGTGTAAAAAGCTTAAATAATTTAATGATGGATTTGGAAAAGACATGAAATATTATTATAATGACAGATTGAATTGTAGACAATGATTACTATGGTAATATTTTAATGCCCTATCCAAAGTTATTTTCTCTTATTTATGTCTCTTTATGAGATATTTTTTAGGATAAGATAAATATATGGTGTTGCAGATCCGTTTTCGCTGCGCATGCAAGGAAAGTTTTCGATAAATGGACTATTTAACATAAAAAAAATAACAATTCTAAGCAGTAGTTCCTGAGATTAGCGAGTTCAAACAACCGAACAAACTCTTCAGCTTTATTATTAGTATAGATTTAATTAGCAATTATCAAAAACGTCAATGTAATTTCAATAGTAATAAACTAAGTGTCCAACTGACATTCTCTTCTTTCTGATATTAACATTTCTATTGTGTACGAGATCCGTATCTATATGATCCTTCGAGCCGGATTTATATTTATAAGTAGGTTACCTTCTCCGTGTATTTGTTATTAAATGTTTATGACATTAAATATTTTGCAATTTAACCAAAAGTAGGTACGTACTTTAAATACACAAACTTAACAATACCTTGTAACTAGAATTTAATAAATATATTTTATTATAGGGCATGCTGTTAACGTTTCTGTTACGTCGAATAACGTGCTACTATCATCAGGCAATCGTCGGATCACAATAGCAGTGTGGAACATTTATCGCGGCCATTATTGTAATAAATTTTAAAAACTGAGATGCGCATGAGCACCGAGCACCGAGGAGCGCATTATCGAAGGGACACATAAAAATACCGATCGATTTGAGCCGCACGCGTGGGCGCTCCACGTCACTACAGTCGCCATGAGTTCTGACAGTAATACAAGATTTTTAAAGATACAAAATAATATTTTACTTTATAGTTGTACACTGTAGTATTATTGTAATAGGCGAAGTCCAAAAATTTATTCACCCTATGACTTTACAGTGCAACAACAGTCTTTTTCCTATGCATAGTTGTAACTTTAGCTCATATATCGTTATGTGTAAAATTAACGTAACCATAAACAAATGTTACTTCGCGCAGCACACAGGTAGCTCGTTGGAATGAGGAAGGAATAAAATAATAAATAACAAATCACAGCTTAAGCACGCGGAACGACAATGACAGTCATAAAGATAAAAACAGAGAGTAAAATCAAAAGGAGAAAAGCATATATTGTAGAAATATAAACCTGATAAAAAATGATGATGCTTTCCAGCTAGTCGCCAACTACACATATTCTAGTTTGTTAACTAATATGTATAAAACTTATTTTGTACGAGTCGCTGTAACAGTCGAACTGTTTAATAATCAACAGATATTGTATGGCAGATATGAATGTTATCAATAATTCAGCTTTAAACCATTGTTGTAATTTTGTTTTCTGTTTGAAAAACTTATGGAATGCAAATAACATTTTCTTAAACGTGGACGTGTGGTGATCGTACAACTCTAGTATTTCAACTAATAAATAGTGGAGTTGGGTCGCATTAGCATACTAATACGGACGCGCGTCGCTACACCTCTATGTTAATGTGACGCTCGGTATCTCCCACTAACAGTTTCAATTACACGTTGCCTTTGTTAATTAGTTATTTCAGGGCGGTCTCACAGAAACGTCACTACCTGTACTCACTGTACTAGATACGTAAGCTCTCTCTTTTTCGGAACACACCAGTTTGACCTCTTCATTTTTAGGGTCAAAAGTTGATGAAAAATTAGAGTTAAATAGAATATAGTAGACTCGTACTTTATAAGTGTATCATTACAAACCCAATGAGTTTACGAAAAAAGTGCCTAGGTAAGATATATAATGTGACTCGAATCGGAAAAAAATTGATCCAAGGCTGTGTGATAGAGTAACAATTTTTATCTTTATTGAACTAGCGGAAAATGGAACGGTGGACGGACACGGCGCGACTACAGATGTTAAATAAGGTTTATGTTCATTATAATTGGCTCTGTTTTAAACGTGTACGTTGTTTATTAACGTTAAGGATTATATTTTAAGTATAATGTTCTTCATAAAATAAATTGTACAAATCGCCATTTAATTGCAGCTGTAACTAGATAATAATCAACTAATGGGTTTCTTGGTAATGGTTTCTATAAATATAACCCTTCAATGAGGAGCTTGTTGTTATCGAAAAGGACATTTTATGCGATTATCAGCATTTGGTGTGATGAAAGGCATAGTACTTTTTTAAATTTCTATTTCTCATTTAAAGAATGGTAACACCAAAACGTTTTTATAGATCATTTTTATTTTTCTTTATATTAATTAAACTGTAGGTGGGTTATATAAAGTTATTTTGATTGCCTTTTACAATGATTTTTAAAGGTTATGTTGTACACACGGCTGCACTTAAGGCTGCCACAATATGTCAAATTTCTTCAACTCTACGCTTAAATCATTGAAATATAAGTTTGTATAGAGTGAGGTGCTGTTGACTATGCACTGCATTCGAAGATAGGTCCGAAACGTGACGTAGCGGTCCACTTTGTCCAGCATACTGTCACACAACACAGAACTCTTCTCTGTGTTCCGTGAGGACTTCAGTCATAGGTCCAAGGATATTGTTTTACAGCTCATCGCGGGCTTTAAGGCAGTTGGTGTAAATTAAAGATTTAAAATATCTCTTTAGCTCGAGTTCATCTATTAAAGAGGTAAGACTTTTGGTGAAGTGTTCACGTAAGGGAGACATGAATATTCATACGTATGTTCGACTGGCACTATCTCGTTGAAACCACACTTCCGCTTCATTCATTTCTTCGGTCACAGGAAGTTGTCATCTGAAAATAATTCTCAAAGAGACTGATGCCTGTTTGTTGTTTAAAGTCAACGTTAAGAAAGATTTTTGAAAGTCTTGCCTTTTTTTTACATACCTATCCACTTATTTTATAAAGGCTAGCTAAGTGGGGGTATGCCGGGTTTAGTTTGCAAACAATAGTTTTAAAAACATGTTATTGTATATTATGAATAAAATATCTATTTTCGAAGGCACAATATTTAATTGTCGGATGCGGGCCGACATTTTACGCAGGACATGTTTTTCGTGCGCACGCGCAATTAGCTTTACTTATCTGGACAGGTACGAGAGGTGAACTATTGCGTGTAAGGTACAACAACTGCAATTAGGTATACTATTTGTACCTGTACCTATCTACGTAGGTGCCTGTATCAGCAGTCTATGTAAATTATATCTTTCTTATACATTTGATTCGGCCCGACGATGATGTGAAAACGAAACAGATTTTACTACAGATGCACTACTTTTGTGCTATACAATATCTAGTACGAGTAAATATGATGATACGCGTAAGCCCTAATGCCGCTTCTTACAGTGGAATCTGAACAAGGGAACACAAAGAAAAATAACGTCTCTGGCAGAGTATCGGCGGTCAGGCTCGCGTGAGGGACGAGCGACCGCGCCCGCGCCTGCGCCTGCGCCGGTCACGTCACGGAACTAGCGCATAGCGCGGGAGAACGGAAGCAAAACTATAATTATATAAAAAAACATTACTGAATGGCTCAACTTGCCATTAAAACATCCAAATTCTAATATAATGTTTATCTTTTTTCATACCTATGTCACATGACTCAGGTTATGGGGAACTTTCTCCCGTTAGAGAATCGACGAAAAATTGTTGATTTGTTTTACCTTGCAAAAAATTGCTTGTGGTGCTGTGGATTGTCTTGAACTCTTGTTTTGACAGATCACTCTTAGAACTCCACAAAATCACTTAGGTTCAACCCCTTATTATATTTACTTCCTACGTCTTCAAAATTTCGGCAGAACTCATTAATTTGGCGGGCGTATATTGGATCTGATAAGAGCTGATAAGAAAAACAGTGGAAGAAATAAGTCCGATTATAACCAAGCTATTCAATGATATTATAACAACTGACACTATCTCAAAACAATGGAGCGAATCTCATATTATTCTCCTCCATAAGAAAGGCGACAAGGATAACATCGGCAACTATAGACCAATAAGCCACATTTCAAATGTGTATAAAGTCTTTGCAAAAATATTTCTGCAAAGAATAACAAAAGTCGTAGACGAAAGTCAATCAATTGAACAGGCGGGATTCAGAAAGAACTTCAGTACAATAGACCACATCCACACATAAATATAACGAACATCAAAAACTCTTATATATCTGCTTCATAGACTACTCCAAATCTTTTGGCAGCCTAAACCATAAATTTATCTGGCTAAGTCTAGAAGAGCAAGGAGTGGATGAGACCTATATACAAATAATTAAATCCATCTATAAAAAAATGCAAAAGTCGCATCAAATTGGAAACAAAAGGAGACTCATTTCCCAGACGCAGAGGCGTAAGACAAGGAGATCCGCTTTCTCCCAAGCTGTTCAACACTGTGCTGGAATACGTATTTAGAAGATTAGATTGGGAAAACTACAGTATCAACATCAATGGTAGTAGCCGCCTTAATCATTTGAGGTTCGCTGACGATATTGTCTTGTTAGAAGAATACCCCAAAAAACTAGGACACACGCTAAAAACCTTAGCGGGAAAAAAGCAGAGATATAGGTTTAGAATTGAATGCAGACAAAACAAAACTGATGGTCAACTTTTCAGAAGCCAACATAGAGGTGTACGGAAAAAACTTAGAATATGTGAAGGAATATGTTTACCTAGGTCAAATTATATCCCCCGAGGGCTCTATGTCTAAGGAGATTAAAAAAATAATGGCTTGCGGATGGAAAAAATACTGGTCTCTGAGAGAAATAATGAAGAATAAAGACTTAAGCATGCATATTAAGAAAAAGACTTTCAATACCTGCATCCTCCCGTACATGACTTAAGGCTATGAGTCATGGGCGTTAACAGACAAGCAGAAGGAAAGACTGGCTAGTACACAAAGGGCAATGGAAAGGAGCATGTTGGGAACCAGACTCAGTGATAAAATAGGAAACTCTGAAATAGGAAGAAAAACTAAAGTTACAGATATAGTAACACGTATAGATGATTCAAAGTAGGGCTGGACAGGACACATGCTACGTTGCAAAACAAATGGAGCAAACAAGTAACTTTATGGTACCCAAGAGAGGACACTCACAGAAGAAATTGGCGTCCAAAAATAAGACCATGGGACCATATTGGACCAGAGTAGCAGAAGATAGAGTTCAGTGGAGAGAGCTGGAGGAGGCCTATGCCCGGAGGCACACCGAATTGAGAGACATGCTATAATTTAACAAACCCTGGAAATTTGTATCTTCAAAGTTGTAGCAACTTCGGAGGAAAGAGCTTTATTATTATTATATATTGGATTAAACGAACTATGGAAGCGAGTACATTTCGATCTTTTATTATTATTATTTAAATAATATAGTTTCTAAATCCGGTGCGCGGTTTAAAATGGAGTTCTAAGAGATCTAAGAGAAAAGTCTAACTTATACAAGGACTACTGACGGATGTAGTTGTTGCAATTTCAGTATGCAGCTCCTGTTCTACAGCGTGTGCTCCCGAGGGGTAGCAGGCGAGGGGAGAGCGGGAGGAGGATAGGCAGTATTGGAGGTATACTGTGGTAGTGGCGTGCCCTGGGATCGTTTGTCGGCCGCAATTTATTGCCGATAGGTCGATACACCGGCGGCATCACGACCGACCATCCGACGACCAGGCTGCGACCACGCTGCGATCGCCCCATGACCAGCAGCATCACACTCACCGATGACAACATTGCGCCTGAAAATGCATTTTTTCTTATATCTCATTCACTTGAATGTTATAAAAATGTAAACAATTTTCTGCATTTGATTTTAAACTTTAATGCATTACAAGTAGAGGTCAAAATCGGTTGAAGAAATTTGACGTATTTTGGTAGACAGACATGCGGCCGTGTGTACATAAATATTTATAGTTACATTTATTATGTGAAATGATCCTTCAGATGTGCCACTGTGACTGTGACGACTCACGGCATTAAGGCAGGATTCTGAGATTAGCCTCCAATGAGGGCAGTCATATGCTGAGCATTGGCGATATTGCATCGCTGCAACATTTGACATTAATACTTATTTTCCTTTTTTGAACCTCAAATAACAATTATTATTATAATTTATTATATACTAAAGGTAACTTTGATTGGTCTCTGGAATGATCTCGGTTAGAAAGATCCGGGGTTGATAAATTAAGTTTGATCCTATGTGTCTAGTCAATCACAGACTGCAGCCGCGCAATTCTGTGAAGACTTTTAAAACATTGGAAAGCTGAATCCACGCTGAGATACAAATTTCGTATTCTGTAATTGGCGGGTACAAAACACCTCAACATTTCTTTAATTAAACGTTTATCAATATTAATTTGTTTTATTGATTAGATTAAAATATTATTTGGTTCGATCATACATATCTCAGATACTCCATCCCTATATAATTCCAAAACTCACTTCACTTTACTTGTGCAACGAAACGTATAGAGCAGTCAATCTATAACTTTATCAATGCCTTTTCTCACAACTTGTAAACGTGAAGGTAATGATTTTCAACACTAGTATATCTTAAAAATAAATGAAAAAACCAAGTTGAAGTGGAACCTAGGGATAACTTTCGTTATAATTCGCTAACTTAGATTCTTTAGTAAAAAATTTGTAGCAATTCCAAGTTCGCATTATAAACTAGTGACTAAATAGTCGATAGAAAAGTATATAATGTAACACTATTTACTATTAATAAATGGATATTATCTAGTAATTTTAAACCAGTTCCGGATTAAACAAACACAGTTTGTGATTTGTTACTATATAAAAAGTAACCGCCAATATAACTGATTAGACTCAATTCAACTTACAATGTGAGTATCAACACGTGCCTTCTAGTTTTTGAGGTTTAAAAATATATGTTCAGGCCGAATCGTGCTTATTTTATTTCTTGCATTTTTTGATTTGAATAGTTATTCTATTTGGCAGACCATAGCGAGGCTTCAAATTACGCGGGACCCCCAAAAGCGAGAGGCTCCGAAACGCGCGAGGCCTATAGCATTTGTTACTTTTGTAACGTGACTAATCCGGCATTGCTTTAAACGATCAATCTTATATACATATGACACGGCTCTATTGATTTTCACGAAATTTAGTATGCAGGAGGTTTCGGGGGCTAATCGATCTAGCTAGGTTTCATTTACAAAAAGAAAATACCGAGATAAGTTCTGCCGTTCTGGTACTTTTATCTAATCGAATAATTTTGTGTTTATAAAGTGGGTCACGAAGAAGCAGTGTTAAAATTACCGGGCCATACCAGAACGATGTTTGGGAAACACTGAATATAGAGCATACCAATTTAAAGTAAAGATGCATTCGAAGAGCGATCGGTCAACTGAGAGAATTGGAATTCGGGTTCGGATTACAATAATGGACTGTATTCATAGTTGTATTTTAGCACTCGGCTTTTCAAGAATATTTACTTGCCATTTTTAGATATTCAACAAATATGTCTGTAATTGTATAACTCAAGATTTGGTTAATTGATATTAAAAGAGAATCCTCATATAATATTTGCAGTTATACATATGTGGCACTGTATCTACCAGCGTCAGTGTTCAGTATCCGAGTTTGCTATTTAAATCACAGATAGTTTGCGCGATAGTAAATCCGACAATCTGTTTGGATGCAGCACGCGGTGCGGATCACGAACGCGCGCGGGTCACGCCTCACCCGGGAACAGAACCCGCGCCCGATAAACATACACGCGAACGCTCACTACAACACTTGTTGTTTATTACACCTTCCCGGCAAACGATGCCAGATGTTCATTTTAAATCTGATCGCAATAACTTATAAGGCTCTTCAGTTGCGGGACTACAATTTATTTTCTTATAATAATATAACATACACTATAACATTCCAAACGAGACATTATATGTGTTTGTAGGTATAATTAAATGTACATAGATGCATAATGTGATTTTTTGTAGTAAACTACAGCGTTTAATATAAAATAAATAGCAACAGAAAAGATGCCACAAAACTCACTTGATCTAACTGACTTAGCTTCCGTGAATAGCCCATAGCAAAAGATTTAAACTGACAATTAATTAAGTCTTTCATGAACGGTAAAGAGTTACTAGATACTAAACAAGTATATTTAGGGACACCATTCGATCAGATGATTGGCGTCCGTTCATTTACATAAATATACGTAAACTTTATTGCCACATGACAAATATAAATTCGATGTCTCGTAACGGCTATCTCTCTTAATTATTCCAATTACAGAGCGTCATTCTATTGCACCGAACAAAGGCCAGGTTCCCGGGTTCGAGTCTCTGTAGCAGGGTTCATAAATAAGTGGGCAATTACTCGCGCTCATTACGTCGGAGCAGCTATCTGTAATAATAATACAGCGCGCCTCCACCACCGCTCATTATACCACACCACACACTACCAACATATACGTGAGCATCCAGGAACCACCACATTTAAGATTGGCTTTGGTAATCAAATCGCTAACTGTTTGTTTCATACCAAATTGAAACCAAAATCTATGGCGAAGTCAGACATCAACCTTATTGAGACCTCAATGAACAAATGTTATATACTCGTATTATATGATGACAACGATGTAGATCGGTCGTAATAATATTCGTTAGTACGAGTAAGTGCCTAGTGTAATAAAACTTCTTGATTTCACCACATTTTGGACAATAATTATAAGCAGGTTAGGTAATATTTCATAAAAAGACGCATTCTATCAAAAACATAACACGTGTAATCCCCGCAAATTGCTAATGCGATTGGTCGCCATTTTGATGACGTAATTGCGTTCAAAAATCAGTACCGCTAACAAATAAACGCCGGTTGACTGGAGTGCAATTATTGAGTTGGGTTGTGTTGAGATCACACATCAATTTTGTTATGATTTTGTTGATTTCGATTGTTATTGTTAAGTACTGCTATTATGATTTTCACGATAAGTTAACATAATTTGACTTATAATAAATGTCTAATGTCTCTCATTTAATTATTACTTTTTATTATGTTTAAAAAATGTCCTTTCTGTTTTTTATCACGTTATTGCAAAGTAAATGTCATTATTTTCATTTTTGTTATTTCCCACATACCTCACAATATTTACATGTAAACATTTCAATTCAGTACCTATGTTTATATGAGAGCAGTTACCAAACATTTACCAAAAATAAAATAAAATATACATAAATAAAATCTATGACAAGGAAATTATGGTCCGAAACACGTAATGTTCAAATTCTCGTTGGTTTCTTTTACTATTTTACTATGCAACACATTGACGGACGTTATCAAAATTCTCTGCAGTTACATATATTACAAAAAACTAGAAACCTAGGGTTAGATTTTTTCCTCACTTTGTATGCAAAATAATAACAGTGCTCAAACTTTGAAGTCTATAAGTCTCCTAGAAGAACCTTAGAATTTTGATAATCTATGAGACAGCCTGTGGCAAAATTAAGATATTTTGATTTGCAATAATTCTTAAAGTACTTTTCAAATTGAATGTAATTTGGAAATGTGACTCGTTATGTGGTGCCCTCTTGGTCCCTAAAAATTACTCCACTACGGAGTTACAAGGGGTCAAAATGGCCCGAATGGCTTTGAGAAATGGATGGTACGGCCGTGCCCTTTTTATTTTTACTCGACTTGGAGGAGTCACTTTCGTGCCCCACAGATTTAAAGATATTTTTTTTAAAAATTCAAACCTTAATAAATCACTACACAAGTAAAATACTGATTTAGACGTAGCAAATTATCTTAAAATGCTTTGATGTTAATTATTTTTATTATCTAAATTATATTAAGCTCATCATAATATAATAGTTTTGTTTAGAAACGACTTACAATCTGATATTCTGGATGTTGCGTTTCAACAGCTCATTAGTTACAATTTGAATTCTTTATGAAGTGTTCGACATGGATCTGATAAAGCAATGTACACACTGGAAAATGTTTCCTCATCCACATCCGTCCCGATCATCTCTGAATTAGCATACGACGACCGTTAGAAAGCACCGAGAGAATGTCTCATTTTTCAACATTAGTATGCATCAGGAGCGGATCAGTTGAGATATGCGCAGGCGCGTGGGGGGGGGGGGGGGGGCTTCCTCTTGCATTGTGCTGCTTGTGGGAGATCACGAAATCACGACGCGTTTGTGTCTCCCGCTCCCCCACTAGCTTCGCCGGCGACAGAATAGCTACGTTATCGATCTATCTTTGATTTAGTTGCAAACCATACAATAATTAACTCTTTATTTGCAACTATGTTTCATAGACAATTTACTTATAGGTAAATGACCTAAAATATCCCGTTTCAATTATTTTTATTTATTATATTTTCTCCGTGTGAGGAGAGAGGTGTTAAAATTAAGACTTGTTCACGCGTGCGATAAAACAACGGTTGACGCTCCGTAGACAGCTCTCTAAGATCAGTGGCTGTTAGTTTGTTAGTTAGTTCGACGATTATTGATAGACGTAATCGTGCCGGGGCCGTTCAACGTGTAAAAAGTAATTCCTCATCTCCGGAACAAAAGAGGAGTTAAGTGCAATAACGGTTAGAGTGAATAGTGAAAAGAGCCCGTTCAAATAATATTTATTTACTGTTGAATGACAGATTAATAAGTTTTATTTGCCACATAAACGAATTGTAGAAAGCTTTTAAGTGATTGAGCGACTTGGACTTATGAATTGCATTTTTATAATCTTTCATTTTGTAATTTCGGTAAATAATTTGCCTTCAAAAGATGTTGCGATGTTTTTAAACGGTAAATTTAGTTTGTTGAGTGGTATAGTATTGAGGGGGGGCGGTGGGCGTGCCGCTTAGCGACGCCATTGGCGGGCGACGCGCGTGCTCCGTCCTGCCTGCGCACGCGCAATAACACTCCAGTTACCTACCAGTAGTGCTGTGACCTAAGTCACAGTTACCCATTGACATTACATTTTTGTCGTGACTGAGACTCGATTTCTAAGTAGTTGTTTGACGTCAGTTAAAAAGCGATCTAAGACTACTGATCTCGACCTGAGAGGTCAGATTTTGATTTATCTTATTTCAAATTACCTATAAATAGTCACAAATAACTTTCTTGGAGTTTAAAGTAAGACAGACCTTCATAAAAACGAGCTATAACTTTGATCAGAAGCTATAAAAACCGGTGAGTATGTTATGTATGAAAAGAGTAATGAAAGTGGATATGACGAAAGATGTATATAAGAAGTGTCCTTTGTGGCGTTCGGTCCTCTCTGCCTAACCCTCCTCCCCCAGGGTTACGTCGTTAAGATATCGATATTTAGATAATTATAAAGCAGTGTAAGTATTTTTTTTTATTTATAACAAACGATAGATTATTTATTTATTTATTTTTAGCGGTATTCAAACAGTGAAATAATTTACATTGATAAAACAAAATGGAACAGATGAGATATAATTGTACTCCAACACCGTTTACCACATCATGATCAAAACAAACCAGCTTACAAAAGGTGGCACGTAAAGTTTTCCAAAGAGCTTTTTGATTAGATGTGACTAAAAAATAACTCCATAGAAGTGTCTATAACTAAAAAAAAAGTAATCTTATAATTGGACGTACTTATTTATATTACTTTGCAACGCATGTAACAACCAAAAAAAAAATAGATAACAACCATTATACAATACATTCATTCATATTCTGTCTATGTTGATATTTAAATTATAGAAAAATACTTGTTACTAGATACTCACATCGTTATCTTTGTACCCTTACTTTTATTCAAAGAAATAAGTACATTTAAGTAGATATTCTCCGTTTGGTCTGACTAAAGTTCCACATAGTTGAGTGAGACACTGTAAGTCTGAATTCCATTTATTTTTAGACTGGCAATTATCGATACTTGACCGAATTAAGTCTCGGAACCAAAGATGTCGAATGTAAGCCAGCACTATCGCAGTATTTATAAAGAGCGGTCTCGTTTCGCAAAGTTACAGAGGCGGATTTATTTACGGAGCGGTTATAGGTCGTCGGTATATGCAAGTGGCGTGTGAAACTACACCGCGCGTGGCGATCACCCGATAATAACTAAGTGAACTTCACTATTGAAAGTATCCGTCCATCGACAAACAACCGTTTGACGGAATTCAAATATGAAGTATTTTTCTTAATGAAAAATTCTTAAAAAAGCCACTTTGTCTTTGGTACTCCGAGAGGGGATAAATATGAAATAGGAAGGTTTATTATGTAGAATAGGGAAGAAAAAGGCTCTTTCTGATTATCTCCTCTACTGGCTTATAAACAAAACTTCGGGTCATTCCGTTGTAAATAATCTCTTTCCGAGTTAACTATGAATGTTCGAATAGAGATAGACAGCTAGAGTGCCAGGATCTTGTATCTCTTTCTAAGTGAAGTACAGCTGGAAGTATGACTTCGTGATCGATTTCAAGAATATAGGGTCTAGCTTCTCTGTTCTATATATAATGCCACCATGTAAACGATGCGATGAGTATAAGACAGCTCTATGGTTCAATAAAAGAAATGTGTTACGTAAACTGTAGTGTCATGCGCAGTAGCAGGGGTTTGTGTGTGGACGTGCGATTCCGGCGATGTTATTCACCGACAGCCAGGACAGATCGGCCCTCACGCTGCGTCACTGTTCCACCGCGCAATTAAGAACGTGAGCGGCATGCGCGCGCGCAATTACCTACGCGCACACTAACCAGACGTATGGACCGATGAAAAATACATTATTTCTATAAAATACAATTAATGTTTATGCCTGATGGTCGGTTATATGGAAGTTATTTCTATGATAATGTTTATAAAATGTTTTATCATTGTTAAATAAATAATAGGTATTACAACTTTGAATACTGGGACGCGCCCCGCGGCTACGAAAATCCTCATTTAAATGTGAATTAGCCGTTAATGCCAGTCATGCTTGGCTCTAAGTAGTTTCTCACGCGGTAAAATTATATATTAAAAACTTTTAACATTGTCATAATGCAAAATATAGGTTATTTTCGCAATCCAGGCCACTGCTCCAATCAGTCATGTTAGGTCCTGGGTAGTTCAGTGGTTAGAGCAGTCGCCCGATTGCGAAAGGTCATGTGGTCAAGTCCCATCTCAGAGTGCCAGGGACAAGGTGGTTTTTAAAATATTTTTTCAGTATAGCATTGTGAATTCTGAATTGGTGAAATATAATAGTTAATGAACGGATTTTGATGGAATTTTATATATAGGCAATTCTTAGTATGGATTAATATATGTATAGGGTAATATTTATTCCACTAAAAGTTTTCCTAAGGATAGAAGTACTTCCGAAGGCGCCTATTTTTGTGAACCCTGCCTAAATGGTAAAACATATGAGAATGCTTCCCAAAGAAAAGTTGGAGAGTTTTAAATTATCTATGAAAAAGTTCGCAAAGGCATATATACTCATATCTATGTGCTTAGATTTTTCACAAAAATAAACAAAACTTCCTAAAAAAGTATTTAAATATTTTATTTGAATTCACCTATTAAAGTCCTATCGAAATAAATACGCTTATCGTTAAAGAAATTTAATGCAAATAAAAATTATCTTTTACACTTATTGGATGAGTAGTCTATGATGAGTACTACGATGTTTAGAAGAAGGAAAAAAACACACCCTGCCGATTTTCTAAATACTATTTCATATCTATTATGATTCAACTTTTTTTTTTATATTATAGTGATAACTTTTTAATTTATAAGGACTATAGTAATGATATTACTGTTTTACTAATAAAAGTAATGCAAGCTACGATGGTTAAGAGAGCGTTTAGTAACCAGCAACAACTGTTCAAGGTGGTGTTGGCAGTCTACATACCCAAGATAATTATTCAGAATAGAGTAGAGCTTTTGTAGTGTTGAAGAAGGTTAAAAAAGTTTAGCTGGACGGAAAAACGATCGATTGAATAACCATCAACGACAAGAGACGGCTGCTACGTTACAACATTGGCTTCGATTTGGTTGACATTGGATTGCACTCAATGTTCAATTTTTTTTTTATGGTATAGGTGGCAGTCGAGCAGACGGATCACCTGATGGTGAGTGATTACCGCCGCCCATGGACACCTGCAACACCAGAGGAGCTACAAGTGCGCTGCCGGCCTTTGAGGGACGAATAAGCTCTACGCTTGAAAGTTTGAGGGTCGTATCGGTCCGGAAATACCGCTGGCGACAAACTGTTCCAGAGTTTGGCTGTGCGAGGCAGAAAACTTCTAGAAAGACGCACAGTTGAGGAGTTCCAAACATCCAGATGATGGGCGTGGATTTCTTGTTACGAGGAACGATGGCGGAAAGTAGCGGCAGGTATGAGTCCGAACAATTCCTCGGAGCATTCCCCGTAATAGATGCGATAGAAGATGCACAGTGTATTGTTAGGTAACACATGTGTTATTGTTCAATATATAGATTTAAACCCGGTGGATTTTGATTAACTTCAATATCAATCAAATCGAAGTCAATGTCGACACGCGCTACACCTGCTGGAAATCATAGAAAACAAATTAGGGAGAATGTACGGACCCTTCATTCGACACGATGTTTTTTTTAAAACCAGGCTGTTAGCAAAAATAATGTAATGACAAGTAAAACTATTATTGTGATACTTTCGAGAATCACTTAGAAATGCAAGAAAATTTACGTCCCCTTTTTCAAGAAAGCTTAAACTAATAAAAATAAATGCGAAACTCGGTCAAAATTCATTTAGATAAAATTTAGTATAAAAAATGTGACACACTAAACAATATATAGAATAGATTTCATACGAATACTATGAAATGAATGAAAAAACAGGTAGAAGTTTGTATGGGGAATAATTTATTTACTTACATTCTAACATGTGCCTCTTCTTTTATTTCAAAGTAATAATTAGTTGTTATATCAATTTAAAAAGAATCTAAACTTGACGAAAACTTGGAAAAAAATAAATAGGTACTTAAAAAAAGAATCGAATAATTATTCTTATTCTTATAAATTCGATGTATTTAATATTGATTCGGGCGAAGTTTTGTTGCCTATGTTACGAGTTTCATGGGTTTTGCACTCTACCCTCAATGTATAACGATTTAATATTGTGTAGGAAAATTTGACAGATTTCTATAGCCTGACGTGTTGTTGCTTGTATGTCTGCGTGCGCGTGCGCATGAGCGGCCCGCCCACGCTCTCTCCTCTCCTGAATAGATATAGAGACATTACCGGTGGTTTATGTTACCTCTTTATTCGTCCCAAAGAAGGCTTTATCTACGTAATGGACTAATGCAGTCGCGTTTCGTTGTCGTTTGTGGGCTACTGATGTTGCATAATTTTGTTTATGTGAAGAGAAAGCGGCTGCGCACTGTGTACACTTACCGATGACTTTTATAAATATTTATTATAGAATTGACTAAATGACAGACACATTACTGCGGCCCAAAGATTAAGGTTTTTTGTTGTAAAAGCATTTTTGTTATAAAAGTTGGAAACATTAAATATGTGCCTATATATTGCAATTTAACAAAAATGCGACACATCTAGAACATTCTACCAATGAAGCATTCCAGTTATGTCCCGATTAGAATTGTTAAGATTCGTCTAGATTCATACGACATGTCTTTAGATGTCAAGACTACCCAAAAAATTTAAGTTTAATACAAATTCTCATCAATGAAAAAAATGTAGTCGTATATTTTTCTAAAATATTATAAACTTTGCAGTTGTACCTGATTGGCTGAAAGCCGTAAGCGAACATTGAAAATGTTTTAACTTATCTCATTATGCAAAATAATCGGCCCCGGAGTGTTATTAGATCGTTCGCGTGGCAGACTGGACTCATACATTACTATCGGAGATTCGGCCTATCTTAATGAACGCGTCACGCGTATCGCGTAACGCGTAAATTGGCACAATCACGGACACTCGGTATCCGAACGAGATATAGTAGCGATGCATCCTTAATTGAACGATAAAGTAAAGCGCCAATATGATGTTATCACACGCACTGGCTACTGTTGTGATGTGTTGTTTCGAACTCTTCTAAGGTTTCAATACTGACTGCTCTGAGGTTTTGATTAAGTAATCGCTTCTTACTTGGGGCCGTATAATATTAATAAAAAAAATATGTTGGTAAATTTCGCCTTACACGAGTTCCATGAACGAGGAACACACATTTTAATGCGTTTAAAAAGTGTCAGAAAAGATAAGTTTCATATTTTATTAACTCCGGGTCAGGTCTGTATACACTACACGGAAAAACTTTTTAGTTTACAATACTACAAAACGTCTAGGTTAAGAGAAATACTGTAAAGATAACTATAATTTTGTACACGGAAACAGAAATATTGTTAACACAAGTTGACATTTTGTAAGCAATACAATTACAGTTCTGTTATTTCTGAAATTGTAATCAGCTCTGAATGTATATTAAACATTACAAGAAAAATTGTATTTTAAAAATCTACAACACGAGTTATGATGAGTACTGAAAATACGTTTGTAATTACAATACAATTAGTATAGAGAACAATCAGTGATGTTGCATTTGCAAAACTTCGCGCGGCTTGGCGGCGATCGAGATGCGCGGGGTGAGGGGCAGTGAACTTATTGCATCATTTTTCTTTCTTTTAGTCGCGCGCACAGTGAAGTGACAGTGATAGGATTACTATTATTGTATGTGATAATCGCCGCCATTACGCTTGCTAATCGTGTTTTATTGTTTTAAAATTGAAATGGACGAAGATGTCAGAAACTTACTTATTGCTTGGGTTCTCAGCGGTTATGTGGATGTGTTCTCTGGTAAGTTTCATTTATTTCATATGTACTCATCAGAAATGATATACGCCTGACTTTTTAGATTACATACATAGGTACTACGCCCATATATTGGCAAGCAGAGCCCTACGGTGTAATTCACACAAGCGGCCACGTCTGACGAGAGGGCTAGATGTTTTTATTGTGTTACTGAGTAGTGATATGACAAGTGCTCATCAGCCCGTCGCCTCAATAGAATACTTTAAAATGTCCTTTCCCTTCAGTCTGATACTCTGATTTTGGATCTTGCACGGGAATGATGGCAGCTGTTTATCTTTTCTCTCAGAGCTGCGTATGAGTACATAACTTTGTAGATATACAAAATGTTATATTGTGAGATGTAGGTGGGACTGGGATATAGAAGTAAATCCTTACCTCTTTTTTAGATATTAGGTACCGGGCTGACTGATCTATATATTTTTTTATTATTATGTATTTTTAATTTCAGAAAACCACATTACGATGGACTGCTTAATGCTGTTGGACTCGCATATTATTAAGGAGCTCATACCACCAGTTGGACATAAAGTAAATTTTATTAAAAATTTAAACAATTGGAAGACCTTGATGGATTCTGAGAACGACAATCAATCCAATCAATCACTGGTAAGAATTTGATTTACATACTTTTAATTATATACTATAGGGCCTTTGCTCGCAACTTCGTCCGTGTGGCTTCCGTAATACCTCATAATCTTGCAAAATTTTAAGTAATTCCATGCAGTTCTTTTTGAGTTTAGCCCGGACATACAAACAGACAGACAAAAATTCTAAAAACTATATTTTTGGCTTCGATATCGATTGTAGATCACACCTCAAGTATTCTTTTTACAAAATATTCAGTGTACATTTTTGACTTTCCTACGATTTTATTATATGTATAGATATTTGCTACCATTTCCCACTTCAGGAACATTAGGCATTAATCTGTCGGTGCCAAGTTCATGAATCATATTATATTTTCAGAAAATATTCATAAAGACCTTGAGTGGCTTAGAAAATCCAGCGAGCCTTGGAAAACAGTTGAAGAGAAAAGGAAAAATACATCCAAGATTGGACTTGAAGAGACTAAAAATATAACAGTATCTGACTACATGAATGAGTACCCTGTTTTAAAAAAGCTGACAAAGTATCAGCTACTTCTAATTGATTCTACGTTTTAATTAATAAAAGTGTTGATTCTTATTATTGTTTGTTTTTCTTTTATTGGCATTTTCTGCGGGAACTGTCGTGTATCGACGCGATTGCTTAAAGTTCAGAGCTTTTATTTCTCGGAAAACTTAATGAATCTTGAGAAATAAAAGCACATTTTAAGCAATCACGTCTTTACCGACAGTTCCGGTGGAATAAGCCAACTACTTTTCCTGGTCCATTTACAAAATAAGAAGTTACCTTCACAATACTCTATTGTTGTCATTACAAGTCATTTTGTAATGTGAACGTATCGTTCTGTTCCATTTATAATACAACTAGTGGACGCCCGCGACTTCGTCCGCGTGGAAGTCGGTATCCCGTGGGAGTGAGAAGTTTTCCCAGTAAAAAGTACCCTATGTGTTATTCTGATGTATAACCTATATTGCTGTAAAGTTTTATCCAAATCCGTCCAGTAGTTTTTTCGTGAAAGAGTAACAAACATCCATACATCCATACTTACAAACTTTCGCCTTTATAATATTAATAGGATATTTGTCAGAGGTACACAACAAATCGTATTAGTAATTTTTTTGTAGTAAATTAAACAATGACATTCAGTAAATTTAACTAAACGTTTATATGTTATTTACAAAACTTTTGATTAACAACACAAACTTTCTTGTTGTTAGGACAAAAAAGGATTGTAGACCTGAAAAATTAAATAGTAAAATTAACAATAACAATGTGACAACTACAATTCATGTTTAACTAGAATCATTGTGTAACGCTTACGATACGAGTGGTCGTCACATATAGAGCAATAAATATTGTAATGGTAACCAGAATATGGTTACACATACCAGAATAATTTTTCCGTGTAAATAAAAAACAGATACAAAAATGAAAGGAACATTCAGAATGAGAAATAGACTTTAATTAATTGAAGTGGCTTGTGGCTTCAATTAATCTTATTAAATTTCCAATTGTACTAACACGTGGAAAATCTAGTATTGCCTTAGTTACCTTTCTTATATATGTATAATACTCGTAGTATAGATTATGTGCGCCGTTACGAGGCCACGTGTATAATGTTGCGACTCCGTCCGTTTAATTACAAACACGATATCGTTAACAATTATAAATGTACCAATTAAATCGACCGACAATTTCTAAACGTTAGCGTTAAATTAAAACAAATTACTTTAGAAATGAACTCTTCGTGACACGGTTTCGCATTTAGTGCTTCGTTGATTTTGTATTTACATTCCTTTCAGTGTGTTATACTTATCTCGGTGCTTATATAAAACTTCTTTACTTGCAATTTATAAATAACTAGCTTATGCCCGCGACTTCATCCGCGTGGTAGCGTTAATCGGGTGGAATTTATCGAAATCCTTTCTTAGGGGATGCCTACGTCATAGTGGCTTTATGCATGCAAAGTTTCAGCCCAATCGGTTTAAAAATTATATAGAACATAAATATAGACTAGGTTTCCGCCGGCGGCTTCGTCCTCATGATTCTACATACTCTACATATTCATGAAAACCGTATTAAAATCCGTTGGGTAGTTTAAAGGGTTTCGGCGTACAGACGACTGTGTACAGATACGGTTTCCAAAGAAAATATATGGCGGTATTATTCAGATACTGTGTTTATTTTTCTCAAATATTATAAAAGAGAATGGTTCGTATCGTTATCAGTATTCGATGAATGGATACACAAACAATTATTCTCCAATAACATGAATATTCAATTTAGATCAACATTTACATTTTGTTCTGGTTTGTAAGCTTTAACTGAGTAAATAAATCGACTATTAATAGACCAATAATATCTTTATTAGCTACAGTATACATTACCACTACAGTAAATGAATCAGTTTAATTTGATACGATGCCTTATCTAGCTCGTTAATGTAGAATCAGCCTTATAAGGGAGAAAATATGGCGGCCAGTTGTCGCCAGTACGTCGATGCGAGAGGACGTGCGCTCCGTTAATTATGCCGAGTTATTAGCGAAGCCACGGGGAGTAGTTTATAGACATTAAATTTAATTGTCTCTTGTTACGATAGCTATTTTTAATTAGAGACGTGAGCGGTTTCAATCGAAATTATATCGTAATAATTCAAGTTGTAGTTATGGCATAGACTTTGGCACGACTTTCGTGTCAGTTAAATGAATTTATATCCATTTTTATGTCAATTTCATTATAAGCATAGGACCTACAGTTACGCCATCAGTTTGGAAATCTATGGCAGTTTATATTGGGTAGAGGTAGCAATAAGTGTACACTAATAAGGTTAAAAACAATTTTTACTGATAAATTTTCGGGCAATAGTTTTAATTAACACATTTTGTTTCAATTATTTTTATTTATTTAAACAAATTTACACTGTCCAAATGGCGAAATGATATTTAATTATTACAAAAGTATATCTTTATTTTCACTCACTCTCAATATTTGTGCGCTTCACCTTTTCTAGAAGCCTAGTCCTATAAAATAGGTTACAAACTCATATATTTTCCCGTCGAGCTTACGGCGACGTACGACGAGCGACTTGTGGTGGCGACAATATGACGCACAGTGGTCAGTTTTATGGCCCCAGATCAGCAATGTTTTTAACTTGAGTCACATTCATATAAACTTAAAGGTGAAAATGAAGTTAGATTCTTATTTTCTTTCCTTTGGTTTCCACAATAAATGGTTTCCGTACTATTAATCTACTTTATGATTTATTAACATATTCAATTTTAGAAATACGTAAATACAAGAGATTAGAAGTTTTTAACACAACATTCTAAATATTGTAATAATAAAAGTTTATGAAATATTAGGTAAGACTTATAAATTATTATTATTATCGTTTCTATTATCCTAAATAAGTTTGGTTCCCCTTTCTACCTTCACCACTATGGTTGTTATTTAGAATAGGATTTGTTTAATAGACGTTGTGTACATGCAATAGCAGATACAAAATGTCCATTGTTACATTTTCTATATATCGGACGTCCGATTTACCGATAACTATTACAGTACTGTTGAGCAGCTTTTGTTCGAGGAATATAAGACACACGCCTCGTGTGAGGCCTTTTAAAAAGTTATTGCAAACAAGGATTTTTGTGATTGATTGTCTTTAAACATGAATACGCGAGTTTCTGTGATAAATAAATAAAATTGATGTTATAATTGAATTTTTTAAACCGACGTACAGATGAAATGTTCATTATATTAGATATTAAAACAGTAAAAGCTACCCCAAATTTCAGGAGCATGGTGTGGGCAATATAAGTATCATTAACTAATGAGCACACAATGCTCACCGCCTCGGCTGTGACCCATGTCTGTTTACATTATCTAGAGAACATGTGCCTCGTAATACGATACTCATACAAAGTTTCACTTTATTGTTAGTGGGGTATATTTAGCGTGCGATAAAGTGTTACGGATGCCATAAACAAATCTTTGATTTTTTTTTTCTGTTCTATCATCGAATGTGTATTTTTTATATATTAATTACTAATACCATGAATTAATTTCAACTAACTAAGTGAATATTGTATTAAATGTTCCTATTTTACAATTCTTTATCGATCCTAAATTATTAGTTAAATACTAATATTATATTCTTTTCACTTAAGTATTAAATTAGAACACAGTTAATTAATAAACTTAGGGTAGCAAATATATGATAATCTATATTGATATGAATTATAATTTGGTCACCGTTACCGTAAATGCAAATAAATATAATTATGTAATTCTAGCGAGCTTGATCACCCCTCTCCATACAAACTCGCCTCGTGTCCACTAGCCAGCTAATGTTTTCCAAAAAGCGACAGGGCAACGCACTTAACACACGCACTAAATGTTATAAATAACACTGTTATAGCTCTAATAAACCACGCGACCGTTTGTAGCAAACGCTAATGCGCCGTTCAAATTACCCGCTCATTACGTGGGTATTTACTTACTTATATTGTGAGAAAATTACAATATCTGTGACCTCTCGTTGACTTTACAACAAAAGCAATATCTTAATAGGTTTATCGACTTTGTTCGAGTAGTTGCTAATAACGAATAATGAAAATCATCAGTCAATAGCGCAGCCGTTTTACTGCCCGCATGCAATAATGCTCCAATTGTGTTTTACAAAGTTCTCCCGAATCAATGTAAATGTATCTAAGGTTTATTCCTCAAGAATAATAAACTGACATACTTTCAAAAGAGTTGTGTTGTCTATAGAGAAATTTATATATATTTTTTTATGTTTTTGGTGTCAATCTGATAGTATGAGATTTATTTAATTTAAGAAATGAGCATGTTGGCTCAAGTGTATTAATGTCATTGGGGAGTCCCCTCTACAGGGTGCGTCGGTGTGCATCTCAGGCAGTGGGGCAACCTCCCAATATGCGAGAATCAAAACCCCTCATTTGGCAACATCAAGTTAGAGATAGGCAAGGAGAGATTGATCTGGAAAGATAATGCGCGCATGTTTGAATCGAATCATGCTTCATTCCGTTTTGTGTGTCTACAAACTATAGTTTATCCTACTATAGGATTATGACAAGTCACATAAAGTAAAGTATTTATCAATCAATGGATTTTGTTGAATTTTACCACACAGAGACTCCGTATTTTGTATTTTATTTATTCAATCACCTTGCTTTCTTTAGAAATCTCGTTGAATTTCCATTGGCGAAAAGTTGTATGCTTACGATAGATCCCTGGCAACGTTTCACCGGTCCCGTTCATCTCATCTCTTCGTGATGTTTGTGTTGTGCAAGCGTCGGGCGCTGGGCGCTGGGCGTGCAATCATACTGCGCGGGCGCAGATATCGGCCGCGATAAACCGACCGATCGACGTACCGACAAACAAAGAGAATTAAAGTACCGTTGCACTGTACCGAGTATACTCCGACCGCAACACACGGGCGGGAATCATGCACCGATGCGAGGCGGCTATAACGGAATCCTCCGTGTAGTTAGCAACCAGATATAATAATGAAGCTTATATTGAGCAGAGCTTAAAGGAAATGACGGTTATAACGCTATGTGTAACCCTCGCAGTGAGACATCAATACGTATGAGTTATATTCACTTTTAAACTATCGCGCTGCATTACATATATAAAATACTTATATAAAATACCGGATATTAACGTGATTTTACACTGACCTGCACTGACGTTTCGGCCGGGTTGCACCGGTCTCGTCGTGACCACGGCCGGTAAAAATGTATGAGTTAGTTGTGTTTTTCTTGTTAGCTTTTCTGCATATCGAAATATCGATTTAGTGTCAGCGCTCTCTGTCAATTGAACGATATTGTACTATTTCTTCGATTGTAACAAGTACAGAATCATTCACCCGTAACGCATGATGTGATATGTGTATCAGATAAAGCTTTGTTTAACTGTTATAAGAAAACGCCTATTAATACAAATGTAAGTATTTATACTAATTTTGACTTAATTAAAGAATAATTTATTGAATTCACACAAAATTAGACTATATTTAAGAGAACTATTAGAATACACAAAATAATTCCGTTTGGTTTTTAATTAGTGGTACCGTAGTAGTTTCAGATATTGCTACATTTTTGTTTGCAGTCTGATATAATTCCAAAAGTGGAATGCAGCTAAGTTTAATAAACAGGAAATCACGTCGCACTGCTCCAATGAAATTAATACTAATCTGAAAGAATGAAAACTAAACTGTTGGCTGTAATATTTGGATGTTTATAGTATAACGTGATCAGTTAAATTGTTTGGATTGACACGATTGACTTTTCTTTCTCTTAATTGACCAACAAATAGTTACTGGCCACCTACGAGCATGAACAAATGTATTCATAACAGTCTTAAATGTACTAATGAGTATATATAAACTTCATAATCGGTAACTTAACTGGTCAGTGATAAGAACCGCTGCGTGGCCGCATAAGAAATATTCGCGTGAGTCGCAGATCCTTACCGAGAGCTGTTGGCGCGTACTCGGCTATTAAACCGGACGGTTCCCTTAAGTGGACAATCGTTCTGATTTATGGTAATAACCGTCGGTGCTGTTAACGTGTCAGAATTGAATATTTGGGGTTATTTAGAGGCGGCCGTGACCCGCGACAACGCCGCTGCCGCCGCCGCCGCCACAAACTCGCCTGTTAATTTAGAAATAAAACTATTGTCAGGTGTGAGAGGCGTACGCCGTTATACTGTTCCGATATCATTTAATCTAATCATAATATGAGTTTATTAAAAGTTATTCAAGTTTTTCTATGACCGTGATCGGTCATTGTGAAAGTCTCTTAGTCTTTGCATTGCAGACCGAATGCGATAGCCACTTCGCGATCTAGCGTTTAAATAAATTATGTATAAGATTAAAGTAATTATAAAGAAAAAATTGAAAATGCTTAATTCCAAGGATAATCATAATACAATTTATTCATCATAATACATTTTTTTTCTAGGGAGACCATATATAATCGTAATAGATTTATTTACTGATCTCCAAATATTGAGTGTGGAGGTCCGAGGTCATCGGAGTGATCTGCATACGAGATGGACGCGGAACCTCCTCGCAACCAGCCGCGAGCGCACCGTCCACGCTCTAGCTGTTTGTTATTCTAACAATTCGAATACAACACTTTTACGACCAACCGTGGCCGTATATAAATAAATAGTGATTTCTGTGGAAATACAAAAAGAACTAATCGAGTAACTTACATTTTATTATGTCAATGTTTAATGGATTAAAAATATGCTACTCGTTTCCGTCGAATTTGTGAGATATCTTTGTGGCGATTTTAAAGTGCCACAGAAACAGATGGTGTTTAGTAAACTAAGTGAGATATTCGAATACTTTGTAAAGTGCTTCCGATGGAGGTGTCTCTCTTGTAGCACTAATCAAGCATTATGTACATATAGAAAAAATATTTCAATGTCCTAATGTAGTTGCATGAGGCGAGTTTAGTGCACCGCCACCCTCCTCTAACCGCTGCATACATTGTGGTTTCTTGTTCTTCTTGTCCTGTAAATTTCCAGTAGGTATGTGATGTAACTGTGTATTGCGATTTGCTTAGTTATCATAGATTTAAGTTCAGTTATCGAACTAAACTTTTTATATATCTATGTTTCTCTATTTATTAGTTTTCTTACCGTACAGGAGTCTGTCCAATGATACTACAGTATGTCAGTTATTAATTAATTAAGTTTGTGAGCCTCTATTAAATAAAAAATGGCGGATCGACAAATATTTAATGGGGTATCAATATACGTGCGTCGCAATAACTAGCCACCAGTTAGACTCACCTGAAAGCCTGCTTATTTTTGTTTCGTAAAGAGCACTTTACCTTTCTGTGAACACTGTACCTTTCACATAGTTTGTATTGAACACGTCCGTGTCGTAGAACAAAATTCAATTATACGTCGTGTGTGTGTTGGCAAGGAAGTGGCCAGTAAATATGAGCGGCGGCGGCCGGCCGGCCGATACCATCTGTAATTAATGCGCGGGTTAATGGCTTGAACTCGACCGAGGAAATGCACAACCGATTCAGCTTTTTTGATAGAACGCTATTTAATTTATTTTTGTATGTTTAGGTAAGAGTTACAACGCGCTACCGATGTAACACCTTGCAGTTAGCATTGCCGGTACCTGTACCTGTATTTTTTTACTGAAAATTATATTATAAACTTTGTTCGAACACATACGAGGACACATTATTATCCGTCTGTTAAATTATTCGTCACCTACTAGCTGTTTTGTCGCAACTTCGCCAGCGGTAATTGCAGCCTATGGCGACCCCGAACGATGTACCTTCCCGTAGGTGAAATAATTTTTCTAAGCGGTCCAGTAATTTCGGAGCCTATTCCGATGTAAACATACAAACAATCAGATCTTTCCTCTTTATAATATGATTAGTATACTCGTAGATAAGTTCAACTTTACACATTTCTATAAACGTTATTGTCTTTTGGTTAGAACCTTAAATATTCTATTCTTGATTTTTACAACTAATTTTATCTTAAGGAAATTCGGCATATTCGTTCCTAGATTTTTGTTTAATTAATTTAATAAAGCAGCGTTGGCCATTGGATTGATGAATGTAAAATTGCCTTTCCGGGCTTCGGAGTGAGCATTGAGCGGCTTGTGCCAAATAGTTAGCAATGTTAGGTTGTAGCCATTATTATATCCATAGAAAAGTTTAGGACATATATTATAAGCATTCATTTCATTTAAAAATGTTACACGTGTAAAGAATCCCGGTTGTCAAATATATTTCTACAAAACGAAGAAGCCCTTAAGTTATACATATTCTTCAAGCCATCGGCCGAATCACTTTTAACCAAGTTTGAATTTGTCTGATCAGGCATCAATTAGTCTAACAGTATCGTAAATCAGCAGGTGTATAATGGCGACACTGGCATCGTTGGAGCTGTCGCCTTCGCCGGTTATTATCAACAGCCTGAGGGTTATTGGTACCGACTCTAAACACTCGCCGATAATGTTCCAGTGAAAGTGGACTAATTGTCGATAAATCAAACCAATTCTCGTTGTTACAGAGAACGGGATATTATTTGCCGTCACTTTTTGAATTATATGACATGTTAACAGTTGGTATACGAAACCAACATTATTCTGCTTGTGGCCGTCCGCTTATTATTATTAATATGTGTGCCCAACAAATAAATAAGTTTTCAGAAGTCTGTCAATATAGCTTACCAAAGAGAGGCTAAAATTGCATGTACTGATCTAAAGATGTATATACTTTTGTATTTATGACCTGGAACCTACATGAAGAAACTTTTAATTGAAAAAGGGAATTATAAATAAACTGTGATTTAGGCGTTTCGGCAGAATGCGGTGTGACTAAAAAAGTAAAAGACGCGAGATCTTTAGAATTTTTCTATAATTGTAAATAGAATAGTTGAATGTGTCTATTCACTGTGAAGTTCAGGCTGTACTAGAAGGGCTGCCTTCTCCAGCTCCAGCGCGGTCAAGTAATAATCATTAAAGAAACTTAAAACGTCCGTTATTTAACATGTTGTTTTTATCTAAATAATTAATCATAGCTGAAGGTTGTGTTCTCGGTATTTCGTCTGGTTTATGGTCCGTGTACGAGTACTCCTAAAACAGCCGGTAGATTAGTTAACAAATTTTATTTATTACCCGCGGGAGGCCGCGCCAGGTGGAACACACCCATAAATATCGGGAACATGCCACGGAACAATTAAAGAAGTCTCCACGACAAATTTGTACACAACGATATATCGTCGCCTGTCGAACACGCTTATTGATTTCCGATCAACGGAGTTTTAAACGTACAATTTTATAACGTCAACATGTTTCTTGTTCGGTGACTGTTCATAAGAGGGAGTGCCGTGGCTTATTAATTATACTATGATCTAATAATTTACTACGTTCGTACGTATAATATAATCGCTTTTTTTACTCATTTGAAAAAAAAAAGCTTATTTACTGAAGCTCGGAGTTCAATTCCTAGTTGATTTAGTGTAGAAAATGAAATCTCTTTATGTGTTTGTACTATATTTATAATCAACCCCTAATATCAATTGAGTTTAAAATTCCTCCATTTAAAGGCACTAACAGGAGGTAACATAAATCCCATCGATCGAGAGATTCGAGGAAGGCTCGCGGGAGTGGTAAGTGCTGGCGGCACGCGATGCGCCCGCGCGCGCACTCCGGACCTCGGCTTTGTTTAAGCTGCTTCACACACTCTTTATTGGAGCATTATACTTTATGCTCCAGGTAGAAACATGCTATAATGGCAGGCACATCTTCAGCACATGCAAGAGCGAGTTTGCCAGCTCGTTAAAGTAAGGTTCCGTTTAGCAATACTTTGTTGATGTTAACTGGTCAAAAATATTATTGATTTGTTTCAAGATTAACAACTCTGTTTATTGTGTTTGCAGAACTAAAAAGACTAAACTGTTTTAATCGGCAAAACAAAACCAGTTTGGATATATGTATGTACAATTCTATATTATACTAACATTTGCTTGCGTATTTATCTCTATACGGTACGGTTACTTCCAGTGACTACTTCAGTAAATTTTCATTTCCTATTTCAACCCTTTTTCAGGATAAAATGTTGCCTATCTTTCTCAACGTCAATTATGACTTTGTACCAAATTTAACTAAAATCGACTTGTGGGTTTGGGCGTTAATGCGTAACAGACAGACATATTAAACGTTTATAATATTAAATAGGGATTAATGAATATTGCGAAATCACATAAGTATTCGTTAATTGTTGTTATGTAATATAGTTTATATAAGTGTGATGGTTGTAGTGTCAGCTGTGTGGGATGCAATCATTTATCACAGCCACAGATGTATTCAACAGGTTTATCAATGCATGAAAAATTTACCTTGACATTTGCACCTCACAATCGAGGCGCGGTAAATAATTGAATAAAAATAACCGTTTCCCGGTGATTTACCGGTACCTGATGAACGGTGGAATGTGTTAAGACATCATTACGTGATAACCAGGTCACAGTGCGCGGTCGTATTGACATAAACAAATAACAATTTAGATAGTAGCCGAACGTAGAAATTTCTCGGTTACCGTTTGAATTATGATATTAAGTTTTTGATTATTATTTTCAAATGTAGGCTCATTAATGGTTTTTCCAACTTTATGAGTATAGTAGGATTTACTTTTCGAATTTATGGCCTCCAAATACTCAATAGAGTAGTGTTTACTTGATATTTGTTGAATTGATCTAAATTCTCAGAAACGTTAATTATTAATTTATATGTATACTTATCCATCTGTTCAGTAACTTTTGAGTTTATTAATTATATTCAGAAGGATAGCCATATTGTAGGGTATTGTTTATTTATTTTTTTACTTTATTCGGAAACTTCCAGTTCATGAAGGTTCTAATGATTTTGTAAATTAATCTTCGATTAGTTTGAGATGAATCAGTTGAACGGTTTTGATTTCAAGCAGAGCTCTTGCCTGAGCGTTTTTTTTATTCTCTTAATATGAATTCGTGTTTACATCGAAATGGATCGTTTATAAAATTTTGTTTATAAAGAGAATAACCCCTGAGCACACAGGGCATTATTATTTTTTAAAGGCTCTAGTTTTAAAATAACAGTTCCATATTGGTTTTCGAGTGGGTCGTCTGTCCACTCGCCGCGCGTCCGTGGTTGTTGTTGCTCAAACAAATGACGACCACGTCTCACCACTGTTTGTATTCGAAAGTAATGGCTGTTTAATTTCATATTACGTATACGTACTTTTGAGCAAATGTAACCCTTGTGCCACGGTGGAACGGTCGTTATTTGCGTAACGGTTTTTGTACAAATAACTCGAGACGAGCTGTGTCAACTCAGAAATAGCTTGGAGTGTGACGGTCGATCGTTGTTCTGTGGGATGGAAAAGTTTCTAAGCTAAACGATAATTTTAATTGCGTTATACTTAAAGAATTTGAAAAGAATTCGACAGGAGATGAAAACAAAAAAAAGAACAAGGACAATGTTGTAACAATTTATCGAGAGCAGTAAAAGTCAGGGAAAGTAGATGGATTTAATTTAATTTTTATTGAAAATTAAAATGATTATTTGAACTTAAGAATGTTCACTAAACTTTTAATGGTAGAGTTATTCAAGCTGTGCTTTAGAATACAGATGGTAAGTTTTGTAATATTTAGTTAGAAATTTCAATACTTAGTATTCTCAACAGCAAGTACCACAAGAGTCCTGTAACAATCGCAAAGGAATTTATATGTGGTATTTCCCACGTGTTCCCGACGCTGCGGCCGCGCATAATATAATAGCGCCGCAGACCCGCTAATAATTTGCGGTCTCCTCCTCAACACCCAGCGCCGATCGATACCCCACGACATTCGCAGAGGATAGCCGAGCATTTGCGGTTTCCGGTAACATGGCTTCCACTTTTTGCGTCAGGTCGTTAAACGGTGAAGAGATTTCGGTCTCTAAATGAAGTAGAACGGTGCGAGTGTTGTGGTCGCACTTGGTGGTTTTATAATAGCCGCAATAAGGTTTTAAAATATGCTATGAAAGCTTCACTGCGGTCATAGAAGGTCGGCGTGCGCTGATTATAAACATAGATATTTATATAAAAGTAGACGTTTATTTTATTATAAAATAAACTCTTTATCGTCTAATCGAGGAAGTGCTCTCTATATATGTTAGAGGTCATAATGGTCCGTTGAGTTATTGCAAGAGCAGCTGCTTATCAAGCGATCATTGTTTAATGGCGCTCGTATTGACAGATAAATATGTAAAGTGTCCTTTGTAGTAGTATGTATGGTATCGTCGGTCGGTGAGGTTGTAACGGCAGTCCGTCGGTCTGTCCGTCGGTCCACATCGATGCTATCGCCTTCATAAAACACGTGTCCGCCGACAGCGCCGGTCCCCTACTCACCCGATGCACATCCCACCACAGGGCTGACCATTAACTGTAGTTATATTTAGTTACCTTCACTCTATTTTACTAAATTTGATGTTCTTCAACAATTAGAAACGCAGAGAATTAAACTTGTTACGGGTTCGGTGCTTCGTCAATTAAATAGGCTGATCAGCTTGAGTATAATTTATTAATGAAATAAGGGTAATAATAAAAAACTGTAACAAACAAAATAAATTTAAAAAAACAGTTCGTAAGTTACTTAAACTAATACATTCTTATCAAATAAACGAATACATACCCCTTGTCGGGCTTCTTGTTACACTTTTGATCGTACAAAATACAGATTTAATTTAGTAAATATGTTATATTATTGTATCACCATAATATATGAATTATTTAAACATTACATATTAAAATTTATACCAATAATATTGTATTATATTAGAATTTCATCTTGTGTATATGAGAATTTCTTACGAACTGACATCCATAAAGAGTATAATTGATTAGTCAAAATTTTAAATTACGAAAGACGAATAATAAAATGAAATAATGTTGAATTACAAAAACAAAAAGTTTGCATACTGAAACCTAGGAAAACAAACGGTGGCATGGCACACCGTTACAATACCGGGGGGGCCGGGGTTAAAAAAAATCTGAAAGATTTTTTTTAGATATTCTTGGATTACTCAAGCTTAAAATATTTTATATAAAATTAATTAATGCTATCATGATTTAATTTAGAAATGGGGATGGTATATATAGTGGATAAATTACATTAGGCGATTTCCCTTTCATAAAATGTTCTTACTTCATCATTCAAATATCATTCAAACAATCTTTATCTTATTAAGATAAAAATTCCTAGCAATTAGAGGTAACTTGTATTTAAGAAAGATTATCTCTAATAAATCGACCTAGAAAATAGTGTAGGCTTCTTTAAAATAATGTCAGTCACCACCCGCTGACTTTAGGTGAATTGTGTAGTGTTGTTGAGTGTAGATGAGTGTGTTGTGTAAGTGTCTAAATGTAGAGTGTAGAATAATATACAATCGTAGTAGTAAATAAAGTAGGTAATGTATTAGGTATAACAATACATTATGTAGTGTTAGATAATAAGTAAATAAGTATACATAAGTACACAAAGAAATATTTTGATATTGGCTTATTTATAGTGTTATCAACCGCACTTTAAAATTGATATTTGACATTGGCTTGTTTATAGTGTTGTCGTCCGCACTAAATTGGTATTTTAACATTGGCTTATTTATAGTGTTGTCATCCGCACTAAATTGGTATTTTGACATTGGCTTATTTATAGTGTTGTCAACCGCACTAGATGAAAATAATAAATTATGAATATAATAAAAATAACAATAAATATGAGTAGCCAAATAATCAAAAATGAAAACGTTATGAGTATTTACAGGGTACTAACAATAAATAAATAAGTAATCCAAGAATATTTCTCAAGGTCTCCTATCATTGGTAATAAAATTTCACGCAATTCTTGAGCCGTTTGGGTGGATTCAAAATTCGCGTTTCGTAATTTCAGTTCATAAATAATTTCTGGTTTATTCAAGTACGATATATCCATGATTAAAATTGATTATTATAAAAGAAATGAATGTCAAATCGTAAACGGACAATAAATTACAATATTCTATTTTTTAAATATTAAAAATAATATTATTCGTCAAAAGGAAATCTTATCAAATTTTTGAAAAAATTAAAATAATGCCTTACGTACCTTTATAATATACGGAATCTAAATTAAATTATTTACTATTAAAATTTTCCTGTTTTATAACACTATGTTGAGTACGTGTTTGTATGTTCCTCGATACAATGGCATCAGAACCGATCACATTTGTGACCAGCCAAAGTAACGCTGAACGTCTATTGTCTGATTATGTGAGTAAATGTGATTGTGGTGTTGGTCGTAAAGTGTGCACTATTGTCTTCTATTGCAGTAGTCAGCCTATTTTTGCCCCACGTTGGGCGCCAGTGTTACGGGTTCGGTGCTTCGTCAATTAAATAGGCTGATCAGCTTGAGTATAATTTATTAATGAAATAAGGGTAATAATAAAAAACTGTAACAAACAAAATAAATTTAAAAAAACAGTTCGTAAGTTACTTAAACTAATACATTCTTATCAAATAAACGAATACATACCCCTTGTCGGGCTTCTTGTTACACTTTTGATCGTACAAAATACAGATTTAATTTAGTAAATATGTTATATTATTGTATCACCATAATATATGAATTATTTAAACATTACATATTAAAATTTATACCAATAATATTGTATTATATTAGAATTTCATCTTGTGTATATGAGAATTTCTTACGAACTGACATCCATAAAGAGTATAATTGATTAGTCAAAATTTTAAATTACGAAAGACGAATAATAAAATGAAATAATGTTGAATTACAAAAACAAAAAGTTTGCATACTGAAACCTAGGAAAACAAACGGTGGCATGGCACACCGTTACAAACTTAATGCGACAGGTTTCTGATATACACATATTCCATACTAAAGACATCAACGCATTACGAAAGAAAATTTGAATAAACATAATTTTCATATATATTTTTTTGTTTTTTTTTTTATTATTTATTATAATATATTAACGCTATGTATTTATTTATCCTTCTCTATATTGCACCCACTCCCCATAGTATCTTTATTTTTTATCCATTTTCACCATAGGTTGCCTGGAAGAAATTGCTATTCAGCAATAAGGCCGCCATTTGTTTACTCAATATCTTAGATAATAAGCTTTTTTGTAAACTATGTATCATATTGAGTGCAATAAAGTATTTTATTATTATTATTATTAATTTTCATCTAAGGGTCGACCATGTATTTATAATTGCCGATAATGGCTTATTGAAGTTTTTAGATTTATCGTCTATCGCAATAATAAAGCTACCCTCATTGCCGTCGTATTGTTCACGTGGATTTTTGAATTAGATAACTTTTTACCGGTTTAGGAATATTTTTTTTATAAGGTAATGTTGTCTAGATGTAAATTATGTTTGTCAACTGAATAAATGAATGTGACAGGTCATCGACTTTTATTGTTTTGATTGTATACTCTCATATTTAAAGTTCAAGCAAATACAAGATTGTTTTATTAGTCTTCGGCATATATTATTTTCCGCCAGCCCTGGTTAAAACGTGCTTAGGTTGTTGATGTTGTCAGCGTGTACGTTCTGGGAACCATCAGGCAGGGGCCCGTACCACCGAACCATCCGGACTGCACCATCCTCTCGCTCGCGTCTCGTGTACGCTCTCTACCTCTCGTGTCACGTGACACCACACTGTGCAAAGTAACGGTCGCCAAACACACATTATTTTTAACCACATCAGACAGATGATAGATGACATGCTGTAAATCCACAGTTATATCTGAAATGAACGTACCACATGCGTCGTTACGATTCTAAGTTACATCTGAAGAAAATAAAACACTCGGATTTGAGACGCTGTGAAAAGTTTAATTTTTACATTAATTCATTGATTTAACAGTGAGTTAAGGAAGGTATAACTCAAAGACATGATATGTTGATACTCGTACATGTTATTTCTGACTATTCCAAGTCGATTCCTATGAACGGTCCGCCTGGTGTAACCAGCGAGTGCGCTGCGATACATTTTCCAACACATATTAAAGTATCCACATTAATAAAGGAAATTAGTAACTTCTGGTAGTCCTCAGAAATTCTAAGAGGATGATTGATATAGTAACAAAAAATAATATGAAGTCAAGTTATGTTGGCATGTTGAGGAAAATAAAGTTATTTGTGTAATAACTTTTGAAACAAATTATACACGTTTTATTTTTAATTGTCTAATTATTTCGAGTGATATTTAAAATTTCAGCTGATGTGGTTCGTTGCCTGGTTTGCATCGTGACGGCTATGCCATTGCGCGTGCGCAACTCTAAAGTTCACTGATAAACAGCGCAATGCAATGGACGAGCCACGAACTAATGTTGGGATTCTATTTAAATAATTGCTACTGATAAGTAAACTAAAGAGGACTCGCCCACAATTATATTATATTATACTTACGATGAGTAATGAGTTATTATAAGAATCACAAGCAAATGATGGATATCAATAAGATTCTCTTTGTTACAAAAGTTGAAAGAAGAAATTAAGTGTAATCAGGATGTATGTACATACTCGCCATGAGAACTCGTCATTTCATTATTTTGTGATATTCTTACTTGATTTTTGTGATTTATATTAATAGATGTTCTGGTTATTGTAAAATAAGACATTGACCTATGTCTTATTTTATTCTTAAGTATTTCTTAACGTTCTTTATAATTTTTGAGTTGGAGAGACAAGTAATCCAACGATTGTAACTGCAGGGTAATTTTAAATATCCCCTCATTTGTTTGCTCGTCAATACAATAATTATCGAGGACATGACATTTACGACAAAATGGTCGTCGGCATGCTACGGTTGAGCTACAATTTGAGTTAACCATCACATAAAGACCGTATCGGTTACCCATCATTATTGCAGAAATTGCTATCGGTACTGCTTCACAATAATTGTTCCATACCATACTGGATAAACGTTTTGTTATTATCCTTATCTGGATGTCCTTACGGACTGTTTTTGTAATCCGACGATAATTTACGTTGTCTTTATCGAAACATGTGAAACTACTGCTGTACGTGCAATAGTAGTTCAGTGGATTGTGTCGCGGTGTCTTCTGTAACGGATAGCGACACGTACGTAAACAATATTATTGGCGTTAATAGTTTTAATTAAGGAATTAATTGTGTTAATTTTGTTCGCGGTCTGTTTGTGCGGTTTCTTTGATGTATACTTTGATAGCGTCTCGGCATTGTTTCATATGTTAATTGATAGGTTTTGTTTTACGGTTCATTTTGCCACACGGGGCTGTCTCTGATGATTTATTAATTTGTTATTTTTTTTCTGATTCAGGTACACTAGATTAACAAATGTAATGCGATGATTCATTTATTTATTATTTATAGTTTTAATAAGACCTGCGTGGTTAAAACAAGTTAAGCACATTTCTTACATTACGGTATTAAGTTTTTTATTTTTTGTAACTACTATTTTAATGTCGTGCGTACCTAATCGTTATTTATTATTTATTAATTTGGCTTAATTGTTTGTTTTTTATTGGACTTATACGAAAAAATATAATATTTTTTTGGTTTTACGAAGTTTCAAATAATTTCTTTAAGGAAATTATTTTATGGTCAACTAAGACGGTAAGTTATAATTAACTTTTTAACCGACTTTAAAAATCCAAAAGGAGATTATATGTTAGACGGCGATGTATGTTTTGTTTATGTATGTTCACTGATATTTCCGCCAATTGGTGACTGATTTTCAAAGTTCTCTTTTTATTCTACAGCTTCATGGACCGAGGTGGTTACATTTGAATTTTATCGAAATCAAAGCAGCAATTGACCTTTTATAATAACACAAATTAAAATCCGAAAGGAGGATTTAAGATGTTCAAGGAGTATGCATATTTTAATGAAAAGTAGGTATAGCACTCGATTTCTTTTTGAATTGCGAACCAATTTCTATCGAACTAGCCGATTCCCCGCGATTTCGCCTGTGTAAATTATAGCTTATGTCCAACGCGTATTGTGTCCTTCACGTAGATGAAAGGCTTTTCTAAACCAGTTCGTCGAATGCAAACAGACAAGCAAAAAAATCTTATCACTTTACAATATGAGTATAGAAAGAATTATTGGAAAATATTATGTCAAGCAAATAAACAAAATCTTTTTTCTAAGACTTTGATTATTTCGAAAATTTTTATTTATACAATAATCACTATTTTTAGTGATGAATAAAAACATTTCAAAAGCGAGCATCATAGACGATTATTTAAGGGGCGCCTTGAACAATACAAATTAAATAAAAGTGGTAAGTACTAAGGTTCATTAACCGTAATAACGTAAACATTTACAATTAAACGCAACCGCATTGGCAGTGTTATTATCCTGAACTTCGACAAATATCTGCGGCATCAAGTTTCCGGGTGCGCGTGCGCAGGCAATTAAACGATCGGCTTAATCGCTCCGACCTCCCGATCGAAATGTCGATTATCTCCCCCGATGCGGATTTATAAATGTTATATTATATTATTTATTTTATAAAATTAGTAGAACAACGAAAACCTGGAAAGTTCAAATGGACATCAGACATTAAAGGCTTCAATTAGATTTTGATCTGGAAAATTTCGCGATCATAATATAACATATTTTGGAAGTTTCGGGACACACAGTTTCATCAAATGCATATGATTTTGAAAAAAAAAAACAAACACATTTCACTTGAAACCTATCACCTGTACGTGTAAATAAGTCTAGCCTTATCTAGCTCGTACAGTGTCGTGTATGAGGAGAGGAGGGGAGTATGCGCGCGCGCGCCGGTCACGCTCCGCGTTTTTGCGTTCGGTACTTTGTATGCTCTTATACGAATACCCGTTAATTGGCGTATTTATGAGATTCCACGAGGGACTGCGTAATTGCTGTGAATGAAGTCTCCATGTGAACACGCCGTGCTTATTGCGGAAAATGCACTTGATACATTATACGTGGCTTTTGTATATTAATGACAGGTTAACTGAAAATAGATTCCAGCCAGTGGAACTGTATGAAACATTAATTAAATTATTTCTATGCCTATCGTGGATGGATGTCTATTGTAGGAATTAGAAACCCATCTATATATATTTTCAATGCAGAATGCCATAACTTCATCCTCATCAATTTGTAATGTCTGTCGTTCATAAAAAGTGTTTGTTACTGCAGTACGATGAAAAGTAGTCATCAGGTACGCAGAAGTGTGTAGTAGGTTGATATGTAATAACATCGTGAGATCCTGTGGTAATTATAATAATACGGTTGAAGGTTTATCGAATTCCTCATCCGTAGACACGGTTGCGTGTCTCTTTGTTTGTCTCAAGTGAATTATTGTAATTAAAGCCTTATACCTAGTAGTCATACACCACTTATACAAAATAAATATAACGAGTTTCTCATTTTTTACGTAGTGCTCAAATGAAGATTTTTATGGAATTATCGTATACTCCATCATATTCTAGAATAACCTTATTTGTAAAATAACTAAAGTTCAGTTATAACTATCGCTACTCCCCCACTATAATTGAGTTTGTATGCAATAAGAGCGAAATGAATCGACCTGATATGGCGGCGGCCATGTTGCTGCCAAATTATAATATTTAGACACGTTACGACGTCGGTACTGTGATGGTGAAATGGGAGCAAAGTTAATTGTTATTACGTGATATGGACGTGGCCGGGACAGGGCGGGGGGGACCTTGGCATCGATCGGCTTTGTTTGCCACAACTAGATACATAAACATTAATCACGCTTTTATTTTATGGTATTTGAAGTGGCTCACGTGCGTTTTACGTTTGAGACATATATGCCTAAGAGTGCAGTTATCTATTTTGTATGTAGATATTTGTCATAGTTAGAATAGTCAACTATTTCTACAAAAAGAAAACTCGGGTCCTACCTTTATAAAGTTCAGTCTCACTTATATGTTTTTTTTTGAGAGGTAATAACATTTTTCGTCCACTGAACTGAATTAGGTGAGTTATAAATTAATTGATAATTATAAAAAATATGTCGCTTTGGTGGACGTATTAAATTGTTGGGTTTGGAATGGTTCCCCAACGCGACGTATTTTTTTTGAATTATTAATAGATATTTAGGCACTTTAAGATTGAGTTACTTTTATTATTTTTACTTTTTAAAGGGGACTTAGGTTATAATAATTTTTAATTTTATACTTTACATAGGTTTCAAATTTATATTTAAGGTAAACATTATATTTAAAGTAAAACTTGTTTTACTTATCAATTACTCGTTTTTCTATAACTATTAATTGTTACTTAATGTTTATATTAGTCTCCGACTCTTTAATACAATGATTTTCTCATCAACCGAAGCTAAGAATACTTTTATTAAGTCATCAATATTCTCTATCAGTGCGCTTTCATTTGAGACCCCACTCGAGTATATTTGCAGACATTCGGTTATTCTTCGCCACTTTCAGGCCCCACAAGTTTTTAACGGCTCGACCGATTTTCATCAAACATGTTTAAGAATAGTTGCACACAAGTCTTTTATAATACAAAAAAAAAAACTAAATTGAAATCGCATCGGGAGCTATGATGTCACAGACAGACACATCAAACTTATAACACGAGGGGTGTTTTTGGCGTGGGGGGTTAAAAACTTATAAATAGAATATGATCTGCTTGTTTTTGCAAACATTCTAAATAAATCATTCACTCACTAATCTTACTGAAGAGTGTTATGTGTGTGTGAATTAGTTGACGAAATAAAAAAAAAGAAAAGCGAAATAGGCCAATTTCACTCACAGACCTGTCACAATAGACACTACTTAGTATATACCATATTATTTAATAAAAAGATCGCGATTATTTCGATATATAACATTCAAGTAGGCTCATGATCAAGTGAGGCTTGCGGAGATTGTTTTATATTATGAAGGAAAGCAACAAACTTATTGCTAGATTATATCGTATGTTTAATATTTATCTGTCATTGAATCAGTACAGTCGGCACCGCTTAGTTAAGGTTTGAACGATTTGGTGGGAATGTTAATTTAATCTTGAGTCGTTTAGATTAAACAAAAAGCTCTAAATTATCAGTGCAGTGGCACCGGCCTCATTGTACGCTCAACAGTAAATAAATCGTAAACAATGTCGAAACCGCGTCGTGCACCAGTCGCATGGCACAATTAACCGCCGCCTCTAATACAACCAGCTACTTTATATTAGTATCAAATTAAATGCAGATTTCATCATGCACTGATAAAACTTGTAAAACGAATGTCATCTAATGTACAAGGAATTGCTTGTATGGCTGACAACCTGACGTTATCGGGGTAATAATGAAATCGAACCATATTTGTATTGCAGCTAGTGAAATATAATACAGTATAGTAGCGTATAATATTTTGATTATAGGCTACGTAAATGTGCTCTGACGGAATTTTAACAATGAAATGAAATGAAAATATCTTTATTCAAGTAGGCTATTACAAGTACTTTTGAATCGTCCAAAAAAAATTTTTTCCCCTACCACTTGTTCAGCACGCGTAGCATGACAAACTCGAGAAACGCTTTGTCTACACTCATTTGTCAGTTTCTCGGGTCGAGAGTGAGATATCGTACGGGCGCACCCGAGAAAAGTGACATTTGCGTGTAGACAAAACGTTGTCGCGTTCGTCATGCTACGCGTGCAGGACGTCTTTTAGCTGACAAGAAGAACAAGCGAAAGAAACTTACCAGCTCTTTATCATAAGTAATGACATTTACATAAATCATGTCATTACCAAAATAGTATGTATTATCACAATAATAAATACAACTTTCAAAGTCTGTAGGACATAGGTTGAACATATAATTAGTCTATATAGAACAAAGCGAAGGCTATTAATTCCATGGATTGCGATCCTTAAAATAATCATCAATTTTATAATAGCCTTTACTCCTAAGTATGTTCTTTTCATGAATTTGAAATTTATTTATGGGTAGGTCAACTACATTTTGTGGAACTTTATTGAACATAGCAAAAGAATATAGCCAGAAATGATCCTCTGGTTTTCTGAAGTCTGAAGCTTGGAACGGCAAGTTTATTTTTATTTCTTGATATGTAGATAAGATTATGAACACTACTTTTTTTTGTGAAGGAATCGTAACAGATATTTTAACCCCAAATAAGTAGATGGAGTCGCCCTATTAGTGGTGTACGTCAAATACTTTTGGCACAAGTATTTACAGATTTATTGTCAAGGGAGCAAAGTTTATGAAACAGCATAGGGCTAGTGATTACTTTCGGTGATGTAAAATTAAAGTATTTCAGAAAAATATATACATCTGTCTGTCATATTTATTTTGTCATTGTTCTCTAAGGAATTACAAATAAATTAACAGTATTAGACTTCTTCTACAATAATTACGTAGGTGTGATATATCATAATAGTCAGGGACTATCTCAACTGTATTATCATTTCAATTCAGCGTGTATGTACCTAAAAGTCACACGGCTACTCCAGTCCATACCATCAGACATAGCATCATAGATCCATCCTAGATGTCGTAGCTATTGGCGGCCAGATCTAAATGGCAAATAGGGAGGTTTTTTATTGCCACATGTAAATATCATGTGCGGTATCTGTGAGATTTACATTTGGAGTCGAACGTCCGATGGCCGTTGGTCGATACGATCGACAATAAACGTTGTAAGTGGGTGTCGCGACGGTATCGGCGGTATCGGCGGTATCGGCGGGCAGCGCGCGACCAGATCCGCCGCTTTCCCTACCAAATGTAGCGATACCATCTCCTGCGCCCGCGTATCGCTCCCTCCGGCTACTGATCTACTACTAGAACTCACAGACTAAACTTATCCTATCGTATAATATCGTAAAATAATAATAATATTTGTACAACTATAAATTTTCAGTCAAGAAGTGTTTGGGGTTGAAATTTAAAATCATATGTGAGAAATGAAGGGTATTACAGACACAGTAATGATTCCTAATAAATATTTCGCATGTATCATGGTTTACTGTCCATCCTTAACAAATAAGTTATACATTATAGATATATCAAGTAATCATTGCTTTCATAGATAGTCATGTAAATAATTAGATATTTAGCTACAACCGCATGTTGTGTCGGTGTTAAGTTAGCAGTTTGCCAGCTGTAGCAAAAGTAGCGGTCCTCGTGTAGCGTTAATGCAGGCTTATTGCTGCATTATACTGCACATTAGAATGCTGCCCGTTTGTAAAGTAACACGAAAGGAGGACGCACTGAGGTGACACGGTAGATTGTACGCAGAGTTGGAGCTTGTTAAAAAGCTGGTATTTTAGAGATCTATCTGGAACACGTTTAGAATCACGACGAGCCGTTGTTTTCAACCGAAAGCCTTAAAATAATGTGGCAATATTTGCATTTTGAATTTTGAGCTACTGATTGTTTTAAAACATACATGCATTTTGTATCATTTGCGTATGCTTATTTGCACTGTGCTAAATTTTAATTAATTCATCGTGGTGGATGGACGCAGGAGATACAGACGCCGTGTTAGTTATGTACGATAAGGTCTGGAGTGGTTGTTGTTTGGTGGCGGGAGCGTTCGTGCATCAGCGGCGGTCGTACGTCTTGTGCTGTCAGGAAACCAACCTTATTTGGCTATTTGTTAGTTAAGTTGAAAACATAAGGTAGAAAAATGGGTGAGGGCACGTTGTCAGAACGAGTCGAATATTGTATGAAATACTACCAAGTAAGGCTAATGGATCCGTAATAAGAGAAATGGATAAATACATTCTGTAAAAAATTATATAAACATGTTTGCTTAAGTAGAGCAAGATTATTATACAAACGTTGGTACTTACCAAATGAAGATCAATCTATATTATATGAGCAGCTCATTAGTGATAATTTAAACTTTCTAACCAAAGCTTAACCACAGTCATAGACTTTATGTTATAAGCCTATCGCGGTACTTAATCAAAATTATTTTTTTTTTTACTGCCAAAACGATTATTTGTATATCTCCAATATACAAAAAAAATCATCAATTTTTATAATTATTAGCGAAGCGATTCATATTGACATAGACTATATAATTGACCACAGCGAAGTCACGGGAAAACAGCTAGTTATTTATAAAAACAACATAATGATGCTAATGTATTTGCTTGATTCAGGTGTTCTAATAACAGAAAAAGTACTGGTTGAAGTATGATGTCACATATTCGAATGAAACTGGATGAGCCTTTCAGGCATGAAGTATACTCGAACGTGTTCAGTGAATATAGAAATACAAAACGCCCGAATTAGGCAGCTGTATGTTTCTCGCGCTGTTCTACCTACCTATCGATCGCAGTAAATCGCGCTAACGGTCGAGTCGCGATAGTTGTGGGCGCGTGAATTGCCGCTTTACTGTCGCATCACGGTGTGCGAATGGGCCGCTTTATTGTACCACAGCATACTTTACACCGTGTCGGGCGACAACCGGTGACGCATTGCGCGCGCGCACCACTAACTTGTATTAGCTTTGTTTAGGATGTTATTATTGTACCGAAGCTTGTTTTGTAACGAACGGTTTGAAGATTTGATGGTTGATTATATCACATACCATTTATGAAACGTAAGTTATTATGATTTTTAAAATTACGACAGTTCAAAAATATAATTCTGAACATGATACTATTTGATGTCGGTGCGAATGTTCAAATTTGTGCTAATTAATTGTGGGAAGTTTTAAATATCAAAAATATACGAAAATTGACAAAAGTAATATTTTAGTGCACCTTTTTTCACGAATCCGTAGATAAATTATTCCATTTACATTGCGATAATTCTCCAAACAGATTCCATTAATGCAAAATGCATTAATGCAACGTTCACTTAAACCTATGCAGCAAAAGCATTCTTATGGTTACACCTTTTAATTCAAATCCGACTTGCACACATTCATCAGTCTCGCAGGATTCTCACTTTTCCACGCTCTTTGTCGCAATAAATCTATGCAGTGTCGCGACAGTTGGACAGTCGGAGGATCGGCCGGCCGGTCGGTCGGTCGTGTCGGACGATCGGAAGCCTCCATCATTCCAGCTTACGCAGCGTGACGCGCCGACATTCCACTTGACGATTCATATCGTCTTATCCACAACACTATATCGTGCGTGAATGGTTTTCACGCACGATATAGTGTTGTGGATAAGACGATGTTTGTGTATGGTCGACATACCAAGAATATTAATCTATTTTTATATGCCTCACACAAACTGATGTTATTCGTTTACGTTTTACTATCAAAGAATGAACTTCCTACCTATCATTACCTCTTTTTGGGTTGTTATGAAAGTATTGAGCTATATTTATTTAGTGTTTCTATTTTTTGATAGAAAGTGATACATTTATCCAGAGGGCAACAGTATATAGTGGTGGGGATACAATATTTAAATAGACGTCGTACACCATCGGCCGCTTTAGTATAGCGTTGATACACAACGTATTATGAGACCACAAAATTTATTGTCTTCTGTATGAGTTTTGTTTAGGTCACTCAACCGCAGGATCTGCTTCGAAATACACGCAAAGTGGAAGGTGAAGACGCTTTCTCTGATGCGCAATGTCGGACTGGCGTGTTACTCTAATCCTATTGAGTTCGACCAATAGGAAGAGGGCGCTCACGCACATCTTGGTGGTCACTGGTCTTCTTGTGAGCCAGTCTCAGTTTCGCTGCTAAAGAGTGAGCAACCACCACGTTCCGCTAAAAATACTTACGACGCGAACGCCATTGCACCATCGGCGGAACATTTGTTTTACCAAAAGCAGATGTTTTCATTTCAATTAGCAAGCCTCTTGAATCACAATAGCCTAGCTTATAATCACGTTGCCTAGGAGCAGAGCTCGGGTGCAGTCATGTGCAAGTATTAGTGCATTTAGATCGAGTACATGCTTAATGAAGTAATCTTGCAGTGTTCATTTCAATGCGTTTATCCAAATGATAAACGAAAATTCATTAACTGCTACTTACACGATGTATAAACGACTGACGATGAAATTCAATGGACAATTAATATTCATCGACACGATGAAATAAGATAGATGAACATCACTATTACTTTATCAGGATTAATGTTCTGTATCCTCAGCGTTTCATTTCATCTAATGTTGAAGCTGGGTGTTGAGAGCCCAGCGTGGGGTTTGAATTAGCCAAGTGTATGTAAATACGAAGATTATGCGCTAGCGCCGAGTGCCAGGCTTATGCAAAGTCCTTCTCTTTGGACTTCAACATGTTTGTGATTAATATGTTGTGCTTTCTACGGTTAATGTTCCAATTCTAAACACTGACTTGATAGATTGAGCCTGTAACGTTTATGACACTGGAATTACGAATTGTAATAAAGAGAATTCAAGTTATTTCATCGTTTATACTATATTCGTATAGCAAATTCTTTCACACGTTTAGTGTGGTCAAGGTACAAATAACAGCCACATTCCGGGACGACGAAATTTCCATACAGATACAGTACAGTACAGTATAGATTTATCACAAATAATTAAACTTAAATAACTCTATAAAACATTGTACCGTTATCGACTTATCGTCAGCTCTATCTTATGTGACTTTTATAAGACAAATCAACTGTTTATCAAATCAATCACAAAACAGCAATTAGTGGTCCCTTAATGAGAATAAAGTCGGGCCCTCTGTTGGTCGCATGTCGCACTCTGTCATCGCGAAATTCGGAGACGTCCGTGAGCGTTGAAGGCCGACTGATTTATGGTGAAGTGCGCGTGTCGCTGTCAATTACGCGCACGCGCATCTATCACTGCGCTCTGTGGCCGCGTATGCGATGTCCACACCGTTGGACTGCGATCTGTAAGGATTTCAAAACTGTACAAATAAACTAAACTTTAGAAAGGGGTTTTATCTATTCTATAGGTACTTCCTCAAGATACCATTTCAACTTTCAGTAATAGATCTCACTTTATCTTTAATAAGCATAGTAAACCTTTAGCGTTTGTTGTGTGATATACGTACATTATGTCTGAGGATGGTGAAAGCTTTAAATTATAAATGATATTCATTTTAAGTACCGATTTGTTACTTAAACACAGCACACCATATAGTAGCCATAGACCAAGCAAGACCACTATCTCTGACAGGACATCTTATCTAAAGCTGTTTAATGCCCGTCAACACGGTGACAGCTCCACCAATAAGGGCAAACCATTCCGTCGCCCTGAGGACTCGCATAGATCTTAGTTAATAAGTTAGCACACTAGTTTAATAAGCTTTCTAATGTCGCTAAACCAACATTATTCCCGGTTCACTAGTCCTTACGCTTCAGGTGATAACGTCCAATGTCCCTAAATTTAATGAGCTCGCCACATTATTCGTCGAGAGGTGCCGACGGACCAGATACATAAAATTACACGAAGCAGCGCCGCTACAAGCTATGTTTACTCGCTACACGCATTAAATACAGAATTACCGTTCGAGTGTTATTTCGTAACATAAATAAGTATGGGCATATATTATACGGTCGGTCTTCCTTTTGGAGAGCTTTGGGAAGTGGGCAATTTTTCAGTCATAAACTTTTCGGTGGATAAAATCTTAATTAATGCTGACTCTTGCATTGCTAAGGACATCTTACGGAAAGATACTTTAATTGGCTCTCGTTAACGTGCCTCCGTCACCCATTTGTAGTCACAATGACAAACGAATGTGTCATTGCTCATTTATTTATGATTCAAACGTTCTGTTTGCAGGAACTTGTGATCGTGTGTATGAGTGAGCGTGAGAACCGTCGTGTTCGGGATGCGGTCAGCTCTGACCTGCTCTAAGAAGCGTCCTCGTAAAAATTAACCCATTAACATCAATTAGTCGCATGTTGACGTTCTCTTAGGCCACTGACCGAAACGTACCGGTCTATCAAATGTAGATCTTATGGTGAGATGTGTAAGTTTCTTTTCCGCTGACGGAAGAAAGCCAGGTAGTGGTTCCAGCAAACGCGTAATCGAAGAATTAAATGGGTATAGAGAGGCGTTAAATGAGTGAGTTGTCGAGGACTAGCGTTTATTGTGGCGACTGTAGCGATGGCGGACGCGAACAAGAATTTAACTTTTGTTGCTTATAACCTGAGCGTATTGATATTATTACTGATATTAATGTCTCCTCTGCTGGGGCTCAGGGCTTTCCTATGGATTGGTGGTTGTAACGACTGCAGATACAGCTAGGACCAACGGCTCCGTGTGTCTTCCGAGGCAAATAATATTTAGGGATAATACATTTTTTTAATCACCCATCCTATGACCGGTCATTGCGAAAGTTGACTAACAACCGTATTGCAAATCGAGAGGGCTAGCCACTGGGCCATTGGGCTCCTCCTTGTATTGTAATAGTTATTTAAGATACGAGTGCGGAAAGTAAGGTTTTACGAATAAGGGCCAAATTGAAAACACGAGCGTAGCGAGAGTTTTCATTGGCACGAATTCGTAAAACCTTTTACGCTCAAGTTTCTTACAACGTTTTTCAATGCTTTTTGCGAGGAAATAAAACAAATATATAGGTTAATAAAACTAAGTATGTATTGAAGGTAAAAATTATTTGTTAAAATTAAACGTGATATTTGAACATGTTTTCGTGTCATACATTTTTATTTGAAAATATTCGTTCTAGGCTCCTTGAAATACTTTTACAGTACATTTTTATTTAACACGTGTTTAAAGACTCACTTTCGGTGTTTACAATGGATTAAAAAAATAGCGCTTTATGAGCAACTGCATTGAAAAAATAATTATTATTTTCAATGCTGGAAAGATATAGAAAAAGTAAAAAGTCCTAAGTGTATTGTCTGTCAGTTTTTATGATTGGAATTATCACGCTATCCTCCTGTGGCTGCACGGACATGCGCAGTAGCAGCGAGTCATTGGCGGTAATGGGCCATATCGACTGAAATCGCCCGCGTGACCTTCCCATTATTATACTCCAGCGTTTGTTGCCTCCAATTCATCGAACCCACGTTTGTTAAGGAGGCAAGCTTCATTAGGCATTAAGCGATTTGTCATATTCTCATTAAGTGTCAATCGGAAGAGTTGCAGATTTAGAAAGTGATTTACTTTTTTTAATCAGCTTTCTCGTTTACAATATTAAAACATTAAAAATAACATTTTACAGGTTTAGTGAGCAAGCGTGGCCATGTTGTTTATTATCGCTTCTTCATTATTAGAGTCTGAGTCGTAACTTGCAACCCATAATGATCTTTACATTAATCAACGGATGAATTAAATGAAGCAAATCATAGATTTATCGTTTAAAGGACTTACATAATATTTTATGAATTTCCGAAGTTTCAAATGGGAACATACGATTATTAAATATTGGAAACAAACGTTGCGTTGCGAGGACGCCGCGAGCGACGTGCGACATGCCGGCAACAAGCGAGGGTGTCGCAACTAGTCGCCATCGGACAATGATTTGTGCAAATTATACGCTAGCCGCTAGCAGCGCGGCTTATGGCGCTGAGAGTTATTTCAGCCCGTACTAATGGTGTAAATATAATCTCTGTTCATCGATATGATCTTAACCTAACCAAGTATCTACCGATACATGTACTGAATGGGCTTATGGTCATTACAGAGTCAAGCAGAAGTTTGGGCTAAATTAAAATATAAGTAAAAGAACACAATGACGCCGTAAAGCTACTGTAAAGTCGACGATCATCTGTCTCTCTCTGTCTTGTACTATTTCATCTGTTATTTTGAATTCTATAAAACTTTCTGACTTTCCTCAGTCATAATCATATTAATTAATATATAGTTACAGTTTTAATTAATTCATACTTTCAGTTATCTTCAAAACCGTATAAAATTTTAATCGGATTCTATAATCAAAACACTTTCTCGTAATGATCCCAGAAAATGTTCAACCGTAATTAAAAAAAAAATCAAAAGTCTACTTTTTACTACCGTGACTTTTTTATAATTCCTTGACTTTTAATCCCCCTTTATGCTTAACGACCGATATTATCACCAGTATTAGATTCATAGACCGCAGCTTCTTCAGCATGATGCATGGTCTCAACTATAATCACTTATCAGGGATCCGAATGGCTTTAAAGTATATTAACTATCCTCATAAGTGTCAAATTATGTAGGAATTAATGCAGTAAAATACACTCAAACGCATCTTATCACGCGTAGGAGTATCTCCACGTTGCATCAGGCCACTGTCGCGCTCCACAACAACGCTATAAAATTATAGAAATTCCAAATGAGGCAGTTAAAAATTATTAAGTAATAGTTACACCAATAAGTGTTAAGTGATTCTATTTTCTAATCTGAAATTAATGAAAGTAGAAGAAGACATTTTGACTATTTTTTAATTAGATAATTTATTGGACCGGAGAGTTGCAGGATAAATTATGGATAAGATGAAAATTGTTGTGCAAATATATCGTTTCATGTTAAATATGTAGACGACGAAGACATGACTTGAAGATATACGAGTGTAAGATGTGCGGTACAGATAAAGTGTTGAAATGAAAGATGTGGGGAAATATGGAGGTTGTATGCAGGGCACGCAAGAGGCGCGCTTCAGATCATCATATTACTTAAAGCATTATGAACTCGACTCTTTTAATCTCGATGCTACTAGAATTTTAATAGTTTCACTATAGAGCACTGTTTAACATGTATAGCTAAATTGGAATATTTTTTTCTGTAGGAAAGTCATCATAAAATTTATTACCCATCAAGGTAAATATAAAATTTAACAACAAAGCTTCCTGTACTTTTGTTGTTTATTACGGCGACATAGAGTCACGAATACTGAAGTAGTCAAAATAAAGTACTTTTAAATATAACTAAAACAATATCGAAGCAATAAAAGTACGGATAGCATTCTACAGAAACAGACTTGTATGTTTGTGAAGGGTAATATTTTATGGCTAATGATGTGCAGGTGACATGTAACTAATCCGATGACAATGGGTGGTCGCTCTCTATCCACTATCCATCGGAAAGATACGAGTTGCGGGGGTGTACGATAAACACTCGATCCTCGCCTGGCGCGAGGACAGCGAGCGCCGCGGCCGGGACCCGTGGTAGCGCACCGTGGGCGGCGCGCGCGTGAGCCGCCGCTATCCTCCGCCAACCGTCATTATCTTCTATGTTCTCATTATTAATAACGGCAAATTGGATTAATTTTGAACAGGGCAGGAGTGGTCGTGATACGACGTATCTACATGATCGTAGACCATTTTTGCCCGTCGGATGCCTTTCACCGTTCAAACGTTATAGTTTTTATGTTCTTAAACCAGAATAAATAATGGAACTTATTTAAATTTGCCGCAGTAAAAATCTCTAAGGTTGAAACGCGTCCGAGACTTCGTAATGCCATAAAATTAAAATCGGTGCGACCACCCGCCGGTTTGTTTATAGATGCTTTTATACATTACGCGCGTCGCATTATGCATACGTTAATCGCACACAGGTGCGCGTGATGCGTGTGCGCATGTGTGGACGCTTCCCACGAACCACTTTATTATCTCATTAGCGTGAAGAATGTCTTCATAAAGTGTCGCCAGCCCCGGGACATCGTTCATTACGCAGCGTAATGGCTTTAATAAAACCCTATATTTACCGTGACCAATAAAAATCAACGTTGTCTCGCATCGACATTGAGTGATGTACATTTCTTTTTCGCTGAAGTTTTGGACCGCGTTGTTCACCGGTGACTTTTCTATGGACGTCGGTGGTACGTGAACCGTCGTCTGCAAGTAGTCGTGTGGCTTGTTTAAAGTAGTGCTAGTAATGTGAGGCTATTACCAGTAGGGCCGGGGGCGAGCGGTCGTCGGTGGTGCGGGCAGGTGGCTCCCTCAGGGTGCGCTACTGAGCCCGCACTGATATTATCGTAGCACCCGCAGTCTGCGCCCTGTCTGTCCAGCGGCATCTGTTGCAAGATTATATCGACTGTCATATTATTAACATAAATAGCTCTTAACGCTCACTTAATGCTACGCCCATTCTCATCGTAGGCAAACAAGTTAATAAACGAACATCGACATTTTCTTTTACAAATATTACCTTGAAAATGCAACTGAAGAAAGTATTCAATTCCTTTTATGATAAATAGATTAGCTTGAATTCTGGTAATATTATCTTAACGTGACAATTCTCCAGAAGTTGCGCAGTGGTATGATTTGTTAGCGACGTGGCGTGGGTAATTGTAGCGACATCGCGCCGGACACGGGACGCGAGGCTGATGGATGCTTTTGGGGCGGCCGCCCTAAGGCGCTTTAGGTTTACCGAGCACTTTAAGTTAATGTTGTTGTTAATATCAAATTAAATTTACGGATCGTAATATTTTTATTATAGAAGGTACGATTTATAAAACTATTTACTAATATTACATTAATTAGAGTAACAAACCCCTCCGTAATCAGATCAGTGGTAATCGTCATATACTATGCTGATCTTCGTCCATTATAATATTCCAATCAATATACATACACTGCACCTTATAATTCTATCTATCGGAGAAAATAGTGCTTCGCTAATTTTAATGCGGAATTTTAATTTAAGGATGCGGAGGAGCTGGAACCTTTCCTGTACCTATAATATGCATGTGAAATTAATATACAAGTATTATATAGTGTATCTTTTCTCAAATTTGCCCAAATCATTTCACCAAAAGTGTTAAAGCTAGTCTTGAGCGTATTGTTGCAAATGTTATAAGGATTTACCGTTATTAAAAAACGAATTACATATATATGTGTTGATGAGTAGCTATTCTCCATAACTATACATTAACTGCATTAAGTATCTAATATGTTTTTATCATGTAAATAGTGTGTCTGGTCCCTTAGCATCGTGAGAATTTCATTTCAAAAGCTGTGAGATGATGTGGTGCGCCCTCGTGTTTCGTGTGTTGATTCATGGCTGCGCTCGCGCAACGGCCGCGCTTGCCAAATCGATTGTTTAGCAAATTGAGAGTTGCAATGTTTATGTACACAATATCTGGCTGCGCCTAGTAAATGGTATGATTTCTATTCTTATGTTTTGGAATTTATCTGAGAAGCAAGACTTAATATAGCCTCGAATATTATCAAATTTGTCAACATACTGTTGTGTAGAGAATCACAAAGGATCTTCCTCCGCATAATGTTCTAATCTTAATGTCCACTTATGCCATATTAATAATTCGCATAAAGTATAATTATCTTTAAACTAATTTTTGTTCGCATAATGTTACGAAACATGTAAGAACTGATCTATCAGTTAGATGAGATTCTGAAACAAAACTTACATCATCGAAAATGCATGACCTCTTTATATATTTTATGGCTGTTATAATTTAAAATTATAATACGAGTGTACACTTAAGTAGCTTCATAATATGAACTATTCCATTCAAAAATAATCGATTTCCATATCTAGTGTTAATATTATTGGAACCGTTCAAAGCTGAGCATCTTATTGAGTTTGCGTAGTAATAACTTCATTTAAAATTGAGGCGTGGTTTGGAAAGCCGGTGTGGAGTTAAGTTATTCAGGTGGATGTCCCGTTCGCGGGGTCAAGTGTCGCCGAAGGACGGATAATCCGTGAAGTGGTAGACCAGCGCGGTGTGGCTACCATTTGCATCACAACTGGCTGAGCAGCGCCGCTATCCGACACAGGGCTGATAACTTTCGTTTTGTTTATTCATTATTAATTTTATGTAATGAAAATGTTTATATAAAAAAGGTAAATTATGTTAAATCAAGTATAGGAAATAACAATAACTTACAAGTGCAGCATCACAGAAGTTTGATTTGTTGTTTAATTAATTACATTCCGGAGATTATTCAAACAGCCATGGATACATAAATGATGTAACTAATGCATAGAGATCATTTAGATATGCGACTATAGAATTGTAGAAGCCCCAATGGTATTCTGAAGGCATTATTAAGCTGGAAACAATATTACTCGCTGAAAGCTTCATGAACAAAATGATTGGTAGTATGTTTTGAATAAAGTTTTTTTTAATTCTCTAGGCGATATTAAATAATATATATGTATGTAAGAGTATATAGATCGTAGTTTATTGTCGCGTAGTGTGCAATATGTGCCAGCCCTGTCGTGTGCGCGCACGCACCGCTGACGTATTAAACTCTGCCCACTCAGATGATCATTCGATATTGAATCCCACTAAACACGACGCATTGTGACAGCTTTTATCGCTGTAAATTTGTCCAATTATAATAAAACCTCTTCAAATTATGCGCGTTGAAATACTATTTGAATATATTATAAGGAATATCAGATACTTTATTGTGGAACAGAATGTGACACGACGCTCGTTTGAACATACCACGTCGTTGTTTTATGTGTTAACTAACTGTTAGAGGACAAGTTTTGTTTGTGACGATGTATCATATTTTTAAACAATATGTTACTGACCGTTACATTCTGACCTTTGACGGAAAAAGAATTAACTATTTTATATAATCAAGCGTTATCTTGGGGAAGTCCAGTGCTAGAACTGTGAACTACGATATCTAGAAACCCAATCATACACCTCTACGGAGCATCCCCAAAAGTTGTCAGACCTTGCAGTGCCAACCATCAAGTCAAATGATTGCCGATATGTGTACTAGGTCGTGCAAATACTGACAGGGTGTGGAAGTTATTAGATAAATAGTAGGCTTTCAGTTATAAGATAAAATATTATCACTATTGCAGTTATTAGGTTTTTCATGTAACGTTCAAGCAGGCGCCTGAGTCTAGGAGCATGCGTAAGTCACTGTCAACATTCCATGATATGAGAATTACTTAGATAAATTGTTTATTTTAAATCATACCATTGGTACATATCATATTTTGATGTAATAATACATATTGCGAAACTCTAGGATACCCTTTTAAATTTTACTAACCTGGATGGCACTCATAATACAAGCATTGAACTTGTTAGCAGGAGTAAAAGCATGTAATATGCATATAATAACTTTAAACCAACTTCAAAAAAAAGGAGGAGGTTCTCAATTCGACCGTATTTTTATTTTCTTGTTTGTTACCTCATAACTTTTACTGGGTAGACCAATTTTAATGATTCTTTCTTTATTTGATTTGAAAGCTAGTGCTTGCCGTGTGGTTGGTCCAGATCTGGCAATTGAGTCTATGAGAAAACCATATAAATATTAAATTTGCATTAAGTATGCTTGATGTTTGTTACTCCAAAACTCATAATATCACTAAAATGCATGAAATAAAAAATTGGCACCGACTTCAAATTTAAATAAATTGAAAAATAATACTTATCTTAAACGTGGTTAAATGTTTTAAGAAACATTGAAGCCGGACGGTTAATATTTAATTAACTACAGAAAACCTCAGCCCAACTCCAATCCTTCTTAAAACATTTAACCGCGTTTAAGATAAGTATTATTTTTCACTTATTTAAATTTGAAATTGGTTTCATTTTAGTTATTAATTTTGAATTATTAATAATCATAAGCACCATTCTGTAAACTGGAGAAGTGTTTAATGGCCGATACAGCGGGCAGACCGACCAGTGGTGCGGGGTTCAACATCCGCAACACGCTGATCGATCACTGCTTCATCGAGTTGAATATTCTCCAGGGAGGTCTTAATTTTGTTGCTTTTGTTAAAAAAAAAAACAACCAAATGTTTTTTGGATGGCCCGGACTCGCTCGTGACCTAACGAGCTGTTCGGTACACTTTACAGCGGGGTGGCGGGATCGAGCGAACAAATTGAGCGATTTGTCGTTTTGTCACGGGAGGGGGGGGTGGCGGGGAGGGGCGGGTGTGCGCGACACGATGTGCGCCGTCGACCGTGGCGGTGGCAACACGATGTTTTTGTCGGTGTTAGCTTCTGTTAAAAATGAATGAACTACTTCGTTCATTCTATTGTTTTCTTATTTTGAACACAAGATTTTTTTACCAAACCTGCTTTTTATTACACGAACATGAGTTGTGTTGTCGATATTATTTTATTTATGAAACTAGCTTTTTGTCCACGTGTATACAAAGATTTTGGAAAAAGCATTCTATATCCTACACCAGGTAGGTATTCGGTGTAGGTATTCAGAGGGAGTTTCTAAAATCCAAAACCTTGAGCTATTACTGAGTTTAAGCTATGCATGTTTATAAATTATTCGCTTTCGCATTAACACAGTTGATCTGAATTCGTAGTATTGATGAACGAAGCGAGTGGTGTTACAATATTCATTTGGAAAAATAAGCCAACTGTGTGAGAACGGATTTTTTCGGACGAAGGAAATCGATTAGGATCTCCAACTTCATGTTAGCGGATGAGCGTCACGCAGTGAATCGGGTCGGATGGCCGCGAAGTGTTAATTTTGGCAAAAAATTTCGGCGAATAAAGATGTCCCAAAGTGTTCAAGTGTTGCATTAAATCTATTTTTTTTATATTGCAGGTGACTATGTTAAAATCTTTATGATCAATCTGTATTCGAGGAAGAGCTCGCACTGCTGGCTTCTCTAGTGTGACGAACTGAGGCCAGGCAAAACATTCTTCTAGTACCCGGAGGAATTCGTCTGGGTTTATTGATGTCAGTGCCAATGTAAAGACAGCTTGAGCAGCTTCAGGTTACATTCTCGTGTGCAGAAAATGACGTCTGCGTGCTGACATAAGCTTGTTTAAAAGCTATCCAATCTGTCGCCTTACCATTGTATAACGGTCAATCACATGTTCTGAGCTTATGGTCGAGAGAAATAATGACTTGAGCCAGTCTTTGATGTCGTTACAGTGATGGGACGACGATGGTATAACAGTAGGGTTAGGTAGCGAGGGGTTGGAACTAGAAGTATTTTGACCTGTTAGTATACTAGACGGAGGTTGGACTTCGTGCAAGAGAGCGAGCTCCGGGCAAGGCGGATTGCTGAGCTCGCTGAGGGATAGTATAAACTAGAAACAGGTTCGGTTAGCGCGGCTATGGTGGGATTCAATGTCATAACAGGGCTCATCGCTCTGGCAATTGGAAGCTGCTCCACAGCCGTCGACGGCGTTGGTGACCCTTGTTACTTGGCAGAATGTGAACACAAGATACAGACTGAGTAATCTGATGTGTCTTACGCCTAGCATTGGATTCAACTCTAAGTAGTGTTAGTTCCTTATCACGTATGTCCTCCTTCTTACGTGTTTCGTCTGTTACTGGAGGAGGGCAGTGGCGTGTCGTGCCTCAGCTGCGAGGTATCGGGCGACTACAGACCCGCTTCGTGTGGAGGATTTATCTAATTTAGAGCTGCGGGTCACTGCACTGCGGTGAGGTGAAAAAGGATATCATCACCGCGGAGAGCTAATTCTTCCAAATTAGTTTGTGGATTCGTTGTCGAGGATTCCTCTGAGCAATCAATATGAGGCAATGGGAGTGCCTGCAATCTTCGACCTCACCTTTTGTACTGGTAAACATTATCAAAGGACCGATGTTATCGACGAAGAGGATGACGAGGAATGGTGTGGGCAAAGATGCGAAAATAAACAGCTTATCTTTACACATACTTATGTTGTCAACAAAATAAAGGTTGTCGCCAAAGCACGTTCCAATCAATAATAATACAATATATGTCAATATAAAAACAATCAAACTTCAAAAATATATTAAAAAACTATTAAAATATATATTTACCAAAAGGAATAATAAAGAGGTCAGTCCAGCTGTCGTATATACGAGTATAATATGTATTGAAATAGTTAATTTTTCAAGTCAATGTCTTTTTATATTCCGAGTTAAGATAACTCAAAATAGAGATGTTTTACTATATGAAACAGTACTTGAATTGAACTATTGACTGCTTCGCACGATTCGTTTGTACTAATTGTGCCAATTTCTTAGTAATGGATAGTTTGTCATCAAATTGTTAACCGCTGACGGTGGTGGTCGGTAGCGCAGGGGTGGGGCGGACGCGCGGGGGTGGGGCGGACGCGCGGGGGTGGGGCGGACGCGCGCGACTAATCGTGTCGTGTCGCGCGTCGACCACAACAAATTGTGCATCAGAGAATCGAATCATCTCACCCCTCCTTCTATAACAACTGATTTGGTACTCGTGCGCAACATCGCCACCTTTTTATGGTAAATTATTTAAGTGGCAGGAAACAATTTACTGAATTATTCAAAAGATATCTGTTGTTACTCATTTAAGTAAAGAAAACGCTAACTCGTGGAACTGAATGTGCGCAAATATTATTAAAATAAGAGAATTGTGGCAGATGAAAATAAATCTTTTTTGCAATAATTGCGATTTTTGATAATTTCTTCTTGCAATAAATATAGAAGTTTAAATTTATTGCAAAAACTAAGTTTGCTGACAAGTCGATTGATATATATGGTAGTACAAAAATCTATTCATTATTCCAATTAAATCATGAATGTTAGATGTGGCGGTGTGCTGGTTACTCTTATTTGTAAGTCGTCAAAGTTGGATCCATCCATCTATATTTTTAATCAATGTCAGATGTATCGGGAACCTGAATAAGAAAAAAACCATTGACGGGCGGAACATGGGCACGTGAAGCTGTGACTGATTCAGCGGTGCATTTGGTATTAGATCCTTATGGTATTTTGATGAAGTGGAAAATTGAATGATTTACTTTTTATTTTTCAAATGAAATCAGAGATTCAGTCTTGCGGTGGACCTCCACGGCGAACTTCAGCTCGTTTCTTTAAAACAAAATGAAATAGCATTCGAACCTAATGATTTATTTTTATTTAGTACTCGAATTACACATTCACTAACAATTTGCATAATTGTCTACCATAAATTGCCTTATATCAATTAATGACGTACTTTAGGACACTAGCCAGTAGTGTACCATTCCTCAATAAAACTTTATGTTGCTCGAAATAACCTGAGTTCGACATAAACTTCCATTATTTATTACATAAATAACACAATCACCCAGAACCTACATAAGTTCTTAGTTTAAAGTCGGCGTGTGGGCCTCTAGTACGGAGACTTTCGTATCGTTTCACGGTTCGTATGTTATATTACATACTTCAAAGTTGGTAATTAAACTAAAGCTCCTAACATTATAACAATCTTATGTCTCCATCAACGTGCTTTATTTTGATATAATGTATGATTATATCGTATTTAAAACGGTATTTAAAAACTAGATAGTGTTTCTGCAATAGAACTAATGTGCTCTGACGAAGGCAATTATCATTATTATCGCTGGCGTCAACAAGATGTGGCATTCATTTAAACAACCAGTTCGTTGATATCTTTAATTCGTAGAAAACTTATATGGACATTTTTAATAGTTCGCGTTTAGGGTTGTTGTGATATTTTCTTAAAATAAGGCGAAGTGGATAAGCGCCGGGGCTCGCGATCATTATTGGTAAGCAACTTCGCAGGGGTCGGACACGGGATGGGTGCCCAAAAAAAATATTATCTCGAGCTACTTCGTGCTTCGGACGGCACATTAATCCGTTGGTCACGACTGTATTTGCAATCGTTAACGCCATCAAATCTCGGAGGGTCATGTCCCAATCCGCCTTAACTAAAGTACAGAAAAGTTGAGCCCCTGCTACGTCACGCTATCATCACGCTATGACTTATAGTAGTGTATCATTAATGAAAATGTTGCAAAAATGGTAGAATATTTTATTAGTTTTCCTCGCGTGCGCTGCGTAGACTGTCGTCTTACAGAATGTCAAATGATTTTCAATTTCAGTAATAACTTCTAATTGAAATTTATTATGGTCGTATTCCGACCACTGGGCGACCACTAGTACTTATAACAATGGATATTAGACGCGATTTTCACACTGACCTGCGCCGACGTTTTCTTTGGTCAACAACACCATCCTTTTTTAGTTTACTTATCATACTTTACTGTTTTTGCGATTGCCGATTCCGCTGTGTGCTGTAATTTATTAGTAACTTATTAGTTGATATATTTGGTACCATGTAAAAACTGTTGGATACATTATTTCAAAAGTGAAACTACAATAAAATTATTCGATAGAGATTACCACAATATTTTATAGGTAGATAAATTTAAATTATTGTTTAATTCAGTAATCAAAAAATAAAAACGTGATCTCAAATTTAGGTTACATTCAGTAATATTTAGTTGTGGTGGGAAGTCCTGCAGTTGGAGGCTGGTGTGTTGTGTTCCTGGCGGTGGCAGCGATTGTGACCGGCCTGTGGTGATGACTCGATCGCTTTGTTCTCGTTAACCGCAACTAAGTCGGCCGGAAACAGGCCCACCCGCCCGCCGTATCAACTATGCAACGATACAATACATTCATGTAAAAAAGTGTTTTTAAATTTAAGTTATTAATGTTTTTAAAATTAACTTAAACAGTGTACATTTTCTACATAGAGTAAACCTATGCCATATTTTCCTACGATTTAGTATCGTTAATAGAAAAAAAAAACTGTTGAACTTTTTAAGCAATTAATTTAAGATGAATTAAAACTTTTTACAAAAGCACCTCATTTACTTCACAAAATCTAGAAAGTAAGTAGTTTGAGTAGAAGGCTTGAGGAGAATACATAGTTCTTTTAATCAATAAAACGTTATTACGTAACTATTGTTATAACTTTTGTTATAACCCTAATAATCCAAAAATTCACAGATCCAATGGTGACACCTTAGCAATACAAGCACGAAGAATTGGTAAACAAAAAATCCTATCGAAAGAACTTTGAACCGTATAAAAAGAGAAGCAGAAGAAATAGACATAGCAGAAAATACTAATTCAATTGCTGAAGAAATATCAGTCTTACAAGAAGAAACACACATGAACACACAGAATAATACACAATAAACCACATACATAAATACAGTCAATACCCATTAATATAGAATTTCTTAAAGGTATTATCTGAAACAAAAGAAACAACCACTAGACAGAAGATGCATGCAACCGAAAGCTAAAATTAATAGAGAATCTGTAAAAAAAAAAATCTACCAAATCTTTTAAGAACTGTTGAGGGAACTAAATAATATATAATATATGCCACAGCCAAAAATTAATTCTCAAAAATAAACAAACACTGTTTGTACCTAAAAATCTGATTACTAAAAAGACAGATCCACCATGGAAAAATAGAATAAAAAACAAAATAGAAAAGCTAAGGTAAGGATTAAGATAGTTTATTGAAATAGAAAGGGAAGTATATTCACACAGAATGTTGAATATAAAAGACTGTTATGAAACAAGAATAAAAAAACTAAAAGATGATAAATTAAATTAAATAATTTATTTACAATAAACCAAAAAAATAAATAAAAGGAACGAGGTGACTGGTGAGGTGAGAAGTGAAGTAGTGAGAGTAAGAGTGTCAGTGTAGGTGATCTGGTGAAAGGGCGTGGGTCAGCGGTGAAGTCCGTTGCGGCAGCGTAGTTCCGTCGTCAGCGTAGGTGTTATGGTGATGGGGCACAGGTCAGCGGTGAAGTTGCGGAGCGCCTTCTCGACGACGCGTCTCTCAATGTATCGAGCAGATGGTTCTTTTATTGTATATTATAGTTTATCGAGTAGCTCGGTGGCGTAGTGGATAAGCGCCACGGCCCGCGATCGTAGTCGTAAAGTAACTTTCGCAAGGGTCAGTCACAGGATGGGTGACCAAAAAATTATTATCTCGAGCTACTCCGTGCTTCGGAAGGCACGTTAAGCCGTTGGTCCCGGCTGCATTTGCAGTCGTCAATAACCTCCAATCCGCATTGGGCCAGCGTGGAGGGTCATGGCCCATCCTCCTTAACCATCCATAAGGAAGGCCTGAGCCCCTGCAGTGGGGACGTTAAAGGGCTGTTGTTGTGGATAGTTTATATTACAGAATTTTAATGGTTACAGGTATAAAATTGAAAGTCCACAGTTATAGAATAAAGAAAGTAAAGAATATAAATGGAAAACACTAAAAAGTTTATCGATATGAGCAAAGTTAGTGATATGAATCTAAGGAATGAAAACGATACAAAAGGTTAGTTACGACAAGACAGGCTCTATAGAAAGTATGATATTCAAAATGACAACGGTTGGAAAAACGTAGAAGAAGTAATTAAACAAAAAATTAAAGCATTATTAGCAGGTCGAATTAAAAGATACGAAGATATGAACTATCGTTAGGAACAAAATAGGTTAATTACCGAAGATGGCAATAAATTTTATAGAAGTTTATAGAACGACAATATAGCCAGAGATATAAAATTACCGAGTAAAAATGACGTAGAAAATTTCTGGAAATCAATAATATCTAATCCCATACAATATAAGAGTAGCAAAGTTGATACATGAACTTGAAACTATGTCGGAAGATACAAACACTGTAGAAACAGAAGAAATTACTGAAGAAGAATTACTAATAGTGGTCAAAAAACTACATAATTGGAAAACACCTACTCTTGATTTGCTTTTTTCAAGATAAGATTCAAGATAAACTTTTAAAGATCAATTTCGTAATACATGTTTACGCAGCGCACGCGAGGAAAGCTTTAAAAAATAAAATATTCTACCATTTTTGCAACATTTTCATTGCTGCTACACTCCCATAAGTCATAATGAATATATTCATTTCAGTGATTCCTGAGATTATAGAGTACACCAACCAAACAAACTCTTCAGCTTTATTATTAGTATAGATTAAGAATGTTGAGCGAGATAGTACCTCGCCAGCGGGTAACGTCTAAACTGCCACAATCTATAATTGTGATCGGGCGCAGCACAGACAGACCGACCGACGAACGGACAGACGCGTCACAACAGGCCATTGTGCAAACACGCCGATGCTGCCGATACTACTCGGTATATACCACCAAACAAATCCACTTGTCATCGCGCAATCGACCATCGCTTTGTTCACCAATCATCGAGATTCCTCTTGATAATAATAGTTTCTTTCAAATATGGCCACTCGCCATTAGAGACCTTTTCACTTTTTACTAGATTCTCTTATTGAGATTAAAAATGGCTTTTGACCTGATCGAAGAACCACAAACAATGAGTTGTATTGAGGCAACTGTGCTCGCCGCTAATAAAAAACGCGAATGTTATTATACAACCGCGAGCGAAAGCTGCTCGATACATTCTTACAGGCTTCGTGCGACTTATCTTATTGGTTTTACTAAAACCGACAGTCACTGGCTACAATCCCACGAGGCGAAAACCTTTGTAATTGAAGTGATTGTACTAAAAACAAAAAGTAATTTATTGGAAAATTTTCTGTCACATCACAGTGTCTATTTATTGTTAAATTTGCAAATATTACGCCTTTCGTAGTTTTACCATTTTGTACTACTTTTCTACCTCGATTCTTTTTTCAATGATCCAAGTTTTCAGCTTAGGTTTATCTTATCGAGAGTTTATATGTTTATTACTTCTTCACGAAAAACTACCGAACGGATTTTGAGAAAATTTGGTATACGGATAATTCTAAACTTGGATTAAAATGTAGGATACTATTTATCCAACTAAACATTTTCCTAGGGACCACGCGGGCAAAGCCGCTGGCGGAAAACTATCAAGTTTATAAATTTATTTATTTATTCAGCCATTCCTTGTATGATCTCATCAACACGATCGAGAAATGTGCACGAATCAGCGTATCTTTTTAAGAACATAAATGTTTTCACACTGCTGTTAAAATTTATTACCCCTGTCATTTGTCGGCAACAATTTTGTTTTCTTTTGTTACGACAAACACAGTTAAGTCTTTTAATTGTTGTAAAGTGATATGGAGGTACTAGCTCCGTCTCCAATCTTAACTTTCGAATCAAATTAAGGTTATGATTTAACATCTACAATTAAACATTAATCATCATTATAGAGTACTATAGAGTTAGTCTATTATTTTTTCAATGACAAATAGGTTTAGTGAAGCCCCACATTATCATATCGATCATTGATTCGATTAAGATGCGAGCTTTTAACATTCTAAGAAAGATTCCTGTTAGTTTATTTGATATAATTTGATTGTTTCGAGTTTTGACAATAATGATAATGACTCATCACTGTCAGCCTGTCAATGTACCCGCGGCTGGGGCACGGGCCTTGTCTACAGGTGATAAGTTAAATAATTCATAAAAGTAACATAATGTTTATACGACATAAAATGTCAAAATTCTATCCTATCTCATAGGCTATTAACAAAACCTGTATTAGGCTGGTGTAAAGGCGCCGGAGGTCCACGCGGAGTCATTACTTTTATAAAGTAGGAATAAATCAGTGAGGCGACGACACCGGTCACCGGCTGGTCCTTCGAGCCGGATGGCTAATCGTCGGAAATGCCGCTGCGTTTATTGCCCCGCTCTAATTGATTCTATTGCCGGCAATTTTTTTGCTAGACTCCTCTCCGACAGCTGATGTTTTGCTGCTACCATGATACGGATAAACGGTCGCACCGTTGCATTAAATACAGGATGTTAACATGTCATCTACAGAGTGATATCAACTTTTCTATGACATGACAGAAGAAACAAGAATGTGTCTCGTATTGTGTCATTATAGATCAGCGTTTGAACGATCGTTAATAATTCATTTATTTCTTGAAACTTTATGTTGGTAAGAAATAAGTAGTGTGTGAGTATCTGTAAATTTAAAAAAAATCAGTGTGCAGGCGCAGACGCAGGCGCAGCGCTGGCCCTGAGTGGAGCGTGACGCACAATCACCGTTCACCTTCCCACGGATCGCCATGCCCGCCATACAATAGATCACTGCCTTCAATAATAATTAGACTAGCCAAATAGATTATTATCATTTTATACTTTGAACATTTTTGTATTAGTTACAAATAGAAAAAATAGGGTTAAAATGTGTGTGTAATAGTTGACGATTTCTCATATCTTAATCATATTTTAAACGGTCCTCGCTGACTTCGTGATGAAGTTATAAATAGTACCAGTATTTAAAAGAATTCAAATAATCCACATAAAAATCTTCTTTTAAAACCCTTGATATATATGTCTTGGATGCTACCGAGCTAAAGGAATGATTTCAGACTACACTCTTATCCGGAAAGCACATGGCCTAAGAATATGAATGATAGTGAAATTTTACCTTAAAATAAAATTTCACTATCATTTATATTCTTGAAATAAGCAGTTGAGATCTGTCAGAACTTAAGTATATCTAATAATGATGCATTCACAGTTATCACAATAGATTTGAGTACCGACAATGTATGCGAAATGTCTGCATTAGTATTTAGAGTAATTAAAAATCCACAATCTGTTTTGCAGTAATAATTATGATTATTTTTAGTAATAAACGTCATTTGATCATATAACATTAAATTAACTAGATTCTTTAGAAAATTGTCACAGGATGGAATCTGAAATAAAGAATGACAACAATTTATCTCTATTTTAGATAATATAAAATAAACTTCTTCGGGGTGTTACCTATTAAATTTTAATACGCTTGATAATAAAGTCGAGACTATAAGGGTCAGTGCATATCTGACTGAAGAAGAAGAGTCGCGTATCGTCGGTCGCAGTCGCAGAACATCAGGACTGACAAATCAGGACAAACAAACCTTCATCAGGTGCTTAACCTGCACCTGTCTGTGGAAGGGCTTACCTAGCTATATAAGTTTTTTTACGTAGTTGTTGGTGGTACACATTATAAGAATCGCCAATATCGTAGTAGTGTGTGCAATTTGCATTTGCTGTTAGTTCGGCGAGGGTCTAAATCATGTCGTGTCGTTATTAAAGTATCTCGTACCAATTTATGGTTATAAGTTCTCCTCAATGGACTAAGGGCGTTGTAAATCTTTATATATTTACGGCACCGATCGAATGTTTAATTGTTACGTTAATTAAAATACTTTAAGCTTACACAATTGGACTTGTTTAATAACAGCCATGGCGAGTAAATAAATAAAAATATATTTAAGGAATAGAAAGTATAGTGCTTAAGACACAGAAGCTATGTAGATATTCCTTTTTACTATATTAATGTCATATTAATCAGAAAACATAATAAGTTTTTTTGTAAAAAAACGTTAATACTGAAGGAGTTTAATTCTCTTAGAAGATTAAAAATATAATAAGCTTTATTATTTGAAAGTATTTTTCTTCTGAGCGAGTCCCATTTTAAATACGTCAAGTTACGAAGATGAATGAATACCAGGAGAGTCGAAGTAAATACGGAATGTCATCTAGGACTCATCGTGTTAATTTAAAATTACGCGTTAGGAAATTTCCTTGTTCGTTAGGCAGATTTTGTAGAGCGTCGTCCCAGTGTGGAGTATACCCTCGTATCTTATGACCACAGAATATCTGAGGGCGAGGAAGCTCTTTCGAACTGCGGCGGACAAAAGAGCAGAAAGCCCACACTTGGTTTGATTCGATTTTCCATTTTTAACGGCAGAAGAACAGCATAGTAAGTCATGTGCTATTTAACATGTTAAAATGTTATATGATGGGATCTTATATTTCCATTATGTCAACAAGTAGTCTCTCTATCACGCCGATCTTATTTACTATAAGTAGAGCGCTACTGCACAGACGTGGCTTATCTTAATTAGATTAACATCTGTTTACTCCAGACGAGCTCGAGTGGTTCAACAAACACCCAATGCAAGCAGCTCGTACATAATGCTCTAGCTATCCAACTTACCCATAATCATATCATCTTTTTTACATTTTTTACACTTAGCTTTATATATATTTTTTTATATATTCCATATATAAAAAAAAAACATGTGAATGTTAGAATAGAATTACGTTAATTTAATGTAATTAAATTTAATAATTTAAATGTATTGTTTGTTTTTTTTCTTTCACATGTTAATATTAATGTTTTAAAGAGTTCATCGTCTACACTAGATAGAACAGAATAGAGTTATATATTAATTAAATTTTCTTGGATTAATTTTATTAGTATTGTTTGTTATTAAGTAATTAATTCAAGTTGATACAATATTATTTGTAATTCGTTACTACTGGCGGCTGTCTGAACGGTAACTCTCTGGCGATTATGTAGCGCTTTATCTCACTCTTATCACCGATTACGGCCGATTGCCGACGATCAATTAACTTGTTACTTATTTATTATACTTAGCTTTTCCCAGTTTAGATTAAGCGGTTTCACTTTGTTGACATGTCTATATTGATAAATTGAACATTAATGTTTTTTCATTGACTCATGTGAAGAAAAATATAAAAAGGATAACATTACATTTAATTTCCGTTCAGTTGACATTTTCACTTCTCTCATGCGCCTCCAAAGTTTCCTATTTACTCCTTACGCTTTCAGATCGACGTGGGGCTTCATCAACATGGAACCAAAGCCCGTAGTTAGGCTGTAACATTTTATCCAATAATGTTCCGTATTACATGAAGCTTTTAGTGCGGCAATAATTATATTATTTATCGAGTGGAGATCGGATGCGCGGGCGCAGGCGCGGGCGCGGGTTGCGCTTAATCACCGATTGTTATTGCTATTGTTAATCCTTGGATAGTGATCGAGGTACTGTAACAACATATAGCCGGTACAAATTTATCTGTTAACAAGCAGAGTTAATGTACTTGTGATGTTGCCATCTACCTGTTGATGTAAAATAGAGGATACAAATACACATCACTTATTGATTTAATTGATATTAATTCGTAGCTATAAATAAAAATACCGGTAATAGAAGGGAACATTTAGAGGCTTATAAATGCCGCTACTACGGATGTCTACCAAAAACTACAGTAGACTTCTAAAAATATCTAAAGTTAATTTTTAAAACTTCAAAGGCGGTTAGAAAATTTAAAACTTCATCTGAAGTCAAGTCATATTTTGAATTCAGATTAACTTTTAAAATTTATAATAGTTCTTTTTTTTAAGTATTTTTTTAGAAAAAACATATATTAGAAATCTATGTAGGAATCAAACAGGATGTCAACTTTGATAATTTTCAAGTTTATTTGTCATTTGTTAGTTGATGTGTAATATATACATACATTGCAGTTTTTTATACAGCCATTATAAAGTTTATAATATGTATCGCTCACAGTTTAACTCTTTTTTCCCCTGTGAAGGTTCATGTTTGCAATGAAAATTCCTCGGAGCCAATGGGGTCGCGTCATGGGGTTTATGTTTATGAGGTATGGCGGCGCGCGCGCATTACTCAGCGGTCGAGTTACTGCCATCACAGGCGTGTCATTAAACGCGCGCACCGCACCCGCACCCGCACCGGACACTTACTAAGGTCTAAGCCTATAAGTTAAGAACGCGTGAAGCATCCATATGCACTTTCACACTTAAGAGTTTGAAAAGTGTGTACGTCAAAAATTGATTTTAACTTTTCTTCTAGTTATTCACGTAGTACGAAACTATCTATCATGCGTGCTCAACAATTTTTAAGGGTTCTGACTGATATTTAACTATGAAAAAGAAAAATATATCTAATAAAGTTGAGAAATAATTAGTACCATACAAGTAATAAATAGGTTTACAATATAACACTTGACAGCTGATAATTTTCAGTTGAGTTTGAATTAGCCGTAACAAGCATTAGATAGTAGAGCTATTACTATAATTGAAAGTCATGTTGGCTTCCCGAAGATAAGTAATTGCTTTATGACTAATTAGTTAAGAAAAATTATTTATAAAAGAAATAATACTAAAGGAAATAAATATAAAATGATTTGTGTTTCATTGTTATTTGCTAAAACATAAACTTTAACTTAGGAAGTTTTAGTTGGTAGGGTACTAAATTATGTGCAGTCGTTTTTGAAGTGCGAAGTATACATTTGAAAACAGAGAGAGAAATGGTTTCGATAATTTCAATGCGAGCTTTATAGTGAATGCATGAGGTTCAATATTGCGCGTCGTGCATCCACGAGTCGGATACATGACCTGTTAGTGACGCCAGGTGCTGTGATCTACCGGCGGCGTCGGTAGGCAGGCGAGCACGTCGGTGGTTGATTTATCAAGAGCTGGGTGTTGATGCACTGCTATTGTGCTTGTAATGAGTCGAGTTGAACTTTGAAAAGGATATCCAACATGGACAAGAGGTGAATTATGAACGGTGGTGAAAGGAGAGTGCGAGCAAAGTAATGTAATGGCCTCTCCATCTTGTGTTTTATAGTATGAGCTACAATTATTTCTTTTGAAAGTATTTTATTAGGATAAAATGAGCTTCAGGTAATGGAAAGTTTTTCCGAATAATATTAAAAATTATTGGTTGATAGGTAGCTATATGGGATGTTGCTGATTGGCGGATGTAGGTATACAAAATCTGAAGGTAAAATATATTACAGTTAAGTTCTGAACTGTATATATGAGAACACATTCACACTTTACATTACCATACAAACAGATGGAAGGCAAGTAGCATACCTAGAGTTGAGAGTGAGACAGATCATTGGATGATTTTTTTTCACAACAATTACAGTACAAATGCTTTTTGAATAAAATATTGTCAGTGACCAATCTTACTGATTGAATCATTCAGTAAATTCAATGGTTGATTGTTTTTTATTTAATTTCCTTAACGGTTAAGTAAACCCTTCAGTAATAATTTACAATGTTTACAGCGTTACCTTGTAAGAAACATATTTACATATGGACAGTAACAATCTATTAAACAACGACTTTCCGATTTAACTTCAACTAACCTCACTAGGTAAGGGTCACTGTATAGTAATCTGGGTTCCGCATACACACGCGAGCGATCGGAACGCTAACAAATGGTAACAGTGCGCATTCTGCGCGCGCCTGTACCCTACATATAGGTATCACCTGCAACTACACATTGTACTATCGTTACAATTCAACTAATGTAACATCAAGATGTTGTTTGTTGGTAGGAATTAGATGAGGTATTAGAATAAGCAAGAAATAAATGTGAGCGAACGTCATAGGAGGCGCCTTTTATTACCATCATGGTATGCTAGTAAGCAAAAATCCTTACTTAGTATGAAGAATCTACTGCCTAACCAATGTTATTTATCAAAGACGGTTGCTTTAGAAAATATCAAATCATATGTTATAATTTTCTAGAGATAGCTGTATTTACGATCAGTACAGTCAGAAACGCAATTCTAAATTCGACTCTTTCGGGTTGGAATAGTTCGTTTTAATATAGTTAAACAGTTACCAGTTGATACACGTAATGAGTGTAGTGTAGTGTGCAGTGTGCTATGGCAGCGCGGGGTCGTGACGTGATGCGCGTCCTCAGCCGCACCATTACCATAATGTGCGCTCGTTCTCCGCTCGGGAAGCGCTAATCAGTGTAAATTAGCACGAGCTTTCTGCCGCGAACTCGTAAATGTGATACAAACGAAGAGGACATTTAAACATAAAGTAACTTTTCATTATTACGTAGATTATATCGATGAGAATCACCTTTTTCCTTCTCTACATGGATTTCCAACAAGCTATATATATATATATATATATATATATATATAAGGAAACAACGGTCATTATTCTGTCTTTCTTAAAATAGGCTCTCGCTGATGTACGCTTACTTACGCTATTTATAGTTCTTATTGCCCTTTTTTGTTGTTTGAGCACACTGCATTTCAGCAGCATTTCCCCTTACTGTGATTGCATATCTTATAATTGAGTGAATATATGCATAATATACGATATTGAGTGTGCGTTTGTCTACTAATGGCTTCAGTTTCATTAAAACATAATTTGCACTGGCTATTATATTAAAAGATCTAGACCAAATTCTTATTTTATTTGAATGCTAGTGCAACAAAATCGATCCACCCAGTAAAAAGTTATGATGTAATAAACAGAAAAAACTACAATTGAATAGAGAACCTCAACTTTTTTTAAATCGGTTAAAATATATAGCGAAAGGTCATGAGGCACCAAGTGGATTTTTTAAGCAATTTTCATTAAGACCACTTGTTACTTTTTCGCTATTACTGAGAGTATTTTCATCAATGTTCAGGCAATCCACCCAAACAGCCGAAAGAAATATAATATTTACAAATATTTTAAACTATTGATACATAAGAAACAATGGTATAATGGAAAATGTTCTTAATGAAAAATGTTTAAAAATCCACCTTGCCCCTGGTGGGTACCACACAGGGAATTCCAACTCGTGACCTTTTTTTGATCAAATAAAATAGTCCAAAAGAATATGTACAGTAATACATTATCATCAAACAACCATAGAGCAGGCGACACTTCCATGCTGAAGTAATACATTCTTGCTGATGCTGCACTTCATGAGCCTTTTGGCTTAATTTATATTGTTCACAAATTGATGCATTAATTCAGCATTCCATACACGTACAGAGAGATGAAGAATTAGTCAGAGTCAATAAATCTATGTAGATTCTTATTTGGATAGGCTTTAGTGAGAGAATATCTGAAACAGTAAGCACCTTTTTATATAAAGGATGTAGACGAGCGTTACCATCACATCTGACTGTGAATAAGACCACTTCGAGCACAGAATCCTGATTACCGCGGGTGTAACACTCGCGTCTCTACTGTCAATAAGCGAGCGCTCCCTTCAGACTCGACTCGACCCTAATAACATCTCGCTGATTGATGACCTACGTATTCGAAAGACGTGCAAGTCAGAAGCAGTACTATCTCTGGGTCTGTAAGATGCAAGTTTGGTTCTTGTCGTGTGCAAAATGCGTACACCAGTATATAACACCAGTGCTGTTTACCTAAACAGTGACATTTATGGCTTTTCTCTCAACAATTTACATTAATAATAATAATTAATAACAATAGTTTTTCATATATTTTTTGTTTATAATATCGATGCTGGAAAGCAAACACGTAGTAACCTGCAAAACCAAAATGGATATTGAGAGTGGAAAAATCTTTATATTTTTCAAAAAAAATATCTTTATTCCATATAAATTGACTAAGGAACACATTATTTGTTACCATGGACGTATATAGGAATTCTTTATCGAAAAAAGTTTTTCTGCTTTGAAGAACAATTTTGGTTTTGCGGGTTACTACGTTTTTGCTTTCCAGCGTCGATCATTATACTAGATAAATAAACTATAGGTTTTAAACAGATAAGGAAAGTCATTTTTTATCATAATTGTTAATCATTATTTATTTTATTGATAAATGGAAAACGATTTGTGACACGGAAGCTTATTAAAATATCATAGATGTAATTTGTAAACGGAGAAGGGGAAAACATAGACGCGACTCCCTTAAATGCAAAAATTAAGTTGTGTCGTGCCGAGGGGTCAAGTTAATTACGGAAAATAATGAACAATGGCAGATACTCCATCGACAAGAGAGACTCTCACTGCTCTTCAATGCAGCGATGATGATGAGAAAAATACTTGCAAAAATCAAATATCCCAAAAGTTCCAACCAAGAGTCGGAGACGATCCTTCATTGTTTGTCCGATTGCTTTGCCAATTAACCTAATTTCCTTTACGATGCTGTGTAGTAGAAAAATAGGTAAATAATATTTAATGTAAAATGTTAATCTAATAAAAAATCAAATTCACACAAATAATATCCATAAACTCTACCATCAATTTGCCATTCAGTTTATGAAATGAAAATGAATCATTTTCTTTCAATTATGGAATCGTGAAATAGTTTATAGCGTCGTCACAATCGTTAAATCGATCTAAACTGTCAAAGTGAGTTAGTTACAGCAATTATATACGGTCTACAAAATTCTGCATACTTTAACCAAAAGTAGTTTAACCAAAAGATTTTTGAAGTTATGCAGTTAATATTGATAATATTTTCTGTTACAATTTTTTCTCACTGTTGAGTGCCGTATATGTCAAAATGACATATATTCGTCAATAAACAAATTCGAATTTATCCGTTTGTATAGTTCAACTACACGCGCATACGCAATCAAAGCGTACAATTTTGCCACCACAGAGTTATTAATAACGACACTAGATACATTTGCAAGCAATGAATAACCGGACCCAGCTGATTTGACGATATTGAGACGTTCGTTGTGCAGAGGCCGCCTGGGCCAGCGGCGGCGGCGGCGGCGGAGGCGGCGCGGGCGCGGCGGTGTGCGCGGCCGCAGCGAGCGTGTGTCGTTAGAGATTAATAGTTGTTGTGTAGGCCATACATATTAATACTAATGGCCAGAAATGAGATATAACCGCGTCGACGCCGGGTAGCTTACCAATACCTATTAATTGTGGAACTAATGAAGAGACATAGATTTTTTGACTGTGTTTATGATACAATCTCTGATTCGGTTTAATTTTATTAGAGATGTTATTTTTCAAACGAATCTATCAACACTGGCTAAATAACTTTTAAAGGGGTTCATAGTTTTTGATTTTTATCTTATATTTAGTATAAAATGAAGCTGTCGCGCAAGGAGGATATCGCATGTCTGTAGTACTTACATCTATTTGTTTGTTGTAGATAACTACACAATAAATGTCTTTATTCCAATTCTACCGAAGTATTTGCTGTATGAACTCACAAACACACAAACGGGCTAATAAATATACAACGTTTTTGTATCTGAAATATTCCATATTCAGTAATAAATAACATTAAAGTTTTGATTACTATAATTAATTAAAGTTATATTATCCTTTGACAAACAACAAATGAAGGCATGACAATTGGAGTGGAAGTTTGGGTGGGGAATCAACATGTTACCGTTTTAACCATTGTTTACTATTCAATTTGTAATTATATTCAAATTAATTATTTAAGCTGTTTATACAGGAGTAAATAATCTTACTTATATTATTATAAAGGCAAAAGTTAAATCAGTTCCCTAGGAACCACGCGGGCGAAGCCGCGGGCGGAAAGTTAGTTTATTAATATGTTTGCCCCACTGAAGTTTAGAATCTAGTAGTCCTTAAAAATACTGTAGTATTCACAAGGCCCATGTTCTTATCGTTTATATTTATATCTATTTGTTTAACATTAGGCTATATAACATTTTAGGCCTTCATATAGGAGAAGATTATTCAGATTGAAATAATGTATTTAAATATATTGAATTAAATATCAATATATTTAAATTGATAACCACGTTAGTTGATTTTTTTTCAAATAGATTTACTAAGAGTGGGAGAAGAGTTCAGAGACTGTGAGGGAAACTGGAAGTTCAGTAAATTTCTTAAACACTGTAGTGACTTCGAGATCTGATATTATTTTTTTATTATCAATATTGATTAAAAGTTAGTTTTAATAATTCACGTCATAATAACTTTATCTTCACTATTTTTAATTTTTGCGTAGGTGAATCCCACTGGTGCAGCTACTGAGCGATGCCGTAAAAATCCGAACCCGAATTCGAATTTACTTATGTGTCCCAATTCAAGTCAGTTAGTGTAGGAATTCTATTTATTCCATTTTTTGTATAAATATACAAAAAAAATTGTTTGATTATATGTGTCTCAGATATTCGAAACTCACTTCACTTATGCCACAAAACATTATTACCAATTCAATATTGAGCGGATGCCGCCTTGAAGTGAATTGAGACACGTGAATTCGTATTCGGGTTCGGGTTCGGATTTTTACAGAATCGTAGAGCTGGTCAATCTCGAAGCTGTCTATCGATGTTATTTCTTCAAAGAAAATGAATTTTTCAAGCATTTGTTATTTTTTTGCTACTACAGGGCGTACTTCTTACAGCTATTTGATCTCTATTAGCGAAAAAGTAACAAGTCTTTGAAAAATTCCTCAGTCCTGTTAAGTCCTGGGTAGCTCAGTGGTTAGAGCAGTCGCCCGGATAGCGAAAGGTCGTGGGTTGATGTCCCATTTCAGAGTGCCAGGGACAAAGTTGTTTTTTTAAGCATTTTTCATTAAGAATATTATTTGTTTTTATTTTTATGTTGTGTTAACAAACAATGTAAGCGTTTTTATAACTAAGATATTTAATTTAATATATCGTCTTTAGTCCGTGTGTGAAGAAAAGTATTACTAACAATGAGGGTTAAAGTATGGGTCCTCAGAACGCAGTGGATCAGGCGCTTTGTCCTGATCCCCGAGTCGCGGTCGCGGGGGAGGCGTGCGCGCGCGCAACTGTCAGACAAAATGGCCGATATACATCAAAGTCATTGTTTCACTTTAAGCACACAAACGAGATAAATCACTCGCATTATCTAAACGCGTTCACTGCTATTATTTAATTAGTTGAAAGTGTCTGTGAAATGACGCTCTTAAATACCTGTTATCTGTCGTGTTTATTATATTCTGTTTGGAAAAGAAAATATAAGCTCATTAGGATTTATATTATGCGTTTATAATGTTGAAAATGATAGTTATTTTATAAAATAATACGTCCTTGTAAGGGTGATGGCCTAAAACCGCCCAAGAGTCGAATCGTATTTGACTATTAAATACACGTAAGAGCTGCGATATTTATTCTTCTTACCTACGTAAATATACATTAACCCTAAACACAATACACTCCCCTTCTAGGCAATCGTGTAAACGGTTATATTGCGATCTGTGTGAAATATCAAACTATGAACCTCCATAGACCTCTATAAGTTTTGATGACATGAAATCATTGAAACGCTGTCTATGAATAACCGTGTACCGATACAGGTACAACGATTTGTTAGCGTTTGTTATTTGGCTATAAACAACAATTTGATCAGTTCAATGTTTGAATTAGACTAAATCATATTAAACATATATGTACAATGAGCTTTATCAATCATCTGATGTCCAAAAGCCACTGTGACAGACGGACGAGGATTATGGTTCTTATCGTGATGCTAATTTGGGTGGTATGATATGTAATGGACACATTAAAAAGATACTAAAGTTAAATATTGATATTTGGCACAGCAGTCGAGTGCATAACTGGTTTCTGACAAAAATCAACAGCCAAAGAGGAGAACATTTAATTTTATTTTATCAAACTGGTTGTAATGAAACCTTTGCATTATGTATTTATTTGGTGCTTTTGTATGGGCTATCAGCCGATTTTAAGTGAAGGGACATTTGCTTATCGAAAAGCTTTTATTTCCAATATTTTGCCCCGTTTATTACCTGAAATTGACAGGCACTAGAGTTTTTATTTATATCTATAAAATTATTTATCAATAAAAAACAGGATTGATAAGTTAAACTCTATAAATAATAATCACATTTAATAAATACATCCTTAAAGAAACTATATTATATTTGCAACCAGTACACTCTATAAAATTCCTACTCAAACGAATGAATCGATATTTAAACCTACCCTACTGCCGTTGTTGTTAAATTTTATTATTAATAACATTTAATATTTCAACAACACAGTACGGTTACGGAATCGAAGTTCAACGTTTTTCTTAATTAATAAAATCACAAAGTCGGGTCATCATCCTTCTTTTATAAATTATGACACTACTCCAATAACATTGTCGTGAATTTCCCATTTTTTATGGTTGTGTACTGTGAAGCTATAGAAATATCGATAGCAAAGCTATTATAAAATGATACTTTGTTATTGGAGAGAACGAAGAGTAATGGTTCCTCGCAGACGGCGGCGGCCGTGAGCGGTCACAGTTCAAGAGCGCTGCGCCCGCGCACGCACAGTCACCTCCCACACCGGTAGGTAATGTTAGACCACATCATATACATCGCTCGAATACCAAATCGAGTAGTATAAGCACTTGTATACATCTAAGCCCGCAAAAATATTTAAAAAAATGTATTTTCTATGTTGACTCGATCGGTATCGAATCCGGAACATGGATGCCATAGCCGAGCATGGAGGTAAAGCCCTTGTGTTGCACGCACCGCAACATTTACTATCCAAAGCAGTTTTGATTCCTGTCTTGGATTCAATTGCCGCATACATTATACTGCAAAAATCAGTCAATGTAAATATAGTTCGTTACATATTTTCCACGACGATGCAGGTAGATATTTTCTTTATATATTATTCTATATCACTAATAGAATAGTACAATAGAAAAATACACGACATGCGCATTTGTCTCCTATATTTTTGATACATTTCATGAGCCAAAAATATTACTCAAATCAATTATGCTAGAACATATAGACGATTTGCTGTAAAATATAGTTTATCTGCCAGCGTAAGGTGCTGTACTGTGTCAACTATGTACTGTGTTGGGCCGATTCATTTTTGTTAGCAGTTCCTGCTGCGAGCGTCACGACCCGGTAACAAAGGATGCCTCTGATGCCGGTTGAAGGCACCACCGCACCGGGCCGTTCTAATCACACCAACTCACAACTTTACTGCAACCAATTAACTATAATTATACCAATTATTATATATTTTATACATTTTTAGATAAAATCTTATAAAAAAAATACTTAAAAACTAGTGGCCGCCAGCGACTTCGTCCGCGTTTTCTATTATTTCTTCGTTCCTAATAGTTGCAGCGTGATGTTATATAGCCTAAAGCCTTCCTCGATAAATGGTCTGTTCAACACAAAAATAATTTTTCAATTCGAACCATTAGTTCCTGAGATTAGCGCGTACAAACAAACAAACAAACTCTTCAGCTTTATAATACATATTAGTATAGATTACTAGATCAGCAGTGAAAGATCGGTTGACGGGGGATAACAGGTTCAAATCCTATATTGTGCATTTAATATGATTCAATGTTTTAATTATAGCTTTACAAGATAATAACTAATTTAGTCCGAAAATATTAATATACACCCAACATCATGCAACATGGTTTTTCAGATGGCATATTATTGAAGTACATACAAATAGTAATATCTCTCCAAAAAATATTTCCGTTGGCTTATTTGAATAAATTTTGATAAGAAATATATTAGGTACTTTAAATTTGGTGCAACTTGATAGTTGAGTTTTTACTTCCGTCAAAAATTATATAGAAATAATATCGAACCACATTATATTGTTCTATTAGCAAAATTGTCGTCTCATTGAGATGGCCAAACGAAATCGATGCTATTAAGCATTTGTGTTTGGAATACTTTCAAATAATGCGAGTGGCGCGGTTTGTTCACGTCAAAACAGACAGCACCTCGCACCACTTCGTACAATAAACTTTTGTCGATACTCAATTTCATAAATGTTTTATCAATATTTTTCGTATACAAAGCAGTAGTTTTTTCATATTTTAAAATATTAAAACAATTATTAGACTTGATAGATGTTACTTTATTAATTAGCTTATATAGAAATATGAAAACAGTTACTCGTCTTAGATGCTCGATATCAGATTTGAGTTCGTGATCTTTCACTAGATAGAACAGAGTGGGTAATTATTTTACTATCGACAATATATTCGTGGTGAAGCACATCACTTGCGAACTATTTTAGCTATTTTTCTAGTGAGAACATTGAAAACTAGTGCAAGGAATATTGATAAAGATGTACATAACAGTATGTAAACATCCTCTGGTAATATACTCTTAGTATGGTAATCTTAAATAATTTCAAAACGGAACTATCGATGTATTCAAAATATTCGCTTATACATAGATACATCCCTAGTGCAGTAGGTACAGCATGCATTATGATTTCGACATAAACAATTGACTCTCTTCGTGTTTCGGTTCGCGTCGTTCTTATCAGATTAAATCGTATCTAGATTTTGTTCGGCATTTGATTATCTCTCAAACATTCTTTTAATTTATTAGCAGCATGTCCAAACGGGTTATGTTATGTATTGTTAGCGGTTAATATACTTAAAATTGTGTATGTTACAAAACAGCAAACCAATTAAATAACCGGTAATGTGTAGTAATTGCAGTTAGAAAAATGAGAATAATATTAGCAGGTGGTATAATGATGTAAATAGGTACGTGTAAATTGTTATATTTTGTCAATTTCGGATTCACAATGCTGTACTGAATTTTTCTTAATAAAAAATGCTTACAAGTCCACTGTGTCCCTGGTACTCTGAGATGGGATTCGAACCCATGGCGTGGGGTCGACTTTCTTGATTTTACACATACCTTAATGTAAATTAGTATGTGTAAAAAAAATATGACAAAAAATTCTGCTGAATGTTCAAAAAATAATGATGTAACATTTATGACATTGACTATTGATAAAAGTACACTTACATCGGTCCGTTTATTATATAAGCTCGATTGAGATTTTATTTGACTAACTATTGGATCTCGAGCCGGTGATAAAAAATGTTAATTGATAAAAAGACAATCAGCACCTTACCTGTAGAGGGTCCGAAATAAATCAATAAAAAAAAAAATACAAACGCGATGATACCATTCAAAAGTTGTTATAGTAATGGTGTTGCTTTTATGGTTAAAACACCAATGAAAAAATTAATGGGAAATTACTTCTACTTAATGTCTATTAATTGTAATATTAGACGCTATGGATTTATGTTTAGTCCAGGTATTTTTTTTTCACTTATTTTGTTTTTATAGTAAAACGACAAAGACTATTGTAGTTATAAGTATTAGAAGAAAATTAGTTTTTTGTTGTTTTGCTACACTAAGAACCTATTGTATTCCTGGTGTTAAAAAAAAGACAAAATATAACCTTTTTAGATGTATTTACGTATGTTAATTGCCTTTGACTAGACACACGAGTAGTACACACGAGCGAGCAGCTCAAACCGTGTTGTTGATGAGACGAGCACGCAATAAACTGTCCCCGGGCACGCTCTGTAACTAAACGCCTCCGATTTGGACTGCAATTGAACATGATCTCTTTGACAAACGCCTTCCGATGTCGAACTTGAAAGAAAAAAAGTCACGAGGATCGGTCCGACCGTATGTCTTATTGGAGGCTCGTAATCGATACGTGGAGCTGAGTGATCGGTCTAGTGTAAGATATTACATGGTAACGTTAGACGATTGTTTAATAATTTAATAGGTCCAACATCGCTACGCCGGTTTACATTAAAACATTGGGGAGTGAAGTCGCTTATCTCTCGTTGCTGATGTAAGATCGCGGCTCAAACGAAATAGTGCGTCATAACATTTTCATACGAATCAGCACTGCTGAACATCGTTGAGCAACCGCATTCACGAATGTTTATATAAAGTACAACAGTAACGACGGCCTCTAATTAAACAAAAAGTCCCAGGGAACGTTCAGAGCGATCGATATCGAAATAAATCATCCAAAAACATGTCTCATTAAAAAGGATGAAACCGAAATCCGTGAAATCGTTATAAATAAAAAGAGTCGAAAACAACAAACAAAAAGGTGAAAAACAAACGTTCGATGGTGGAGTTGGCCACGACTCGTATTATGTAAATACAGGTTACGGCGTCATCGCACAATTACTGTGGAGGCGGCCAAAAAACGCGTAATCCGATTATGTGCTCAATTAACGCGAACCTATAATAAGGCGCGGGTTCTCACGAGCTCTGGAGGGGGCAGATGCATCTGCAAGTCATGCCCGGTAATGGGCAGATGACTGCTCCCACTCTGACCCGAGACTGCCCGAGCCTTGGCTCTGACGTCAGTGTTGGCCATATTAAGCACACGTGTAAGAGACATTATCGCTTTCTGACATTACTGCTGTCGATGAAAAACCTGTGACGTATCAATCGTTGGCATCCAATGTTATCATTAGCTTCCAATAATATGCATATGAAACTTCTACTAGTTCTATACTACTAGTAATTAATAATATGAGAAATAGCAAGCCAATAGGTGAATCAACATATTTAGTTATTCCACTCTCAGCATCTTCTGTCCTAGTAAGATTATTTATATTAGATAAATAAAATAAAATAAGACTTTATTACTGCACCATATTCCAAGGATTACACTTCTTTCTATTCCGTTTTGACATATATTCAGTTTGCTGAGTCACCGGTCTGTCAGTGCCCATGTCTGGCAGCATCCGCAAAACGAAGGTGATTCAGCCTCTCCCTATTTATATTGAGTCCTTTTCCGAGTCTGTTCCTTTTACATTAGGTGGATTTTGCTTCTTCGCGTGATACCTACCGTTGGAAGTCATTTGAACCATCTATTGAGTTACACAATCTAAAAACGAAAAATGTAATAATGAACATTTCACCCACATGACCCGGGAATAGAACCTAGGACATCAGATGTTACACACCGCCCGAGTCCGTAAGTTGTATCAAAATAATCTTTATTTAATATGTTTTTATTTAAGTGGATTACGGATTATCCACTTCATCGGTGTCTTTTTTGCGTTAGATTCATATTGTGATAGAAACGCTTAAGTCGATGTGATTAATGCTCTCGTGCGGCCATTTGTCTTCGTACCAATTGATATTTATTATTTGACGTTCCCCGATGAAGAGATAAGGCGTTTTATTAAACAGAGTTCGTTACGTGCGCCTGAGATGTATTTTTCAACAAACGCACGTCCGTCAGTAATGCGTATTGATATTATTTTCAAATTACGTGCGAGGTCAATGAGTATGAAGTGATTTAATAATTGAAAGACGCGTCGTTAGTAACAAACAAAATTTAACGGTCGCTCGTGAGCCGCGGGCCGTGACTCGTGATCGATATTCCCCCGGGCGCGGCACTCTAACAGAATAACCGCATTATATATATTTCCGCACACTTGCACAACCATGAGCGTCTATTGTCAAAAGTCAAATGTTGTGTGTTCGTCGGCCTGTCATCGCTCAGCGTCTAATAACAAAACGCTGGCAATCGCCGTCAGTTATGACAGCGGCACAACAAATAACCCACACCGAGACGTCAGCAGCGACAAACACTGACAGCACACCCGAGCAGAGAGGCGCGCGGCTACCGACCACTAGCACCAGCACTAGAGTAGTCCGAGTCGAGTTTAATTAATTCACTTAATTCATCCATCTCGATTTGACGGCAAAATGGTTTTGATTTATGCGTCGTTAAGTAATCCCGGAGGTTTATCTGATTGTGAGATACCGATACTGTACCTAGTCTGTACACCGATAGGTAGATACTCTGTCGAAATAATGTAGGTACGCGGATGTTGCAATGTTCGCTCGCAATCATTCCTCCGCGGATCGAGTTTTGTTAATGTCGATGTTATTGCTCTCCGTGCACCGGAAGCTGGACCGCTTCGACATCTCGATGGAGCCGCTTCAAGCGACCGACCGACCACATAAACTACCGGCAAATCGATATATACATTGATTAGCTTCATCGGAAATTCACGTAATTTGTGGATTGAAATTTCATAAAATAAATTAAACACACATCTTTTTATAATAATTCATGATACTATATATTAAGAACTAACGAGTTAATGAATATACATATTTATGTTTAGCCGTCTTCGAAAATTTGAGTATATATAAATAACGTGTGGTTAATTGGTAACAAGAAATTTATTATATTTATTAAAACGCATTGAGGCTGATTTAAGATCGATTGTTTCATATATTTATCTAAATGATGGCGTGGTAGAGTTTATATTAAGAAATACTTATCTGTTCTCTGCGAATGTCTACTATTTATGTACAACACACAATCTTAATTGTTCAAAGTTGATGAGAAAACTAATTAAACCGTGGCGCTGTTCATGTCCTGATTTAGATTAAGTTAGATATAATCCTAAATGTCGATAACTCATGTTAGGTTCCAGCTCCATAACATAATAACTTTAAACTAGATAAGTATCTTCCGCTGTAGTTTGGTTCTCGCAAATTGGCTGCCACAGGAGAAGTCTATTGATCAAATCTCCACATCTTCGAAGAACCAAACCACAATATTAATTTGGTTGAATAAATCCTTCTAAGATTGATAGCCGAAGTTGAATGAACAGCCGGATAAAATATATAATTTCTAAAAAACAAGACGAGCGCCGACCGTTCGGTAACCCACAATTAGGTTATTAAATGCGAGGGGAGGGATTATGATGGCTCAGGGCTGCCGCTAGTTTCATATTTTCCAAACACTATTACAATTATTTATTTAAGACTCAGTCATTGTCTACTGTTTTTATTGTTGAAATTATTGTAACCATACCAGGTGTTTGATTTTTATTATAAAATACAGTAAATACATAAAATTTAATAAAAAAAAAACTAAAAAGTAAGAGATAACAATAACAGCTGTTTACGCTAGTGTTGCCACAGGGGAAAAAAGTAAGCTGACAGCCCTGTTGGCTGTAAGCTGGCAGTCGCTGGCGGCGATGCGCGGGCGCAGCGGTAGCGTGACGCCGAAACAACTAATAACAATATCATGCGCGCACTCACGCGCAATTACCTACCAATTAATACCGATCGCCCTTTCACTTTTAGACCAACCCGATAATTTGGGGCCTTTGTTTTGAAACCACCACATCGACTCCCAGCAGACTTATTAATCCGTCTATTACGGTGCTCATGTCCTGTTCTACTTTAGCAATGCGTGCGATATTCAGCTCAGTTCGAAATGTTGCTCTTAAATGTCATGGCTACAATTTAATTAGTCCGGCCGTAACGTTGTATGCACGCGCGGCTGTGACTTTGTCGGCCCGAATTTTGATTGTTCGGGTTGATCTCTTTTTTATCATTCGATTTATCAAAACGGCTAAGTACTGATCGATCGACGAGCGACCAAATAAGGTTTGAATGTTTGGTAACAGTCCTTTGCTGAGAGTTAAGATCGATCGAATCGTGGTCGATCTTTACAATGGTCAATACACGTGGATGTCACTATCCACAGAGAGCTGCATATATCTTGTGCAGAAAACAAAAGGCTATCATCGCGAGAATCAGACGACATTCTGCGGACAAGGAAAGAGGTTTCTCAAGATTTTCGTGTCGGTCGTACGTACCCGACTGATTTACGAGCACTATAGCGACAAGCGTACTGTTGAAATATTGAGACCATTGATCAAGCGTTGAGAAGTTTGTTGTCGGAGCCACAACAGCGGGCGAATAATTAATAGGAGCGACAGTCGCCGGCGCGTCGGCAGCGGGTGTCGATGAGTTTAATATACGGCTAATTTAATTATACGCGGTTCTGTTCCTGATACGGCGCATAAGTTGGCACGCCACCATCGGTGGAGTAATACCTGCCTTGCAACTGATAGCTGAACACTACCGCAGATTAATTAATTATATTAGAAGCCGTTTAACTGGTCGTATACACAATGGTAGATCGTGTCGATGCAGATACAGTTTGTAAAATTACTCCTTTTATGATATTATTTCAATGGTATGTATTACGTCAGTAATAATATTATGCAAGGATCAATTCGCATTAATGACCACAAATGTGGTCATATTAATTTAGATATATGGTAGAGAAACAGAATGGATCATTACATGATTATGTTTTGTTACTTTCTATGTGGTTGTAATATTTGTCAAAAATAACACACTTTCGCAATCCCGTCCAATATGAAGTATAGGTACAAACAATATTGACGACCATCGCGTACTACTACTTGAAATGAATATTAGCGTTAATCTAACGTTAAATGGAATAGTCAAAGGGAAGCGTAAGGTGCAAATATCTTTGAAACTTATTGTGAAATGTGAAATGAGAGAGATATGTGTTGACGGCAATCTTTCAACGGCTTTAAGTTAGTTTTTGTCACTTGATCATCGAAAAGCGATTGCGATTTTAAAAGCTTTATAATTTCATAAATTGATATACCGAGTTTAATCGACATATTTATATATCGAGTGTTTGATAGTCCGTGTGTAGCAGCGATCTGCGCAGGAGTAACGTAAATCAAAGCTACGACCCGCGCGGTTAATTGAGACGTTAATAGCCGTCGTCACACTCGCCGTGCTTCAGGTACAGCACGTAACCGCACCACAGGCACTCTCACAGCACAAGTGCTTTGGATTGTGGGAATCGACACAATACTCCACAGAATATTTATTGCATCGCAAACTGCATTACAAACTGCACTATAAATCACTGCATTATAAATTATACCTATTTCACTTTAAATTGAAATAGAGTGTGCCCATTTGATTATTTTTATAAACAAGCTATTCAAAACATTTGGTTTCAGTAAAACCATTACTTATAAATACCAAACTTGTATTCTATACATATGTACGGCCAAACTGTTATTTGTTTTTTGTTTATCCATTCGATAATAGGCTTTTGAAAATATTGTTTAATCTCTCCAATCTAGCTAGCCCACTCATTGTGACATTGTATTTAAATGAAACAATAATATTGTATGAACTAGGAAGCCATATATTATGAACACGATGCCCATATAAGGCAGCTCGCTTACACGTCATGAGAAAGAACTGGACCATTTATTGTTATTGCTATTTATTGTGCATAATGCATGAGGTATGTGCGTGCGCCTCGAGGCATTTCTGGTTACTAGGCGTCCCAGTTTCCACGCTCCTGAGTATGAAAGCTAAGATCCCTAAAAGGAAAAACAAAAAAATATTAAATACCTATTAAAAATGGCCCTTTTATGCAAATTACAAAAATATAAAATAGAAAAATATGCCTACAGAAATGTAACGTACCGATATTTATTTATTGTCAAATACATGGCACTGCAGATTAGTGAAACCAAAGATTACTTTTCAGTTTTCTAGGTATAAAATTGTTGTTATTCGATTTGTTATACTCGTAGTTATTAAACAACTTGCTTTTCTTTAAATAAACGACACGGTAAAGAAATGGTTATTTTCTAAATATCGTTTCTCTATCTAGAAGATGTGACATAATCGCATAATCATATTACTTAAAAATAATTTATATTATCCTTATATTGCCCATATTTATGTGTGGATAATTGGCGTGCCATTTGCCATCGTATTATTCAGGCACGACTCGTAGTTAATTGTTATAGACAGCATTAAATACACCACTTATTCGTTATTTACAGCTGTGGAACTCCACAATAATAGGAGTACATTTTCATAATTCTCACTCAGAAATACAAAATGATTTGGAAACCAAAGAGAATTCCATGGGAATTTATTTGAAATAAATAAATGCAATTCAAATTAAGTGTGTGTTACTCGCGTTTCACAACAGACTGTCCATCCAGATTCAACATGTCCACAAAACACGTCGTACTTGCAGAGGCTCAGTTTGTTTGTCAGTATGTCTATCTCGTTGTTATGTTCCACACTTGAGGCTCTCGTGGTGTCGAGGGCTCTCGACTGCCGCGCGCGCTGTTACAAGAACGCGTTTGCATAACATTTCCTTTCTTAGTATTATTATTTATATATTTCAATTGAATTGTTAACGTACACTTGATAGACGTAAGTTGTTTGGTCTCTCTTAGAAGCTTTATTAAAAGACGTTGATTTTCATTTGGACAGTTTGGCTGTTGGCTATTTTATCATTACATCTATGTTATGACTGTGCAACGGCTGTCACAATTTCACAACTAAATAATTCCACAGCATCCACCATAAACGGCTCGGCATTAAGTTCTTTTCAAATGCCTGCTGCCAATTACAAAGAAGCTTCATGTTTTGTTAACATTTTAAAACGTATTCGGTTTATTGAATCATTAACGGGATAATCTTATTATTGTTTATGTTCTTCCTCAGGTCAGGGTTAATTTTAATCTCGGTATATGTGAAGCCTGCTGCGTGAGTAGCGCCTCGTCATCTCCTCTACTCACGGTACATCCCACTCATTTGTCATTTACTATCACACTTGTGATGTTTTCATTTTACGTTCGTCGCTTATGGATCAGTGAAGTGAATGACGATCAATTTGTTAGACTGCTCTAACTGGTTAAGTGATGAATAGGTTTTCCGATGTGGACCTTATTGTGCTTTTACTTTGACTTTAGTGAATCCTGATTGTCTGAAATGTCACGAAGCAAATATTATTTGTACCTAGTTAAACAATGCATATAGAACACTTTTTCAGTAAACGGCTATGGAGTTTTCTGTAGATTAAGAACGATAAAGAGTTATCAATTACTTGGATATTTACGATAAATCAATGGAAAGTTGTATGAAATGCCATTTTAATTTCAATTTATTTGTCGTCATGAATTATGTGATAGGTATATTATATCATAACACCGACTTTTACCACAGAAATATATACCTACAATAGGTAAGGTAAAGTGAGGTAGGTTGTACAATGAAATATGTACCAGCTATTTGTGAGTATTGTTATGGAAAGATCGTCATCGTCGTTGCTTCTTGCTAAAGGAATCAATTCGTAACCTTATTCAATTACTAGTGCAGGTAATGTATGCTTGCGCATGCGCGCTTCTAATGGATGCCACTCTCTAATGCGACTGTAACTCGCCGACGGACGGACGGAGCCTTCTGTTATTATTCTTTTGTCTTGCTGGAGCGGCCTACCTGGGGGCATGGCAGTGCCCCAGCCAAGTCGAACGCGAAACAAAACTAACGTACCAACCTCTTTTGGAACTATTTCGCTGCATTTTCAGGCCCCTATTTGAGGACCTCTAGATGGAGCTAGAACACTGAAATTTTATCGTCATCTTACTAGATGTAGTAAGTGTAGTAAGCTATGATCACACATCGAAGCTGACTCACTGTTCACCAAAATAGAACTGGTAGTTCCCATTGACCTGGAGCACTGAAATTTGGTAGAGCTTAATGCCCACATTAGCGTAATCGACCACCTGTCTTCGCAAAATTTAATGGAAAAAACTATGTCTAATAAGCAAATGTACTAATAGTATGTCTTGTTAATTTTCTGCAAAAAGAAGTGAAATCATACAAAAAACATTTTGTAAAAAATAGGCAAGTTTCGATAGATCTGCTTATTTATCTCTAACAAGTAACGAAATCTTTAGACAAAGTTGTGACTTGACCTGTACCCACTAACGTTTATAAAATGTACAATGGCCAATCATATAACATTACCCATAATAATAAAGAAATTGTAGTACGGAACATTAGACTTGGCTATTTTTGATAGAATGTTTTTGGTGGGTTTATATATTACCTATTTATATACACCTGGGCTTTTGTTAACGTAATACCTATATTACGGCTACAGGCTACAGTTTGTGAGAAAGATTGACAGTTTGACAGTATACCCACTCTTATCTTACCTCTGATTGCAATACTGTCAGTGTTACCTACCTCTAATTACAATATAACAATAAACACTATAGTGTATTGTGTAATTACGATTTAATGAAATGCTTTTAGCGTGCGAATATCAATTTGGATATTTATGTCTGTATTTAACACACGATCAACCAAGTTCTGTAACATTCTATGAAAGCATTTTATTTTAAAGTACACTTTAAAAATCAATATTCTGTATCGTAAGCCACAGTTTAATTAATTAATTTACTTAAAAAATGTTTTTCCACATGCACTTAATCTAAAAAAGGATAATAGAGCAGAAATAACATTTCAATAATATGATAGAAGGCAAACAGTAGCGGCAACCGTTCGACTTGATGCAATTTATCGATTACGATTATTTATTCTTTAACAATGTACCCGACGGACGGACGGACTGATAGACAAAAATTAGTCATCACCTCTATTAATATAATTCCGTGATTTTTGTGATACAATTATTGGGATTAACTATATTGGCCTAATTGACTATTTTTTAAATCTATCAGAATCACTTTCAAACGTATTGCGGTTGTGATAGTGATTTATGGAATTGTTTAATTTTTAATTTCAAAATTACTTTCTAAACGAATTACGATTTGAATAATATATAATGTCACAGATAATTCATTTAGTTTTGTTGTTGTTGTTATGTTCTCAAATGATCTGTACGATTTTGTTTGATTGTAATTAATTGTCCTATTTCTACTTCCAGTGTAGCAACGACATTGCATATGTTTCATAAAGAGAGATCAGTCAACTCATTGTGTCGTGTATCGCGATGGTTGTTTTTTACACGTAAGTATGTTTTACCGTAATCGATTATTGGACAGTATACTGTAATACAATATTCTCTCATAAATAATGTTGGAGTTGAAATCTTACCATCAAAATTCAAATGTTACCGTCGAGTCAGACTCTTTGTTAGTTTTACCCGCGAGATTAACGAATGCAAACGTTTTCACAGAGCAGTTTACTTCACAAGCTCAATTAGAGATTGATTTAAAGCTAGCAGTCGCATAAACTAGGTGGCCACTCGGAATGCAGGAAGCTATGGCACTAATGTTTTATTTATCGCACAGAATATGCGTTCGTTAGAGGACGAGCGTATCGCGGATGCTGGCGATTTGAATACAATGTTGATTGGTATTCGCGGTGCGCAGGCTGCACCCGGCAACCCGCCCGGCGGCAGATTGAGATCTCATTCGTCGTTCGTTGCAGCGTTGTAGGACGACGCCGCCGCCGCCGCGCCGCCTAAACACCGCGCGATTGCATCGGGCCGCTAGGGAACAAGCCCGCAGGTGCGCATGCGCATCTTTTCAGCAATTGTTTCGCTCCTCGTTTGTTTACATAATCTATACTTAACATTCTGCCGGGGAATCGAAAACCCCACAGAACTTATATACCTAAGAAAATAGTCTGTTTTACCCTTTAATAGTAAAAGAAAATGCATACTGTCTGCTCATTCTCCTGTCTAAAGAATGACGAGGTTATGTGAACCGCCTTCACCTTCTTAAAGCCATTCAGTGGATTATTCCACCTATAGAGTCCTCAAAGGCAGTGTATAATTTGGTCTTAATTACGCGCTATTACAATAACTTTAAATAATAGAGTATAATTAATAGAAAAAAAAAAATAGAATCAATTATTAAGTCAAGGCTATCACAAAAACTCGTGAAAGATGAATGTCTATACCTCGTAATCTACCTTTTACTTGTGCTTATAGTGAGAGGAACCAACAAAAAACTCGGCAAGGGCTGCTTATATATTAACATAGTGATGTGAGACAAGTGACTAATTTCTGTTTAAACCTCAGGGAAATAGACAAATTGAAAATTACAAAATAAATGAGATGTTGAGAACGAGACAAGATGTTGCGTGCTCGAGCGAGGACACTCAGGCAAATCGCGTCATTATTGTGTTCTTTAAATGTTAAATGAAATTACTAGCTGGTAGGGATGGTAGATTACTGCTGCAATTACTTTATCTACATGAGTCTTCAATCCTTGTTGTATAACTCATAAAACTGAAAGGTTCATGAAAAAAAAAATATACTAAATAATTATTGAAAGTTATTAACCGTATTATAACTATCACATACATGATATCGTAACCACTATTTAGGAAATCGTACATGAACAAATCGAAAACAACAATAACCATGTGTCTATAATCTAAGTTTCCTATAGTGCTATACAAGTTCATGAAGTTTCTCTTTATAAGTATATACTTTACTCTTTAATTTAAATCATGCAAAAATAGATAGACGCAATAATATCAAAGAGTCGTTTCGATTTATAAAACTGTGTATGTATGTAATCCACGAGGGCTAAGCTGCCGGTATGTAAAGGAAAACTATTTAAATTTAAAAAAATAGAATTCGTTTGAAGTTAATCCAAAACAATTTATGTGAGCGAACTCCGGACGATGCGCCGGCGCCGATATATTGAGAAAAACAATACATATAATGCGCTGAATTTGCTGACAAACAGTGCTGACACACCACACCTATTCATGCGTATTTAGTATGGAGTGTACATAAAATTTTCTGATGATTCAATTTCAATGGGACGAATGAGGGGACGAGAGGGGGGCGGTATAGTCTAAAAGTTACATTACATATGTTATGTACAATATTTAGCATTAACTAACGTTAGGATTAAAATCTCAAACACAGCTTTGATAGGAATGTACAAAAGTGTGTATGTCACTCATTACCTCAAAATGACAGAAGTCTGAAGCCGAAATGAGCTTTTAACTAAAACTCGTAACGTAGCGGTCGGTTGTATAATAAACGACATCTATTTATCTAGTCGACTTTTGCGATTCAATTCTACTGCAATATAACAAGTGCTTGAAAGATTCGTCAGTCCTGTAAGGTCCTGGGTAGCTCAGTGGTTAGAGCTGTCATCTCATCTCAGAGTAGCAGGGGCAAAAAAGACTTTTTTCATTAAAAATACTTTCCAGTACAGCATTGTGAGTGCAAAGTTGATAAAATATGTTACACGATCTCTTCAATATTTATATCGAAACCACAATTTGAATAATATATGCGTCCGCTAATTAGCTCTTTATAAACTAACACGGTACATTTAAATAGTTTCAATGTCCGGAAAATTGTCAAATAAATCTTGTCGTTGCTCCATTTGTATTATATATTAATAGTATTCATTCCCACGGATTACTCGTGAACACGCATGCGCATAGGGAATACTGTACTCACGTTATGTGTGTCGTCGCCAGCCGGCCGGCCTTATACAGCGATACGCTAATTACAGATGTGACGCGCACGCTACTTGACTGTGGTGTAGCTGTACAACTTGACTGTACTTGACTCTAGCTATACAACCATCATCCACTGAAAACGCCAATTTATGTAGATTTTATATTAAATAAATAAAACTGTCTAAGAATGATCGCTTTGGACAAGTCCTTAGCGTATTTTGAAAAGGAAAATTGCGAACATCATAAGCTCTTTGGTAACGAACACTATTCAGAGTCAACTTCATTACCACCGATGAAATCATTATCATTAATATTAATATCGGTTATTTAAATGGCATTCTCGTATTTATCTAATGAATTATAATCAAATAAAAAAATAATCATTTCATAATTAGATTATTCTATTGGAAATGTAAATTGGTGAATTATTTATTGGGCATATCTGAGTGTGTGTCGTTAGCTCCGGTGAACGAGTCGAGTCATCTATAATCATACTAATTCAATGTATTAATGTATGTGTGTTTTAATGAAACTAATATTTAATGATCACTCCCATTATAACAGAAACATTTGTTTAATGGAATTCAACGACATATAATAGAATGGAATTGAAGAGAATTGCTCTTTATTGTCAGCACCACGGATACAGAAATTTATATACAAATATTATTTTACAGTGTAACAATTGGCGCTCTTACCGCTTAGAGCGATCTCTACCAAACCTTTCGACGGAGAGAACTAAATGAAAATCAGGAAACGGGAGTGTAAACTAAAATAATGTAATAGATATTAAATCATAAATATTTATAATAAAAAAAACTTCATAAATAATTTTATAACAATTACATATATAACATATTACTGATAAAACTACATCTACAATACAATACAAAACTCTTTATTGTTCACATAACACAATGAATTACAAAATTTTATAGTAAATTAACACTATTATGTAACAATTGGCGGCCTTATCTACATATAAAGATAAAAATAATAGTTATAAAATATATATTTGTAATGTCTACAAGAGAAATCATGAACTTGTTACATTGACTTGTTAAATCAAGAATTTGAACTTGAACATGCAAGTTGCGGTTTGTCACCAAATCTTTAAAGATATTTATCGATTGTGCACGTCTTAAAAACTTCAATAACAACCACCACAATCACACAGACGAGAAGTATACAAGTTAATCTTGTATTTAGTTCCAAGGTGCAATAAATACTCAAATGTTTATCGCAAACCATAGTGTTACATAGACGACCCTGTCGAGCACACCAACGCTTTACATAGAGGAGGAATTCATATCAAAAATAAAACCAGCGGTCTAGCAAATTTATAATCATAATCAAATCATAATTAATAAAAACAACATCTAAGACAAAATAAATTATAAACAGTCATATAATTATATTAAAAGTATAATATACATATAAATAAAACAAGCTAATTTTATAGATTTTTGCAATAATATAAAATTTTATTGATTGATTTGTATTTAATTTAAAATTATTGTTAAAATACAATTTGTTTCTTTAAAATGTGCTAATTTATTTCATTTGACAGTATATAAAAATTGATTTTTTTTCTAAAATGACTTTTTTATGGCCTTTTAATTAAAAGAATTCATTTATATTTTATTTCCTTAATATTGGTTTATTAGTTTTTAATTATTAATTTAAATTAAAAATTTAACTTCATTATTGTACTCAAATTTTTTATTGAACAATCAACATGTTTCTTCTACATTCTTGTTCATTATGCAGTCACTCTGTCAGTTTTTGCCACTTCCTATAGCTATAATCTCTGTAGCTATGTATGATCTAGCTTTAAAAACTTGATATCCCACAGTGTACAAGTCAAATATATCAATACATAATATGAATGGTTGAGACATGTGTCCGGTACCGTTCACAAGAAGTGGAGCAGTGAGGTCCCACAGGAGCGGCGGCGGAGGCGGCGGGCTATGGTGCGCGGGCGCAGGTGCGGAGCCCCTTCCGCCTGTTTTTGCCTCGCTCTCTAACGAGCTGGGAATATTTTACTGAAATTATACGGGACGCTGCGACAGTCCGCAGAAACTAGTATCTGTACACCTTGTGATATAGGTACTTATCATCAATAAGCCATCTCACTGCGTACTTTATTTTGAGTTATGTCGGTTGAGTGTTTTTAACTCAATCCATAAATACCATAGCTATTAAATTAAGAAATAACATGTTTTACATTATTTTTGCTTTCAGCCATTTATTCTTTATATATATTTTTTACCTAAATAGTATATGCAAACAATGTTCAACTGTTGTACCACCTAAGCTCTGCGGTGCCATATACGCTGGATCTCTTACGGAGAAGGCGAAGAAAACAGCGTCACAGAATAGAATAACCGTGTCTTAGCATACGTTTTTCGCTTTCGTAACAATCATAACTCTTCATTTTCCATCTTCTTCATCATCTTCCATGCTCGGCTCTTGGCGTTAAGTCTAATCGTGTGTCCCGTTTCAAAATTTTTTCACATTTCGAATCATTAGAGCTTGCCCCTGTTACGTTTCACAACGACACCGATATCTTTCTGGTCTTTATTTCTTATCACTACGGTAACACCGTAAAGTTTATAGGGTATTTCAGTTCAACAAAATGAAAGCAGCGATGTAGTAAGAGTTCTCATTTCTCATCGTTCCTCCATAAATTGTTTGCTAACTGGAAAGATCACGATTAGAACAGGAGCCACCGCCGTCCGCCCTGTACCCGCGCACAACATGCACTCGACACTCTATTGTGTTAATATATCTACTTACTTACTTTTTACTAAAGATAGTTTTCTACCTTCTATTGCATCTGTTTCAGTCATTACAGACCTTTCCACTTTAGGCTTTACAATGACAATTGTGTAAGTAGTACCTACCTACCAGTTTTTACCTATATTTTTTTTATACCAGAATGTTTGTTTTTTCACTAGTTTGTGAAACATTATAACAGACTCGCCCTCGTCTCTAGTCCTGACAATAAGATAGTCACAGCGATTAAACAGTTGATAACAACGAACTCTAAAACTCCTTATTCACTTCCGACATTGTCGGCAATAGAATGCAAGAGAAATGTTCAACAATACGTGATCTAGCGCTTGAATGCTACATGTACTCAATTGTCGACGATAGCGCACGAGCACGCATGAGCCGATTCAGCGATATCTGCCTTTGTTTCAAAGAGATCCTTCTCTATTCACGACTTAGACTAATCGCCGTATGACATAAACCGCGTCGCTTAAACCATTTCAACGGTCAAAGCGCGGATAATCCTCGGTTATTAATCGCGAGTTGACACACGGCAATGTGACGCTTTCATACGAACCGCCCACGCGCGGAGATACGCCCGCGGAGACCAAACGTACGATGTGCCTAATTAGGATAATAATATCGTCAATTCAAAACCCGTCAGTCTGTTCTAAAGGATAAATGAAAAGCATGCAGTCTGACGCACGAGCAGCGGCTGCCGAACACTATAGACGGTGTTTGTCTATTTTAATGGGTACCTTATTTGTATATGAAGACATTATATTGTTCTTTTTGACGTGACACGTACATACACTTTTTTCGGATTAATAAGGTTGCATTATGTTCTTTATTATAGAGGTAGATAAATTATTCAGATTTTACACATATTAAACACCAGACAAATACTGATTTGTCACGATTAAAGTTAACAAACAAAATGGTGCCCTTTTAAAATCGACGCCACCGGAAATCATGCATTGAATGGCCATGACAGGTGATCAAAAAAGATCCACTGCTTTTCATTATATGAAATGCTATTATCACATCACACGCTACGGTTTAGCCCAATTTTATTTGAATATCAAAGAAATACCATCACTGTTGTTATAAATGGACGAAGCGTCCGAATCGAACGTTGATGCGTTCGTGAGCTGTCCGAACTATGTCCGGGTGCGTACGGACGGACGGCGTGTAATGTAGACAACGTATCAATCAAGGTGTGTGAAACAATTTGGAAGATCGATGCCGCGCTACGAGCTGGTGATTGATGATGCGCCCGTATCATATCGGCCACAGGTTAGATCGGCACAGATCGACCACTGCGCACACATTATAACTACTCTACGCTACTAATATTTTTTATGTTTAATATAATAATTACAAATATTTAATATAAAAACTTTAAAGGTTTGCTATATTCTATTAATGAATTTTAGTGCACGTAGATATTATGAATGTTATACAAATTTAATAATTTAAATAATTAATAAGAAAAATGTGCCATATTACGAGTATGTTATGCCTTATTGGCAAAATTGTTAAAGTGCTGTAAAGTAACCTGAATAAGCCGTAGTGTGACCAAAAAATTTATGGCAATAGCATTTATTTTACTTATTATCTGTAACACAGAAATAAAGTTTTATCTTTCTGACATCAAACCTGACTGACTTTCACCCCCATAAGTGTTGGATTTCCTGAAACGCCATTAAAGGTGTTCACTAGATTTATGAGTGACTTAAAATAAAACTTTAAATTTCTCATTTCTATACAAATATTATAGAGGTAAAATATTTATTACGGACGTACGTTTAATTTTACTAAAAAAGCATAATCAACAATGTCATTTAAGATCAAAGGCATAAAGGAGAGTTTAAATATAAACAGCCTGGGAATAAAATGGACGGTGGCGGCGGATACGATGCACCGTTACAGGTTCTAATCCTAGTAGATTGGGCTGTCCGTTATTGTGTCAGTCAGTCATGAAGTTAGTTTTTCATTTATTATATATTTATAGTCATAAATGATCTGTCTAAAGTGATACTTCAGTTAACTTTTCAAAATTCAATTGTAAGAATGATATACTCATAGTTATTGGTGGTGATCTTTACCACTCTGGTTTTAGGATATACACGGATCTTTTAAGTTGTGCAGTATAGAAAATAAATCGAGATAGCAAATGTAGCTACAAATTTATAGCCAATCCATATTCATATTATGTAAACAATAAACAGCTTCTATTCTAAAGTGTAACAGATTACATTTGATATATGTATTGTCGTTTGTAGATTCATCTGTAATTGATGGATATCTCTAGTTTGTTTCTACTCTGTGATCTGCAGTAACAAATCGCGTCCACTGATTAATTCGGCGGGCGGCGCGCGCGCATGCGCCGTATTACGTACGTACATTACACGCCCCGCTCCGGCCCGGGGTTAGGTTTCGATAACCTCGCTGTGCTTTTATCGACTATTTTATGAGTAGCAGAATCTGTTTAACTGAATTCGAATCGCAAAGAAGACGGTTCTATGTTCGATGGCTATGTTGTTTTATTGTTCACTGATTTCTCAGTGGATTGTAGATAAATAACTGGAAGCTTTCTCTCAATAACGAAAATAATTCCATGATTAAATTTATTTATATCTATGAAAACTAAGACTTAATAACAATAAAATATAAATAAAAACAGACCTTACAAACGTGAAAAATATTACCACATCTTAATAAATAGAATTCCTATACATACACCCTTAGTAAATTGATTGAGAAAATTGTATAAAACACTATCTAAGTCACGGTAACCAATAGCAACGGTGGGCAGGTTCACGTGATCCACACGGATTTCTAAAAAGCATTCGATCGTGTGAATCACGTGATACTGCTAAACAAACTTTACAGACTTAGGATTTGAGGTGATCTTTACAGGTGGACAATGTCCTCACAAGCACCCACAAGCGGAAGTTTTAGGAGGTTTCATATCGGACTTCATACGCATCAAATCTGGTGTCCCCAGGGACCGCATCTTGGCACTTTATTGCATTGTGCTTAGATTTAAGATTTATAGGTATTTTAATCATTAAAATCACCTACTTTACGTCCCGAAATACACACACACCACAGTAATTACGCTTACAATTCTATTATGTCTCGTGTGCCCTGATCGTACGACAAAAAAACTAAAATTTTTAACATAAAAAAATATTCCTTACAACAAGTACTATTGCTATGTGAAATATATTATGAAAATTTTATAGCGTCAGTAAGTCAGGTGGAGATTTTGATTAGGATATTTTTTTGTGTTTTTTGTGTAAATGTACTTTCTATTTCTACCCGTAAGAACCTATTTCGTTCTTCTAAAAAAAATAAACTAGCCGAATTGGTCCTAGGGATTTTGATTCATTCGTGCACTTGAGACATCGACGATACTCGAATATTAAATTTATAGTCATACATTTAATATATATAAAAGACATTTAAAGGTCTCGTTAAACCATTTTATAATAACTGTATATTGCGAACAGTGCGAGGCTTTTGCAAGATTCACCATCAGTTATGAATGTGTGATGTAATTTTCTTAACGTGGCTCTGCTTAGTTGAAATAATAACACAGGCTATAAAGTGATTGTCACCGGCGGGTTCAGGGGCGCCATAAACCGCGGGATGCGCGCGCGCACCTACGGAGCTCACCCGCCGCGGCCCGCCTTAACTATCATTATAAATACTTCAAAATACTACATGTAACATCTACTGTATTTAGATACTCTTTAAGCAGCATGTCGCATTTTTATTAACTATAAATGAGCCTTTTATAATGTTTTAGTATGTATGTATGAATGGAATTTTCAATAAGGTACATACTAATACAACGTTGCCCTGTTAATTACAATTAAGCAAAGAAAATTTTCAGCAATTTTTGGGCCTACATAAATATTAACAAAACAATGTACCATTTTTTAAAAAGTTAAAAAATATTTAATCTTGTGCTGGATCATAAAAAATGGAAACAAAGCAACGTTCAAAGTTATTTTTAATACAGTGTGGGACTAAGTAACAATATAAACATTTTATCTGACTTTTATAATGCTCTACCGAGTCATAAAGGAATACGCGTGCGAGTATCGCCGGCGCGACCTGTGTGCGGGCGGTAACGGGCGCGTCATATACTAGCTATATCATGCACGCAATTACAATTAAATATTTATAACACAGAAGTGCTCTAGATAACCCGCACAATTAAATAGAGTTTAGCGGCTCTTACACCACGGAAGAAGTGACAGGAGGTGGCGGATTTAGCACTAAGCGTTTGTAAAATATCATGTTGACATTTATAGCATATTACAATTCAATATATCAGATCATTATAATAAATAAATTAAATATGGTGTCAGTAAAGTGAAAATGTTTGCATAGCTAATAATTTTGATAGGATGTGACAGTGAGCGCCCTTAATAATTTACCAATATGTCCCAGACCTCTTTGATTTCTTTTGTTGTTTTCTACATTTCAGAGATTAAAACAATAAAAAAATTAAATCAAAATCACAAATCATCAATTGATTACGCAAGAAATTCGTGATTTTTTGCATAAGCTTTGCGACTTCCTCTTCATAATTTGTACCATATCAGTGTGTGAAGCACGCTGCTTGTAGTTCTAGTTGATAAACTGTATATCATTCGAATAAATGATGCACCAAAGTAACTGAAACAGGTGAAAGGATAGCGAGACTTAAATGGCAATGGGCAGGATATGTGTCCCGTATATATGATGACAGATGGAGACAAAAGTGGAAGCCCCGAATAGTAAGATGAAGTAGAGGCAGAGCACCGCCGGTCAATATCGTCGGACGATATAAAGAGACAGCATCACTGACCTGGTACAGAATCGTCGTATGCAGAGGACACAATGGATAATTTACCAAGAGGCATATATCGAGCAGTGGAGTAAAAGATTATACTAAGAGGGAGAGAGAGAAAATTCAAATTGTCATATTTTCTTAAAAACTAATAAAAAGAATTTGTTTCGAGCCAACAATTCTGTAATTTTCCGCTAAAATTATTACAACCCTAATTATTTCCTTTACCGCTATTTCTCTCCGTTCGTAACTTGCACCACAGACTATCGTGTCTACGGGCGTATGTCGTAACATCAGTCCAATTATATATATGATACAGTGCACTTTCTCCGTGTCCGCTCCTCGTGGGACCTCTACACGGGTGCCAGCAAGCGCGCCAACGTTATACTTAGTTATTTTTATGAGCATTTTAGTTGCTTTGGCGGTGAGTAAGTCATGCAAGAGACTATCCAGGAGTGAACTATCACAGGACCTGCACCGTTGACCAATATTTGTTTATCCTGTAAGAAGATGCAACGGATGCCTATCAAGCACGTGTACAACTCCAGGTGGAAGGTGTGCTTGCATAACCTTCAAGTGTAAAACTATGAGAGTCGAGTGAGAACAGAGTCGCTGGTTTTATCCTTGCCACTATTTTATAGAACTTCGTCCTTATGATTATAGTACGCACACATACAGTTGAATAAGCTCAAACATACAGATAATTTTTGTATGTATACATGCGATTGTATAAGAATAGGTGTCGGTCACCGGCTAGAAGACACCATCCTTTTTTATATTTTTTACTATGTTATTTTTTCTTTTTGATGTTACCCATTGTTTTTGTCTTGATTATGGTCAATTGTCGGTTCCTGTTACTTTCGTTGTGATCTGCGATTTATTTCTACTATTATATATTCGTTATATACAGCCATAAACATAAACAAATAACAAAGATATTACAAATACGAGCCATTATCCGTAACCAATAATAGCAGACATGCTGTTTATTTATAAAACAAAGAAAATGCAAACCAGCCTATTCCCATAAATCAATACTTGCACTTAAACATTCAAATACGCACAGATGTTACTAATAACAATTTTGATTTTATTAACGATAACTTAAACTTGATTTATTATCTGACACAAATAATTACTGTGCCGGTTGTTAATTTGCGAGTCGCAGTCAATAAGTACATTAGAAATGTTTATTATCCATAATAATTTTATCATTCACAGTTTTAGACGTAAAAGAGTATGTCTATTAGTTTTTATTATTTAGTTCTGAGTTATTATTCTTAAAAAGACACGCGGTATTAGATAATTTTTAAACTTTATTTTACTCATTTTACTTTATTTGCTTCTCTCGTTGTAGCGCGCTCTTACATAACGCTTTTTGCAAAATTTTACAACTTATTTTTTCAGCAATATTTAAATAAACAAAGTAATTGTTGGTTTTAATTTTTCATAATAATCAAAATATAGTAGATTTGAGACAGTGATGGGATATAAATATTCTTTATTGCACTATGAACCAAATCCAATAAATACATTAAACTACATAGAGTAACACAAAAGGCGACTTATTGCTAAGGTAGTAGCTACCAGTCGACCCTAGGCCAAAAGAAACACCAAATTGAAGATAATTGCAGTATTAGAACATTTCGTAAATAAAGTAAAGAATGGCTTCTAAGAAATCAGTCTCCTGTGTACTGTCTGGGTGGGTGAATTGTGTAATTGGGAGTTGTATAGTCAAGTGTTTCGATGTCTTGTATATTACTTGGTACTTGTCCTCCCATTTTGTGTAACATAAATTTAGTTTCCTTATTATAAAAATGCAAAGGATTATTTTGAATTTAGTATGTGGTTATGACAGAATAACAGAGGCTGTGGGTGCACTCTCCGTCTCTGAGTCATTAACCGTTTTGTCTAATTTTCTATTACTTTAGATTTAAAACTATATTAATTATGTAAAGGTATTTGAGATGAATAAATGATTTTATTATTATATATTAAGGTAATTAACTGGATTAACTGTATTAGGAAAGACAACACATGAGAATATTTATAAAAATCAAATAGATAATAGAAAATGAATAAATAAAATGCACAATGATAAAGTAGCAAATGCAAGCTCAGGAAGAGTAGTCCACCTTGAGGAAATGTTCTTTTATCAATTTAATAAATGAGTGAGTTCCGTGACTGTGCCCGTCAAATGTCTATACGCAAAGATTTCCATAGTTCGATTGCTTTCACATAATATGACTTGATTACGATACCAGTATTGTTGGAGTGGGTAACTAAAGATAAGTTATAGGACGATCGCAGATCTCGGATAGGATTGAAAGAGTGAAAGATGAAGCGCTCCTTAAGGTAATGCGGTGTGTGTGGGTGAAACTTCTACGGGAGATGGTAGCTATTGAAGTTGGGCTTGACAGTCGGTAATATGGTCATACTAATGTAGACCAAAGACGAAACGGATACACAAGTTCTGAAGACGCTCAAGTTTGTTTAGGTAAACGACACCGGTGTGAATTATGTATCAGCATAGTCGTGCAGTGGGAGAGGAAGGAACTGAGCGAATTTGATTTCAGTCGACAAAAGATTCTTAAGTCGCTTGAGCGAGCCGTATGCATAAAATACCCTCCTACTAACTTCTTGAACATGTTGACTCCAAGACATATTGCAATCGAGGTGACATCGAGGTCTAATTAAGTGGCAGTACACCATAATTTAATCAATCGTATAATGAAGAAGAATCAACAAAATAAAAGTGTGCCTACAAACATAATTAGCGACTCAGGACCGCTAACCGACGATCACGGTTAATTAGCACGGTGTCGATCGGTCGGTGGGTGCAGCTCGGTGCGTTTGATCTCATGAAATAAAAGGAGGTACAGGTGCCGGTGGAGGCGGGGAGGTGGGGAGGGCAGGAGGGCGACACTTGCGCGTTGTCACGCTAATGAGCGCGCTTGTCGGCCCGCGATGCCCCGCGTGACGTACCCACACGCGCGCTATACACAGGTACTAAACGGGAATTCTAATGATTCGACTCTATTGTAACTCTAGTTGCACTTTTAATTATCAAATAAAATAAAGAAGTAAGTAATGGCCGACATAAACTTGCAAAGCAAAGCACACATTAGCCCGTTATTGGTGTAAGGTTAAATAAAAAACGTGTAATTTAAACATTAAAGTACTGTGGATTTGGTTTTCAATAAAATAAATAAATCAACACCAATACTGTTTATTGGAACTTCCATGAAATTGGCACTTCTCATTGTTATAATTTTAATATATGAAGTGATATTTTTAAATAATGAAATGACTGACCTTTATAAATATTAAGATAATATGATATTATAAATTTTTAACAACGATGTTGTCGTTTTATACCGTTTTCTTTGGTGATTTGTTTTTGTCGATAAATTCACAGGTTATAATTGACAGACCGAAGTATAATTCGAAATTTTAATTAAGAAAATATACGTAGCAAAAGTAGAGACCACCACTCCACCAACAAAGAATGGTACCTATGTTCTTTGTTTTATTTCACAATGTCAACTTTTCCGTGTTCGCTGATAACTTGATGACAATTTCTATACCGACATCACAGCCAGGAAGGACCCCACATGGACACGTTTATGTATATATCATCAACATGACAACAAACACGCAACATTTATGAGGTAGTACCATAAACAAATATATTTCCATCTGAATTAAACAATTTAAATTAGAAACCTATTAACTGGTACTCAACATATAGACGAGAGATAATCCATCTACACTACAGTTATTGTGGTGCCGTAAACCGAGCTCCGTGACTGAACAAAAACAAATCGGTCGTGTGTCTGCGCGGGCGCAGGCCGCATGATTAATATTGACGTTATAAAACAAAGTGAGCCTTCACGATTAGTAATGGAGCGATTATTAATATCGACGAGGATGGCCACTTCTAATGGACTAGATATCGGTGGCCACACTTATAGAAAACTGTGGAATATGTACACTCCTAGTGACATTATAGTTTGTTCATTAACTACATGATATAATTTTGTTTCTTTCCATTCATTATACATATAATATTGTGACTAGCAAGCAAACAGAGTATCATGGTGCAAGTACATCATAGTGGATGAAATTATTATTACATTAGAAAATTGACTTTTAACCAGTCGACTGAGCGTCGCTATGTATAAGCTAATGGCTAATCAACGTTTTGTCGTGAAAATTATTTTTTTAATTTAATCAAAGAGTCAACTGTGTAAACAAACGGCCTGATACGAAACTATTTTTTATATTTGTTTATATGTACTTTTCCTAAATATTGAAACACCGTGGTGCCTGTACTGCGTGGTACCGGCGGGCGGCGGGCTGCGTTTGTTCACTGTCACGGCTGGTGGCGCTGCTTCACTGGACCTACATATACACCGATCACTGTTAGGTTTTCAACATCAATGCCAATATCAATCTCTTAATTATAGAAACCATGAAGGTCACTAACGATACTTGTGTTACTATACAATTTTATAATATTGATGTTTTGACGCTATTATGCAAATATGCATATAAAAAAGATGTCTTTGAATATGTTTTATGAAAACGTTATTTTTATATAATCAATGCGATCCCTAGTCACTGATTGCGCATATACCAACACTTAATATTAGAAAGCTTCCTGATGTTTACCAATACTCATTTGGTGTTCTATCCCTGGAAAGTCGTGCTTTTAGATATTTGAACCCATTAAACAATTACTAGAGGTAGATCACGTAATTTCTATGCATATCTCGATGTTGGATAGGAAACTTATTGAGACGGTGCTCAGCCCGGCGAAGGGGAGTCAAGTGTGCACGTTGATATGAGACAGATTGGTAAAATTATGTCATGTTCTACCTTTTATTAGATTTATATGCGATTATAATCTTTTAGTAATTTAGAAGAGTTTTGTTTAAATTGGATTAGAAAGTCATAACAAAATAAAGTTACCATCGTCGTGAATACATAACTACTGCCAATGTTTACCGCGTATCGGGGTTTGTCAAATATTATTGAGCAAACGAAATATGCTGGTGCGGCCGGTGTGGGACCGCCCTGCGCAGATCGCCGACCGTTAAGCACACACACGCCGTTAAGTGTTCCTACATTTCAACTTTCCACCAGTGGAAAAGTTACATTTGAATCATAAGCGAGGAAAATTCGTTATTCGGAACTGAAGACCATCTCGTCATCAACATACTTAGGCATGATTCATTAGAAACGTTTTTTCCGTCAGATCTTTTTTCTTACTTCAAGTATAAAACGCTAAAAAGTACAAAAATTTCGAACAAAAATTAATCAGTATCAGTCTTCACTTTATTTTTAACTTGTAGAGAGGTAAATGTTATCCACATTTTGTCTATGTCTATAAAAATATCGGAGGCAACTAACTTCATTTTTCTCGATAGTTTTGAAAGCGTACACTGTTTGGATTTACTTGGCCTATGTATAGTGGGACATTTAATCATTAAGTCTCAATATTACTACCCCTATGATACTACTATCTCTGAGTACACATTTAGAAATTACAGTAAGCTGTGGGTAGAGCTCGTGGCATCGTCCGCGACCACCGGCAGCGAACGGCACATTAGATTCGTAAAAAGTTGATGAGACACGACGATGCTGTGAAATTGCCGTGAATGTGCCGTGAACGACCGTGAAGATGCGGCAGCGGTCATCCGGTGACGTGTCTATAGGAGCCACTCAAATTCAACTCACCTACAATCTCTTCTATTCTATTCTATTCGAGAGTTGATTTATTCCTCAGATATTGTTGAAATCTACTCAAATATTCACGTGAGCGCGGAATTATAAGTAATCAGGTACCTATAGAGATGACAACAGCATATATCTATAGCAACGTGCTCGGACTTCACCGAATTCCGTGTCGCTTACTGTGTTGTGACGTCAACAAATATACTTTTATTATATTCGATCTATTTCGGATTCACAATGCTCTAGTCCCACCTCAGAGTACCTGAGGCAAGTGGCAAGTCTCTATTCACTACTCTAGAATCTTTACTGGACATCTTAAACGATCGTTTCATCTTAAACAGCATCGTTTTTGTAAAACAATCATAACAACCAGCAACGGAAGCGCACGGCGAGTGTAAGATGGGTGTTAAGGAAACCCACTATGAAGCAATAAAACCAGCTTATATTTAATTTTAACGATACACTATTGAGAGTTAATTATTATTTGGTACGGTCCGGAGCAGTTGTGAGGCTAGCGGTACAGAGCCTCGGGGGTATAAACTTAATAGTTAATAATAAACACGAGTCGCGACTCCTCATTTATTACCCGCCTCGTAAAGATGAATATTGAACGGAGAATTAATAGAGTTTGCGACTGCCATCCTGACCGGCCGACGACGGTTCGTTGCCAGTACAAAATCCGTAATTAAAATTTCCATTAGACGGTGCCGTGACGCGACCGCGGCCGATTAAATCGTCGATGCCCGGTGCCGCCGAAGAATGGCTCAATTAAAGTTTTTAATTAAATCTATTCTAAATTTTAACGAGCGTCCGATGTGTGTCTAACGCGCACGCACACCACGACACTGCACGCAGATAAGTTAATTTCTTTTGCATTCGACAGTAACCTCTTTCACACGCCTCTCTTGACCTGAACGAGTAACATTTCCATTTAATTTTAGCGACGTGATGTAGTTGTGATTAGTTCACTTTCGATTCGAACATTTCGAATAGAGAGATATCACTTCATTACTCTACAGTTGGGCAAATTACTCATCGCCTGCCATTTGTCCGATGGGTCCGATATATAGGGACTAGGGCACTGGTGGGTCTATTGTTTCACCGGTTATACGGCGACGTCGTAAGTGCGAGATAGCCGAGTATCGGCCGATCGTGGAACAAATTGAGCGCTAAATCGATTACGATCGTGAAACAATAGCGGCCAATGGCGGCCGCGCGGCGACCGTCGCACGCGCCGCCGCACACAATCGCCGCAACACGACACCCGCCATCCCGCCCTCCCGCCTCCCGCCCCCATCCCGCCGACGGACGCAGCGCTGGCTCACCGCCCTGCTGTAATTAGTGCGCCATTGTGGATTTGCAACGACCATGATGCCTTGTGTCGGTCAATATTGGCGCAACGACGACGCCTGCGACGCCCCCAACGTGTACGGTTACAATTTTATAACCCCGGAGGCCATTTTTGACCCACGTAGGTATTTTATTTAAAGTTATATGTACATCATTATCGAGAGTATATATTATTAATTTCTTGATAAAATGGTAAATTTAGATTATCGATATTATTGCAAAGTAAATTGCCAAATCTCCATTGCTCAAACGCGATGATGGATTTGAAGTATCCCAATAAAAATATAATGCATTAATATTTTTAATTTAATGAATGTGTGTCTGTGTACATACGACCATCAATAACTCCTTTCATCTGTCACCTGTCAATCGGTACATGTATTTGTCATGTCAGCGCGCGCGCCGGTGGTCGGTAATTAGCGGGTGGACGGCTGCGGCCGCGCATTGTTTCCAGTGTTGAGGTGTGCTGTGCTGTCTGTCTGTACCGCAGCCACGATGATCACTGTCACTTGTCCGCCCGCCCCATCAGAAGCTAACGTGTTTCATTTTGTAGTTACAATTTCATTACCGAATGACTAAAATAATACATAAAAGTTCTTTCTTAAGTTAATATATCTATTAAGCTTCGCTATAAAATGTTACGATTGACGAAAATAAAAATTATGGAAAAAAGAATATGTCAAACTGTGCAATTGAACCACTAAATAAATACACATTACTCTGACGAATAGAAAGGAGTGTAATAGAATGATTTAAGCTAATGTTTTTTATATTGCCCAGAGTTAGTTTAATCTCCCCTTGAAACTACGTATGTCGGGAGCGCACGCGCATTACCGAATCAATGGGCAATTATCAGACGGCCATTAGCGAGGGTCGTGGAGGGTGGAGGGGCGACGGGGGAGAGGCCGGCCACCGGGGACGCGATAACTACGACAACATTATTGCTTTGCTTCTATCCACCATCGGGGGACATGTGCCTCTGCCACGGACTATAGTGACCAACGATTTCTGAAAAAAAAAAGAAATGTTATGGTGGAATATTAAATTTCAAAGTTATCGAATGTAGGAGAATCCTCTGCATTACCGCTGTCCGCATTGTTTCATTTAGAACATCTATCTGATATATGTATAATATTACAAATATATCGAAATCGAACAATTCAGCGTCGGAGTCAATTTTTTTCCTTTCGAGATATGGAACACTGAAAACGAGGTACCTGCACTAATGATAAAAGGGTTACAGCGTCGCAGATACTTGTTGATTCACACTTAAGAAAAAAATATTTATTTCAGACATTGAATATTGAAATGTCCCTATCGATACAATAATACTTACCTATCAACACAACGTTCTAAACAAATGTCTGTCGTTAGTGTGACACTGGACACGACCGACCACGTCGGCCACCCGCGGGTCACAATCAAATATTGGAATAACAAACGGTTATTTTTGGTTAAATTGTTTTCATAAGAGTCCGTGTAGAATAACGATAAAAAAATAGCTGAAAAGGGGTTTGCTACTGGAATCGGTAGACCAACCACGCCCTTTATCCGATAACTACATTTTGCTTCAATTAAAAAGGCACAAAGTATTCTGATTATTATTATTCTAGTTTCTACCGTTTACCGATAGAGGCAGCATTGGTAAATAGTGAATTTAAATTGCAATCATTTTACTCAAAAATAATTTAAAAAGATGCCGTTTTACAATTCTCGTTAAAGAAAAAAGTAAAGTTTTAGTATAACACTTATAGCGTTCTTCTTGCGACACACACGCTTTACGTATAGAATACATAAGTACAGATTTTTAATCTTTAATTGAACATATAAACCCACAGATGAGGAAGCTGATAACAGGTAGATGTTATCTCATTTAACACATATGTGGTCACACGCCAGTTTTTTTTTTTAATTACGTGTTAATGAAACACCTGTGATGTGCACCATCGGCCATCGTTTATCGCTCGAGTACTGGACCTTATCTCCATCGCGTCGCTCATCATCGCGTCTTATTAACGCCAATCGCTTATCGCATCGCATCTCGCTTACGCTCCACTGCACCGGGTAAGGTAAACTCGCCATAGAGTTGCAAACTTTCATTAAAAACTTCTTTCACTAGTTTAAATGCATGTTACTTAGAGTTATTATACAAACAGATAGCGTTTTCTTTTTCAAAGTCAAAAAACATTCAAAATTATGTATCAAAAACATGTCCCAATATTTTTAGATCCCTTAAACTTAATGTAACCATTTGTTTCACAAAATTTCTTATATTTTGAGATAGACTTAAAAAGGCTTTAATATATTATTTATCTAAAAAGTTATCTAAAATTCAAAGTTCGAATAGATGTAACGGAATAAATTGTAAATTATTGCTGTAGTCTATTCCTTAAGTATATGTAAACGCAAACACCAACTAGTTAATTTAAATATAGTTTGTGTGCGTGGCCACCACTGGTGGTTTTACCCTACGTTATTGATAGATTCGGCCGTTATTGTGTCGTCGGCCGGTCGCCGCCGATTTGTCTCGTCGTGATGATTTTTCAACTTAATTACAGATTGGAGGTGAGGTACGATCGACATCACTCAAGATACCACGTCTTACACTTCCCATCGTTGTACAATGATCACGGATTCTATATTTAATAAATGGTCGTTTAATTAACCTTTCACTTGTCGATGTCATAAATCACTATTGCCTTTTGTTGGGCGGCGAATGTCCATACTTCATATATCTTGATGCATGTCGATTTGCCAATTATTCTTTAGGTTTTTATTCGTTTAATGTTCTAATAAATTCGACCCTTGAATAGGGAAGTTGTAAAATCAATCTGGTTAAATAAAATTACTTATAAACTGTCATATCGCGTATTATTAAAAAAAAAACCTTTTCAAATGTTTCGGATTTATCCAAAATACTAGTACCTTAATAATAATACTCAAAAAATAAATAATTTAAAACACGACTGTCAAAATCAAACTAAAAATGAAAGAAACAAGTCGTGAGCCTGGCTAAACGAAATCCTTCCTGCAGTCGGGGGACCTAAAATCTATAGCCTTCGTTGACCTATGTAAGGTTTTGGAATAAAGAAGGTAACATACAATCCCTAAACACAATACACTTCTTTTTTGGGTAGTCGTGAAATATTAATATAATACACATAATTATTCACTAATATTTAAGTACAATTAATTAATATTATTTATTTATTTATTTAATTTTATTATTGCACAGTTATTTATTATATTTAATAAACGTCTATTTGATTATAAAGCCCCTAATTGTTATTTAAGCTTTTCAATATACGTAGTTTTGCTACTTCTACTGTAATTAATACAAATTATACATGAACTCCCTGACAAGATCACATAGGCGATTGTTTTCGGCCCCCACGTGATAAGTTTTTGCACTCGCGCAGGGGCGGATGACACTCGTAATTAAAACCGCTAATAATGGGGACTAATGAGAACGCTTTGTGGTGGTTTTTGCGGACGCAGCTGCATCGGATGAACCGACGGCGGCGGCGGACGCACGTGGACCGTTCCCTGAGGTGATGTCCACAATACAGCGATTAGATCGCCCGTCTGAGTGAGCTGACAACAAGGTATTTATAGTTAACTATAAAAAGAAAGTAAGAATGAAGCTCCTGGTTATAGTTGTTTTCATGTTACTAGTAAATGTTATAATTGAACGTGTGTCAGTTGTCTATAAAGTTTGTTTTAAAACGTGAAATTCACATTTAAAATAACAGAGTGGTACTTAATTTTATTATAATTGAATCACAACAATGAATGCGTTTTAGATCCACATATATTAATTAGATACTCTGATGACTCTTATCCACCCTCACCCTGTCAATTTCATTCCAGCCTTCTTTCATTGTTAAAATTATTTTTTATATTACATACGATATATCGTGAGCTTCAATGTATCCTGCTTAAAATAATTAATATGTAAGTAAGCATATTATATTTAAATGTTGATTTTAAGAAGCTTGTCGGTTTGTTTAATGACAATCGAGATTGATGATACGAAGCTATAACACTAAGTAATTGTACAAACGTATGTGGTTATTGATGAAATAATGAGTCGTAAACTTAATAGTGTAACTGACAGACATATTTTCTGGCTATATCAACATATAGAATAGTTTCAATTAATACCAAAAGTTCAACCGTTTGACGTAGGCATTATGAATACGCCTATCACATTGCACGTGAGTGATAACTTAAAAGTTAATATATCTACTAGTACCTGCTGAAAAGTCTCGAGTTGCCGAAATGGAAATCATTCGATTCGTGAGTTAATTTTTTCCCCAAACGTTTTTCAAACATGATTGAATGTGAACTCAACAACGAATCAACTTGTATTATAGCTCATATTCAAAATATGGAGAAATGTTTAAATTAAAAACACGACACGTACTCTAAAACATCATGTCATATTAAAGGCACTGTAACTAATTGTTCAATCGTCTCAGCGAGCGCTGGACAAGTGTCCGAGCTTCGTATTGTCCCGCGTCCGCCTGCCCTCACACGTGTCAGCCAGTCCCCTCACTAAACAATAATGTTGTTACATGACGCTTTCGATTAAATTTAACATAAAGATCTGACTTATAATAATGTCATTTGTATATTTAAGTTATTACGTTTTTATGAGAATAAGAATACACATATTAAATTTAAATTTTTAAAATGTTAAGGATCAAAAGGCAGTACAGAATCAGTTAGTATGTTGTGTGAATTTGCCTGGAAGAATCTGCTGGGGTTGTTCATGAAGAAGATCGCGATAACACCAACAACCAAACCACGTGGAAGCAGCCACCGACTTTAGTTAGAGAAAACGGGACAAAGGTAACATAACTATGAGTTAAGAAAAAGAACAAGTGTGTGTTTGTGTACACATCTTTCTTTGCGGATTCATATTATATTTTAAACTTTATTAAACTTCAATCTAGTGTAGTGCGGTAATATAATGGTAAATTGTAGTTTTGAACTAATAATCAACATTATGTAAAAGAGTTCGTGTGATAACTCTAAAACCAACGCAATTTAAAATATACTTACGCTATTAATATATCTTGTTACGAGAAAAATGTATGAATAACAGGTAAGCCTTGATTCAATTGATAATTATCGACTTAGTCGCCTGTTACATATAAAGTGTTAATAATCGTCATATCGTACTTTACGGGGACAAGAATTTAGATAAAGCATCGTTACAGAATGCGTACGCGCACTCGACTTAGTATCCATTAATTAAAAGTGATCGACGATAAAAGTAGATATAATGTTTGAGGTCCTGCGCCTAATCGAAGCTGTCAATTAAAGTATTTTTAATCCGTCGGCGGGGGCGATCGATCAGCCGATGAGCCGATGTTAATTAGAGATAGTGCGCCCGCGCCGATCATAATTTAAAGATATCTTTGTGTGTGCCCGGACAGGACTTTCGAATTTGTTGGCTGACAATCCGAGATACTGAGCGACCGATAACTACCGCACCCCGCACCCCGCACCCCGCACCCCGCACCCCGCACCCCGCACCCCGCACCCCGCACCCCGCACCCCGCACCCCGCACCCCGCACCCCGCACCCGTCCTTCTACTTACCGCGTCGCTCGTCTCACCTCCGATCGCTATGTTTATAATAATGTAATCGCTATTTTTAAGGCTAATATTCTATTCGCTATTGTAATCGCTAATTTGAGAAAAATTAATAAAATGTGTTTTACAATATGCACCTTTCGACCACCTGCGACTATATTTTTTAGGCTTCCGTACTTCGAAAAGAAAAATTGAACCCCTATAGGATCACCTTATTGTCCGTCCGTCGGCTCACACTCTTTTTCTCAGGAACTCGTTGTTATGAAACAGGGGTAACTAACTAAAGTCAAAGATGGAAATTTAAAATTAAATAATTTATTTACACAAAATAAAGGGGGGTATGAGGTGAGTAGTGAAGTGAGTAGTGAAAGGGATAAGTGTCAGTGGTGTAGGTGGTCCGGTAAAGGGGCGTGGGTCAGCGACGAAGTTCCATTGATGATGTTGATGCGTTTCTCAGAAATAGTCGACGTCAGCTCAAGGAATCAGCGATGTGCTTCTGCAGTCTTGAGGGGCGTTTCCATCCGGAGCGTAACTCGGCGAGGTGTAGACTACACCTCGATGCGTCGAATCGAGTGATTCTCAGACAGCCTACAACTGAACAGCAGCTCGGGCCTCAAGGTGTAGACTCGTTGACAGCCTCCAGGAGAGGATATTTTAGTCCAAGATTGTAGGTGGAAGAGTAGCGAAGATTGCTTAGTAGAGTATTGATTTGTTGACGTCTAATTAAAGCCAAAATGGTGTCAAGTGACTTTGAGACCGTAACTTTGAAGAGATCCCGGGGCAGTCGGTCCCGGGAAATAGGCCTTTTAATAATTTAGGTAGCTAAGGACGAGCTCAAAAAGCTAACTTAGGCAACTGTTGCCGTTGAAGTGATGCAGAACTACACAGACAAAGCTTTATATACTTGAGGGCGAGCTCAAATTTGGAAGCAAAGGATTTCAATTTAGAACCCTATAAATTCAAAAGCTCCAGAGTTTCAATACCTAAAAATGACAAATAGTGAGTCAATTTTCGTGAAGAGTATTAAATATAACCATGACAACGAAGAAAAACTTTTACGTCAAATCTGTCAAAACAATTAAAATTAACGATAAATTGTGTTATATTATTTAAATAAGTGCTTTAATATTATGAGAAATAGCAAAACGTGAAACGAAATTTCTGTAAAATTTCTGTAATAAAACGGACTGTAAGCCTGAATATATGGTTTTAATTTCAAATCGATGCCTTTCCGCGTGCTCCAACAAAAGGGTCTTCACAGACAAACAGACGGTAAACGTCCAGTTTACTAGCACGAACTCACCGACACGCAACGAATTCTATATGAACTTGTAAAGCACTCCGCTCCGGCAGCACATATTTGAACAATGGAAATTCTGATCACCTCATAAGGGTTTCTTCCATAGATCATCAACACTCTAGATATAACTTGCAGCGTGACGCTTTTAGATAGCAATAGTTTTGCACGTTGTGTTGCGATCGATAAAAAAATTACTCCTTATTGGATGGAATGCTTTATTAGATGGACCATTTGTTGAGTTTTTTTAAGTGTACTCGTTATGAAAATAACACCGGTTTGTGTTAGCAGCTTTAGTTTCAAAGTTATCCCAAATGTATGTTTTTTTACATGCATTATTTAAAACATTTGCTACGATTGAAGTAAAATGTTGTAATAAAATTTTATTGAATGAGACTTCAACAGTCGTCGGTCAACAATATGTCCCGCCTTCGGTCCCGGTTCTCTGATAAGATTTTCTTATTGAGAGAATATCCTTGTTACCAACAGCAGGAGCGTAGACTGTAGTAATAATAAAATTAAAGAACACAAGACACGAGAGACACAGCAATAGCAATAAAACAATAAGTGGCAAAAGTCATATTTAAATTAAAAAATAAAGAAACACTTATTTAAAGCAGGCAAAGCTGTCGTCAACATTCCTAGAGAAACTTTTCACCTTGCTCTTTAGTCCAATATTCAGTTCTGCCCTGCGATTCTGTTAAATCCAAACCAGACTTCGAATTCACTCAAGTGTCTTCTTTTATGGCCCTAGAATTTTCTAAAATTTCAATTAAGGCCTGATAACGAATGCTTTGATTATCTATCGCACTATAAACGTCTAGCAAATAATGACGTCATCGTTATTCCTCTAGAATACTTACATCATTGTATCATTGAATGAAGTTACGTAGTTTTTGTTAAACCATCATATAGATACATATAATATTGTACTTCATTGATGGGTACCGCCCCCTTAGTGATGTGCCACGCACGCATGATGAATGACCGTACGTTACCAAAATTGTATTTCGATACAAATAGATTAAATAAATATATTGCCTGTTTTATAGCAAAATATGTTTTATTCGAGGTGCTGATTGCGTATGAGCACTAAATTGTCGGCTTCAAAAACTGTTAAAAAAGGAATTGAAGTCGTCACGTTTAATATAGTAGAATCTTCAAAATTATTTATGTACGAATATTCGGTAAAAATGTACGAATATGCTCAAATGTAGCCGGGACTAACGGCTCAATGTGCAGGCACGGAGTAGCCATCCCGTAATCAACCCTTGCAAAAGTTGCTCAACAAAAACTGTCGCGGACCGCGGCGCTTATCCACTACCCCACTAAGTGTATAATATTTAAGCTTAAAAGCATTTTGATTGAAGCTAATATAGTTGTGTAGCTACGTGACGGGTCTGTTGGGCTCGTCAGACGGAGAGAGACCCCGACCCTCAATCGTGTTCACGCGGATATGTTATCGCCAGGGCAATGTAATTATTTTATTAGTATCATGTATTATCTATGATAATAACCTACTTGCACAAATATAAAGAAACTAGTTTTATAGTTTCTAGATATACTCGACAAATAAATACATTAAAAAATGATCTCGATAACTTTAAGAATCGGATATTATTGTAACCAATTTCATTCGCCCCATTACTATTTTTTGATATGTCAAACTGTCAAAAGTTACTTCTATTAGAAAGCCATATGACGTCATCAGCATAATTCCGATGTCAAAACTGCCGTGCGGTCGATGCGTGCGTGCTGAGACAGTCGACGATTACCCTAAGGGTATCTATTATTTCTTTTGAAATATTGAATTACATATAATGAAATTGCTCAAGTGCACTTTATTTGTTTGTTCAAAATTAATTGTCGTTGCAGTGATTTTTGATCATATTATTAAAGTCTAGTTTGATTTAGATGTAAAACAAATCAACGAATAGAAAATGAAAATTGTACCCTTCGCTAAACTTCCCCCATAGATTACAATGTAGAAACGCACAAACCAAACTGTGAACAGGATTTGAAAAAAAAGTTTCAACAAAAATTCATTGACATTAATTCGGGTCTGCTCATGTGGAGACTTCCCAGATGTTTTTGTTTGATAATGGTTTTAATATATTTTGCTTTAGTTTTGTGAAATGACAGAATCGACGATGGATCTTCCACATAACGACTATACTCTAAGCCCTAAGGCACTACGCAAACTAGATACTTCCTGTTTGCTCTGGATAGTTATTGAAATCAGACTGACTTATATACGCATCACACTTTTAACTGGTTACTCAGTACTTGTTCGAATTAACATGACACATAAGAGCCTATTCTAATTGTTCCCGAATGAAAATGGGGAAAATTTTGAATCTTTCCAATAATTATATAAACGTCTTATCTGTGCCTCTGAGGCAGTATCGGGTCTAACCTTTGTTGCATCATACATTATCGAAGAGTGCTTTCCTTAGGAGTCGTATTAGCGTTTCAAAAATATACGAAATTTTGTTTTCGAAGAAGTAGAATGTAATAGGCTTTCAGGAGTCATGTTGATTCGTACGAGAAGTATCGTATTATATATAAATATAGTTTCAAATTAGCAAAGAGCATGAAGATAATAATATTAAATTGTTTATTGTAGATTAATTGTTGTTGATTCTATTCCTCTTTGATATGAATCTAGATGTATGAACTACGCAGGAAGTGGTCAACTTCATATAAATTATGACAAATAAACATTAACAACAGTAGCTTATTTCCTACAAATAGTGTATCTAGTATGCGCACAGCCTAATGCCATATCTCCATGGGTGGTGTCGAATGTTAATGACATATGCCAAAAATATATTTTTCTAATGAAATTAATATTCATAATCAATGAAACAAGTGTGACTAGATTTAGAAACTGTTACTTTTATTTGAGTATAATATATTTTCGAGAAATTAATGCATTAAACAGATTTTATAATGCAATATTAATGTCGGGACTCCATAAAAATTAGGAACAGGATGGAACTTTGCATGAAATGACACAAAATTGGTCCTAGGGGTCTGATATTTTCGGAATGAAATCCCTTACGGAACAGTTTCGATATTTATAAACTCATGATCATCAAAACCTATAGGGTACTTCCTGAAGTCGTACTTAGTGAAACTGAAATTTGGCAATGAAAAAAATGTAAGATTGTGTTAGTATACCGATCACAGAAAAAAATACAAAACTTGGAACTTTTACCCTTCACGCCCTTAAATTAAAGGGTGGAATTTTTTATGAGACTTCCATAAATTTTGATCCTAGAGGTCTGAAAAACACTAAACACATATTTCAGGATTTTTCGAAAATCATCCCCAACCTTTAAACTATGGGAGGGAAGTTTGTATACGTATAACTTGATTAGTTGTGAGATTTGGTTTCGCTGCCTGCTTACATATATTACTTAAATATAAAACTACATACATAATTAAATACAATGATATTAAATAAGCTATAGTAGAATAAAATAATATAAAGGTGAATTAGGTTTTTCCATACAAACCTATAGAATTTACTATAGATACTAAAATTTCGTTTTGTTACTACAAGAAAGAACTACAATATGACAAAGTAATGAATGAATGAATTTTGCACCTTATGTCCATTTGATGGAAGTGAAACGGGCTTTGTGATGTTATATAAGCTTGTAGAGATAAGGCGTGCAGAGTTAGAATCTTGGCTCTAAGAGATCTGATCACTTTTTGACAGTGCGACTCATACGAGATCATAAGGCTATAACTCTTGGCACCATTTTACATGAAAATGTTTTTGGTGGGATGAATTTTACTCCAAAGTAAAAAAAAATTGCTTCATATTCTATTGCGGGATAAATTATAATAAAATTAATTATTTATTACAATGAAAAGTAAATTGAGAAAATACTACATGGGAAATACGTTTTACATATATTTACTTTTTTTTAACAAACATATTTAATAACTAAAATACGTCTCACTACTATCAAGATATGGTCAGAGTTCGTTAGACTATATAGTTTTACCTGAATCAAAGAATAAACAAACAGAGTTTTAATTGAACCAAAAAATGACAACAAAGACATCATATGCTTGATTTAAAGCTCATCTTTATACAATGCGCAAAAAATCAACTCCCTACAATAAACAATAAGTATATCGTAAGACTCTCGCAGATATGAGTCCATAATCTCTGCCCGTAACAATCAGCACTGTGAGACGAAGAGCCCCCTGTAATGTTACAAGTGTAGGGCGAGTTTAGCGTGATAGTGCACGCACGACACGACAGAGCATTGCGCGGGCGCATCGATCCCGGTAATTAAGGCGGCCGCTATAAATCGGCGCAATCGGCGCGTATCGGCGCATATCGACTCGTATCGGGCTATCGCGCCATCGGCCGACCGACCCGTCTCACGACCACCGCTCTGTAAATAGTGTGTGAGTGGACGCCGTTAAGTTTGCAACTAACTATACCTAAACGCCGTCTATGGTGGAATGGAAGCGCTCGTAAAGTAGCATCGATAACCATATCCCTGTGACAACACCATAGCGCCCTCTTCGATGGCTTACAATATAGTATGAATCTTCGAGCGTTCAATTCTGTATTAATTTTTAATATTGACATTCTAAATAAATCCCGTTCAATTTAAATTGGCTTAACTCAGTTGTAAAGATTAAATTCTAGCACAATGGTTCTAATTTATTCTGAACTACTAATTATAGGTGCAATGGTCTCTCTAATGTTCCAAATGCAGACAGATAGTTTCTTATATTAAAAGATGCTATTAATACCTTCCCCAGAGCCGATTTGTTTAAGTAGGTATTTTAAAAATAGAAAATATAAGTAATCCTTCAATTGATTTTGTAGAAGTAGCGTCCAAAATATTTGTAAAAACAAAACAGAATATCGTATATTGCCAGTCGCTATTAGATAGACAGACTGCCTTATGTCGTGACGCTCATGTTAAATACTAAGAAGCAGTCTATATAGGACTCCACAATTCTATTTTATAGTATCTAAATATAAACCACTAATAGGAATTTCTTTAATTTGTCAATCGCTTATTTGAATATTAATCTTGTACTCGCGAATGTCTCATTTAAATTGGAAAATGTTGATTATAATTCATGGTCCGTTCGGCATAGTTATCAATGTGATGGCAACTCCGAAAGTGGCTCGGAGGTTAGCGCCCGGTTTGTGAATTGATAATTAAAAGTTTGGCACGTCTCAAACCGCACTAACACCAACTCAAACGTCACTTGAACAGGTTTTCGTTGCTGATTTAAATTTTTTTAATGATCAGTCGATTGCAGTTTGGTAAAACGTAAAAAACTTAAGTTATTGAGATATTATACTCGTATTTTTCTCATTTTGGAAACCGCCCGTAAGTGTTTTTTGTGATAAATTAATTTTTTGAAAAGAATAATTTAGTATTGTTTATGACAAATCAGATTATTCATATTAATTTGTATTACATTTGCTATTTTTTATGCAATTAAATTTTTTGACATTTTCTTTCATATAAAATCAGACAATTTATTGTATATTGACTTTAATATTTGCACATCATCTTGACGATAAAATATGTTGGTCTAACATTGTAAAAGTACGTTGTAACCATATTTTCGCAAATAAATAAATATTATTATTATTATTATTTAAAAACAAACTACTAATACAAATCTCACTTCATTCTTCCAGGAAATATTTATCAATTTAAAATATATTCAGTCGCACTGATATTTTCAAAATCGGTCGAAAATTAGAAATTTTTGTCACTAAAGCTACATACCGGTAGCGCACTAGATGCAAGAATCTGTTAACAATGTACGAGTAGTAAACTCAAAATAATAAGTTGATAAAACTTGGCACATATAGTTATTACTCCTTGTTCTCCTAGAAATTATTTACATATGACAGACTACACAAGGGTATAGTTGTAGCACGAAGATGCCCGAGAGATACGTAGCATTCACTGTAGATATATATCCTGAGTGCGGTGCAGTGTAACTGAGCATGCGGAAGACAATCATCGCATACCCACAGTTCACGACCTCTGGAGACGACGCGGTCAGGCCGGCGGTGGCTGCGCGGCCGCACCAGGTCACTGATGCGTTCGCTGTACTGGTAATGCAAGTAAAAACATTATTAGTAAGGATTTAGGTGATTATATTAATAAAAAAATCCCTTGCAAGGTCCACTGACTCTCATTCGGCAAGTAATTTTGGCATTATTAATTGTTTATGACAAAAAAATTATGACTATTCAAAAGTGCTTAAAACAAGCTTACTTGAATAAAGACATTCTCATTTCATATTTTATATATTCTTTCTCATATTATTCATTCTCATATCAACCCGTCCATTTTTTATATGAGATAGAAATGGGTATAAACATCAACGATCTAAATTTTCTGCTGAACTATATATATATTATTCTCAATATTTAAAAAAATCAATAGGAAAATAGAATAATAACAACAGCTGGCTTTATTAGTTAACACCGATTGGATGTATGCGATTGTTTGCTTTGAATTTGTTGTGGCAGCTCCACACTTAACACTACACATATATTTGTTGCCGTCTAAGGATACGCCCAGCAGAGGAATTACGAACGTAACGCCGTCGGACAAATGACCGATGCGCGCGCGCACTGACAGATATTAATAGAATCCGCGCTTGAAAATTAATACATCGTTGGAGCGCCGGCGACGGCCACAACTCACAGATAGACATCGGCACCATTAAAACCCTCCGTAAATCTAATTCATTAGTTTAATTAAGTTAATGTTGCGCGCACGCCGCCTCCCGCGCACGACCGAACCATACAAGAGTAATAGTCGCGATCTAATGGAAAAAATCCCTCGATATATCATCTTATTGCGAATTGCGCTTCAAACCACCGCGAGCAGCGAGCAATGATATAATTACATGATTGCTAGAGACGGTGTTTGTTCACATTAAATCACTGAGAACAGACAGACGGACGTAAAGCGTCCCTGTACGTTTATGGTATATTTTATGTACGAGAGGGGATGCGACCCGTCGACTAGCTGGACGCCCCTGTCTGCCCTTCGGGGCTGATACAGGGAGTGATGAGGCTGGTCTTCTGTGGCGCATCGACCTACGGGGGGGGGATCCACGATAAGGGCTATGCCTGTGTGGATCCTCCCAACACGATGGGTAGGGGCCCGGAGATTGCACAGTTGCGCATCTCTGGTCCCTAGTCAGGGGCAGCTGGCCGGTTCGCGCACCAGTCGGCATTGCACGCTCCTGCCTCGTCGTGGGGATGCGTCTCGAATGTCTCTGAGACGTACCCCCAACCCGAGTGGAACCTGCCCTTTCAGGGCAGGCCGAAATGGGGGCGAACTGCGCGGTGTATGGCCTCCGGGCCGATCCCGCGCCTCGCCCACCATGAGAGGGACATCGCTGAGTCTTAGTGGGTAAACTTCTGTTTCTTGTCTAGCCCCCTTTTGGGGGTGGGGCCACAGGAGGAGTCCCACATCACCCGTGGAGCCCGCGCAGGGCGAAGCGGGTATGAGTAACGTATTTCTCAGCGTCAAAAAAAAAAAATGGTATATTTTATGTAGAATTGTAGGCAAAGTTATATACTACTCAGAATAGACGACCTTTTCCTCAACATATGTAAAAAAAAAAATGATTGGAAATTAATATACATCATAGCACGATTAACTGATGAATGAATCGAAATAAATACAATTTTTTTTCTCTTTAATTCTTTCGCATCACTAAACTTTAAGCATTTGCAAACCATTTTTTGTTGCTCACCAAAATGAGAGTTGCAATTACACAAAATATTTGGCGCTTCGCTTTCAATATAATTGGGGGTATTATCATTTTTTTGTTCAGCAACAAAATTGTCGGTGAATGAATATATCGGCGACAGCAATCGATCACTCGTCGCTCGACCTCCGGCGGGCGTGGACGTTAGCAATTACGCCGAAAACGGCGGTTAAATGTTAACATTGAACGAGGGAGGTGCCGCTTTCCCCGCTAAAACGCAATCGTTTTGATTGATCGCATCAAATGAGCGGTCAGCGAGACATATTATGAGTTTATGAATTGCATAACTTTCTAATTTCAACATGTAGTACACGTTAAAAGTATTTTATTTGTAGCAAAATTATATACTGGTAGCACCACGATTGATGTCAGCTGCCTGGAATTATAATATATCACTGTGTAATTATTATTTATGATTTATCTACAGTCAGTAGCGGTGACGGCTAAAGTTTTGTATGTCTACTTATAGCATCTATCACGTAATTTATTTATATAAATTGATGTTATTTACTAGAATTACATTACTAAATCTAAAGACGCGTTACACTATAAGAAGCTAAATTAAGTATCGTAAACAAATGTTAGGCCGCTGAAGATGTATACAAACACATATTTCACGTGGCAATACTACTGTGGACAATGTTAATAGATCGTACAAATCACGATTATGGAAAGTAGATATCGATGCGAGCAGATTTAAATCGTTCCAAGCAGTAGCTTTAATTGCAGGCCAGTGATGTAGCCGAGTATGTCTGATAAATGTATGCATGAAATATTACACAAATGACAGACTTAATGCCAATGGCATTATCTACCAGTCAACTCGAACGGATGTTGGAATTTATTGTAAAGCGATAAGAATAAATCTCCGAAAACCTATGAATCTAATAAAACTTGTACCTAGATGGTATAAGTATTTATATTATATTTAGATAATATAAATACATATATAAATGCTAATACTAAATAATTACATAAATTTCAAATGTGAAATGGAAAAGCATTCCAAAGGCATAAAAAACTGTGAGGGTAAAGGATTTGGAAATAAATAGAGTATGATGGCAGGGGGTTTGAAGAACGAGATTACTACTAGAGCGAAGATTACGTTGATGACCAGAACCAATCGAATATAGAAACCTAGATTTCAGATATCCTGGTATACATATATCGTATGGTATATTAAAAAGCATGCACACAATTTGCAGGTTGCTGCATTGGTAGTTGTTTCCTTGTTTGTTTCATTAATTGTTAGTTTATGGAACAAGACATCCGTGTTGTTTTCTCTAATCAGAGATGTGATGGTATTTAAGAAGGCCATATATGAACCGAATAGCACTATTGAGCAAACGATCCAATTTGTTGAAAAAACATTGGTTGATGTCAGAATAGCATACATCAGCGTAGTCAAGAAGAGTGTTGAATGCGAGATACGTCAGCGTGTTGAGTATTTTACGGGCCACTTCACCAACCTGCACCTCCCAGCTCAGAGTACAATCAATGTGCGGGCCCAGATTTTTTATACTAAACTGAAATGCAATGTTTCCGCATTTATATCTTATGGGAGTAATGTAATTCCTATCAATAGCTGACAGATGACGTGAACTGCCAATAACAATACTTTGGCACTTAGATTTATTTACAGTGACACCGTGACAGTTGGACCACTTCAAAATGGTAATGAGATCCAAATAGCACCGTTGATGTTGCTTCTGTCTGCTCGAGCGTGAAGATGAGCGAAGTCGAGGATTGAGAGTAATAATAAATAATAGCGAGAAATACACAAAGCAATTTTAGTCTAAAGAGAATTCAGGAGGAACTAACAGTAAATAATAAAGATGCATTATAATTTTCATTATTATTTTACTTACACCTAATCTTTGATGTCTCTTGAAGGTTTTGAACTGACAATCGCGTTCAAAATTAATAACTACTGTTGTATCTGCTAGATAGCACTACATTATTTGTACATCGCGGTATCTTTGGTTATTCTTATAAATCTTGTAGTTTCTTTCCGTTAAATAAATCTTTTTTGGAACAGTGTTAAATCGAGTTAAAACATTTAAAAGACTATATCGATATTCAAAAATTGATAACTGACAACACTATCGGTGTACTGGTCGTGAAGTGTGGACATTGTGGACAAATTGCCGCTTATGACTGTCATGTAAATGAGTCGGGGCGGTAACGGCTTAATCGGTTTACTGGTGTCGATGCGCCCGCGCACTATTACATACCCGCCTTGCCCGCCGCGTATTTTATAACACAGAGCAATTGTTCAAATTTGTCAGTAAATTTTCTATTATGCCTAGCATCATGAAGCGTTGTACGGGTTTTAAAAATATAACAAAACTCAAGGTGCAAATTGAATTCGCGGCACATGTGATTTTACTTACAATATTTGAGTTCACTGTATTCAAATACGGCTATATATTAGGTACCATACTAACTTGACACAAATGCTATTGAAAACACGTCGACAACATCGCGTGTGAGTCAACCCTATATCGTCTACGACAGCGGCAATAAGGGCCACGTCACAATACGGCCACATGCCGCGCGCCGCTAATACCGATTTACTGTGCGTTGACAAACGCTTCCAATCCACGCCTACTATACTCGTATAAGTACACATATTGCACTAGAACTACCGTAGCTGTAAGGGCTTTATGTTCGAAACATACTGAGCGAACTTAATTTTTATTTAATAATATTAATGATTTATTGAAATTATTTAATTTTTAATTAAATACTCTTTTTCAGTTCCTCAAACAAGTTTCATAGCTCGAAGGTAAAAAACGAAACCCTTATAGGATCACTTTGTTGTTCGTTCGTCTGAAAAGACCCTTTTTTTCCGAACCGCGAATCCGACGCGCACTTGGCCGTTTATTACATATGAAAACCATCATGAACTAGTACCGTTGACCGTACATATGATATTGAGCAGTGCCTGTTGAACCGAATATATATGTTAAAAATACTTTGCAGAGGTTCAAAACATTAATGTGTTCCCTGAGAATTCTTGTCCATAGCAAACTGCAGCAGGGTTAAGCGAGTATGTTATAAATATCTAATTTGTGACAACTAATAATATGGTGTTATAATACGCGCCACTAAGGCCCGGGACGCAGTGAGCGTTGGATGCGCATGTGTCGCTAATGACGATTTATTGTAATTGCGCTGTGGCGTGCGCACACGCATCATCCTCTACGCGTCTAATACACGCTACCGATTTACAAGTGAACAGACAATCTCTAACGAATCTGGACAAATATTCCTGTGATTACAACACGCATTAACACCTCGTTGTATGAATATTTACATACGCCGTGATAAATGTAGTTATCTGTATGTTAATATTTTTGTCGCATGTCAACACAACACCGGCGGTATACATAATCGTATAATAGCGTACGGTATATATGGATATATATATATATATGTATTGGTGTTTATCTGTGATGTTTAAACACAATAATTTATGTTTAAAAAAACAAATAGAAAATAACAAGAATCTGCTATCGAAGTCGGACGGAGCTTTTCTCTATGTTATTAAATGATAACCTGGTAAATGAAAAAAAAAATTGGTTTCTTATATTGGTCACACTAAAAATGTTAAATGGGCCAAATACTTTTTTATGCCTAAAAACCTGTCCCTTTGAACTAATGTTGAATTTTACGGTAAAACGCTACAAAATTGTAAAATAAGTATGCTAATTTCAAAATATTACATATTGTTTAATACAGAACACAAGATTTGACCAGTAAAAATACATCATTATAACAAAAAATATAGTAACAATGTTGTCATTCTTAGTAACGCATTTGTTCTTCATCATAATGAATTCCGCTTTAAAAACTTAAGCCCTAAACCTTATTTATAATGCCAATAAATATTTTTTACATCAAAAAATTATTGGAGTAAAAAAATATTTTGACTGTGTCCCTAACAAATACTAAAATCGTAACTACCTTGCGTTGCTATATGAAAATAAACCTTTAAGTGAGTGTATTACCCTTTTTTGCACCTTATTCGGCTTTACATATTGTAACTCGTATAACGAACGATGGCAACCGCGGGGGAAGAGCGTCGGAGTCGTCGGGAGAGGTGCGTGTATTTATTGCGTGGCCGCTGAGTTACCACTGTCGAAAGGTACGTATTGACAATATTTACATAATATTTGTTTTATATGTAGTTTGCCATGTATTGGATCTGTCAGTGTTAGAATATTTGCACTTTGTTATTTCATTTAGTGATTATATACAACATAGTCAAATATTTACAACTGCGATACTGCTACACTGCGTTACTTAAAAATGTAACGCAGTTGTTGCATTGGTAACGCAGTTGTGAATATTTGACTATGTTGTAAATAATCACTAAATGAAATACCAAAGTGCAGATATTCTAACACTGACAGTACAAAGACATGACTAACTACATATAAAAATAAATAATATATTTGTCAATGTTGGTGATACGTTATTTAAGCCTTAATTTTCATATATTGTTTCTTTTTTATCTTAGAGAAAAGATTCTGCGCTAAATGGCGTTAACAAACGCAAAACAACGTCGCTATAAGCTTAAATTTAAACTAGACCCTGTGAGAAATGATGAAGCTAAGATAAAACACCAAGAAAGGTACGATATGACAGAGCGAGAACATAGGAGTGCAAATAAGAAACGTCGAGAACGACAAAAAACTGCTCAACAAATTATGGACATTACACCGACGTCGAGCTCGCGGTCAGGAACTCCAGTTTTACCGAGGTCTAGAGGCCGAAAACAAATACGAAGAGATAGATCTGCAGTGTACAGAAATAATTTGAAATTGCAGGAAGAAATAGAAAAGTTGAAAAGAATGTGTAGTAAAAATAAAAAGAGATACCAAAGAGCTAAAACGTCAATCAAACACACAGAACAAGTAAATAAGCTTAACCAAAATAAGTATTCAACATTATCCAATGCCATCAAAGACCATTACAGAAGTTTGAAGTCAATCAAAGAGAAACAATCATTAAAACAAATTTTCAAGGAGAAGGCTTATCTAACTCTAAAATAAAAATTGCTATTGTACGCGAGACGTTGGGAATTGATCTGATGAAAGTGATGAAACGACAGCAGAATACCTCAAAGAAAAATCTGGTTAACAGCATTACAAGCTTTTTTGTTCGTGACGATGTTTCTAGAGCTACGGCTGGAAAACGGGAAACTGTCACTTGTAATAAAATTAAAATACAGAAGCGATATTTACTAGACACAATGAAAAACCTATTTCATTCTTTTAAAAAAGAAAACTCAGAATTGAGATGTTCTTATTCGTATTTCATTAAAAACAGGCCATTTTATATAGAGCCACCTTCAGTTTCTGGAAGAGAGATTTGCCTATGCAAGATACATACTAATACGCAGTATATTTTAGATGCTCTCTACAAAACCAGGGTTATCGCTCACCAAAACACTGAAGGAGTTAAGCAAGGTCCGTTTGTATTTAGTGACGGACAGTGACATACAAAACATTGAAAAAGCTCTACCTAAAAACCTTGTACCACTTCAAGGTACGATGCTAGTACATCAAGTTTTTACTGACACTCCCGGTGAACTTCAATATAGAGATCTCAGTTGCTTTTGCCAAAGAGGTTTTTGCTCATGCATGAGCCCAAAAACTTATCACCCTGTTCCTGCTCCCGTTATTGACACACTTACAGAAGTTATTCTCTTGGATGGATTGGATGAGTAAATAATTCTCGATGATATTTTATATATAATTACCGTACCTAGAAGAACATTTTACAATACGGTTTATTCCACACCTTCCAGCTCTGATGACGAGTTCTTAGCCAGCTGTAGCCAACCATCAGTTTCTAATATAAAAGAAAGGCAATTAATTGAAAAGGAAAATATTCATCCTACAAAGATATCAGACGGTGTCCATGTCTTAGTAAAAGTGTCTTCTGTTAAAGACAAACATTACACTTATCTAGGTGTTGCTAAAAGTGAAGTTGATGAAGAAGGAGACGTCAAAATTATGTTTTACAAGACAGTAGATAAAACTGGTAAAAGGTTCAAAGCAGTAGATACTAATATTTCTTACGAACCTTACGATAACATCTTAGAAATTATTCCTAATCCTAAAATTGTCATAAAAGGTAAAAGGATATACTTTGATTATGATAAGCCATTAAACGTCTTTGAAAGTAGGACTGAATTGAAAGTGTTCCATTAGTTATTAAGGTTGATTTTGTGATTTTTATTTTTTGAGTTATTAAATTTATTTTATTGAAGATACTTTATTTTATATCGAGTCATAGGAAGTTATATTTTATTATGTTTTTATTGTTATACTAGATCTCTATAGAAAGTACAAATATTGTATGTACGAGAATTGTATGTAAGAAAATACTACCGTGTTACTGGGCTTACTACTGCGTTACTTTTGTGCCCCTCAGATTTTTTATAGTATTTTCAAAATATCTATGATTCTTATTATTTAACCTGCTTTAATTTCATACGTACGTATTACTCATCAAAATTAAAAGATTATGTTGTAAGTTGGTATTAATTTTAAGTTTTTATTTGTGATAAATAGAAAAGTTTATGTTATAAAATTAAATTTTGGTAACGCAGCAATCCAAAGTAATGAGGATACTCTATGAAACTGATAACTTCTGTGATTTAATTTTATAAGAAGTTAATTATAAGCGTTACAGTTTAAAACTGACACGTTATGATTCTCTTTGTACAAGATTAATAAAAATTAAAAATAAATTCAAAATGTAACGCAGTTGTTTAATTTTCCGACACCTTCATATATTGTTGACCATAACTATAATTAACTCATTTAAACTAACGCTGCAGAGGTAGGTACATTATAAACCGAACTATAACGTATCTATATTCTTATTTTTATATGCAGATATCTGCATATAAAAATAAGAATATTAATATTTTTATAAAAAAAGAAATTTAAAATCGAATGTTTAGATTAGGCATTAAAAAGTATTTTAGCCCAAATATATTTATTATATTTGATCAAATTTGCATTCACAATGCTATACTGAAAAATATTCTTAATGAAAAATACTTACAATATCCATTTGGTCCCCGGCACAAATATCTGTTAAAAATATGTCAACATAGTGTAAGTCTATGGAAAAGAGATTTTATTTATTTGCTCGACATATTTTTTGTAATGGGCCGAAATGGACCGAATTAAAAAATAACCCCCTTAAGGTAAGTTACACCATACGCGGGAATATGGGCTTTAATTTAAGTGGAAAAACTCACAGTTTAATAGAGATTGGTTCACAAAAGGTTCATGAACATACCTACTTATATAACAAATATGTATACACATCTGTCGAACATAGAAAATCCTCTTTTGGAATTTTGAATGAATGCAAAATACGCTATTTTTGTTGTTTCGCCGATGTAAACATATTATCTAATGTATTTTGGTGAAAATAAAAAAAAAACATACATCGCCGTCGAATATTATAATATATATCTACTTTTTTATTTTGAAGTCGGTTAAAAATAGGTGTCTAATTATAGTTATAACATATAGTTTTGTCTTATAATTCAATTGTAGTCAATTAGCATCCATCCTTAATAAAAATTCAAACTAAGCACACTTCAATTATGCAACTAAATGTGTTTCAGAAATTACATTGAGTATTTAATGACACCTGTATTAAAAAAAATTGTCATCGCTACGATGTACGGTAGATATAAGTAAATACTTTTAATCATCGAGGATCGAGTTCTGTTGATAAACAGAACTCTGCTGGTGCTGGTACATAGGTATATTTATTCGTGTTTATTTGGTATATATTCGTTTGAGTAAAATGTGAGGACATCTGGCGGTACTTCATCGGTGATATAGTGGCCCGGAAAGTTCTCATCTCCTGCCAGTTAGTAGACCTAGTTCTCATGGAGCGCACATCGACTGTATAGTATAATTCTCATTAGTTGAAATAGGTACGCATATTTAATATTTACATAAACAATTTATTAAAATAACATAATAATTACAATAAAACAATACATATATTACTAAATTAAATTAATGAAATGTCTTTGGATATAAAAAATTGATGTAGTGCTTTGTTATTGATTATTTTCATACAATACAAATATAAGTAAGTATATCTACTTTACATTTACAACATTTAATCTGCGCTATTGGTGCACAAGAAACTTTTATTACGGTATATATAACGAATTTATTTAAATCAAACTTTATCGATGATTTGTAAAAAAATCAACATTATGTAATGTTTATCAATGAAAACACATTAATGTCACATAAACATCGATCCACTTAAAATTAATTCGAAATCAAACATATTACCATGTATTTATGGAAAAGTTCATAAAACACGACGCGACTGATGGTCTCGGATCTACCGAAGGAACGGCAATCTGTTTAGTTTAATAAAAATACTGTCTGAGTTCCGAGTGTTAGTTTTTAACGAGAAAGTTTAGAAGAGTAATTAAATATTAATGAAATGAGGATTACATGATGTTGATGTGATAGGCCCCCCAGACGTGGTCGACCATTTCGCTACCGGACTAATTATTATAATTTAGCTCTCGTAACCGAATGACAAATCTATTATTGGTTTAAATACTAAATTAAACTTTTAATATTATGCAATACACGATCAAATCAATACCGCGAGCTCATGTCAATCACAAACATTGATTTACAGTTCGTATGATTGACGCGCTTGCGACATGTTATATCGTTCGTTGCTTATTTAATCCTTCAATAGTAAGTCGACTTACCAAATAAATTTCGCTATTCGTTTATAGTGAAGGAGGGGACGAGGCGTAATATTACAACAGTACTTACCCTTTAAATAACATAATTGAAGTTGAAATTTTGCCAGTTCAATTGTGAAAAATTAAGTATATTACAAATTAGAAGAAGAAATCCCATTATAAATCGTTCAGAGTAGACTTTTGGGAGACAACAGTAGGGTTGGAACCGTACTATATTATATATACTATATATATACTATACTTTACATCCCGGTTTACGTACTGTATACTGTTGGAAAAATATATAGTAGGTAAAAATACTATATTTTCAGCATCGAAAACTAATAAAATAATTCCTATACGCGTACACATATTTGTTTTTGACTTATACTTCAACTTTTCTCATTACAATTCTTATTCTTAATTCAATTCAATTCTTATTATTACAAATTCTTTTACATGAAACATTTCGCATGGAAATGAACCGTCTTTACTCTGAAATTATAAAACAAACATATGATATATGTGAAAATGTAAAAGATTAAAGTGAGGTTTTAGACAATAATACAGACCAAAAGGGTAATAACTACTATGAATAAATGGTGAAAATATTTTACCATAATGTAATATAATTTTATTTCTTTTCTCTTACCGCCAGTGCTGAATTCACGTCACAAACAATTTCTGTTAAGAAATCGAAATGACGAAAGAAAGACAGAACTATTTGATTATTAAAAACAGCTTTTAATTATCATTATTTAAAATAAATATTTTTGAAACATTTCATGCACATAATTCAATAGAAATTGTCTTACATACTCGTAATAATGTGAGACAAAAAAAAACTATTCCAAACAAACATGTATTTGTATATTATTTTAGATTTTCATGAAATCTATAGATTTTTTTTATATTTCAGTTAATTAATCAGAGCAGAGATAGATTATAATCTATAATGATACGTATGCTAATTTATGTTATATTTTATACGGACAGAAAGCTGGTACGTACTATATATTTACGTACTATATTTTTATAGCTTATTCTGAAAAATACTATATTTCGCTGAAAAATGTTGGCAACCCTAGGCACAGTAACAGTTACCATGAGAAATGAAATATTCTTGACTATTACAAATAAGTCTCTTTCGTGTTGATTTTGTAATTGTTTTTATTCAATAAAAAAATTGTTTTACTGACAGAATTAATAACTAAACTCCGGTCACCGCTGGGACATCATTGTGATGCAGTGGCTGCGCTCATGCCCATATACAACGCTGTATAATACATCATTTGCGTCTGTCTGACAGTTATTGGTGGTGTCTGGGAGTTTATGGCGCCATCGATCAGGGCTCAACGTATTCTAATGAAACTACTGAAATACTATTCTTTGTCTTTGTTTTTGCACAGCTGTATAGAAATTAAATATTTTAATGTTGGAGAGACAATCTCCGTTTAAATCTCTGGAAAATAGAAAACAACAAAACAAACCGTCAAAGTAACCTCAAAAATGTTTTTTTTTTTTTCAATACTTTCTTTATCATTGCCAGCATAACTAACGTAATTACAACTTTCTTGTACCACTAGTTGTTGAGCTAAACCGTAGACGGACAGACGTTGTTTACTACGGAACTATAAAAATGAAAAAAAAAATGTGAGTCAGATTATTAATTTATTTAAAACGCCTTGGATATGGCCTCTTGCGTGAAACTATTAACGATTAATCATTACTTATTAATAATTATTATCAATGCGGACACTTACTCTCGGCGCACTTTACTTACTTCACTAAAATGCAATATGATTTTTCTCATCGACAAACAAAAGAAAAACATAGTTGCAATTTGCTAGCGCAAGATTGAAAATCAATGGGAGATGTGCCAATTAACGAGTGTCGAATAATTGAAATTAAATATTTGTCTAACGTCAATTGTTTGTTTATCATGTTGTTCTTATTATATTATATACATAATATTACTTACGTTTTTACGTTAACCGAAATTCACGCACGCATCGTGATACGGTGATGTCCAATGTGATTTACATGATTTTTACTAAATATTGTAATATTTGAGTAGCTCGGTGGCGTAGTGGATAAGCGTCGCGTACCGCGATCGTTGTTGTTGGGCTGGCTCTCAAGCAAGGGTCTGTCGCCGGATGGTTGAACAAATAGTTATTATCTCGAGCTCAAGGCTCGCCAAGCCGTTGGTCCCGGCTGTATTTGCAGTCGATCATACCCATCAATCCGCATTGGGCCAGCGTGGAGGGATATTTGATGGTATGAATGAGTAAACTTTATCATTATTCATTCATTACTCACGACTTTATTCAGTTAAAAGGAGTCCTAAAATAAAAGTCTTTAGAAATAGTTTTTCATCACTAGAAATACAAACTATGTCATTTTCTCACATAAAAACATACCAATGAAAGTGATTTACTATGAGGGAATCGTCCGAGTACTGAAAACAAACACTGCATAATAGTAAACACAACGATTTAAATAAATAATCTATTCTATCGATCTAAAGTGTAGGCGGAAGTTAGTGAGAATATTAAAGCCTTAATTAAACTTCCTCCAGCGGGTGAGCCTCAGCCGTACACTCATTGATACATCGCGCCATATTAACGTCGAGTAACCGACCGACTTACTTAGGCCACACTGTATAAGTAACAAACAATGCCAATGACGGTCGAGATTAATACCGATCCGATGCGATCGCACACGGCGCAATGTGTCACAGTATGTGATGCACTCGCAGTATCATAAATCAATACTTGAGTGTATAAAATGACGGCTATGTAAATTAATTTTTCCAGTTTAAAAAGGAAATTCTAACTGTTTTATTGACGATACAAATCAAAAAGGACGTTCAAATGTCAAAGTGACATATTGGTTTTACGTAATGCGATAGGTATATAAGTAAAAATACCTTCCCCTTGCAATACCAAAATAAGGATGATGGCCGATCGAGAAGTAAAGGAAATAATACGATATATGTATTCAATTTTTAATTCAACTAGTGATTATAAGGAATAAAACAAAAGCTAACGCAGTGAAATCCAAAATAAAATACTCACATTTTGTTGAAAAATCCGCAGGCAGCCCTTATAGATTGTCTGTATATTGTAAAATAATATTTAGTGCACTATGCCAAACGTATATGAGAAACGTATCGAGATGTAGCGCCCGCGTATATATAAATAATAAATCTTTCCTAATGTTCTCGCGGGGTACAGTATCGATACAGCAGGAGGGCGGGGGGACCGTAGCGTATTAGCGATTGACAGGCGAAACATTGATAGACACGTGAGATACACACGCTACGGATATGCACACGAGACGAGCGGGTGGCGCATACATATTAAAGGAGGACTCTGAACAATAAACAGTTATTGTATTCCACTCTTTAACATGTAATTAAAAAAAGAAACTCGCAAAATTCGCAAGTGGAATGTAAGGGAATAAGCCAGACAGACTGGCAGTCTGCATCTAGATTTCCAGTGGTGGAATGAAGCTAATGGGACTGAATGAAGCAGAAGCAATGCCCATTCTTATAAGTGAGTTCTTTAAAATGCCAATAGATCTGCAAACCTTCAAGCCAAACTAGCAATACTCCAATCATCATTGCATAATCGAACGTCAGTACCTTTGTACAGTAAGACTATTTGATTTGGTGAAAAGCATTTATGGTTTAAGCATTTAGTTTTTTGACTCCCGCGATAGTAATGGATCCGATGAACTCGCTTACGTCAACATCGAATGCTAAACTCAGGTTTAAGAGCTAAAGTTATTTATAAGCGCAGCGCATCAATAAGGATTTTGGAAAGTCTTGACCTGGCGGAATGTACTGCGCTTGGCGATAAACAAACATGTGGAGTCTGAAGTGCCAGATTCCCACACTCGCGAATTCTCAGAAATATTTTTGGCCATTGGAAATAGCTGAAGTCATTACTGAGGTGCCAAATTATACTTTAAATCTTGAAACGAATATTTGAATTAACCTCTAGACAGCGTTCAGATGCGATCTATTGTCTGACATTCAACAAATGCAAAATTAAGTTTTAAGGATATGTAAATTTGTAAGCGTGCTTAAAACGGTACGTAACTGTTCCTGTCAATTAGATAAATCTCTGTTGTACCTTCTAACTGAATCAATGTCAATATTTTCTTCTTTATATATACACGTTTGTACCACTCATCCGCTGTGAAGTAATGTAGTCTAATAGGACTTAAAAAAAAAACAAATTGTCATTGTTTTATTAGTGGTCCATTAGCTAGTCGCACAGCGCGACTCCGTTTGCGATCGTAGATAACGTATAGGTATACAAAGCGTGCATTCACACTAGCGTTGGATGAACGCACGCGTTTTTCTTAATTCTGCGTTCGGGAGTAGTTCCTGGAACTAGAAACTATTTATATTTCAAAATGTAACTTAATTATTATTAAACAAACTAAGTAAGTACTTCTTTGATATTATCTTTTTCTAAGGTTGCTTTAATTGTAGGTTAAATTCATAACAATCATTAAGTAGTTTACTACGTCATGTAACTGAAATATGTCGCTTTGCCTTTTGTTTTGTGAGGTCCAAAACGTGGACCTCCCTCTCAGGCATATCACAATTACATTTAGATTAAATCTAAAATATCGTCATTACCGTGACGTTATATCAATAGAAAAATACTATATTCTATGTAGAAAGAATGCCGGATGAAAGAATAAGAACACAGATGTACAACGCGAAAGTGGAAGAATACAGAAGCTGAGGAAGTGATCAAATAAAACGCACGCAATTGACGTGATGTCAGAAGAAGTGTATGTATGGAAAGAGTAATGAAAGAGTATAAGGCGAGAGATCTATGTAAGAACCGTACTTTGTGTCGTTCGATCCTATCTGCCTACCCCGCAAGGGATACGGCTATATAGAAGTGATTCGTTTAGTCACCGTCTGTGGTGCCAATTTCCGATTTATTACCACGACCATCATTCGCTATGAAGTCAATCTGTACCCGCAGCCGATCACTTCAAGAATGGGCACGTTTAAAAGCGCCAGTGTTAAAGTAGTTACACTAATGTATTACACGCGCCTGTCAAACAACGCTTCGATATGAATACGTTCGGGTCGGATATGACGATACCGACCGACGGTTCATTCAGCGCTGAGGCGTGTTTTATAAATAATATTCGTGTGTTTACCGTTCGAATGTTAAATATTTGGGCAGCCGCTTTTATAACTAGTGTTTGAGCAAAAGGTTTTAAGTGAAATGTCAGACTTATTTTACTCTGCTCATAATTGGCTCACCTCCTATTTTGTTAAGTCTGTACGATAATTTTATAAATTAAGAAATTATAAAAGAGAAATTTGTGGATGTTAGTGCTGTGACAGTGAATAGTGTAAAAGAACCGTCACAAAGAAGGTAAAAAATAAAACGAATAAAATGTATTTTTTCTGTTTGTTGCACTACTTTCATAAGCTCTCCAGCTGACCTGATTTAATCCTTGACTGATTTAAATAATAAATATTACATAAAACAAATTCCGCCATTTTAATAATAAATATTGCATAAAAAATGCCACAGGAAGTCAAGAAATAAGTAATTTCTATAAAATTATCTACGTTATACGTTTTATAGATATATATATATATATATATATATATATATATATATATATATAATATATATATATATAAAACGTATCTTTTAAGATATTTATAATTGCCTAACATAATCGTGACAAATTTCATCAAACTAATAGAATTAATTATGTTAATAATTCAAATATTATAATCCAATTAATTGCAATCGATCTTGTTGAATACGTTATACTTTTACCGGTTATTTAGTATATCTGGAGCGATGCAATAAAAGTTCACTTCGACGTTTGGAAGCCGGTTCGATCCTTAACCGGTTCTAAAACTTGTTACAATTAAGGAGCGACTTTGTGTTAAATATATATGAAATTCCGTGTTTAGTGATTATAAATGTTTAATTAGAATTTACCGATATCATATTCGGTTATGGTCGTCTAATAAATAGCTCGGCTTACTCGGTTTCTAAACCCGAACAGTTACTTTGATTTGTGAATTTCAATTAAGTTTCCATTGTATTTGATGTGTAACATTTGCTTTTTCTATATCTTCATTATAATGTGCGCCGCCGATAATTGATAAGCAATAATCGGCAATACTAGTGGTGTGTACGACAGCGGCAACAATGGTTTGTGTCGCGGGGGTCGTAAACTGCGGGTCGTTAATTCTGTTAAATATCTGGAGGGTCGTAAAAACACCGCTCGTAAAGCTTCGTCGTGGGAGACTGGTCGGCGACATCTCTGCGCCTTAAACTCGCACCATATTTGTCTGCCGCTAATAGAAAATTAATCACATTTTATATGACGCTTTCGAGCTATCAAAGACTTCAACCAGCCCGTATGTTACTCTGGTGAGATAACAGGAAGTTACTAAAATTACGTAGAGCAAAAGACATCGACGAACTCTAATATCACGAAGTCAACTAACCGGACAACGTTTTTATTTGACCGTCTTTAACGAGTACTCATTCGTCCGACCTTTAAACGTTATCGAGGATATTTATCGACGGGATACACAAGGATGCCTGCAGCATGACGTAACAGTTCCAACACCACCTATGTCAGCCTCGCGATGAATCGCGCCGTTTTGGCAAAATCCTCCCACACCGACCGACCGACGCACAAGGCGTGCTAGAGTAGGGGGGGGGGGGAGGAGAACACACCTCATTAAAATACCTAAACTGTATCCTGGCGACCTCATTATGTGGCCCGCGCCCGTCGTCGTGAGAACCGTCCGCTAATTAACCCACCAAAATAAAAGTCAGCGGATGATCGTTAGGAAGGTATTCGCGGATTATTTCCAGTTTAATTAGATAGTTTCACAAGAAAGTTTAGGTACTTTCCCGAAATTTGTCGTTTAAATATTATATAAAACTAATAAGAAACTGATTGCTCTGGTCATTTTACGAAATTTGTAATATACATAATGCATTTTCTAGTAAGAAAAACAGGTAATATATTGAAAAAGATCATTGAAACTATGGTTCACTGCTCTGTCCATAGATTCATCATCCGATGACTATAAAGCACGGTGGTCAAAATTAAAGAACTAAAAAACAATGGTTCTTTAATAGTATGTATTATTCTATATTATTAAAAAATGTACAGTTATAAATATTTATAAAACCATCGTGGTTTTTCTTTAACTTAACATTTCATTTAGCTTATTTTATAAATTATCGTATTAAATTAATATTTAAACCCCCAACGAAAAGTAATTAAAAACTTAATTATATAATTATAAACTCGTAATTATATAAATTATTACTTTATTTTCTCAAAAGATACACGATAAAACGAATAAAAAGCTAGCTATATTGTAGTCAGCAGTAGTTTTAGATTAGAAGCAGTGAAGGCGCCCGTTTGATGATCCTCGTAAAAGTGAGACGTTTTGTGACAATCGTCCGTCGGGCGACAGTCGCAGCCGCGGGGGTTCGCCCTCGGCCGGGAAAAACCGAGCCTTTTAACATCTGTCCGTCGAACATACATACGATAAACTATGTAGTCTATTTTCACACACAAAAAACACCAACATACTCGTATATATTTCGAAACATATTGATGGCTCTTTGGAATCGCAACATTGTTTGACTACCACGAATATATATAATTAAAACAGTGCCATTATATACATATGTTATAGTTTCTCGTGGGAGAGCCACGCTTCAGCATGAATGGGCCGGCTCGACCGGAGTGATACCACGGCCTCACAGAAAACCGACGTGAAGTAACGCTTGCGTTGTGTTTCGTCGTGTGAGTGAGGGTACCGGAGGCCCAAGCCCTCTCTATTCCCTTCCCTCCCTATGATCATACTAGTCCCTCAAAGGCCGGCAGCGTGCTTGTAGCTCCGCTGGTGTTGCAGGTGTCCATGGGCGACGGTAGTCACTTACCATCAGGTGACCCATTTGCTCGTCTGCCCCCTATCCCATAAAAAAAAGGTATATGATTGTAGAGGAAATTTTTTGTTTTTAACAAATAAATAAATTGTACACAGAAATGAATCCACATTACTAATTTAATTTGCCTTATCCGTTAGGAAACAGCACTGTTTTTGAATGAGTTGGTATCCACTTTTCTGGAAACCAGCCAATCGAATGGTGAAACACAGAAAGGGCGAAATCCTATGAATCTATTGCGCTAGCGATTGTCTGGATTTAAGTGCCAACAATAATCATAAATGGCATCATCGCCGTCTTATAAGGCAGCGCACAATAAATGACAAAGGGACCCTGTCAATTGGTTGCAGTTTTACTTGCGATTTACGAGAACGAGATCGTATCAGGGAACGGAGCCGTCAGTTAGGGAGATAATATCTTATCTGTCGTTCCGAATTAAAATGTAAATTAGTGCACGTGGGGACGTAAACAAATTGCGGGAAAAAAGACTGCAACATTTTGTGTCGTGTGCGCGGGTGCATGATGGCGTGCAACGAGTAACCGATCGGCTTATGGACATATTAATACCTTAGCGTTAATCGAGCACATCGAATCCTTCGTTTTTTAAATAGGTTTGTATTTCTTCGATTTTTTAATCCTTTGTAAGTCATTTTCTAATCAATTTTCCGGGATTAAATATGTCGAGTCATCATCGGCCAGCTATGTGGATGGATATATTTCCACAATACAAATGTCATATAATATCTTGTTAGCGTACTGAAAATATTCTTGATTTCATTGAGGCCGATGCATAATATTAATTAGTTCATTTTTTATTAGTAAAGTCTGTATAAAGTGGAGACCGCGGCGTTATAAAAAAACACTAACCACGTCTCGCGCCGCGTCACCGCCGCCGCCGGACGGTTTTTTGTCGCGAAGCAGTCTCCTAATTTAATGGTCCGTTTTGATAATACACCGCGCCATTGGTAACGTAATCTAATTTATTTTTTTGAAACTATCAAATGCCTGCTAGTCTACTGCTGTGTAGAAAGCCCTTCTCATGGCATCGGAGAGCATCGTTTCTGGTGTATATATAAACGAGTAACAAGCCGTAAATATGGCTATTGTACTTTCCACGGCCTTATTTAGCATAGTTTAATAATGTCCAATTGAAATAGCAACAATGGAAATACTCTGTCTGCAGCGGTTCTGGTGTGAACATTTGAATTCTAAAGGAAAAGATTTGCTAAAAGAGTAAGGTTTGCCCACCACAATTAAGCATTACAGGAATTATGATAAATTCAAAAATAACATATTAAATGTAGTAGTTTTACTTTAGTATCAACGTCGATTTAGTTGATATCAGATTGCAGAATTGCACTCAAAGTATCGAACTTTATACAAAATAAAAAAAATAGATAGTGTTCGCCTTCAAAATATCGACTAAATCAAATGGGTACTTAATATTGAATACAATAATGAACTGTAAGTGCATTTTGAATATTATATCCGATGAACCAAAACAAGTCAATCCTAATGTAGCCATTAGCCAGATCCTAGCACAAGTGTTAAGGAAAATGCATATCGATAAGTGTATCACGGTAATCCTTTTAACCGATTACAGAAAAAATTACATACAATACCTTTACAATAGTTGACCGATTTATATAAATATTTTACCTTTGAAAAGATGTATTCATAAGAGAGCTCATATTTTATATGAAAGTTAAGGACATTATTAAACTTTTATATAGGTAACTTTACGCACGCACACACATACGCACACACACACGCACACACACACACGCACACGCACACGCACACGCACACGCACACACACACACACACACACACGCACACACACGCACACACACGCACACACACGCACACACACACGCACACACGCGCTCACACGCACACGCACACACACACACACACACACACACACACACACACACACACATCCACATCACCAGGTTATTAATGTCGTTACTGGTGGGGATCATGCCTTCCCTATGGATGGAATTGAATCAAATCGAATGGGGAAAATGGACCATGATCCACTACGCGGGCCCAGTGCGGATTGGTGGGTGTTAACGACAACAAACGCAGCCGGGACCGACGGCTTAACGTGCCTTCCGGAGCACGGAAGAGCTCAAGATAATAATTTTTTGGTTACCCTTATGACTGGCCCGTGATTATCAACCATATCACAAGCCGAACGCGCTAACCGTTACGCCATTATGTGTTTAATTACGATTAAACGTAATGTTACGTCACGTTTAATCCTTCATCGGAGATACCAATTTCTCGGTGGATTACCGTCGCCGTGGCGGGGCGTCCGTCTGTCCGTCCGTCCGTCGGTCGGCCGGGCGGTCGTCGGGAATGCGCTTGCGTCGTCGCGTTCGTCGTCCACGGCTCCTCACCGCCACAATGGCGAGCGGTTTTTTAGCGCCCGCGCCGCGCTGTGCCGGGTCGCTCCTGCTAATAAATTCGATTACACGCCTCGAGGTAATTACACTGCCAGAGACCAGTACCGAGGCTTGACATATGTACGATATACATTTAGGATTTAATATTAGTACTAGCTGTGCCCGCGACTTCGTCTGCGTGGGAAAGTAAATTAGGAGAATTGTATTTTTCTATGTTTAGGATCGAATCGAGTAGGATCAATGGCCCATGATGCACTACGCGGGCTCAATGCGTGCTGGTGGGTGTTAACGACTACTGATGCAGCCGGGACCAACTTGCATTCCGAAGCACGGAGGAGCTCAAGATAATAATGTTTGGTCGTCCACCCTATGAACGGCCCTTACGATAGTTATTTTTCTATATTTTTTCTCGTTTCTCTCTCTGCTCTTGTGTCTGACCATTTTTATCGGACATTAGGTATACTCATATTAGTGATACTTAAGCTGTTTTTTGATTTTGATATTTTTTTAAATGTTATTTGTTTATCTGTAAAAAATTAACTATCTTACTTTATACATACAGACACAATATGTTTCCTTCTTTATTCAAATAAATAAATAATTACCGGTGCTCTCAGATCTCATCTATATTTTTTTTAAGATGAGATACTGTGTGGTCAGTGCTGTGGTGCGCAGGCGCAACGGGGTAACGAATTGAATAAGGTAATGGTGGCGTCAACGCGCTCGCCTCCGCCGTCGCCGTGATGTTACAGTATTCGAGCCAAATTCAATTATGAACCTCCAATACGAGTCGTTTAATTAACCCACCATTATACGTCTGATGAAGGAATCCTCTGACACGGCTCTACATCACCCGTCGTCGTTGATCGTTTTATGTCAATAATAAAATAAATGCCATTAGAAATGAACAAAACGACCGTAGAAAGCAACCGAGAATTATAACGAAGCTCGATTGACTCGTATTTTTTGGGTTACGACCGTTTTATTGACGCTTAACAGTATTCTTTATCGATAAATATTTTTAATATTTGGGTCGACTCAGTTCATTTTAATGTAATATAATCTTGATATATTATCTTGAGTTTTAAATAGAAGCTAAATGTCTAAGATCAGACTGGAGATGGATGTTGAAGTTCGTTTGCAGTGTCGGGGGTCGCGGGCAGCGGTCAGCGACGATCGCCTCACTAAATTAAGCGCGGAGTGCGAGCGGTGCGGCGGAAGGTGGTGGAGGGGGGCGCTGGGTCGTCGGCCGCGTACAGGTGCCGCCCCCCGCGCCCCGCTGACATAACGCGGGGGACTGGTTCCCTCTGACATAACTCGCTCCCGCTCCGCGCCCGGTTTTTGCCGCGACGTGATTACACCCAACAATGGACACCGACCATCATCCACTTATCGTCTAAATAAAACGCATTAAGCTTCGGCTGCCGTTTGAATGACTCGAAAGTCTTTAGACCCATTCTCTAAAAAACCGTGTCCTCTCAATTACGTACAAGCAGTAATATTTATGCCTCCACTGAGGTGGGCGGTCGGTAATACAACAGAAAACATCACTTTCAATGATCTTGAGTTTTTGCTTCAAAATATTAAAATTAGTATTATTATACCTACAAAACCCAAATATCAAACTAGTATTGAAATCACTGCAAAAATACATACCATTAAGATTTGTTCCTATTTTTTTAACAGATAAGGCTCATATTTTTCTATATTGACTGTACCGGGAATTACACGTGGGACCTCAGACATGGCGACACCTTGAAACCGGCGTGCGAGCCCGTAGATTTTTGAGAGACAACTAAAAAATGTGAGCACCGAATAGTAATCGTAAATATGACAATTCATTATAACCGTTATTCCAAAGGCATAAACCAAAACACAGACTAAAGCGTTTGACCGTGTTTAATCGAATTACGAAGTAATTGTCGGTGTACCGCAGGGTGGCATTTCCGGTCCCCCGTTATTCCTAATTTATGTTAATGAACCTTTAACATAAACTCGTATAACGTATAAGTCAACTTTGAAAGAGTTTGTAGAGCGCTTCTTGTGTTGTTTGTGTTCATATCATCAAACAAGTATGGTTTCTTTCTGATCAAATTTAAATAATGTATTTTTTTTTTTATTAAAGTAGCCTATAGGTTCGGACTCTGTTGAGTTCGAAGAATGATTTTAACTTTCTATTGATATAGTTTTATGACCTGAATGAAATTATTTGGGTGACTAATTGACTTCCGGGACATTACTTTTGCTATCGACACTAGGGAGTACCTTTGTATGCTTCCTGTTGTTAGTGATACTGTTATATAAGGTCGATGGCTTAAAAAGAAGAAAACGATAGTTAAGAGCTATATATGTCTGTTAGCTTAAAACAATATCATTTTCTTAAGATTCCGAATATATTGAGATTGTTATTAAATGTGTTTATTGCAAAGAAAAAAGGGTATCAGACGACTGACCACAACGAGAATGTGCATATTTTATAATTTCTCTAATTACAGCCTCCGCGCAGCATGAGAGAGTAGTGCTCTATAAATTACTGCAGCGCAGATTACGTTCCAGACTTACTATAAATATTGTGCTCCATTAGCCTTCAGAAGACCCTCGCTCTGAGCTCCATTAGATTCTCCCAACGTACACATGATCTATCGAAGCCTCGAGATAACTCGGCGTGTGAAATCTCTATAACAGATCATTCGGTAATAGATCACATAAGTACATAATTAAACGCATGTCAGAGTACAGTTGGGTGTTGGCCAACAAACACAGATATTATTTCTGAGATAACATATCCATTTGTACGGGCACATTAGGCGACTAGTACTGCTCGGCTGGCTCGCATTGTGCGCGTGCGCTATCAGACATCGCACTTACGATCGACCGCTGCCAAATGAGAGCCATTACTCCTGATCGGTTTTGGGACTGGCCGATATGAGATGTATCCCACACGGTCGTGACAAGCATTAGTTCGTAATACACTATTGACAGATACAAGACCACACATCAGATAAATGAACGGTGAGGATCTTTTCTTGAATATTTGGAACGTATCTATTGGGAATGAATCTCCACAAGGAAATGTTGTTTGTTTGAACGACATAAGATTTCTATTAAGAATGACAATAATTCATTTAGAGTTAAATTACCAAACTCAAGAAAAAATCAAGCTACTAGAATATATTATATTTTGCATCACTATTGCGGAGCAGGCCTTCAATATGAATAGAATGACATGAGTATAGCCTACCGCACGGGTTCATGTGTATGATCAGTGTATGAGGCATGGAGCACAATGATGGTGAAACTTTATGTGTAAATAAATACTTAGAGACGGGGATTTTAGTCACTTTAGAATTCTTTCAAGTTGTTAATTAAATAAGTGTTAGCTTAATATTAATAATTATGTGTGAGGAATAAAATTGACAATTATTATTATATTATTAAGTATTGTTCGCGAAAGTACGTACTGAGATCATAATAGTTTATATCAGAATTACCTGCAAGACAATGTTAATTCGATTCCGCAAGTAACGAGCCATAAAACAGATGAACATAACGACGAGCCATACTATTAAGTCACAAATAGGTGTTCAGCATCAATAAAAGCTTACAATATTGTGAAGGCGGCTGTGGTGCTAAATTCCCATGCGAATGTATATTTTTTTATATTCGTCAGGTATAATGTATCAAGTGAACGCGGTGATTACATTACATCTCAGCTTCAAAAAAACCACCCGAGTGTACCACACAAAGGCTGTGCTGCTATGGCACAACCGGCCGTTAAACGATTGAGGTTTCATTATTATTTGAGGGATCGTAAAAGGCGCAAAACCATTTACTTGGAAGTCGTCGCGGGCGCGGTTTTTGCCGCGCGCAAGCGGCGCGCACAATGCGCCATCAGTGCGCATGCGCAAAAACTTCGGCGCGGCGGCGATGGACGACGCGGACGCAACCGCGACCGGCGGCGCAGCGATGTGTGTGACGAAGAAAAATTCATAACTATTGTAATACATTGTAGGTGCGCTAGAGGGGTGGGCCTCGGTACTTATGTTTAACAGATAGTTATCTCTCATCCCAGAATTCACATTTATGGAATGTACCATTCCTAAATATAAACACGTATTTAATTTAACTTGAAAACGACTCATTTATCGTTAAAAAATATTAAATCTCATGACATTTCAAATCTTCGGCAATTAATGCATCCTGCGACTCAACAGTCAACATTGCATTTTAAATTAAATATTTAATAATTTTATTTTTTTATTTATTATAGAAAAGTTCGTTTCTGACTTTGAGCCGACCGGGAGTTGAACCCGGGACCTCAGAGATGGCGACAAACAGGGGTGCGAATCATTCGGCTATGGAAGTCGTACTTTATATGGCTAATCAAAGTTTCTAAACTTCGCCAGAACCTTGATCTGATCTTTTCCTAAAGTTATATGACGATGACATTTACAAATTTATAGGTGATAGATAATTATAGTAGTGGCGGGACGTTTGCGATAATATTCTGGTGTCATCCAACGAGCTAGCGCGCGGATGTGCTATCGCTTGTTGCGCAAGCGCAGATACCGCGCTTCCGTCCGACTGCTGACACGGTCACTCGGCCTAAACACTCACATTTTGAGAGCAAGGATACATAATTTAATATAATTATTTGTTTCTTGAACTTAATTTATCAATGAAATGAAATGAAATGAAAATATCTTTATTCAAGTAGGCTATTACAAGCACTTTTGAATCGTCCAAAACAATTTTTTTTTTTCCCCTACCACTTATTCAGGACGTCTTTTAGCTGACAAGAAGAACATGCGAAAGAAATTTACCAGCTCTTTATCATAAGTAATGACATTTACATAAATCATGTCATTACCAAAATAATATGTATTATCACAATAATAAATACAACTTTCAAAGTCTGTAGGACATAGGTTGAACATATAATTAGTCTTTATAGGACAAAGCGAAGGCTATTAATTCCATGCATTGCGATCCTTAAAATAATCATCAACTTTATAATAGCCTTTACTCATAAGTATATTCTTTAAATGAATTTGAAATTTATTTATGGGTAGGTCAATTACTATGCAGAAATAATACACAATGTTCATTGTTCTTGTAGCAATAATTGTCATAATTATTTACATGTGTGATTAAATTAGCGGTGACAAATTTGATGATAGCCGAGATGATTACTTCATGTATAATCTTCATTAACATTCGTTTATGACAGACTGATTCATCACAGTAAAGAAAGTTCATTATCTCCGCTGTTTCGTAGAGAATTAGAATCAAATAATTCCTCTAACTTTTGAACTCGCGCGCAAGAAGGCTGCAATTGCACAACGCATCGGCGGCGGCGAACGGAGAAATGGCTAGGATGTAAATCCTATTAGCCGAAATGAGCGTGTAATGGCCGCCGCGCTAATGGTGCGGCGCGCGAGCAATCTGTGGCTTTCACGACTTGATGCACACCGGCACATACGAGTATACCTGCTCGAGTGCTCGCCTGTGTATAACCCCTACGTATGAGTACTGCACTAGGTATTATAGTAATCTAACTGAACGTTTATTTCTTCTTTATCTAACACTGACCACCTTTTTTCTGAGCTTCGTTTTTTCGAACCCTCATATGCTAAGTTTATAAGATTTAGACAAATAATTATATTTTAATCAATTTAGATCAGTTTCGGTCGTATTGACATAATTGCTGGAGTGAATGAGCTAAGGTAAATATAAAAAACTTCAGATATTGGATAGTCTGAATCATGGTAATAAGCGCTTTCTTTTCGAGCACTAAGCACGGCCGAAGGGAACTACAATTATTTTCGCTCATAAATCATTTATTTGGTATATACGAGTGTATTGCAACAATGTACCAATATAATGATAAACCAATTTAAAATGTAAATATTTGTATATAATTTAAAAAGTTTATTCGTCGTGTATTAGATAACGCGCACGCGCACGCGCAATTCCGGCGCTGATCACCAGGAAGATCCGGCTTACATCATTACACCAAAAACAATTGTTGTTTCCCGTGAAACAGTTTTGTTGGACCCACATTTTACTATCATTAACGTTACTTTTTTGTACGTTGAGAAGAAACAACAATAACCATGAAATCGTTTTTGTTTCGCAGAAATTATTAAATTTCATTTGAAGTTTTAATGTTACGTCAATAAAGACTATTGTATTTTCTTAAAAAAGTACATAGTAAGATACATGAAAATTTCGATCATTTAAAGCTAACATAAAGTTAAAATTTACAAACGAAATGCCTGACTTTAAAGTCTGCAGAAAACCTGAAAGACGTTGACTGATATTAGTTAATATAAAAACATTTAAAAGCACACAAATTGTGTGCCAGGCGTGGAGTGGACTGTTCAAGTATTTTTCATTAAGAATATTTTCCAGTATAGCATTGTGAATGCAAATTGATCAAATATAATAGATATTGTTATAGTTGTTTCGACGTAAACTGTGATAAATAATACACTTACATGAGATATGAAACACAAAATGGCGGCGCAGCAGCAGTTTCATTCCAATTTATTTTAGCGTCGAGGATTATCCTCGTTGCGGCGTATCGCGAGCCCCACGATTTGTCAAAATAAACACCGCGCCTGGGCACTTGTCGGACCTGGGCTAAAACGAGAAAAATACGATCTTATGATTATATAAATAGAGTCTTATTTGCAGGTGGTTTTGTGAAATCTTAATTTCCCCGGTCGCCCGCTGCGCCGGCCGGCGCACGTCACGCGCCGACTCCGCGCCGGTATCCACCGATCTACATACAACGGGACTGGAACCTCGGACTTCGTTACTGGCTTATTGCTCATCACGGGGGACCTGATTGCCACAAACGTTAATAATAAAGTCACATTTTAAAATCTCACGATGTAATTTCCTCATTTACATTCCGTTGGGAGGTACAAACTGTTGCCATATTTTATCATAAGTTAGTGTGTGTTGCCATATTTTATCATAAGTTACTCAAATCATATCAAGTTATCTTTAATACAGAGCAGGTCATAACGACGAGAACAATATAAGCGGTTACAGTATTAGCAAAAATATCCATATTATTATTTCTAAAGATGGATTTCATTTTAGTTGAACAATTCATCTATATCTTACTCCACAATTCCAATGACAAAATAACACGTGACAAAGAGAGATAATAATGGTACTTCCGAACGTCTTGAAACGCTGCGGTGGCGCGCAGCGTTGTTGCAAAACGCCATTTTGGTTTTTTGGTTATTATCTATAGTAGCTTGGTGACGTAGTGGATAAACGCCGCGGCACGCGATCGTAGTCGTTGAGCAACTTTCGCAGGAGCGGTCACGGGATGGGCGACCAAAAAATGATTATCTCGAGCTACACCGTGCTTCGGAAGGTATGTTAAGCCGTTGGTTCCGGCTGCATTTGCAGTCGGTAATGCCCGCCAATCCGCATTGGGTGAGCGTGGAGGGTCATGGCCCGACCTCCTAAACCATCCATAAGGAAGGCCTGAACGTCTGCAGTGAGGACGAAATGAGGGGCTGTTGATGACGATGACAGCTGGTTTACAGATCGCTCTACAGTTTTTAATTAAAATACTAATGCAAAGTAAATTTTACCATGATTTCATAATTATTCCACTCTCGACATGAACAGTGACGTGTACAGTGCCAGGTTTTTCTGAGAGAGTCGGTGTTTTGAAGGAAAATAATGCAAAAGTGTAATTTCATCGGTAAACAAACCCATTCAAAATAAGATCTTGAAAAGAAGTTGAGACAAAAAGTGTCATGTAATTATTTCTCCATATAACAAGTAGAAAGGAACTAATGCTATAATAGATATCAGATATTACTAGTTTCTAATATATACAAATTGATAACAAGAATTAGATAAATTTTGTGACGTGTCATATACCTATAGGGGATATAGGTTCCGAGGAATAGAATTAAAACAATGCAAACAGAACAAAATTATGCGGTGGTACAGTATAATATACTCCCATGTTATATTTGTGTACTTTAAAATACTAACTATTATCAGTCAACGTCTTACAGGTTTTCTGCAGATATTAAGATCAGAAATATAAGGAAAAAATGGCAGAAAGGTTGACGATTGGAGGCATATACAGTATACAAGGACATGCTCGTTACCTTTTGAAGAAGGATATGAACCTAATGTATTACATTCAAATGCAGTGCCAGGTATGCCTATTTTGTTTTTAGGTACCTAAATGTTGTTATATAAAGAGTTGGTTTATGTATTTTAAATAAAACACGTATAAAATTATTATTATATTAATAATCATTATAATAAAAGTATATTCATACAACACACAACTACATCACAACTTGTACAATACAAACAAATAAAACGAACGTAGATGAGGCGAAAAATGTATGTAAGGACCATACATAGAGGCGTTCAGTCCTCTCTACTTACCTCACAAGGGATGCGGCGTGAAGACATAGGTAGATAGACTGCGCGGGCAAGTTGTAGGGTATCAAAATGAAAGTATATGAATGTATACCTATAAGCTTCTGTAATAAACCTATTGACGAGGATCTCTTGTACAGCACGACAAGAAACGGATTCCTGTTTGATCGGAAAAGTAGGATGGGTGCTTTTGGTGCATTTTCCGACACTCAGCCGGCACAAGGTTGCTTTTGATCGACAGTTGATAAAAATATACACCACTATTAAATATTTTTTAAAATAAAATAGTATAGACTAAATGATAACATTCAGCTATTTAGGACCACTAGATACACTATAACTCTCTCTTTCAAGCATATGACATTTTCTTTTTGTGAAAACGAGAAACTCTATGTTCGTGAGTTTTGCTTAAATATATTTCATCTTGTAGATATTTCATCTGAGATACTACAGAAGAACTACTATCTACTCGTACTAACAAAAATCAAGAAACTCGTCATGCAACAACACCCATTCATAATGAAGTAAATGTTTTATAACAACAGCGGAATATATCGATATATCAACAGCGAAAAATATATCAATATTGATAAATTTAGGTCGAGCGGTATGACGGTTACGACGCGGGAGGACAACGCTTGGTTGCCATGCGCACGCGCACCTGCCACCGGAGCCACCATCGAGGATTCCACATCAGGTAAAACGTCCCACGGTAAATTCACACAAGTATAGGTTCTACCACTCACTCAGTAAACTGTTCTAAAACTGCTTAATTTAGGAAAGTATTCTGCTGTATTCAACTTAAGTGACGTGATTTTAGAAACAAATCGTATTATATTAGTGATTCAAAAATATTTCTAATGATTCGTTTCGACTCAAAGATCAGTGTTACGTTAGGAATTCGCATAAGATAACATCAGGGTCTGATTGGGTGTAAATACGCCCGCATAGCGGAATGATTAAATAAGCCCGCGACGGCGACGAGGGTGAGTCACATGGGCCGAGACTACACGTAAAACACGACGACGGATTTACGAGAATTTTATTTCCCACCAATCTGTATCGTAATGGAATTTAACGTTGTTCTTGTAGTTAACGAGTCCTTCGGAGTCTGTTCTGTTCAATTCAAACCACAAATGGTATAGTTTTACGATCTGGCTCTGAAAGTCAGTATAATAATGATGACTGAATATTGTGCCGCCAAACTAGGTAGGTCATTTGTTGCTTTATACGGCGATGCTGTTTATAAATTTTCTTTTTAATAATTCAATCACCAGAATGGTTCTCTACCTTTTCGCCGAAAATCACCGATAACTAATGTTATGCAGAATTTCATATCGCTAAATAATCTTTTACCAAATTATCATATGATTTTGTTTTATTTCCCAATCTCACCAAAGCCAACTATACGTTTGGTTTATAATCACACCTTTCAAAATGTCCACATAATTGTAACCAACGTAATATTAGCGTTACATTTAACCAACAATTACAAAAGCGATTCGTTGTTCGTCATACTAACCTAACTTATATGTGACAACCTGTGTTCCTGTTGCTTTACATATTACAAGCTTTTTGAACGCAAATCTACATATTATTATTGAAAAATATTTAAAAAATCCGCAGTGTCAGAGACATTGGATTTTTTTTGCACTTTTCAATAAGATATAAGATTATTTCTCAGTGTGATTTCATAATTGATCAAATATAATAACATTTCTACATATTAAGAGAAAAAAATATATATATGTGGAATTAAAAAAAAAAACATTTAATAAAAATTGATTATTATATCAACGTATGAAAAGGGAACTGTTACACCGATGACACCATTATTCGTCTAATAATGGTGTAGTCGTGTGGCCTAGTGAAAGATTTGACAAGTGTTAACAGTCCCAAACGTTTTTTATAATTATAATAACAAGCTTAACAATAATTCTACCAAACGAAAAATATAAAAAAAATTTGGTAATCGTTAATTATCAAAGCGAAAAATAGACGAAACGTTGGGTGGCAAGTGATATTCGGCTAAACAAGCGGAAAGGCAGGATACCCACCAGAATATATATCGAAACTCAGTCATTTAAAATATTAACTACAGCTGCACGGGTTTTGAAGCAATCAAGACTGGAATCTCGCAGCAATATTAATGCACACTTATCAAATCAGAGCCCTACAGAGGACCCAGGTTCGATGGTAAAAAACGACTGGCTATCAGCCCCACTGAATTAGAGAGATAAGCCTTTCCCCTCCCCTCTGTGGCACCCGATCACCCCCCGCGTGTCCTTAATTAAAACGTCTGACTGTGTATTCTGTTTTAAGTAGGGTTACCAGAAGGCTTAAATCAAATATCTTGCGATATATAAAATACATTGGATATAATGCAACGCCATTTAATAGTTTTACTCACTAGCTAGACCAATAAAGAAAATATTTGGTTCCTATGCTTACGTCGCTTATGCGTGATAGATAGATAGATAGATAGATAGATAGATGAACTCTTTATTGCTCACACACAAATGAAAGTTTACAGGAAATTTCTTAGTTCTAGTGGGCAAAGGCGGTCTTATCGCTAAAAGCGATCTCTTCCAGACAACCCTTGTGTTAAAGGACACCTGTCCGAAGGATGTGGTAGTGTGCCAACATTTAGAAAAAAAAATAATAAAAAATAGTTAATAATAAAAAAGATATTTGTTTTGTTTGTATATATTGGTATATACATATATGTATACATACATTCGGTCGCAGACACAGAAGAGGAGCGGTCGGCAGTGTGTATGTACCTGCGCGGGCGCATGTCGTCGCTTATTTTTGTTCCGTGGTCGGAGCCGCGCCCGCCGTCCTCCGCTCGGACACATTCCCGCCTCATTACCTCCACGGGGCCGATTATAAATTAATCCCCCGGGATCCCATGATAATCACACCCTCACGATTAGATTTAATGAGCGACGTGACTTGGTGACAACTGTCCGCCGGGCTGCCATACAGATTAGATATAAAAAACATATTCAAGATTAATTTAGTAGGTACGATATATAAAATCTTTATATGTACATACGCTTACATATTCAATGAAAAACCGATTGTGTTTAAACTATGAGGTATAAGCATAACAATACCACACTAAAACTCATTAAATATATAGAAAATGTATAAAAAAACTTAGTTTCTTTTTTACAAATTATTTTAATAATTGTAAAAAAATAATTTTGATAATATATGCGAAAAAATACTTGGAATCCTAAGCTCGGCGACTGTGCAATTTCACAGGAAGTTGCTGCGAAGGTTCTCATCGTTTCTTATACAAATCTGTACGTTCATTCGTATGTAACCCTTAGATGTTACGTTACAGTTATTTTATTTTCAACACGTAAAGTTGAGCTGCTTTACTTATATAATGTTTTAATTTTACAGGCGTTATGTTTTTTGTTTTCTTTTATTGAACTCAATGTTTCTTTGATTTTCTTGGTTTTTTACTTATAGTAGTCACTGTATCTGTGCAAACGTTAAATACTTTTTAACTTTGTAAGCTTCTTTAAACTACTTTACAGTTGGTTGCATGTATCTCATTAGAAGATTTTTTTTATTTCAAGCTTTACCTCTATCTCTTTCTGCATATAATTATCTTGAGGTATAATATTACGAATGGACGATAAATGCACATATCAATACAAGCAGTTCTAATCGTCAACAAATTTCACAAATACGCACCGCGTGCTGATAAATTTTTTTCAGCACGCGGTGCGTGTTGCAGCCAAACCCTATCAATTATTAAAAGGTGAGGTTTTGCTCCTGTCCTGTTGTTAGTGTGATATTTGAAATTTGACCAGAACGGTAAAAGTAGTCGATTCAACAAAATTTCTAGGCCTAACTATAGATAGCAAGCTGTCATGGAAATCCCACATTGATAATTTATTAAAAAAATTAAACCAATTCTCATATGCGCTTCACAAATTACGGAAAGTTGCTAACATTAAAACACTATTAATAGCGTATCATGGGTATGTTGCTGCAAATCTTAGATATGGCATAATTTTCTGGGCTAACACTACGAATAAACAAAGCATCTTCAGAGCTCAAAAGAGATGTCTAAGATCTATGTTCGGACTAATGCAAGATGACTCGTGTGAACCATACTTTCGTAAGCATAAAATTCTCTATGTATATATATGAAATTGCAAGTTTTATTAGAAGCAACCCACACTATTTTGATAAAAATCCTATTGGAAGTCGTCGAGAGGGCACTCTAAAGGTCACACATAGGTGTAGAAAACTTCTCAGTAGAATTTGCGTAAATTGTATGGCACCAACAATATATAATAAAATTTACATTTACTGACTATTTCAAAAGACATTACTTAATTCTGAATACAATAAATATTGCCATGTCTTCTGAATTAATAAACTTATATCATTACTTTCTTGTATTCATTACACGTAAAATATTTACAATAAACTTAAAGTTCAAGTGTTACGTAAACTCAAAATGAATTTGTATGCATTTTAAAACCAACCAGGCCTTATTAGTACATACAATAGATACTTAAGTCAACGATGTTATTCCATGAATAGAAACACCAAGTCAGCGTGAAGTTATTGAGTGGTAAATACTATGGTGTGATGTACAGGCTTCGGCCGATGCCACAGCAATCTCAGGTGCCAGTGGGAATACTCACCGTTTTAAATATAAACCAAGTAACGTGCAAGAATATATATCTTCGACCGGGTGCTGTTTACTATTGTATAGCCATAGTGTATGGCACCGGTACAGCTGCTGCTTAGTCGTAACATGCAATTAAATAAATTAAGATAATAAACGAACAAAAAATAAGATTGTGTAAGACTGTGCTACCGAGACACGTCTTATCAAAGATGAAAGGCACAGCGAATAAATGCACCAAACGTTACAAAAATATGTATTAACATTTACCAAAAGCAGAATTTATAGTATCTTAAACACCATTACGTGTTCTAAAAACAAAAAACGCAGTTGGAAAATGTTTCAAAGAATATCTTTTTCTGTTGCTAAATCAATTTGTTATTATTAAACGAATTTACTTTTACCATCGAGATTTCTCACAAAACACTAAGCGTGTAAAGTCGGCGGGCTCGATCTGCTTTTACTTCCATATAATCCAGGATTTCGTGTTAAAAGCACCTTGTTAATGAACACACTTAGCACGTCATTATTTCATGTGATATTTGCAAAAGCATGTCCAATATCAAAAACGTGGCAAACACGTGGCATCAAACGTGACAATTCAGCGTGAAAAAACATAATAGTAAGTTGGAATACAGTCACGCAGGTAGGCATAATTTTTTTTTATGGTATCTGGATTATTGTTGTCAATGAGGAAATTATATAAAAAATTAGTTCTTGAAATCAAACTAGATGTCACTAGCTATGTTTGGATCTAGTCTATGATATTCATTCAAATTTTGTTTTTGATGTAATAAAAATAAATTGTGTATCCAAAATTAATAAATATGATATCGTTTCGTGTTTCTTATAATATCTAACTTTCAAATTTATTTTATTTTATTTGAATCGTAAGTTTCATTTATTTATTATGTTACGTGTAAAGGAATGATGTTTGGTTTATATGTCAACATTAGTGATGAGCCAACTTATTGGTTGCTCGTAACTTCAATTGACTCAATTCATCCGAATTCAGTTTTGGAATAAAGAACAAAGAGCGGAGCGCTGAATTCAGCTTGTTTTTTTATTTGCCATTATGCATCCACACGTCAACTTATTTTAATATAAATATCAAAATCAATTCAGTCTAGGCTGTTAAATAGCACTTGTGAAAGTCGAAAATTTTGCCAACGATTCACACAACTAACGCGGGAGATCTTGTACTGAGAAGAACCGACAAGAAACTCAGCAAGGGCTGCTTTTTTTCTCCCTATTTTATTTCACACAGAGAAGTCTTATTGGAATGTGACTTAATTAGTCTATGAAGTCACTTTCAGGGTGACACCATCTACTTGTAAATAGAATCACCATTCCACAGAAGGTAGCCCCATATAATACAATGTTTCAGTAATTGAATGCAGTTTTTTTTATTTATGGCATTTATCGTCTTTGATGGTGGAATCTTTAATAATGATCTTGTATAGTAATCATAAATCCTCCAGTCTCAGGGTCATTACCTAGCTTAAGCCATTTGTTTGATTCTGTTTTATCGATATGTATTTGATCCAAATCATGAAGGTGACGTCCCTGGAGAACTTTCTCTTTTTAGTTTTGTATTTTCTCTTATAGTACATCATTGCTGTTATAAGAATGTGCATTGTATATACATATTCTTATAATAGCAATATTATCTGACTGATCTATTTAGACTTATCGTTGAGTTTAAGTAGCGTGAAACTGGTGTCATTGTTTACTACAGTTTATGTATTTGCTTGTTTGTGCTTTTACATGGGAATAATTAATATTTCGAAAAGTAATAGTATTTTTTGTTATCTCCTATACAATTTAATATTTTTAGAGTTAATCCGTTTGTATTTATTCATGAATTCCAAAAAGCAATCAAAAGTGGAAATAAAGAATCGTCAATATAATTAGTCAAGATAGAATCTGTTGAATTGATTCACTTATCTATTTGTCCATGACGAAATATGATTATAAGTAGATAGATACCTACTCGTAATAATAATTATTATGAAGAGCGCAGATTGCACATTATACCACAATGCATCTATTTGAGGCAACAATTTAAATAGAGACTCATAACACTTACGGTTACCCGTCGTATATCATCATAACGAGTGTCGTATTGTACTTGAAGTGGCGCATGCGCACCCCCTGCCTGCCTGTTGGGTATCGCACTCTGTCGACCCACAAAAAATAATTCACATTCACCAACTGTTCCTCCGACCTCTTTATGCCATCTGTCATATGATTTGTAACGATTACATATAATTCTATAACAGTTGAATAGTTTGTGGATGACGGTGCAATAGAGAGGCACGTGAGGGAAAACTGGCAATTTGTATGTGATCGCGGGCGCACGCGTGACCGACGAGCGAAACCTCCGCGAGATCCGTTAGTGGAACTGTTGACTGAGTGGGCTAAACGCATGTGTACTGTTACTGTGGCATATTTGGAAAAATATGTTACTTTAGATATGACGAATAACTTTAGTAAGACATGGACAAATTCGTTAAATAAACGACAAAACTTCAGTACTGGAGAGTCCCAAGATGATGAATCATTCTTGTAACAGAATTAAAGAGAAATATATCAAAAGCCTGATTATGAAAAACGAATTTCTTAGATTTACTTTTAAGTAAGAAAATTGTGTTTCTATAATTGTTTCGTTTAGTACGCAAAAAGTTGTTAACTCTTGATGGCTGGTGGTGTATGTCCGTCGTACAATAATAAGCTGAGTAGATACCCTCGCGGGCGACGTCAGTGCACGTATTACACGGTGAGTCACCGCGCAACGGACCCGTGAGACCCGAACACCGCACCGCATGCGCCTACACCGTAGGATCATCTCACAGTTATGTACGCCAATAAACTGTCACTCGGAATGATAACCATATTCATTTAAACATATTATAATTAATAAAAAATTATATGACCACAAATATTCTAAACGCCACATCACAGACAGGTATTCTGTTTTAAAATAATATACTTTTTCGTGAAACAAACAATATTATTATCACAGAATAAAAACTGAGAGTTTTGGCATTTCAGTCAAATACGCCGTTTGTCTATAGATCATCATTATTTTGCCTATTGATAGTATTCGTAGAAATGTACGGTATCAGAACTAAAATGTAAAAATAGAATTGAGAAATGTGCGAGTCATCATATAACCGAAGGGTGTAATTTATATGCTTAACTGTAATCGTAATCTTTTGTAAGAAATTCATATAATAGTTTCATTAAATCTCGTTTCCTCTTTGTTTTCATGTGCCTTCTTCAATTGATTCCTGCGGCAGACGTAACGTCGTCTAATGTGTGTCGGATGTGTGTATCAGACTGACAGACTAGACGATCGCGCCGGACGACTTCCGCCAGGCGACTAATCAGCGGGTTGTTGCGCCCGCAACACGCGGCCGGAGTCACACGCGAAACGGTTCATTAACGAGTTAATTAAATGGAGCTCTCCTGTCGTTGAGGATGGTAGAGGCGACCCGACGCGACGGACCACCTCGCTCAATGTCCGCCGGACACTTATCGTATCGGCCCGCGCGGTTGTGCGGTTGTGCCCGCGAGGCTACCAGCATCGACACTCATTAAACGACCTGAATGACACACTACATGACAACGAAAAAAAATTTGTGTTATTTTATTAGATTCACAAATTTAATTTAGGTGTTATCATTATGCAAAAAATCTATATGAATAAAAATGAATCGCTAGAAATATTTCTGAAAACGCGAGACTCGAGAACGACAGAACTGTTTAGGCTATTTTACCCTACTACGATGAAGCGAAAAGGAGGGTTATAATTTTGGCCGGTATGGATGTATGTAAGTAAGAATATTCATCTATTCCCATTGTAACTGGACAAATGAGATGTTATTAGAAACATCTTAGTTGTCCGCGTGCTGTCGGCTATGTGACGTTACATTACATTGGCAACAGTGCCTTCTAGATCAGTAGCATAAAGTAAGGAATAAAAAGCAATATTTTATTCAATCATTCCGTGTAGGGTATCAAATAAAAGGGCTTAATTAGCACATTTTAAATGTAATGTATATAGCATTTGAAAATTAAATAAAAAAATAATAAGTTTCAAAACCAAAACGCGACTACAGCTAACAATAAAGAAATTTACTTTATGTGTTTTACCTGAGTATATTGTTTTGATTTCAAATCGATACACACAGAAATATTTAAACGATACCCACTACTTATCGCTAATTAATGTAAATCACTCTCTGCTTTATACCTTGGCGAGTCACTGCCACTGAAGTGAGCGCCTGCGGGTGGGCCGGCGCTATTATTGTCTTTATGAAGCTTAGTCCTGATCAACACTGATACGGCCGACACTTATTGAAGGTTTAAGTTTAAATTTTCAATTTCATGAGGGTCAAATTCTACGACGTCGTAGTATAGTGTGGACACTTGTGTTCCATAAATTACTTTCTCGAAATAGTAAGCGCTCACATGACGAATCCGTTCAAACAGAGCTTCGAGATCTTACGCGTTTATAATATAATAATTCTAATAAAACTTCAACACATAACATTCGCTTGTCGATCTAAAATGTTGAATGAGATAAATAAACAGCGACGGATTGCGATTCATAGATATATGTCATACAACAGCATTATTGTGCAACAAACGGTAGTGCTTAGAAAACATGAGCTAATATATGTTATCGCAGCATGCGGATAGTGGGAGTGGGCACTGACTGCTGCGCGCTCGCATCTTACGATCATTGGGTTATGGATGGATGATATCTGTAATGGCTTTTAGGTCCTGATTTTGCAGCTAAAACGAATTTACAATTTCCGCTGCGATTTTACGGAGGCGCAATCGATTGACAACGAGAGAAAAGGTGGGGGAAACAAAGTGACGTCACGTCACGTCGTGTCGTCACAGGAACAGTGATGCAACCGACCACTTGACTCGAGCGGATCCCATTTCAACGCAAGGCGAAGGCAATTAGAGGGCATTACGGACAAGTTAACTACATTGTAACATTATACGTAACAGCGCTGCGAACCTCGATCGGGTGTGGTTGGTTTTTTTATCAAATACTCGGACATAAACTCCACAGTATTATTTGCCCTTCACAAAAACCAACAGCTAAACTATTAATAAAAACACAATTAAATTATAAAAAACATCGCTTGGGGATTACGAAACTAAAAAATGTAAAGCAAATTAGTAAAGTTAACTAATATTAACATACATTGAATAAACGTCTGCAGTAGGGTGGGTCGTGGTTATTATTTGTACCCTCTTGAGATCACTCGAGATTTTAACCAGTCATCGAGATACACGTGTTGTTGTTGTCTGCTAGGTTCTACATTATGACCGAGAGATTCTGTTTCACGATTCGTTGTTACCAACAGATTACACAATAATGATGTTAACTCAACTCAGTACACTGAAGTAAATGGTAAATGCTGTCTCAAGAGACATTATTAACAACAATTAATTAAGGCATATTATATAGTTAAGTAAGTAGGTAAGTAAGGTTTATTAGCGCATCATATTTACAATAGTGTGTATGTGTGAACATAGGAAAAAACAACAAAGGCATCTGAATACGTGTTTAAGTAAGTTATAGGGTCAATCAGCAGGACCCTGCCTTAGCTTGAGTTGTTACGGTAAGAACCAACCCGCAATGGCAGTTCAATAATATCGATTCTACCGAAAACCAATTTATAATATTGCGACATTTAGGTATATCTTCGAGAAAGTTTATTTGATATGCAAATCATTTAATTGACACGAAAATTATTACATTTGTGTAAGTATAATTTAATTGACTTATAAATTATTCGTATATTCGTGCTCAAATATGTTTTCCGAAACAATTATGAGAAATCTTTCATAATTTCTTTACTATATTATATAATGTCCAAGACACAATGACCATGCCGTTTTAAAAGCCCATTCGATTGACGACACCACGACGATAACTATGTACGACTGAGGCTATCGTGAAACTCGCACGGGAAGCGCTGACTGCGGGCAGGGAATGGACAGCGGTTTTTGTTGCGCGTGCGCAGACCGCGCGCTATGTCCGCAGATTAACGACATAAATTAAAGTTACACACACCTTGTGGGAAAGTTGCGCAATCGATCATTTTTATATATGAAATGGAAACGGAGCGACGGTCAGCGACGGAAGCTAACCATTATAGAATATTTATGCTCTTGAAACAACGAGTCATGTATGAGAGGAACTGTAGAGTACTGTTTCACTATGGGTTACTGACTATGGGAGGTCCATTAAAATATTAAAGGAGAAAGCTTTAAATTGATCTCGTTATTTATTTTATAGTCTATCTGTATCATAAATATAATTAAACCGAAATTCTTCTGTCACAGAAATATCAAACGGCGTTGTTTATATTACATTGACAAGATTCGATTACTGAATGTCAGCGAGTTCAAAAGACCGTTAAATGTTTGGGCAGCGGTACTGACAGGTGAGTGTCGGCCGACATAATGAACTGCAACATTACGTCATACATCAACACACACACACACACATACACACTCAACGTACTCGGCTGATATTAAACTATAACTCAGTAAATCACATCGATAATAATGTAATCTGTGTTGTCATTACACTTGTGCTGACGGCATTAAAAGAAAATTCTCTAAAGTTAATAATGTATGCATCGATCTCTCCGCCGCTCTCACGGCTCTCATGGACGTCGATCGTATTCGAGTCTGGTCTCGGATCGATTTCGTCGATAATGGCGACACGCGTAAATGGCGTATCATCATCCAATAATATTTGTCGGCGTTCGGCAAACACGGAGCGAGAGTGGTCAGCAAACAGCCGCAGATACACCTGGCCACTCTTGTTTTCGGGGAGACCAGTTTTTATAACAACAATCTCAGGGATACGTTAATTTGAGCGTCGTTTTTCTAATGCGGTTTGGACAAACAATGAGCCACTTTGCACTTCGGGAGCGAGTGCGTGGGCGTCTGTTGAGTGGTGAGTGGGACACAGCTCGACAGATAACCGACGACCACTCTTGAAGTATTCACACAGTAACGTAACAGGAACGCGTAGCATCTAATTGCTGTTGCTGCGACTAGTGCATCGAAACTTAATTATTAACACAATATGACAAATATTAAAATGTCACTATTAACATTCAATTTATCTTATGTCCCAAACGTGGGACCGGCGGCCTTACTTCAAACCGTCAACTTCTTGTCCTCTTAGAGATATAATTATTATTGGTTTGACATGCTTCGACAGATTAATCTGAGTCGTGCAAAAGCTAGACCCAGATTCGGCGCGAGTGAAGCCTAAAAAAGGATTAAAATTAAGCTTCGTCTAGACTGATATTAGCGTTACCTGATCGGCAGACTCGGGGCTCCCACACTATAAGTGGTACACGCCAAATAAAATTCGTGCATAATTGAAAATGTCTCGACGCGTATTCGGCACTAAACAGTTTCGCAGGGCATAATGTCTTGAACTTATTGAAGCAAAACAATTAGGTTGTTGTCTGCCGGAGTCCGGTCGAGTGGAACGATCGCTTAATCCGCGAGTTGACACCAATTAATCCCGCGACAATTGCCTCTCCCCCCCAACCCCCAGCACTCTTAATCATAATGATGATTAATACGTTCTGGTTACTCGACTAACTGACGCCGTATGCGCTAGCGTCTTATACAGTGCTGTTAATAAACAAGGTTTAGCGTCAGAGTAAGTTTACGCTAAAATTACAATTCATATCATACAGAAAACAAGCAAACCTATTACCTCCTAGGAGTAGATATTACTCCCGTAGAATCCTTTGCTAAGTGTGTGTTGTGTTTAATAATATGAATTTTTACTAACACCAAGTGCAGTCTCAGCGTAATTTTACTCCAACGCTAAATCTTGCTTATTAATATCTGTACGATAGTTTTTCAATATTCTTAATTTCTATCAATCAATATTTCACACACTTGATTCTATAAAAAATAACGATCATAAAATGGTTTTACATGATGTCGATTCCTATTTAGGGAAGTAATCGATCATTATATTCCTAACAAGAAACCGTAATGTTAAAAATCGACACATTTTTATACGATTTTCTCACTTTTACCACCGTCCTGCACTCTTACAGCAACATAATAAAATTAAACAAAAAAAATCACGAAGAGCATTAAACCTTGAATGAGGTGAACTCGCATTAACATGTTTATTCGTTTCTCGAAGTTGGAGCGGAGCCGAGTGAGTGAGTGAGTGCGAGCGGCGGCGGCGCACGTCGGGGCCAACGAGTCCGCGCAGGACCACTAGCGTGTTCTCAGAAGTCCTTTCACAGTAATTAAGCATTAGATAAGCCCGTCGTGCGCTAATGCGATTAAGATAATCTTTAATAACATCACCGATGGAAATGAAACGGAATCGTATTATACAATAAAAACAAATCCAGATCATATCGACTAATCAGATTTGTGTCAAAATTTTGAAATGATTATTATTTTGATGAGAAAAATCCTATCAATGATGTCACATAGGCTGTTAATTATTATAAGAATCCCACATTTTAGTTTAACTGGATGAAGGGAATCAAATACGCCGCGGAGATTCTCATTTCAACTGAATTATTTTTTGTATGTATGTGTGTATATTCTTCGATACCTTTAACAATAATAAATTGATATTAATATACTATGTTTTGCTGTTTGTAAGGGGGTTATTTATATTTATGGTTTTTTCCTTTCGAAAACCAAAACTTACATCAAAAAGTCGAAATATTTCTTGAATTTATTTACCGTCTGCGTAGATATTAAGAAATATTTATCGACGATTTATGGGCCGTTTAATTTTTTTTATGATTTCACTCAGTAGGCTGACCGTTATAACTTATGTAGAAGTCTATGTGAATATATTAGATTTTGATATCTCAACATTATAATGTTTAATAAGTAAACTGGTCTTCCAAACTTTGCTAGGACCGATACATCTGCTAGAACACTGTTCCTGGAGGCTCAACTTCGCGCTGGTGCAACCAACAACCAGTTGGCTAAAAATAAACGGGGGCCGGCGTGCGTGCCGTGTGAGCCGAGATTGCACCGAGGGGTGTGCGGGGAGAGGGAGCGCGCGGGGGGGGGGGGGGGGAGCTGCACCGGCTCATTAAACCGGTCTCCGGAATCGAAGCAGCTCATCCCGGCCACAGCTATCACCGTTTAACTCATCTTTGCAAACGTTCACCCCATCTCACAAATAATACTCACTTGGAAGTCACGATAACTTCGGCCGCACTGTTTTGCCTTTAAACCATTTCCCTTACCTATATGCTGGTGCCAAAGCAAATTACTGATTGTGAATCGAGCTACAAAATTCATTTATCTGCCTCCCTACAAATTTACACCGGATTTTTACGAAGTAGATATAAGAAACCGAGCGTCAAAAAATGTATAGGATACCGTTAATTATTTTTTTAAATGAATACCTTTATAATTAATTCATTAGAATAACAAAGCAAGTGCAAGCACCTGTATGCTTCACGTGAAATAGGGTATCGAGACGAGCGGAAGGAACGGGAATCTCGGCTGGATTTTGTTCGGTACATACTCACACACGCACACACACACCAAACACTGGTGGACGCACCTGTGGACTCGTTGCGTGCTCTAGTCGCGGCCCGACCAACACGCTCGCTCGATTTGTCCAACACACCATGCACTGAATATTTACCTATCACCATCATCCATCACTTAACATTACATATAATATGGATTACTTTGTTTTTATTTGGCTTGTCTCTTTCTGTCTTTATTCTATCGATCGCCGGTCGTTTTGTTGCAATAAAATTTCATAGTAATCTCAGATAAGCCTTTAAGTTCAAAAGTCAATGAATCACGGCAACGTGATTTGCATACCGCATTAAATTCGCAAGTTACAGTTTATGCGACTGACGGTCCGTGTAAATGCATCAGCATTGTTACGGAGAGGAACAGTCGTGATCCCTCGCGGCTGTGGGGCGACCACCCCCCGTCCCCCCGGCCCCCGCGCCCCCGTGCGCACCGCGGCTCGCCCGCGGGGAGGTCGCCCGCCAACTGCACCTGCTACGATGCGTTCCGTTATTTGTCCAAATTTGGCCAAGTTTGCATACAAATTAACATCGGTCCTTCGAGTGGGATGTTTTATTTGAAAAGTAATTTCTTTAACTTTAGACGCTAACGTTCGTTCGATGGTTTTCGGTCATGCCACCGGGCGGGCGAGTATTTGTCACGCACGATCGAAATAATTAAATTAGTCCGCGTCGCAGCCGGTAGGGGCGCGGAGTGCGCGGGCGCAGGTCGCCGCGCGCCGCGGTATTTTAATTAAACCAGCCTCCTGGGCCCCCTCCCCGCGCCCCGCCCCACCCTCGGGTTCACGGCAGGCTCAATCACGTACTCCTGCGCACCCACGGAACATGTTATTGCCTACACGCAGTAAATAACAACTGCCCTCTCAGTATTTCGCTTTCTCTGATCGCACATCACTTGTGTAGTTTTCTTGCTTTCATTTTTCTTCCTCCATACAATTCTCTGGTACTCACGGACACTCTAGTCACATTATTACGTTATTTATTCACGAATATGGTTATCACAATGAAGGATTTAAAAAAAAAATTTCACCTGATATGATCTGATACCAGTGTTGCCAATTTAGCATATTTTATGCTAAAATAAGCATATTTTGAACTTGTTTAGCATGTCTTTTTGGCATCAAGCATATTTTTATATCATATAAATTTTTAGGTTAAAATCAAACTAAACCAAAATTTATAGAAATACCCATCAGTTTAGTCTGCATATTGTGTTATCAACTACACGTTGGTCCATTTTTACCCGACTGCGCGACGCAAAAGAGGGTAATGTGTTTATCAGTCTATGTATGTATGTATGTATGTTTGTTTCTATGTGGCGTTCTAGAGACCAAAAGTTTAGGCCGATTTTGATGATTCTTACGTCAATCGATTCGTCTTAACCTTGCGAGTGTCACTAAAGACATGACCCCTTGGGAAGATTTGATTAGTAAAATTTGAATGGGCCCCGACTATGAGTCGTTCTGTTCTATATTACTTAACAGAATTCTAAACTACTGGGCTTGTTTCTTTCTTTTTAGTTTTTATTTAAGTTAATTCTTTCATGTATTTTTTTAAATTAGTTTTTACGCAGTCAGGATTTTTTTGTATACATACTTCATTACTTTATTGTCATTATTATAAAGAGAAAAATTCTTTAATTATATAAAAAAGTATACAAAAAAATATTTTATTATTTCTCTATTTCATAATGTTTCACCTAAGAAAACAGCAAACATTTTTTTCTCACACAATTCCAGGTACTACTACCCCGTAGTACATAAGCATACTACACAATCAGATTAGAAATTCTACCTATCATATTGACAAACGGATATTGAGACTGTATACTTGAATAGATTTTTATTTTACATAATATAATTTTTTATAAAATATAGAAAACGTAAAAGTGAATGTTTTAATTTTGAATTAATAAACTTTTTAATTGTTTTTTAAAAAAAGTTAATGCTTCAATATAATGTTGGCATATTTTTTAGTAAATTGAAAAGAAAATTAGCATAATTTTGATATTTTTTATCACCATTTTGGCATATTTAGCTGTAAACGAGTTGGCAACACTGTCTGATACGTAAAATCCTATTAGAATCCAGGTTATAAATTGCCAGTTTATAAATTTGTATATAACACCGTAGAATTATTGTAAATACAATATATCTTTATGTGAGAGGCGTTTTTAAAGTTGAATTGTTGTTGTTAAGCTTTTTAGGTTAAGTTTCTAAATTGACATTTGTTTGAATTCAACATCAACTAGTTTTAGTTCTTCACTATGGGTAGAAAATTTCTATGTGTTTTAGTAGAAAGATTGTGACCATACATATGTTGCAACTTAATTTTTATTTGATGTTAAACCTTTGTTGAATGTCTTCAATTTGAAATATTTTTGGTTCCAAGCCAGAATAAATAAGAAAAAATAACATAAATTGTATATTTTATTTTACTTCCGACTTATCATTTCACGTTATTTTAAATAATTTTGTTACATGAGTTTACTATTGTAATTGATTTCTACTGTCGAAAACAGGAATATAGTGTGTTAGTATCAGCACGGGAACAGGTTTCTACTGCTCTGGCGATGATGTAGCCTGCGTTAACCAACCCCAGCAGGCGACAAACACAGCTAATTGCAAACCGATGAATGTAATTATTGCGCACGCGCCGACGCGCACCGTTTTTGTCACACCACACGTAAGCCTAAACGAGACATTTAATTCACAGTCATCTTGTGCTTATTTGGTTAGAAAATGCAAGAAGATAATAAAGACATTCAGATACCTTTTAATGTGTAACAATTATTACCGAAGCAAGTTCTTGTTAATTAATTGACGTTCTTGTACATAAATCAAGACAGCGACTCATGCACCACAAAGTAGAATATGTATTTGATTATGACAAAACTATTTATATAGTTACGAATCGGAACAATTAACGATGATGACCCAAACGCGGTTATCATTAAAAAGGTGTCTCTTGAAATGCTTATTGCATTGAAGTCGCTAGTCGCTCAATTTCAAATAGTCACGTGCTCTAGAATCCATTGAAAACTAATTCCGCGAGTTTACTGTACCCGAAAATCTTTACAGAATGAACTAACTGTATCTTCAAAAGCGATGAAACCCTTTAAAAGTTGTTTTATTTAGCTTACACTAGTTTTATTACGAATGTGACTGAAGTTGATGGTTATGTTCAATATGAACTTGAATAAACAAACAATCCGGCCGAATGCGAATCAGACTCGCCCATCCAACGATTTTGTATGAACTTATGTATACTTACATGTGTGCAAACAGTGCCTATGTGTGGCAAAGAGATCGAATCTTGAAGATTCTACTTTTATGACGATAATAAAAATCTTCAAGATTAACAGATTAACAGCCGTTAGTAGCCCTCTGCCGATAACATTACCTTCCGCGGTTCCACTGTGATGTCTGTCCTGTACTGACCACATCCAGTAGATTGTAAACTAAGAAAACACCGAACATTGATTTAACTAATAAATACTCAGAAATAAACACAGAGATTTGAGGACTAACTTGATTTTGCTGTTGAAAACTGTCGTCCTCGTCGCGGACAGTTTACGAAAATAGATTTTTGAGTCCCGGTATAACTATACCTATAAATTATCGCTATTAAGTTCTTCCTTTATTTGTACCACTCTGTTTGTACTTTTAGACAGTCGTATATATACCTCTAGATCTATAGTCACGAGCAGTAATTACATGAGAATATGTCATAACTTAAGCAAATAAATATTTCTAGTCATTAAACGAGAATTTTAATAAATTAAGAACTTTTTACATAGAATGCTAACTATTACCAGTTCTTACTTTAGTTCAATTCTTGTTAAATTGGTAAATAAATATCTGCTTAAATTATGATATGATGTGGAAGAGATTATTCTTGCAAAATTTTATGATCGCTTACCTAGAGTCAAATTTAGGGACAAATTTAACATTTTCGTTCCAAGTAATTCCAAGAGAAAGCAGGCCTAAATAATTGTAATTAATAAAGACCTATAAGATCCCATTCTTTGTTTTCTCATAAGGTACAGGACCATAATAATAAAAAGAACTCGCGTTAATGCGTCATCGCCAATTAAATATTTATCGATGATGATGTATTAGTCACCGAGTCAAGAAATAACAAGACTGCGGGTATTTAATCAAGAGGCATTGGCGTGAGAACCGGCCAAGGGGAGAATGATCTGCTCAGGAGTAAGTGTGACACGTGTGTCGCGTCAGGTGAACAGTGCCCGTGGCAGTTAACATGCGCTTACACGACTCCATAGTGTTACGATGTTCTTATCTTGTGTTAAGGCAGTTACAATTCAATAAGTCAAAGAATAGAACAGATACTTTTTTATCTTAGTATTTCATTGGTAATTTCATAAAATTGCTTATTTAACACATGCATCATGCATCTACAATATCAGGCTTTGACACAGATCAGCACTACCAGTACTCTGACTGGTTGACAAAATATTGTACTAGAGTAATGAAAGGGCCGTTGTACCAGATACCTATAAACAAGATAAATTAATTACAGTGTGTATTTCAGGGCTCATATTATTAAAATATGTGACATAGTCTAGACAGCTTGCCGCTGCGCTAATGTCCACTTAATATTCATCGACCGAATCGCCTACTGACAAAGGACGGCCTCGTTGTGCCTTTCGCTGCATTGAGATCTAATCCCTAGTCCAACTAAAATAACTTAACAATGATACATCATATAATACTTTCTGCCACCTTAATAATGTACCCAATAGCATTCGCTCTTAGGTCGAAAATCGGTTGCGTGCGCATGCGCATCTCGGGGCGACAATTGGTGAAGTTGTCTCGTTCCGCGTGATATTTATAGCCACTGAGCGACGCCTAAATATTAATAACGCTTTTATTATTCCCTTTTGTGATCTGATAATCAAATAAACCTTTAACATTGGTTTACTACAGCGGAACTGATATTTTTAAGTCATTTTCATTAAAAATGAAATTTCTTTTGTAAATTTATGTGACTACTGCTCATATTGACATAGTCTATCGTGTTTTATATAAAAATATAAGATAACCAGGTGTACTTCCCATCACCTCTCACGGTTTAAATCTTCCCAGGACTACGAGAAACATTTCAAAGTCAAAATCAGCCGTTTTCAAGTTTTAGAGAGACAAACAAACACCAATCGATAGTTCTAGATATGTATGTACCTAGATAATAGTAGAGCTAATGAACTAATAAAATAATGTCAATATTTATATATAAGTTTTATTTTGTTACTTATGTTTCTAATAAAGCAATTCTATTGATCTTGATGGTTAATAAGAAACTGTAGGATATACCTAAAAAAGTTTGATATTAAATTTCATAGTTCATCGGCAAACAGCTCGACAAAACTAGTATTCGATAGAGATACAAGCATGTTGGGTATCAGTGGTCGTTGGCTGTGCGACGGATGCGCGGATAGCATCTCGTCGCTTCCGCCCATTTATCTGCCAGTAACCAGCTTCCCCTGCACCCCCTCGCCCGCTCCCTGCGAACATGCAGATCTGCTTCCTACATGCCATCAATTAGAGGCAGCAACCTGCATGTCCCGAGACGTCACGTGACAAATGTACGCTGCCGTACGTATGTTCTGTCTTGTTACTGGTCACGTCGACAGGTGCCGCCACAACCCTAGTGACATTGACTAGCGCATACTGAATTTTTAATACGAGTAAGAAATGTAAAATCTCTTTCATCTGAGTGTATTTCCTATTTATATGTATAGAATTACTTTAATTTTTACATGTCTCTCAGACTTCGGAGTGTTCGAGCAAGACCAACCTATAACGGTGGGGGACGTCAACGTGCAATTAACAGAACGTTGTTTGTTCGTGTCATCACAACATTACGAGCTCTTCATTACGAGGATGACGTCCGCCGTGCCTGTCGACACACATCGACTGACGACGACACCAGGCGACGATAACCTTCGTAGCTACGTGATTCGCACGCCATCACTTATTTTAGAACGTCGTCAATTAAAGAAATGAACTTTTCTACATTTTCTTGGGTCCGAGTCTTGTGGTACCTATACTCCATCAGATGTTAGCTATTCATCTTGGACTATGAGCAATGTATGTGTTGTTGTTTAATATTAACATATTCACGTTTATAAAATTCGTAAAGGGTAACATTCTAGACTCCCTACGTAAGTATAACTTTACATACCAACATCAGATGTCGGTGACCGATTACTTACTATTTGTGTGTCGAGTTGTGTGCTACTTCTTTTGATATGAGATTACAATATATCAGAGATTGGCAGGCTCATACGACACGGACGCGTACGACGCGCGACAATAGACGTCAGCCGGTGATTGGGCGACAATGGGCGCTCGTTACGTGCGCCGGCGCAGCCACGTGGGAAACCGAGCGCATTGCTGCTGCGGTCACCTCCGCAGGTGTCAGAGGCCCAAATAAACCCAACCCTGAATAACGTGAGCTTACTTCGTTGTCCCTATTTTTTACCAATCTCTCAAACGAGGAAACACTAAAATAATGATATAAAACAAAACAACCCATCTTTAGAAAGAACGAACTCCCCTCTATGTCATGCTGTCTATAGTACATTTTTTTTTCATTTATTTTGGCATCAAACAGTCATGTAAAATAACAATAATTTCACAAACAGTAATGACTAAAAAGACCTACAGTGCCCAAGTTTAGTACAAACAAAGTGTTTTCATTTTTAAACGTGATCAGACAAATATTCATGCAGTAATAAAAAAAATGCAAGTGATTACAACAAAAATCAAATCAGAGAAGACTATAATTATTTTTTACTTTAGGTTAACTTTCTTTTAAGTTCTTTTTTAATATTCTTCAGAGATGTGTTGAAGAAATCTATGTTTGACAGTTTCTTATTATACATAGTGATGGAACGATAAAAGAATGCGTTTCGGGTATAATTTTTCCTACGATTTGTTAATAAGTAATTGATTATTTTTTCATCGTCACCGGCCTATTAATGTTCCCACTGCTTGGGCTAAGCAATAACGAAGGACAAACACGAGTGATACACACGTGATTGCTTCAGAAATAGGAACTGTTAATAGCTAATATTAACTGTTCTAACTTACCGTACCGACAGTATTAGTCTAATATTCACATCTTAGTTAGGCTACAATATCTGTGGAAACCATTTAATAGTTTATTATTTAATTCTCAGTATAAAAAAACATTTATGGTATTTGACTATACATAAGCTTTTATAACAAATAGAGTTAAGAAACATATAATCGCAGTCTTAGAACATTTCATAAATGTTATAAGGAATGGCTTCTTATACAGCGGTCTCTTCCGCTGGGTCTGGGTGGGGTAAATGTGTAATTGGGGGTTATATAGTTAAGAAAATGTCTCGATGTTTTGTATTTTATTGTGCTTATAATCCCCTTTATCTTATATAAATTTAGCCTTCTTTAGTTAAAAAAAAATGCTGCAGGTCATTGTATGAATTCAGAATAACAGAGACTGTGGGTGCACTCACCACTGGTCACTGAATCAAACCGTTTTGTCACATTTCCTATTACTTTGGATTTAAAATTGTATTAATAACATGGAGGTATATGAATAAATGGTATCATTTTTATTATTATTAAATGGAAAATCGTAATCTTCACTTTTGATATTATACTCGTTGCATGTATTAGTATATTGTAGCCATACAGATGTATGTATGTATGTGTGAGCCTCATCTAGATGTCGTCGTATGTTGACTTGTTACTTTCACACCTCCCTCCAATACTTGTTTCGTCCGAACTTGTAACGCGTGTTTAATATTTCGCGGAGGTACGATAAAACATTATTTGTCATTCTAATACGTATTGAGTTTGTTCGAGACAATCTATTGATAATTTACTCACTAAAGTAAGCTCGATTCTTCTCAACTTTTTTTATTTAAACAGTGTCTATCATACCTGCTCTATAATGTAATAGTACATAAGGAACTATAACATTGTACTGATTCAGTAAATTCAGTTTATAAAATATTTATATTAATCTTAAGGCACCTAAACGTTCCAGCGTCACATCACCACTGCTGCAGCACAGGGTAAAGACCTGAATCGATAGGAAGATTGGGCCACGACTCACGACCCATAACCCATGACCCATGGCCTGCAGGTGCAGCTTAACGACTGTAGGTGCAACCGGCATCAACAGATAATTTTTTTGGTCACCAATCCTATGATTGGCCCTGGTGATAATTATTCAACTTTCCCATCGCAATCCGAAAGCGCTTACCACAGCGCCATAGAGCTCCTACTTTCAACGTTTATTTAATATTATTATGATAAAAGTTAATTTGTGACTTAGTAGAACACAAAGAATATAATCCGTATAATGTTATGTTCGAAGGACTGGTTTTCAATTACTAAATTAAAACAGAAATGAAGTGAGAAAGCTTATGTGTAGAGTGTAATTTAAAAAAATAATATACAGGGCGATATCTTTTTAATGTAGAGCTTTCGGCAGTCTCATAAGTAAACGTTCGCTCTTTCTAGAGCTTGGAATAAATGTTTAATATAGTTACAATCAAACTTATTTAATGAGGCATCCCGTCACACGGTGGAAATATTCGCGGACCCCTCCGAGTGGCGGCGATCCACGAATTCGCGAAAGCAATGCGCCCCCCGCGCCCGCGCCGGTGCAAGCTGCAATAAAAATAAATCAGTGGCGCGGGATTAAGCAGGGGCGGGGCGCGGGAGGGCGGCGCGGCCCGCCGGCAGTCGAACAGCGAGCCCCGCGGCAAACGCACGCGCCAGTCGCGCAGTGAACAGTGAATCCAGTGCCGTGTGTGTATGTGTGAGTGCGGGGCCCCGGCGGCGGCGGTGGCGGAGCGGTGCAGTGGTGCGCCGGAGCAGTCGGGCGGCGGTATGCGGGCCCGGCGCCCCGCGCCTGCGCCTGCGCCTCGATAATCCGATGCGCGCCCCAGGGCGCCGCGCGACCCTGCTGCTCGCACTCGCCCTCGCCTGCCTACTGCGCGTACGTCCACTGTACTACCCCCGATGACCGTCAACTGTCCTATTATTAACAGCTACAATTAGTAATTAAGAAGAGTTCATTACAAATTTAATATTTCGACAGTGATCGAAGTGATATAAAGTTAATTCTCCAAATATTTAAATCAAACAGATACTATTTTTTTTCACGCTAACAATGATGGTTTTATAGCCAAGACTGAATGACTACAAAACGTAAGACAGGATATAGCACCAGCTAGAACTAATTCGGTTAACACTAGTTATTCCAATGAAAAGTAACCCCACTGCATTTCGTATTGAACTAAAAGTGAAGAAGATACAAGTAATTCTAATACACCAAATTTATAAACCAGAATTCACGTAGAATTATCTATCGAGATTTTGCCACGAAGCCCAATCCGCATGGAATTCGAGCACTAGCATCCGCGGTACGTGACCTGACGGCGCCGCCTGCGTCCGCGCGCGCTACGTGCGCTCGGTGACAATTAGCTGCTTCTGAGAAAAATGCGTCCATAAGCTCACACTCGCGGAGACGAAGATAACACCACCAAAGCCCTGTCCAAATAATTCGCCGAAGCAAAGAAATGATATGAAACCATTATGCAATTAAACATCTAAACCGAATCGACAAGATTTAGAAATATTAAATACAAAGTTAAATGTAAACATTGCTGTTTTTACAAAAGATAAATATTCCCATCCTGCAAGAAATATAATGAAAACTATGTTTCAGTCATGTTACAAAATACATAAAATAAACCACAATTCAAAACCAACAGTAGAAAGCTCAAAATAATGAAAGATAACACAGAAACATATAAGTTCACCAAAACGATATCGTTTGGGAAAGTTTCCATAAAAGCTCAAACATTTTATTGTTACATAGCGCTTGAAGTTAATGCATTATTCATGTGCGCGGCCTCTGATGGGATCAGCGCGCTCGCAGCACAACATCACTCGCTAACAAAAACAAATAGGTACATTTAAGAATTCTTTAGAAACTAACCGAATTCTTTGTTTTAACAATACATCAATAAATAACTAAGGTTTACTGAACTTGAAATTGTTACGATATCGCATTTTTATATTAATTAAAATCATGACAATTTCAAGTTTTTATAAAACAATCATAAGGAATTATTATAACCAAAAAGTGATTACAACAGTTAAAAATAAAGAAGTATATAAATAAGAACAACAACAGGTTTCTTTCCGTAGCCAGCACATACCCTTTGTTATAAATATAAGAAGATCAATTATTTATATGTCTGTAGATAGTTTGTTTTGAGAACACAGACCATTAGTCAAACCGTGATATTATCAGGATGGGAAAATCTCTCTTCGTACTCTAAAAAGGCAAAAGACGATACGGTATCTATTGTACGAGTCAACTCTGCTTGATCTCTAGTCTTTGTACAAATATCAAATATTGTAGCTGATACGATTAGAATATCATGTAAATTATACAATTTTAGGTCTAGTAGTCGTTATAAAATTTTAATTGCATAACTTTAAGTTGGTTTTTCAATAAACTGGTCAAAATAACTCTATTCATTCAAACTCTACATTAATATTCATCATGCACAACGCATTATTCGTCACAAAAAGTGTCAACTCGTACTGAGTATAATTATCCACGATCGAACAAACGTGATAAAATAGTTGTAGGGGCTGTTCGGTCGGCGCGTGCGACGTCGTCGGGCCGCTCGCTCGCTGCGGGCGACGCGTGCGTCCGTAAGCACACGTTTTAAAATTAATTAAGGTTAATTCTACTATTTATCTTTCTTGTGCTTCTGAAGCAAATCTTGTTTGTGATACTCCATTTATTGCAAAAGTACGAATAAACGCTTCAATGTTAAAGCATTTAATGATAAGATATTTAAACTATTAGTCATCTCCGAAAATACCAAAGACCGACATGTCGCAATCTCAGTATGAAAGCTTTAAAAGTGTTAATTGTATAAATAAAGATAATAAGTAAAGAATAGATCTAAATATCGATAGATCTAGTATGAGAAGGCATGCCGAGAAGCCCCGAGAACACTTGAGACTCATTCACGAATATTTGTCGCCAGGCTCGGCGAGGCTATAAGACCTATGTAAGGCCTAAAAAATTGTTATAGTAAAAAAACATTAAAATTATAGAGCTATTCGAAATTTGAAGAAGAGTGAACAGCAATATGATTTGAGCTTTAAGAAACATTACAACACAACTTCATACTGCACAGAGATGCAAAGAATGGTAGGATTAGTTTATGATAAATATAATATCAGATCCATATATTTAAAGCAACAGACTATAAATAAAAATAAAATGACATCTGTATTTGTGATAGAAAAAAAAAAAACTAAATGCTAAAAACCAACAATTTGCTGCGATAAATTGAAGTAATCGATATTTAACATCAAATAGAAATAAAACTAAATTAGCTATGAAAATCTAATCAATGATAGTTAATTAGATTTATTTCAAGGAGGTGAGCCAATCTCTGAGCCATTCTTAATTTGGTAACTTGTACAATCAACATTGTTCATTCATTGTGTTCCAACAAAAGGCGCGTCTTTTCTTCCACCACAATGACAGATTATGAGATTAATTCACGTAACGCTGATTCATCATTATTATAAACCATCTTGCGAACAAAAAACGAGCTTCGTAAAGAAGTCCGTCGTCATCGTTACTTACCAACGTTACATCACTCACACATTTTACGGCTAATAAATTAATAACATCGCGATGACGGACTGAATCTGATGAATGTTCAAAATATTCAATTAAATTATACTATTTAGATCTATAAGCACCGATCTTGGTTTGAAGAATATAAATTTGAAAGCCAAATATCTACGCCTGTACGTAGATGAGCTCGAGTATTGAAAGATTGTCCCGGCTGATACTGCCAAAAGTGACAAAATAAAATTGCAAATGTGACGAAACAAGATATTTTGCATTAAGTGTAAAGAGGTTATTTGCTGGTCACTCTAACTACACCCAAAGCAAACTCAGCACGGACACGAGTGTCCTCCTGTTCATGCCCCTGCACGAGAATAGCTGTGTCATCAGCATATGTTACAATTTTACAGTTCGAAAGAGGCAATAAAAACAGGTAGATCCAAGGACGCTAAACTGAAGCACCAGATATGATAATCCTATCGTTGCTTGTAATATTGTCAATGGGCACATTTCATTTGCCAAACCTCGTATACCCAACCTCTGTAGTTTATCCAACGAGAGAGGCAGAGAAAGTGTTGAAAGCTTTCGATATGTCAAGGAAGACAATGATTTCTGATTACGGTAAATTTTTGACTATTGATTTTGTAAGTTCAAGTATTACATCTTATATTGTTGTAGATTTTCGTGACCTAAAATCAAATTGATTTGAGGAAGAATATTTTTTAAATTGTAATTAATCTTCTAATTCATATTTTTCTTTAATTTTCGAGAAAACTGTAAGTACAGAATGTCCTTAAATGTCCTTAAGGCCTATTTATCAGTTTAATAGTGTTGGTTGTCAATGCAAAAGTAAGAATTCTCTATAATGTGGTATTGATTAGTGAATTTTGATTTCTGCTGGCATTTATCGATGAATCGTCTCTATGTGAAATAAATACAGCTTTTAGCGATGAGTTTGAACTGAACCGATGAAGTGGCCACTAGACCATTATGTGTCCGCAAGGACACATCAGCTGAAATTGAATATAGAACGAATAAATTATGACTTTATTATAAAATTTCTTCACATATACCAGACGCATAAAATTTTATTCAATGACCAATATAAATGAATTGTAGTTTACATAGAGTAAGGATGTAAGCCCTCAACCATACCAAGAATTATCTTAAGAAGTTCAATATAACAATTGTAAAACCTCGAATATCACGCCGCCTTATTTTAATATAAAATGCAGACTGTTACTCGTTGGTACTGTCAATTTACATTGGTGTAATATACATATGTAATAGATCAAGTTGTTTCCGTCCTAAACACAATATCTCACACTTACACGGTGGTGATGTATCCAAAGAAATAATTTTACCGAATAATGCGATATCTTCTGTAACTTAGTTTATAAAATAGCAAGAAGATTCATCAAATTACGTGTATCTTTTCATATTTGAATTACTCTATATTTCCGACTATTGATCAGTTGACTTTGAATGCATTCTCTTATTTGGAGGATTGAGCAACATCCATACACGCACACATACGGCTAGTAATGATATATATATTTTACATATACGTCACGTGCTAACTAGCTGGTGTCAGTTTTTATTTTATTTTGGATAAAAAACGGTGGCGTATATTCTGTTTACAGTTAATTTTGCAAACAAACAACCGCAACACGTGCGTGACATCCATAGTTTACCGTTGCATAAACACTCGGTTGCACAAACATCCATAATTTTCTTTTTTTAGTTTAATGTGAAATTATTAAATCAAATGTTCAAATTTTCATACATCAATTTGAATTTTCATCTACCGAAACTCTGAAAATGTCGCACAAGAATTACTGACCAAAAACTCGCCAAATATTATTAAGTAAGCACCGTGTTCACCTGATATGATACAAAAGACAGACGTCTTTTTTATTATAAGCATAAATTTCCACGTCAAGGCAGACATTATCAGTCGATAAATGACAAAAATCATTTAAAATAATTTTGACTGAATTGTCAAAATTATTTTTATGGTGAGTAAAATAAGTATTATTTGAGAAGGCGATACTAAAATTCGGATCACTAATACATATCTCAATGACTAATTCCCGGTTCTTTCTTGACAGTAATTATTTATATTCAAAAATAATTAACTCGATAGACATCAGACTGACTAAAACATTGGACACTGTATGAATAATTAATCAAGCGTTTTGAATCGCTTTGTTATATAATGCTATACGAATTACTTCTTTACAACCGTTTACATCTCGTTTAAATATTTCTCTGCAGTTTGCATTAATTAAATCGTCTAAGAAAACACACGCTACGGTACTAATTTGTAATTCGAATAGTAAACACTCCAAATTGATATTGTAACTGCACAATCGTGACAAATCAAGATTTTTAATTTTTAATTCTTATGAAATTTTTCTGCTGTTTTAACACGCTGAATGTGTCAAGAAAAAGACATCAACGCGCTACGTCAGTTATATCTATGCGGGTTTGGATTTATAATCTTAAATTGAATATATTATGCAGGTGTATAATGAAATTGACGTCTATAATGAATGAACAGGACGTCTTTTGACCAATAAGAAGAACAAGCAAGAAACTCACCAGCTCGAACAAAAGCTCGTACAAAAATTGTGCCACTACCAAATTGATATTAACAATTTAAATTGCTGGTTGGTTGGTGGTAAAATAATATCCTATGCTAATGACACTACTCTTCTATTTTCGGCAAATTCGTTTGAAGAGTTACAATAAAAATGCTCAGCTAGGTTTAAATTTAGTCAATAAATGGCTTCAACAACATTAACTTACACTGAACGCGGTCAAAACTTATTATGTTCATTCTTCTATGCGCCAGGTTTACGAACTGCAGAACTGCAAGCTCATCGTTGTATGTATTATTTTACATGTACATACGTGTCCAGCCATTATTATTTCAATAAAAGCAAAACACTTGGATGTTATAATTGATGATACTCTCTCATTTAAGTAACATTAGAAACATAAAGTGGTAGAGTCCGTAACTTAATATGTTTTCAAAACACTACGTAGTATCGCGGGTGGTATCATAATCAGGCAAATATATTTTACGTTATGTCAATCGATATTAACCTTTTGCATTATGTCTTGGGGTGGCGCAGCAAAATAATCATTGCTAACCGTTGGGAGAGCCCAGCGGGCGGTTCTAAAGTTTCTACTTTTCGTCCTTTTATATTTAACTTCGAGGAATTCCACAGATCATGTAAGGTATTACTAGTAAGACAATCAATATATTTATAATTGAATCCCTTTTTCTCTCGGTCACGCCATCACACGTGAACTGCTAGCTAATGTTTTTTCTGTTGTGTTTGTTATTGCCAAGAGAAGGTTCTTAAGAAAGAAAAAAATAAGAAAGTCGTGTGGAAAATTTAACCCGCATATAAAATTATTTCTAATCTAACCTTAGTGCTTTGGATAATATTAACGTTTTTAATGTAGCCTTATGACGTTTAACATAGAATTGACAGGTGCTGTAATATCGACAAATAGGATGTAAATAAAAAATCGTTTAAAACTAATGCTTCGGTCGAAGTTTATTTATTAAATTTGTATTAAATATTACTGACTCTACTAACAAAAGACTAAAAGATAGGGTTTGCTATCTTAATACACAACCTAAATATGCTTTATCCTCCAGATTTTTATTTTTCACGGACCACTACTTTAGACTCAATGCGAAGCTAAACATCTCATATTTGCATATTCGAAATTGAAAGAAACTCAAATTCAAGCTCTCTAAAATTTAACCTATGATAATACAAAGAAATTATTATATGTTGTATTATAAAATACCTATGTGGCCTGTTTTATACACTTAAGTAGAATGCGTTAAATTTATACTTATATTAATTATACTTATATTTATATTACACTTATATAAATTTAGTGCACTCTACTGAAATCCTTTTGCATAGTAATAGTTTTAGCTACAATCTATTTTATAAGTCCTTTTTTTAGCCTGACAAACAGGATGAACAAAGATATGATATCCTAGTTCAAGCATGTGATAGTATTATTAGCTCTTAAATTTATTATTTTCATATATTATTATTAAATTAGATTATATTTTAGAGTGAAATAATATGTTACATAACAATAATAAAATTTACGTGCTGCACACTTATTTCTATTAATCACTTAAGCTATTTACAGCCAATCCGTACTTTCGTCTGGGGTCTGAACCGTTGTATCAAAGAGAAGTTCTAGTGTAACTGTTGAGCATACAAACATTCAAACAACACTGATAAATTTAGTAGGATGTAAATCTTAAACTATTGGTACTAAAGCTATTTTAAATAGTAAAGACATTTGTACCGTTAACTTTTAAAATATCTATCCTATAACGTATCCTGCCCGATCAAACGTCCCGCAGGACAATTCTAGTATTTTTTATGTAATAATTGCATCTCAACTACTTGCATATTGCCATTGTACAATCTATATAGTCCAATATTATTATATATTTAGGAATACATTACAGTTATAGATAGTAAACAAATAACTGACTTAAAGGTTGTGTAGTGACTTAATGTAGATCGACTCACTAGGCAATTTACGATTAGGTCAATAAGTAACACGAGTGTCGGTGCATGTCATTAGCATAAATACATGTCGAGCGGTCAAGCGTGTTCTTGTTGTGTTGAATACTTTATTTTGGCCTATAGGTACTCTGTCAATTTCGGTATTATAATGTGGTTATAGTTTTTGTCCGAATACGATAGAATAGACGATAAAAACACAATATTTCTTTAGAATCCGTACTTATTTTGATGTTTTAATTGGAGTGCAGCGTAACCGTACCGAGATGTTGTTACCTTGTAACGTGGCTAATGTTATTCAGCAACAATATGTCCACTCGGCGACACTCGATGGCACATTGCGTTGTTTAACTACTAGGTCGTGTTCCCGAATCGCCTTTTTATTGTAATAATCTTTATGTCTACAATATAATTTCCTATTATTATTAATGTTTACACACATTACAAGACATAAACAATCAGACAGAAAAGTCCTCTTCGTAGCGCGTATTAGGATTTTTTTATGCCAGTATATACATATATTCTAGTAATTATACATACATATACCGGTAATTATTTGTATGCCGACATAAAATATCGAACCAATTTACTGACTAAAAGGTATAATTATGCCAAACAATTATGGTAGGAAGCTCCAAACAATTTACTAAACATGATACTGGCCTACTCCCACCTGTTGTGTATGAAAATTCTGTAATACCCTTCAGTTCTACAGTTAAAAACCTTTGACTTCGTACTGATTTGGAGCTCAGATGAACATCACAGGTTGCCGAGGTCAGTCGTGTGGTACTTATTCTTTGCGCTCACTTAATCGCTTCAGACATTTCCTATTTACCAAAACTAAGGTCACCCTCGTCAGTTCCCTTATTCTTCCAGTCATTGACTATGCTGATATAAGTTGGACCGCCTTGCCAACAATGCAATCGCTTTATTTTGCGTCTCCGCAAGTGTGACCATGTTTCGTGTTATCAGTCTCAACTAAAATGGCTTCCTATTCGTCAGCGCAGACAGCTGCGACTGCTCTGTATGCTCTTTTCCATTCTTTCTAACCCGAATTCTCCAAATTACCTTAAATTTCAATTTCAATATCTTTGTGATTCCAATGATAGCCAACTGCGTTTTGCTAATATACTTGTACTATCTACTCCACTTTTTAATTCTGGTTTTATGGCCGACTCTTTCAGCCTTCAAACTATCTCCTAACAAATTCACTTTTGAACGGAAAGCTCACACTTTTCTCTTGGAATGAATGGAATGAATGAAAATAATCATCATAAATGAATTATGTTTATGTATTTATGTGTATAGTTAAGTCCGCCTATTGTACCATTCCAAAGGTCAATAAAGTTCGTTAAATAAATAAATTATGCCATAGAAGAATATCTAAATGAAAAACTTTAACTCTTCCATAAATATTATATTAAAGATTATTACAAAAAATATGTTTTAAAAATCTTGAACTCTTATAAGTATTTAATAAAGGAAATTCTTATTACATTTTAAAGAATAGTGTCTTACCCTCTACTACTTGTTGTGTCCGACAAGTTCCAACTTATTACATTGTCGAATGCGATTTATAAATAAATAGGTAGAATAGCTGCGTGCAGCGTACCTGACATCTTGCATTCTGGAATTAGCTATTAAAGCACTATTTTTACTAAAGCAAAAGTATCTTGTATATAAAAAATGATACCCTTTCTAACTTGAAATTAACAAAGTGATCTCATCAACCTGTAGGTAAAAAATAAAAGAATATGAACGAGTATGCATGTCTACTTGATGCGTACTGGTGGAATAAATTGAAGCTTTGCGCTATTAAATTATCTATTAAAAGAACCTGTATCAATTTTATCTAACAATTTCATTATAACTAGAACTCTTGGAAAATATATCATATTTAGGTAAAAAACTGTAATGTTGTCATATACTAAAAATTATATATAAAAAATTAATCTGCAAATGTATTAGAATTTTCTATGATATAATTTGTAACATAAAATTTCGGTGACCTATTCGTTTAGATGTTGGTTTTCTCTTTTATTTTTACGTTACACTTTTAACCTCTTAAAGTTTTAACCCCTAAGCTCAATTCCCAAAAAAAGAAGAAACTCAGAATAATTTTTAGTCCCCCATCTACCGGCAATCATACATTTTACTTAACTTCCGCAGACTAGACACGCTAAGCTCAACAACATATATATCGCAATCTGAACCTCAGCTAACCTCTTCGCGTAGTAAAAAATGTTGTGCAATGACGCGAATTAGAAGGGTCATTGTCCTGTGTCGCGACTGTGCGCGTGCGCCGGTGGGCGTGCGTTGGGCGTGCCGCCGCTCGCCCCTCCCCTCCCCTCCTTCCCTACCGCCCGCCGCCTGCCGCCCTACTACGGGATCGCGAGCATTGTTGTTATGGTTGGAGGCTACCGCGCCTACTACACGCCTTACGATCGAATATCTGTTTACTCAGTAAATTATTTGTCGTATTAAATTCTATTTCTCGATATAAGAATTACGAAACAATTTTGAAGATTAAGATACATAAAGGCACTGTAAATGCTGTCATTGGCCAAAGTATTTATCTGCTAAAAGCCTCTTTAGTACAATTTTAATCGAAATAGAATTTGTGTCACTTGAAAATGGATCGGTCATTTTTGGAAGAAGTCTGGGGTGAATACAACAGTAAATAAAAATAACTAACAATAAATCCAATAAGTCAAATATTTTGTAATCATAATTCAATTTAATAAATGTAAACGTTTCCATTTTTTTTTAAATTGTATTGTAATGTGTCCAATAGTTTTTAAGGTAGCTATACTTTCAGTTATATAGAAAAAGACAATCGACATCTTAGTCTTAAAAGAAAACGGAACTAGTAAATGGAAATGTCATGAAATCTAAATATATATAACTCATAGGTGACTGACTGACATAGTGATCTATCAACGCACAGCCCAAACCACTACCAAATTTGGCATGCAGGTAGATGTTAGGACGTAGGCATCCGCTAAGAAAGGATTTTGATAAATTCCACCCCCAAGGGGATAAAATAGGGGATGAAAGTTTGTATAAATCTTCTTAGATTTTCGACTGATTGAACTGAAATTAAAGATGATGAAGACGTCCGCTAAAATAGAATTTTGTTAAATTCAACCCCCATGGGGATAAAATAAAGAATGATGGAGGATGTAAATGTATTAGTTTGAACCTATCAGTAACTAATGGAACGAATAAATTAATACGCGAATGAAGTCGCGGGCAAAAGCTAGTTAAATATAAGCGCGCTGCACCCGTTCATATTTTGTTTTTATGTGCGTGAATATATAAGGGATCAGATACACAGATAATATATGTTCTCAACTAGTGATGCAGTTGAATTAATTTTAATGCATTAATTATAAGCTATAAAAGTTTTACAGAACTGACATCAGGTTGGTGACATATCATTCTCATCACTCACCACTCGAGTGGTAAAGATTACGAAAATAAAATTTATTTTGGACCCGAAGCTATCGAGAAAAAAATTGAACTATTTATTTAACTCAAATTGGTAACACGAATATGACTTTTGAATACAAACGAGATGTTACTAATTTAAATAAAATATTTTCTACATCTGATGAGTTTTTGTATGTCCGTTAAAGTGGCAGTAGCGGTGTCCGTAGACTGGCAGCATTTCATGGTATTTTGTCTTTATCCGATTTGATGGACTCCAGTTGGCTAACCTTCGTCGTCTCAGATACTCGCCTCGAATCTGAGCGTTGTATGTCATGTTGTCTTATATTTATTATTATGACATCCACAAAAAATTAACATAAAGTAACTTTAGCCACACTGACGATCATCACCGGAATCTATATGTTATAACGTTCATTAAAAAAAATAATATAATAATATAGTTCTACATTCTAACCTAGAACATTCTAGATATCAGACTATAAAATACATTAGAAATACATCATCGAACTGCATACGAGAGCAATAACTAGTGCGGTGAATTATAGACAACCCAATAGTGACGGAAGTATTGATGTATTTTAGTGTCGGATTTTCTTGTATTTTTTAATGGGGCAAATAAATTGTCGGGTCGTGACCTGTCGTTTTAGCGTTAAAATTTATCCCGAATCCCAGCTAGTGACAATATTAACACACTATTCATCGTTCTTAATATATCATATACTGATAGAAGTTTTTTTATGTACAGATGAGAGAAATTGGATGATAATGATAAACGTTATTTTTCCTTTCCTTCGATAGATGTATACCTATATATTAGTTTAGCAACATTATGAAGTTAACAATAATTCTGTGCCTTCTATGAAAACTGATAAGACTGCGGAGGAGTAGGAGCTGGGCTTTCTCTTTATATTTATTCAATGTTTTTGAACGTTTAGATATTATTCTTGTAATAGATCCTGTAATAGAGAAATAAATGGTTCGAATTATTTAAGGAGAACCTTTGGGTGGGTTTTTGACCGTATTTTATACATGCGTTTACGTTCATTTGCGTCCGTGCTAACTTTGAAACTTTTTATCTTATATTGACAAATACGGTATCAATAAATGCGCTTTAATCTTCCATTAGTTACAGGTTACATGACGTCACTTTTAATCGAATCATTCACCATAGTACTAACCAAGCCGACAATAAGATACAGTACCTTGATAACAAGCGGTGATCCGCAAATAATTAGGTACCACATTATTAGCAAGCTCGTTAAAATGCTCTAGTTTTAATTATTGTTATAAAAATTAAGTGGCAATAGAAATGTCGACGACCATTTATTAGGTAGAATCTAGTGGAATAAGGAATCGTATCTAAAATAAAGCCATAAACTTCCAATTATGTGTTGTGTTTAGTGTGCGGCGGGGGCGGGCGTGTTCGAGCTGCAGATCCTCGAGTTCTCAAACTACCGGCTGGAGCTGGCGTCGGGGGCGTGCTGCGGCGGCGCGGGCGCGGGGGCGGGGGCGGGGGCGGGCGCCGCGTGCGCACACCCCTGCCGCACGCGCTTCGAACTCTGTCTGAAGGTATGTATAGGTGTATAGGTCATAGTTATATAATAGTGTCTGGTGACAATGCTCGTACAACCATAATAAAAAACGTAAAAAACGGGTTGTTCCGTATTCATTCTATGATGTTTCCTCCCATTTCTTTAGTCATCCCAAACTAGTAAAAGTAGTGTTCCTACTTAATCCCAAACGTATACCTTACTCATCCTTAAAGCAAATATTACTAAAATAAAGTATGGATAACACAACAACGTTTAAATATGCATCTTTAGTTTGTAAAATTATTATTACCTACATGTTTTATTAAACCCACCAAGACGAACCAAACAAAACAAAAGTTTTTGGTTTGTAAACTTATGGCGTGTAGAGTTACTCTACATGAGATCTTCAAACTTTTTGATAGTGTGAGCCATATGGTCTCATCTTGGCAACAATTTATATGATAATGTTTTTGGTGGGATGTTTTTTTTCCACTGATGGGAAATCAATCTTACCAATGAATGCGATTGAATCAAGTTGAATAGGGAGAATGAGAACCCAACATTGCAGCAGATTGGTACATTCTACAAAATCATTATCTCAAACTGCTTGTTGATGATGATGATGATGATTATGATTATTTGTTATATAATAATAATAAACATTTATTTGGAACAAGATACATACTAAATACAAATATATAATAAACAAGAATATAAAATGATTTATCTCTATATATAATTTATAGTTATATTTGTTATATGAATAATGCTCAGGAAAACATTAACAGGACTCGTAGAGATCAAATTAAATAAGTTTAAAACACGCACAACAATATTGTACTCAAGATTAGAATAAAAATTATGGCTCCGACTGCTCCAAATAGACATATAGCTGGGTATTTGTCGATATATTTTGTTTTCAGAAATAGACCGACGTCAATATTGGGCTAGACCATATTTAGTGTACCACTTAGTCGTAAAGCGCTTTAATATTATTTCTAATTATTATTAAGCTATGTAAATACTACAGTTAAAGGGAAAAACATCGACTACTGCTGGCAGCGCCAATTGTCTATTTCACTACGGGCGACTATATCTGTCAGTTAGCCGTCACTGTCATGTTGACTATAACGTTTGATCAGTTTCGCGCCAGTGTGCTGGCGGGAAATCTTTTAAAACTATTGGAATCAATGTGGTGAATTTAAATACTCGTATATCAATTTAAAAATAAATTGTGTATTTCAATACTTACCAATGAAATATTTGTCACATTCTAGGTACCTTAATAAAAACTTTTTTTTACACATGTTATCTATGATATACATTTTAAATCTTACATATGTTAAAGACCAAACAACTCAGTAAGTAACACGGTAATGAAAGTAGATTTGCTATTTAACAGGAATAAACTTAAAGAGATAAAAGATAATATTTTTATTCAGGCCGTACACAGAAATGATTTAAAGAAAGGATAATCTAGGAATACTGATGGGATGAATAAGGAATTAATAAATTCTTTTTTGCGGGTTGAAAAACGATGAATATAACTAGGATGAGTAAGGAAAAAATAATGCGTAAGATGAGACGTCATAGGATGAATACGGAGCAACCATACTCAATCTTCCATATTATCCACCGACCTCTTCTTTTGTGTTCTTGCCCTTAGATTGTCCCTATTTAGAAACACTTGCAACTTTTTGTTTTGTATACGCTTTTTAATTAAAGTTATCACATATATGTGTTTTCTATTTCATTTTACTTAGGTATTCAGCGTTCTTTGTTTTCTTTATTGTCTCCGATTTACTATAATTAATAATAAATTTAAAATTAACTTTTGTTTTGCCCCAACAATAGAACATTTGATATGAATTTATTGAATCTAGTTGTTTATAAATATTATGTACTTAGTTAATATTGTTGCACTCTGGTTGACACGTGTGCGTGTGTGCAGGAGTACCAGTCGTCGGCGGCGCCGGGCGCGTGCTCGTTCGGTCGCGCCTCGTCGCCGGTGCTCGGCACCGACTCGTTCACCCTCGCCGAACCACTCTACACGCTCGCTCTCAACTTCTCATTCCGTTGGACGGTTAGTAATACATATTTAAATATCAAAATATTGTTACGTTTAAATTGATTATTAAATATTTTAAATCTGTTACAGCGCTCCTTTACATTGATACTTCAGGCCTACGACGATAGCGATTATCCTGACCCCGGTAAGTCGTATTATAATTCTACTCACTTTATTATAAAAAGACGCTTATCCCGAAAATAAGATGAACTGACGATGGATTCTCCGTTTTCTCTAGTTTTATGGAATCGACTGGGATTCTCGTCTGAACTTACATCGTATCCCAAGTAACATTAGGCGCTAACATAAGAGTTATAACAGATCTACAAGAAAGCTAAACAGATCCTGTGTTGTTCAATAATTGCTTTCACATGGAGTAACTCTACTGTACCCCTGGATTGGGCACAAATTCTTATGACCTTAGGTTCCACTATGGCGATATAGTAGAATTTAAGAGATATAGTATAGTTATTGTGGAGGTACAGTAGCGCTAACTGAGTCCTAAAGCATTATAAAAGCAGTATTTAAGTGTCTAGTGACTCTTCAAGCGTTATAATAGAGCTACAAGCTACCTTCAGACCTTTGAGTGTTACAAAGAAAGCAAATGTATGAATATTAACTCCGTAAGGTTTATAGAAGATCTAAGAAACATCTTACTAACTCTTTAAGCGGTTATAGGGTGGTAATAAGGTAAATTGTAACACCTTGAGTTGCAGCACAGATCTACAATAGAAAATTTTAACGTTTAAAGACACAGTTTTTACCTAGACTGCGTAACAGTACGTTTTGCCTTAACGTTAAATTGTTACTACACCTAATCTATATCAGTATAAGCGTTACATTTTATTACTAACTCTCTTTTGTCACCGCAACCTATAATTACAGCTACTAATCAACCTTTATAACACTTTAGATTCTAAAGTAAGCTCTATTTGCATCTGTAATTTTAGTTGGGATCTCATTAGCATTATTTATAACCTGTGTTGCAGCATCGGGTTTGATAGAGGAGGCGTGGTGGTCCGGCATCGTGGAGCCGGGCGCGGAGTGGCACGCGCTGCGGCACGCGGGCGCGGCGGCGGCGGTCGCGTACCGCGTGCGCGTGCTGTGCCTGCCCAACTACCACAACGCCACCTGCACCACCTTCTGCCGCCCGCGCGACGACAAGTTCGGCCACTACGCCTGCTCCTCGCTCGGAGACAAACAGTGCCTGCCCGGCTGGCAGGGAGACAACTGCGAGAAACGTACGGAACGATACTGTATTCTATCGTCTTTTAACGTAGTTTTATCTACTTCACCTTTACAGGATTACACGGGATCTCGAACGCCTACCTACTGTAAACTTCAGCATCAGTATCCAAATTATTAAATTTAAAGATAATGTCAGCTTATAATATAGCTTATGTTAAAACTTTTACATAGTTTATATATCATTGAACTCTGTTTTACCATTACAGCTGTTTGTAAGGAAGGCTGTCACCCGACTCATGGCCGTTGTGACAACCCTGGAGAATGCATGTAAGTTCTAAATTAATATTTTAGCTATAATTATTAATAGGCATCTGCCCTGATCCATAGGCTCTGATGATCATGTCGATGTGTGTAACAGATGTAGGCCTGGATGGCGCGGCGAGCTCTGCTCCCAGTGCCAGCCGTACCCGGGCTGCAAGCACGGCTTCTGTAACGGCTCTCCCTGGGACTGCACCTGCGATACAAACTGGGGCGGAATTTTATGCGACCAAGGTGCGACACCTTCACTACGTTTAATTATCATGAATAATACTAATTACTGTAACAGATACTATATTATACCTATTACTTTTAACAAACATCATGAAGAGAAATTAAAGAAAGTAATAAACCGAAGGAAGGCAATTTAAACAGAATTCACGGTTATGAAACCGTATAACGTGGTATTTAATTTTCATTATTTTAAACTATCGTGAAATTGACTATATAGATGTAGAACAAAACCCTACATAAATAAAATGTTTTACCTGAAAATAAAACAGTTATTATATGCAGAAACCTTATTCGAGACCTAAGAGTGAGACAGCACTACTTCCGTTTCCTAGAACAGCCCTCCTCCGATACCCTCCACTACGTAACTACCGGCAGCGCAAGTGCGGTAGAAGGGATTTTTGTTTTTGCTTGTCACCGGCAGCCGTGGTTTGACTCGTCATATTGTATCTCACTGGAGTCAGTAGAATTTAGCCACTAGGCAGTAATTAAAAATTAGGTCTCGAATAAGGTTTCTGCATATAATAACTGTTTTATTTTCAGGTAAAACATTTTATTATATGCGCTGAACCGTTATTCGAGACCTAAGAGTGAGATGTGTTTGTTATCGCCTGGTGGCAAGTAAAAGTTTTAAAATTAAGTAAGTACTTAATTATATCATGCCAATGTGTGAGAAATAAAGAGAACTATAAAAAGAAAAACAAAGAAGAAGAATACTTCTTTCCTTTTATTTTCCCATAAGCAGGTAAGTAGGTGTACATAATTTGAAATAATCAAATGCAATTAATCATCTTTAAATTATATCAATCGATTACTTAAATAGCTTGAAAAGCGTGAGATAAATTGGAATTCGAGTTACAATAATTACGAATTTCAGAGGAATAAAAGCGAGCAAAAGTATTCGGAGTTCGCCAATTTCCTTTTTTCATAACTTCATCAATGTCATAACCATCCAACCAATTTTGGGAAGCCGTGGCGCTACGTGTAGAGCCAGCGCTCGCCTCCACTCCAGCAGCGCGCAATAGCGATCGTACCCAGCCACTGAGTACTGTGCGAGACGCTGGCCGCACTGGTCCTCGTGCTGTTATGAACAGTTCACTCATATTTTTGTTTTCTCGACGATGAGCTGATATTTCGATGAGCCGTTTCATCCAATAAACTGGACGTGTTTTGTCGTTGTTTATTTTAATCAACTTCCACGAAGATTGTCGATGTGTATAATTGTCGGTCTTGGATCCGAACCGTGGATGTAGTATGACATGATCGTCAAACGTTTCGAAATGATCCTCGTCAATGTTTAAGAGAGTGAGATCATGGACTCTTCGGCTGGATGACAGAAGCAACAATAAAGCGGTACGTCGTGATACTTCATAAAGTGTTAGGTGCAACGGAACATTAGATGTCAACCATAGCACAACTTTCGATGGATCCCATATGTAAGATTTTTTAGGTGTTTTACTAGCAGCCACTAGTGATATGGCTTTTAAAATACGTTTTACAATAGGATTATTGCTCAAAGAGTCTGTCTCGGAAGCCGTCATAGTAGCAATCACGGATTTATATACTAAAATCGTTTTGTAAGCAAGACCTTCTCTTAAATGTAGATTAGCCAAGTATTTAGCCAATTGCGATCCCGTTGGGTAGTAAACATCAACTTCCTTATCGTGACACCAATTTCGCCACTTCTCCCAAACTGATGAATATACTTTCTTTGTAGAAGTTCTCCAGCTCGAGTCTAGTAATTCAATTTCATCCAATGACCATTCATTTAGTAAGTGGTTCCACCTTTTACTGACCAAACTTCGAGACACATCTGATCCGCCTGTGCAGGTGGTTTCCAAGTTTGTGTGTCCAATAAACAGTTTCTCAGATGTGTTATTGTCCAAGGTGCGGCTATAGCTCGGCGTTTCAAGTCCGGACGCCAGAATACCTTTCTCCATCGTGGGACCACAAGTAGAAATATGCCCTCGGCCCTGTTTAGGTGTGCTAAATCTCGAGGTACCAGGTGTGGTGGTGGAAATATCCAGGCCTTGCGGTATCGCCATTCTCTGCTGAATGCGTCGTGGTATTCTGCTTTTGGATCTCTGCAGTCTCGTGAAACGTATCGTGGAAGAATGTGAGCCTTTTGAGATGCAAATAGGTCGATCTCTGGTGTACCCAAGCGCCTGAATATCTCCCGTAACGTTGGTTGAATTAACGTCCACTCTGTCTGTCTCTGTTGTCGGGAGATCATGTCTGCGTCTACGTTGTACATTCCGGGTATATACTGAGGAACAACATGGATGTTGTTCTGATCTAACAGTTGGGTCAATTTCAACAAGTCCCTTAAAATCTTCATTTCCATGGATTTTTTTTTCTTTAAAGATTTAAAGAAAACGAAAACGTTTTTTTAAAGTTTTCGATAATATATGTATTCTTGCTTAATATCTAACAGATAACTTAAAAACTGAACTAGATATACTAGTTTCAAAATCTCGTGCCACGGCAATGAAATAAGCAAGCACGGCAATGAAACAAAAGTCCACGACAATGAAAGAACTGTGTGCCACGGCAATGAAATCAATCAACGGAAATGAAAATCCATATTAAACATGCGTAATTAATCCTATTAATATTATAAAGGCGAAAGTTTGTAAGTATGGATGTATGGATGTTTGTTACTCTTTCACGAAAAAACTACTGGACGGATTTGGATAAAACTTTACAGCAATATAGGTTATACATCAGAATAACACATAGGGTACTTTTTACTGGGAAAACTTCTCACTCCCACGGGATACCGACTTCCACGCGGACGAAGTCGCGGGCGTCCACTAGTATTTTATAAACTTACACTTGATTCACAATGTTTACTATCCTCCTAATATTATTTTTATAGTGAACTAACTACACCTGCTCACAAAATATGATATTATATTTTGCGAACTAAGTACCTATTTGTAATTTATCTGCGTAAAAGGTAAAGGAGTAAAAAGTTAATAGAATAAAAGCAGAATCATTTATTTCAATTCTTCTACAAAAAAATATTAACAAATAGGATTTTCAAAAGATGCAATAGCAATTGCATGAACTACAAACAACTAACATAACACAACATGATTTTTCAATTTGCACATCAATGCAAAGCAAAACGATAACATTTTTAAAGTCTAAAGATAAAATCTAGTCCACCATCTCTCTTCGTTTTTGTTCGTTCCTTTACACGCTGTATACGTGTGCTAGGGTATCTAAAGATCAATATTTATGGTTCACGTGGAAACATTTTTTTGTAGTTGACTGTACAGTAAAACTCATCACCTGTATTACATGTAAAGATGTTTTCTTTGCTTAACCATACCATGGCGATGAAAACAAAAGTCACGGAAATGAAACATCTGACCACGGCAATGAAACTAACTTGTTTTACAAGGCATGGCAATGATTTTTTTTTTCATTTCCGTGTCTTTTTTTTCATTACCATAGCAAATTTTGCCCACGGAAACCGCGGAAATGAAAGCATAGCGATGAAAACCAAGGCAAAAATATAAAATAACAAAAAATGTATTAATTATTCGACGTTATAAATATTTCACAAATAAACAGAACAGAAATGGCAAATATCAGAATACTTAATCAAGAGGATAAACTTATTCAAATAGAAGTTATACCTAGACACGTCGATGAAAGAAAAAGTGTCCAGTGATTGAAAAACTGAATACTTATATTTATGGCCCGAAAACGCAGGCACATATGTAAGTCCTTCCAGGCCGGGCACATAGGCGACACTAATATACATACATTTAGCGCACAAAATGGGTAACCGCACGCCGTTAGATAAAAAAAAAACTAAAACAAGCTTAGGCCACGTCGATGAAAGGAAGTTCTGGGACAAATGGATTTTTAATGCCTATTCGTTTTATTGTTTAAATATTTGAATAAATGTATTCCGTAACAATACTTTAACTATTCACGTATGAAATAAAAGTATGATATAATATAAATAACCAATAGATTTTTATCAATCAAGTATAATACAAATCAAGGTGGATTGTGGACAAACACGGGAATGAAATATTTCGAGGTTTAGTAATTTTTAAGTAAATACTCATTAATTCCATTAATGTAATATTTAGTGCTCCACATAATTCACTATTTCACCTAATCAGAAAAAAATATTAGAACGTTATAACTAGGTTTTTTAATACCGATTTCATCGATGCCACGCAATTTTTTGTGTCGGGAAATCCACCCAGTTGATATAGTATCCAAGTCATTTGAAGGAGAGTTTTCGAACGTCCGCCTTCGTTCTGTATGTAGCTCACGACACTCTTGTTGTCGGATTGTATTAGAACAGTCGTCTTCCGAAACTGTGTCGCAAACGTTTGAACGGAATTGATTATTGCCCACATCTCTTTTAGATTGCTGTGCCATGTTATCTGATCGGAACGCCAAGAGCCTCCCGTCAAATGAATACCGTCTACTACTGCGCCCCAGCCGGTGCCTGAAGCATCCGTAGTCAGAAAGTGAGCAGCGGGTGCAAAATGAATCGGTGTACTTGCTCCCATGGATTCTAACCGCCACTGGAACTCTGTCAAGACCTGGGGTTGAATTGTGCTCTTCGACAGTGGTTGATCTTTTTGGAGCCGAAAACTTGCTTTTTGTAAAGGGCGGCAATGAAGCCGACCTCTGGGAACCGCAAACGAGGCAAAGTTTAGCATTCCCAATATTCTCTGAGCATCCTTGAGACACCAAAGACCTTGACCTAGAAGTTGTTCCAATTTTATTTTTATTCTTAGTCTCTTTTTGGCGGGTATATATTTGATATTTTGTCTGAGGTCCCATGTGACGCCCAGATACTCGATCGTCTGGGTTGGAGCCAATACTGACTTTTTGCAATTGATACTTCAGCCAAGGGAATTCAGAATTTGCACGGCTTCCGCAGCCTGTTCTTGTAACATTGCTTGGCTCTGATTGACAATCAGATAATCGTCGAGGTATACGATTACCCTCATACCTCTGTTGCGTAAAACCTCTGCTACCCAGTTGGAAACTGTCGCAAATGTCACGGGTGCTGACGAAAGGCCGAACGGTAAGCTGGTGATTTGTAAAAGTTCCGGTTCTGTTGCATTCTCTGACTGGTATAAAACCCTCAGGAACGGCAGATGAGAGCGAGCCAGTGGAACGTGAAAATAGGCCTGCGAAAGATCATTTTTTATTGCCCAATCGCCCTGTTGCAGAAAATCCGGCACCCGATTGACATTGATTAATCTGAACTTGAAATGAGCTAGAAATCGATTCAAGTTTTTTAGATTGAATATTGGCCTGTTGCTGGTATCCGATTTCTTCACGAGGAACATCGGAAAAATAAAACTTGGAGTCGGCGGCGCGGGTATTAGTATATTTTGATTTTTTAATTTTAAAATTTCTCGTGACATTTCTGCACTTGTTGGTGTCTGATATTTTAATAAACGTTTGTGACTGATTAATGGCGGTACTTTGCAAAATGGTATTCGATAACCTGATATTATTTTTAGAATATGTCTCGGCGCATTTAACTTTTTCCAACAGTTTATGTAATCTTTTAAACAACCGCCGTAAAACGAGTTTTGTCTCCAGTCATTTGCGAAATCTACCATTACTATTCCTGCCAGTTGAATTATTAAATTTACCGTCCCGATGTTTCAAATTAAATTTGTTATTGATTGTTGCGAACTTCTTGTTTTTATTAACATAATTATTGTTTTTATTTGATGATGGACCCGGAACAGGTTCGACATCATCATAATTGCGTTCGCGTGGTGCCGGCTTCCGCAGCCGCTTAGCGCGAGTAATACTATTTTTATTTTGAAAAGACATAATGGGCTCATCCGTTGAGCGCTTGTTACTATGAAACAGCTTGCTTGTACCACCCGCTTTTAATAAGAAGGAACTCATTATTTCTGAATTAAATAAATTCGTGAGGGTAGGTGGAATTTTCCGCAAATCTTCTTTAATATAGCGATCCTTAACACTCGATAGTATGCTATCCCGGCGTTTTTGTATTGTATCGACTCGTCTCCCACACACAAGCTGAAGTATGTCCTCGGAAACCTTTATGTACTGTGATTTCTCAGAAAATAATTCACTTAGTTTATTAAATAATGAGTCCGAGGTCAACACAGTATCCGACTTGTGAGACCATTCTATTATATTTTGTAAATTATTCTTGAAAAGCTCATTTTGTTTTATTACTGCATGGGTTAAAGCACCGTAAGAACGGTCTAAAGATTTTAGCCAAGTAGAATCAGGATCATAAAATCTTAATTCAGTATTAACATCCAAGTCTTGAAATCCAGGTTTTGCAAGATACTTTTTCTCAGTGTCAATATACCTTACGCGATCCCAATCATTTGTATCGAAATAATGTAATTTCGATAAAATATTTAGCCTAGATGATGAACTGCCGCTGGATGTTGACGACGAGGACGAAGACAGACTGGTGCTCGAACTGTCATCACTGACCGATGAATTCGTAGACGAAAGACGACGTTTTCTTGACCTGGGAGCCTCTCTATGTGTTTCTCGGGGTCTAGAAGCCCCCTGAGTAACTCTTTCCTGTTCACCCAGCCTAGAAGCCTGCTTTGGTGACAAATTATGTTGTCTGGGCCTAGAAGCCCGCTCAGGGGTTCCACCCATGATATTAGCTTGTAATATCTACCTACAATTTATTACGAACAACAACGTTGTTAATAAGGAGGTGTTCACTCGACGAAAGTCGATGCCAATGTGACGAGTCAAACCACGGCTGCCGGTGACAAGCAAAAACAAAAATCCCTTCTACCGCACTTGCGCTGCCGGTAGTTACGTAGTGGAGGGTATCGGAGGAGGGCTGTTCTAGGAAACGGAAGTAGTGCAGTCTCACTCTTAGGTCTCGAATAACGGTTCAGCGCATATAATAAAACGTTAAAGAAAAATTGAAATTAAATGCTAGACTAATATGACGCGTTCGACTCAGGATTATATTTAAAAGTTCGATCGATATTCACTCAGATCTCAATTATTGTGGCACGCACGAGCCGTGTCAACACGGTGGCACCTGCGAGAACACGGCACCGGACCAGTACCTGTGCACCTGCGCCGAAGGCTTCTCCGGAGTGGACTGCGAACGCGTGGACAACCCGTGCGCCCCGCAGCCGTGCGGCCACGGCGCGTGCGCGCTGTCGGCGACGGCGCGCGGCTTCGTGTGCGCGTGCGAGCCGGGCTGGACCGGCGCGCTCTGCGACACCGACGTGGACGACTGCGCCAGCGCGCCGTGCCGCAACGCCGCCACCTGCCGCGATCGAGTTCACGGCTTCACCTGCGAATGTAACGCCGGCTGGACCGGACCCACTTGTTCCGACGGTGAGCTCGAGAACGTCCCTCCGAACTCGATCATTCCGACCGGTTTCTACTTTAACGAACGCTCTCTCTCCGAGATATTATACTCTAGCGACCCTGTCCGTTCCGACAGATGTGGACGAGTGTTCGGAGAGCGGCGCGACGGAGGGGGCGCTCGGGCCGTGCGTGAACGCGGCGGCGTGCAACAACACAGCGGGCGGGTACGCGTGCGCGTGCATCGCGGGGTGGACGGGCCGCGACTGCGAGACCAACGTGGACGACTGCACGGGCCAGTGCCTCAACGGCGCCACCTGCATCGACCTCGTTGACGACTTCCACTGCGCGTGCGCCGCCGGGTACGCGGGCCGCACGTGCGCGCGCGACATCGACGACTGCGCCTCCCGGCCCTGCCGCAACGGCGGCGAGTGCGTCGACCTCCTCGACGCCTACCGGTGCATCTGCCCCGTCGGCTTCTCCGGCACCGACTGCGAAGTGAGCTATCCCCGTGCCCCGTTCTTCGGCGTAGCTTCCGTATTTGATCGGAACCACTTAACATACGTTTTCCGCTTTCCTCCCTTTTTATTATTCGTTTTCGTTACACGTTCAGGTGCCATTTCGGATACGGGCGCATTCGCACTAACAATGACTAACACGACTTCTGCTTTTAGCTGACTTCCTGTTTCGGACGATACTGTTGGGTGAGTTTAAAGTTTCTTCACGCTTTGCTTTTTCTATCCTTCGTTTATCTGCACTGCACTTTGACTAATATCGATTTCAGAATATCTAAACGATTCACAACACACTTTCGCACCGATTCTCGCTTCTAATCTGTATAAAGTTAGACCATTAAGAATCGAAACAACAATTTTAAGTTGTAAACTATGTCCAGGTCTATTTAAAGTGAAAGTACTCGTAGTGGATCATTCATATTAAAATAACATCACAGAAACATGATTATATACGTCAAGACGCACTGATATAATGAAATCGCAATATTATTATTATTCAGGGTGAATCTCTCTTTTAAGATACTCGTAGTTATACTAATATTACTGCCCTTCGATACTTTAATATAACACACAAGCGGCGATCGATGTCTCCAATATTATAAATAACATTTGGTGTCGTCGTTTAGGACGACCGCGACCACTGCGCAGAGTCCCCGTGCGGCAACGGCGCGGCGTGCTACACGGCGCAGAGCGACTACTACTGCCACTGCGCGCCCGGCTGGACCGGCAAGAACTGCACGCAACGCGCCGCCAGGGAACGTGAGTCGCGCACCTTATTTGTTATGTGCCCTTTATTCTATAACTGTGCACTTCTAATAGCCTTTACATCATGGTGGCATTCTTTTTCTTTGAATGATCAGTGTCCCGGTGCTGTCAAATATTTCGCATAATGCAACCTATGACTTTATAACAAAAATAGATGATTCTCTGAATATTGAATGTCAGACTTCAGATTCCAGTTTTAGAAGAGTGCAGCTTCATAATACCCAAATACACCATCAAAATATTGCATGTTAATATCAGAAGTATATAACGTAACTTCGATAATTTTTGGTCATGTTTACGTATCTCAATCGTGAGTCATGAGTGAGTGCTGGATAAGTCAAACTTCTACTATAAAGCAGATAAATGGATACCATTCCTATATTACAGAAACATTCATAAATAAGGCAGGAGGCGTAATTATATATGTAAATGAGAAGTGGTCACCAAATGTAATAAAACCCATTATAGACAAAGCGAATTGTTTGATCATGTAGGTTTTGCTGAGGTTGGTATCTACCGATCTCCCAATTTTAATATACCTCTATTTTTACCACTGCACTCGATTGTATACTAAATTCATTATATAACAGCCAATGTGTTGCGATTGTGGGAAGTATCAATATAGATATCTTATATTCGGCCATAGATGTCACTAAATCGTCTACCTACCTCACCCTGCTTGCGGAACACATCTTGAAATCAGCCAATAACTTGCCCACTCATATTAAGACGTGCATTGATCATATAATTGTCCCAACAAAAGCAATAGCATAGACAATGGTGATCCCAACGGATCTAACATACCATGACACCGTAACGACGTTAATAGCATGCAGAACTAAGCCATCAATTGACAGCACAAGGTGTTCAGACTGAAATCGGAAACATAGATTGGCGAACAGTTATGACAAGTGTATCTCTAGATCAGTGTTTCCTAACCTGGGGGTAATTACCTCCGCAGGGGTAAAACGTTGGCACAAAAAGTATTAAAATAATAAACAAAATAATAGAACGGTAGCTAGTCGACTCTTGTTACATTAAAAACAAAATCCAGAAACTGTCTGAATGTGGAGCATGACATGAGATGCGCGTTGAGTGAAAATGATTCTTATATTGTTATACTTGCGAATGCAAAGCAATATGAATCTTCATACTAGTTAAGTCCGAGATTTATATATTACTAGTTACGTAAACGTGCAATTTCTTACCTAATAAATTTGTTTGTTCGAATTTGTGTGGTTGAATTATTTTAAATTAGCTGGGGGTAAACTCAATTCCCATACTTGTTCACAAGGGTAGTGACATTGAAAAGGTTAGGAAACACTGGAAACAGATAGATATGTGACCACTTTCTCTAAAGACGTTTTAGACGCTGTCTCCAAGTATTCCCGCGTGGTGAAACTCAGTCATTCTAAATTTAATATAAAACCCTGGATTACTCCTGGGCTAATTCTCTGCTCAAAACACAGGGACAAGCTCCACACAGATAGCTAATCGTAGTTTCTCAAAGTATCGCAAAATTTCTAGAGCACATTACATATAAAAGACTGGTATCATTTTCTAGAATCCCACAATATAATCTCGGATAGGCAGTTCCGTTTTCTAAGAGGAAGGTCCCAGAGAACGCTGCCACACTTTTGACCAATATAATAACCACACATCTTAATAACGGATCCAAATGCGTCAGCATGTTTTTAAACCTCACAAAGACCTTTGATACAGTTTCGATACCAATTCTTTGTGATGAAACCAATTCTTTGTGTGGGAGGTGAAATGAGAGGGAACACTTATTCTTAATTTTCTAACAACTTATTCCATAAAAGCCAATATGTCAAATGTGGCAATAACATGAACAGCAGTAGGCAAATTAACTTTGGTGTGCCCAAGGGGAACATTCTGTAACCTTAGATATCAATATTATAAGCGGAATAACTTATATAATAAATGTCTGTACCGTAACTACAATAAAATATACAACGATTAATAGTTATATATAAATGACTTACCAAAATGTACAAAATATCATTGTACTCTTTTTGCTGATCATATTTCAGTGATTGTTTCTAAAGATCCACAATCAACATATACAAATGACATTAATCAAGCGCTCTCTGATGTTGTACAATGGTTGGAAAGTAATCAATTAAAGGTCAATATTACAAAAACCAAGTGCATCCAATTTAGGAACAAAGGCGGTGCAATTGAGAATCTACAATTAAAGTATAAGGACCAATATATAAACACGGTTAATAATTCAGTCTTTCTGGGCATTACTTTGGATGAATGTTGCACTTGGAAAAACCATGTATAGAAGGTTTGCACAAAAATAAATCGCTTTGCTTATGCTTTATGGCGTCTTACCAAATTAAGTAACAAACCAACAGCACTTAAGGCATACTATGGTTATGTAGTGTCAAATTTAAGATATGGACTTTTGCTTTGGGGTAACTCAGTAAACATCAATCGGGCATTTATATCGCAGAAGCAATGTATCCGCGCTATCTGTGATGTACCACCGACAACAAGCTGTAAGCCGCTGTTCAGAAACCTAAAGATATTAACTCTTACAAGCTTATATATCTTAGAAGCATCGATATTTGTTAAAACACATAAAGCTTTGTTTTTGACTAAAAAAGATTTATGCACCTTCAACACGAGATTTCCGGATAGACTGGTACTACCAAACTGCAGAACTGAAATATGCAAGAGAAATTCATATGCTATGTGCGTTAAAATATTTAATAACTTACCTGAAAATTTTAAGAAATTGCCGCTATCGACATTTAAGCGTGAACTGCACCAATGGCTACAGCAAAAGTGTTTTTATTGTATCAATGAATATTTAGACAAGAGACATAAAATTTGACATTTTAGTTAATTACAATAAATGATAAATATGAGTATCTCCAATTCACAATATTGACATTACTATATTATGAATCAACCGCCCATCAACAGACAATACACCGCCCATCTTCCATGACCACTCTTGGGATCTGGTAACGCGGAGGGCTGGGTATGGTATGAAATAGTCTCACAAACTTGGTTAAACAAAAACATTTTAACACTAAACGCTGCCAAAACATCTGAATCTGCTCTATCGGGAGCAAATTAGACCATATAGACGATTTTAAGGACAATGTCTTTTTAATGAACGGCAATTATGTCGTCCGAACTGATGCAACTCCAAGGTACCGTACCGTGGTACCTTAACTTTGGAGTCGTGCTCGATGAAAAACTTACACTTAAACATTAAATTACCTTGATATCTAGTCGGGTTCAAAAGTTTATTCACGTTATGAAAAACCTTCGGGAGGCAACAGACGGGAAAACCCTTAAGATGGTTTACATGGCTGGCAATCTACGAGTATAATTAATTATAATATTCTCTTAAGGACAGTGCAGCCGGAACCCACATCATTTTAGTGGAAAGAGCCCAAAGAGGAGTACTAAAACAGCTTTCTTCGAGTTCCTTAGCGTTTTTCTGGTACGGATTGTGACTCATACGCACAGAGCAGTAATAAATGCTTAAAAAGTGCGTCTTTAAATTCCAATACCTCCCACAGAAACAATCGTTATTTATTATATTTATAATAAACTTGTCTCTCACTGCGATTCTAAACTTAAATTATAATGGATAAGCCAATTTTAGCCACTCTAGTACAAGCCAATTTTAGTCGGTCCCGCGTTTGGCCAACGAACTACTTAAGAACCGACAATGGACAATTATAAAGAATTTTAAATTTTCTATAGGCACTTATACTGTGCTTCGCAAGGTATCGTTAGATTAGGTTTTATATTTGAAGCTAGCTCAAATCTAAACTAATAAAAAATAATATAATCGGTTGAATGTCTGGTGCTGACATGCAACCGATTATACATTAACAAGTATGTTTAGGTATAGAAGATTGTGGCGGGGGCACGGGAGACTGCGGTGCGGGGGGTTCGTGCGTGGACGTGGGCGGAGCCAAAAGATGCGTATGCGCTGCCGGCTGGACCGGCCTCAGATGCGAACGAGGTACCATGACAAAACTATCAGTATATAGTATTTATCTTTGTTCAAACGTTAACATCGAGCTCTTCCTTACGTAGTTACACTTTCACTGTTTACGCAAAGTAACCGTCCATCGTTTCCGACGACACGAAACGGCCACACTGTGCGCAACTGATTATTCATGCCATAGCGCTCCGTCCACTTTCCACTCCGACCGCACCGTCGGCTCGCAATATATGAGTGATGCGAATGCCGATGACATCATACGGATTCCTCCCACAGAGCTCCTATACGTTACTTTAGAGCGTCATGTCAAAACTAAAAACAGTAACACGTCATCGGCACGATGCCGAATTGCCGATACCAAAACACGGATTTTATCTAAAAGTCTCTTTTACAAATCCGTACAATACGTCAAGGACCGGTGGCCGGGACGGGTCGACGGACGCCGGGGACGGTCACGCACACTAAAAACGTAACATTCGGTGTTCGGTCAATAAAAATTAACGTTTCTTTCCCAGAAATCGACGAATGCGCGACGAACCCGTGCCGCAACAACGCGACCTGCGTCGACGGCCCCGCAGATTTCGCCTGCGCGTGTCTCGAAGGGTGGACAGGTCGGTGTCTACGATGACGCGCGGAAGGTCCGCTCCGACGTCGATAAATAGTTCACTCTTTGAAACTGAAAAAAATGTTTGCGCAGGAAAGACATGCAGCGTCCGAACGGAGCTGGAGAGATGCCCCGAAGGCACGTGCGGCAACGGCGGGACGTGCTTTCGGGATTCGAGCGGGTGGCGGTGTCGATGCGCCGCCGGATGGGCCGGGACGGCGTGCGAGGCGCCCGCGCCGGTGCCGGCGGCGGCGGCGGCGGCGTGTCCGTGCGCGCGCGGCGCCTGCGTGGCCGCCGCCGGGGGCTGGGCGTGCGCGTGCCACGCGGGCTGGACCGGCGCGCACTGCGACCGGCCGCTGGACGGCTGCGCGTCGTCCCCGTGCGCGCACGGCCGCTGCGTGGGCGGCGCCGGCTGGTGGGCGTGCGAGTGCGCGCCGGGCTGGGCGGGGGACGCGTGCGGGGAGCGCGTGGCGGAGTGCTCCCCCGCCTGCCCCGCGCCCTCCACCTGCGCGGGGGACGCGGAGCGCGGCGCGCGCTGCGTGTGCCCGCCGCCGCCCGCCCGATCGTCGCGCCGATGTCTCGAATGTGAGTACCGACTTCTTAGAATATACGGGTTCGCTTGTATTTTGAATAACGCAGACGGTTAGGGACGTTTACGTCTCGAACCGTCTGTTGATTCGGACACATGAGTGAATTCGAATTTTTACAGTATCGCCCTGCTGGGACCATTACCACTTGTAATGATGGACATGAATCGATCCTTCCCGCAAATAGGAAACCTGATATTTATAGTAGAGCGCCTCGAAAAAGAAACAGTATATACCTCAAGAAAGAAAAGCGAAGTTTGGTTTGAAAGAAGACATAGAATTATATTGCGTGAAACTGTTGCGCAATGTTATGATAATTATTATGGAAAATATAGATGCATTGATGAAGGAAAAAGAAACAATAACGGTACAAGATTAGTCATTTAATTTATGGAAAACAAATTAAGCATCTCGAATAGCTTTTCTTAAACCTTCTAAACATTTAAGTATAATATGGCATGTTACATTTAATTACTCCAGGACGTGGTGCAGTAATGTAATTCGATTTATTCTATCGTTCGAGACCGGAATGCACCCGCAACTCGATATTTTTTTACACCCTTGACTAGCCATATTGCTCGGTCGAACTAGACGGTAACCATCGAGGAATATGTTCGTTCAGTGGTCGCGGGTCTCGGAGCGGAGGGCCCGGAGGTGGGCGCGGCGGGCGGCGGCGCGGACGCGTGCGGCGCCGACAACGGCACGTGGTGGTGGGGATGCAACGCGTGCTGGTGCGCCGCGCGCGCGCCCGCCTGCACGCGTCTGTGGTGCGGCCTGCCCGACTGCCTCGCGCCCGGCGCCATGCCCTGCCGGACCGACGAGGTAAAATTAACCCTTTCTTTGTAGACAAATTCAAATTGAATGCAGAGAAGTAATCTGCGAGGCTCAGCGTAAGGCCTCATGCCCACGAGCCGGTTTTGCGCCGGAGCTAAGCCCGGCGTCAAACCGGGTCTACAGGTGGTCGTCAGTCGTGTATGAAACTCTATGAAGCTAAACACACGACGCCGGCGCTAGAGCCGGCTCGCCGTGCAACCGGGCACGGTGCTGGCCACGTATACGCCCGGCGCACAGTGGAGTATGGCAGTCTGTGAGCGCATGCACACGAGACCGGACCTACGAGCGGCGCGTTCACAGGGCTACCATACGCGATGGCGATAAACCTAGAGTTATTAATTAATTTTTCCATTCGAAAGTACATCTCAAATTTCTTATCATCTTCCATTAGTTGCTTCTGAACGAGCGTATGAAATGCACCACAATCTTCTCTTTCTGTTAGCATGGGATGTACCCAATACCGTCTTTGAATTTTTTTATCGTCTTTTTTTAGCTTTTTATACATGTACCACGCGATAACACATTTTCTTTTTTTAACACTCAACATTTTGTACGTTCATGAAATGAAACCAGCGAATGAAGGCGGCACCCCCTTGACACCGGGTCGTGTACAATCCGTCTAGTGTGCACGGTCGGACGGCTTCTACCCGGCGTCGGCAAAAAACCGGGCCGCGTTGAAACCGGCTCGTGGGCATGAGGCCTAAAAGCTCATATGATCCAACCCGATTAATTTAACATACATTAACCTACCTAAGTATCTATTGCAGGCTCGGGTCCAAGATTTAGTCAGGGGGACCGATCTTAGCAGTTGGTATCGTTATAGATTTTAAAATTAGCTAATTCGGCCCCTGGCTTACGTCACGTTTTTCACGATGCCGCGTGAACTTCGTTTGAAATAGTAATATGTAATCATTTTTATGTTTATTTTTCGAAGATATATATTTTTACTCAATCAGTTCGGTCTCGGTCGCAGGTGTGCGTGCCGGCAGCTCCGGCGCTGTGTCTGCGGGCGCCGTGCGCGCCGCTGGGCGAGTGCCGGCGCGTGTCGGGGCGCCGCGTGGAGCCGCCCGCGCTGCCCGCGCCCGCCGCGTGCTGGCCCGGCGCCCGCGCCGCCCCGCCCCGCGGCTGCGCGCGCGCCGGCCTGCAGCTCGCGCGGGAGCGCCTGGCGCGCGGCGCGCACGTGGAACGCGCCTGCGGAGCGCTGCGGCGCGCCCTCGCCGCCACTCTGGCGGCCCGCGACCCGCCCGCCCCTCCGCTCGTTCTCCTCTGCGACCTCGCCGCCGACGACGATGACGCGCTCGATTTAGCCCTGGTCAGTGTTGATACACTTTATTTATAATTGTATGTATTTTGGATCGGCAGGGGCACCGGTCACTATGGGCCTACCTCAGGGATCGATATTAGGACCGTTACTTTTTCTAATTTATATTAATGATCTTCCTCACTTTACGAAGAATTTGTGCGAGACAGTATTATTTACAGATGACACCTCTTTACTGTTTAAAGTCGAGAGGGGTAATGATTGTTTTGACGATGTATATTATGCTCTCGACGATGTTCTACAGTGGTTTGATAATAATAATTTAAAGCTCAATTCAAATAAAACGAAATGCATAAAGTTTGCATCACCTAATGTGAGGCATGTCAGTACACTTATAAATGTAAATAGTGAAAAAGTTGAGTTAGTAGAATCGACAAAGTTCCTTGGTATTACACTAGATTCCCGACTGCAATGGGATCCTCATATTGATAGCTTGTCAAGTAGACTGAATTCTGCAGCTTTTGCTGTTAAGAAAATTAGACTCTTGACAAATGTTGAAACGGCAAGATTAGTATATTTTAGTTATTTTCATAGTGTAATGACGCATGGTATATTGTTATGGGGTTCTGCGGCTAACATTCAGGATATTTTTATCTTACAAAAGAGAGCTGTCCGTGCTATATATAATTTACGGTCTAGGGAATCTCGCAGAGAAATATTTTTAGAAATAAATATTCTGACTGTTGCATCTCAATACATCTATGAGAATATTATGTACACAAGAAAACATTACGATTCCTTCACAAAAAAAGTAGTGTTCATAATCTTAACACAAGAAATAAAGATAAACTTGCCGTTCCAAGCTTCAGACTTCAAAAAACCAGAGGATCATTTCTGGGTAAATGTATTGCTATGTTCAATAAAGTTCCACAAAATGTAATTGACCTACCCATAAATAAATTTCAAATTCATGTAAAGAATATACTTATGAGTAAAGGCTATTATAAAGTTGATGATTATTTTAAGGATCGCAATGCATAGAATTAATAGCCTTCGCTTTGTTCTAATTATATGTTCAACCTATGTCCTACAGACTTTGAAAGTTGTATTTACTATTGTGATAATACATATTATTTTGGTAATGATATGATTTATGTAAATGTCATTTCATAACTTATGATAAAAAGCTGGTAAGTTTCTTTCGCTTGTTCTTCTTGTCAGCTAAAAGACGTCCTGAACAAGTGGTAGGGGAAAAAAGTTTTTTGGACGATTCAAAAGTGCTTGTAATAGCCTACTCGAATAAAGATATTTTTCATTTCATTTCATTTCGATAGAGTGTTTGACGAATGACGTCCTATATATTTTCCACAGTGGGTGGGCGAGGAGGACGGCGTCGACGGGGAGAGCGAGGCGGGCGCCCTCGGGGCCGCCGTGCGCGCGCTCAGCGAACTGGTGTCGCGGCGGCGGCTGGCGCACCACCCGCTGCTGGGCGCGGCGCTGCGGCTGCGCGTGGCCCCCGCCGGCGCCCCGCCTGCGCCGCCCGCGCCCGCCGCGCGCTCCTCCCCGCCGGCGGCGCTGCTCGCGCTGGCGGCGCTGCTGCCGCTGCTGCTGCTGGCGGGGGCGGCGGGCGCGACGTTTCTCGTGCGCGAGCGTCGCGCCGCGGCGGCGGCGGCCGAGCGTTCCCGACGCTGCGACGAAGAGAAGTCGAATAACCTCCAGAACGAGGAGAACCTCCGGCGCTACGCGAACCCCCTGCGCGAGGAGCGCGCGCCGGACGAGCTGCCGCGCGCGCACACGCTGTACAAGGCGCAGAACGCGGACGCGCGCAACGACACGCCGCCGCGCGACAAGGAGCTGACGAAGCGCGCGCTGCCGCCCCCGGAGCCGCCGCCCCCCGCGCGCCACCCGCCCCCCGAGCGCCTCACCGTGCTCGTGTGACCGCCCCGTGTGATACTAGTGTAGCCCCCGCCCCGCCGCCCCGCCGGACGATCGCCCCTATTTATTGTATTAGAACGATGCCCGTTTTGTAAATATGTATTTTTGTAAATAATGTTAAAGAGTGTATTTTTGTATGTTTTTGAGAGATTATTTCGAGATGCGATTTGTACTTTTTTGTAAAGGTTGTAAAGTTGAATAAAAAAATAAAAGATTGTTTAAATAAAACTCTACGAAGTTGTATCCGTTCTTTTCTTGCATCGACCGCCTCGTCACATGTACATAAGCGGAAAAGCTATCTGACGCCAAATCGTAGGGGAAACCCGATCAAAACGCATATGTGAATTATAACATGATCTTATAATCGCTCGTTCTATTTGTACTTTGTCCAATGACCTTTGAAAAACCATAAAGTGAGGATATAGAATGTGATTTAACGATAATCTTTTCACGAAAACTAAACCATTATTTTACTACTATTGGTTTTATAATTTATAATGAGTATATGTCTGATAATTAATTAATAAACGAACTTACCTGTCCGTGAAATTATCCATCATCCGAAGAGATACGTAATCATCTGTATTTAACAACACAATGTAGTAACGCGTAAGTAGTACCACTCCAGCACTTTATTTGAAAAAATATGAAGTAAATAACCCGACTGCGTAAAAACGAATTTTAAAAAATACATGAGGAATGCCTTAGGTAGATTTGATTGGTAAAATTTGAATGGGCCCCGACTGTGAGTCGTTCTGTTCTGCATTAGAATTTATGATTTGTTTTATGTGTGTATCGATTATTAAAATATTTCAATTGTGTAGTTATTTAGTATTTCTTAACAGAATTCTAAACTACTGGGCTTGTTTCTTCCTTTTTAGTTTTTATTTAAGTTAATATTTTCATGTATTTTTTTAATATCGATTTTACGCAGTCGGGTTTTTTTTTAATTATTTATTTTTATTTTATACTTTTTAGTTACGATTCGTTGACTTCGTTATAAGATGGTAAATTTCGCAATCTAGTCATTTCATTGAGGGAGTTTGTTAAAAAACTTTAAGTCGTCATATATCCTAAATTATTATTTAAAATGAAAAATGATAAAAGGAACCTATAGATAATTTTAAAATACCTATTCAACGAAATCCCACTTTACATAGTTCATCTTTTTTTTTTCATTTTGACAATATGGCGTCTGGTTGTCGCTGTGGTGAATTTTATTATTGTCATGTCTTAAGTGACACTCGCAAGCTTAAGAAGAATCGATTGACGTAAGAATCGTTAAAATCGGCCAACGCATTTGGTCTCTAGAACGCCACATAGAAACACATACATACATAGACTGATAAACATATTACCCTCCTTTGCGTCGCGCAGTCGGATAAAAAAGACACATAAATATTTTACATAACTACATACAAAAGATGGACTTATCGATAGCCAGCGGTTTCTTAATGGCAACCTAGCATTGGATGAAAAAAACATAACAATAAATAGTAGATTGTGTATACAAGTAGGCAGATAAACTAATAACAATTTAAAAAGACGAAAATTTGGAACAGCGTTACTATCACGAATATATGATAATGTACGCTCAAAATTCTCAGACACAAACGAATAAGAGAACGCGAATAGTGAGAAAAAGAAAATAAAAAAAATCGTAAGAATACCCCTTACGATTGTAGGATGCGAAACCAAAAATGTATCAATATGAGCTCCTCCGTGCACGTTCGGAAGGACCATTAAGCCGCTGGCTTAATGGCTGCATCTGCAGTCGTTATCTTAATCGATTCGATTCCATCTATGGGGAAGGTACAATTCTCGGAGTATACACACAACTAGTTTTATACTACAATGGTAGCGATTCTGTGGCACGATGTTTTGCACAAACGAGGATAAATTTAATTTTAATCCTTGCAAATTGCATTGCATTTATAATTTAACAACCTTTTATAATCTAAATTAAACTTACTTCTGTTATAGAAGATTTATTTTATTTATTTATATAATCTTAATCGCCTAGTAAAATAGACAAAGGGCGGACTTCATGCCAAAGAGGCATTCTCCACCAGTCAACCAGTAAATATAGTACAGAACTTTAAGTACGGCGATAATCATATTGTAGGTTAAGAGCCATATTACTGCCCTCTGTGAGATTAAGTATTTTGTAGCGTCCACATTTCTCGACAACGAGTCCAGAGTGCTGTTTTGAAACTACGACCAAGCTATTTTGATAGTTTTTATACATTTTTTTAGTATTTGTGTGCGATTCGTTATCGATTCCCGAACATTTTTTTTATGAGATAGGGGGCAGACGAGCAGACCGATCACTTGATGGTAAGTGATTACCGTCGCCCATGGACACCTGCAACACTACAAGGGAGGCTACAACGCGCTGCCGGCCTTTGACATTTTAACATGACTGCACAAGAAAAGTAGTCTATCGTGTTTAACGTACGTGTGTGAGTTGTATTCTTTTTTTTTTACTCCACCATAACTTTGTGACGGAACACACCGCAATATAAACATGTATAATTAATATATCACCGTTACTTTAAGTAATAAATAAATAATAAAAACAACACTGAAAAAGCCAAATAAATAATGACAATACTTATGACTGTAATCATATCGCTTTAACTATTTCTTGAAACAACTGAATAAAAAAACGTAATAGTCCCTCCATCTCTCGGACTAGATGCAAAATTCATTGTATTATCCATATACTTATATTGTAGTAACTTAATACAGAGCAGCTAGTTTGCAAGCTTAATAACAGGCAGCGCTCATTTGACAAAAAAGAAGGTATAAAATTCACAAACGAATAGTTTTGGTTAGTAAGCGGAAATAGTATTTGAATATACTCGTATTAATGAAGTTTGTAATTAAATTTATTGATAATTAAATCTTCTTAAAAGGATCCTAATCCATAGTTATTGTACATTTCATTGTATTATCTGTATATTGTCATCATGCGCCCCTTGTCATCTGCATATAATCTGTACATACATAGCACACGGCTCTAATCATGAGTCATTATTGAGTAGTTTTTATGACAGAGTAAGCGAATTTGCTATTGACAATCCCGATGACGTTTATCTGGTTCTGGGAGACTTTAACGTTTCCCATGCCCGCTGGTTTAAGAACAATGATTCTATGGAATTGGATACAAATAACGATAACTTAGTCTGTCTCACTGCTGATTCTATGAATGTATCTTCGATGTCTCAATTTAACTCACAATTTAATCATAATAGTCGGCTTCTTGACTTAGTTTTTTGTAACGACCATTGCCTAGTTTCCTCCTGTGAGTATCCGTTGGTACCAGAAGACTTACACCACAAGTCTTTAATTATATCTTTAAAAAGTAGTTTCGTTCAGCCGCTTTTGACATTAAACAGTAAAAAACCGCAATATCACAAAGTCGATCTACATTCTATTAAGACGGCTTTGTTATCTGTTGAGTGGATAAAAATTTTATACGATTTATCAGATATTGAGAGTATGGTAAATTATCTTTATGATTTTATCGACGAGGTGGTCAATAAAAAAAAAATAATAAAAAAAATGTACCAAAAAATTAATTTAAATTTAAAACAAAAGTTTCCGCCTTGGTATACAATGCCGCTTATAAAATTATTCAAAGAAAAAAAATAAATTACACAGAAAATGGAAAAAAAATATTGCAACCAAATCGATTATGAAAATCTAAGAAGGCAAATGGCGATTTTCCTGCTAGAATGTTATACAACAACAAAACTTCAACAACTGGAACTGAAATTTGCGATGGTTTCAATCATCTTACGAAAGTCATTATCCTTCCAAATGTAACGCTCAATATACGTTAGATATTAATTCAGTCAATATAATTATTGATCGTGCTCTAAAAGTCTTAAAACAAGTTAATATATATAAGGGTGCTGGTTCGGATAATATTCACCCCATTCTGGTTCGTAATTGCGCTGAAGAACTCGCTGTTCGTCTCACTATAATTTTTCAAAAATCTTTAGAATGAATATTTTCCCTTCCAAGTGGAAAGCGGCTTTAGTGACACCATTCAAAAAAAAAAAAAAAACCTTTTTTTTTTAAGCTGACTTGATTTTGGTATAGGGTCCAGAAAATAGTGCTTTAGATCCCCCTTGTGAGGGGGGATCGTACCAACCCCTGAGAAGCAGGGGAGGCGCGGAAGAAAAGGGGAGGAGACCGGCGAACTTCTGGATGGACCCGGAAGTTCCTCCCCCTGAGATAGGAAAGAAATATATATTAATATAATGAAATGAGAAATATATAAATGATGATACATATAGATGAATAAGATATATATGATGCCGCGTGAGGGGTCCCCCCGCCACCCGGCAGCCCCAACCCAGAGAGGAGGTTAGGGTCACCAGGCGCCGGGGGCACCGGCACCGATAGAATATAAGATGAGGATGAAGAGTCGAGAGGTCTCGAAGGCCGCCCCCCCGCCCCGCGCCCGCCCCCGCGAACGGCGGCGGCCGCGGTGCGGGGGGGCGATCACTGAGTCCTCCCAAATGAAAACGGCAGGGTCAACCTGTGTTGACGCTACCACGCCGTGCCAGGGCGACTCTAATTGAATATAAGGATACTGAACTACAGAAAACTATGGTCCTAATGACCTGAAAATTAAGATGGCAAAAAAGAAAGATGGTATAATTAGTAGTAAAATAATCAACTTAATCAATCAACAATATTTCCGACTTCCCTAGACGAGGGGTCGGTGGTCGCCCTGGGTAGAGTGTGCGCGGACAGCGATGGGCCATCTCCCTTTCCCGCACCAGCCCGACCGAAGTATGGCGATCGCGGAAAGCGGAGGCGGCCGGGCCGTCTTGATCGTAACGCGCGATGGTGGTCGGTGTAGGCACTTCGCCTTCGCGGAAACCGAACTCCCGTATTTACACGGTGCAGAAACCTCGGCTCCGACGAGCTGTTATTTGGAGTCCGAGGGGGCCCCATAGGGGCTTGATGATTTTAAGATGATGATTTTAAAATTCCGGAAAGATTCCGACAAACAAATAAAGAAAAAATAAAATCAGTGATATATTAATTCGGGTGGCCCCGGACGCCAACCGTGGGAGCAGCACAGTGGTCCCGAATTCGATTCCTGTATGTTGATTAAGACTTGTTGCTACTGTACTGACTTATTCTAGGTTTACATAAGTGGTTATTATTAGAATCTAGATTTACATAAGTGGTTATTATTGGAATCTGGTTTTACATAAGTGGTTCATATAAGTTTTACATAAGTGGTTATTATTAGAATCTAAATTTACATAAGTGGTTATTATTAGAATCTGGTTTTACATAGTGGTTCATATACAAATAGGTAAGTTGTAAATAAGTGGTTATTATTAGAATCTAGATTTACATAAGTGGTTCATATACAGATAGAAAAATTTTACATGAGTGGTTTATATTGAAGTAGGTAATTTTTTTTTTTTTTTTTTTTTTTTTTTTTTTTTTTTTTTTTTTGTAAAAGTGTATTTAAAAGTGTTTATAAAACTAATTGTTAACAATTGGATGTAAAACTGGATGTATAATTGAATAACATGTCTGTATATAAATGATTAACAAATATGACATCCTAACAGATCGGTACATCTCAGTCAGTTTAACCGATCCGGACCATCTTAACTGGTCCGTGCAATCCTAACAATCTTAACTTGTTCCGAACAATCCGAACAATCCGAACCATCCGAACGAACTTAACTGTTCCGAACAATCCGAACCATCCGAGCAATCCTATCGATCTTAACTGTTCCGAACACTCTTAACAGGTCCGGACGATATTAACAATTCTAACAGTACGTTCGAACTTAACAGCTCCGGACAAACCTAAGTATCTTAACGGGTCCGGATGTTAGTATCGATCTTAACAGGTCCGAACAGTGGCTACCCTTACAGGTCCGAACGTGACTAACCACCTTACTTAATCCGAACGTACTGCTAACACTTTACTCTGGGAGGTTCGGATCGCTCTCGAGCTACTAACAATGTTCAGATTGAACAGAAGTTGGTTTCATGTAAGGGAAGCTAACAATGTTAGCCCGATCACTCGGCTAGTCCGGTGATTAAATGGTACGCGGAACTAATATTGCGATGGTCTTAACGATGTCTGCAAGCTAACACTATTAACTCAACCCTTCGACTAGCCCAATGGTTAAATGTGTTGTAATATTTAGATTGCTGTTGCTGATTATAAATTGTTTACAATTGGGTTACATAATGATTATCAAGTTGTTTTCATAGCAAAAAGTAAGTTGGTTTCTATGAAAACAACTTGACAACAGCGGCTTGTTTACAGGAAGCTAACAATGCTAACCCAGTCACTCGGCTAGTCCGGTGATTGAATGGTACGCGGAGCTAGTATTGCCGTGATCTTAACAGTGTCTGTAAGCTAACAATGCTAACTTAATCCTACGGCAGCCAATATAACACGATAGTATTGTACGAAATAATGTCTAGTCTAGATGGTGATAAATTATGACATTAATATGCGAACTGGATATGGAATGTTATACACAATTATTGTAGGTTAGTAAGGTAAGGTAGTTATTAAGCACTGGTTGGTATATGAAATGAAAGGAGCGCAAAAGGCGCGTTCAACTAATCTCCAAACCTCATCGTCCGCAGGGTCGTAAAGTAGTAGCCCAGTCCAGGGAGTCCCTGTTCCACGTCCAAAGGCAGCACACAACTCCGCCTCTCTCGCCAAACCACAGCGCGGTCGCCGGAGAACCTCGCATCGATGGGGCCAGCAGGCTCACGGAGACAGGAGGCAGGGCAGCGGTACTCGCGGCAGAAAGGCACGCGGCGCGCCTCCGCAGTCCCGTCGATCCACGTGCAGCCACCGGGAACCTCGCATCGGTGGGCCCGGCCGACTCGCGGGGGTGGTAGGCATGGCAGCAGTGTTCGCAACAAAGAACGGTTCAAGAAGAGTCCCCGGTCTAGGTCGCGGTCACAAGGTCCAAAAGGTTTGGGGCCGAAGCGTCGCTCATCGCACTCCGAATCTATTGTGCGTAGTTGTCTTCCTTAGTATATTAATCCAGTGAATTTGTGTAGATCCAGTCGGTAGATGTTTTCTATTTTCATGTATATTGCGTCGTTGGCATAGTTTTCGGCGGTACGATCCTAACCGCACATAGATGTTAGGGTATGTGTTGCGTCATTAGCGTGGATCCTAACAGAGCGGATCCTAACCGCAGTCCATGTTAGGGTGTTAGGGTGAGTAAGCTTCGTTCGTTTCGTCGGTGTTAAATTGTTAGGGTGAGAAAGTTTCGCTCGTTTCGTCAATGTTCAGTTCATCAATGATAGGATGTTAGGGTGAAAGTTTCGTTCGTTTCTTCGATGTTAGGTTCGTCGATGTTAGGATGTTAGGGTGAGAGATCTCATTCGTTTCATCGATGTTAGGATGTTAGGATGGACAACAAAATGGCGTTCATGAATCACAAATCACAAAGGCAGCAAAAGTACCTGAATTTTGAGCGGGACCGGAGCCCTACGTGTCGTCCAAGTTGAATACATTGGTAACGTGGATTGTCGTCTCCCGTGGGATCGCTCCGTCTCTTGCATTGGGACCTCCATATCGGTCCCAGCACTCACTCAAAATCGCTGTCTTGATGTTAAGAATGAACCGTCCGCGCCGCACAAGTTGGTTGTTACATGGAGCGGTAACCGAACAGTCCTAACCGAGCGACGCTAGCGCGCCTAAAGAGCGTCATAGCTCAGGTTCTATCCGGTTCTAAATCACTCCGTTTTCACTGAAAGTCACTCCTATACACTGTTGAAGTCCTTAAGTATGTGCTACTTAAGGACTTCAACAGTGCTGCAACACTATAGGGTAGCACCGCTTATATGCCCTAACCAACTAACACGCACTCGATGGGGCTGCGTCCGAACAAGATGGCGACGGCGAAGAACAGTTTTTCGCGAATAACTTTTGCAATAATTGTCGGAATTAAATATACGATACGTCCCCGTGTAGATCTTGTGATTACGCGTCTATTGATATATAATTCAATGGGGGGATACGCGAAAAACCCACTCTTTTGAATTTATTTCCACGGAGCGCACGCAAAACGATGCTCACTCTTCGAGGTGCGGCGCAAGACGGTCGGTTAGGTTTTTTTTTTTTTTTTAAAACCCGGCCCACATTACGGGCCAGGCCCTACACTTTTCCCCACTTTTTAGCAGGCCCTTGCTATGCTAGTTTTATCATGCATACCAGTTCTCGCGTTTTTACCTATCACTCTCATACTGCATACGACACTTACATTCATCTTTTTTTATGCTTTTGCGGGGGGGATTTCCCGCCTACTCTAATTCTGTGTTCCTATTCTACTTTTTATTTATTTGTTCCTTTTATTATACTAGAGGATGTGGGATAAGGATTTGGGATCTTATATTCTATGTTTTATTTTTATTTAATGTGCTTTATTTCCTTTCTTTAGCTTCTTTATTTTACATGCTGTGGTTCTATTAATTTATTTCTTTATTATTTACTTCAATGTTTTGTTATACAATGTTTTCTTACAACTGTTTTTGTTTTTCATAAGTTTCTTATAGGTTTATAATTTACATTTTATCTTATATTCTATTACAGTTTTTACTTATTCTATCTTATTGCTATTTACATTTTCTTATCTCTAATTTATCTAATTGATTACCTTTTACTTACTATTACATTTTTATACTATTACATATTTTGTTTATTTTATTTCTTTAGTTTAACACTGTTTTTCCTATTCACTTATTCTTATTGCATCGTTATCAATCTGTTTTATCTATATGTTTTTTACCCCTTTTTATTGTATTATTTTTTGTTGTTATTCTGTTATTTTTTTTTATACTAATTATTTTCTAGTCACGTTTATATATTCAAAAATATGTAATTGTGAACTAGACTTATTCTATTTTTATATATGCTTTATTATTTCTATGGTTGATTACTAATCCACTTAGTTTCGTACCATATTTTCCTGTCTTATGATATATATTGGAAGTGCATGTGATCTTATCTTCATTATAGTTTCGCCAGCACTTTCAGTATAATTTTGGTTTTTTGTGTTTGTATTTTGTTGTCTGTCTATGTTGTTGTTTTGTTTTTTAATTTTGTGTTTATGTTGTATTAATGTATTTGTATTGTGTGTTGTTCTATTTTGTTTGTAGTTGTTACTATGAATATGCTGTTGTGGCCCTGGCCAGGAAGTCCCATTTAGCTCTGACTGGGCATTCCCTGCTAAATGCGTTATGCGCGACGTTCTGCATTTCCGAGTGCGAGCAGTTACAGCACCGAGGAGGTTTATCCTCCTTGTCCGGACAATCCGTACGAAGGTGGGATCCCCCACAGTGACTGCATCTACTCGCACTCGCAGTGCAAAATTTTCTTCCGTGGCCAAATTCAAGGCACTTTGTGCATTGGATCACCGGCGACTGGTCCTCCACCCGGACTCTTTGTAAGTCTATGTGGAGGTGCCCTGCCCCGGTCATTCTCTGCCAAAGCGCGGGTCTGACCTGTAGTGCCACATGAATAGTGTTGCTGCTCCTTGTACTTCTTTTAAATTTTATTCTGGTTACTGTGTCTTCCTCTGGCAATCCTTGGTATATATTTTTGTTTTGTTCCTTAATGGCTATTAATAGATCGTCATCATTAATGTCATTAAAAACATCTTTCAATATCACCAGAGGGTCCTTTTTCTTGTTTTAATTTTTCTTCTATGGTTCTTATTTGCTGTTTTTCTTCGCACCCGATTATCACCCTTGCGTCTTTACATTTTCTCAGTCTATCCACTTTTATACCTTCTTGTTTAGCATTTATTTTCTTTTTTGCTTTTTGTATAATGTCCTCACTCATATCCATTGGATCTGTTGATGAGATTATGACTGAGTGGAGGGTTTTTGGGACCTTGATGTACTGATCCCTTATCACCTCAGCATATGTTAATTTTTTGCTAGTGTGTTCTGCTATTTCTTTTGTATCATTATTTACGCTTGGGTTTTTTATTGTTATATCTTTTATCTGATGCCTAATCTCAGCTATCACCTCCTCTCTGGCGTGTGTGATTTTGTTATTTAAGTGTTGTTCGACCTCATTTAAACGCTGTTTCACTGGTGTGTAATCGGTGCTTTCCTTGTAGTGTGTTTCCTTGTCCGTATCATTTATTTCAATTATGATTCTTTCCGTATAATTTTCTATTTTATTGTTTGTTTCATCTATCTTTTCTTTTATTGTCATTTCGCTGTCTTTAATTTTCTCTCCTATCCTTCTACCCACATCTATTATTTCAGCTGTTAAATTGTCTTCTAAGCTTTTCAACTTTTTTATAATGTTCGTTGATTTTTTACTTCTATTCCATTCACCCCCCCCTTCATTAATTTTTTCCTCATTTTCCCTAAGTTTATATTCTATAGTTTTTGTGTTTTTCTCTTCCATTTCCTTGATTATTCTTTCCAATCTTGTTGTTGTGTCTTCTTGTTGTTCCTTGATTTCTTTCTCCATCTTTGCAATTCTTTCTGTGATTTCTTCTTCCTTTTTCAGTTCTTGTAAGTCTCTTTCCATTTTTCCATATCTTATTTTCTGCTGTTCTATATAACTGCGGATTTCTTCTGCCGTATTTCCATTTTTTTCGACTTTTCTTTTGTCTTTCTTAGGGTCATAATAATTTTTTCCTTTGTGTCCTTCCTTAGTGTCGTTTGTGATTCCAGAACTTCAAGGGCCTTGGACAGCTTATTTGTTATACACGTCAGATCATCCCAAAACCTGTCCATGTCTGGTCCCCATTCCTGTGGTTTTGTTTCCATTTTTATTGGTGTTATCTTGGGACTATTCCCAATGCTCGTTCTCGGTGATGGAATGGGGGTCAAACTCTGGTTTCCAGACATACTCTTTGTTATCTGTGGTGATCTAATCATTTTCTTTCTTTTCAGGTACTGGTGCGCTGTTCTGTGGGTTACTGTCTACTTGGGGACTATGTAATGGTGTCAGATTGGCAAGTATTGTTTTTATTTTATATTTTATGAGTGTTTAATGTATGATTATATGTTGTATTTGTTTGTGTTATTGTATTTACTTAATTGTTTGTGTTTTAATGCTTGTTGCAGATCTACTGCTTCGTCTTTTTTTTTTTGGCGTGTTGGTGAGTGTTTTTTATTATTTTATTGGTGTGTAATTGTATTGTGTTATGTTTGTATTGTGTTTTGAGTGTATGTGTGTATTTTCAGTTGCAGAGCCTAGCTCGATGCGTCCGTGTCAAAAAAAAAACTTATATTCTAAGACTCGTCCCAATAGGGTACGATGTCAAAAGTCATAAAAGGTATAAATAAAAGTCAAAAATAGCTTTGTTTTTTTTTTTTTTTTATAAGAAACAGGGTAAAATAAAATCAATTTTAATCCCGAAAATATCTAATTCCCATTCTTTTACTTTAGTCACCTTGTTTATTTTTCTAATGTTAATCTTTAATAATTTTTTGAGATTTTTCGGTAGAAAGGTTAGGTTAGGTTAGGTTTTTTTTTTTTTTTTTTTAATTTGCCCGGTCTTACAGTCTATGACCGGGCTTCCTAACTTGTCCCCACTTAGTAGCAGGCCCTTTGTATTCACTATATTTCTCATTCATTCCAGTTCTCTCGTTTGTACTAGCATTCATTCCGCATACTTTATCTTTCTCTTATTCATCCACATTCATTCTTTCGGCTGGGAGTGCCGGTCCTATTCTAGTCTACTCTATTTTTTCTACTTTTACTTTACTTTCTTTATTATTTGGGTTTAACACATACACAGGTTGGTTTTTATTTCCAAAAATAATGTCTTATTCTACTTTACATTTTTCTTATTCTATTTTACTTTTCTCTTATTCTATTACATGTATTCTTATATTCTATTTACATTTCCTTTTTCCTTCCTCTATCAGTTACATTGTCCTTGTTAGTTGGATTATATATAATTTCTATTTCAGTTCTTATTCTATATATGCTTATTCTATTACAGTGTTTTTACTTATCCTATTATTTATACATGTCTTTTCTATTCATATATACATATTTGTAAGTACCTGTCTATGTTCCTAATTTCACTTTTGGTACTCTTTTCTTAAGTACTTTGTCCTTTCTTGTTCCTTTTCTTAATTATTATTTTCTTTATCCTATTATTCCTATTTGTATTTGTTTTTCTTGTTTTATTTTACTTTTTGTCCTATCCTATTTGTTTATTCCTATCGTAATATATCTAGTTTTATTATTCCTATGTTTTAGGTCACTGTTTATATATGCTTAAATATATATAGTAATCCTATTTCTTTTTCAGTTTTTGTTTTTCATTCTTTATTCGTTTTTGGTCTCGTCCGGTTTTTATATATAACCATTTATATATTCTTGTTTTGTATTTAGTGTTAACATGGGGCTTTGCATCTTCATGATGTTCTACTCCATGTTGTGTTTTTTGTTTTGTTGGATGGGTTGATTGGAATGTTCATCATTCCAATCACTCCATTGTTTTGTGTTAGTGTTGTCTGCTTTTTGTGTGTGTGTTTTTTGTTCAGTGTTTGTATTGTGTTTTCTTGCGTGTTCTTTTTTGTTTGTGTGTCGTTTTGTGTTGTCCTCAATCGTAGGCTGTTGTGGAGCGGGCGAGGCTGTCCCATTTCTCCCTGATTTTGCAGCTGTTACTGAATGCATTGTGTTCAGTTTCTGGTAACTCCGCGTGCGTGCAGTTGCAGCACTGTGGTGGGACTCCTGCTTTTCTGTCTGGGCATTCTGCCCGCAGGTGTAACCCCCCACAGTGGCTGCATCTGTCCGCACTGTCTTGACAAAATTTCTTGCCATGGCCAAAATTGAGACATCGTGTGCACTGTATGAGGGGGGTCTGATCTTCGACCCTCACCCTCTCCATCTCGATGTACAGATGTCCCTTTTCTATCATTTTTTTCCAGTACGCAGGTTTTATTTGTGCGATGATATGGCATTTTTCAGTATTTCTTGTCCTGCGTCTGTACTTGATTTTTAAGTCATCCTCCTCCTGTTCATCAACGTAAATATCCGGGTTTTGGTTCCTTATTGCCGTTTTTATTTCTTCGTCTGTCATTTTATATTTGATCTCCTTAATTATGATGAGTGGGTTCTTATTCCTTACTTTTTCGGCTTCCAGTTCTTCGCTTTTATTTATTCTTTCCTTAAGTTTGTGAATCTCTCGTTCCTCCCTGCAACTGACTATTATCCTTTGGTCCTTTACTTTTCTTATTCTTTCGATCTGTATGCCGTTCTTTTCTGGTTCCAGTATTACCTTTGTTTTGTTAATTATATCTTCCGCCATGTCGAAGTCGTTCTTTGATGCAATAAGGATCGAGTGCAGTGTTTTTCGCGTTCGATGGCCTCTGTTCCTAGTGATTTCTGCGTACGTGTTTTCCCTTTGTATTCCCGTTGATGTTGTGGTTTCCCGTTCTGCTATCTTCTCCATTTCTCTTGATATCTCTTCTGTTTTTCCTTTTATGTTTCTTGAAATTGCCTCTCTTGCTTCTATTATCTCTTCCTTTATGTTTGTTTCGAGGTTTTCCAATCTATCCATAATAATTTCTGTGCTGTTCTCGGGTGCGGTTCCTTCGTGCGCCTTAGTTGTTTTGTTCCGTGTCATCCCGCCGTCCTTTCTTCCCCTCTATCTTTCGTATTATTTCTTCCTGTCCTTTCGCAACGTTCATACCTACTTCTTTTATTTCCTGAATCATACTTTCCTCATACATACTGATTCTAGTTTTTATTATTTGCCCCAGGTCCTCATCCTTCTTCTGTTACTCTTCCTCTTTCTACTTTCTTTCTTTCACTCATTCTTTCTCCTATCTTTCTATCTAGGTCGATTACCTCTGCCGTCAGATTTTCCTCTACACTGTCTAGTTTGTTTACTACCGTGACTAATACTTGTGAGTTGATCTTTTCGGGTATGTTCAACAGACTAGATATTTTCCCTTCTATACCTCCCATTCGCATTTCCATCTGTGTTACCACCTTTCTCTCAACATCATCCACTCTGTTGACTGTTATAGTGGCGAGAGTTTCCCTGTCTCGGGTTTCGTCGGTGTTTATACACTCCATGACATCTCTCGCCACATTTCCCGGCAATTCTACTTCCATTTTTTCTATCTTTCTCCTTATATTCTCCAAACTATTTTTTATTATTCCTATCGTGCCGATCTCTTTCGAGTTTTCTTTCGTTCCTCCTCTCGTCTGCAGTCTTTCTTTTCCCTTACTCTCTTCTTTTGTCTCTCCTTCCTTTATATCTTCTATCACCGTTTTTATTCCTTCCATTTTTCCTTCTAATCTCTTTACTCCTTCCATATACTGTTCAATATTCGCTCTTTCATTCTGTTTCAGTATTTCTATCATTCTATCTCTTTCACTCTCATACTTACTTTCATTTCTTATCCTTACATTCTTCACGCTTTCTTCGATTGTTTCTAGTTTCTTTGCTATAGTGGCTGTTGCCATTTCTTGGTCTTTCAAGCGATCTATCCGCCAGTCTGTCAAATACTTTTTCTTCTCCTTTTATGACCGAATCCATCTTGTAGTCTAACATTCTTAAATATTTTGTCGCTACCGTTTCGTCGTCCTCCCTTCTTCGTTCTCTTTCTTCTCTGTATTCAATTTCGGCTTTTCTTTGCTGGTCTATTTTTGCATTCAAGTTATCCATCTTTCGCTCATCTTTGACATCATTCCTTCCATTTCTTCCTTCAGCTCTCTTTTATCCCTTGACACTATAGCTTCTTGGGTATTTTTTGCAATGATCCTGCTTATCTCCATTAAAATGACCAAGCCTGCCTGTGAGGCTGTTTCTAAATTTTCCTTTACTTCCCTTCTCATGGCGCTGTAAATCTGCTTTGGTATTGTTCCTAACACATCCATGAGTTTGCAGATAAGTTCGCCCATTTTTGGGTCGTTGCATTCGGCTACTTCTCTTTTATATTTTTCCAGTCTGGGTGGGGAGTAGGTGTTTATTCTTGATGCTTTTTCCACTGGCGGCGACTTCTGTGGTTTATTCATTTTGTTTATGTGTATTTGTTCTTTGAATTGTGGGGACAAGCTCTGCGCTGTTTCTGTTATGTGTGTTTCTGTTTGTGTTTTGTTGTGTGTTTTAATGTTTCTCTGTTTTTTGTTATAGGTGCCGTCGTCCTGTTGCAGATCAACTGCTGGGTCCTTCTCTCGGCGTGTATGTAAGTAGTGTTTGTTTTTGTGTGTATGTGTGTGCGTGTGTGTGCTTGTGCGTGTGATTATTTGTATGTATGTTGTGTTTAGATAAAGCAGAGCCTAGCTCTATGCGTCATTTATATGTTGGGTTTGTCTTAACCTACGACGTGTCCCAATAGGGGTACACTGTCAACTTACTCTAATTTATAACAATAATATGTATAAAAGTCGATTAGATAGTGACCCAATAAATGTTTTGGGTGCACTATTGTGTGTAGATAGTTGTAAACTACCGTAAGGGTCAAGGAAATTTAATAAAAGTTCTAATAATTCCTTTATTTTCAAGGAATTTGGTTAAAGTAGTTTATTGTCAAAATTTTTTCCTTAAAAGTATTATTTTAGTTTTCGTCTTTTTATATATGCTCTGTTACATCGGTCTCTATGTTTGTGTATTTTTTCCTGATTTTTTCCGTTAATTTTGACAAAGTTACTAATTTTTCAAAGTTTTCCGGATTTTTCTACGGAAAATCCGGGTCTATAAGGTCGCGTCCCGTGCCGTCCCGTAGTGCTCTTCGAGCTCTATCTCCCGATGCCTCTCTTGTCTTTCTACGATGGGTAGTTTCGGAGATATTCCTTGGCCAAAATCGCCAAAAAACTCGGCCCGAAAGGGACGAGTGCCGATATCTCCGAAACTATCAGTCGTGTGGAACGGGGATTTTTTAGGGATGGATGGGGGAGGTCCTGCCGCACCTATTTCCGGGGTCAGTTGGTATTTTCCCTCGACCTTGAGATAGGGGTGGTTCACCCTATGGGTCTGGTAGGGCTTGGCAGGGGGTAGTAGGTATGGAAAACCCCGTTCCTCTGCGACCAGTGGTACGGCTGCTACAGCCCCTCAAAGTTTTGGGATAAGCTTATCCCACCGACTTTGGAGGGCTATATCTCCGGTCCTATTGGCCGCACGAAGTCGGGGCTTGGAGTGGAGGTGATGGAGGGTGGGTTCTTGCCGAAGCAATCTCAAACTTGGAGGGTTGAGTTCAACCCGTCCAATTGGAATTCCACCCTATGGAATATGTAGAGGGGAATGGGGGAGGGACTTGATTCGAAGTCCCGGTCTCCTAGGCCCGATATTGACCGAGATACAGGGCTTCCAAATTTTCCAAAATGGCCGAACCAAGATGGCCGACCACTTTTTGGAAAATTATATCTCGGTCAATTCGCGTCGCAGAAACGCGGGGATTTCGATGCCGGGATGGGGGGACGAAGATCTAACAGGATCCCGTTCCAAATTTGGATTCTAAAATTTTTGGGTCCGAAATTTTTGAAAATTTTCAAATTTTGGAAATTTTGAATTTTGAGTCCTGAAATGGCAAGAGGGAGACTCACTCGTCCGTAGATCGAAAACCGTTTTTCGATACGTTTAAAAACCGCGAAGTTATTAGCCTCCAAAGATTCGGCCCGTTCGGTCCAATATGGCGGACTTTTTCGAGAATTCTCGTTCCGTGCGTTAGAGGGCTGGTCTTTGGGGTGTCTAATGATGATATGGGTGAAGTATGATCGTTCCCGTTGTCAGTTTACTCCTACCTATCACCAGTTTTTCTGGAGTTTTCAAAAAGGGACGAAAAATTTATAATTTAAAAACTATACATGATAAAATTACAAAATTCAACCTACGCTTAGGACTAATAACTGTCTATATTACACACTATCAAAATTTCAGGTTTCTGCGACCAGCGAAGCTGGGCCCTCTGGAGCTCGGCAGAAAAGTGGGCCCACATTTTTGCGGGCCGATTCCTCCGCTTGCCGAACAGCCCCGTTGATGCCAATTTTTTTCAGGTTAGTGCTGGGGATTGTCTACATGGACCGCTCATAAAAAGGAACTGTTCTCCACAATCCCCAGACACTATGAATTTTAAAGTTAAAAAATTTCAAAAGTGCGTAGGTTTGTCAAACCTCGTTCTATTTTTAAGAGAATCGGTTCTATTTACTCGTCTCGTTGTCCTCTTCCTTCCTGTGATGACGGCGGTGCCCCAGGTCCCGGGAATCTGGTACCTCGTGGCGAGAGGTTATTTAGTTATTTCCAAATACCTCTCAAGCCACGAAGAGTAGAATTATGTAAATATCAGGTGAAGCGCCTCCTTGGCGCGCGTCTTTTGATGTATCGTACACCGCAATCCGTAAGTAGGTTCCTTAGTTATAACTTAAAAACACTTGTTTTTTTTTTTTTTTTTTTTCCAATTTTTTAATGCGGAGCGTTAACGTTTCCGATCCGTTCTCGTCGGGGGGCGGGACGTAACTGGGTTAGGTTAGGTTTTTTTTTTTTTTTTTAAATTCCAATTGTATTTAGTTAGATGAACCTTGATGAGTTTGCTTTAAATCCCCCTGATGAGGGGGGATTGTACCAGCTCCCCTTAAAAATGGGAGAGGCGCTGATGATGAGGTGAGGATGAGCGGAGGGGGTGGGAATTCACCCGGGAGCATCTCGTTGGTCCACTGCCCCCTCCATAGTGGTAGAGAGAGGAAAAGGGGATAGAGGATGATGAGAAAGAGGGAACAGGGGTTGAAAGGTGAAAGAAGAAAGGTGAGGGTGAGGTGAGGATAGTACCCCTGTTCCCAGATAGAAATGGGTGATTGAAATGATTGTTGAAGGTATGGGAAGCGTGAATGGTGATTGGTGATAGATGATCCAGAAGTAGGGTGTCCAGAATGATGAGGGCCCCGCCGCCCCGCAGCCGCCTCCACCAACGCTGGTGGCCACGGCTGCGGGGCGCCGGGGCGATCATGGACCCCTGTGTGTTGCGACTCTCGGGCGTGACAGGAAAGGTGTTGTAGTTGGAGCTGTCAGAGTTGCTAGGATCGCCCCGAGTCGTGTCTGCTCCAGCGGAATCTAAAAAAAGAAGAGGGAAGAGAAAGGTGGTAAACTGCGGCGGCAGCCCCTCGTATGATGGTAAAGTTGCCTGACTTGGAGAGCCTGCACTCATGTCAAGGGGTGCTCCCGTTTTCCCGGAGTGAGGAAGGAGCCGCCCGACGACGGTGCCAGGCCGGTCCCCTATACTTGCAGTTGAGCTAGCTATAGGGGGAGGGAAGAAAGGCAGGAGCTGCGCTGTAGATCTTCACGAACCGGATCTAAGAGCGCGTTCCAGATTCCAGCGGACACACCTTGGTGTGTTGACCTAAAACCGCGTAGTTAAGCAGTAGACCGGTACGGCCTTTGGGCCGATCGCCCCAGGGCCACGCCACCATGCTACTGGTCCTGGGGCGACCGGCCCCTGCTGCGTTTCTAGTGTTGCTTAAAACCTTTTCTTTTTCAGTATGAGCTGGAGGTATAATCCGGTCTATGGAAAAATTTAACTTGTTGTACAATAATACTAATGTAAAAATGTAAAATTAAGCTTGGATGATTAAAATTTGAAATTGATTCCTTTCCTAACCTGGGTGAATCTGAAATAAAAGTTACACTTATTCGATTGTGGGTTATTGTTACAAAGGAGTGGATCGGGCTAGTTACACAGTAAGTACTTGAACGGCAATAACACTTTGCATTGGATGGTTATGTTCTATGGATATATTGGTACATAATGGCTGGTTTGGTCAACTGGTAATTAACTGAAATCACATTGTATTGGTACATTATTATTATTAATTAAAATAGAATAAAATAATCATACATCAGATTTGATTTGCTGTCGGATCCCGATCAGCTTTGATTAAAATATGATGATCTGTACGATTGGATAGTTGTATTGATACATAATTGCTTATCGTATGTGAGAGTCAATTTGTTGTTGGATTCCGATCAGCTATTGATTGATTGAGAAATGATAATAATTATTTGTATAAAAATAAAAAAAATAAAAATAAAAAATAAAAAAGAGGAGTACTTATGTGTTACTTATAATTATTGAACTTAATCTATCTTTATGACCCAATCAATTAGTGATCAGAACTGTAATGATTGAGTAATTTGGATTATATAATATAATGGCTCAATCATACATTGGATTTAGTTGGATATCGATTCGCATTTTTGATTACATTATAAGGATAGCATAATTGGATAATTGGATTGCATTGGATCATTGTTACATAATCATGACTAAACGCTTATGCTGACAATGTATGATGGGCTTGTTTAGCCCTTGTGTCCTATAGTAACAATTGTACAATTGGACAGTTGTTTTGTATAATATCTTGTGACATATTTGAGCTTTTGGAATCTAATCAGCTTGTAATAATTGTATAGTTGTATAGTTGTATAATGGATAGCGGCAATTTGATTAACTAATCATAATATAGTTGCTTGTATATCTATGTATGTGTATATATAATTTTTTTTTTTTTTTTTTTTTTTTTTGTGATTATTTAAATCAAATTTGGATAAGTAACATTGTTTAACAGTAATTGGAATAATGGGATTACTTATAACATTTATCAGCAGTACACAAAAACTGAATAGAGTGTATGAAGTTGTTTGATTGATTCTTACATTATTGGTGGTAACAGGCCTGAACAAGTCATAATTTCGTTGATGATTCTGTTATTTCTACTCATGATAATCCTAAGAAATCTGAACATAATTTTAACGTTTTAATTTTAACCTATCTGAGCAGATCTGCTCCTGATCATAACATATCTGTACGGATATTAACTTGGCAACTAGAACATGAACTTAACATAATTTAACAAATCTGAACCAATTTTATCCTATCATACCTGAACAAGACTGAATCAATTTTACTTTAACCATCTTAACACATCTGATCAGAACTCCTGAACCTAGTCTTAACATATTTGTACTGATATTAACTTAACAACCTGAACATGATCCTAACATAATTGAACACTTGTAATGGTTAAATGGTTGTCGTTAATGGTTCCATCAATCTTATGATTTTATCAAGCCAGGACCAATCTTAACTTTTTAATTTTAACGTATCTGAGCAGATCTGCTCCTGATCATAACATACCTGTACGGATATTAACTTAACAACTTGAACATTAACTTAACATAATTTACGGATATTAACTTAACAACTTGAACATTATCCTATCAAAACAACTTGAACATGATCCTATCATAAATAAACACTCGTAGTGGTTTGATGGTAGTCGTTAATGGTTCCACCAATCTTATGATTTTAGCAAGCCAGGACCAATCTTAACGTTTTAATTTTGACGTATCTGAGCAGATCTGCTCCCGATCATAACATATCTGTACGGATATTAACTTAACAACTTGAACATGAGCTTAACATAATTTACGGGTATTATCTTAACAACTTGAACATTATCCTAACTTAACAACTTGAACATGAGCTTAACATAATTTACGGATGTTAACTTAACAACTTGAACATTATCCTAACATAACAACTTGAAAATGATCCTAACATAATTAAACACTTGTAATGGTTAAATGGTAGTCGTTAATGGTTCCACCAATCTTATGATTTTAGCAAGCCAGGACCAATATTAACGTTTTAATTTTAACATATCTGAGCAGATCTGCTCCTGATCATGACATACCTGTACGGATATTAACTTAGCAATTTGGACATGAACTTAACAAAATTTAAACAAATCTGAACCAATTTTATCCTATCATAACTGAACAAGTCTGAATCAACTTTACTTTAACTATCTTAACACATCTGATCAGAACTTAACATATTTGTACTAATATTAACATAACAACTTGAACATGATCCTGACATAATTAAACGCATCTAAACTGGACTATATAATTGTTGATTAATGATTCTAAAAAAGTACCGGTGTAATCCCATAATATAAGTAAAAAAAAATAAAATAAAAACAAACAATAAAAAGTAAAATAACAAAAATCACAAATATAAAACAAAAGAAGAAAAAAGCGTAAATAGTAAATTAAGAAATCACAAAATCATCATTCCTTGATTGAATCATTACACTTGAGAAAATAATAGTAATAGTAATAATTAAAAATCATAAATGTAGTTAATAAATTTCAGACATAGGCAGCTGCAGCTGGATTGATGCCCGGCTCGGCGCGAGCGGCCCGGTCCCTTGGTTCGGATGGTAATTAGTGTTAGCCCGTTTTGTAGGAAGGAAGGTGATACAGGTTCCTACCTTGTGTTGAAGTATGGTTACGGGTCAGCAGTCGCCGCCGCGTGACGGCCGGCACTGGCGGTCGTTTGGCTCGGGGGTGACTATTCCTGTCGCACAGTGGAGCTGGAGCATTGTTCGGTGGTGAGATTGCTTCCTCAGAGATGTTGGAATTTCAGCCCGACTCAGCCGGATGTGCAGATGCCGGTCCTGCTCAGCAGGGTGTTCAGGTTTTCGGATGTCGCCCCGTTCAGTAAGGTGTTCGGATGCGGGCCCGGCTCTGCTTGATATTGGGATGCTGGTCCGAAGTTGGAGTGCGGTTGTGGATCAGCAGACGCGGCGGCAGGAAGGCCGACTCTGGCAGTCTCTTGAGTTGGGGATGACTCAAATTGTCGCGCCGTGAAGTAGGGTTGCGTTCGGTGGCAGGATAGTATCCTTGAAGATGTTATAACGCCTGCCCGGCTCAGCCAGATGTACAGATGCCGGCCCTGCTCAGCAAGGTGTTCAGTTCAGTTCAGTTCAATGATTTAGATGTTCAGATGCCGCTCCGCTCAGCGAGGTGTTCGGAAGCCGTCCCGGCTCTGTATTGTGTTGGTGTTGGGATGTACCGCAGTTCAGTTCAGTTGTTGTTCGGATTGTTCAGATGCCGCTCCGCTCAGCAGGATGTTCAGATGCGGGCCCGGCTCGGCTCGGTACAGTGTTGATGTTGAAGTGTCGGTCGTAAGTTTTCCTGGCTTTCCTCCAGGAGGTACCGCTGTGACAGTTCGGTTTTTTGAAGATGTTGCACTATATTCAGACGTCTCTCAACCGCACTGAGAAATCTGAACCACTTGAACCGATCTGAACTATAGTCCAAAAAAAAATGGCCAAGTCCGGCGAAAATTGTCCTGATTATGCACTCCGCGCACTCACTGATAACACACTCCGAACATATAAGTCCAAAAGTGGTTTATTATTTGTAGGGAAGGAGCAATCGCGGGCCCGTGCTCTCAGTGATACTTCCCAGGTAAGATAATTTTATTTGATTATTAATTTTGATTAAGTTTGGATTTAGTTAGAGTTTTGATTTAATTTAATTTATTGATTTGAATTAATTTGTATTGAATTTATTGAGTTGAATAATTTTGGGTGGGAGCTGCACGATGGACGCGTGCGCTCACCACCATGTCCCGAGACCGACGGTTGGTTAGGTTAGGTTAGGTTAGGTTAGGTTAGGTTAGGTTAGGTTAGGTTAGGTTGGGTTAGGTTAGGTTAGGTTAGGTTAGGTTGGGGTGCGGTGTCTGACAACCTCCTCGCGGTGCACCCCGGGCAACGTGGCCGCTCAAAGCATCTTTGAGCCGCCACGGCTGATGTCAGAACGTGTGTGGGCTACGGAGTTCTGTCTCCGTGTCGCGAGAAGTCTCGCAGTGTGGGCTCCGGGCCGGCGCCCCGACGGTAAGTCGGGTAGCGGCGGCGCGGTTCGGGCTGGGCGGGCGTCCTGAGATTATCTCGGGTAGCGGTCGTGCCAGCGAGGGCGGTGGGCCTGCTGGGCATGAAGTCATGCTCCAGTGGGTGCTTCGGCAACCACCGGCCGACCCCGTTACTCCGCAAGCGCGGAGCCGGGGTGGGGGCTGCCCTTAGTTGGGTGGCCTCAAGAGGAGACAACCTCAATAAAAAACAGCCAGCCCAAGGTAGACGCGGCCGAGGGGTTCGTGGCTGGGGGCTTTTCCCAGTCGCTACGCGTCCTCTGGAGGTGGGGAACGGGCGACCCCCACCTTCACAACCATAGCCTTGCACAGATAAGGCGGCTCTGTCTGTGTCGACTGTGTTTCCGATCCTAACTCGTGGGACTCAAAATGGAATTCTTAAATAAACCTAAAAACTCTACTTTTGATGTCACTGGTGGGCCTAGCTCGGGCGGAAGCGAGCGGAGTGCTGAGGGAGATTCCCCGAACAGAGGGGATGGGCCTGGCGCGGGCGGAAGTGCGCGTAGTGGTGAGGTTATCGAATCTCCGTACGGAGGAGATGGGCCGGGTGCGGGCGTGGACGCACCAAGACGTGGAAGATCTGCCTCAAACTCCAGGTCGGTATGTTGCGAGCCGACCTCGAGATCGAGGTCCAGAAGTGGAGATGAGAAGAGTAGAGCCAGCTCAGTATGTGGAGTAGGCGAACCCAAGGCGCAGCGGACACGAAGTCGTGTTGCTGCTAACCCACTAAGTCGAGGTACTAGCAGGGAGTCAGTAGTGTCATTCAAGTCTGCTGTTGACTCTCCCAAAAGCGGTTCTCTTTTGAACCTAAGTGTAGACGGAACGTCAACGCCAACCCGACTAACACGAAGTGCTATGCGTGCACTAAAGGATTGTGTCACTGACCCAGAGAGGAAAACACCTAATCCTGACAGTCCAGTCGGGTCTCCTGGGCTTATACCGGTGGTCTCCCTAGAAAAAATCAACATTGCTGAGGAGATTAATAAAAGCGATTTGTCTCGCAAGGATGAGGGCAAAAATCTTAAAATAAGTTTCCCTGCCCATCCTACGTCGAAGGATGCCGCTAAAGAGGCCAGAGAACACTCGGCTGAGCGTAATAGGAACGTGGAATCCATTGATTTGACACGGGAGGGGGGAGTAGGCCCTGCTACCACCCCCATCCCCACTCCTATGGACTACACATCAGAGTCCAACAAGCGCAGATTGGAAGACTTTGATGGAGAGGGAGATGTTAGTGAAAGCTCAACTAACAACAAAGACTGCCCCAGACCCAGACCCTCACGGAACAGCAGAAAGCGGATCAAAAAGAAGTCTGCTAGCTCTGGTCAGAGTGACCAATCGGTCATCTCCTGCTCCTCGGGGGTTACACGGGCTAAGAGGGATATGAAGAAAGTTACCGAAATGACCAGAGAACTTGGCTCAGAGTATCAAGGTGATGGGAACGTCGCCGAGCCAGAGAGCCTGAGCCCGGCTCAATCTGAGGAGGGCTCCGCACAGGAAGACTACTCGGGAGGTGATGATGATGGCGTGAACAGAATCAACTCCAGGAGAAAGTTCCTGAGAAGACAAACCTTAGAATGGGAAAGCACCCCCATAGAAATAAGATCACTGGACGACGCAAGCCAAGCTCGAAAACACCTAGAGCACATACGGAAAAACATCGATAAATCGAGCAACCTCAAGGGCAGTGTCAAGGGAGGAATTAACACCTCCCTCAAGCTACTGGGGCACGTCCTGGAGAGAATAAGTGGAAAGAGGCCTCCTCTCGATGAGAATGAGGAGATTCGCCGACTCAAAGCCGACAATAAGAGGCTTAGTGAAGAGCTAGTCAACGTGAGAGGAGAACTAGCTGCCATTAAGCGCATGATGGAAGAGAAGAACCGGAAAGACAAGGGGAAGACTCGCGAACCCTTCTCCCCATACGAATCAGACTTCCCGGCTCTACCCACGAGAGGGGCAAAGTCGAAGCCGATCACGCCGACGCCGACATCGACCCCGATACCTTCTCTCGAGGACCAACTTGGAGGTGCAATGGGGGACCTTCAAAAATCTCTCCTCGAATCCTTGGGCAACATGATAAACGCCCGATTCGAGGGGATCCAGCACCGACTGCTGCCAGATAAAAGCTATCGCCCCCCTCTGGCAGCAGACAAGAATAAGGACAAGGGGCAGGGACAAGGACCGCCAACTGCACCCAATCCGGTACCTGTTCCATCTGCCTCCAGCGTCACCAAACCACAGAAGGCCTCCTCGGGCCCGGCCTCTAAAAAACAGACCTCTCAATCTGTTTCAAAGAAGCAGGGACGTAAAGAGGCCAACCCTGTGCCTGGACCACAGACGCAACAGATGCGACCTAATCAAGAGAGGGACTGGACTCTTGTTCAAAACAAGAAGTCCAAATCTGAGCAGAAAAAGGGCAAAGGGAAGATGAAGGAGGCTACAAATAGCTCTGCAAAACAGACAAAGGCACCCACTTCCTCCCCTCCCCCTAACCCTTCCGGGAAGTCGGCCCCCAAACAACCGACCAAGTCAAAAAGTGGCGGGGCGAAAAAGCCGAAACTCACGCCACCCCGCACTACTGCGGTCGTCATAACCCTCTCGGAGGAGGCTATCGAGAGAGGAGTCACCTACTCCCAGATAGTAAAAAAGGCGAGGAGTGACATAAAGCTGGGAGACCTGGGCATCACAGGCATCAAGATACGCCCCACTGCCACTGGGGCTCGTAAACTGGAAATCCCCGGGGCTTCCAGTGGCGAAAAAGCTGACCTCCTGGCGGACCAAATGAAGTGCCTCTACCAGGACTGCATCAGTGTGTCCAGACCCACAAAAACCGCGGATCTCCGTATAGTGGGTATAGACGACTCTGTTGATAGGGAAGAGGTCGCAGAGGCTGTCTCCACAGCGGGGGGCTGCCCGGTGGCCCAGGTAAAGGTGGGCAGGATAAGTTTCGGCCGGAACGGCCTGGGGGTAGTTGTCGTTAAGTGTCCGGTGGCAGCGGCCAAAACAATCAACTCAAAAGGCAAGATACTTGTCGGGTGGACCTCCGCATCTGTGCAACACCTGGCCCCCCTACCCATGCGTTGCTTTAAATGCATGGGTACAGGGCACACCAGAAAGCTCTGCCCAAGCTCGGCGGACCTCAGCGGAGTGTGTTACAGATGTGGAGACACAGGCCACAAAGCCATCGAGTGCGACAAAACTGCGTCGTGCCTAGTTTGCTCGAAGGCTGGCCTCAGGTCGGACCACGTGATGGGGAGCGGCAAATGTAAACCCCCGGCTGTTACTAATTCAAGGGCCTCCAAGACCCGGGCCAACAAAGTAACAGCCATGGAGGTAGTCATTGCCCAGGAGGAAGTTGAAAATCCGTCTAATGTTCCGTAGACCAATCAACTTCCTCCAAGGGAACATTAACCATGCAGCAGGAGCCCAGGATCTCCTGCTGCAAATGGTCAAGGAATGGACAGTGGACATCGCGGTGTTCGCTGAGCCCTACTTTGTCCCAGACAGGGACAATTGGGTGAGTGATGTAGATGAGAGTGTTGCAATACTCATCCCTCGCACACATCTCTACTCCCCTCCCATCCAGGTCAGGGAAAGGGGATCCGGTATTGTGGTGGCGGATTGGGGGGAATTTAGGCTCATTGCCGTTTATTTCTCCCCCAATAGAACCGTCGCACAATATGAAATCTGGATCGACGAGGTTGCGCGGGTCGTCCGTCGGAACGAAACCGCCAAAATGATTGTCCTGGGGGATTTTAACGCAAAACACACAGCGTGGGGATCCCCCAGGAACACGGTCAAGGGCGAACTCGTCGTTGAGTGGGCCAGGACACAGGGCGTTGAGGTCATGAATCGCGGAAATGTGTTTACCTGCGTTAGGGCTGGAGGTGGGTCAATAGTGGACATCACGTTCGCTACCCCAGCCCTCGCACCACGTTTCCGCGACTGGAAAGTCATCGTGGACAGGTATTCCATGTCAGACCATCGGTATATAAGATTCTGGCTCACCCCAGAGTCTGGCATGGAAATACCCACTCCACACCAACTACGGGAACCTCATTTCCCAAGGTGGTCGGTGACCAAATTCAATAAAGAGGCTGCAGACGAAGCTGCTGCTGTCCAGGCCTGGGCAATTCCCACTGAAATTGGCCCAGACACTGAAGACGCAGCTGATCGCCTAAAACATGCCCTTACCGAGGTGTGTAATGCCTCGATGCCCAGAGTGGGAGAGGTGCCACCCAAGAAGCACGTTTATTGGTGGAACGATGGCCTGAGCGTTCTACGGAACGAAACATACCGGTCCAGAAGGGCTCTGCTCAGACACCGCAGAAGGCGTCACAGGACTGAGGCTGAGGAACAGCGATTGCGTGCTGCTTATAATACTGCGAAGAAATCGCTAAAAGCAGCGATCTGCCAAGCCAAGTCGGATGCCTGGGCAGAGTTCCTCGCGGAACTGGATAGGGATCCGTGGGGTAGGCCCTACAAAATGGTTCGTAAGAAGTTCCAGAACCAAGCGCCACCCACGGAAACCATGAATCCGGAGTTACTAAATAGAGTAATACATACTCTATTCCCTTCTACAACCCCGGATTTGGCTCCGCGAATGGCCTTTCCCAATATTGTCGAGCGGGATCAAGATCATGAATTCCCTCCTATTGAAGAGGAGGAATTTAACGATGCAGTGGACAGGCTCAGATACAAAAAGAAGGCCCCGGGTCCTGATGGAGTTCCTGGCCGTATTTTCCCCCTAGCCATGGAGCACCTCGGAGAGTATACCAGGGCCCTCTATAACGCCTGCCTGGACAGGGGAACGTTCCCCAAGCCGTGGAAAATTGGGCGACTGTGCCTGCTTGCCAAAGAGGGCAGACCAACGGACTCTCCAGCTGCGTACCGTCCCATTGTGCTGCTAGACGAAGTCGGCAAAATCTTTGAAAAGATCATCGCCGACCGGATCACGCAGCACATGGACTCAGTAGGCCCCAACCTCTCTCCCAACCAATACGGTTTCCGGAGGGCACTAGGGACTGTGGATGCACTGCTCCAACTAAAAAGACTTACCGAGGGCGCGATCAGTAGGAGAGAGATAGCCATAGCTATATCTTTAGATATAGCTAACGCATTCAACTCTCTCCCCTACTGCTGCATAAAGGATGCCCTAAAGTACCATGGCCTTCCTCGGTACCTCAGGAACATCATCGAGGACTACCTCAAGGAGAGAATCGTGCAGTACATCGACCACGAGGGCCGTCTGACATCTCATAGGATGGTGAGAGGTGTTCCACAGGGGTCGGTCCTTGGACCGCTCCTGTGGAACATGGGTTATGACTGGGCTATTCGCGGAGCGCTCCTGCCGTGCATGAACGTCATCTGCTACGCCGACGATACATTGATTGTCGTGCGTGGCAATGACTTCACCTCCGTGAATAGCCTTGCAAGAATCGGAGCAGACCTCGTGATAAGCAGGATCCGGAAGCTGGGACTGGAAGTTGCAACCACAAAGACTGACGTCATTGCCTTCCATGGACCCAGGCGTGGTCCTCCTGCAGGCTCCTGCCTTATCATCGACGGAGTCACGATCCCATATAAAGAGTGCATTAAATATCTGGGATTGCACTTGGACAGCCGCTGGAACTTCCATCACCATTTCCAGCGGCTGGCCCCGAGGATCGAAAAAACTGCGCTCGCTTTGGGAAGAATGCTCCCAAATGTCGGAGGCCCGGGAATTCGTTGCCGGAAGCTATTCTCTGGGGTGGTAAGGTGTATGGCGCTCTATGGTGCCCCTGTCTGGATAAACAAGCTAGACGCCACCAACAGAGCGCTCCTGCGCAGGCCGCAGAGAGTAGTTTCCAACAGAACGATACGAGGGTATCGTACCATCTCCTTCGCGGCGGCGTGTGCTCTTGCTGGCACCCCTCCTTGGGAGTTGGATGCCCGTATCCTGGCGGACATCCACTCCACTCGCGAGGAGGCACGAAGCAGGGGTGAGCGACCCACCCCGGAGAGCCTTCTCCAGGCCCGTAGGGACGCCGAAGATTGGAGACTGTCGAGATGGCTAGCCCAGCTTAACAGTGCTGAGTTTGGTGCTCGAACTGTAAGAGCCATCTGCCCGGTCCTAGAGAGCTGGTGCGAGAGGAGGCACGGAGGCCTGTCCTTCCGCTTGGTGCAGGTACTGACCGGACATGGGTGTTTCGGCCACTACCTGTACCGCATCAAGAAGGAGACGACCCCGATATGCCACGAGTGCGGCGCTGCGGATGACACAGCGCAGCACACCCTTGCGGAATGCAGCGCCTGGCAGCCGCAGCGCAGTATTTTGGAGACATATGTTGGCCGCGATTTATCGCTGCCCAGCGTGATACGTGCCATGCTGGGCGGTGATAGGACCTGGAGGGCAGTTGCCTCCTTCTGTGAAGAAGTAATGTCACAGAAGGAGGCTGCAGAGAGGGCACGCGAAGACGCGCGTGGGAATCCACGGCGTCGCAGAGGAGGGAGGAGAAGCAGGCGTTATGCGCAACTGCTGCCTCCGTAGTCAGTGACCAGGGACTTGGGGCCCGCGCCCCTCGGTGTGTATGTGGTGCTCTCCGGGCCGGGGTGGTTCGCTTCTGCGACTCCTTCCTTTGGCCCGGTGATCATGCACATGCACACCCACACTCACACACACAACACTCACTCACATACACATACAGACTAACAACACTTACACTCAGAGTGACGGTAATCGCCCCTCCGGGGCCGTGAGACACCCCCCTCGGGGGTGGCATGGCTCCGGAGGGGCGGCCATCGGTTCACTCATCACACACACACACACACACCACACTTACGGACACACTCGCACACACTCACACACTAGCAGTAACACACATACACTGTCACTCACACACTTAACACTATCTACAACTACACAATACACAGACACTTACCTTTACACTTACCTTCCCCCCCTCCCCGCCCCTGCCGGCGTCGCTTCCATCCCTCTCCTTAGAGAGGGTCCCGGATGCGCCGCCGGTTGGGGGTGGGCAGGGGGGCCGCGGGCTTCTTGTTTCCTGGTGGGCAGCCAGGCTTCCGTACCCTGCGTTTCCCCGTGCGGACCGGAGGACGGGCCTTTCATGGCGGCCGTGCATTTATGTGCGACCGTATGCGAGGCTCAAAATCCGCGAAGATTACCAGCCTACCTTAACCCTCTGGCTTGCCGATGTGGAGCGGGATGGCTGGTAGTTAGGGGAACCAGGGAGTTCAACCTACGTATGTGGGGGAGGGAGCTTTCCATCTCGCACCATGGCCGCGGGGTCGCCGGTGCCCGACTGCAACACACACCGTTCGGTGTGTGGGGTGATCGGGCGCCGGCGGGGCCGCGGTCATGGGCGCGACTAAGGAACGGTGTACCGGGGAGGAGGGAAGGTCACCGGGGCTATCGGGGAGAGGGGCATATGTGGGGCAACCCATATGTGTCCCCACGAGACAGTCGCTAGGGCAGGAGGGACACAGTTGCGTGTCTCCTGTCCTTGACGAGGGGCAGCCTGGTGGTTTGCGCGCCACCGGGCATTGCACGCTCCTTGTCCTGTCTGGGGGGTGAGACTCGAATGTTCCTGAGCCTCCCCCCTAACCCGAGAGGGGACCTGCCCCGTCTGGGCGGGTTCTTTGAGGGCGGTACTGTGGTGAATGGCTTCGTGCCGACCCCACGGCCGCCTTCTTTGTGAGGGACATCGGCAGGTTTTAGTGGGTAGGCCCCGGCCGTCTGCCGGGGAGAGCCCCACATCACCCGTGGACCACGCGCTGTGGGAAGCGGGTATGCAATTTCATGCATTTCCTTCCGTCAAAAAAAAAAAAAAAAAAAAAAAAAAAAAAAAAAAAAAAAAAAAGGTTAGGTTAGGTTCCTGCGGCGGTTTTGCAGTTTTCCCGCTACCAGGCGCGTCCCCCGGGTGGCGGATGGGGGTAGTGGCTTCGGCCACCGTGGACCTGTACGGCTCCGGCTGTACACTTAATAAAACTGCACTGAGGAGCCCGTCAGGCGTCCCGGACTTATTCCGGGTAGCGGTTGACGGGCAGGGAGGAGGTGGGTTCGACCCCTCTTCGGAGGGGGTCGTGTTGGCCCTTTTCAGGGTCGTCGTGAGGGCGAACGTGCTTAGGGGGGAGGTAAGACTCTTTCTGAGTCACGTTCTGGGGGTTTCCCTCTTTTAGAGGGAGTCTTGTGAGGGCTCCGGGCCGGCGCCTCGTCGGTAAGACGAGAAGCGGCGGCGCGGTTCGGGCTGGACGGGCGCCTCGGCAGTAGCCTGAGTAGCGGCCGTGCCAGCGAGGGCGGTGGGCCTGTTGTCTTGTGGTGGTCATGAGCAACAGGCGTCCTTTTCAGGACAACCACCGGCCGACCCGTACCTCCGCGCTGAGCGGAGCCGGGGAAGCTCTCCTTCGCCGGACGGCTTTGTGTGGACGAAACCACGATAAAAAACGACCAACCCCACGCTAGACCTGGGTTAGGGGGTGAGTGGCCCCTGGTAATGGGGTCGCTACAGGTCCTCTGGAGGCAGGGAACGGCCGACCCCTGCCTTCACAAACCTAGGCTTGCTTGCACATCAGGCCTCTGTGCAAGTGGACAGTCGTATTGCCATGATACTCGTGGGATAAGAATGGAGAATTTTAAAACTAAAACAAAATCTAAAGATGAGAGGGGGCCCAGCCCGGGCGGAAGTGGGCTAAAGTTGTGTAGGGACAAAAAAGGGCGTTTTGTCGCTCGTAAAGTGTCGACTGGAGAAGGGAGTAGAGAGAGGAGTGAACTTGAATTGGATGAGGACAAACAAAATAGAGGAAATGAGATTGAAATCAAGGATAAGGGATTTAAGAAGGGGAAGAATGAGGCCAAGAGACAGAAAATCGAATCAGAGAAAAGTGAAATAGAGGAGATAGAGATGGATGAAGGGACGGAGGATTCGGACGGTGATGATGAGTCGGAGAGTGAAGAGGAGGAGGACGAGTTGGACGAGTTGGATCCTAACTTCGACCCTGAAAAGATTGATATAACTCTTTATGCGAAGGAGTTCGAGAAGGAGATAAAAAAGATCGGCCTTAGGTCGGAGCAACGGAATAATGCAAGGTCAGAAAAATACGCCGATTTGGAGAGAATTGGCAAAACAGATGCCCTGAAAGAGCTGGGCAAAAAAATGAGGGATGACCTACTTTACTCCCAAAAACCGATATATGATATGTGGGCTTGTGTTGAGGAGAAGTGCTTACACATTAAGAGTATTGGCATCATGGTCGATACAATGAGGGCAAAGATCAAATCTTTGGAAAATGAGCGGGATGTTTTAAAGACGGAGGTAGCGAGGTCGAAGGAGCGCAAAGAGACTTCGGATGTATGGACTCAGACCATGCACCGAAAGGTGACTCAGGAGGTGGGGACACAGTTTAGAACGTGCTCGGAGATGAAAGAGGCTAGCGGTCAAACAGAGGCTCCTACACCCTTGACAGTGACTGGAGTTGGTGAGGAGAGAGTTGCTTGGGCTAGGACGGAATCTGCTAAGGCGCGAGAGACAAGTTGGGCTCAAGTTGTGAAGGGAGGAAACAAAGGCAAGAGAAAGAACAGGAGGGTTGACGGTGTGAAGGAGAAGAATAGGAAGGTGGGAGAGGCTCCCGAGGCCCCCGCGCCTGTGGCACAGAAGCCTCCTCCCTCACATAGAAAGAACGGAAGGAGAAAAGAGAGAGAGCCTAATACCACTGCCGTGATGCTCTCGATCACCCCGGAGGCTGAGGCCAAAGGGATAACTTACAAGAGCGTCATCAACAAGGCACGGAGAGAGGTAAATCTCCAGGAACTTGAAATTCCGGGAGTAAACATAAAGACGGCCACAACTGGTGCGAAAGTCCTTCAAATACCGGGGGCAAAAAGCGACGACAAGGCTAACCTTTTGGCCTCAAAATTAAAGGACTTGCTTGGAGCGGATGTCAGAGTCTCAAGACCTGTGAAGCGCCTCGATGTGCGCATAACAGACTTCGATGACTCCGTGGGAAAGGACGAGTTGAGAACGGCAATAGCATCAGAGGGAGGCTGCCCGCCGGAACATATAGTCATGGGACCTATTATAGAGGGATCAAGAGGCTTTGGCGTTGCCTTGGTAAGGATACCGATAGCAGCAGCAAACATCTTATTGAGAGAGGGTAAATTGAAAGTAGGGTGGTCGATAGCTAGAGTCCAGCGACTGGACCCCCTACCCATGCGCTGCTTTAGGTGCATGGGTGTGGGGCATGTTCGAAGTTCGTGCCAGTCCAAAGATCGATCTGGGCTATGCTTCAGGTGTGGTAAAGAGGGCCACAAGGCAGTGGAGTGTCGCGGAGGGTTGCACTGCGCAGTTTGTGCGGATGCTTCGCTACCTGCTGACCACGTGATGGGGAGCAAGAGGTGCTCCCCGCCTTCCGTACGGGCACGGTCGGTTCCCGTGCCCCAAGGTACTCGTGCGGTACCGGCTGAGGACCTCCCTGAGGTGATGGACACACATTAGTGTGTCTGTCTCTCTCCTAGGGGGGGGACGGCTGGAGCGGCTAGTAGCTGACTGGTTCCCTGGCAGGGTTACGTCTGCCAGGTGCGCCTGTGTCGCTACTAGTGAGAGGTACCTGGGGAGTCGACCTGCGATTCGCAGGTAAGGGGATTTCCTCTGTGGCCCTGGTCTGGGTGCCCGGCTCGGCCGCCATACATACCGCTTGGTGTGTGTGGCGGCCGGTCCGGGCGGTACCATTCCGGGGCCGCGCAGAGAGGAGCGGCGGAGCCGGTTGATGAGGCCTGATAGCGCCCTTTTCAGGGCTGTGGTCGGGCCGTACTCCGGTGGTAGCTGCGACCGTACGGGGGGAGGGATCCACGATAAGGGCTCTGCCTGTGTGGGTCCTTCCAATAGATGGGAAAGAGACTAGAGATTGCACAGTCGCGCATCTCTAGTCCCTAGTCGGGGGCAGCTGGCTGGTTCGCGCACTAGTCGGCATTGCACGTCTCCGCCCTGTCTGGGGGGGTACGTCTCGAGTGTCTCTGAGATGTGCCGCCCAACCCGTGAGGGACCTGCCCTTTTCAGGGCGGGCCGAAATGGGGGCGAACCGCGCGGCGTATGGCCTCCGGGCCGATCCCGTGCATCGCCTTCCATGCGAGGGACATCGCTGAGTTTTAGTGGGTATACCCCTGCTATTTGACTAGCCCCACTCTGGGGTGGGTCCGCAGGGGGGAGCCCCACATAACCCGTGGAGCCTGCGCTGGGTGAAGCGGGTATGCAGTAATGCATTTCTCAGCGTCAAAAAAAAAAAAAAAGGTTAGGTTAGGTTAGGTTAGGTTAGGTTAGGTTAGGTTAGGTTAGGTTAGGTTAGGTTAGGTTAGGTTAGGTTAGGTTAGGTTAGGTTAGGTTAGGTTAGGTTAGGTTCTGTAACGAGTGTGGAGCGGCAGACGATACTGCGCAACACACACTGGAAGAGTGCAGTGTATGGCATGAGCAACGTGGTGCGCTAACGGCTGTAATTGGCCGGGATCTCACCCTATCCAGGGTGGTCCAGGCCATGCTTGGCAGCGACCGTGCGTGGGGAGCCATGACATCCTTCTGCGAGGATGTCATGATGCATAAAGAGGCGGCTGAGAGGATGCGCGAGGATGCGCGCGGGAACCCTCGCCGCCCTAGGGGGGGCAGGAGGAGTAGGCGGTATGCCCGCCTGCTTCCTCCATAACTTGTGACCAGGAACTCGGGGCCCGCGCCCCTTGGTGCGTATGTGGTGTTCTCCGGGCCGGGATGGTTCGCCTTTGCGGATCTTCCTTTGGCCCGGTGACCATGCACATGCACACCCTCACACATACTCGCACACACACACACACATACATACATATACAGACTCACATCATCTACTCTTAGAGGTGGCCGGTGATCGCCCCTCCGGGGCCGTGGGATACCCCTTCAGTGGGGTTGCACGGCCCCGGAGGGGCGGATGCCGGTCCACCCATCACACATACATACACTACACCCCTCGGACACACTCGCATACACTCACACACTAGCAATCACACACATACATCATCACACACTCACTTAACACTTAACACAACTACACTACACATTAACACTTACCTTTACACTTACCTTCCCCCCCTGCCCGCCTCTGCCGGCGGCGCTTCCATCCCTCTCCTTAGAGAGGGTCCCGGATGCGTCGTCGGTTGGGGGCGGGCAGGGGGGCCGCGGGCTTCTTGTTTCCTGGTGGGCAGCCAGGCTTCCGTACCCTGCGTTTCCCCGTGCGGACCGGAGGACGGGCCTTCCATGGCGGCCGTACACTTGTGTGCGACCGTATGTGAGGCCCTAAATCCGTGAAGATTACCAGCCTACCTTAACCCTCTGGCTTGCCGATGTGGAGCGGGATGGCTGGTAGTGAGGGGAACCAGGGAGTTCAACCTACGTATGTGGGGGAGGGAGCTTTCCATCTCGCACTTTGGCCGCGGGGTCGTCGGGGCCCGACTGCAACACACACCGTTCGGTGTGTGGGGTGATCGGGCGTCGGCGGGGCCGCGGCCAGAGTCGCGACTAAGGAACGGTGTACCGGGGGGAGGGATGGTCACCGGGGCTATCGGGGAGTGGGACATATGTGGGGTAGCCCATGTGTGTCCCCACTGGACAGTCGTTAGGGCAGGAGGGATACAGTTGCGTGTCTCCTGTCCTTGACGAGGGGCAGTCTGGTGGTTTGCGCGCCACCGGGCATTGCACGCCCCTTGTCCTGTCTGGGGGGTGAGACTCGAATGTTCCTGAGCCTCCCCCCTAACCCGAGAGGGAACCCGTCCCGTCTGGGCGGGTTCTTTGGAGGCGGTACTGTGGTGAATGGCTTCGGCCGACCCCACGGCCGCCTTCTTTGTGAGGGACATCGGCAGGTTTTAGTGGGTAGGCCCCGGCCGTCTGCCGGGGAGAGCCCCACATCACCCGTGGACCACGCGCTGTGGGAAGCGGGTATGCAATTTCATGCATTTCCTTCCGTCAAAAAAAAAAAAAAAAAAAAAAAAAAAAAAAAAAAAAAAAAAAAAAAAAAAAAAAAAAAAAAAAAAAAAAAAAAAAAAGGTTAGGTTAGGTTAGGTTAGGTTAGGTTAGGTTAGGTTAGGTTAGGTTAGGTTAGGTTAGGTTAGGTTAGGTTAGGTTAGGTTAGGTTTGCGGGGGGCACTGCTTAGAGGCCTGCAGTTAGTGTGCTACGCCGATGACACATTGGTGCTGGCACAAGCGAAGGACTTCCAGCATGCTACAATCTTGGCTGGAGTTGGAGTGACCCAAGTAATAAGACGCATTGAGTTGCTGGGACTGAAAGTGGCCATACATAAGACGGAGGCGCTCTTCTTTCATGGGGCGCGTAGAAGAGCTCCTGCGGGGGCTAGCCTTAACATCGGGGGGGTTAACATAACCATCGGCAGTACCATGAGGTATCTAGGTCTTCTGCTGGATAGTAAATGGCGCTTCGAGGAACACTTTCGAGGATTGTCACCAAAACTGATAGCGACGGCAGGAACTCTGGTTGGCCTTTTGCCAAATTTAGGAGGACCTAACATGAATGTTAGAAAGTTATTTGCAGGGGTGGTAAGGTCAATGGCTCTATATGGGGCGCCTGTTTGGGCGGATGCTCTCAATGCGGAGAATAGGGCTCAGCTAAGAAGGCCGCAGAGGGTGATGGCAGTCAGGGTCATACGCGCCTATAGGACTGTCTCTTTTGAGGCATCGTGTGTCCTGGCAGGGACTCCACCCTGGGATTTGGAAGCAGAAGTGCTGGCAGAAGTGTACGAAAGAAAAGCCCAAATGCTGCAGGATGGTGGAAGACCAGCGCCTGAGGAAATCAGGGGGTGGAGACGGGCAGCTGATGAGGTGCTCCAGAGAAGATGGCTGACTCGGCTGGAGAATCCTGTCGCTGGCAGACCAACCATCGAGGCGGTGCGCCCTGTGTTAAGGGAGTGGCGAGTTCGGAGGGAGGGTGTTCTCACCTTCAGACTGACACAGATGCTTACAGGGCATGGGTGCTTCGGTAGGTATCTGTGTCATGTAGCACGTCGGGAACCAACGACGGTATGCCACCAATGTGGGGCGCCAGATGATACGGCCCATCACACTCTTGTTGAGTGTCAGCATTGGGTCCAGCAGAGGGGGCAGTTACAGGACGTCATTGGGAGAGATGTGTCTCTACCAGCCTTGGTGAAAGCCATGGTTGGTGGAAGGCGAGGATGGAACGCTGCATCCTCATTCTGTGAGCAGGTCATGCTCCAGAAGGAGGCAGATGAAAGGGAAAGGGAGAATGATGCTGCATCGGACGAGATACGTCGTAGGCGAACTGGCAGAAGAAGAAGAGATTTTGCTCTTCATATGCCACCTTAGCCAGACTGCGGATGGGTTATACCATCCGCATTGCACAGCCTGGCAGGGGCGGACGTTAGTGGGTTGTTCCTAATGCTCCAGGATCGCCTTTTAAGTCGTTTCAGGAAGGAGAGCAAGGTGTTGGAATCTGAACAGGATCGTAACGTGGGAGCAGGCTGCGGTAGAATATTACGTACTTCCCGGGGTCTGTTCTTGGGTGTTGATGAGGCGGAGCATCGCAGGGTTTTAGTGGGTATGCCATCTGCGTTTTGACTAGCCTTTGGGCGGGTCCGTGTGGCTGGAGAGTCCCACACTCCGTGCGTAAAGCATTTCCCTGCGTGAAAAAAAAAAAAAAAAAAGGTTAGGTTAGGTTAGGTTAGGTTAGGTTAGGTTAGGTTAGGTTAGGTTAGGTTAGGTTAGGTTAGGTTAGGTTAGGTTAGGTTAGGTTAGGTTAGGTTAGGTTAGGTTAGGTTAGGTTAGGTTAGGTTAGGTTAGGTTAGGTTAGGTTAGGTGGGGTGCGTGGTCGGAACACCTCCTCGTGCGCCTGCTACAATGGATGATCAGTTCCCATTGGGAGCGGATCCGCCATTGTCGCGGGCCGGTGTACCCCGGGCATAGGGAAGGATGGATTCAGCGTTTGCTGATCCATCGGTCCCTATGGCCAAGAGTCCGACGCTGGGGGTTCGGCGGGCGTCTTGGACATATTCCAAGTAGCGGCCGCCGAAAGGGGAGGGAGTCCTTCAAGGACTGAAGAGAGGGGCGTCTTTTGAGACGCGATGTTGGGGGCTCGGCTGGCGTCCTGGAAGTATTCTGGGCAGCGGCAGCCGAGGGGGGGGGAGTCTTTAGGGACTGAAGTTCGAAGTGGGCGTCTTCTGGGACGCGTTAAGTGGGTTGTCTCGTGCCGGCGTCTTGGCCGTATGCCGAGTAGCGGCGGCACGAGTCGGAGATGGTTGCTCTCCCAACGTTGCTTGGCATAGGGGGGAGAAAGGTCCTCGGACCACGTTTGGGGGCTCAGATTTGAGCGATGAGGTTGTTCTGCGTCGGCGTCCTGGCGAGGGGCTGGGTAGCGGCGACGTGGATCGGGGCTTGGCCGGCGTCCGGGAAGTATTCTCGGTAGCGGCGGTGCAAGCGGAGGCGGCGGGTCCCTGGTCCACTAACACTGGTCAGGGACGGACTTCGGTCACCGTCGGCGGACCCGTTACCCCACTTCGGTGGGGCCGGGGGGAGGCTTCCCTTAATTGGGCGGCCTTGCGTGGAAGGAAAACCACAATAAAAAACCCCGAAAGTCCCGGCACTGGGATACGTGGTGTCGGGGCGCCCGTTGTGGGTGGCTGACACGGTCTGTCAGCCAGCGAGCGCCAACCACTGGATACCTCCCGACCTCCAGTGGCGTGTAGGGTTACCCGGGTGCAGGGGGCACCGCCCGGGTGGACATTCCTTTCCCCCATACTCGTGGGATCAGTATGGCAGAAAATCTAAAATACCTCCCTAAAAACGGCCCTTCTCAGGGCCACCCAAAAGGCCCTTCTCAGGGCCACCCAAAAGGCCCTTCTCAGGGCCACCCAAAAGGCCCTTCTCAGGGCCACCCCAAAGGCCCTTTTCAGGGCCAAACAAGAGGAAGCTCCGACGAACGGAGTAGTTGTGATGGGGGCTCAACCAGGAGCCGCAGAGATACCCTAACTAGTCGGGGTTCTCTGATTGACTTGACGGAGGGTGGGCCAGGTCCCACCCAAAAACGGATTGGTTTTGTTCTGCGCGAGAGGGAAAAGGGGTTCCCACCCCTAACATCAGACGGCATGTGCGACCCTCGTCCAAATAGAAAGAGGGGCACCATTGAGACGACAGCCGATGGCACATCGGGAGATGAGGCGTTCCCGTTCCCTGCACCCAAAATACCAACAGCGGGGAGAGGCCGCACACGAGGCGTGGCGGCGGGTGCTAGGCGAAAGCGGCGGACCAGTGCTCGCACTGAATATGAGGAGGGTGATGCGGGGAGTGAGATGAGCGTGAGTGCGGCTGAAAGCGAGAGGATACGCTCGCCGCACCGCTTGAGGGAAAGCGACTCCTCCCCACAAACCGAAGTGGAGGTCGGCCCGTCCACGATGCCCAAGCGTTCAAGGGCACAACAACACGTGGACATAGTGCTGAAGTCAGCGACGGAATCCCAGAGGCTAGGTCCGGAACAAAAACAGGCGGTACGGACGGTGTGTAAGTGCCTCTATGATATCATAGAGGAGCACGGCCTCAACAGGGACAAGCCGGAGGGCGATGAGTTGACGCGATTGAGGCGAGAGAACGCCAGACTGATGAGGGAGATGGAATCCCTTAGGAAGGAGGTCAGTGCCCTAAGGGATTCAGTGAAGGCTAAGACATCCCCTAAATCCGCCCTCTCAGAACCTGAGATAGTGAGGGGGATAGAGGAGATGACGCAGAGGATATTGGTGACGGTGGGGAACAAAATAAACGCCCGCTTTGAGGGCCTTGAGGGTCGTCTCCTCCCCGCACCAAATCTGCGGCCACCGCTGGCCGCTGACAAAAAGAGGGAGAGGGCCGCTGCGCTGCCGCGAACGAGCCAGACGACAGCGCAGAGGCAACCACTACCTAGAACGACGGCACCACGCACGAAGCGGAAAGGCTCGATGACGGATAAGCCGCCTGAAGGGACGCTGACCCCAGTGGCCCCCTCCAGAGTGGAGGGTCGGAAGGATACCCCCAGGGGCAATAAATCGAGGACGCAGTCGCAGACAGCACAGAGCGGGTCCGGAAGCGGTCGAGTTACTAAGTTGGGGGGCAATGTAAAGCCTAAGCTTAACACTCCCGCTAAAAGAGGGAAGGTGAAGGTCCCCTCATCCACAGCCGTCCAAATTACTATCCCGCAGGAGGCTGAGGCCCAGGGTCTAACCTACGCAGAAGTAATTGGCAAGGCCAAGCGTGAGGTGCAGATACGGGATCTGGGGATAGAGGGAGTAAAGCTCCGCAGAACTGCCACTGGTGCGTGGCTGATTGAGGTGCCCGGAGCAAAAAGCGGCCCCAAGGCCGACAAACTGGCGGAGCGCATCAGCGCTGTTCTGGAGGGGACTGCTGTGGTCACGCGCCCCATCAAGCGGGCGGATATACGTTTGATGGGACTCGACACATCTGTAACTGCGGAGGAGTTGCAGAATGCGGTCGCGGAGGAGGGAGGCTGTGACCCCCGGGATGTTTATGTCGGGCCAATGATGCCTGGGGCGGGGGGCACGGGTGTCGCTCTTGCGAAATGCCCGGCGATGGCGGCGAGGAAGCTGGGGAAGGCCGGCAAAATCAAGGTGGGATGGGTGAATGCTCTGGTTCGCGTTCTCAAACCGATGCCCATGCGCTGCTTTAGGTGCATGGGCGTTGGGCACACTAGAGCTTTGTGCCCTTCGGACACTGACCGTACTGGCATGTGCTTCCGATGCGGGAGGTCGGGCCATAAGGCCGCCAAATGTGGGGCGAGTGAAGCGCGATGTGCCATTTGCGCTGACCTCGGACTTGAGTTTCGGCACGTTATGGGGGGGAGAAACTGTACCCCCGGAGTCGCGAGGGTACGTGTACCCTATGATCTAGGGTCCCCTAGGGGGAATAATGCTGGGACGCCGGCTGAGATGGACACGGCTTAGTGCCACTCAGCCGACGTCGGGAAGGTGCCGATATCGGCAATGTTAAGGGGGGATTTTTCCCCGAATTATGTTGTGCGTCGGCTGGAACGGACACGGTCTAGTGCACCACCAGTCGGCGCTGGGAGGACACCGATTTTCGGCAGAAGCGGAAGGGGAGTTTCCCCGCATAAGATCTTACGCCGGCCGAGATAGGCATGGTTCCGTGTACTACTCGGTCGGCGGTGGGAGGGCACCGATCCTTCGGTAATTAAAAGGGGTGTTTTCCCCGCGTCAATTCACCTGGCCGAGGGCAAAATCGGCCTGAGAGGTGCTGTCGATGCCGGCGATTGAGTTGGCGTCAGTATGTTGCCGGCGCCTATAAGGGCGTTACATGGTCGCCTCCCTGTCCCCTCTCCACTCCTCTCGAAGGAGAGAAGTACGACGAGGGGCGGGGGCGAAGTGGCGAAACGAGCGCACCCGAGGGGGTAATGCGCTATCTTGGCCGCGGGTGCGGCGACCCCGGGGACTTTGCCTCGGGTACGCTGCATCGGCGGCCACGAGAGGGGCGATGTCCTGGACGTCGCAGTGGGAGGAAATCCAGGCGCTCCCAGAGGGGTCGAGCGCCGCCCACGAAGCGGGGTCCGGTAAAACGGGCCATCACGGGGGTGGTGATAGGAGCGGGGCGCGGGACTTAATCTTAGATACCGTGCCCTAATCCGCCGCGCACCACCTGCCGGGAGCTGGTAGACTGGGGGTTTTAGTGGGTATTCCTCCCCCTACCAGCGCAATTCTGGCGATGGGTGGAGGCGAGTCCCACACTCCGTCCGTAAATGGATTTCCCCCAGTATAAAAAAAAAAAAAAAAAAAAAAAAAAAAAAAAAAAAAAAAAAAAAAAAAAAAAAAAAAAAAAAAAGGTTAGGTTAGGTTAGGTTAGGTTAGGTTAGGTTAGGTTAGGTTAGGTTAGGTTAGGTTAGGTTAGGTTAGGTTAGGTTAGGTTAGGTTAGGTTAGGTTAGGTTAGGTTAGGTTAGGTTAGGTTAGGTTAGGTTAGGTTAGGTTAGGTTAGGTTAGGTTAGGTTAGGTTAGGTTAGGTTAGGTTAGGTTAGGTTAGGTTAGGTTAGGTTAGGTTAGGTTAGGTTAGGTTAGGTTAGGTTAGGTTAGGTTAGGTTAGGTTAGGTTAGGTTAGGTTAGGTTAGGTTAGGTTAGGTTAGGTTAGGTTAGGTTAGGTTAGGTTAGGTTAGGTTAGGTTAGGTTAGGTTAGGTTAGGTTAGGTTAGGTTAGGTTAGGTTAGGTTAGGTTAGGTTAGGTTAGGTTAGGTTAGGTTAGGTTAGGTTAGGTTAGGTTAGGTTAGGTTAGGTTAGGTTAGGTTAGGTTAGGTTAGGTTAGGTTAGGTTAGGTTAGGTTAGGTTAGGTTAGGTTAGGTTAGGTTAGGTTAGGTTAGGTTAGGTTAGGTTAGGTTAGGTTAGGTTAGGTTAGGTTAGGTTAGGTTAGGTTAGGTTAGGTTAGGTTAGGTTAGGTTAGGTTAGGTTAGGTTAGGTTAGGTTAGGTTAGGTTAGGTTAGGTTAGGTTAGGTTAGGTTAGGTTAGGTTAGGTTAGGTTAGGTTAGGTTAGGTTAGGTTAGGTTAGGTTAGGTTAGGTTAGGTTAGGTTAGGTTAGGTTAGGTTAGGTTAGGTTAGGTTAGGTTAGGTTAGGTTAGGTTAGGTTAGGTTAGGTTAGGTTAGGTTAGGTTAGGTTAGGTTAGGTTAGGTTAGGTTAGGTTAGGTTAGGTTAGGTTAGGTTAGGTTAGGTTAGGTTAGGTTAGGTTAGGTTAGGTTAGGTTAGGTTAGGTTAGGTTAGGTTAGGTTAGGTTAGGTTAGGTTAGGTTAGGTTAGGTTAGGTTAGGTTAGGTTAGGTTAGGTTAGGTTAGGTTAGGTTAGGTTAGGTTAGGTTAGGTTAGGTTAGGTTAGGTTAGGTTAGGTTAGGTTAGGTTAGGTTAGGTTAGGTTAGGTTAGGTTAGGTTAGGTTAGGTTAGGTTAGGTTAGGTTAGGTTAGGTTAGGTTAGGTTAGGTTAGGTTAGGTTAGGTTAGGTTAGGTTAGGTTAGGTTAGGTTAGGTTAGGTTAGGTTAGGTTAGGTTAGGTTAGGTTAGGTTAGGTTAGGTTAGGTTAGGTTAGGTTAGGTTAGGTTAGGTTAGGTTAGGTTAGGTTAGGTTAGGTTAGGTTAGGTTAGGTTAGGTTAGGTTAGGTTAGGTTAGGTTAGGTTAGGTTAGGTTAGGTTAGGTTAGGTTAGGTTAGGTTAGGTTAGGTTAGTGGCCACCTCCTCGTGGTGCACCCCGGGCAACGTGGCAGCTCAAAGTGTCTTTCGATACTTTTAGCTGCAACGGCTGAGGTCAGACGACTGGGGGCTCGGCGGGCGTCCTGGATAGTCCGGGTAGCGGCCGCCGAGGGGGGGGAAAAAGTGAGGGGTGATCCCTTAGGGGGTCAGGAGTTAGGGGGGGGCGTCCTGCGTCGTGGTTTAGGGGGGTGGTAAGGCTCCTCTTGGAGCCACGATTGGGGGTCGCAAAAGACGAGTGGGCGGCGGGTCAGTGGTCGTGCTTGCACGGCTCTGACATGACTTCGGTCACCGTCGGCCACGACCGTAACCCGGTACGTAGTGCCGGGCCGGGGGCCGCCACCTGCGGGTGGGGGCTGCGAGGAAGAAAACCTCTCTAAAAAATTACCCAGTGGGGAGAGAAGGAGGAAGTAGGAGGAGTGGGCAACCTCGCCCGTAAGAGGGAAACACTATGAAAAATGTCCGCTAGTAGAAAACAACTACCACCGGGCGGTACCGGACACCAAGCCGGAGAATCCGCCTCAGCGGGTATGAGACGCGATTTATCGCCTCCCTTACCCGCTGGCTCCCCACACTCGGTGGAGGGGACCTACGGACCTCAGGAGACGCTGCCTCCGAGACATAACAGCGCGAAGAAGGAGGAGAAGTTGGGACCAGCAAAAGGTCGAAATAAGAGAGTGAGGGAGAAGGACGACTCTGGCGAGCGAAAGATTTCGCCGGATGCCAAAGTACCAGCGGTACGAAGAGAACGGGAGATGCATCCGACGAACTCTCAGCACACAGAGGCCGTCGAAGAAAGAGAAGAAGAGCTGGCAGAAGAACAGCCAAGAAGGGAAGAAGAGGAGGAAGAACGTTCCTTGGGAGAAGTAGAAGAAGAGGAGATGGCGCCCGAGGAAGGAACAAAAGATGAAGAGGAGAAAGAAGGAGAGGATGATGATAGCGATGACGTGGAGAGGAACCTACGAAAAATCGCAAAGGCTGGTGAAGAGAGGGACAAACTCTGCAGAATCTTGGTCGCGAACATGCAATGCTTGCAAAAGGCCATCGACAGAAGGAAGGACATACCCAAAACCTTCAGGAAGGGAGTGAACGAGACGCTGCAAGAGTTTGAGGAGGAAGCGCTTGACCTCGGCCAAAAGATAAACACCTCATGGGTGCGGGAAATGTACACTAAGTACCGCACCCATAAGGCCGAAAAAAGGAGGATGGAGGAGGAGCTCCTTAAGCTGAGGGTTGAGCAGGAGGCCGGAGAAAGAGTCACAAATAGGCTCAAAGGGGAGGTGACCGAGCTCAGGGCGGAAGTGGCCAGGCTGAAGGACCTCGTTTGGACGGTCCAGAATCGCCCGCCACTTACGTCAGGAGCACAAGCTGCCAGAGTGAGCAAGAGGAGGCCCGCAACAACGGAGGACACACCACCGGCAGCAAAGGAAGAGGAGGTGCCCAAGGAAACTCCCGCCCATGCACGCACTTGGACGGAAGTCGTTAAAAAGGGCAAAAAGGGGAAAGGAAAGGCCCCAGAGAAGAAAAATAAGAAGAAGGAAAAGACCCCCACCAAAAAGGAGAAGGGAATAGGCGGAAACGAGGGACAGAAGCCTAAGAAAAAGAAGAAGAGGAAAAAGAAGAAGAAAGGAGTGAAGCTGCCCAAAACCTCGGCGGTGAAAATAGAAATAACCCCCGAGGCGGAGAAAAGCGGGCTGACCTACGCCGACGTGTACAGTCGGGCAAAGAGTGGAGTAAGCCTGCAAGAGTTGGGCATTACAAAGGGCCTCTCAAACAGAATTGCCGCCACGGGGGCAAGAATGTTTGAAATCCACGGGGCCCAAGAGGAGAGGGACAGAAAGGCGGATCAGCTTGCTGAAAAGTTGAGGGAGGTCTTAGGAGAGGAGGTGAAGGTGACGCGGCCCGTGATCCGAGTTGATGTAAGGGTCACGGAAATCGAGGAGACGGTCACCAGGGAGGAGCTGCAGATGAAGGTCGCCGAGGTCGGTGGCTGCCCAGCCGAACAAGTCAGGGTCGGAGCCATTAAAACGGGGTACGGAGGGACGGGGGTCGCCCTTCTACAAATCCCGGCTGTGGCGGCGAAGGTACTGTGCCAGAAGGGCAAGATAGAGGTGGGGTGGGGATGCGCAAGGATACGGGCGCTGCCACCACTCCCATTGCGTTGTTACCGATGCATGGGAGTGGGACACCTGCGGGCGCAATGCACATCCCCCAAAGATCGTACCGGCACCTGCTATAGGTGCGGTAAGGAGGGTCACAGGGCGGCAACCTGCGAGAGGGTCCCGGAGTGTGCGGTGTGCACAGCTGCCGGCGTCAAGGCTGCACACATCATGGGCAGCAAGAGCTGCCGCCCACCACCTGTGAGGAGTAGAAGATGGCCGGTTCCCGGATCCCGGAAACCGCGTGCGGAACCGGGCGGCGCTGTCGCGGGCGAAATGGACACACAATAGTGTGCCCACTAGCTGGCGTGGCGTAGCCTGGAGCGGCTCCACTACTCGCTGTCCCCTCTATACCATTCTCCGTCTGAGAATGGGCATGAGGGGCGGGGATGTGGAGTGAGCGGTACTGGGATGCACCCCTCTACGGAGGGGGGGGGACGTCCCCATCTCGCACTGGGGCGGCGGTGTCGTCGGGGCCTTTAGGGGTTCCCGGCGGCGCCGCCGCCCCAGGGTCGCGCAATCGCCGCCGTCGGGCCGGCGCGTCGGGTACGTTCCTGGAACGACTCGACGCGCGGGCCCGGCGGCGGCGGGGGTGCGGCGGGCTATGGCGGACTTTTGTCTGTCATGGTCAGCGACGAAGGGATGGAGTCGGCGAATGCTCGGCGGCGAGGCAATCACCGCGCGGCGGGCCGGACGGCCGGCCCGTCGTCGGGGGTGGCAGCCACGTCGACCAGGAGTCGACACCATGGCAGCGGGATCGCTCTGACTTCTCGCTTTATTGAGCGATTAGTCGGAGCCTAGTCAGACGATACAGGGGGACCCGATAGCCCAGTAGCGCATCGGGTCTCTCTTCGGAGGCGATCATGGGGATGACCACCTCATGGTCATTGCACCACCTCCAGTTGTCTAGGGAGGTTTCTTGGTAACCACTTGGGAAACCTCCCCCCGCAGAGAGGGAGGGACACCACCCGGGTGTCCCCCACGGTCCGGATCTACCCGGGACTTAAGTCTTAGATACCGGGTACCGGACTATGCGCGAAGGTGGTACGGGGGGTTTTGCAAGGTAGGCCCACTGCACTGGGACCGCCCATGGCAG